>CM017802.1:19741882-21202973 GCA_008086715.1 Sitobion miscanthi
TTTTGAATAGTTTTTTCTATTTAATATTCTTGAAATTTTTGTTTGAAGTTTGTTATGTTATCCCTACAATATAATTTTATTTAAATTTTTTTTTGTTTCTAAAATGCTTTTGCCTGCGGGCGCCAACACCCTCCTTCAAATTTTTTTTTAGTAATGTAACTCTAATTGAATTTTTTGTATGACTTGAATATTGATAAGCTGGTGCTATACAAAAAATCCTCTTCAATGAACTAAATATTTTGAATAGTTTTTTCTATTTAATATTATTGAAATTTTAGTTTGAGGTTTGTATTATTTGTATGTTTCTTCCCTACAATTATTATTATACTAATTTTTTTTGTTTTCTAAAATGCTTTTGCCTGCGGGCGCCAACACCCTCCTTTCAAGTTTTTTTTTAGTATGTAATTCTAGTTGAACTTTTTGTATTACTTGAATATTGATAAGCTGGTGCCATACGAAAAATCCTTCTTTAATGAACTAAATATTTGAATAATAGTTTTTTCTATTTAATATTCTTGAAATTTTTGTTTGAAGTTTGTTATGTGTGTATCCCTACAATATAATTTTATTTAAATTTTTTTTTGTTTTCTAAAATATTTGCCTGCGGGCGCCAACACCCTGCTTCAAGTTTTTTTTAGTAATGTAACTCTAATTGAATTTTTTGTATTGACTTGAATATTGATAAGCTGGTGCTATACAAAAAATCCTTCTTCAATGAACTAAATATTTTGAATAGTTTTTTCTATTTAATATTCTTGAAATTTTTGTTTGAAGTTTGTTTTGTGTATCCCTACAATATAATTTTATTTAAATTTTTTTTTGTTTTCTAAAAAGCTTTTGCCTGCGGGCGCCAACACCCTCATTCAAGTTTTTTTTTAGTAATGTAATTCTAGTTGATCTTTTTGTATTTACTTGAATATTGATAAGCTGGTTCCATACGAAAAATATTTCTTTCATGAACTAAATATTTTGAATAGTTTTTTCTACTTAATATTCTTGAAATTTTTGTTTGAAGATTGTTATGTGTATCCCTACAATATAATTTTATTTAAATTTTTTTTTGTTTTCTAAAATGCTTTTGCCTGCGGGCGCCAACACCCTCCTTCAAATTTTTTTTTAGTAATGTAACTCTAATTGAATTTTTTGTATTGACTTGAATATGATAAGCTGGTTCTATACGAAAAATCCTTCTTTAATGAACTAAATATTTTGAATAGTTTTTTCTATTTAATATTATGAAATTTTTGTTTGAAGTTGAAGTTTGTTGTTGATCCTGCAATATAATTTTACTTAAATTTTTTTTTGTTTCTAAAATGCTTTTGCCTGCGGGCGCCAACACCCTCTTTCAAGTTTTTTTGTTTTATATGTAATTCTAGTTGAACTTTTTGTATTTATGTGAATATTGATAAGCTGGTTTGCCATACGAAAAATCCTTCTTTAATGAACTAATATTTTGACATTTTTTTTATTTAATATTCTTGAAATTTTGTTTGAAGTTGTTAGTGTATCCCTACACTATAATTTTATTTAAATTTTTGTTTTGTTTTTCTAAAATGCTTTTGCCTGCGGGCGCCAAAACCCTCCTTCAAATTTTTTTTCAGTACTGTAAATCTAATTGAATTTTTTGTATTGACTTGAATATTTGATTTAAGCTGGGGTGCTATACAAAAAATCCTTCTCAATGAACTAAATATTTTGAATAGTTTTTTCTATTTAATATTTTGAAATTTTAGTTTGAAGATTGTTATGTGTATCCCTACACTATAATTTTATTTAAATTTTTTTTTGTTTCTAAAATGCTTTTGCCTGCGGGCGCCAACACCCTCTTTCAAGTTTTTTTTTAGTAATGTAATTCTAGTTGAACTTTTTGTATTAACTTGAATATTGATAAGCTGGTGCCATACGAAATATCCTTCTTTAATGAACTAAATATTTTGAATAGTTTTTTCTATTTAATATTATTGAAATTTTATTTTGAAGTTTGTTATGTTTATCCCTGCAATATAATTTTACTTAAATTTTTTTTTGTTTTCTAAAATGCTTTTGCCTGCGTGCGCCAACACCCTCTTTCAAGTTTTTTTTTTAGTAATGTAATTCTAGTTGAACTTTTTGTATTAACTTGAATATTGATAAGCTGGTTCCATTCAAAAAATCGTTCTTCAATGAACTAAATATTTTGAATAGTTTTTTCTATTTCATATTCTTGAAATTTTTGTTTGAAGTTTGTTATGTGTATCCCTACAATAAATTTTATTTAAATTTTTTTTTGTTTTCTAAAATATTGCCTGCGGGCGCCAACACCCCCCTTTCAAAGTTTTTTTTAGTTATGTAATTCTCTAATTGAACTTTTTGTATTTATTTGAATATTGATAAGCTGGTTTCATACGAAAAATCCTCTTTCATGAACTAAATTTTTTGAATAGTTTTTTCTACTTATATTCTTGAAATTTTAGTTTGAAGTTTGTTGTTAGTGTATGTTCCCTACAGTATAATTTTATTAAAATTTTTTTTTCTTTTCTAAAAATGCTTTGGCCTGAGGGCGCCAACACCCTCCTTCAATTTTTTTTTTTAGTTAATATTACTCTAATTGAATTTTTTGTATTGACTTGAATTGATAAGCTGGTGCCATACGAAAAATCCTTCTTTAATGAATTAAATATTTTGAATAGTTTTTTTTGTTTAATATTCTTTAAATTTTAGTTTGAAGTTTGTAATGTATTTTCCCACAATAGAATTTTATTTGTTTGAATGAAGCATCAATTCGTACTTTTATACATCAGCGGCCATCACGGCGTGGTGGTGTGACCTATAATTTTCTTAAGGTTGATTTGTGTAACTGATATCGTACTTTGGACGACGTCAAATCTTATATTTACTATTTTACTTCGAAAACCTACCTATCCATCGATCATTATGTAAACGGTCCAATTAATATAATTAAATCTTCTTTTAAAATATGAATTTCACTTTATAGTGGGAAAAGAATTGGACCTTCGATTTCCATATATTCCAATTTTGGTTAACGTCTATACAACATACACGTCAAGTTGACTTAAAGTATATAAATATTTATTGAAATATAGATTCCTTTACAAAATAGTTCACCAAAAAGTATTAATTAATCAATTCCTGTTGTTTGGAAATGAATTATTTAAAAATCCGATTTGAATATCGAAAAAAATCATTGAAAATCATAAAAAAAAATCAAGTTATATCCATTTTTTTAATTGCTATTCAAATTTCAAATTGATATCGAAAACAATTTAAATTGATATTTTATACCAAAATAATTGTCGTTTTATAATAATTTGTACATCCAAATCAATTAAAAATTTAAATCATACATTCAATAACGAAGTATTTCCACTGGGAGATATCTATCACGTAAGTACCATATTTTACTTATATAGGTACTTATTTATTGTCATTATCAAACATAATATTTTATTATTTTTTTTTTTTATTGAGAATAAATGCTTCAACAGCAGGTCATTATTATTATGGATAATTAAGTTATAATTAAGATACATAGTTATGGGATAAGTGATTTTACAGTATTAAAATTTAAAACATAATATTATTGTCTATCAATATCGATTATGATGTGAACCAAAATAATAATATTATGTACAACAGTAAGTATTGATCCTAACTATGGGCTATAACTTTAAGAGTTGAGAACTATTATTCAATACGATTTATTTCACGTTTAAAATTATAAAATGCCTTATGAACAAAATTATTGTGGTCCGTCGTCTGTGGAATATAAAATAATAGAAACCACTCGACATGCCTCATAACCACGATTTAAGATTGTATGGTTGCCCATCGACTACGGTATAATGGTTTATTCGACGACCATCAATATGAATCTAGCAATCAGCTGTTTTTAATAGTATAGTGCTTTTGGTGGAGATAATGAAGACTATGCAGACGACTTTTACCCACCTCAAACTGTATATTTAAACCTAACATGGCAGAACTGATATATAAATATAATAATGCAGTTTAAACATATTAATTATCATTTGATATTTTACTATGTTAATATAATTTAATAATCAATTATAATGCTATAATTTTTGTTTTTTTTATATTATAATAATAAAAATGGCATGTTGTGTACCTTTATTTCCTTATAAGGATTTAAAAACTAGTTTGTTTGGTGTTCCTAAAATTCCTCCTTAAGGGATGAGCGGGAAAAAGTTTTAGATGTTTTAAAACTAATTCTAAGTATGCCGTTACCACTTCAAAAAGGGTGAGAAGGGGAGACTTGTGAGGTTAAAACCTAGTTAACGATTATCTATTCAGTAAACAGAGTTGGAAAGTATGTACCGTAAAAATGGTTAACTAGTTACAATTAAGATAGAAAATATAAGGTTGTAGTTGATATAAATCTTGGGCAATAACGGTAATATGTAAAGTTACTTAATTGGGATTACAGTATAAAGTTGATATAAACTAATATTATGTATTTATACTTATATATTATACATATTAACAATATTCATAATTAAATATCATACAATGATTTCAGATATGTTTGAAAAATCCTAGACTTGTTAAAGATGCGATTCCTATTATTTGGATTTGTTGTTTGCAGCATCTAATGTAATTATCTTTAGCACTAATTATCGTGAATAATCACGTAATAACGTGGAATATTTCATTATTAATTACATTATAATAGTAATATAAAATATAATGTACCAAAGTCTTACGGAACTCATCTTTGATGTTACTGTACACAGGTACAGTACAAGATGATTTAAATCTAACCAACATATCACAAAAAAGTATATAAAGATTATTAAATATTTTTGTTAACTTTTATTATTGTGTCTTGGATATTGTTGTATTAAAACTATTGTAATTATTTGATTAGATTCCAATCAGTGGATAACATTTATAAAAACTTGCGTCATCAAGCCACATATTACACCGATACCATTAATATGTCGTATCCGCATGATTTAAACAGTCGCGAGAAATACGAGTTTACGACACTATTTTGCTCACATGGAGCGCTGCAATAGTAAAAAAAGTAAGATTCACTGTAATGGCTTTCTTATCACAAGTCGATGGGCAACCATACTATCTTAAATCGTGGTCCGTGATATGGACGATGTATTATCTTTTTGAATGGATAATAATTAGTATTTTTATTTTTAAATTATGTGGATAGCGATAGTAACTCACTAGCTACTTCCCACTTCTACTATTATAATAATATAATACTCAGTTGAGTATTCGCCATGGTGTCAGATGTTAAGAGATAAGTATATTATCTTAAATCGTGGTACTCACTAGTACACTGGCCAGAACTCAGTCTACTCAGTACATTATTATAGGTATGACTAGTGAGTAGTCAGATAGCGAGCATGATTATAATAAAGAACGTTTTTATACATTTCTTATAAATGTATTATAATCGTGTTAGAGTGTTGGACGTGACCATAAGGCTTGAAGAGTGAACATTAAATTATTTTTGTCTTTTTTATCCTAGATCAGTTTCATGGTACGTAATACAGTCCCAATTATTGAATTTTGACTAAATTCAGTCATGGTTTCAGTGTCGTGTGATGCTGTGTCAATAGTATAATAAATTATTTCTTTTCCTTAGACCATGAAGAATCTAGGATAAAAAAGACACAGATTTATTTTTGTGCTAAAAAAATTTAGGTACTACAATGTATTATTATTTATTTTAAAATTGAATACAATTAATATAATTTAAAAAAGTTATAGCTAAAAATAAGCGAAATATTTTGAAAATTAAACTATGTGAAGAAAATACCAAAATACGTGTCTTTTTACTTTTTAATACAAAAATATTACTCATTTTAAATCCCCCTAATATTATTAGTAGACTATATTAATGGCCGTTATCACCATTTTAGTTAAAGGGTGAATTATCGGTAACTCGGAACTTTTATCACCTTATTCAAAACGGTATTCGGAAAAAAAAAGCCGCGTACTAACTAAATACACAACGCATTTTCATTATAGTGTACATTTTTTAATTTAATATTTGTACATAGGTAACCTAACCTTTTTTGGACATAGGTTTATTCTATAACCATATATATGTGTATAGTATATAATTTTACATCATAAAATATTTAATAAAATAATACACCAAAATTATTTAACTATAGATATAAATATACATTTGAAATATAAAAGATAAAATATAGTAGGGAAGGAAATAAAAGTAATTGCAAGATAAAAGATTGCAGCTTTACTTGTATACTTTATAATAATTAATAAATAATACATAATATATAATATGTTATTGAACTATTTATTATATGTATTTTGATTTATGGTTTATATTATATTATTTTTTAACTGTGATTTAATTAGTTATTGTTTGATGTAATATACTAGATGTAATTTTTTTTATAGTTACCTTTTAATAAAATGAATGTATTGTCCAGTACAATAAATATTAAATTAGATACATACCTATTAATATAATAATTAATAAAAAACAATTGTTACTAAACTAGTATTTTAGAATATTATATATTTTATGGTTATAGATATTATATTAAAGAAGTGTTTGGTACATTGATAAATGTAATGATTATATTATGATTATAATTAATTATGTAAATCATAATAAAAAAAATTATGTATTTAGTTTATACTCGGCTTTTTTTTCCTAGATTCCTCAAAACACGCATAGAAAAATACAGAGCCTTGGACTTGAAAATATGTATAGGAATAATAATAATTTTAGTATATTTTGTAGAAAACTTGATAGTCAAGCATTTTTACCAGAAAACAAAGTATTAGAGGGAATGGATTTCTTAAGAACAATTATGCCATCGGAGGCAATAGATTTGGTAGATTATTTTGATACCACGTATGTCCATGGATCTTACAGAAGTGTTCACTGTAATCCAAATAATGGTATCAGACTTCGAAATATTCCACCACTATATCCACCATCAATATGGAATGTCCACCAAACTACCCTCGATAATGGACATCGAACCAACAACCAAACAGAAGGATGGAACCAGCGTTTTTCCAAATTAGTAGGCCACAATCATCCTTCTGTTTGGGCATTAATTAAAAAAATTAGGTTAGGGTTAGCTTCTGACGATAAAAAGTTAGCCCAATTTGCAATAGGAAATTTAAGTAAAAAAAAAATTTATAAAAATGTGCAAGAAAAATTATTTAAAATATATAGTGATGGCTTAACAGGACGGACAATGGACAGCTTACACAATAAGATTATTTTAATTATTTTTTTTTTTTAATACATTTTTTTTAAATTTTAACTATTTTAAATTGTATTAATTGTATTCAATTTTAAAATAAATCCGTATCCTTTTTTGTCAGTGGCTTTTTTATCCGGATACCCATGAAACTATTATAGTACCAAACTAGTAACTTCTTACAATCGTGAATTTGTGAAAGAAACATTAAAAACAAATACTTATTTATAAGAAACAAAATAATATGCTCTATTACATGACAAATTTGTCATGGCAGTATCTAAGTATCTACATAACAATAGTATCATGAAAATTGTCTTATGTATTTTTATTTTATTGTTCTATGGTATTTCTGTATCGAAACATTCGAAATCATGAACTAAGATTAATAAATATAGATTAATATAGATTAATCTTAGACCTTAGTCAGTTAGACACTACTTCATGGTCGAAACTATTGACCTGTCTTAATCTAGTCACCTGTTAATAGCGAGTAATAAAATACACAGATATGTTATATCATATAATACAAAAAAGGCAAGGAGGAAAATAACCACGATAAAAGTATTTTAATTGAAAAAATAGTATAGTATTATAAACGTGTAATAATAGTGTATCTTATTATAATAAACGTGTTAATAGTATATTATATTAAAATGAATGTTATAATGAGACTGTCTATATTAATATTATTATTTTATTGTAATAAAAGTGATGCTGTTAGAGGAAATAATAGTAATAAATGTTTTGATCTATATTCAAGTTCAGGACAATGTCAAATATCATGTTCAAAAAAATGTGGAACACATTTTGAGTGTACTAATGAAGTAGGAACCAATGATGTAATATGTCACAGATGTAACTGTCTTCGTGGTCCAATCAGTAATAATGACAAAACTCCAGTAGTCACAAAAAGACCTACACAAGCACCGAGAATATGTGAATATGAAGGAGCTTGTGATTTTAATGGTTTTGAAGGTTTTCGTCATACAACTGAAGCAATGCGTTGTTGTGCTAACAGAAAATATAAAGAATATAAAGTAAATAGTTATGTTTGTTATTATTGTATTGACGGTCAAGGTAGTTCTCCTGGATATACTTGGGATCAAAATTAATTTGTAGTTATTTTATTAGCTATTTTATTTGTTATTTTAGTAGAATTTAATTATTTATTTATTGAAGTCTTGTTTGATAATTTATTTAATTGAAAAAATAGGATAATAATAATAAAAGTGTTCATTGTATATAATATATTAAAAATTATATTTGATAAAATAAATATATTTATCATTATGAATAAGGTACCTACTGCAAATTTCTTTCTAATAAGAATTATTTTAATGTTTTATGTTGTTAAATCAAATTCTGCTGCTATTGGTTATGACTACAACAGTAGTGATGAACAGTCATCATCTATGGGAAAAAGACTACAAGGAGCTGCTATAAATACTAAATAGTAGAGGATTTTCTAATGAATATTGGACTAATGTAGATGAAAGAAATGGATATTGTCCTTATGCTTATCATACAGTAATACAGCAATAGATAATTTTGCTTGTCCTGGACATTATTGTTGTTGTTGTGATAATCTATTAATCTTTAGTATCCAAAGTAGATAATTTTAGAGATAAACATTACAAATATCTATTAGAATTAATAAATTATCTGATGATTACTTGTTAATTATAACAATATATTATACTTAAAATGGGGTGAATAGGGTCAATTTCGAAGGTTTTTTAGTAATATCTTTTAGAGTTTTAAAGATAAATAAATTTTTTTTTAATGAAAGGTAAGATGTCACCCGATATAATTTATTATAAAAAAAATACATTTACTTAGCTGAATTTTTTTATATATTTTTTTAAAAATGTGACCCTATACATATTCATTTTGGGGTGAATAGGGTCACAAAATCATTTTGCTCTAAAAATGTATTCACACTGTCCATGGGATTAATAAGGTCAGTGAAATAAATTTTTAGACATGTTAGCTTATATGCAATGTATTTCCTATGAGAAATAGTTCATTTTTACAAAGAAAACCAACATTATGTACCTAAATATGGGGTGAATAGGGACACTCGATAGTTTTGCTCTGTGAAATGTATTACAATGTCCTTGGGGTGTATAGGGTCAGTAAATATATTTTTATAAATGTTGAGTAGTACCTACAAAATGTATTGTTCAAAGAAAAATAGTTTAAAAATGAAAGAAACACAATTTAAAATTAAGTTAATTAATAAAATCCAGCAAAAACAAAAATATAATACGTTCTGACCCTATCACCCCAAAATCGATTTTTTTTAGATTTGCGAAAAAAAATGAATATCTTAAATATTTGTACGAAATAAGTATTTTCTAGTTCAAAATATATTTAAGCAACTTAAAAACTAATTTGAAGTTTTGTGGTTACTTTAATCTGCGATTTCCACATGAAGTTTATTCAATAGTGGAAATTCATCCACATGTCCACATGATAAGTGTCATATTTCACTATCAGCCATATATAATATCTTTATCACATTAGAATTTTAAAAAAGAGTAACATAAACATGTTATGTCAAATAAGTTATTCAATTTTTGAATGACTAATTGTATACAAAAAAGTTAAAAATAGCTAATTTTACGAGAATGAACATAAGTATATCACTATTAATTCATAACTTATATAAATTATTTAATTTAAGTACAGTAAAAATTAACTCAAAAAATGCTGTAAATTATAGGTACATATAAACGACAAATTATTGCTTAAGTTTATGTGCTTGCGCGCACCGCTACTGACTGCCATGTGCAGCGCCTATAACAAATTTTAATTTTTTTTACGTATTTTAACCATAGATACATACAACAAATGTTTAAAAAATAATATTATCACAGTATATATGTATATAAATATATGTAAAACAAATGTAAACATTGCCTGCTTTATAAATGGCGACCGACTTCAACATTGGTTACAACTAGTATAAAGACGGCTATCTAGTTGTATATATCTATGATTTTATCATATTGTGGGACAATCATTTTTTTGGGTGGTAACAAATCACCACAATACACTTAGGTTACCCAGCACATTTTTGGAATTTTTTTCAAATAACATGTATTTCAACTAGTTAAGAACGATGGTGCAAAAAAAAAATTGCGGAAACCATTATTTTGGAAGTTATAGCCATCCAAAGTTTGCAATTTTACGTTTATGCGCATGCGCACAACGCTACTTCACTGGTTGTGTAAAACCTACATAGAGCAGGCCTCGGAATTAAACAAGGTTGTAAAAAAGCACCAAATCCGCTAGCGTTGCCACTCGCTCACTGCGCTGCCCTCGGACAAAATAATCGAAAATATCCCCCGATTTGCTGTGTAAAACCAACCTTGGGGAGGTCAGGGTATTAAACAAAGTTGTTAAAAAGCACATAATATTCTAGCGTTGCCACTCGCTCGCTGCGCTGTGCTCGGACAAAAAAAATCCAATTGTACATTGGAACAGATGAGTTTTAATTATTTTTAATATAGAGAAAATGATCTTTCCCATGCTATACCTATATTAATAATTTTAATAGAAATTCAGTTAGATCTTTAAAATAAAATACATACAAATTATTGAAACATTCTAACTGTATATTTACTTGAGTACCTGGTAATGTCAATATAAGTATTGATTAGCCATGGTCAAGCAATTATTATATGTATTACTATATAAATGATATTTTAAAAGAACATCTAGGTTCTTATGTTTAATATTACATACTTATTACTTATTAGATTTTTTGATAATATTTTAATTTGTAAGAATGTCAGAATAATAATATAATCATAGGTGTGTCTACAGGTCATGCCTGTCATGCACTTGCACGACCTGCGAAATTTGATCCAACTTAGGTATGTACATTATAAATTACGGTGCATAATAAACAATTTTTTTCTAAGTTTCTGATTTTATATAAAGTTTTTTGATATTTATCACGTAAAAATAAACATTTGTAAAAAGTATTATTAGTATTGGAATTATATTTTATAATTACTAAATACAATTTCATATAACCTACCTAGTTATTTATTTATCTGATAAAAGGAATATTGTTTTTTATTCCTAATAAAAAAAGAAAAAACTGATTTAGTTATTATCAAATTATAAAGTTTATTTCAAAATTTGGGGGTCATATTCCCAAACCTTAATCTAGTTTAATTATTTTTGACGGTGTGGGGGATGCAGTAACCCCTCCCCTAGATACAGTGTTCATATTATTATTACTTAAAAAAAATAAATATTTATCAAGTTTCAACTGTCAACTATAGTAAGCAAGACGTAAATTACATAAACGTCTCACCAGAATGAATTCATTTTTGAAAAAACATTGTATTTGTATTCAATTTTCTATAGTCTTAGCTTATACACATTTAATATTTTATAAGTTTTGAACTACAAATTAACTGTGGTTTTCACGAAATTTGAACTTTAAATGCTTATAAAAAATAATCATGATGCCTATGTTAATGTTTTAGCTATAATAAAAACTTACCTATATAACATTTTTAAGCTTTTTGACCGGATAAATAATTTTTTATTGACATTTACAGAAAAAAAATAATTTTAATTAATCAAATACAATCCAAGTGAGGACGGTATAACCAAGCTGGTTACCAAACAATTTTAATAAATTTTCATATTTTTCTGCAATTATGAACTAAGCATTTTCAATTTTCGACCTCTAAAAGTATACAATTTGCTTCTAAAAACATTCATCGAGCATCGAAGTTTATGATCAGAGCATTTTTTCTACCAGAAAAATTGAGAAGTTACAAACATTTTAAAATACCTCAAATAAACGTCTGCAATTATTAGACTGGACAAAATAAAATTGTAACTAATTTTCATGCCCTCCCCCCTCCAATTGAAAAATCCTGCGTACGCCATTGTTGTGCACGACCTGCGGACGAGGTCTTGACACGCCTATGATAATATTAATAAATACATATTTTATACCGCGAGCAGTGGCCCACCGGTAAATTTCCCGGTAGTCCAGTCCGTCGCTGGCCATAAGCAACTATGTGTGCAACAGTTGCTAATTACTGCACACCGAGGTCCTTTTTATTTGTCAATTTAAAATCAGATTACTTGTAAAATTAAATAGTAGTTAACTTAACAAGAAATTTTAACTAACAAGTAGATTTAAGTACGATAATTAATTTATTTCTATTATTATAAAATGGTTATATTTCACAGATATTATATTATTATGTTAAACATTCTACAAAGTACACCAAGGTTTAATATTTAATTATAGAAATGATCTTATTAGTTATGTATTAAATAAGTTTAGGTATTATTAATTCTAGTTTATTTTACTTCCTAAAATGTATTTTCATAATTTTTTTTTACATTTATACTTTTACCAGCTATCCCAGGGTGACCTTTGAATTGATCATTAATTAATTAACTTCTTGTTGTTAAAGCAATTTGAATCGTTGACTTTCTGCCTTTGTATAACACAAGTGGGACAGGAAAATTAGACGTATCTGTTGACCTAGTGAAACGATAAGAATTCTAAACACAGATTTGAATTTGCCATAATGTCTATACTTTAGATTGACCTTCAGATTTTTAATTTTCACGTCCCCAAAAATTGATATTCCGTTAAACTTTTAGTACGATTTTTTAGTGGGACAAAATCAAAAATGTGAAAGTCGAACTCAAGTAGTAATAAATTCAAATCTGTTAATAGAATTATTTTCGTTTCACTAGAGTTTGGTACGTTGGAATGAAAACACGTCTAAATTCCTAGGTTCCAAGTGTCAGACAAAGACAGAATCCAATCCCCTTAATAAGTTTTGTTTAAAAAATCATTTAGACTAGTCTCTTATTAAAACCACCATACAATTTTATTTGAATTTTTATTATGTATTCACCCACTATGTTGACGTTTTTCTTTATGCTTCCGTATCTATTATAATAGATTTGACTTAAGGCTCCTCTGTTGCTCTTCATATTTTTTTAATTATCAAAATAAATTTTCCTTTTAATAGCATGACAATTTATTCAATAACTATTTGAAGAAATAAATTTTTAAGATGTGTCAATAAAATACAGTTAAAGTGTACCTCGTTTAAAAAATAGGAATAACCATTCAACATCTTTTAAATATTTTCCATTCGTCCGTAGCTCAAAGCTAACAAGACAAGCCACAATTTGTTAAAAGGTAATATAAAATGATGCTAATAAACATCATAAATTTACCTTATATAAAATAATTTACCTTTCAGTTTTTTAGTTCATTATTACACAACATATTATTATATAAGATAATGATATAAAGCAAAAATAAATAAAAGAATTGTTTAGATAATGAAATTGATCACAGATGTACGAGAAATACAATTTCATAATCGCGACTGAAGAACTGTAGTGCCATAGTGACATTATCAAGGAACTAAACCATACAAATGCAATATTCGGTTCTACATCTCTAAAAGGGCAATAATCAAATTTAATTGTTTCCTTTTCCTTAAAAACTCCAGCAAGACAATCTGTACACATTTTAAAATACAATTTTTTTTTAAGTATTTATAGTTTTAAATTAAACTGTCCAAAGAGAACGGATTGCGGCTCAAGAAAAATCTGTTTGTTTTGCACACCCAGGTAAAGAAGTTCCATAGAGACTGCCACATTGGGGCTGATTTAGAATGCCTGTTATATGGTTTGACTAACACTCGCCCATCAGTTCATGTGCACAGAATTGGTAAATTATCTTGGTGAATAGAGTTAACACCAAAACATCTTTTTCAGAAAGAAAATTATTAAGAAAACACTATCCTAAATTCAGAACTAAAAATCTAATGGGTAGTCAGAATTTAAGAAATATATTCATATCAGAAGAAGTCTAAAAAATATATATTTATTTTAAATAAGTTATAAATAATAACTTAAGGTTTTTAGGAAACTAGGATTTGTAATTTTTTTATTTATCATAATGGAAGATGTCAATTAAGGATTCAGGCCGGTGTCGCACATAGCAGTTTAACGCAGGGGGTAAAACACTGCAAGTAGCGTTGTTCTGTGTGGTATGACGCTACCCGTATATTTTTGGCTGTTTGTATAATTCCACAGGTTTAACCGCTATGTGTGGCACTGTCCTTATAGTTAAAATAAATAAATAATAACATGTTTGGAAAATTTGTTTTACTGAATCATAAGCTGTTATAACGGTTGTCACATCATGTGACTCACATGTCTTAATTCCTCTTGGGGTACTGGGTTCCGCTGAGGACAAGTTGTAATCCTGAGATGTTTTGGAAATCCTTAAAATAAAAAAAATTATAATATAGCCAACTATTTTATTTTATAAGTTTAAAAGATATAAAAAAAAATAGTAACATACCAGCATTTTCAACATGTCTTTGGTTTCAGTATCGACTTCAATAACATCTTGTTCAAGAGCAGAAACTTCTGGTACATAGTTGTCTCTCCTCTCACGTTCTTCTTCTTGCAATTTAATGGAAATACCACGAACTTGACTTGTACGCAATCTTTTCATTAAATGAGTAACAAATCTGTAATGTCAAGATTTAAAAAAAAATTAAATGTAAGAATATAAGATTGATATTTTTTATGTTGGGCAAGACTGTTGTTTTCTATACAGGATGATTCTTTTATCATGAACTCATTATTTCAAAAAGTATTTATGTTTTTGAAAATGGAATATTTTTCTGAGTATTTTGTCATTTTGTTACATTTATGATATGTTACGAGATATAACTTAAGTATTTTAAGGTTACTACTATTCCTAAATTTAATTGTTATGTACCAAAATACTCAGAAAAATATTCCGCTTTTGAAGAATATCAAAAACTTACTTTCAAAACTTTTGAGAAAACAAACATCTGAACATTATAAATAGCTACGCGATTGATTTCAATACAGTAGAATTTCCATATAACGGTCACTGAAGGGACTGTAAATAATGACTAGAGAGCGGATCTGTAGGTTTTTACATATTTTTATTGGCTTTACGAGGATGAAAAATGTGGACGATTTATCCATTATAGAGTGTAGGAAAAAAATTATTTTGCATATTTAAGACATTATAGAATATTTAGCCTAACCTAACCAAAGAATGGTGCATACCAGTAACAGATCCAGGGCTTATTTTTTTTTTTTTTTGAGGGGGGAGGGGGAGGAACTCAACTCCTATTATCTGCCTATTTACAAGTATAAGGAATTTTTAGAGATTATTTTAGGTTTTTTTTTAGAGCATATTAGCGTTATATTTTAAGCTTTTAAGAACCTAAAATTCCGCGCTATAATCATGATCGCTATTTAGAGGTGCCTGTCCTACAGAGGTAGGATAACACTCGACGGCACCAAAAAATTGACTGTTACATAGAGGTGACTGTTAACAGAAGTTTTAGTGTATAACTCATAGCCTTTGTTGTTTAGGCTTCAATAAATAAATTTAAAAATATAGAGTTCAAGAGTACTTATTGATTTTATTCAATCAAACGTGAAGTTCTATTTAAATGGTGTGAAGCATTAAAATTTAATTTTAAGTTATAAATTATATACCTAATATAGAATAATAATTAACAATAAACCGTCAAATGGGCTAACTAGAGGCAAAATTATTATCTTATAGTTTTACCTCCATAACAGTATTTTATCAACTAATTAAAAATCATTTTGGGTAGTTAGTGTTGGAGGCTCGCAGCATTAAATTTAAAATGTAGGTATTCATTTTTATTAGTTAATGTTTATTATCTATTGTTTAGCTAATGTCCGAAAAAATGTGTTTGGATATAAGTTGTAAGTCAAAATAGTACCTATACTCTATAGTTAATTTTTAATTTTGTACAGATGGGAGATGGGTAAACATCAGAGAAAAACTAGTGAAAATGTTAGGTTATTATTTTCATATGTTAATATATACTAACCAGTTACAAAATATATTTGTTCAACTCAAAAAGATGTCTATTATTAAAAAAAGATTTTAAATAGTGCCCAAAGTCAGTGTAAGTGAATGATAATATAGGTTTTTCATAAGAAAAACATGAATACCTCAATATTCAATACAACATGGGGTGAGTAAAAAAATAAATTGACAGAAGGAATAATTTGTATTGTTCAAATGTAATAGAAATAAATAAACCAAACCTTAACTATAATTTTATATTGAAAATACATTAGATTAATTTATCTTAAAGTTATTTACAATATAATTTCAAAACGGCCCAAAGAGGGCACCGTTTAGCGGTTCATTCGAAACTAATAGTCAGAAATCATTAGTTATAAACGATATTTAAAAATCGTGATTAATTTGATGTCTGAACCAACCACAGTTTTGGCTAACGTAATATCAATATTATTATATTCAGTATTTACCCAGCGATTTTGTTACGCAGTGGCTTTGTGGGGATGATAGCGATTTCCTCACATATCCTCTTGTTGGTGTGAAAATCTAATGTTAACCGAGTGTAATACTTTTCGATGATGACTCTGGCAGCCTTCTTGACAGTCTTCGTCCTGACGCGACCCTAATTCATAATATTATTCATACATTAATAATGGAAGAGAATTTAAAATTTAGTCGGCCAAGATTGGTTTTTGACACCGCCTTTGGAAAATTAACCGTTTGGGTCGGTGTCAATTATCCATAGAGTGAAAAGGCTTAGGATTTCACGTATATTATTAAGAATCAACGTTTTACTTCAAAACTAGAGGATTATTAAGATAAATTCGGATACTTACCATGATTGTAGTTTCTTCAACTCAAAATCTAAAATACTCGAGAAGTAAACAAAATCAACACGAACGAAAAGGACTGATCATAATTATCGTTTGAGGTTACTCAACAGTTAACAGTGTGGCCACGGATTACAAGATAACACACAGTGGTACCATGGTACATCTTTAATACGTTTCTTATAATATTATCTTTTCATGATACCGGGAGAATAAGGAACTAACTATTATTGTTCTATGCTATTATTAAATATAAACATATTATAATCATAGAACAATTGTTATAATCAAGGTGTATTTAATTGCTTTCATTTATAATTACACCTTGGATAGATGGATATAATGGTTGTCCAACGAGCCGAGCATGGAATTGTCGTCCTCAACTTTAATCTCATGAGTTATGATAAGAACAATTCTGCAGCGCTCGTAGAGCGTAATGGAATTTTTAAGTACTATTGTACTATATTATAATGCTATCCGAAATTAGGTGGGTCGTGGGAATATATGTTACGTCTTTCATGCTAGAATATAATATGATCTAAGGTTTCATGTAATATTTTAATATAGGTAAAACATTATTTCCACGAATAGAGATCGCACTCAGTTAAGCAACTGATTCTGAGAGTAAAATCAATTGTTATGTCATATCGCTTATGACATAGCCCGTCGAGCAACCATTAGATATTTATATCTTTAATCGTGGAACCATGAACTAAGATAATTATTAATAATAGTTCATGGTGGCACTAACACATTACACAGACCACGATTAAAGATATATTAGTACCAATCACGGCTTTAGATAGATTCTAAGGTATCAATAGACAAAAAAAATAGTTCGCTAATTTTTAATTTTGAAAATCATTCGTTTTGTTTCCTGTATAACATAAAAATTAAATCACGGTCTTGAGATCTTCTGACCATGTCTTAGATCTTAATTCGGGATTGCAACATTCAGATAATATGCTTAGATGACGATGTAGATAATATTATAATATTATCTATACATTGGGGCTTAAAATACTTTAGATTTAGGGTTGAATGACAATATCAATGCTTGATTTGAATTTGGAGGAAGTCCTCAAGTCCCCTTTATTTTTAAAATATGTTTAAGCGTACCTACAGTGTTCTGAAAACTTTTTTTTACACTTTTGCATTCCTTATCTAATTTTTTGAGCACTGTATAATAGTATTATACATAATTATTTAAATGATAAATATGTTAAAGATTTAAAAAACTAACTACCTGATTTATATAAACGTTTTTATCTTGTATTAAAATTAAATTTACAAATAAACCGTTTAGAATTATTGAAAAAAAAATTTTGACTTACAGTATTAAAAAAAAAAAAAATGTTATATTGTATTTGTAGCGCAAACGTCTATAAATTATATATATGGAAACAAATGTTTAAATATTGATGAGAAATGTTCAACAAAAGTTATTTCATTTGTTAAGTATTTCTGTTACATCTTTTATACCTATATAAAATAATATATTTTGTCATGCTATAGTTGTATTATATATCTGTGCCCAGTAGAAGTGTGGTTATAATTTATAACTATTAAAAGTATTTGGTCATGAATTATGATAAATTGAATTAGTTTAATTAAATATTATTATAATCTATTTTGTCATGGTCGTTAGTTTATTCCAATTTCCAATTGTCGTGTCAGATTCTTTGGATTTCCCATTTATAATTATTGCCTTAGTTCATGATGCACGTCTTAGGATATATTATAATATTATCTGTTCATCTATTATCATGGTCTTAACTAATAATCATATATTTAAGCCATCAGGTATATGGTATATAAGACTCATAATAATGTAAGTTGTAGGTATCAATGGTAGCTTCAAAGTTAGTTTAATACAATTGATTAGGTATTTTAAAATATCATGCAGGTTTACAGTTTTGTACTAAAAATTCAAAATATGCAAAAACATGCAATTAAAGTTGTTATAATAATTACAAAAATATTTTATATTAATTTTATAAAAATTAAAATGGAATGTTCTAAAATATGTTCTAGTGGTAATGTAAAACAAATTAAATCAAAATATCAAAAAAAAAAAACCCCAAATAAATTAAATTTATAAGTTCTAAATTGAAAAATTAAACTAGAATATATTTTATTGATAAGGGACTGTAACTTGTCATTATCATTTTTAAACATTTAAATTATTACCAAATAAAATCAAACATCAATATTATGGTAATATTTGTTGAACATTAAATAGGCTAATGTCATATTTGTATAATAAAAAATGATTAAATTAAAATATTAAAATAAAATAAACATTCTATATTTTGGTTGCATTTTTTCAATTACTATTTTAATATGAACCTTGATACTTTTAGAGAAGTTTTAAAAGTATTTTCGTTTGATGATATGACATTTTGTAAAATTATAGGCATGACATTAAATTATCATGTAAAATTTAAGAATTACATTTTAAGGATGAAGGGTTAATGGAAATTAAAAACATTCAATATAATTAAAATTATGTTATTGTGTTTTTATTGGATCATTCAATAAATAAAAAAAACTGATTAAAACACTAATCTAAATATCTTGAATCACTGGTATACATATTTTAAAATAATAACTTTTGTTGGAATAGTGCAAGAATAAAAATAATTTAATCTACATATTTAGGAAATTGTCTAATAAGTTAAATTTTTTTTTTGTTTCTCTATTCAAATGTTTTTGAATAATTCAATAATATCGGACCATACATCTTCGGCATTTTTTCCGGCTTCAACTCTTTTCACTAAATTTTTCTCTTTAAAATATTCTATAATCGGCATAGAATCATTCACAAATGTGACAATCCTCTTTTTTAAACTTTCTAAATTATCATCAGCACGACCACTTCCAGCAGCACCTCTTTTCATGCATCGTTCTATGCATACCTATTAAAACAAAATAATAGTTAATTTTGGTACAAGTTTTTTAGTACAATTAGCCTTCTATACTACTTTATACATACATTTTCGGAACATTCTAGAAACAGCACAAATAAAAGATCAACTTGGTCTCCAATTGTGGTATCCCAGCCAATCATATTGTCTTTATTTCGTGGAAATCCATCAATCAGAAATCGATTAGCTGCTGATGCTTCCATTGCATTTTGAATAAGTTTACATGTGATTTCTACTGGGACAATTGTACCGTTCTTGATATGACTGTCAATCAATTCTCCAAACATACTGTCAGGTTTACTGCGTTCTGCTCGTAACAGGTCACCAGCAGACAGGTGGACAAATCCAAATTTGGATACTATGTTGGAACATTGCGTACCCTTACCTGCACCTGGGCCTCCAAGGACAAAAACGACTTGAGGTTTGCTCATTGTAGTGAACAGACGATATACTGAACGGAAAAATGTCATAAAATTAATGATTATGTCATTCTTTGGATAGTATTTTTTACACAAACAACTTAATAGCGTACTCGAAACTAAATCGATAGACACATATAATATATAGGTAGGTATTGCTTAATATTGCTAAAATAATTACAAGCTACCTATTTTTTTTTTAAATTCTGTTTTTGTTGTGGTTTTGACGTTGATCGTTGATAACCTACAAGCTAATATTGATAAAAAAAAATGAAAACATTGATAACATGTTGATAATTTTATTTCGTTATTCTAAACGACACATAGGTTATAGATATGACATATTTCTATTAGTGTAAATGTGTAGCATAGAAGCACAGAACAAAGATTGAAGTCTGTGGGTCGTCACGAATGACGAAATGCAAATCTCGTTTCACGATGTAGATAAAATGACAAAATGACAAAACGATTAACGAAGGAATAAGGATTATTGAGTGCTGATCACGCTGGTCTTATCTATCTCATTGAAAAAAATCGATTTTTTGCATTTAGTAATCACTAGAAATCTTAATTAGTCGTCACAAAAATGAAAGGTACGAACTACGAAGTATTTATTGAATATTGGCATTGATTAAACATAGACCATAGTATCATACCATAATGATATTGGTACATAACACAGATTTCTATATAGTACTATATAGTAGTATAGAAGTATAGAAGTAGTATAGAAGTCTGTGGTACACAACTATATTGGTTTATCAGCCTATCAAGTATCAGGTACACTACCTACCTACTTGTTAGACTTTGAAGATAGTTCGATTTGTAAATTTGTAACTTGAAAATTGTCAAACCTAAACTGTATAGATAGACGATAGTTAAATATTCCATACGAACAACGAAGACGTGAATATGTGATTGTGATAGCTGGTTAGGTATTTACATCGTACTTTTTAGTAGTTTTTCTTTCTTCACTATTCGTGTCTCGTGACTTCGTTTAAAATAAGTGATAAGTAGTAAGTACATTATAACAGTACATACCCTCATGCCCCCTGACGAGAGACCTCAATAAAAAGTAGAAGAATACAAATTTAAATTAAAAATCATACCTTAATGATGAGTCCTGAACTTGGTGGTGTCACTGGACACTCTCTTCTCTCAAGTATAACACGACAACTTCTAACATAACTTTTACTTATTGTATTGTATCTAATACCTACCTACAGTATACCTATATGGCTATTTATAATATAGTATACAGAATACATACCTATAATTGTAAATATATTGTTTTATAATAAACAAAAACAGGTATATAACACAGATTACAGACACATAATCAATTTACGTTTGGTATATATAGTTTCATTTATACTTCTGCCCCCTCCCAACAAAAAATTGGGCTATTTACGACTATGATAATAATAGTTTTTGGCAAAAATATATTTAACCTACCATATACTATAAGTCTATAACTTTTTATAACAGGCCAGACATTTTTCCGCAGATAGGTGTTTAAGCATAGGCGTGCGCACGGGGCGAGCCGGTCAAGCCTGGGCTCGACCTGAAACTTTTTGGGGGCATGGTAAAATGTGCATATATATATTTTGTTTATAATGCTTGTATTATAATAATAATATGTACGTGGAGATCATGGAAATTTTATTTGTCGTGAAAGTATAATAAAATCAAAAATATTTGCGTGTACCACTATAGATACAATCTAACAAAAAAACAGTGTTTGACAAGTTCCTTACAAAAAAGAATTCGTTTCATTCCTCGTTCTTTTTTTTAAAAAAATGAATTCGTTCCGTTCCTTGTTCCTTAAAGAAAAAAGAATTCGTTCCTTTGGAAAATGAGCGAGTTCCTTTTTTAGTTCCAAATAAAATAAAAATTCTTATTTAATCACTTATGTTTTTTTTTTTCATAAGTATACTTCTTTAATTTTTAATTATAATATATAACTACAAGTAGGTATATATTTTATAATTCTATTTTGAGATTTTCTTCAAAATTAAATTGTTGGTCAACGTATGTCGATTGTCTTAACGTCGATACTCGATGACGATCACTAATTAGCAATATACATGATACACATTAAAAAAAATATATTTTAATTTCAATTATTTACATAATTATCTTTGTAAATTATTGGAACTAGAAAGGAACGAACAATTTTGTAATTTTTGCTTGAAAAAAGAACTAGTTAATTTTCTCGTTTTTTTTTTATAAAAAGTAATTCGTTCATCGTGCCGTTTTTTAAAAAGGAATTCGTTCCAGGAATCCGTTCCTTCCAAACATTGAAAAACATTAAACCTTTATACAAATACAATAATTATAGCACTATAGACATTAATAGGTAAATACATCAACATGTATGTTGATGAGTTAAAAAAAATTAGAGGCGCTGTCGAAATATTAGGGCACTATAATTGCCTAGGCTTGACCAGAAATTTACGCCTATGTGTTTAAGACAAGTATACATTTATTAGACCAAACCTAATTTTTAACTTTTTAAAGCCAAATTGTGTAACCTGTATGGCTGTATGATATGTTTTAATATAGGTATAAAATTATAAAAGTATTTAATAGCGTTTTCCATCTGACTACACTAGTGCACACAGGTGGCATGATAATGATTAGTATCGTCAGTGAAATATTAATTCCATATGATACCATGGTGCAATGTTATTTTATCTACAGGAGTGCAGTTAAACGACACCGTGAATTGACGGTGTGGAAAATGTACGGATTTTTATACAGACATAAAGAAGCTGTGAGAAAATGATATGATTTGTTATCCTTATCATATAATGCAAGACATGTCACATGTTCCGCTTCATTATTATACACCAATGTAGTATTGTAGTTTTCATGCACACCAGTGTGGTATAACGTGTCATTGTCCGCGTGTATAGTATGTACTAGTGCAGTCAAGTGGAAAACGTAGGGTTACCATACGTCCCGGAAAACCAGAACTGTCACCGGTTTTTGACTTGGGGTACCGGTGTCTCGAAAATAAATTTCGGGACACCTTATGTCCCGGTTAAGTTAGGTTAGGTTTGGGAAAAAAATTAAAATTGCTAAATTTCGAAAAATTTTTCGAATAATAATTTTAATTGAGAGTCAAAATTTTATATTGGATAACCGATTAAGTATTGATTTCAAATCTATAGGCTAGTTATAAATTAATAATATTTGGAAAATACGACGGGAACAAACAAACGCGTGGTAGTGTTACTGCGTGTTACCGATTTACATGTTTTAATTTACCGATAATCGACACGGGTGTTACGGGCTAATGACTAATGGCTATTAAGATTAGACTACCTATAATTTATTATATTAGTAGTCACTTTTAGTATATACGCCATTACGGCACCTAAAAGAAAATGCCATTCTGAAACTGGATTTTATAATAAAAGGTAGAAATGAATTTGAAACATAATATTTTTGATAATCAAAAAAAAAAGTATACATTTTAAAATTTATAATTTATTAAACATATTAAATACAATTTTCGAACAAAATTTTTATTATTTTTCCATGGTAAAATGGGTGTATAAAATAATAATATGTCGTTACTCGTTCTTTTTAATACATGCCTATAAGTAATAAGTATCTAATATGATTCAATAATATTTTTTATTTTTTTTTTCTCTGTCCCGGATTTACTTCATGAAATTATGGGTAATCGGTCAAAATATCCAAATTTATCCGTTTTTACGTAAATTAGTAGATTACACTTTACTTTGTAATAAAATTAGCTCAAATATCAAATTATTTAATTATAAAAATATACCTAATATATAATAATAATATAAATATAAATATATTATTTAATATATCACAAAATAATTTCCAGGTTGAAATACTATATTATTACATTTTACCTTTATCGTAGGACGTAGGTGCGTGTATGTATACTGCGCGTCGATCCACGAGCTGAGCTTGGCGAGCTTTGTTAATATTTTATATATTTTAATTAATATATATATACATAAATATATCAAAAACAATTAAAAACTCAACGCAGGGGTTTGACTAATGTGTGTGCAGTATAATTTGTGATATTACTACTATTAATGTAATTTATTTTACTATTAGTAATTAGTAATTACTACATTTTTATAAACAATTTTATGAATTTTTGGAAAATAGTGTAGTATATTATTTGACTTTTTGGCAAATGTGTGTGCAGTATAATTTGTGATATTATAACTATTAATGTAATTTATTTTACTATTATTAATTAGTACCTACATTTTTAAAAACGATTTTTTGAATTTTTGGAAAATAGTGTAATATTATATGGAATACCTATATTATATCATATATTTATATTTATATTATTATTGTATACAAATTATATTGTATTAGGTATATTTTTATAATTAAATAATTAGATATTTGAGCTAATTTTCTTACAAAGTAAAGTATAATCTACTAATTTACGTAAAAACGGATAAATTTGGATATTTTGTCCGTGGATATTTTGACCGTTGGATATTTTGGTTTGGATATTTTGTCCTAGATTTGAAATTATGGCTACCCTATAGGAAAACGCTCTAAAGGTACGGTTTTGTTTCCTCAGTTGACTGCAGCAGTCATACAAAATACCGGCGCAGTCAACTGCGTTAACGAAACCGTATCTTAAGTAACCTGTGTACATTTTATTAACTATTGTTATACTTAATTTTTTAGCTAGTAATGTATAATATTTTCAAAACAAGATTTCTCATAAATTCTTCATACTGTAACCTAAAAATCTAAAGATTATATAAACACAGTTTTTAATAGATAATTTAAGTTCAAATTTGGATGAAATTAAATATTTGAACGGAGAATAACGATTTTAGTGTTTTTGTATTATTTAAAAATATTATTCGTGGTACTATTGTACCAATGAAACTTTTAAAGTACCTATATCAAATGAAAATCCTACTGTTTTTACATAGTAGGTATTATTCATACTATGTATATAATCAATGCTAATAGCAAAATAAATTACTTTAATCACAATAATATCATAAAATGTACCTAAGTACCTACTTACTACTTAGGTATATTATAAGCTGACAGACCACAAACTGTATTTACTCAGAATCGTTTTTCCTATAGAACAATTTTATATCATTGAATTCAAATTTATCACATCCATTAGGTACAGTGACATAATTTATAACAGAGCGGTGCCCCCATACCCTTATTTTGTTTTATTTTTTATGTATTATTAAATGGTAGTTTGTATATTTAAAATATTCGAGTACATACATATTATATATATAATAAATATTTATGATGACTAATAAGTAATATTTAATAACTAATTCAACAAAATAAATCATGTACAAATAGAAATGCAATGAGCTAAATTGCAACAATATCCATGTAAATTACGCATCGAAATAATGTACCTCCAGTATATGGAAAGTAAAAATATAAAATATAAAATGGGGGACTGAGTGACCGAGTGGACTAAGGCGTCGGTTGTGACGCACACTGGCGCTGATTTAAACCTCAGTTCACGGGTGGCATTTTTCTTCGGGCAAGTCACGGTGCCCGGAGAGAAGTGACGCCATCCCCCACCCGGGTATGTCAGATACCCACGGGTGCCCACTAAAAAATCTGCCAAACCAAAAACACACGTGTTTACTAACCTACAGTTCCTCCCCTAAAAAAAAAAAAAAAACAAAAACAAACAGCTAATGGCCATATTTGCCGGGCTTCATGATCAATAAAAAAAAAATTTTACATAAAATATAAAATGTTAACACCAGTTTGAGCCGATTGAAGTGGCAATCGGTCAAAATATCGAAATTTGAAAATCTAGAAAACATTTTTATAATTAAACATAAACATTTTAAAATATCATTAATACAATTATACTTTTTTGGTTACAGCATGATTGCATAAACTACTTATGACTTATATGATGACCTTGTATTAAATTCCCAAGTCTTAGCTATAAAAATGATCGTTTTATAAGCTACAAAGTAATTAGGAGATGTTCGTGATTTTGACTATTTTTTTTAAAAATTTGAACTTCTAATCCATTTAATGTTTATAAAAAATCGTATAGTAGAATAAGGTGTGAATCGATTCTTGGTATAAATAGATTTAAATTCATCTAAATATTTTTTAAATTACATACACAATATTGTGTATACTGTATATGTAGTAAATAATAAATATTCATATGTTTATTAAAAAGTTTTAAGTACCAACGATTAATAATTTTTGAATTAATTATAACAAATTAACTCGTTTTTTTAAGTCCAAATTCAAACTTAAAAAGTTCTTAAAAAATGTGCGCGTAAATAAGTTTTGATATTTTTAGGTTTATATAAAAACCCTTATGACATGTGATCCCTTATATTCTATTTTCAAACCTAAGGTATTAAAATAAGAACTTTTATCAATTTAACATAACATTAAATCAAATTAACTCTAGAAATTTCAGCTAATATAAATATTTGTTGAAAAATGTTAAGTATCTACAGCTATTTTTTTAATTACAACAAAATAACAAAATCGATTGTGTCGAAATTGGTGTGGCGTTTATATTACCATTTTCCTTAATTCTTTTTAGTTTTTCCAATCATTAAAAATGTACTTACTGGGAATTTCAAAAAAATATATGCTACCAAAAGGCAGAAATGAGCCTCAAGGTTGAAAATTGAACTATTTTTACACCTCACCAGTCACCACACGCAGACAGGGAAAAAAACAATACTTAAAATAGTTTAAACCAATGTATTCACCCCATCACTCGGAATCTAAAAATTATTAATACTTTTAGGAAATTAAGTTACATTTAGAATTGAGTTTCAAAATAACCACAATCTGCAATTATTGGTATAAATGTATAATATTGCTTTTTGATAAACAATAAAGTTAGAATAACACATATTATTATTAACTACCTACCCATCAGTATTGATTGTTTTCAGGTAATAAAACGATTGTACAATCTAGTCTTAAAATTTGATTTTTATATTAATTAATTACATAATTATGCTTAAAAAAGTAATGTGCTTGACTCTTCTAGTCTTAAGATTAAACTATATTGCGATGTTTAAAAACTTAAATTAAATACGTATAAGAAACATGAAGTTGATCAACTTTTGCATTTATTTTGTAACCTGCAGTAGGCTGTAATAGTATAATGGAATCCGATATAGACAGGTATACATGTTATAATATACAAGTAGATAGCTATATAAAACGTAAAGTTATAATTTATAGGCGATTAACCGAACAATTTTGTATGTATAGTTAAGATTATTTTCATTATCATCTATACTAACCTGCTCGTAATAATATTATTATGAGATGAGCTTATGTAATAGGATATTAAAATATATGAAAAATTGCGAATTCTACACTGTTAAAAAGGTATATGGGGTGTGTACCGAACTGACCTTTTTTTTTTATAGGTTTGCTCTTTATAAACCAGCAGACACTAGCAATCGCCTGCGTGTGCGTGTTGTCAGGGTAACACCCGTAAAGTCGCTTTTAGTGGTCAAAGCGCCGTCTAGCGGCCGTTCCTGAATACCAACAAGCTTTGCATTAGAGTCCAATCGGTGGTCTGGCCGGGATAAATATGGGTCAAACGCACGTTCTACAAAAAGTTCCGGATAAAAAGTGAATAGCTTATATAATAATTATACATATACTTATATAATAATTAAAAAATAAACATTTAATCATCGATTTTTTTTGTATTACTATTAAAGTAATCAAGTGTGCCATTTGTGAATTATTACGATAGTCATTTTTATTAGTGCAGTGATTGTAAAATACGTGAACTATCAAAGGTAGTAACAAAATTCAATGCATCAACGTATTACGCGTAACATCTATCCTGAGGATAACAACTGCGAGTATGCTTATTCGTTTCCTCTGACCTATATATTTAAACTAAAATATTATAGCAGTTATAACGATTGATTTGTTGAATTCGAATAATTAGTTGCATAAATATGATCTAAATTTTTAAAAATCAAATTATTAATTATGTAACATTTATCCATAAATTAACTGGATACCTACTATATAATTTAACGTTTTTTTATTTTTATGTCGATCCAATTTAACTTACATTTTTCTTATTTATTTATAGCTTAACAATTTGTGTAACATGATTTCTATATGTTCGTATTTTTAAAAAAAAATTAAGATTCATATTTTATTTGTAAAAAAAATAATTATTCAAAACTGATACTTTGTGTGGGAAAGTATAAGTGAATTTGTGATTTACTTTTAACTATCATCCCACAAGAAATATGTTTTATCTTTTTCAACACCTGCTATTGCTATATAACTATTAATTAATATAAATAATAATTCTTATGACCTAGGTAGTCAAAAAAATGAGTAATTAATAAATTTTAATGTAATAATTTTTATTATTTTTCACATACCAATATTTTTAAATTTAAATTTAAATTGGTTTTATATAAAGAGCGCAATTTTTCAGTTAAATAATTATTGACGTTTTAGATTTGCTGTAAAAATAATTTTATAAGGAGCATTTTAATTAGAACATATGTAAAAGCACTGCTATAAATATGTGTTTTTCTAGTAGAACACTAAGAATTAATATATTTTGTGACTATGAAATGAGTCCGAAGATAGAACTAATGTTGTTATTATGAGTGAACTTCAAGCAACTGTAGAATTTGCTGTCGAGTACTGCAAGTTTTATAACATAGATCTATTCCAAAGAGGGTAAGTTATACTACTTATTTATGTATGAAATAAAATATAAAGAATATGTTTTAATAGGATTTGTAGTTAGGTATTATATTCTAACAGTACTTGAAAATTTTCTCGTGATATGAATAACGAACGATTCTGTAATGAATATTTTTGCATAAAAAAATAAGTCGATGTGATATTTAAATAAAGTCTGAATAGGTACTGAATCGAATGTATATAGCATAATATGAAAAAAGTAATATTGAATTCAATACCACAAGCTTAAATTCTACCTATATAGTAATCTATACTCTGTACTCTATAGCTATGACTTATGTTCAAGGTGTAGATTATTGTATGGGTACTACACATATATATTACATATAAATAAATATAATATAATATACACAGATGACTCCAAAAGACACCGTAAACAAACCTATCCTAACCTAAAAAGTAGGCATTTATATACTACTACTCTGTAAGTAGGCATTTCTAGTATATGAATTAAAGCGAACTAACTACAACTTATTATTAGACCCTTACGGCTTACTAAGGACAACTAATCTTATAGTTTATTGATGTTTTCATATAGCTATGAAGATGCAATGATTCAACGTATTATTTTTAATCAAGTTTATATATTTGATACAAATTTAAATAATTAAATAATTTTAAACTTGGGAATTCTCCTCCTGCTCGTAACGCTCACTAAACCTTTATATTTTTCAACCCCTAAAAATAACTTTAACATTTCAATACCTACTCATGAAGTCATAACTCTTTGCTTTTTAACTGCGCATATTTTTCTCTAGAATTGCAATGCTACGTTTCTCATAAATAATATTTCTTATTTTGTTTTATTTTATATACCTGCCTAGTTTATATAATCCTCGTCAGAATGAATCAATCGTTTATTATCCACTGTAAAATATAAATTCTATCCAATCATTCCAATATATATATACATATTATACACAATTTGGAAAACAAATTTATCTAGGGACTAGGATACTAAAATTCACTGTCTATGAATAAGAATATCATATGCATTAAGCCGGGTTCACATGCTGACGATGCTGATGATCTGATAATCACGATGATTTTCATGATAGCTTCTCTTCACTATCAATTATCATGCACGCAGGTCTCAAGATAATACGATACGTAGTAGCTTTTATAATAGTTTGAATAGTTTTGTAGTTAAGTAGGTACTATATCAGCCTGTTCACACGCGACACTTCGATGCGGATTTCACGCCGTAGCAACTATCATAGTGTGTAAACCCGGCTTAAAACTAAAAAATATTTTTTTAATATTTTTAGGTTGCTACTGCAATTATAAAACACTGAATAATATTTTTTTTAAATGTTTTTGATGATAAAGAGAAATATATAAACATTGAAATATTCAGATATGAATATTATATAAATTAAAATTACTTATATTTCAACACTATTAATCTAAAATCTTAATCAAAATTTATACATTTACCTAAATACTATTGATAGGTACTATCAGTTATAAGTTATAAGTTATAATTTATAACTTAATATATACAACATACAACGTTAAATAATATAACAAAAACTTAAGTTCCAGACTTGGTATGCCAGCAACACTATATTTATTTACTCTTTTCCTTACCTACGTTGTGCCAAGTTTAAAATTAGCCTTGTAAGGTCAATGGCACATGTTAACATATTATCACCACGCTGCACGTGTAACACAATTGATTTTATAAATTATCTTACGTTAGATATTTGTATTTTATAGATTATATCGTATTCGAACTGAACTTAAAGTTTCTCCTAAGCTCTCTGTTCAAGTGGAAGTCAGCTTAAAAAAACACCAACAAAGTAAGTACATGCAGGTTTAAAATTAAATTGGATATAGCCATATAGGTACACGTTTCGTTTCACTTCACTCACCGCCATAACGCAAGATGTATACATTATTATTATTATAAGCCATTAGATATGAATTGGAAAATGAAAAATGATTGGAATGAAAAAAACAATTATGTGAAGAACTCAGTTCGCTACCTAACACCTATGTACCTCACTGTTATCATCTGACCTATATTTATATATTTACGATTGTTGATAGATGTTTACAACATTTCTGATAGTATTTACTTTTTAATTTTTATGTTTGAATAAATTATATAATTGTAGGTATATATTATATTAAAAATATTGAATAATTCACAACATGTTTATGAAGGGTTAAGGCCAAGGAATAATGGTTAGCATAGGTAGTGAGGACGTCGCACGTACGACATAGCAAATTTTACATTCAGCAGATCACGTTTAGCCTATGAGAATAATCTAGCCTTTTAATTTTGAAAAAGGTAAATTCACTCTAATTTTTAAATGAACGGAGTTAAACCTGATCTGCTAAGCGTAAAATGTATAGTACTTATGCCATCATACGTTTGTAAGACGGATACGACATATTATGCGGGTGCGACGTCCTCTTAATTATTATAATGAGCCATCTAATTGTTATATAGTATAGAAAAAAAATAAAATAAAATAAAAAAAACATAAAATTACTAATTAAAAAACTAAGGAATTCGCTTTGCTATAGTGTATTTAGTATACTTAGTATACTTAGTCATTGAATTTAAGTGGGTCGCTATAATGGTTCGAGCCCAAATATTTTTATCAACACTATAAAAACTAAAACTAAAAATTAGAAGGCCTATACATTTTTTCATGTACGATGTGCCTAATATATCTAGATACCTATCTTTCTATACCGACTACTATAGCAGTGGCATAATTTGGAATTTAGTTTGGGGGGGATATACGTTTTTAGCAAACATGAATGGTCATTATCAATACTTTGATCAAAATGTTAGTAGAAAAAAAAAGTTTTGGGGGGTCTATCCCTCTAATCCCCCCTAATTACGCTCTTGTACTATGGTGGAAAGGATTGAATATTTTCGTGGTATTATAATAGCTTAAAAAGGTAGGCAAGTGGGTATTGTTCTGCTGTACAGTAGGTTACTAATGGGTCACTATAATGAATGGTGTTGAGTTTGAACTCAATGATATATAACTTATTTAACCTTGTTTTAAATTTTCAACCCTTAGATATAAAAGTTGAACATTTTATACATTTTTAACTACAAAATAATTATTAAATTTTGCCAAAATTCGAACTTTGAATTCTTATAAAAAAAATTGTGTCTATGTATTTTAAATATTTTTTAACTGCTGCTGTAACAATATTTCAGGAGCATTGTATTAAATTTTCACTCATTTTTACCCAACTAATAAAATTTTATAGACAATTATAGAAAAAAAAAACTTAACAAAATTGAAATTTGAAATTGTCTGTAAACAGCTAAAAACAAGTCAAAATATTTTGAAAATTTTATGGTGTATAGAAACTGAAAATTTAAACATATAGTTAAATTTTCATGTATCTAAAGTTAATTGTTTTTGATTTACAACAAAATAACAAAATCGTTACATGATAGCTCGAGTGAAAATCCAATGTTGTAAGAATATGAACTTTAAACGCTCATAAAAATTTAATTTGACTTTCCGGTAGAGATTTTTTTGTTGACAAAGGTAGACAAAATCAAAAGAAAATCTTGTGTTAAATTTTTTATAAATTTCTAACTCAAAATAATTTGCATATTTTTGTAATTTTTACAAGTTTTGTCAACATTTAAACTTTAAATGCTACTGAAAAAAAAAATTGTGACTATGGATTTTTAATATTTTTCAAATTTCATTGTAACAACATATTAAGAGCCTTGTATTAAATTGTCAAGCTTTTTTACCCAACAAATACAATTTTATTGACATTCATAGAAAAAAACTAAACAAATTGGACCTGAAATGTCCTTAAACAGCTCAAAACAAGTCAAAATATTTTAGAAATATAAACAACCAGTGAAAATGTCATGTATTTACAGTGATTTGTTTTAGAGTTACACCATAAACCAAAATCGGATTTTATCGAAAATCGATTTTGCTTAATAATTCCCGTTTTGCCTTACTTTTTTCTTTGTTTTTGCCGGAATTTTAAATTTTTATCTCCCCAATGCACTAACTAGATTCACTTTCCCATCGAACAAAAAACTGAAGTTGAAAATCGAAGCATTATTTCGACTACTTATCGTGTACACAGACGCAAAAAAATAAATAAAACATACATCATTGTAAAATCAATACATTCATCGCTCCGCTCGGAATCTAAAATAGTCTTTGAAAAATTCACTATGAAAATGATAATTTAGAAATAGTGGAATGTTTTGAGTTTTGTATTTTTTAAATTATAACAAAATATCAAAAATCGTCTGAGGAGAAATCAATGTTTTACGTGTTCAATTACAGTTATATCGTTTTTAAATTACAACAAAATAAGAAATTCGCTATACGCCTACATGAAAAATCGAGTAAATACAAGATGTTCTAATAATTTGAACTTCAAACGCTTATAAAAATTTAATTTGACTTTCCAGAACAACATTTTTTTTTATTATACGTAGTAACATATAGATAAACATATGAAGAATCTTGTGTTCAATTTTCAATTATTTAATTGAATTTAAAAAGAAAATTCGTATGAATTTATAACTTAAAATAATTTTCAGAGTTTCGTGACTTTTATGTATTTTGTCGAAATTCGAACTTTTAATGAGTATAAAAAAAAAATTGTGACTGTATTTTTAATATTTTTCAACAGCCATTGTAACAATATATTATAAACCTTGTATTAAATGTTCAAGCTTTTTAACCCAACGAATAAAATATTAATGCCATTTATAGCCACTTAACCTGCTGTACAGCAGATTAGTATCCACTAGCCCACTTTTGTATATATAATATTAGTACGGGAAGGGGGGGCACTACCTTGTGATTTATCTTAAGGCTACAAATACATATCCTCCCCCCCAATGAAAATTCTTGTCCATGCCAGTATGACACTATTTCTATAGATTATATAAAACAGTTTATATAATGATTTTGGTGTATTTTGGTGGAGTAGTTGTGAGCAATCTGGTTACCAGTTTAGCTAACTAGGTATTAGCCTATTCACTCATACCAGTAAACGATTTGCTCAAAACTGAATCGCAAAAACACACGTAATCTGTGATCGCGCTTAGGATAAATTAATTACCAGTCCATATATGTCAAATATATTTGATAACGCATTATAACCCTGTTCTTCAGTTTTTGCTCTTTTGCTGTGTAAAATAATTAAAAACCATAATATTTAGCTATATTATTTAATATTTAGATCTAGGTACTCTACATTTTCAAATATAGCACACAACAGCCAAATGAAAATGGATTAAAATTATGGGGAAAATTAATTCAAAATTAAACTTTTAAGTAACACGTATATTTTTCAACGAACCTATAATGCTACCTTTCCAATACAATATATTTTATAAAACTATACTAAAAAAGATTTCTGAGGTTTTGTATTATTTAGTGGTAAATATATTTATTAAAGCTAAAAGTAATATCTAACATATATAAATGTACAATGCTAATTGCAAAATGCCAAATATAATAATACATTAATAGGTATATTAATATAGGGTGTACAATATTTATAATCTATACTTTTAACTTTTACAGGACAAGATAATCAAAAATCACCCCAATTATACTATGTTGAAAATGGAGAAGACCTTGGGGTCAGTAAGACGTTTCGAATACTATATCGACATGAAGAAATTATGCTCGACGATATAATATTATTTAAAGCACATGTGCTTGTAGACAGTCAAAAAGTAAATTAATTTTCAACAATTAATTTTAAATACTCTTAAATCAATTTTTTTTAATATAATATTATATTTATATTATTATATAGCTACAGGATAGTCTTGAAAGAGCTGGATTTATTTTAAATGTCGAGTTATGGTTTGGAGAAAATGGCTCTATGTGCTGCGTCTCCAGCAGAACTCTTCAACTACATGTCTGTCCAGCGAGAGGATTACATTACCACTTACCAGTATTATTTGACTACTTTCATTTATCAGCTGTAACTTTGACCATACACGCGAGTCTAGTCGCTTTACATCAACCCTATATTAAGTAAGTTCATTATTCATTACATAAAATAAAGTATTTACCTATTTATGTTTTTAAAAAACTACCTATAACACACATTATTTTGTTACTTTTAGAAAAAGTATACTGAATTATATGCAAAGTTGGTAAGTAATTGTTATTTATTAGTAGTTTTGTTATTCGATGAAATTATTTTATTATTTTTAAATTTTAATAGTGCTCCTAGAACTGGTAAAACATGGTTAACAAATAATACAAATCGATTTAATTTTCGGCCATCACATTCCATAGAATCGGTATTTTTTGGCAACGCGGTAATTAAAAATATAACAGAATTTTGTTGTACTTATAACAGGAAAACTTTCAACTTTAATGTAGTTAGTATTAATTTTTATTTATGTGTATAGAATGGCCAAAACGGGACCACTAAATGTGTCGGAAGCTCAGGGAACAGTAACAATAACAATCATGTCAGTCGTATGCTCAATGCTCGACTTATTCATCGTGAAGTTTGTTCATTGTTATCGGAAGCTTTCGACAATCTTCATTCCACAATTGCTCAATATAATAGAATAATGCCAGTATGGCAACAAGTTGAAACACCCGCAGGCCTTAAAACTGCTGTTACAATTCCTCAGACAAACAAAGTACCTATATGTAGTATTATGATAATTATGTGATCAATTAATGATCTAAAATTGTAACAACATATATATGTCAATTAATTGAATAATAAAAAAACATATTTTTGTTTAGATCCTAGATGAAGATGAATTTCTAGCCTTAGCAAATAGTAGTATAGCTCAGTTATGTGCTCAAAACATATTGCTATGGCATCATTTTTTAGATAATTTTACAAAAAAACAAGCCATAAATCAGCATCTTTCCAAAAAACACCATCAACTTCGTGTAAGCAAATATGAAAAATTATTTCCTTTAATGAATTTTTTCTGTAATTTTTCCAATGAAATGTGGCCTGTAGAATATTACACTATATAAGTGAAAAAAAATTATCAAATCCTCCCCCATGATTTCCACAATGACGAAAAATTTTTCTTCAGTCTAGACTGGTCTTAAGAAAGTCAATTACCGCGAGCCCAGCCCAATAAATTATGTCACGCGGCTTTTTTAAATATTCCTCATAACTAGAGCGCGGATTTTTATGCACTAAAAAGTATGGAAATATGCATATAATGTGCAGTAAAAATCAAGAAAATATGCAAGAATTTTTTTTCTTAATTTAAAATTTAGGGAATTTTCTGAACAACTGAATGTATTTATGACGTAACTGAGTAGTATGTCGATAACTGACTGACATAGCAAGAGCGATTAAGTTTACGTCGCAATCGATTATTTATCTTATCTTTATATAAATTATTATTTAGTGCCTATAAAATTTAGTTTTAATTTCTCTACTCGACAAAATATTATTTTATACATTTTTTTTGAATTTTCGTTTCAAGATGCAATACATTTTGAATTTTGCCAAAATATGCAAAAATATGCAATAACATTTAAATATGCAATAAAAAATTAGTTGCAAATTATGATGATTCGATGAAATGACTGACAAAAATCCAAAAATATTAAAAGGAAAAAAATATGCAATTGCATAGAAATCCGCGCTCTACTCATAACTCATTGAAAAATGTGAGTAGAAACGTTGAACCTATACCATTATTCTTAGAATTCAACATTATTTCAAATTAAAAAAAAAATTAATTTTTGTGTTTTATGCTACCACCAACTGATAAAATAAAAAATGCATTAATACCTGATATTAGTCGTTTTACAAATGTATAATAAAAGACATATTATTGCATAAACATACATATAAACTAAAAAAGTATATAGCTCTATTGCCTCTATTCATAAATATAAATATACTTAGGAACTATAGGATGTGAACGAAAAACAAACATACATGTGATTGATAAAAACAGAATGGCTAATTATGTATGTGGTCATATACGTACCAATACTTGTAATTTGGTTTTTATAGAAATATATTTGAATTTCAATAGGTAAGGAGATTTTCTGAAGCATTTTTCGTATTAGAAAATCCAAGACAAAGTGCAGCAGGCTGTTATGATGACCATAATAATTATCAACACTATAGATCAGTATCAGAAGCAGCTAGAAGATCTAGATACTTGGCTTCATTGCCACCTTTACCAGTTCATTGCTCAGCAACGGATGGCGATCCAATTACTTTACCTGTAATTTTTGAGGATCAGTACACAAAACCTGGAAGTAATACTAGAAGATCGGATGGTGGTAATTAATTAACTTTGTATTATTTTTTAATAATTTAAGAGTACCTATACTACCTATTAATAATTATACATTTTTAATTTTAGAATCTTTTATTAACTCTTGTGGCATTCCACTAAATACATTACGACAAACACTCTTACTTAACCAAGATTGTAGTTGTGGGATCGCAGCTATATTAGAATCTAGAAGATGCAGTCAAATGGCATCAACTGGAAAATTACTTAAAGTTAAAGGTAACTTGGTGCTAATACAACTAGGGTTTATAATTCATCATTAAGCTTTGACTATGAATTTGTATAACCAATCAAGCTTAGATAACTTAATGACTAATACTAGTGTGTAAATTAGTGTAATATACCTATGTACAGTTAATCACTTTGTTTGTTAATTTTTGTATATTATCATTACCGTTTACACTTTTAAGGTACGGATACTGATCAAAAACCTGCAGAGAATCAGAGTATTAAGACTAGACATAGCAAATCATTAGACCAGTTGTTAAGATCGACTGTAATGGATACACCTATGTTATCATTACCACTTAGTTTTTCTAGAACTTTCGAAACAAATAATAATGGTAATCCTACTGAAAGATCAACAATACCTAAGCACTCAAAATATAAACAATTAGATCTTATTCAAAATACTAAAGTTATGACACTACCTCGCCGTCAAAAAGATAATAACAAACCTCCCGAGTTTCGAATACAGCCAAATGGTTATGCCTCTTTACCAATACGGAGAAATGATAGACGATTTTATCGACCTGTGCGTATGACAGAAAAAATAAAGCCAATAGCTGTAAATAAGAATAGATCACCATCGTCAGGCGAGGAATCTCCGGTTTCAAAATTGGGGACTAGTGTTAGTGTTCCACTTCAGTTACAGGCACTAAACACGTCGCCCATAATGGTTAAATATTCAAACAGTACGACTTCTATACCAGATTTAGTAAATGATAAATTAATTTCAACTGTAGCGAATAGTAGTGAGTCAATGCCAGACTTACCATCAACAGCAGTGACACGATTTTCATCAGTTTCTGATAGTGAAATCACTTCAGAACAAAGTGGATGGGTCTCTAGTCGCCGGTCTTCGATATCTTCATTTTCTGGTCAAATTACTCCAAAAGGTAAGTTTTAATCGGCTTTTAAGTTTATTCAGTAAATGGTTAAAATGTTTATTTTATTTTCAGTGGATGATCCGTATGATACAAAACATGATTTGTACATAGGAAGAGAATTACAAAGAAGGTTGTTAAAATTACTCGAAGAGTCACCAAACAGAAAAATGACTATAACTGAAAAAAAAATAAAACCGTCTAAATTTATTAAACCATCTGGGGCTAATAGGTTAACGACCAATGACCAGACGTATGAAGAAGTTCGCTTACCACCGCCCAGACAATTTAGAGATATTCCTCTTCCACCTGAACCTTTTAGGGATACGATTCCTCCACCAGATTCAGTCGACAATTTATTATATCATATGTATGAAACCGTAAAAGAAGCTAGATGGAATGATCAACATCGATTAGCGATGAGACAGAAAAAATTTTCAGAAAGTTCTAAAAAACCTATAGCCAGGTATCAAATTTAAATCAATACTTAGCTTATTTATAATTTAATCATTTAAATATAAATTTAACAGAACCAAGAAAAGTAGTATGGAACCGGAGTACTACGAAGACGAAACACACAAAGACATAAAAGCTGACGGCCGTATTCATTCGTATAACAGTGTCGAAGACAATTCAATGTTTCAGAAATATAAAGAACAATTTAAAAAACAAATGAGTTTTACTGGCGTTATTTATAGGTAGGTACTTAAAATTTAATATATTGTTTTTGTATACTAATAATGTATGTATTATTAGTGACGCTCATATATTAGCTTCAACGTTACCATACTTTCACATCAGCGAAGATTTACGCATGTTTTCACCAGAAGGTGTTCACCTCATAGTATGTGTCCATGGACTGGATGGTAATTCAGCTGATTTACGTTTAGTCAAGACATACATCAAATTAGGTTTGCCCGGTGCTCATCTGGAGTTTCTCATGTCTGAAAGAAACCAAGTAATTTATTTTAAACAAATCAGTTATAATTATTTAATTTAAAACGGGGTTGTGAATTTCAGGGTGATACATTTTCGGACTTTGAACGCATGACTGATCGTTTGGTGAATGAGATTCTTAGTCACATATCTTCATTCCAACTACCACATTATCCATCTAGGATAAGCTTTGTTGGACATTCCCTAGGAACGATCATCATTCGAGCAGCAATTGCTCGACCTCAAATGAAACATTTATTACCAAAAATGCATACATTTTTGTCACTTTCAGGTCCTCATTTAGGAACTTTATACAATACTAGTGGATTAGTGAATATGGGTAGGTAACCAATATTAGTTGTTAAATAAATATATCTTATAACAGCGATTCCCAAGTGTGTTCTGTGGAACCTAAGGGTTCCGTCTTCCGTGGGACAATCTCAAGGGTTCCACCAGATGTAAGTGAATATTGAGAAAATTATTTTGTATTATAGGTAGGTACTTGAAAAAAAAAGTTCACCTAAATAATAATTACAAGTATAATATTGCTATAAAATATTTTCAGACATTGGGGCTCAACGAAATAGGAAACTCTTTCCTAAGGGTGCCTTAGTTCGTAAAAGTTTGGGAACCGCTGTTAGGTTTATAATATACCTATATTATATTATGCGATCAATTTATAATACACATAATATATATAGTTGTCATTCATAAAATATGTTTAAGAATACACTGATAATATTTGAAGGATTAACCATATTAATTCTGTACCTACCACAAAAATCAAGTAACGCAAGTCCAAGTTTTGTTGAAATATTGAGTTAGTTCTATCTTCTATAATCAGAAATCCTTTTTGTGATTTTTTTGAAGGTATTAAAACATTATGTCCAGCATGATAATTAAGAATATTACCTAGCACAAAATAATATTATTAAAGTATACAATTGTAAGTTCATTTAATTTTGTTTGCTCTCCTGTAAAATTTGCGTTTTCTGATTTGCGTTACTTAACTTAGTTATATGATAGGTACCTACATTTATTAGAACAATTAATTTTTTTTATAGGTTTATGGTTCATGCAAAAAGTTAAAAAAAGTGGTACTCTACTCCAGCTATCTTTGAAAGACGCTGCAGACATTCGACAAACGTTCCTTTATCAACTAGCTCAAAATTGTCATTTAAGTTATTTTAAGCATGTTCTATTATTTGGTTCATCTCAAGATAGATATGTTCCACCTCATTCAGCAAGAATCGAGCTCTGCAAAGCTGCTATTAAAGATACATCACCTATCGGTGAATATATAATATATTAAAAGCAAATAAATAATTGTAAAATGTTGTATGTTAATTAATAATTTGTGTGTTTCGATATTATAGGATTGGCATATCGAGAAATGGTGAACAATATTTTATGTCCAATAATCAACAAACTGGATGTTACGTTTATCCGTTACGATGTACATCATGCATTACCTAACACCGCAAACTCATTGATAGGAAGAGCAGCTCATATAGCAGTATTAGATTCAGACTTATTCATTGAAAAATTTTTAGTGGTAACTGGGCTTAAATATTTTAGGTAGATGTAACAAATATTTTGTATATAATATAATTTCATGATTTTTTGATCTTGCAAACTGATTTGTGACGTAAGCACTCGCAGTATTATTATTTCAACAGACTTACAATTATCAAGTTGTTTATATTAATAATTACTAAGTTTTAATAATTTATATGAATTTGCCAAGATGATGCCAAAGTCCAACAAAAAATAAAATAATAATAATAAACAAAGAAACTTATTTGACATTTTTTTAAGTAATATAGTTACATACATTACATTATCAGGGTTTATATTAATACCTGTATAGGCTATACATATTTATTATATTATATTATAATTAAAACATTTGTATTTTTACTTTCGAATAAATAAATAAATTAAATTTCAATTTAACAAAATTTATAGCAAAAAAGGTCTTTAATGAATTATATTGTATTTGTAAAGTAAGTAGTATTCATTAATACAACAAATTAAATACAAAGTAATAACTTTAAATTTTAAATCAAAATGTATTACAAAAATATTTGAACAGTTTTTCAGTTGACTTTCAATTATAACTCCACTGAATCATCTAATGCAATGCAAAGATAATTGTTGGTAAATTCATAATATATGCTTTTAATTATAATATTCAGCTAATTCAAGTGTTTTGAAGTATTTAAATAATCTCAATATCCGACCAAAAATGAACTTAATTGATATGAATAAAATATAATACAATTTAAATTGCCATTTAATATACAGAAATGTTCAAAATATGTGTATACTCCATTCCAAAAGAGAATAATATACTAGACAGCAACCGGTTTCCGTCCGGCGGCGCATATCTTCCATATAACGGCATAGGTAGTGACCAGTTTAAAGGGGGAAAAGGCGCAAAACTGGTAGGTTCTCTTTTGGAAATGAGTATAGTATGAATATTTTAATTATTGGTACCTACAGGAGAAAACTATAATATTCCATCTTTATTAGATTAAATCTTATAATATGTTAAAGCTCAAACTTACATCATTATTATTAAAATAAATAAATTGTTCATTAATTATTACTACGATAATGTTTAAGAAGTATAAAAACACAAGGGTCAATTAAACTCAACATTAATTAAAATGTAAATATTTTAATTAATAATAAACTTTAAAATTACATTGTAAATTGTTTTTATTTTATTATTATAATTTAAGAATTGTTAAGTAATTTTATAAAAACAAAAAATGAAAACACAAACTTCAATATATTGTATATTATGTATATTTCAGTTAAGTTAAATAAAATAACATTATATCAGTTTAGATACCTAGTTGATATGAATATTTAAAAACATTACCTTGAAATATTACACAATAATTATTTTATGCACACCACATTCAAGTCATGAGTCAATAATTTTTCAATGTTCATTACAATATTATAACTTTTAAGTTATAATTATTGTGGCAGCCTTACTGTGCAATTATATTGTAATCATGGCACATATTTGTGCAGTGTTTAGATAAAATAACAATATAGACTAGAACACATGTATTATTCTCAAATATTCTCAACTTTAATGGATTTAAAAAAATGTTTATTACACAAACATTAAGGATAAACATACAAAATATTACAATTAGTTTTGAGCAGTTACATCCAGTAAAAACTTTTGTAATTGGACTTGCTGCGCCAGGACTGAACATGTTATAAATTCCGGTAAATAAACAACTAAAAAAAAGTATTTTAATTCATAAATGTTCACAAAAGATCAACTATGTTTAAATTATTATACCGTTATCAATATCCAATAAATCGTTGTACAAATAGTGATCTTCTTGACATGAGATTATAAAATAGGAATTGGGTGCCGAACCTCGGATCGACTCCAAAGATCTTCTTGTTCTTTCAATTGTACCACCAGCAGAAGAAATGATTTGCTCCAAGTAATGAGAGGGTGGATATATAATTCCAGGAGTAACAAAGAATGATAAGTCTCTAAATAGTAGACGGCGGTTCTTGTTTTCAAGAATTTCCGGTATACAACATAAACCCAAAAATTTATCTTGTACATGTTCTATACAATATTTTTTCTCATCTAAAAATTAAGTTTGATTATCAATTTCAATAAAAATATTAATATTTGTAATTTCAACACAAATTATACATACTATATTCATTAGTCATAACTAGGGATCGGACCTTTAAATACAGTTACGTTATAATAAAATAATATGCATTCAAAAATAATTTAAATTTTGAAATTTATTCACACATTCACACATTTAATCACCATAATAACAAAACATCACATTTTGATTCCACTATATCAGAGGTTAGCAACAACCTTTTCGATGTCAAGAGTCAAAATATAAATAGAAAATTTTTCACGGGTCACATTTTGAATATACCATGTTTTATTTTAAACAAAAATATATAATCATATCAAATTTAATTTATATCTGTTAGGTTTATGAATTTAACAAGGTATCTACAAACAAACAACGTTTTAATCTACAGATTCCAGTCCATACTTTCTTATAGTTTGTGACTTTTAAACCAATTATAAATTTTAGTTGTGAGCCACATAAAATTACTACAAGGGTCATATGCTGTCTGTGGGACGCGGGTTGCCGACTAGGCTATAATAATACAAGTGACCTAATCTTAAAATCAATAGAAAAAATTTTTTCTAAATTTAAAAATTAAATATTTTAACCGACGAATAATTAAGTAATTTTTTAAACTAACCAATGTTAAGTTATCTTTTATTTTGTTTAAGAAGAATATTTTTCAAGTAAAAAGTAACAAATATTATATTTTGAGAAACTTGAAAGTTATGATATAATACTGGTTTTTATTACTTTAATTTATTGGTTAAATATCCAATTTAAATTGCCTTTAACATTTTAATCCCTAACCAGCTTATCCAAATATTATGATGATGTTACAGATTTAGGGAATACTTAAAAATATCAGAGTTATTTATATAAAGATTAAGTAGTAAACTATTTGCTAAAGTTTTCAATGTTAAAAACTTATTACTAATGTAATAATTAAAAATAAAACTTTTACCTTGAAGTCTTAAACTGGAATGTGAATCTTTTAACCAATTTTCATTGAGAATATATTTAACAGTGGAAAGACAACCAAAAAACTCTATCGATGGTATAGGCTTGTTCATGACTAAATGAGTTGCTTCAAAAAAGTGACTGGCTACTGTACCGCCGAATAAAAATAATATCTAAATATAACAACAGATTTAATATTATATAATAATAATAAAAAAAAAACTAAAAGACAAAATACCATTTTAAGTATTTCTTTATCGTCCGTTGTAAAACCACAAAACATAACACATGGTTTTAATGGTAAACTTTTTATATAGGTAATTATAACATCATTGTCATCAATGTCATCAATGTCATCATTAATTAAATTTGTCATATTTTGGCATTCAGATATTGTTTTTTGTCTTTTACATTTTGTAGGACTATCTGGATTTGAAGTCAAATCATATACTTGTTGATTTTTATTAATAGACAAAGGAGTTTTCCAGGCTTCTAAAAATGTTATTTTAATATTTATAATTTATAATAATTTTTTTATTCTTAAGAGGAAGTCATACCATGTGTTGTTTCCATACCAGTTTATTTTATTTTAATACAATTATAAACATACAACATAGCAAATTTAAGTTGTTAGTTTAAATATTAGAGTGAATTGACGTATTATCAAACTTATAAGGAAAAAACATGTGTTTGAAAGGCGGTTTTTTAAGACATTTTAATTAGTTTAAATAGTAAGTTATTGACATTTTTAAAGAAAAATATTTTAAACTATCATACAATTTATAGTATAAAAACAAACAAACAAACACTGGTACAATTTTTAAAATTAAAGCTAACAATGTAAAATTGATTTGACTGAACGCAAAGGATCTATGTTGTACATAAAGGGAGACAACACATTTTGGTGTGAAGTCCTCTTAACCAATTACAATATATTAATTATGAATTATGGATAAAGATTTGACATTTATGGCGGGTTGCATAAAGAACAGTCTGTAAATTTGTTACCGGCCCTGTAATTTATTCATTCTGCAAAGTTAATGATTGTGTTAAACTATGGTAGTATTATAAAGAACAAAGAAGTTTAAAGAAATATTAAATTATTGATAAACACGATTACCTAAAAATTAAAACCACCAATAACATTGATAATATCAATGATATTTCACCGAACCAAAATCCGATCTGTAGTTTACAGGTTTGGTAATCGATAATTTACAGAACCATTAACACTATCGGGCGTTCAAGCAACACCCAGTTTTATTCACAGAACCATTGGCGGTTAACGGTTTGGTAAGGTGTTACAGGACATTTATGCAACCCACCCAGAGTACTCAACTGAGTAGGCAACTATAAAACTATAAGTTTATTGGCAAACCATTTACAAGATACAAATTAGTATAATTAATTGATACCATACCCATTAAATGTGATACCATGTCATAATTCACTAAAAATGGATTACATAAATCAAATTGTTGGTATTTTAAATTTCCAGGTTCTTTTATACCAAGTTTTGCTCCGAAAAGAATATCATTCAACCACTGGACATTCACCACTGGTTTGTTCATTGCTAAAGCTTTTTCTACAAGTTCACCTTCTAATCTACATTTAAAAATATAAGTACATTAAATTATAAAAAAATTATTTTTCTATAGAAATCATACTGTTTAAATAACAAAAATGAGTAAAATAGTGAAAAATTAAAAAAAAACTATTACTTTTACCACAAAAAAATTTAACATTTACATAATCTTAGGAGAATTGTATTTATCCAGATTGTAACAGGAATACCTGACACATGAGTTTTTTTTATTTAATTTACCATTTACAAATGCTTTTGCTTTTGCTACAGCATAGAAAAAAATTTTTATTTTTAGATTCTGAGCGGAGCAATGAGTGTATTAATTTTACAATGTGTTTTTTTTTTGTAACTGTGTACATGATAAGTAGTCAAAATATGCTTCGATTTTCAACTTCAGTATCTTGTTTCATGGGAAAGTGAATCTAGTTGGTGCATTGAGGAGGTCAAAATCCAATATTCCCATTAGTGTTCAAAAGCGCCGATAAAAATAAAAATACAATTAAGAAAAACCAGGGATTTTAAGAATAACGCTAAATGGTTTTTGATATTGGTTTAACTCTAGAACAAATGACCATAGATACATAAACATTTCACTGAATGTTTATATTCCTTTTTTTCATACACCATAACATTTTGAAAATATTTTGACTTGTTTTGATCAGTTTATGGACAATTTAAAATTTTAATTTTTTAATTTTTTTTTTCAATAAATATAATTAAATTTTATTTGATGGCCAAAATGAGCGAAAATTTAATACAAGACTTCTGATATATTGTTATAATAGCAGTTTAAAAATATTAAAAATACATTTTTTATGAGTATTTTGACAAAATGTATAAATTATTTTGATATTATAAATAAAATACTTTATTCACAATAATATCATTTTTCTCGTACAATATTATATCATTGAATTCAAATTTAACACCATCCATTACAGTGACCCACTTGTAACCTACTATACAGCAGAGCAACACCCACTTGCCCCCCTTTTTAATTTATTATTTAATACTGAAAATAAAAAATTTTAAATCTGAAATAAATTTTTTTTGAAAAATTCAAAATAACTCATTTTAAATCTAGCTTTTAAAAAAATGTTTATTGTAAAAACATTTGTTTAAGTCATGAAGTTTATATTTTTCCAATTTTTTGAAATCTCATTATTATTGTTAAGTTATGTTGATCCACTCGTAAAATCTTTTTAAAAATATTTTATGATTATTTTTAAAAGTTATTAGTTTTCAAATTAATGATTTCAAAAGAATTTTACACCTGACTTATATAAATGTTTTAACAAAAAAAAATATTTCTAAAAACTAGATTTCAAAATTAGCTTTTTTGAAACTTTCAATAGGAATTTAAATCAGATTTTTTAATTTTTTATTTTCAGAATTAAAAATGTAATAACCGTCAACAAAGTGTATATATAAAAAAAAATTAAAAAATATTAATTAGAGCAAAAGTTATTTCATTTGAACTTCATCAGGTTAGGTTCCTGTTACACTCTGTATACTTTTGGAATTTAAAATATTCTTGGTAAACTATCAATGAATAAATTCTAAATTATTTATCTCATAACATTGGTTCTTTAACTATAAAAATAAAAAAACAGTGAACACTATTATGAATTTAGTAGATTTGTGAGAGTATTGTTTTTTAAGTCAAATTCAAGTTTAATAGTTGAGTTCTTAAAATTGTCTGAGTATCTATTTGAAAGTTTTTAGTGTACACCAAAACTACACAGTTCCATTCTTTCTAATTGGTATTATTCTTATCAGAAATATTTAGAGTTCTAGATATATTATAATTTTTAAATTTATTTCAGAATAAAACAATTGAAAACTCGTATTTATGTGAATAAAAAAAAATGATATCCAGTCTACTCAAACTCCTTTTGAAAGTCGAGCAAACCTGCAATTTTAGAATTTAGGCAGTGACTCAAGGTGGAGTCTGAAGGTAATTTTTTCAAAGTGGCAGAAGTTCTTCACTATGTTATCTAATTGTTTCATTTTTGTATATAAGTGTTGTTTACTTTCGTTTTATTACACAAAATAAACCAAAGTTAGTTAGAAGACATTCTCATGGTGCAATTTATTTATATAATATTTAGTTATTTATAGTGCCTATTGTATTATGTATTCATGTATTTTAAAACATTTGATGGGACCAAAAAAAAGTTTTACTGTATAATAATTATGTATTATGATTATTAAGTAAATTAATATTTAATGATAATGACTTACTTCAGGCTAATTACAACATCAGTTCTGGAAGTAACTTCTTTAATGACATGACCACCACCGACTAGTTCAATCATTGCTTTAATTATATGTCCTTCGTTTATACCAAAATTAACAATTGAAATTTGAAAATGTTGACATGGCAAATTGTCTATTCTAAAAAATAATAATAAAAACAATTTATTTTTTTTTGTATTTTTTAGATTTTTATCAAAATTAAAAATTAATAATTTTTAAGGCTTTACAATAATAATAATTGTTTTATAAACATTTTAGTTTGTATAAGTAGTTCTAAAAATTAGCATCAATTATCTTATAAGATTTGAAATTTAATATGTACACTTAAGAGGTAATTTTACTATTTATTCAATAGTGCAAAATAACTGTTAAAATATCAGCTTGTGATACTTTATAATTATAAGTTAATAAAATGATAGAAATATACAATATTGAGATAATTAAATTCAAATTACTAAGAGTTACCATTTAATCAACTAACTAAAAATAAGAAAAACATATAATAATTTTTTCATTGTTATAATTTATAATAATATTAAATGTATAAAAATATGCTGCAGCATGGTATTTTATAATTTAGAGGAGAATAAACTGTAACACACTAAAACCAATTTATTCATTTTAAATAGTAATAGTAAATATAATATTTTCTTTAATGAAGGAAATTTAACAAAATTTCTTTAAATTATATTACATACACTTTATATATTGTTTCTTCTACCAACATATTATTTTTCTACTAGTAATATTTTATTAGCCTGTACCAAATTTTACCCAATTTTTTTTTAATAGTTATTATTAATTATTAATGAAATCAAAACATATTTATTTTCTATTTACTATTACAATTAATTGACTATAATCAATAATTCTTAAAATATTTGAAGTTTCCCCTTTAATTTACAACAAATAACTTAATTGACATTAAGAATAACTAATAATTGTAAAAATAACATTTAAAACAAAAAATAATATTTTTAAATACTTTAATGAAGGAACACTGAGTTGTCTACCTAAATTCATAGTTAAATGTGACAAAAAAAATTGTGTAAGGTAAGTATTTCTATTTTTATTTATGAATAAAAACGATAGTTATGACAATCTGTGAAATAAGTAAATGAAAAATAAATAAATAGTATTTATTATAAATTTGATAATAAGAAATAGTTTTTAGTACACTCGATTGAAATAAAAACCATAGCATATTACTTAAGAGGATGTCACACTCACATGTGTTGTCTCCATCTTACAAGAGTACAACTTTGCAAATTTTCGTTTGCTAGTTTCAATAGGGTGCTGTCATTTTTGATATTAGAGTGAATTGACCCCTAGTTGGTATTTTACGATATTTTAATTTTTAAGTGAGTTATCAGTACATAACATATTAATATTTGCAAATGCTCATAACTCATTTAAAAATTATAATATTGTAAAAAACCAACGAGAGAACACAGATAATGTTGTTACCTAAAAATATGATAATTGGTCAATTCACTCTAATATCAAAACTGAAAGCACCTATTGAAACTAACGAACAAAAATTTCCTATGTTAAACGTGAGTAAGACGGAGACAACACATGCGTGTGCGGCATCCTCTTAAGTAAACATGACAACAATAACCTTAGGGGGACAGAGTGGCCGAGCGGACTAAGGCGCCGGTTTGATCTTGGCTATGGGCAGCATTTTTCTTTAAACAGTCACGGTGTCTGGTGAGAAAGGGTGCCATACCCCACCCGAGGAGCATGGCAAATACCTACAGGTGCCCACACTTAAAAATTCTGCCAAACACAAACACTCACGTGTAAAAACTTACTATTTCAAACCCTACCACCACCACAAACAGCTAATGGCCATAAATGCCGGGCTCAAGGATCAATAAAATAAAAAACCTTACAAAAAATTGGTCAAAATTATTTTATTGTATATCTAGCCCAGAAAAATATTTATCTTAAAACAATAAAATGAAAATTCTTCAATTTGTTTAAATTAAGACAATTTTAGATTTAACTCCAAGTTTGTACTGCAATATTTATATTATTATAATATTATATAATACATATATATATATATTTTTTTTTTACCTGTATGGTATGGGAAAATGAATAGCTAGCCAAGGTGGTGTCATACTTTTTTTAGAAATAACATCGCTGAGCCAGTAATCAGTCACGCATCTTTTACCATCTTTTATACCCTAAAGAAAATATAAGGAAAAAATAAAGTTATCAATTATTATATATTTATATAAAAAAATCAATATCATTTTTACTTGTTCAACTATACGATGTTTTTGGGTCACACAAATTACATGTGTAATACGAGAAGAATAAAACTGCTCAACTAATCCACCATATTTAATAATATTATCCTTGGGCGTAGTGTTATTGCATATATTATTATCTTCCAGCTGAATTTGGCCCTCGACGATTAAAAATACACATCCCAATAGAAATTGTTTGGTAGATACTATGGATTAAAAAACAAATGTTATTAATTACATATTAAATATTTAGTATATAACTAGAAGGTATCATACTGTGTAACTGAGGATCATTTCCATAATATTCGCTTTTAGTTTGATTTTGAAATGACATAGCATTTCTGTTTTTAATACTCATCTGAAAATATAGATACATAAATAACTTTAAATATTTTACAACAATCTATTTAAATTAAATATATCATTTTTTATAAGAATGACAATGTTTATGTTTAAAATTAAATATAATATTAATAAAACATTTAAAATATATCATAATATACAGTGTGCTTAAAGTTAAAAGTAACATTAAATCTTTTAATTGTATGACACTTGGTTTGAAATAAACATTTTGGAGAAATTAGATATTTGTAACACAGTGGTGTTAAAAGTAGTTAATACAAAAAATAATAATTAAAAGCTTTAGCTTTTAAGTAACAAGTTCTTACTGTTTTAATTTAATATATTATCTTAATTTCTCAGAAATTGGCATGACCCTAGCGCCTGCATTCTCTCTTCAACCGTACACACAGCCAATCTGGCCCAAGAGGGAGAATATCAAGGTTAATATGATAAGATCGCGGTGGCTCACTAATATGCGTCCGGCAATCCAGCGCGTTATTCGCGTGTTCAAATGTTTTGCTGTGCGTATTTTTCATTAAATTTTCGATATCTCTCCCAAGACAGGCCACAACACTTGTGGCCACCTCAAATGGCTCGCCGGCGGGTAATCGAACCCCAGTAATCGCGTGACAGGCAAGGATAATTACCACTATACTACCTAAGAATTATATTTGGAATAATAGTCAATGGTAAAGTAACAAATATATTGCCACAAATTTGGTTTGTAACTTTTATTAAATTTAAATCCAGCCGAGGTCTTCCAATGTTTTAATTTAAATTTCTTCCTCATTTGTATAAAGGCAGAATTTAGGAGCATAATAGTTCTTTAGAGAAAAATGTTTAACATTATTTTCTTTTTTTAATAGCATCCCGTTATTCTTCAATTTATAAAGATTTGATTCTAAATAAAATAAAAATATTGTTTGAGAAAAGGCATATGGAGCGCTCTATTTCCACGCCTTAGCAAGAGCCACCACTATTGTAACACTTGACTGTAATAACTAAGATTTCTTTTATATAGTTTAAGATAAATCTTGTTTATAAAACTCTTGACATACTGTATATTATTATTTATTATACTGTTTTTATCACATTAAATCAGTGGTTCTCAACATATGTACCGCAAAATTATTGAAAAAATACAACATGCATATCACAAATATAGGTACCAGCATACTGTAAATAAATAAATAATTAGTTGCATTATAGCGAGCAAAGTGACCTAGAATTTTTAAAAACATCCAAGGGTGCCAAGTACAAAAACAGGTCGAGAACCACTGCATTAGATGAAAGACAAGAAAACGAATACTAACAAAAAAAATATTAATTACCTTTGATGTACTTGGTTGTTCAATATTTATATTCTCTATATCATAACATCTGCTTTGAAAGTACGCTTTTTCTGCTTTTAAATCAGCTATTTCAAATTTTAATTCACTAGTTGATAAATAAAATAAAATTAGTATATCCAATCTCAATTAACACAATACTTAACTCGTCTAAGGGCCGTTTTTTTTATGTCCGGTAAAGTGACTGATAACAGATTTTAATACTGGCAGAATTTGGCCGGTTAACTTTAATCGGGCATGGTAAGAACGGCCCTAAATTAAATAAAAAAATACATTACTCAATAACAGATGAATTTGAAGATTGTAAATCGTAAAGTTCGTGGTTCAGTGATTTTATTTTTGATTGCAGGAGTGAATACCCGGCTTGAAATTTTTTTCTATCAATTTCAGATTCATTGTATTGTCTAAAATAAATTAATAACATTAAATGCAATAAAAAATCTTGATAAAGTATCTTAAAGTTGTAATAGAAAAAATTGCATAATATTATGCTAAGATTACTTACACAGTCATTAATTTTAGTTCAGCAGAAATTTCAGAATTATTCTTTTTTTGATTTTCAGCTTCTTTTTTAAATAAATAAACAGATCTATTGCTAATCTCTAAAGCACTCTTTGTATGTTTTAGTTGAGTTTCAAGACAATAGATTGAGTTGGTATTATGGGTTTCTTTCTCTTTTATTCTTTTTAAATGCTCCCTAAAAATTAAAAAATCTGTACTTATCATACAATAATGATATTAGTTTATTGTAATTAAAATTGAATTGAAGCATAAATAGAAATACTTTTCAATAAATTTTGTTACTCAATAGTAATAAATTATTTAAATTCAAATATTCTTAGTTTTATTAATTTGTCAGATATCTGTTTAAATAAATAATATTCCAATACAGAGATTTCCAAACTGTAGGTCACAATTTAATGTTTGGCGGGTTGCGGTCAGTTTTGAAATATACATTTATTTTATGTATAAAATAAGAGTATTTCCATGTAACTATATTGTACCTAAATTTGTTACTTTGGTATAAATGCAGTTTAGTTTCTAATTTCCCATGTTATTTTTGAAATGTTTTGTCATTATCTGTGAGGGTTAAGAGAGTACCAGTGACAAAGTGACGTGTCACCAACAACTCTGTCATACTAAAAAAGTTATCTCAAACATAGCCAATCATCAATGAAAAAAAATAAAAAAATAACAGTCATTAGTATGTTGTGAGTCACAAAAATTTAAAAATTTTCCAAAATGAAAGTGTACTGTAAAAAGTTTGGGAACCTCTGCTCCAATTTATTGTAAGTTAATTAAATTTAAAAGCATTTAAATTATATTTTTAAAATTTTATATTTGATTAAGACTCATTATTTTTTTTATACATTTATCATAATTTGGATTTGTACTGGATAATGAATAGCAAAATTTGGACAGTTAATAAAAAATTAATTTATGTCATAAAATATTTTATAAAAGAACATAAATTCAAATATATTAATTAAAGAAGATACAGTAAAACCTTTTTATAACAGACTACATGTCGCCATATAAGATGGACATCTCCCTACAATGGAAAATAACATTAGTCCCGTATATTTTAGTCTCCCTAGTCGGAAACTCCTTTATAAATCAGTTTGTACCAATCACATCCGTTGTAAGGAGTTTTTACTGTCCTTCAACTTAGATAAATAAATCATTATTATTCTTTAATTGATTATGCTAGATCAAATAATAGAAAAAAACTTTTTATGGACAAAACTATTAATTAAATAAACAAGATGGTAGGTAGTATTAATTACCTTATGTTCTATTTTATTCAAAATGAATTAAAGGATGATGAAATAAATTTAATTTATCATTCAATATTCTTTATATAGTTCTATGTGAGTTCAAGTATTAATAATAACAAATATTTACTTAAGTGTATTTATTTCTTCATCAGTTTTTCTATTCCATGTTACTCGAGCATTAGGATCAACTTGCAAAAACAATTTAACCAGATTATTTTCTAATACCGATGAACGACAATGTGGGCAAGTTTTTGATCTTTAGACACAAAAATAAAACATAAAAATATAACTTTTTTTTCATGCAATAAGTTCATAACAAATAAAATTAAAATAATATATTATTTTACCTTGCTAACCATTTCATAAGACATTGATGATGAAAGACATGGCCACATTGTGTCGTATATGTAGAGTCGTGGTGAATTCCAACAAATGTCTCATCACAAATTGAACAAGTAAACATTTTTCTGAAAAAAAAAAACAACTAATTAATTTGAATAAAATACTACATTAAGAGGATGCCAGCGCACTATTTGTTTTCTCTCTCTGGTCTACGCGCAACATAGATAAAACGCATTTACGCAGAATCATTTTCTCTATATTTTATGTTATTTTAGAGTAAAATCACCTATTACAAAAAAGATAGAGAATAATATTTTTGAGGGAATGTCCAATAATGAATCAAATAATTGATTTAAATAATCAATATATTATACAAAGTAACCTAATATTGAAGCCTTATAATAGTATATTGTATATTATGCAGATTCACCAAGCATGATCACCCCTATTTTTACATTCAATAATTAAATCATTCAAATTCCGATTATCAGAATTTTCAAATGTTCTCAGACCATTTTTGTATTGTACACTTAAGAATATTCCTGTGACAACACAAACTACTGTTTTTTTAATGAGAACCCAGCTTTTTTACTGTACATTTTTAGTAGATATTATTTTTGAAAATGTTAATGTACCTAGTTCAAGTTCAAATGAGCAGTGTCTCAGTTATTAAAATGTTTATTCAAAGATTAAGTCCTTTAAAGTGGTTTTACAGAAATCTAAAAGGTGTAATATTGAATCTAGTATTTGTTTATACTAGGACCATTTTTATAAATTATTAATTTTGTTGGATTAATATAAATCACCATAGCCTCCATATTTTCTGGATCCGTTATCTATAGATATCTATTATACTTACTGTATAAAGCAAAAAACTCAAAAACTACATATTAAAATTTTGATTCTAACATTTTCCATTATCCACTGTTTAATTTAGAAGTTTAGGTCACCACAGGACACTTCTTAAGTAGGTAGTACAAACAATTTCAAGAATTTAAAATAATAATTAAAAATTCCAAAAATCAGAATTTGATTAGTTCAATTATTAAAGGAAAAAATGCGGGTGAGCATGTTAGTGAGCCACCTTGTATAAAAAGATAATAAGTATATAAAACAAACTAAAAAGTTACCTTGTAAATAAATATTCTTCTCAATGCTTGTTGTCTTATCAACACATAATTAATATTACCTATACATTATTATTACTTGATAAACGTTATGAATTATAATGTATTAATAGTAAAATGTATAATTTAGTAACTTAAGTTTATTTAAAACATGAATAGTATAATGAACTAATTACAAATTTAAATTATTGATAGGTATATAAATTTAGAATACACAACAGTCTTATTGACAATTTAGAATATTATATTGTAATAGGTATTTGTGTGGTACAAATTAAGAATACAAGGTACTAAGTTACCTAAAACTGTTTACAAATCATCCTTGTAAATGATTGATACAATTTACAGACGTATTTTTATAATTTTCAAAACTTAAAAAATTATTAATGAATAGGTACATACTAGATTGATTCAATTCCAAAATTCCCAATTGAGTGATATTAATATATAAACATAAATTATAACACTCGGTAATTATTACATAATAGTATGATAACGCATAGCACTATCTTAAATCGTGGTTGTAATGTAACTTGACAACCTGTAGGTGGTGTGGTAGTATTTCAAAAAATAGTTACAGGGACACACGATCACACACGTCTAGGCGGACCACGATGTCCACATATATTGGTCTGTGGTCGTAAAGAAGAAATGCTCAAAATGGCAAATCGCCATATCTATTATTTAACATGACAAATTAAATAGGTATGTCGGCAACTCGTGATACGCATGTCTGTGACGTAAGCATTTCTCCAACAAGCTCTCTTTCTCTCTCTCTTTCAGTAGTGGAGTCTTTGGTGGCGGCGGTGGACCAATGAGAACCGGAGAAATGCCTACGTCACAGAACAAGGCTGGGCGGAGGGTGGATGCGCGATTTGTTTCTAAGCCCGTAATATTGCTGACATACCTATTTAATTTTTCATGTTACTTAATATCTATGGCAACAATCACGATTCACGATGCAGAGAAGATAATATTGAAGAATGAAAAGTGACTGCTCGATTCGCGTGCTTCTGGTGATGAATTCTTGTGATGGTTTCGCAAAATTAAGCCCGCGCATTTTGAAATCTATTAGATATATATACGATTACCTAAAACAATTTGTATTAGAATGAATGTTGTATACGAGTTTTAGAGCCCCTGTTTTTGAAGAAAACAAAATGTTGCTATCATATCGCCAGCGGCAACTTTTCAGTTTTTACTCTCCCGAGCAAAAACAGCATAAATATTAAATACCACGGACTAAGATATACCTACATATATATCTTAGTCCGTGTTAAATACGTAATTATCGTATTATATACATGATCCATGTATATTTCTGACAAGTTTCTATTGAATTAAACGAATTATCAATAAACTTGTATTACCATTTATTATGAAATATAAATACGATGATTAAAGATATATCTTTAATCGTGATGAATACTAATATAAGTAATAACTATATAGTCAGTAGTCTCGATTTCGATTTCAACGATTTCATTATGTTGATTTATTATAATAATACATGGCTGTAATGCAGTTTGCCGTGACCGCACCACCCATCCCCGCCAGTACGTCATGCTCCATTATTTTTCACACCGGTTTGGTCTAGCGAATTTCTATGAGTTAAGGCCTAAAGGGACCATGGCATAGACCCATAGATATATCATATATACAACAATAAATGTACAAATGTAACAACACCATACAAATGTTGTATATATCTATGCATAGACCCCGGACCAAAAATTTTACAAGTATATTTATTATATTAGTACTTATATCTTAGTCCGCGATTCATGACAAAATAGATTTATTAGTTATTTCATGAAATAAATAATGGTAAACACGCAGACCCCGCGTAACGTATTCCGCTTATGTATTGGTGAAGGTTTTTTGAATACAAAGATCTAGCATCATGTTGGTTCACAATTTTTTTCCTTTAATTATTCATTTATTCAAATTCTGACAATCTGACTTACCTAATTACTAAATTTTCAAATTTGTTTGTACTACTTATTACTTAAGGAGTGTCATGTGGTGATAAAAACTTTTGTTTTGCAATTGAGAACCCTCTTTTTTTACTGTAAATTATTTAGTTGATAATTTTTTTTATACATTTTGATGCACTTAATTCAAAATTTGAATGATTAGTTTCTTTATTATTTAAATATTTGTAATAAGGATAATAGACAAGTCCTTAAAAATGGGTTTATATAAATATAAAATATACGTTAAAGCAAAACTGGATCTAGTATTTATTATAGGCTCCTATAAGGCCTTGCCCCCCAGGCTTTCCAAAAATTTTAATTTTAGATTCTGAGCGGATCGATGATTGTTGAATGTATTGATTTTACAATGATGGTTTTTTTTTTTATCTCTATCTGTGTACACGATAATTAGTCGAATAAAATGTAACTGGCAATTATTTGTAAACATGTGACAAAAACCCTAATACGCCACTGGGTATACAGACTTAAATAGTTTATACAAAGTTAACTTTCTATTTCCGAAAAATAACAATAATGAAATGAGTACATTTTGTTTTACTAGATTTGTTGTTTTTTGTTATTTTCAATTTTCTGAAGCTCTAGTGTTGAAATAGATGAAGAGGACACTACACTCGCGTGCGCTTTGTCTTACAAACGTAAAATATTGCAAATTGTATGTTTTAAATAATTCATTTAACTCTGTTAAAATAAGATTAATATTGGAGAAAATGCACCTATTATTAAGTTAAGAAGTAAGATCTACTATCTAGTGGATCTCTTAGGTTTTAAACATTTTAATTTTAAAGAGCTATGAGTATTTTAAAATGTATAAAGTTATCAGATTGAGAACATAAGTTTTTTTCTTTTAATTATTAAGAATGATTGGTTAGTGTTTTCAAAAAAATAAAAACGTTAAGTTACAGATAATGTTTTTTCTTATGCGTTGTGGAATTTAGGTAATTCTACTGTAAATACAGAGAAATTAAAGTTGTTACCTGCAAAACAATTTTTGGCTTTGTTGTACATTTGTAAGACAGATGCAGGTAGCACGTCCTATTGACAATTACAGTTGAGAATGGATTTAATTATTGATTGTTAGTATTACGTAATTCATTTACAGATAGAATAACAAGGTAGAACAGTTTTATGTACAGATAAAAACAATTTGGTCGATTATTGCTAACATTAATATAATATTATAGCAAGACTAACGGAGTTTAGTTATTAAGATAAATAAGGAATAAAATTTGAGATAATATTAAAAAAATATGTTTTAGTAGGTATAAAATGTAGTTATTACTAAGCAAATTGGTTTTGTTCAGATATAAATTCTATACATACACAGAAAAAAAAAGTTTATTTCTTAAGTAAAAATTTATACTAAATGAAGGAATAAGAATATGTATCAATATTTATACTGAAAATAAACATACATATTAATATAATATAATATGTATGTTTTATTCTAAAGTATTTGTAAATAAGCTAGATATTTTATAAGTACAACAAAATACTCAACATTCTGTTGACAAATTAATGAAAAGTAATAATAATAAGAATAATAAAAATAATATTAGGGTATAATGTGACCATACATATAAGTAGAAACAAATAAAATATATATTTATAACTTAAATTCAAATATTAAATAATAGACTATCTCCACGTTTATATAATGTTCTTTTTTCATTAATTTATACATATAATAATATATATATATATTAAATATACTCAAGATAATAACTTTGAATCTTGTTAGAAACTCAGCCAAGGAGTATGTTTGTTGATAATAGACAGCAATATTCCAGAAAATGTAATAATTGACTTTCATTAGCAAGCACAATTATCACTGCCCGAAGATCTGTTGTCTGTAGAACCACCATCCAACTTTATTTGATCTGGAAATTCATTATATAGCTCTACATCTGATTCTTGAGCTAATGCATTTCGTGCTATCGTTTTGAAAGCTTGTTCAACATTTACTGCTTCTTTAGCAGATGTTTCAAAGTATGGTAAACCATTCTTGCTCTGGCACCATTGCTGAGCCCTTTTAGTGGACACCTATACATATGTATAACATAAATAATTATAATATATTAGAAATAATAAAATCATCTTACAGCTCGATTATCTAAATCGACTTTGTTGCCTAGGACCACGAAAGGGAAATGATCAGGATCTGATGGTGATGCTTGTATTAGAAACTCATCCCGCCATCCATCCAAAGATTTGAAAGATCCTGGTGATGTTACATCAAATACTAATACACAACAATCAGCACCACGATAAAATGCCACTCCTAATGACTGGAAACGTTCTTGACCGGCTGTATCCCATATCTATTATAAGCCATAATAACAAAAAAGTATAATGAATAATAGTATTAATTGAATGATGAATAGTATATTTATATTATACAGTGAGTACTGAGTGTAGTTTCATTGGTGAAAACTAGGGATAGAAAACATTATTAAATAAAAAAAAAAATGGTTGTAAAACGATAACAAAAAAATCCCAAAAACAGAAAAATTTTAATAACAAAATCAAAAACGAAAATAAATTATAGTATAATACCATGAAAAAAAAAAAAATTCTGTTATCGAAAAAAATTTAAAATACTGATAACTTATAATTGTTGATAATAAATAAAATAAATTTTATTTTTATCAGTGTTTATCTTTATTTTGTACTGTTTATTATTTTTGTTTCAATGCTTAAGAGCAATTTTTTTATTTTGATTCTTAGATGTATTTTATATTTTCATTTTGTAAACAATTGTATGTTCAGGATTGTTTTTATTATTTACTAACTCTAGAAATCTTAAATAGTGTTTCACTTTACGTATTTTGTCTTTACCAATGCACTTTTAAAATTTAAAAACTTTTTAAACTTGACATTTTGAATTTTCTAATTTTCATATAAATTATAATTTTGATTTAAATCATTTTTGGCTTAGCCTCCCCAATTTTTTAATCATATTTTAGTTTAAAATATAAATTATCAGGGTCTATGTTGCTGATACAATTCAACTCCCCCAGAAATATGTTTCTAGTTGGGCCTATGCATAATATGCTGTTATCTACATTAAGTTCCAGACCATGATCTTGGTATAATTAAGGGAGAGTGTTAATGATAAACAAATTGTATATTTCATTAAATAAATGTATAAATATATTTAATATTATTTGAATACATTTTTATTGGTTTTCAATAAAGACATAAAAAACCCACTACAAAAACAATTATACTATCTTTTTTACAAACTCATTGAGGACTTGAGAGTATTATACACAAACTATACATGATTTTTATAAAAATCTTTAGAGTATACGGCAGTCGGCATAAACCCTAAGGCGGCGGGAACCAATAACCAATTTTTTCCGGCCTGCGTACAAGGAACAAAAGTAAAAACCGATAATATAATGCACAAATTTAACTTGTACGAATCATACACCAAATTTTAAGCAGTTTGCTAAGAGAAGGGCTTGCCATTTTTCCACTTATTAGGCGGTCGCATAAAAATAATTACATGTCAATAATTTTTAGGCCGCTGGCTGCAGCACCATATCATTCCTAGGAGGCCATACAGCCGCGGGCTGCCGCAAATGAATTTGGATTTATATTATTAACTTTTCCATGGGACTACAATAATGAACTAAAAAATGCGCCATGGTGTAGCAGAAATAATTACAATTGACCGAGCCTAGTTTTGGGACAAAAAAACTACATGTGCAGGTCTCTAGTACCTACCTAAGAACAAAAATGAATGATAATGTAGGTTTAGTATTAAAAGAATCACTCTGAATATATAAATCAATTCAAAAATTAATAATTTTAATCTGTATTATTACATAATTTTGTCAATTAGTAACGTTTTTCCAGGAAATATTACTTTCATATCGTCTTTGAATTGCTGTTATATATTGATTCATTATCTACCTATTACAGAATGGGTAAATATGAGTAAACAATATGAGAGTATTAAAATTGTGTTTATATTAACTGCGTGTCTCCATGAATATTAATACATCATAATTATCAATTATTCAAAAATCAAACGATAGCTAGTTCAATATTTATTTTGATTATAGGAAAAAAAGCATATGTACAACAGATGGATTTATTTGTGACATGAGTCCATGCATTATAATAATTTAGGTATCTGTCGAGCAAAAATGCTATTGAAACAAGTGAAACGGGATATGTTGTTGGGGAACTAGACTAGAATTGATCCCAGATTTTACAGTAGGTGTCTTAAATCTTTTGTCTAACATTACTACTGTGGGCCACCGAAGGCATAGTTCATATATATATTATATCTAGTATAAAATATAAATTATAAATGTATAATAATTATACCAAAAGGCAAAAATTCATAAACCATAATAAAATCAAATATTACGTACTATAATTTATCGATATTGGATATAAATATACAATGCGTTCTAGGCTGGAACCACGATTGTATAAATTAATATAGAACTAACTATAGTAATGGCCGAAACTAAAAATTAATAATATTACGTCTTATCAATGATAACAACGACGACGTAGCTACGGTTAAGTTGTCGACGTCGCAATCAATCTACCCGATGGCCGACGTCCATTGACCTTGGTGGCCGACGTTCACAAAGCCACAAAGGAATCGGACCGGGTGTGCTTGCTCACCTGCATTGTGACGATCCGATCGTCGACCATCACCTCTTTGGTCAGAAAATCGGCGCCGATGGTTGCCTTGTACTGGTTGGTGAACTTCTTGTTGACGTACTGGTTCATCAGCGACGTCTTACCCACGCTCGAATCACCCAGTATGATCACTTTCAGCAAAACCTTCTTCCTGGTCGCCATGTTCGCGTTGCAATGCGCGTGACCCGCGACAATTAGGATAGAACTTGACTGCACGCGCCAATACGACCTACGGAATTTTGTCAACAATTAACACTCGCACAGCAAAACACTATAGCGTGCCCGTAACTCAATGATATTTTTGTTAGCTACGAGTAAAAAGCGTAAAACTTAAAAAAGAGACGAAGAACACTCGCCACTTACTTGTGTCCAACTGAAACACAATTTGTTGTATTTTTTTGTAGGCAGATGAAATGCAAAAGTTTGGTACGAAAACAATAGACTGCGTGCGTCGCAGTAAACACGAATCAAAATAATAACGATCACGACACGATTATGCAATAAATATGATAATAGTCTGTTCTGTTGTATACCAATGTGCGTGTGTATTAAATTATGTACATTGTACACATAAATATATTATGTTTATGAATTATAATGTTTATTATGCGTGCTGTCCACGGAGCTGCGCAGTGGAATGTTATTTCCGTCAACGTCGTTCGCCGTCCGCCACTGACATACTCACCACTCAGTACTGACTACTGACAACTGACCAGTCGGACCAGTGACCACTTGCCACTTGGGCACTTGGCGATCAGCGTTGAGCGTTGGTATAGTATTCATAAAACTTTTAACTACGCAACGTAAAATAAATGTACAATAGATATCTGCAAGCGGTAGGAGGTGGTAGACAGTTTGTTATAGTAGTGAGTAGTGACATTGTTGTGGAGGTGATGATCGGCGGGGTGGAGGGACCCATGTACGTATTATTATTTTTCACAGCACAGCTGTTCGGCCACGATAGCAGTGTGATCACGCACTGGGAAAGTATAAAACGAGCGACGCAGCCTGCTGTTAAAATGATTGATTTTATTTATTGAAAAATATCATGGAAGTATAGTTAATATGGCCCACCGGGAAATTTTAAAATCGGCCCCTACATGCAATAAACCGTCAAGGCGTCATTGCGTCAAATGATAATTAGTCCCTAAAGCCCCCCCCCCCTATGACTCTATAGCCATATATTGCCATCTATATTAGCATAATAATATTATATAATGTAGGTATTATTAATTAACAATTTGACGATTTGCGAATCAGCCTAAAATCTAAAATAATTATCAATATCAGTACAATTTAAAAATATGGATATAATAATATGTCTTACACTTTTACTGAAGGATAAAACAATTGTTTATGTTGTGTATAAAGAATATAGTCCTGATAATATTTATTGGGATTTTTAAATTAGGACTCCAGTAGGTATTGGAAACCATGAGGACTCCTAGTTGGTTCCTTGGACTATCTGTGTTGTGAGAGCTCTCCCAGGTCACCATTATGTTTACATGCAATCATGCAGAAGGAAATGTGAAACCAGTTTAATCTCTTTTCTATGGTGTAAACTCTCCCGAGTCGTTTTAAATGTTATTACTACACTATGAATTAGCAGCTGTGGCTCAGCATCACATCAACCTCAAAATCATATAGGCACATATACTGCCATTAGTCCATAAAGCTCATAATTCTTAATGTTTACATACCTTTTATATAAATTCAATTTTGATATTGTGTCTTACAATTGATGTTACCATGTTAGCCGTTAGGTTTTATTGTTCAAATACATTATTTTAGTATATGTTTTGAAGTATACCAGTATACTTGCGTGTTCCATCGTCCATGTAGACATGTAAAAGAATTAAACACGGTTAATTTCGACCAAGTTAACTAATAATTATACACTATATACAGGGCCGTATTTATACTTTTTGCGCTCTGGGTTAACAATATTTGTACGCCCACCCACAAAAAAAAAAAAAAAATCTGTTTTTTAATTGTTTAGTTGTTTAGTTAAGAACACAGATCACGATGATACATTATTTTAATTATTGTTAAAATGTATAACTACATACAAATGTAATCTATAAATAATATTTTATACATTAATAGAAATCATTGATTGACAAAATGAGTAAATGACGGCAAATGGCCGTATCATAGTCATGCAATGCAAAAAGTCCAAGTATAAGTATTCAAACAAATTCTTACCAAAAAAAAATAAAAATGTTATTTAATATACACCGGCGCTTGACTGCCCCCTAAATGGGTCAACAAATGTCCCCATTCCCCCCCCCCCCCCATTAAATACGACCCTGACTATATAAAATGAACAACATCAATAGATTTATAAATCAATATTGTTACGTAGGTATACGTGTTAAAATTTGTACGAGATGAAAAGGACAAGAAAAATTACGGATTTGTTCCAACCGAGTAAAAATAAATTGCTAAAGGTCATTAATAATGACAATATATAGAAAATATCGAAAGCGTCGAAAATGAAAATGTAGTTTCCACATTAATGAATTCTGATTCTCAAGTTGTTGGACTTGGAGACTTTTGTAGTGCCCCATAATTGAAGACCATAGGTTTATAGTTGTTGAAGTAATGTTTTATACGTATATAAGAAACTTTAACTTTTGATCCGAAGTGCTTATTATTTGAGAGTAATGTTTGAAGTCTGCGAAAACGGGCGTATTTTGATACGGATATGGCTATTCCAAGTGAGGCGCTTATCCAAGTTAAGTCCTAGGTATCTATTATCAATTATGTCAGATGTGGGAGTAAGAATGTTATGTAGGTCACATGGGCAAATAGAGAGATACCCTAATTGTGTAATCCTAGCTACGTGCCTGCGACCATCTAAATATCCATACATATACCTAAGTATAGAATGCATTTTATAACATTTATAAATACTTATTATAGGTGCACGTGCAATAAACTTCTTAAGAGGACGCTACATGCCCATTATTATTGTCTACGTCATACAAGTGTGTAATTTACGCTCAGGAGAACGCGTTTAGCTCCGTTAGTTTAAAAATTAGAATGAATATGAGACCTATTCGGGCTATTATGAAACTTGATATTATGTACATTATCTGTGTTTGTAAATGTGGGTTTTTTTACAATAGTTCAATTTTTTAGTAAGTTATGCGTATATAATACAGCGTAAATTAAAAATTCTCATAACTCAGTTAAAAACTGAATTATCGTAAAAAACCCACATACAAATACAGATAATGTTCTAACCATCAAGTTTCATAATAGGTCGATTATAGTTAACTCTAATTTTTAAACTAACCGAGTTAAACGTGATCTGTTGATCGTACGCACTTGTAAGACGAAGATAACAAATGGGCAATGGCCGTTTAGCAAGTTTATTGCACGTACACATATAATAAGTATTTTTAATAAATGTTCTACTATTACTATAGTACTACTACTATACTTATATTTATAGATATTTAGACTGTCACTGTAGCTGATCAACTAAACTCAAAATCGTGAATATAGGTACAATATAAGTACATCGAAGAAATAATTTAATGTCGATATTTTGTGTCGAATGGTGCTTATTATTTTTTTAGTTTTTTTTATTCTTTATAAAAAATGTCTACCAGAAGGAGTGTTTTGATTTCAACATATAGTATCTTATCTTTTAGCAAATTTGACCATGTTGGTACATTAGAGAGGTTGTTTTTCAATTTTCTCAATAGTTATTTAATGCCACGGGAAAAACCACTTACAAATTACGAAAAATCACTAAAAACGGGATTTTAATTTCTAACGCTTTGTTTTTCACCATAGAAACGAATAAAAAATAATATTAATTCAACTTACAGAGTATAATACATAATAACAATATAAAATATCCAGACTGACAAACTGTCTCCGCTCAGAATCAATTTTCTTATACAATGATATTAATATATTATATCATTGAATTTAAGTTTTATACAATCCATGATATATTGACCCACTCAGTGGTGCAACCCGGAGGGTCCCCGGGTCCGCCCCCCCCCTCTTGGACCATACCTATATAAGATAATTTTTATTATTTATTTAATTTAGAAAAATAAAATTCTACACAAACTCTTATTAAGAACAAAAATAATAATTTTGTGATGGTTCAGCATTAAGATAACAAAATTAATGATAATAAATATCATTAGTGTTTGAAAATTTCATGAAATTTAAAAAAATTAAATATTTCAGTATTTTAATAAATTTTGTTTTTTTTTAATAAGTTTTATTTTTATGTATGTAGTTGTCATAATTTACTTTTATAATTTTATACTACTGAAACCAATCACTAATTACCCATTACCTACTCATTAGTGATGGTTTTTTTTGGTATTATACATTTTAAATAGTATTCAACATTTTTAAATTGATAAAAAAACATACAAAAATGATTAAATGATACTATATGTCTATATTAAGTATACCGAATGCTTACATTAGTGTACCATACACTTCTATAAAATTAAATACTTATAATAGATTTCTATATACAAATATAAATGTGGTATGCAGGTACATAGCCAAGTTTTTAATAGTAATACTAGTGATAACTAGTAGATAGGTAACTACTGAATATAGTTTAGTTTAGTAGACATACCTAAAGCCTAAAAGGAATTGATAAATTAATATAATATAATAGTTTTTATAAATAAAAACCATAAACATAATATAATAGTTATATGTACTATGTCGATAAACGTTCGTACACTAATAATTATTATAAAAATTAAAAGATTATATGATAAATATTAAATGTCTATAGGTACACCATTGTCGTCAGATGTCTATTCACCATAGTCCATAATAATAATTTTATAATAATAAACCATGCATATTTTTCTAGTTAGAAACTATATATAAGTTATAAGTTAAGATTATGATTGCGATAATAAATTATTGACTGTCAATTGTGTAATAAATATTATACTTAAATAATATATTTAGTCACAATAATAGAACCATCGTCGACGATAAGCCATTCCTGGGGAAAAAATCAATTTTTGCTATAAACAGCCGAAAACAAGACCCTAATATAGTATAAATAGTATAATATGTCAACCACGGCACTCTTTGCATTAATATTATTTAAATCAATGATTATACCAAGAACTCACGGACTGTACTATTAATAATTGATAAAAAACAATCATTATAATTTGTTTTCAACAAAAAAAAATGCAATGTTCACGTTTTTGTGAAATATTTCAAAATGAAATTTCAAATGAAATATTTCATACTTCAAACACTACAGTAATACTACCTGCTATAAATTATAGTCAATAATTGATGATATTTAGTGTTTGAAGTATGAAATATTTCATTTGAAATTTAATTTTAAAATATTTCACAAAAACGTGAAACATTGTATTTTTTTTTTCACTGAATGTTTATATTAGCATTTTCTATACACGATAAAATTTTGAAAATAATTTGACTCTTTTTGAGCTGTTTACGGACATTGCCAGTTTTCAATTTTTTTAGTTTTTTTTTCTATAAATATCAATTAAATTTTATTTGTTGGGAAATAAAGCGTGAAAAATTAATTCAAGGCTCCTGATATATTTTTACAATAGCAGTTGAAAAATATTAAAAATACATAGGCACAATTTTTTTTTTATAAGCATTTAAAGTTCAAATTTTGACAAAATTTATCAAATTATAATTTAATAATTATTTTGTAGTAACAAATTTATAAAATGTTCAACTTTTATAGCTAAGGATTGAAAATTTAAAACAAGGCTCCACGTAAATAGGTTATATATAAATTACTTTATGCACAATAATATCATCAAATATACTTAGTAACATCATAGTCTGACTGACCGTTCTCGCTCAGAATCGTTTTTCTTATACGATGGTATTATATCATTGAACTCAAATTTAACACCATCCAACACAGTGACCCACTTGTAACCTACTGTACAGCAGAGCGACATCCACTTACCCACCTTTTTTATTTTATTTCTCTGGCTACTATAGCTGCTCAAAATATTCATTTCGACGTCAGTAGGTATAACCACGATTAAAGATAGTAATTAATTATTTATCGTGGGTATAATATCTGAATTATAAATACGCATTATCTAGTTAATTCGAATCGTCGTTTAGATTTTATATTATGAATTATTTTAATTTTTTTTGGGAATTACAAAAATAATAATTTAAGTATATTATGTATTTTCTCAAATTCTAAAATATTATTAAACATTGATTTATAGTTTCATGAAAAATGTATTGTACGGATATATATTATATTGTATAATGTATATGTATACAGATTATAGATATCAGATTTTTTTCCTAGTCCGTGGTTAAAATGTCTGTTATGTTCTAAGTTCTAACAAGTATGACCCCCCCCCCCCCCTTGAAAACATTTTGGTTGCGCCACTGGACCTTCTTGTAACCTACTGTACAGTAGAGCGACATCCACTTACCCGCTTTTTTTTATTATTTATGTTGAACCACTAAAGGAAACTGAACGAATCAAATTATAATTATAATTTATTGGAATATATATTATTTCAATTTTATGATGCATAGATGACGAGATGTAATTCGACAAAGAATATTTTAAGGTACCTCTAGTATCTAGTACCTACCCACAGATATCTATACTAACTATATTGTACTATATAGATATCTGTATAGCCGTATAGGTAGAAGGCACCTACCTACTTTATAAATATATAAGGTTATCACTTATCATCAGTTCTACATCAATAATCAATTATTACATACCTACCTACTTAAATCATGCATTTATAAAGATACTTAATGACTAATAAATAATGTTTATTAAGTGTTTCATATTCATGAGCCCGATTAGGTATTCATTATTATAATTTATAGTCGTTTTTATGTAAACTAAAACTGTGATTGGGTGTTATGTTTAAATATTTTACTGTTAATAATATATTATTCATAACAGTCATAATATTATAATTATTAATAATGAAATAAATACAAATTATAATAAATTGAAAAAAATGTTTACCTATTTTTTTTATCGTTATTTTAGTTAGTTTTATAATTTTAAAATTATATAACATAATATGCATTTTACATATTTCATGTGATATAGCAGAATATTGTTCTAAGAATGGATATATATCATATTATATTATTCGGATTGTTTTGTATAGAAACCTAATTTTGAACGAAAAGTTAATAAGTTATAAGTTGAAAGTATTTAAAGTTTTTGTAGTTGGGACATTTCTTCCCTGGACCTAATCATTACCCCCTTGGTAAATTTGGTTTGTCTCACCTGAAAATTTAGTCTGACTACGGCCCTACAGGCCTGGATTAATAGAGGAGTATGTGCTGTGGCAGGTCGACATCTTACGGTGTACTTTGTGTTGTAACTTCTAAGTACCATTGGGATCTGACCGGTATTGCGGTATGTCACTCGTTGGTATTGACATAATATAATAACTAAAAGGTAAATAACAGCTACTAATATTATACAATTAGAAGAAAATGTTTTTTAATCTTTTAGAATTTAGTAAAAATAAATAGTCTATTAATAAAAAACCTTATCGTCAATGTTTTTATCTTTGTCTATTAATATCGTTTTTTATATTGTAGGGTGATTCCTTATGACATTGGCTAATACAGTGGCCGATTTCAATATTAGTACGTAGCGAAAAAATGTTTACTGGGCTTTCTGAGTAATCACGTGTGGAATTTGTTTGGTCACATTGTTACTAAGAGTAAGTAGTAACAATAAGTAAGAATTGTTGAAATGTATTTGTTGTCACACCTGCACTGAAAGTTTGTTTTTCGATAGAGGTTGAAGCGTTGGAAAGCGTCCTTTCTCCGTCCAGCGGGTGGTAAAGTGGGAATTCCCAAAAGTGCTAGGCGCACAATTCACGCGCGTATTCCCTGCACGACACTGAAATCTATACCACGGTCCTTACAAAACATAAACTTTTGGTTACATCTTATATTCATTTTATAACCTCCATGCGTGACGCTTAAAATAAATAAAACCAAATCGTTTCTTTCATGAAATATTGTTGTTGTAGAAATTGTTTGTCCTTTTCATTATAATTATTATTTTCCGTGGTTAGTTTGTTTAAATTTTGCGTTTTATACCATTTTTCTACGAAAGGTAATGTGTAACTATTTTTTCTAATCCCTTAATGTTTATTATATTTCGAATTATTTTGATTATAATTTGTATTATTATATTCCCAAGCAAGATATTCCGATTTCCCTCTTGATTCAGGTTCTACTCGTTTTTCGAATTTTCACATTAAATTGTTAGGATAATGCCCTGTTTTAATGCTCCTGTAACAGATTACTCTTTCCGTATCTTTATTGTGACTGTCTCTCTTTTGACTTTTGATACATGACATATCTATCAGTAATTTTGTCTATCATAATCTGTGGTCGATTTTCTGTACCTGTAATTCGAACTATCTGCAGGGTATTGGCTTTTATCTCTATTTAGCCATTGATCTTTATTTTGCCTATCATATTTTAACTTTGTACTTGAGTCTCTATTGTTATACTTTGAAAATCGTGGGTGGGAAATGTAGTTATTGTTGTCATAGTTGTTTCTATCTCTGGAGTAATCTCTTTTGTCATCAGAGTATTTTCTATCGTTCAGTTGTATACAGTTAGTATACAGTTGTATACGTATTCGTTAAAATAATCGTTTTTATTAAACATTTTTCCCAAATATTTATCTTGTATATAATAATATTTTATTTGTTTAACTCCTTTGTTTGATTGATCTATTATTTTCCTATGATTGTTGTTTCTTAATTCTATTTTTTGTTTCAATTCTTCAATACTATGTCCATTTATTTTGAGTGCCGTTCTAATTATTTAATAATTTGATTTAAACAATTTGTTTATTTATTGCTCATATGGCTTATTTCTCTGTTATTTATTCTAATATATTTATTAGATTATTTAATTAACAAATAATATATGAATTAAAATTTAATTTCAAAATATTATTCAATTATTTCAATTTCTAGTAAAAATTCTATTATTCTAATTGAGTTTTTGTCATTGAATTAAGAAATTATATGTTATTAGAATTATCATTGGTTTCAAAACAATTGTTAATATGTATTAACGCATTGCCACATTAATCTTAGTTGAAAGTTTAAAATTAAGGTTTTTTAAATCACTCACAGAAACATAAAAATATGGTAGGTAATCAGAAAAAAAATCCCCGGAAATAAAATCTAAAATACCAAAAGCAAATACTTTTATATGATTGAACATCATAAAATATACTCATAACTCGCTTTAAAATTAAAATATAATATAAAGCATATGATATTGCCTAAATAATAATCTTAACTTTAAACTGTATAAGAAGTAAATTCACTCCAGAGGCGTAGGTATATAGAAATAATTTTTGGGGTGGACTATATTATATGATTGACTATTAAATGATACTTTAATTTTACTGTAAAATCTAAACAAATTTGTTATACTTAAATAGCCGTCGAAATTACCTCCCACTAAATATAAATAATTGCGGTTTATTACTTTTTTTCGTCTAGATAATGTTATTAGTTATGACTTTAATACATAATAAAATTGATAATTGTAGTACATAACATATTAATACTTTAGTTAAAAAATCATTTAAGATTTTAAGATTGATAAACAGAAATACGATTAATTTTAAAAATATTAACTTATTTAATTTCAGTTTATAGCAATATCACATAGTATAATATGTACCTATTTATCAATATTATAATAATATAATAATTATCATTCAAATTTTATATATTTTTATTATTATCAATTATTAATTTTGACAGCTGGGCCCAACAGTATAGCTTTGGGGATTTTTTTTCCTATAGATTCAAAAATATTGAATAGTATGTATATAAATGAAATATTGGAAATTTATATTGTTAATCAATTATATTTATTTGTAATGTATTTAAATTTTAATGTTACTTAAAATACACTTAACACAATTTTTAGAGAAAGAACATTTAAACTAAAATCCTACTAATTTTGTGAGATAAAAGCTTAAAATTAATATGTATATTATAATATAATATAGGTACTCACTATCGAACGCATATGTATGCACACACACAAAATTGTACTCCGGTCGTAGGTGCAAATAGCGTTTGGAATTTGGAGGGGCTTAAGCGAAAGCCTTACTTTGATAATATTGAATAAGCTTAAAACAAAATGTAGGAAATGTTTGGGGGGGTATGGACATTTTTGGGGGGAATAGCCCCCAAAGCCCCTCTATTTGTGCATATGGCTCCTGTTACTCTACCCAAAACACATGGGGTATAGATGGTAATGGGTATATCCTCACGGGACATCCTGTAGGTAGGTACTAAAAAAAACTACTTGATCGATCTGAAATTCTCAGAGATCGTTTTTAGAGATATCAGAAAAGTTTAGAAAGTAAGTAGTTTGTAATAAAACAAGATGATCAAATAAATAATAATAATACTAATATTAATAACGGTAATGATCTAAACTTTCTAAAGGCAATCTCTACCTGTAATATAAAAATTGTTAAAAACAAGTTATAACACAAAAAAACTGCACACGGGTGAACCTGGGTTATTCAGTTGGTATAACCACAATAATATAATATATTGAATAGTATAAAATATTCAATATATTAGTATGTTATACTGTGTTACTAATAAGAGCCTAAATTTACTTAATAACTTATTTTATTGTATCGCTTCTGCAGACAAACAAATTATTTTATTATTTAAACCAGTGGCGTAAACTGGGGGTCGCACTTGCGACCCCTGAAAATATCATAGGGTCGCAAGAGTATCTTTTTGCGACTCCGAAAAATTATGATTTCAGTTTTCAAAAAAGTGAAATATCAATATAATAATAAATTAACTAATTTATATTTTAAGAACCAATGTTTAACTTAGTTTTGAAGCACTGGAATTATAATAATATTGATCCTTTCTACATTTATTTATAGTTTGGTGATCAACCATTTTCTATTATTATACCAATATGTATATTTATATTTTATTGTGGTCGGCCGACTCGAGTCTCAATGGCAGCTGATAGTGAAAACGTGTCTCATAGTTTAAAATTATTATGCGTTTGTTTTATACATGCATTTATTTTTAACACTTGTATATTATTTTATTTCTTATCCGCGAACGATTCAAAATTAAAACTGTTTCGACAACTTGCTAAAATGGATAAATTTATTGTAGAAATATCGAAAAAGTCGAAAGTGTCTATTTTTTCTTTAAATTCGTATAATTGTTTAGTACACGTACTTATTTAGTATATGCATTAAGTTCAATGTAGCCTTTAAAATATATTACTGATTTGCATTATATTAAAACTATAATTTTGACTAATAAAAAAATTTATATTTGATCTGTAAGTTAATTTTTAAATTAAATATTAAGGTAAGATTATATTTTTGAGCAAATTAAATTTATTTTGGTATATATTTTTTATATTATTTCGGTACTAATTGTTGTACCTGCTTATTAGAAAAATACTAATATAAATGCTCAGAAAAATGTTAGCTTATCTGAAGAAAACCTCCATTCCCCAGGAAAAAGATCAAAAATGGTACCTAAATATAGTGAATAATTAATTTCATATCATATATTTAGTATTCGTATATAATTTATATATTTATAATAATTTAATATCATTAAATATTTAAGGATATTTTGTTAAATACCTACTTCTACCTTAATTCAAAGTGAAAATTCTGTAACTATAGTTACCTACGTACATAGGCGCAACTAGACCTCTAAAACAGGGGGTGCTAAATATGTGAATGCACCACAGAGCCGTGGGGGGCTTCGCCCCCCACACCCCCTACACATGAGCCTGCAATGCTCGATAACTCAAATTTTAAAAAATATATTAACACACTTCACATAAATAAATACAATAAATAATTTTAATACTTTTTTTTATACTTATATACTAATATATATATAATACATTTTAAATTGCATAATTTTTCTAGGTTTCATACAATATTTATTTAAAATATTTCAGTTTTAAGCTGATTTAATAAATCATTTTCAATATTCAGCAAAGATAAATTGGTAAACCTTTGCTGAAGCATACTTGATCTTAGCCAGTTTTTTATATCCGCCGCATTGTCGAAAAACTTCGCTCACAAGTAGCAGAGCTTACCGGAATTGTGATTGCAATTTGCAAAAGTTTGTATAAATTTGGAAAGGAATCTTTTTTTACTTTATCTTTCAAATCTTCTAGTGTAAAGTTTGGTGGTAGGCAATTATTAACACCTATGTCATTTTTTGACGTACCCGACGAACAAGACACACTTGGGTCATCCAAGTTTACATTTGTATGTTTTTTAAATAAACTGAACATTTTAAAGTATCTTAATAAATATTAACAACCAACAAGTAAATCGTAAATTTCTTAACGCAATAACACAACCGACACTCGAATAAGTAGTTCACGTCTTCAAAGTTGATGGTCAACAAGACTTAATATTAATCATTAATGTAAGATTAAAGATTGTATAGTAAAGATTTACCCAATAAAACGTTATTATAGAACTCATGCGGGTATACCAGTATAATTGCAGTCCACCGCAGTGTACATGATATACAGGGTGATTCTTTTATCAAACAACATTCATTATTTGAAAAAGTATTGAGTTTTTTCAAAATTTTTTTTTTGCAAAATTGTAGATTTACGCTGTTCTAGAATTGTATATTTTTTTTATTTTTTTCACCCTTATATTTATTAGGTAAACCATAATCAACTTTTGATTTTCAAATGGTAACCTATAATTAAAATTTCATAATTGAATAAAACTATTTTTTTCATTAATATTACGTTCAAATTTTCATTTTTTGTTAATCCGTTGATGAGATATTGCTCCTCAAAGTTGGGTGGTTTTGGGAGGTAGTTATTGTGTGTAAATTTGTTATACCTCGTCAGTAGATACCGCAGCTACTAGAATTTTTATGTCCCAAGGCAAAAGATATTACACTTTTCAAATTAGTTCATAAAGTACTTAGGGCCCCTAAATGTATTTTATTATGCTCATTTTTCAGGGAGTCACGCAGTTGACCCCACGAAGGTGATTGCGGCACTGATCAGTGGTCGTAATAATTATTATCAATTATAAAGACCAGAAGTTATAAGTAATAAATTCGATATCGTTCGACCCAAGATATAGCAGCGATAATCTTTGTACCTGATAGCTGATAATACCTACATACAATAAGACACGATCATATTATTATTGGACTGCTTCTGTTTGTAGATTCGATCACGATTTAATCTCTATTCTATGCCGACTACACACATCATAGAGTATTTATTTTTTTATTCTTTATCTATGTATTTTAATCCATAAGTCTGTACAGACTTGTCCATGGTTTATCATTACTGTCTATCATAAAGAAAATACAGTGTTACCAGTATGTGTATTTACAAAATAAATAGGAACAGTAACTTACTGTTAATTTGTGTCACAAATAAAATCCTGTTTTGTTACTCTAGTAGACAGTTGTACCAAGTGTACTACAGTCGCAACAACTGTTAAATGTTTTAATCACTGCTGTAGTAGTGTAGTGTTGTCTGTAGTCTGTTACTGACTATTAATTTAAAGCATGGTGCCATGGTGTCAACGACCGTTACTACTAATTAGTGGTGTACTACAGTAGTATAAATTGTAAACCTAATAAATTTCACATTTTCACAATAATATTATCGTAATAATAATATTCTGTGCCTTTGTAGTTTTAACGAACTAGCTGATCTAGTTAACTGGAGCTCTAGTAAGATATTTAAATATGTTTAATTTACCAACTTACCTATTTTGTTATTTTCAATAAAATTCCAAGATCCATTTTTTTAACTTGATGTACCTACCAGAAATTCATTCGTTCGTAAGTATAAAAATTCATGTAAATATAATTTTTAAAAAACTCTTGGGTTAAGAATGGAAAAAATGTAACATACATATACATTAAATATAATACATAAATGTATGCATTTGTATACAATTTGAATAAAGAATACATGTTATTTATATTTTAACTTATGTTCAAATTGCTTGCCATCTTCAGTTAAACAAAAATTTAGACGTTTCAATACTTCAGTGGAAGTAGATTTTTTCAATATTGAATTTTCAATTTTGTTGCAACAATCTTTTATTTTTTGTTTAAGTTCCTCCACACTATTGCATTTTTCTTTATACACTTCATTTTTTAGATGGCCCCAAAAAAAGAAATCAAGAACACTTAAATCGGGGGAACGAGGTGGCCATTGAATAATGGGACTGTGAGTTCCAAACCAGTTATTGTCTCCATACATCTCATTGAGGTATGCACGAACCGCCAAGGTATTATGTGCTGGTGCACCATCTTGCTGCCAGATCAAATTCAAACGCTGTTGAAGTGAAATATTTTCCAATAGTATGGGTATATCATTTTTCAAAAAACCAAGATACTTATTGCCATTAAGATTTTCCTCAAAAAAATATGGACCAATTAAATGCTCATCAATAATCCACACCAAACATTCACACCCCAACGAACTTGCTTATTGGTCTCATTTATCCAGTGGGGATTTAAATGATTCCAATAGTGATTATTGTGGTGATTTACTTGTCCATTATTGTGGAATTTCGCCTCATCGGTCCAAAGAATATTTGTTAAAAATTGAGGATCCTCTTCTAATTTACCATGCAATGTGCAATAAATTGAGTCGCCTTTCATAATCACTTGCTAGAAGTTGCTGAACAGGATTAGCCAGGTATGCATGGTATTTATGTTTTTTGGCAATTCTTTGTACTGAAGAATATGACATGTTTAATTCATCTAAAATTTAAAAAGTAAAATACTTATTTTGTAATTTTAATGTTTGTTAATAGGAAAACCAACTACCTGCTACAGTTCTCAAAGATGTTTGAGGATTTTCAATAAATTTGGCCAACACCGAAAATGAATTATCGACATTGATGACTGTCGAAACTCTATTATTTTGTTTCTTAAAGCTTCCGTATTCTTGCAGATTTTGTACAGAACATAAAATCTTGTATGTTCTGGACAAGGACGATCAGGATATCGGTTTTATATAATCTATAATTAATATAACACTAAATGTATAATATATGTATAATCACTTATATATTTTTGTTTTTTACTGTCAATTTAAAATATATACATACACATTTTTTTTGTTTTCTGACATCACATAACTTCACTAAGATACAGAAATAAGCAGGGTTGATAAACAACACGTTTTTTTAGATACCAAAGAAACTCACATTTAAAAATTTTAATTGTGAATCAATAAGACTTAAAAATGTTATTTTATAAATCAGCAATAATGATTAAAATAGTATAAATAATAATTTTAACCAATAGTGTTGAACATCTCAACCCTGGATATTTTTTTAATTTAATTTATGTATAATTTCAAACCTTGCTGCAGCTCTGGTATTTTTTGCCATTTCAATATAGCAACTGATCATATCACTTTTTTCCTTATTTGAATAAGACATAATTTAAAAACAACTTTTAAATGTAATAAACAATAGACAACTTTGCAATTTATTTGAAATTTTGTTAACAAGGTGTACTACTAATAACAGTTACTGTAAGTACTGACAAATTGTTTTGGTATACATATATATTTATACATATAATATTTTGGATTTTCTTTTCCTCATTGTATTGTATTTTGTATCTTTATATTTATGAATTATTTTTCTAAATACATAGAAGTTGTTGATTTACTTTGTCTTAAAATGAATAAATGTTATCTGTTTAATATAATCATTTACTATTATTAAGGTACACCATATTGTTTTAAAAAAATATTTATTTTATAATTTACTAGTCAATCTGATATATAAATATAAATTATATTAAATAAATACATATTTAGGTATTATGTATGATTAACAAATAATAAACTTAAATAAATTAACAAATTATACAACATAATATTTTCTTAAATATAAAATATAAAGCATTGGATTTTCCAAATTTATATAATTTTTGTTATCTACATACCCATATGTACATACCCATATGTACACCTACACATCACTATAAAACATAATTAATTGAATGATGAATATGACATGTTTCACATAGGTAAAAAAGATAAAGGTATCTATTTCCTACATTTATAGTATTACTGGTTTTTCACATTTTATCTGTTCTCCGTTGAGTTAACATCTCACAGAGTTACTTTTAAATATATTAACTTACTGTTAAATATTTTATTACATTAAAAAATATGGTTAAGATGGATGAATTTCCAAGTTCATATGAACAATTTTTGAAAGTTCATAAAAAAACTGTTTTCTGATGTGTCTGAATCTGAATTTTATAAAGAGGGCTATTTGTCCATTGTTGTATACTGTGGAGTCGTCAATGCAAGTAAGTTTTACCATTTCAATTGAAACATAATTAGTAGGTCTTATACTAATATATTTTAGAAGAATTTAATATACTTAAAAATAATTTTGAAAATATTTTATCAGAAGCTACATACATTGGAGTCCACAAACCAAAGTTTGATGGACGAAAATAAAAAGCTGGAGCAAGAAATAGAATCACACATAGAGGATATAGGAGATGCTGAAATAAAATTAGTAAATCATTTTTAAGTTAATTAATATATTTTCTAAGAAGAATTTTTAGGTAGTATCAAAACTAACAGCACATAATTGAAACTAGTGAACGACAATTTGCTATGTCGTGAGTATGTATGACGGAGACAACAAAATATTACAAAAAAATGAATACCTATAAAATATAAATTATTTTTAAATATTTTTATTCTGTAGTATAGAAGTTTAGAGTAATAACAATAGATAACAATATTATATTGTAATTCTATATTTTTAAAAATGGCCTATTAAATTCTGAATATACTATAATATGTCTATACCGCCTATAGTATAGACTCATACATTTGAATAATATTTTTAACAGGTTAATAATAGGTACATTATAATAAATATATTAGCTTTCAACTGATTAAAAACTAGGGATACAATTTTTTTAGTTTTTACAATTTCAATATAAAATTAAATTTAAGTATAATATAAATAATCCGCCATAAGTTGCTTCAATAGTTGTAACATATTTGGTCGCATATTTTTTTCTTTTTGACCAATCTTATAAATTTAATCATTATTTAAATAACAATAATATACATCCAAATACATAGGGCACCGATAAACTTAAATAATTATATTATTGTAAAAACTCATTTCAATGTCGTGAACAGAGTTTGAGCCAAGAATTTGCTTAATTTAATGTCTTGAAAAAATCTGGTATAGGTTAGATTTCAAAATATATAAAATGTAGTGCTTATTTTTATTTATTTAGGTGGTTTCTTTTTAATGCATTAATAGTTTCAAATGTATATTTTCTACTTTAAAATAATGCAAGCAATAACAATAATTATCAAAAACTAGAAAGTCTTAAAAAAAATTACATTTTTATTTTGGAACCTGAAGGGAAAGAGTAGCAGTTTTAGAAATTGCTTTTTTATTTAAAAAAATTGTATGTGTTTATTTTGAAGACTAGGCTCTTTTTAGCCCTGAACCCTGTTCATGACCAAGTTCATACCAAATCTCTTAAATTGTTTACTAATATTATTATGAGCCAATAAACAATTTTACTTTACTTAGAAGCCCAGGAGTATGAAAAATTTATTTCAAAATGATGATACAGTTTAATCAAAATGTTCGTTTTGCAGTTATGCAAAATATGAGTAAAGATATAACATGTATTCAAAAAATTAAAACAAACTTTCCAAACACCCCAGACTTAAAATATAGTAAAATTTAAAAATGGTGTTAATAATATTATGTGAATTTCACACTAGATAATTATTATGACAACACCAATCATTGACAGAAGAATTTAGTATTTATCATTATACAATGTAATACCAATATCATTAAAATAATAATAATAATATATATTTTTTAAATACATTACACTGAGCATTTATACTATTGTTCTTATTAGCAATAATTGAAATATAATTATTAATCACATACCTATTTTTTTTTAAGTTCATTATTTGATTTACACAATCTACATACTATGTGTGTATTAAACACAACATACATTATTTTATCTTTTTTGTTGTAATGATTGATGTTGTCACCTCATTTAAATTAATTATAAAATATTATACAATTTACAAAACATTAACATTAGCAACATTTTTTTTTTTCAATACACATCATTGGTGATATGTTTTTAGTCCAGCTAGATTTATTCCACTTCTTTACAATTATCTTGATTATCTAAAAAATTTAATTCTCACTATAATAATTAAATAATATTACAATTAAAAATATTTATACATACTTAATTTGTTTTGTAGTCTGTTGAAATATTTAAATCCAATATGTGAAACATTATTTTTATTTTGTTGCCATTTTCAATTGTAATTAAACATACAGGATCTTCTGAATTGTATGTGATAGGTAGTTTCAAATCATATTTAAATTTAAAGTAGCATAATATTTAAATCTTCTGATTTTAGTTTAAAACCACAAATTCATGCCAATGAATTAATATCAAATTCAACTAGAATATATTATGATTCCAAATTGTTTTAACATAGGTCAGATTTTCATAATTTACATATTTCATAGTGAAATATACTATGACAAAACACTTAAAACACCCTGTCCTTCAAATCATCTGTCATCAAAACAAACTCTACAATAACTGGCAGGTCGCAGGAACATCATAGTTGGTTGCAATATTTCTGTGTTGTCATATGCCATTTGATTGCATAACAAGTCATGTATTATCCAGTAAGTACCAGTGTTCCTTGGTTAGGTATACATTTGAACAAAAATAGTATACATATTATGTATAAATGATTAAACTGAAATCAAAATGTCTTAAGTTAATAACATATTGTATTATTTATTTTAATTTTTGCAACTACCAACTAGTGAAACTTAGTACTTACCCATAAATTGTACAAATGTAATCGCCAAGCATCCAATCCACGTGTCATAAATCAATTCAGGTACATATATGTTTGATTAAAGTATTAAATTATTAAATAAAATACGTAAAATACAATGTGTGGTAAATAATAATAAAGACAATAATTATACTTTATAGAAGAACCAATAGGGTATTAGGTATATTAAAAAATAAAATACCTACGACCATGAGTCACGGACTCACGGATTCAGTTTGTTATGAATTATGAGTTATCTTATAACCTTAACCGTTTATTTAATAACTAACGTATTTTTATGTGATTAATATTAACCCAGTATAAGGTGGTATACTTCCATATCATATAACCACGGAACCACGATGTCAGCTGCAATTATTGCAGAGAGCACAATATAAGATAGTAGGCACTATCAGTCTCTAGCATAGATAATAGATATGCCATGCAAACTCATCACACGGGAAATATTGGAAAAATATTTGAGGTTATAACATAGATAATAGTATGGTCTCTACTCTCTAGACGCTCGTATCTGTTAATACCTAATCGGAAACCAGTCTAATCAGACATCATCGTATTGTTGTGTGTCCGTTGTCACAAATTGTCCGTACTCCATACTTAATAGGTATTTAATGGGGTCGAGGGGATTACACGCGAGTATTGCGCATGTGACACTAATGGTCCAATTACTTAAAATATGACATTATGACAATAAGTTATTGTAGTGGAAGCGAGTAGGTACAAAGATTATCGCCGCTATATCTTGGGTCGAACGATATCGAATTTATTACTTATAACTTCTGGTCTTTATAATTGATAATAATTATTACGACCACTGATCAGTGCCGCAATCACCTTCGTGGGGTCAACTGCGTGACTCCCTGAAAAATGAGCATAATAAAATACATTTAGGGGCCCTAAGTACTTTATGAACTAATTTGAAAAGTGTAATATCTTTTGCCTTGGGACATAAAAATTCTAGTAGCTGCGGTATCTACTGACGAGGTATAACAAATTTACACACAATAACTACCTCCCAAAACCACCCAACTTTGAGGAGCAATATCTCATCAACGGATTAACAAAAAATGAAAATTTGAACGTAATAATTAATGAAAAAAATAGTTTTATTCAATTATGAAATTTTAATTATAGGTTACCATTTGAAAATCAAAAGTTGATTATGGTTTACCTAATAAATATAAGGGTGAAAAAATAAAAAAAATATACAATTCTAGAACAGCGTAAATCTACAATTTTGCAAAAAAAAAATTTTGAAAAAACTCAATACTTTTTCAAATAATGAATGTTGTTTGATAAAAGAATCACCCTGTATATATATATATAATATATAGTATAATATTATACTATTGAGATATAGTGCTTTTTGATACGACCTATTGGCTAAAAATAGCACGTAAGCAATATATTTCTCCGTATCGTCCTTTTCGTTAATTGTCTAACAATATTATGGGAATATCCGTGTATGGAATGAATTATAATGAATTATATTATAAGACTTACGACCAAATAATTAAATATTTTTCAGGAAATTTATCATAATATTTAAAAATATAACATTCATAGCATTTCAATAAAATAATAAAAGTTAGATATAAAAAACAGGGGGTGCTAAATTTTAACTTGGGGGTGCTAAAGACCTTTTTGCACCCCCCTAGTTGCGCCACTGCCTACGTATAATAAATAATAGTAAATGTTTTGGTTAATTTGTGTAATATAAAAGTGATGAATATGTATTTAAACATACAGATACAAATATAATAAATAGTACATATTATAAAAATCTAAATAGCAGCTGTTATTTAAAATATAAATTTTATAAAATAAAAGAATTGTTGTATTTTATGTATTCACATATTCTTTAAGAAAATTATTCATATTTTATTGACGGTAGTCTGTAAGTAATTATTACCCTATTAATTATAGTACATATTCATAATATGTACCAATTACCAATAGATACAATATGACAGTATGTGTTAAAGCCTTTAGGGTTAAAATAGTTTTGTTGAGTTTATGCACTTGTAATGTTAAATATAGAATAAAATGAAACATTTTAGGGAGGTGTGGATGGCTAAGCTCCCCAAAAGTCTGTCCAACCTAGAAACTTATTGCAACCCTAACAATTTAGCTCAATTTACGCCACTATTTTAAACATAATGAATAGTAGCTAGTGTGATTATTATATAAATATTAAAATATGTAATATTTAATGTAGTTATTATGTAATATGTAATATATATTATATTAGTATAGGCGTATAGCCGTATTACTCTATTAGCATTGATTAAGTATACGTATACCCATATATGTACATTTAATCAATGGTATTAACTATTAGTGCGTATTACCCACCTACAAAAGTATAAGCATAACAGACAATAGATAACATAGGCACGTTTAGTATAATACCTGGTACCTAAATACATAGGTATAAAGGTATAAAATATAAATATGTATATATATAAAAATACTTCCTGCATTGTATATACCTAATATATAATATATCTATCTCGTAATATGAATATTTTCACAGCTGCGATTACGAAATTGTTTCCCAATTATACATTTATAGGTACTATAAAATTTTTAACCAATAACCATATTATGTCCATATAATATTATTATCGTCATATTGTACAAGGACATTTATTGTACAGCTTTTAGTTGCGGATTCAGAACCACTAATAAACTATAGTTCAGAGATAGTCATTGTGGCGGTTGCCGGTTCCAGTCGGTCATTTTTCCTCTGTCTAACACACACGCAATATAGGATTATAGACGTGTTCTATTCAGGGACTGGACCGAACCTAAAAGAACCGGTTCTGGAACCAGAGCCTTTAAAAATATTAAGAACCGGAACCTGTAAACCGGAAATGTTATTTTATTTTTGGAGAACCGGTATCGGAATTCGGAACCGATACCGATAAAAGACAGAAAATAACCGACAGAAAACCGTTTTAATATAGGTAAATAACTTCACGTAACATTTAGTCTGCCAGTAATTATAGGTATATTGGTATATAATAATTTGTTTAATTACCTTATCCGCTTATGGTGGAGAACAACAGAGATAAATATTCAAATAACAATAATTTGTGCTCTATTTAAAAGATTAAAAGATTAAATTTGTCTAAATAGTTGAAGCTTTAAAATATTTGTCTATAACTTATTACTTACTGTTTTAGACATTGGACTTATATGTATAATATTATATGCGTAGTCATTATTTTTTATTGTATATACATTTATATAATACCATATTATTATGTACCTACAGGCGCAGTTGGTGTGAATAATTATGGTTTAAAAACAGGTTCACTGTTTACATAAATACATAATATTAAATATAAAAGTAGCAATATTCACACAATATTTACATAAATATAATATTATTATGTAATATAAAAACGTATATTATATTAAATTAAATAAATTGTATAGTAGCCAATAAGTACCTACCTAATCACATGTTATTTTTTGTGAGGGGGGGATTTGGTGGGGCATCGCACCCTGGCTACCACAGATACAGATATCAAGTATGTTGTATGTATGTTTTATACACGCACTATAGGTGATACCATAGAACAATACCTAGGTAGATAATAGAAGTCTGTACAGGCACAGAATATAACAGGCTCATAATTTACAAGCCCGGTAATATTTTTGAAAGCTCGGCCCGGGAATAGTTTTTAGTGACATTACCGTGGATACAACTCAGACCTCTATGGCTCTATACTACTATTTACCACGGACTAAGATATAATAATATATTATATTTTAGTTCGTGCTATATACTATTATAGTTGTATTATATAGAAATCTGTGTGATAATCCGTTATCACAAAATCATTGATTAATCAAAAAATGTTATACAATGTTATAAAATATTACATAATATTGTTAATCAATATTACACATTTTGTGCAACTATGGCTGAAATGTTGGGGGGCTGTAGCCCCCACTTGACATTACATGAAAAGTAACCCGTGGAGGGCGATGCCTCCACACCACCATATATATTCACTTACAAACAAAATCCATTATTTATTTACTCAAATATTTAATTACCTTTTTTTTGATATTTATATTTTATATTATAATTTTCAAATATTAACAATATTATATATATTATAATATATCCCCGAAATAAAATATTACGTTTCCTAATAATATTTAATGATATGTAAAAAATAATAATTATTATTAGAAGTAGATTTTAGAAGTTTTACTCAATATAGGTAGATAAAATATTTAAAAGATTATAAAATAAAAATACCTTTTCATACTTTATCATAAAATATAACTAGTGGTATAATATAAAGTAAAATAACTTTTTATGATTGGATCACATAATTGATTTTGTTTGTATGATTTTTTTTATATTTTTAAGTGAACATATATGGGGGTGTGGCCGTGTGGGGGCTACAGCCCCCCAACATTTCAGCCATAGTTACGCCACTGGTACTTTCTTAACATTTTTAAAAATTTCAAAAATTGTAAATTGTTCTTTTTGTCCGTGTTCTTTTTTTCTTGTTCTTTTTTCCCGATTACCGGTTAGTAGCGTATATACGGGGTAGGGATGGGGGGGTCATCATATAATATGTATATAATAATATAAATATAATATTTGTATACTGAGTGTCTAATTGTATATCCCCTCCTTGAAAAAATCCAAAACATGTTACTGGCGGGAACTACCACCCATTATAAATTTAATATTATCATGCTACCACGAAGCTCCGTCTATATGAGTATAAGGTCTATGACATGAGTACATGAAAATAATATTAAGGGGATTCGATACCGTGATTTTCTGTTTTTGTCTAGCACACGCGTGACATAGTACTTTAGACGCGTTTTTTGCCAAACACTCCAATTGATTTATTGAAGCGATAAGAATTCTGAAAACAGATTTGAATTTGTCGTCAAGTATACTTGAAATCGACTTTCCCACATTTTTGATTTTAACTTCTCCAAAAATTAAAATACGAACATTTTTAAATACTTTTTTTTAATATGACATTATTAGGAATTTGGGGGATAATATCAAATATGCGGGAAAGTCGATTTCAAGTAGACTTGACGACAAATTCAAATCTGTTTTCAGAATTCTTATCGCTTCAATAAATCAATTGGAGTGATTGGCAAAAAACGCGTCTAAAGTACTATGTCACGCGTGTGCTAGACAAAAACAGAAAATCACGGTATCGAATCCTCTAAATATATAAATAATATATAATAATGTATAAATTAACATAAATTAAATTAAATTTGTCATGACTCATGGTCTATGATGAATATAAACCACGAATTAAGATTTATCTTAATTCGCGGTATAAACTAATAGGTAAATATGCGATGGTGAGCCGATGAATGATCTTTTTAAAATTATTACATACCAGTGCGTGCAATGTGTGGCGAGCGAGTAGCAATTATCAGGTCGAATCGAGGATGTCGGTCACACTGTTTTAGCGCGCTTGCGCAACTTTAGAAAAACGCGACCACCCGCCGGCCGCCATCGCCCAACGTCGCGAATCGCGATCAATTCCAGTAGATAAAGTATAATATACCTATAGGTTTAATATTATAAATTATAGTACTGTAATGATAGGTACTTATTATATTAATAAATATAGTAGTAAAAACACATCATATTATATAGAGTATTCCTACGTTTACGCACGATAATAAATAATAGTAATATGATACATCAGTTATTTTGTCGTGTCAGTATCACCAGTAATTAATATTCGTAATTTTTGTCTTAACGTCATCTTTACTTTCGCCGCGGCAAAGCATCTCGTCGTCGTTTGCCGACTATAGGTCTTCTAACAATTGTATTGTCATCTGCTACTCGCGCGCGCGCACACGCCCGAAACCTCACTATGGACTGTCGTACGTGATACCGGAAAATTCGACAACAGAGTTAGCGACAGTATCCTCGTCCATCTGGCATCTACCGCTTACGGGCCCACGAACGTATTGATAAGGCGTTTCGCAGTTTTCATTACCAATTTATCGACGACCGTACCCCGCGTGTAATCCGCCACCGTCGAAATGGACAAGAGGAAGTTGTCGTGAGTATATTATAATAATAATTGTAAAATAATATTGCGAACGGCGTACCCATGATATTATATTTGCCGGGTGTATGGCGTAGAGCGCACTAGATACATTTTACGATAAACGGCGCGGCCGCTTGGTATTGATTTTGCGAAAACCATGGCACACGACAATGCGTTTCGACTTACAGCTGCCCGTGGTCGACGGTTACGTGTTATGAAATTGGCTAGTGGCGTATGGTTGTTTGTGTCAGAGTTTTTATTCTACCCAGGTCCATAAATCTGTTCAGCTGATGGTGTTCAATTAGCCTGTTAAATGTGTGTTAAAACGGAGGGAAACAGCGAGGTACATCCCTATAGTGTTTTTGCAGAAGAAGAATTGCAAACCCCCCAACCCCGCCCCTCTTCACCAATAATGTACCCACAAACCAATACAAAATCTGTTGCACACAATCGTCAATATCCTGATTGCCCTAGGACCCTTGGTACCTATTGATATTTACCTACAACTATATTATTATTAACCTTTGAGACTTTTGCTTATGTAACACTAAGCCAGGTTCACTGTATCGTAATCATGTGTCATATACCTATTTAAAACTTAAGTTAAAATAAAATAAATGGTAACGCATAAGTTAACAAGTTGAATATATTCAACTTCAAATGGCACTATGTAGTGTGAGTCCAGCTACATAGTATTATTAATCTATGTATGGTTACCATATATTATTATAAATAAAATAATAAATTCAAAAGAAACGTGTCCGTCACTCATGTTTCACTTGTAAACATTTACACATCATTTGGTGATTGGCGACGAGTGCCAAAATGTTGATAATATAGTTGAGCATCTGGGTATATTTGTAAAACATCTTAATGCAATAGCATTGATTGAAATATACAATGTACGTATATTTAATCAATGATAATAGGTAAAACTTAAAATATACCAGTATATTTGAGGTTATATTATAGGTACCGGCATTATTCATTTAACCAACCTCTCAAATAAAAAAATAGTTCAGCTATTTAGCATTATCCATGTTAATTACTTACACAAATAGTAGGTATTTTATTGATTTTAGTACTAATTTTAATAGATAGGTTGGTGCAAGTCAATGATGTAACAATAATCTACATGGTAGTAATCGGATAACCATTACTAAACTCTGGTTACAGTGTCATTTTATTTTCCCATCTCTGATGACCGTAGATACTAAAAAGTAGTACCAAGTTAACTTTACATAATATTATATTATGTAAGCATAATAGTAGGTATCCATATTACAATATGGTTTTCAGTACCTATATATTAAATAACAGTTTATGTTTTATACTTGATTTTATTTTAAATATTACTAAAATAAACATTAATCATAAATAATTTAAAAATAATTTAGTCTAGTTTTATCTTTACTGATAAACTTAACAACATATAAGTAATTAGTTTTATGAATTATTAAAAAATAATTGACAAATAAAGAGTAAAATATAGCTTATTACACCTAATAAAAATAATTTGATTATTTAATTCTAATCTTAATGTTAGTATCTACTGAAGTAAGAAATAAACGTTTTGTTAGTGTCATAATTGTATGTCTGACTTCTTAATTTGTTGAATAAAATAAAATGGTAGTTAAAAAAAAATATTTTTTTTTGATTGCGTAATATTTAGACTATTTTGGGGTAAATTGTTTCATTGACGGCTATACATATTTGGTCTATTTGATTTTTATCTATAAAATCATGTATAACACTATGGTTTATACGATGTTTGACACTGTCCATTAGTGGACCTTTAAAAAACACTTCTACTATGTATAATGCTCCATTAAATAAAAAACTTGGCATATATTTAGGTAGTTCTGACACACTCACTTCCATTGTTCCGACGGTATTTAAATTAATATTGTATGACACCAGGCAGTTGATCGGTCTTACAGCCATTTTCACATCAAATTTATTGTCCAACATAGTAGCCCAAAGCTGACATTTAATTCCAAAACAAGTTGAATTGTCCCAAATCACATCTAGATGTTGCACAATGAAAGACATTTCTATCCAGGTTTCATCTTTTCCGGGGTGCACAATGACATTACCAGTTCGTTGGATATTTGATATTTTATTAATACGACCACCTGATCCCTCAAATAATCCAACTGAAAAATCATGTATTCCTGTTTGCAGCAATGTTTTGTATCGATTCTTATGGCTGTTGTCACTCAATAAAGCATCAAAAAATGTATTTAAAATATTTTTTCTATCTGCTGCTGTTATAATTATTATATTGAAAAATAAGATAAAAAAAAATATTTTTAAGCTCATTTTTAAATTTTTTTTGAACATTTAATTCCTATTAACTTTATGGTTTATATTCATTCATATGAATATTAGCTTTAGTTCATGAGACAGGATGTGTTATATTAAATTCATCTCTTGTAAAGTGATAATTAAATAATGTGATGACTGATGTTAACGTTCACGCTGAACAAAGATAATATGTTTAACCCCTTCCAATGCAGACCTATTAATTTTTTGAAATATGTTTGTTAGTTACGAGGCTCAATTAAGGGGTTGCAGAGGGGGCACCTCCATACAGATAGTTTTTTAAAAACACATACATTTTTATTTACAATATATTTTATGCTATTATAAATCACTGGGGAATGATCCAAAAATACTTATCTTGTGCTTGAATAATATTTCTTTTGGTAGTAATGTTATGTATGGTAATCAATTATCATTTATATTGTAAATCCTTTGATATTTTTTAATTGATAGGTAATATGTGTGAACGACTTATGAGAAACCCTGTATTACATTTTCAAGGTTTTTGAAAAAATGTTTATCAACAAGTAAAACAAAATTTAATATCTATAAATAGCTCAAAAATAGTCAAAATATTTGAAAATTATTCTATATAGATAATGCTAATATAAACATTTTATGAAAATTCAAGTATTTACTGTTATCTGTTTTTGGGTAATAAAAAAAAAAAACAATCAATATTGTCAATAACTGGTTGTGCGTATAAATTACCATTTTTATTTTTTAGTTTTTGCCGGTTATTTTAAAAAATACTGGGAATTTTTTACTTTTGACCCCTAAAGTACCAATTAGATCCAATTTCTAAGTTAAGCATTTTTACTACCCTAAAATATGATAATAGTCACAAAAATAATAAAACACATTGTAAAATCAATACATTTATTGCACAGCATCTAAAATGGAAAAAAAAATTGTGGTTATATTAATAAAGAATATGTAAATCTATGCTATTACTTTGAAACATTTATATTGTATGTAGAGTATAGACACAACTTAACAAAATATTACTGATTTATGTTTTTTTTTTTGTTTAGAACGTCTGGAGATTCTCTTTATGTTACACTGAGTTTGGCAAAAACAGCAGAAACGGAAGAAATTAAGAAAACTTATCGAAAACTTGCATTAAAATTCCATCCAGATAAGAATACTGGTAACCCCGAAGCGGAAGAAAAGGTTTGTTAATTATATTCTGAATTAATATTTTAACACCAAAGTTTTATTCTCATGATTTGTACGAATACATTTATTTATGTTTTTAGTTCAAAGAGATCAATAAGGCGTATAGAATATTGACAGATCCAAGCAAACGTAATATATATGACAATTATGGTTCCCTTGGATTATATATTGCGGAGCAGTTTGGCGAGGAGAATGTGAATGCTTATTTCTTTGTAACCTCAAAATGGTGCAAGGTTTGTGTGAATTTTAATTGGTTTTTTTGTATTATTGTATGTACAGTTGATATAAGCATTTCACTGTTTTTCAATTATTATTTTCAGGCTTTAATAATTGGATCTTGTGTAATTACTGGATGTTGCTGTTGTTTCTGTTGTTGCTGTTGTTGCAATTTCTGTTTTGGCAAGTTTAAGCCTAATGTACCTGAAGATCAACAAGCAAATTATACAAATTTACATGTAAGTATTCATAATAATTGAAATGTTTTATTGATTTTATTCGCATGCAGTCAATTTTGGAAAGGTTAACAAAAAACAGGTTTCAGGTTTGTTTTGTTTGGCTAAGGGCACTTGTAAGCATGTTATATAACAATAAGAAGAAATATTTTATACCTAATAAATTTAGTCCATTTATATATTCAATAATTTAAAGTATAATTTATAGTATTTATTAAACCAGATTGTCTAATAATTAAATTAATAATGGGAATAATTAATATATTACTGTGAATGATAAGGTTTTACGATAACATTTACCGATTAATATATTATATACATTGAACAAATTTATTTTATTTTATCATATCACATTATTATTGAATAGTATTGAATAAATCATAATAGGAGTATACAATATGATACTGTTGGAAGTAAATACTTAACATATTGTGCAACAATATTTTGAATATATAAAGTCGTATATGTATATATTTATATATTTATCTAAATTTCTACATACCTCATCCTCCTGTGTTATTAAACAAAGCCTCAGAACGAATAACAGTAGTATAAATAGCCACAGGGTGTGCCACGGCATGCCCATGTTATTAATTAAAAAATTCTAGCTATTAAATAAGTATTTGTTTAATGTAATTGTTCACACTTTTTCCACAAGGACATTTTAGTAAATTATTGTTAGTCTAATAGATATTAAATTCAAACTGATTAAACTATCACCTTACTACCTTATGGCATGTAATCGACTTTTTGAGATATTTATAGCATGCCAAAAGGGACCTTTTTTCATGCATCATAAAGTATAACAATAAATATACTCAAACCTAAAAAGTAATTATTGTTGGGCTAAACTAATAATACCCAAAAGCCTAACAGTTTTAATCGATAAATTTAGAAAAGAAAAATATTAAATGTATATATAGTCTGTCTCACGAAAGAAAGGTGCCGCCTAAATCCGGTCATTCTTGCGCATCTTTACCTCGTACCACTACTAGTACTGCCACTACAATCAGTTAGCTGCAACGACAACGATGGCCGTGGTAGCAAGTAAACACGAGCGGTGCATAAATGGCGGCAACGTGAACCGATTTCTCTTCGTCGTGAAACATCGGGTTACCTTGCTCGACGGTCTGGCATCAGATCATAGCTCAGTCTACATATGCGAAATGGTACTTTTTTTCGTGAGACAGACTATAACTTAATATTCTATGAAGATTTATAAATTAATACTGATTTAATATATAGTATATAGTGAATTTTTTTTGAAACAATATAGACAACTAAACCAGTTGATATAAATGTATTATCGGTAACTGGTATAAGACTAATCGTGACAAGTATTAGACCCATATAATTAATTAAAAATCATTATTCTTTCTATTGTTTATTTTTCTGTGTAACATTTACGTAGAATAAAACACGTTTTTTTTTTAACGGGACTAACTATAAACTAATGATTACAAGGTATGTTGAGACTTGAATATTTTCTAAAATAGGTATACTGCATAAAATATCAAAATATAAGTGCACAGTAAATATTTTTAATAAATTCTACCATATCGTCAAAACATTACTTATATTCTCTCACCAAACATGTACTGTTGAACGTTAAAAAATATTTAAGAGAGCGCTACATTACTTTGTGTTGTCTCTGTTATACACTTAACACAACATAGCACATCTATGTATCCGATTCTTACTATACTTTATTTATAGTTAATACTAGAGCAAATTTCCATATTATCTAATTTGTTCAGGAGTTAATATATTATACTGTGCCCAATCAATGTTTTTTTTTCTTATTTATCTTTTAAAACAAGTTACATAGATTTGGAAAAATGAATTATTCAAGCATTTATAACAAATAAAAATAATAAACTGCTCAGGCACAGTTAATATTCTCTACAAATTCAATAATATATACATTTTCACTAATATTAACTATAAATAAACGGTAATAAGTATCTAGTTAGTAGATTTGCTATGTTATGGGTGTGTATGACAGACAAAATCTTGAGGGTAGTGCCTGCTTAAATGCATAGTGAAAATATTGAATACAGCGAAAAGTAGTAATTTAATTTTTGTATGTATTTTTACTTTTATCTCTGCTCTCCTTAATTTATATAATATAATATTATGTGAGATAATCATAAATTTAAGATGCTGATATCTGACATTACACATATTTGTAATTTATTGTAATAATTATCTAGTAGATGTTTTAATTTGCTGCAACTGCATATTATTATATTATGCTAAATAATAATAAAAATAATAACTTGTTAATTTTAGAATTTTCTATTCTATCAGTATATTATATTTGAACTCAATATATTTTACATTGAAACTTAACGTTTTAGTTTTGTTGAAATATATTTAAATAGTTAATTAGTAATTACCATTTAATTAGTTGCATGCTAGCGATATGTCTTAAAACTTTAAAGTAATAAAATATTTGTATTTAAATCAATTATTATTCGATTTATATAATGTAGTTTTATTATTTTTTGAATATCATTGGTCCCATTTTTTGCATTTAATGTTTGCTTGTTTTCGGTGTTTTATTTTGTAGAACGATGGAGCGAACTCAAATATAGATGGTATACATAAAAAGGTAATTTTTGTATAATTTGTTACTTAAAACAAAACAAATATATATTTATATATTATGTAATTTAGTATAATATTATGTATACATAAATAAGTTGAAACATATTTTATATTATTTTTAGTTGATAACCATAGTCAATACATTTATATTTCACAATAAACTGAAAATTACTTAGTTTTATCCATACATTTTGTAAGTGTACAGAAAAAAATCTTTCTCCACTTATTACTTATGTAAAATTTGTAATTAATAATTACAATACTTACATTAAAGATGAACTACTCTATTTGTTCACCCTCAATATAATAATTTCTCCTTTAAAGTGAACCTACTATCTAATTTATTTTAAATGAATTAAGACTATTTAAATATGTTATTTCATGTATTTTTTAATTTAGCTTTTATACTAACTAAAAATAATTTTATCCAAATAATTATAAAATTATAGTAAATAATTACACTGTTATGTTAAATACTGCCATTACCAATAAGATAAAATATCTAGAAATAATGAGTAATTTAAATTATAATATTTTTATTTCTTATAATTTACACTAATAATCTTCTAATATAGTAATTTGTGGTGGCAAAGATGTTTTGGAATGAAATAACTTAGGGATATTAACATTTCATCTGACAATATTTTAACCTTCAAATATGGCACTAACTATATTTTCCATTATAAATTAATAGTTTGTATAAAATAATAATTTGTTGAGTTTTTAATTTTAATTGGCAAATGGTAACTTTAGTAAATATATTAATGTATTGTGTGCTTGCTTATCAACAATGTTAAAAATATGCTATTTTGTATAAAATAAGTATAACAATTAAATAAATGGGTATAATAACTGTTTTAAATTATTTTTTTTAAGTTAGTCACTAGTTGCTAGTTTGTATGTATACCAAGACAAATTAATAACAAATATTCGTTATAATTTTTTACATTTAGGTACTAATTGGTGGCGCTAATTTTATTTGAAATACCTATGACAAATTGCATTTGTATAAAATACTATCTATCTCTCTTTATAAAAATATTAGTTAGGTTATAAATATTTATTTTATTTTATTATTATTCATTTTTTAGTTTAAAATATTTTATGGTTAAAAATATTATTTTAACACAATACTTATATAATGTTGTATGTAGATTGTAGGTAGTAGGTACCTCTCAGCCATCCATTGAGTTACCTATGATATTTGTCATACGTGAGCTATACTACTCTAGGATTGACACCAATGCTAATGACTATTGAAAACAATAATAATTACTCATCAATTATATTCATAATAATATATAATATGTATAAATTTTTTTATAATCCAGGAGGACAGCGAAGATGATGTTGTAGTGAATCAGCCATCTTCTACAAACAATGCTACCGGAGGTGCAGCACACACAAATGCGTTCGCCATGCCACCACCGCCTTCAGCCAATGAGACCACTGCACTGAATCCAGATGGTACTCCTACAAAGTACTCTGCAAGCAAATAATTATCTTTTGAGTCATTAAAGCCCGTCCCCTCAGACACATTATAATACTCAATATGACAGAGTAATTGTCCTTAAAATTAAGGAATTATTACTCTTATCCAGTGGAGTTTTATCACAAAGCATTACAAAAAATCATTTTTTTTCATATTCATTATTCACATTTTAAAAATTTCAAAATAATTTTAACATTTTGATTAGTTCTATAAAAATGTACCACCAATACGTGTGTATATACAAATTTTTCTTGTGTGTTTTTCTCCTATAGCTTTTACATCTGTTTAATTTTGCATGGTTTTACTGTTTTAGTAAATATAATATGAAAACTTATTTAAAAATGTGCCAGTTTTTTTTTTTAAAATTCTTTTATTTAGAACCTTTATAAAATAATATAACAGATCATTTATATGATTTGAACAATGTAGTAATATGTTTTATTCATTAAAAATAAAATAAAATAAACTTACACTTATCGACTGAGTTTCCAATATTATTTAACTATATATACATACATATAAATAAATTAAATTTTTTATTATTATATTTTGTGAACATTAATATAATGTTGAATAATTTATCCAAACAGGGAAATTTGGTAAATACTTTAAATTAGTTCTAATATATATACACTAGATAATAGTCACAAATACATCAAGTCATTCTATAATATTTTAGATTTTATTTATTATTTAATTAAGAAACAATTTTTTGGCATGTGATTTATTCTATTTTTAATCTAGCTTAATTTGTGTTAAGAATTACCTATATTAAATGTATAATTACATTTTAATCATTAACATTATTCATAGCTTATAATAATACAATTATTCATTAATCATTTTAATATGATACAATAATTATCTATTCAGTTACTTTGTTTATTATTGTTATTTGCTACTTGTTAAAAAAAAAAAAAACTGTGTTCGTGAACAATTTGTTCTTATTTTTTATGTTGATTATTATTTTTATAATTTTTTTTTAAAGTATTGTTTACTCAATGAAAATAAGTAGTGATAGCCAATATAAATTATTCTATTAATTCTATGTAAACAACAAAGTGAGATATATTAGAGACAGAATCATCTTGTATATTTTTTTTTAACCATAGGTACACCGTTTTAAAATATAATTATTTCATTTATACATTTATCCTGTGACATTTGTGTTTTTTCCTAGAGATTTTTAATTTTTTGTTTATAATATTTAAGTTACTTAAGATTTTTGAATCTCCTCCTGGAATACATATTTTGTAAATAACAGAACCACCTTTATTTAATATTTTTGATTTATTGCTTTGCAGAAATTATTTGAATTTTGTATGTCCAGCATTTTAATATTGGTGTAGACAGTTTTAAGTTAATAATTTTTTTGTTTTGTACTATAATATACCATAATTTACTATTTCTAAACAATAATAACAATATTATATTCCTTACACTGTTAGTTGTTATTTTTTAAAACATTTACTTTTTAACTCCATAGAACATCTTTAATCATAATATTATATTATATATATTTATAAGCAATCTTTCATCTGTTGAAAATAATGTTTATTAAACAAGTAAAACACAAATATTATTAAATAGCTTTAGAAATCGTATTTTGGTTTTTGTCTACTTAAAAAACAGCTAGATAGGTGTATTTTACTATACTTACTATTATTATTTTTAATGTGAGACATAATAAATAAATTATAAAACACTTGTCAAGTTCTTGGTTACATATTGTAAGAATAAATAATAAAAAATAAATTCATCAATTCGTGTGTTAATATTACAGAGGGCGACTACAATTGATAAAAGTTAATAAAAAGTAAAATGTCCTCAATCCTAATAAAGTGACGGCCGATATCACGGACTAAGATATACAGGACTGGTAACGATATGACTGGAGGGTGGTAGAGGGCTGAACACCAAATGTTTTCAATAGGTACGTGTTGGACACCTAGCGCTATCTAGTAGGCTTATAGCTCAACTATGTCGTATATGCACCTTTCGGTGATATACCTCTATCGACACTTGAGTTGCCAAAAGACCATAAATTAACCGGTTACAGTTTGGCTCTCAAGAGTCGATATCGCTACCTTATTGTTTTTAGACTTTCAATCTTCAACGACCATAAATTAACCGGTTACAGATCAAATTGAAAGAATACAATTAACGTAGGACTACCTTCACTGTTTAAACCTTAGATCGTCAATGACCATAAATTAACCGGTTACAGTTTAGATCTAAGGAGTACATAGAATTGTGTGGCTACTCAAACAAAACGTATAGTTTTTTGGGTCGGAAACACTTTTATTAAATTAAAGAAAAACAAACACAAATATTACACTTAGTAAAAGTCCGTACAATACGACTGGCGTTCCACACGCACGCTCGTCGTACCTACGTCCTCGTCGACCAATTCGACGACAACGGGACTCCCCGTGCATGCGCGTACGGCGGTCTTATATATTATATTTTGTGTCGCCTCAGCACATATTGCTTCCCGGGCACGACCTACCTTAACATTTTATAATCTAACTATTCCCACCTATATAACATAATAATAATTTGACGACTGTCTGCAATATACGACAACTACCATTACTTTTTTATAAATACATTGGCACAAAAAAATAAATTACATTGGTCTCATTGCATATTCTATAATCATTCCATTAGTAAATAGTAGAGTATTTAGACATTTACTTACTACTTACTCTACGTGTCTCCGTCTTACAAATGTACAACATAGCAAAAAACCATTTTGCGCGGGATAGAACCATTCCCTCGGTATTTATAGTAGAATTGCCAAAATTCCACAACGCATATGGAACAACTTTATCTGTGTCGTAGCGTTTTTATTATTTGGATAACATAAATAAAATTAAAGTTATCACCTTGAGAACATGAGGATCTTTTTTGTTTTTTTTTCATTTAATTATTAAAAATTATTGGTAAATACTATGGAAATAAAATAAAAACGCTACGACACAGATAAAGTTGTTCCCTATGCGTTGTGGAATTTTGGTGATTCTACTACAAATACCAAGGGAGCGGTTCCATCCCTCGCAAAATAGTTTTTTTCTATATTGTACATTTGTAAGACGGAGACAACGCATACGGATATAACTTCCTCTTAAAATAGAACATTTATTATTAATTGATATAATTTCCCTTGAAATATGTCAGTGCCCCAATATCTAAAGCAGCGCAATGTGGCAGTTTAATGTACTCATATAATTTGATATCATTGAAAATATTACTGCTTCTTGCTGCAATGTCATAATATACAAATATACAATTCTTCAATTTAATGCGATTGCAGTAGGCAACGCCACCCTACAAAAAATTGTCATAATAGGTACTGCTATAGCAGTACTGTCCGTCAATGTTATTTAGGTAGCTATTTTTTAATGTCACATTATATTAGATGTAATTTTTTTTCTTTACAATTAACTAGCTGATCTCGTGCATTTCGTGGCCCATAAAAAATGAGAACTTTATATGATCCAAATATTATATCATATTAGTTATGATGTAACTATGTATTTATATGTTGCCCGTTAAATGTACCAACTCTACATGACTCAAACTTTATTCAATTTGTTATTTAATATTAGGTAATACAATAATATTATATTATTATAATAATAATATTTGGTATTATAGCCTATACTCTATTATTGTGCCTCATTGCGTACAGATTGTGTATTTAATTAATAAAGAAAAAAAAATATTAGGTATGTATAGTGTTCAAAACTTAAATATTTTCATTGATCATCTCGAACCTCAAAATACTTTTGCAAGCACCATACTTTATAAAATGTAAATTTTTTATGACGCTTTCTTAGTGCACACTTACACGGTGTCACGAAGGTTCCATGAGAGTTGCAAGACTCAAGCTATCATTATTTAGGCTCTACGTTGATCAGTCAGTAAGACGTTCGATTATATTTTATTAAAGCCATGCAAGGTGATCGATGAGAACACACCATTGTGGTATCTCTCACATAACACCATTAGATAAGAATTGTATAGGGCATCGATAAACCGTACCGGACTCATACTACTGTTATGAACCCCTGTTTTTAAGTAGTAGTTGTTGCTTACGTAGTATATGTCAACCGCCGTCGCGAAATTATGTCTAATAATGCGACGTCGGTTGAGTGTTACACGTCGAAGTTTTAATATGTTTAATGATATATTAATTAATTTAAGAGGGCGCACTAGTAGACACAATATGGCATAAAAACATGGTTTCGTAATTCCAGGAATACGGCTTATTGAAGCATTTTACATTATAAATACCTATTACGAAAATTGTAGAGGGGAATTTTTTCTAGAAACGTAAGAAGCCCGATTTTCGATGTTTTTATTTATTAGTTAAATAATTAATTGATAAAAAGTTTAAAAAAACGTGTTAATTTACTATGCAATATTGGACGATTGGAACAAGATATCAAAAATCGGGTTTCTTACGTTTCTAGAAAAAATTCTCCTATAAAATTTTTGTAATAGGTATTTATACAGTAAAACGCTTCAATAAGCCGTATTCCTGGAATTACGAAACTATGTTTTTCAGTAAAAAAACATTTAATTACACTCGTCATGTGCTGCGCCCGTTATAGGTAGCGGCAGTGCTCGATACTAGGTATTCATACAACTACCCCGCGAGTGATAACAGCAGTACCGCACCATAGGTCTCTTCGTATCCGAATTTTATACAAATAAAAACTATACTTTTGTTCTTCATGTAATACGGCTTATTGAAGCGGTTTACAGTAAAAATATCTTTTATAAAAATTGTAGAAGAGGACTTTTTTAACAATCGTAAGGAATTCGATTTTTGATATCGTATTCCAATCGTCTACTATATCGCAATCGCATGGTAAATTAACAAGTTATCGTCTTACTTTTGATCGATTAATTATTTAACTAATTAATTAAAATATCATAGATCGTGCTTCTTACGATTGTTAAAAAAATTCTTCTCTACAATTTTTATAATAGGTAGTTTTTCTGTAAACCGCTTCAATAAAAAATACTAATTATTACGATATCGGAATAAATAATAACTAGGTACCTATATAAGAAAAAATTAAACTTAAATCAAATGTTATTCCATTTAGTGTTATTCCATTTTCTTTTATAAATCTAAAATTTGATAATTTAATAGAATATTTATCATAAGAATCTCTACCTTCATCCAAAAAAAGGTGGGCAAGTAGGTGCCGCTCTGCTGTACAATATGTTACAAGTGGGTCACTGTAATGGATGGTGTTAAATTTTAATTAAATGATATAATATCATTGTATAAGAAAAACGATTCTGAGCGAATATGGTCAGTCAGCCTATGATATATTACTAAGTATATTTGATGAAAATATTGTGAATAAATTAATTTATATATTTACATATTTACGTGGAACCTTGTTATAAATTTTCAATCCTTAGCTATAAAAGTTGAACATTTTATAAATTTGTTACTACAAAATAATTATTAAATTATAATTTGATAAATTTTGTCAAAATTTGAACTTTAAATGCTTATAAAAAAAAAAATTGTGCCTATGTATTTTTAATATTTTTCAACTGTATTAGAACGATATATCAGGAGCCTTATATTAAATTTTCACGCTTTTTTACCCAACAAATAAAATTGTATTGATATTTATAGAAAATAAAACTAAAACAATTGAAAACTGACAATGTCCGTAAATAGCTCAAAAAGAGTTGAATTATTTTCAAAATTTCATCGTGTAATTAAATGCTAATATAAACATTCAGTGAAATTTGCATGCATTTACCGTTATTCGTTTTTTAATTACAATAAAATAAGAAAATCGTTACATGAAAAATCGAGTGAATATCAAATGTTGTAAAAATATGAATTTCAAACGCTCATAAAAATTTAGTTTGATTTGCTTGTAGACATTTTTTTTTTTTTGATTAAAGTAGACAAACTTAAGGGTAATCTTGTATAACATTTTCAAATCTTAGATTTAAAAAGAAAAATTTTTATGAACTCTCAACTCAAAATAATTTGCTAATTTTCGTGATTTTTCCGTATTTTGTCAAGATTTGAACTTTAAATGCTTATAAATAAAAACTGTGACTAAGGATTTTTAATTTTTTTCATCTGCCTTTGAAACAATAACCTAGGAGCCTTCTATTCAATTTTCAAGCTTTTTTATTCAACAGATAAAATTTTATTGATATTTATAGAAAAAAAAAACTAAAAAAAAATGGAAACTGACAATGTCCGTAAACAACTCAAAATAAGGCAAAATATTTGGAAAATGTTATGGTGTATAGAAAATGGAAATATAAACAACTAGTGAAAATTTCATGTATCCACGGTCATTTGTTTTTAAGTTACAACAAAAACCAAAACTGATTTTCTGGAAAACAGATTTTGCGTAAAAATTCCTGTTTTTCCTTAATTTTTCTTTTGTTTTTCACGGCGCTTTTGAAAACTACTGGGACATTTTTACTTTTGACCCCCCAAAGTACCAAATAGATTCACTTTCCTATCAGAAAAGTTACTATTGAATAAAATCCAAGCACTTTTACTGTCCCAAAAGGTGATGACAGACACAAAAAAAAAAAAAAATAAAAAATAAAAAAAAACACACATCATTGTAAAATCAATACATTCATCGCTTCGCTCAGAATCTAAAACACACATCATTGTAATTTGTAAAATCAATACACTCAGAATCTAAAAAATAATGTCTACCGGAAACTTGAAAATTTTTTCTAGCAATTTTATGTTTATTTGTGGACAAAATTAAATATTTTACCAAGAATAAAGATTTTAGTTAATTTGTTGTAATTTAAAAATATTATTCTTGAGTACTTGAAACTTTTGAAGTATATTATTATATTTTATACAGACAATGACACTTTCAAATGCAATTTTTTTGATAAAAATGAATTTAGCCTACTGTATTACGAATGCCTAATACTAAAAAAAAAAATCGAATTTGGCATCCAGCTTTCAGAAATAATTGATCAGAACTTTTTAATGTTAGTTAACAAATAAAAAATCGATTGTAACAAAATATAGTAATTTATTGTAATACGCTTTTCACAAACCAATTATTTGTAATTATTTGTAAAAAATTATTTGTATTATAGAATTTTTCTAATTTCCGTGATATAAGTATATCACATTGTGTAGGTTAAGTTATAGATTTTTTTTATATCTATGATACACATTTCATTGAAACCATGAACAAAAATGTCAACAACTATTAAACAGTTATTTACCAAATAAAATATTTTGTCACCACATAATCTGTTTATAAGAACTCAGTAGAAACTCGATTAATCATCACCGTCGGGACCAGGACTATGAGAGTTAACCCTGACAAGTAACAAAGCGTGAATCCCTGACAAGAACGTATCCCCGATGAGTTTGTTTCCAAGTGTATCTGACAACTGACAAGTAATAGCCCTAACAAGTTTGTCGCCCTTACAAGTTTGTTGCCCTGACAAGCATGTAACTTTACAAGTTACAAGGTCGTTGCCCTGACAAGTGTTTGGCCCTGACAAGATACGAGTGTAAATCCCTTACAAGTTTGGCACCACGACGGAATAAAAATGTGTAGCCCTGACAAAGTATTTTGCCATTACAAGTGCGAAGCACTGATAAGTATGGAACCCCGAAGAAGGTAAAATCGTGAATCCCTGACAAGGCCGTGGCCCTGACAAGTTTCTAGCCTTGACAAGTTCGTCGCCCTTAAAAGTTTGTTGCCCTAACAAGTGTTTTACTTATAAGTGACAAGTGCGTAACCCTGACAAGTTTTTAGCCCTGACAAGTTACGAGTGTAAATCGTTTACAAGTTTGGGATCATAACAGATTAAAAATGTGTAGCCCTGTCAAGTATGTTGACCTTACAAGTGCGAAGCTCTGACAAGTATGGAACTCTGAAGAAGGTAAAATCTTGAATCCCTGACAAGACCGTAGCCCTGACAAGTTTGTTTCTTACAAGTGACAAGTTCGTAGCCCTGACAATTATGTTGCCCTTAAGGTGCGAAGCTCTGACGATCATGGAACTCTGAGAAGGTAAAATCGTGAATCCCTGACAAGGCCGTGGCCCTGACAAGTTTCTAGCCTTGACAAGTTCGTCGCCCTTAAAAGTTTGTTGCCCTAACAAGTGTTTTACTTATAAGTGACAAGTGCGTAACCCTGACAAGTTTTTAGCCCTGACAAGTTACGAGTGTAAATCGTTTACAAGTTTGGGATCATAACAGATTAAAAATGTGTAGCCCTGTCAAGTATGTTGACCTTACAAGTGCGAAGCTCTGACAAGTATGGAACTCTGAAGAAGGTAAAATCTTGAATCCCTGACAAGACCGTAGCCCTGACAAGTTTGTTTCTTACAAGTGACAAGTTCGTAGCCCTGACAATTATGTTGCCCTTAAGGTGCGAAGCTCTGACGATCATGGAACTCTGAGGAAGGTAAAATCGTGAATCCCTGACAAGGCCGTACCCCTGACAAGTTTCTAGCCTTGACAAGTTCGTCGCCCTTAAAAGTTTGTTGCCCTAACAAGTGTTTTACTTATAAGTGACAAGTGCGTAACCCTGACAAGTGTTTAGCCCTGACAAGTTACAAGTGTAAATCTCTTACAAGTTTGGGACCATTACAGATTAAAAATGTGTAGCCCTGTCAAGTATGTTGACCTTACAAGTGCGAAGCTCTGACAAGTATGGAACTCTGAAGAAGGTAAAATCTTGAATCCCTGACAAGACCGTAGCCCTGACAAGTTTGTTTCTTACAAGTGACAAGTTCGTAGCCCTGACAATTATGTTGCCCTTAAGGTGCGAAGCTCTGACGATCATGGAACTCTGAGGAAGGTAAAATCGTGAATCCCTGACAAGGCCGTACCCCTGACAAGTTTCTAGCCTTGACAAGTTCGTCGCCCTTACAATTATGTTGCCCTTACAAATGTGTAGCCCTGTAAAGTATGGAACCCTACAAAATACAATTGTGTAGTCCTGAAGAGTGAAAAAGTGTGTGTCCCTGAAAAGTTTGTAGTCGTGACGGGTTACAAGTTCATAGCAGTTATAAGTCACAAAGTATGAAGATTTGACAAGTGATTAGTCTTTACAGGTCTGGGACCCTTACAAGTGACAAGTTTGTTGCCCTGACAAGTTAAGAAGACGTACTAGTTACGAATGTATATCCTTGACAAGTGACAAAGTATGATATAATAATCGATAGTAAACTTAAGACTATCGATGTATATTAATTAATAATCTATGGGTATATGCCATGGGAGGCAATTCGGGCAAAGAAAGGTCACCTACCTTAAATATTTTAAGTTTATATTTTTTAAACTGAGCATTACAATTTGTACACCTAGTTTATTAAAAATAATTTTTATCATTTAGTAGAAAAAATAAAAATATTAATTCGAGGCTTACCTGTATAGATTATTGTGATTGGTTAGCCTAGTATATTGTGTACCACGTGCCGACGAAAACTTGTTTTTCAGATGTGAGAAAGGGACTTAATGTCATTGAAGCCAGTGAGGGCAACAGTAGGCGAGGACGTCCCGTTTGATACAATCATCACCATTTAACGACATAATGCAAAGTCGAGGAAAATGGGATAAAGTGGAATTGTAGGTAAATATCATATATCATGATAAGGCTAAGAAGGAAGAAGAGTGATAGAGGCATTATTATCGCCCTCAGTATGAGACAACTTAGACAATAGGCTGCACGCCCAGTAGTCTCAAATTTAGTCTACATTTAGAATACTCGAGTGTTTAACCATCTATAGAGCCTTTTCGGGTCGTAATAAAATTAGTATTAATCGATGGACGACGATACATGATGATATACCATACAACAATTATGGAAGATAATGTTGAGCAATGTCAGGCAAAAACTGAAGCTATGATTATCGACGTCTTTGTAATATTTAACAATTTATTTTATATCTATTAAAAATTACCAACAATGGAAAGTTAGACATTTCAGAGGGGGGGGGGGGGTGGTCAGAATTCTAGAATCCTGCCCCTGCGTACGCCACTGTGCTCACTGGTCTGAGAAGTGAACAATAGTTTTCTGGTGCAATGCATCGACATGTAGGCAACGTTGTTATTTTTGTTAAAGAAAAACTGTAAGCGATCGCTATTACGATACTTTGATAATTTAGGTGAAGCCCATATATTTGTTTTTAATTATCATGATTATTTAAACGTAAGTCATGAATCGGTATCGACGAAGTTTAGACGCAAGTCTTGTAATTATTGTATGATTTCATGGTTTATTAAAGAATTTATTTCGGTCCGGTGATTCAGAGATAAAAAAAAAACAAAAAAATACTAATAGTAGTAGTAGTATTATAAGATTGTCCTAAAACTGCTTTTTCATTCTGATACGAATATTATTTTATCCATTGAATCTGCACGCATACACTTTTATATAAAACAATATACATATAATAATAATAATATACATTATGGCTAAATAACACGAGAAAACAATTTAATTTATTTAATTGACAAAAACAATATCATAATGTAAATAACGAAACTAAGGAACTACATAACATTTTTTCTCATATCTACATCGATAGTACTCGTTTACTTTTTTGTTTTTTCTCTCTAAAAATGTAATTTACATAAAACTCAAAACAAAAATAGAATAGAAAAAAAACAACAATATTAATTATAATACGATTTAAACGGCCTCGAGCGTGCGTGGCGTTGGAACGTCGTCGTTTCTTGGTCCCGTAATGTGTGATTTGTCTTCTGAAAATAATAATAATACATCTATTACTATTATGAATCTATGAAATGATGAAGTGATAGTCGATGGAGAATATTTTATTATTTTATTATATGAATATACTGCAGGAACTAAAAAAACCCTTAAGGCACACTTGACGTAATATCATATACCAACCCGTTATAAGTTACAAGTTATAATACAAAATAGTCCAACATTTTTGTTTTGTTTCAAGTTTATTCGTCGAGGGTAGGTGGAAATAATATGTATAATGTTTTACAGATATTATACCTTATAGACTATAGTTTATACCTAACTACTGCAGAGTGCGGATGGTTCCCCTTTTTTATAATTAAAAACGAATACAGAATACCTACCTAGAAAAAGAGTTATCTGCATTTTTATAGGCCCTGAAGATTCGACGTACACAAAGTTGTATTCATTATATAAGGTATGTATTCCGTTAGATGTGTTAAATTATATTAATAATAAACAGGATTTTATGCTCGCCTTACGCGACTTAGCGGCATCGTGATATCACATATTGTATATTTATGGAAAATGAGTTTTATGTATTATATTATTAATAGGTACCGTTGATCGAAGAGAATTTTGATGAAGGTGTACGTAATAGGAAGGTACCTAGGTACATAAATAAAAATTGTCAAGACAGTAGGGATGGCTGCAGTGTTCAATAGTAATCGCGTGAATATTTTATTAAGTGTAGTCTTAACTTACACAATAGACCAAAGGTACGTCATCGTAAATCTATTCTTTTCTCCCCGACCATTTAAGTTTTACCTTTTTTTGAGAGACGCGTGAAACATTTTTAAAAATTATAAATATTGCATCATATATCGCATTATGTTAATGGTGACCAAAGTTGATGGTTATAGGTACCTACTTACTTATGACATATGCCATTTCATATTTAAGAAAATCACTTTATGGGTAGTGTAAGTGCAATAATATAAGTTAAAACTTATAGGTACTTGAAAGTAGTATGTATTATTATGTAATATAATATAAGTGTGTTGTCGAAAGAGGAGTAAAAACGATTTTGAAGAACATATTTTGTCAGTTTTTTTTTGTGGACAAGAAAATATGAAAATAGGCATCTCCTTTTCAGGTAGGTAATGAATATTTTTTTTATAAATAGTAATATGAAAATATGAAACTGTTTAGACATAGGTATTTTATGTAACTATGTGTTTAATAGAAATACAATTTAACTACAAATTTAGAAATTTAGAAAAAAAATGTTTATAGAAAACCTTTGATTCAAATTAAAAGTGACTAAAAGTATTAGACACTTTTAATGTGGTTTTTCATATAATATTTTTCAGGAAACAGTAGAGCAGTAGAGCTTGCCATGTAGTATCAGATAATATTATAAATATATAATCATAAGTCAGGTAGCTACCATTAGGTAGGTATATCTATGTAGGATGTTCATAGAACATTTTGGTAATAAGTAATAACCAAGAACATCATACCAGAGTTAAGTTTGCAATTACCTTTAAATATCGAGATATTCGACTTGATATTTAATATATTGTTGCCTGTTGGGTAAATTATTAAATTACTGTTAAAAGGTAACAGTTGTTAAATTTAGTTACTCGTCAGTCATAACTTACATAATGAAAAACCTAATGAAATTAATCAACTTTAGGTACACCTACTTACGTAAAAAATTCAGGTTTCAAACTTGTTGTTATGTTTTGGCTTATTATTTTTATTGGATAAGTATATAATTCGTTTATCTAAGTCAGTGTGGAATTATTATGTTATATTTAGGTAAAAATGTTCTGAGCCGTCAAGTAGGTTGGTATAGGTAGCTGGTAGTCTATTTGTCTGGGTTCTAAGCAATTAGCACGCCCGGCGTATAACACTCTCGATAATCTTTCATAGATGAAAGCAGAAATGTATAATATAGATAATACTATTTTTACTGTAACATAATATATCAATAAATCTATTATTTCATTTTACAGGGACTGTATAGGAATATGAATTAAAAATATATCACTTAGATTACCTATTTTGTGGTTTTGTGTGATACAATCGTATAACACCATTTACATACATTTTAGTTAGCTATTTATCTATTCAACTATCATAAATATTTTATTTTACATTTAAACGGGCTTACGCCAAGGTAAAAAGGGTACATATAACATAATAATATAACAATATACTCAATATAACAAATCATAAAGACAGATATTAAATAACAATAATAAAATAAATTAACTTATAAACTAAGGAAGTGGGGGTCCTTATTTGCTATTCTCATCATACGATTTATAGGTTCATTAGATATGTAATTAGTTGAACAGAGAGGGGCGTGAAATGGAATCGAGTTGCGAGTAAAACGCGAAGGCACTCTAAAATTAACTAGCGAGGGAAGTATTGGAGCGTCGATATCCGAAGAAATAAGTTTAGTGAGAAAGGATGTGTTTTGAGAATATCGACGGTCAACTAATGTAGATAGGTTGAGTTTCGATGAGACAGGGGAATAATCATGTGGAGGCAAGGAATTTCTAAAGTGTAACTTGCATAATTAAGGAATTTCCTTTGGACACCTTCAAGTTGACGACACAAATCACTACAAAATGGATCTCAAACCACTGAACCATATTCAAGAATTGGTCGGACGAGAGCGCAATTAAGAGATTTGAGTGAGTTAGTAAATTTAAACTCACTCGAAGGTTTGGAGAAGTTAACAATATTCGTTGGTTCGAATAATCTTGTACAATTTCATGTCATCTGCAAAATATAGCAGACGGCTGTGGTGTAGTACAGATTGAGCATTATTGACAAAAAGGGAAAAGAGTAAAGGTGAGATATGACTTCCTTGAGGCACGCTCGAAGTGGCGATAAAGGGTTCGGATATAACATCAAATAGCTTCACCCACTGGGGCCTATGTATTAAACTATTGAGAAAGATTCAAACCAAGGCAGAAGAGGCTCTCCAAAACCAGAAGATCGGAGTATGTGAAGCAGAAATTTGTGGTTAACAGAATCAAATGTCTTGGAAAAATCGGTGTAGATAACATCTACCTAAGTACCAACATTTGAAGAACTAAATATATAATTACACAAAGTGAGGTTACATGTGACAGTAGATCGTACTGGGTGAAAGCCATGTTGTTCATCAACGAGATATCAGACGGGCTTCAAATATTTTGGACATGTGGGAAGTAACCGTATAGTTTTCATTCTCAGAAGAGTTATTAGATTTTGGAATAGGGGGTTAGTGAACTGATTTTCCAGATAATCAGAAATACTCCTTGGTCTAGAGAAAGGTGGAAGAACTCAATGCGGGAAAGAAATAACATGTCCCTGACAAGTATGTTGCCCTTATAAGTTCGTAGCCCTGACAAGTTTGTATCCCTTACAAGTTACAAGTTTGCTGTCCCGACAAGTCAAGAAACCGTACAAGTAACGATTGTGTATCCCCGACAAGTGACAAAGTAAGAAGTTCTGTTATGTGCGTAGCCCTGACAAGTGGTTGCCCTTACAAGTTTAAATCCCTGACAAGTGACAAAGCGTGTAGCCCTGACAAATAAAAAGTATTTAGCCCTGCCAAAAGACATATTGTGTAGCACTGACAAACGTGTAGCCCTGACAAGTATCAAAGCGTGAAGCTCTGACAAGTTTGGAACTCTTACAATATACAATTGTGAATCCCTGACAAGAACGTACCCCTGACGAGTCCATAGCCCTTACAAATGTACCGCCCAAACAAATATACAAATGTGTAGTCCTGACAAGTTCGTTGTCCTGACAAGTGACAAAGTGTGTAGCCCTGACTAGTTAAGAAGCCGAACAAGCTCTTTCCATGTGACAAGTTACAAGTGTGTAAAACTGACAAGTCTGTACCCCTGACAAGTGAAAAGTAATACCCTTTACAAGTGGCAGGTACGTTTCCCTTAAAAATGTGTAGCTCTAACAAGTTTGTGGCCCTTACAAGTTACAATTGTGAATCCCTGACAATAACATAGCCTTACAAGTCTGTTACTTTACAAGCTACGAGTTCGTTGCCCCGACAAGAGACAAAATGCGTAGCCCTGACAAGTTCGGGACCCTTACAAGTTCCAAGTGCGAATAACTGACAAGAATGTAGCCCTGACAAATAAAAAGTATTTAGTCCTGCCAAAAGACAAGGTGTGTAGCACTGACAAGTACGTAGCCCTGCCAAAGTTTGAAGCCCTGATAAGTGACAAAGTGCTTATTCCTGACAAGTTTGTAGCCATCATAAGTTTGTTGCCCTCGCAAATTTAAAGTGTGTAGCCAAATTTAAAGTGTATTGACAAGTTTGTTGCCCTTACAAGTTACAAATATGTAGCCCCGACAAGAGCGTAGCCTTGACAAATTACAAAACGTAGTTGTTCGTAGTTATAAGTTATAATACAATTGACAAATGAAAAATCATCGTACTATAAGCTGGTTTCGTTATGGACACCTACCGTTATCGACTAGTCATTGTCAACACTGACTGAATGTCATCTTTTCCGGTAATTTATGAAATTTATAGTCGATAATCAGTTATCGACAAAATTATTGCATTCAACAAATTAGTCTGTCTGGGAAATACTGTATTTCTTAAAAATAACGATGTTTTTGTACATTACGGAAAGAAATCGATATAATAATTGATAGTACACGTGAGACTATCGATGTATATTAATTAATAATCTATGGGTATATGTCATGGGAGGCAATTCGGGCAAAGAGAAGTCATCTACCTTAATGTCTTTTATTCAATGTGTTGTCCTGACAAGTGACACATTTTGTAGTCCTGACATGTTACAAGTTACAAAGTATGGAGCCCTGACTAGTTACAAATGTTTATCCGTGACAAGTGCAAAGGCCTAGCCCTTACAAGTGACAGGTACATAGTCCTGATAAGTGTGGAGCCCTGGAGTACGTGGACAAGTGTCTTGAACCATGGGCGTAACTTGGTTAATACGTAAACACTGTTCCGTAATGTATTCTATACATTTAAATAAACCCTGTTAGAATTCATAGGATAGTTTTTGAGATCATCCTTTACTAAAAAACTCATTTCATATTTATACTGCATAACTCGTTGATTTTTCACGGCGTTGTATTAAATGGAAGTGGATTTCCCCCTTCTTAAACTCTGTTAAAACTGCACAGATTTTTAACACAGTTACCTATTTGGGCTGTTTTGATAAAATCTTATTGCACATCTAGTGATCTAGAGTGTTAGAGAAACCAAAAATCCAAATTTAAGTCCATACGTTTGGTCATTTTTGAGAAATAGCGATAAGTGAGTGGTATTTGGCTTTCATATGCATAGTTGTTGTATTAGACTACATTGGCCCACCTACGTCATCGTAGTCTTCAAATCCGTTTGGCGGATATGGCACTGGCAAAGAAAAAAGGCGTGCCAATTAAAGGTACTCGACGATGTCGCACTTGACCGCGATGTTGGGACACGACGCGATCGACGCCCTGTTGTGGTGGTGCGTTGGATGCTGCTGTGTGTGAGCGTTGTGTTGGTGGCGGTGGTGCTGCGACGTTGACGACAACGAGTCATGCGCTCGCCTCTCGGTCAAAAGCTTTTGGAATATCGGCAGAATGGCTACGTCAAGCAGCTCTCCCTCAGATAACGTGTTCACCCGGGACATGCCAGCGCCGCCAAGCGTCGGTGGCAAACCTGGCGCGTTTGTCGGCGATCCTCCACCCGTCGAGCCTCCAGACTCGCGCCTCCGGCCGTGGTACACGTTAGGTGTGCTGTGCATGTGCGGCGCCGAAGGCCGCCTGAGCCCCGGGCCCCGGTTACGGGTAGACGATGGTGACGCGCCACCGCCTCCACCACCGCAAGATCCGCTTTTCTCGGACACTGAACGGTGCATAGAACTGGCCGTGGTCAGCGACGATGAACTGTCATCCTCTGACAAACAAAAACAAAAACAGTTTTAAAAAAAAAGATTTTAATACAAATATTCAATGATGTGTGTGTTGATCCCCTATTATCATGGTTGCACTCTTACTTAACTAACCATCAACAGTTTACTATTATTCAGGGTCATATGTCATAGATACACAAGGTTGTCACCCCTTTTATTTTATTTTTTTTATTAATAACATCTCATCTGTTTTTAAAAATAGTCAATTATTAGTATTTGCCGATGACCTAAAATCAGTTGATCGAGTATCTTCTATCAATGCTTGTATAACTATACACAATTGACTTTAAATGTTGATTAAATTGTGTCAATATTAGGGAAAGAGTTTAAACATATTTAAAAGTCATTCGATGAGCTTTTCTAGAATACCTAATATGACTTAACTAATATAAGTTTATAACTATCAATAACGATATAATTTATCTGTTCAAGACCTCGTCATTATATTGTCACATAGTTTAAGTTTTCGTGAACACATGGAATCTATCATGAAGAAATCTTCAAAATCATTAGGTATTATCAAACGTCACTCCTCCAAGTTTACAGACCTTAGATATCTTAAAGCGCTTTAATAAACTCTAGCTTAGTTAATTTCAGAATATGGCCTATCTGGAGCCCACATAATAAATTAGAATGTAAATCATACAAAAGAGTCTAAAATCGTTTCTTCAAATTAAACCTAGCTTTTAAGTTCTATTTTCTATTGGAACCATATAAATATGAGCCTGTTGAATACATTTGTACTTGCTTACACTGGTTTTCACTGCTTACACTGGAATTGGTGGATGTACATATGATTTGTTCATTACCTCATTAATGGCCATATGAATTCTCCAATGTTTAATTTTAGATTCTGAGTGGAACGATGAATGTATTGATTTTACAATCATGTGTGTTTTTATATTTTTTTTTTGTCTGTGTACACGATAAGTAGTCGAAATAATGCTTCGATTTTCAACTTCAGTATCTTTTTCGATTGGAAAGTGAATATCGTTGGTGCATTGGGGAGGTCAAAATTTAAAATTCCCAGTAATTTTCAAAAGCGCCAAGAAAAACAAAAGAAAAATTAAGGAAAAACGGGAATTTTTACGCAAAATCGATTTTTCACAAAATTGAATTTGGTTTTTGTTGTAACTTAAAAACAAATGACCGTGGATACATGAAATTTTCACTAGTTGTTTATATTTCCATTTTCTATACACCATAACATTTTCCAAATATTTTGCCTTATTTTGAGTTGTTTACGGACATTGTCAGTTTCCATTTTTTTTTAGTTTTTTTTTTCTATAAATATCAATAAAATTTTATCTGTTGAATAAAAAAAGCTTGAAAATTGAATAGAAGGCTCCTAGGTTATTGTTTCAAAGGCAGATGAAAAAAATTAAAAATCCTTAGTCACAGTTTTTATTTATAAGCATTTAAAGTTCAAATCTTGACAAAATACGGAAAAATCACGAAAATTAGCAAATTATTTTGAGTTAAGAGTTCATAAAAATTTTTCTTTTTAAATCTAAGATTTGAAAATGTTATACAAGATTACCCATAAGTTTGTCTACTTTAATCAAAAAAAAAAAATGTCTACAAGCAAATCAAACTAAATTTTTATGAGCGTTTGAAATTCATATTTTTACAACATTTGATATTCACTCGATTTTTCATGTAACGATTTTCTTATTTTATTGTAATTAAAAAACGAATGACTGTAGATACTTGAAAATTTTACTGAATGTTTATATTAGCATTTTCTATACACGATAAAATTTTGAAAATAATTTGACTCTTTTTGAGCTGTTTACGGACATTGCCAGTTTTCAATTTTTTTAGTTTTTTTTTCTATAAATATTAATACAATTTTATTTGTTAACAAAAATTAAATAATATGATATAAATATACACTATTAGATATCATAATTAAATATTAATTATTATAATAAATGCAATGAATTTGGTAAAAATGAAATCAACCCACACAGTAATAGTAAAAGTAAAACAAGTTACTTTAATTGCAATATCATAAAACATAATAATATTATGAAATATTATGAAATATACTTGATATAGGCTACAGACCATCCTCGCATAGAATCGCTTTTTGTATACAATGACAAATCATTGAATTTAAAGCTAACATTTAACACATCCATTACCATAAGTCATGGTATCATCACCTAACCCTTGGTTTGTGGTTTGAATGATAAAATATGTAAATACTGAGACATTGAGTCAAATTAATAGTTTTTTTTCATCTTCCACAAAAAAATTACAAAAACCACATAACTAAAAAAAAATAACGTATATAAAAAAAAGTGAACCAATTTAAACTTTCTTATTCTCAGTTCACCTCTAAATCGATTTTTCATCTCAAATAATATTAGAGTACTTATCTATAGTTTTATCAGAACTAAAGATAAAACAATATCAGTGTTCTGCCGCTAGTTATTTACAATAACCAAAATAGAAATTAAAAATTAAAAATTTTAATTTAAATTATATTTCATAAGTTGAATTATAAAATATCGAAGGAATATTAAACGCTATGTTACTACAATCAATAAGTAACAGATCTGATACGAATGGTTTCGATTCTACCGTTTCGAGTCTATGAAAAATATTTTGTCTGCATTAATTTTAGATAGAGATATCGATTTTTGGTATTTAACTTGAAATGTTTCAACAAAAAACCATTTAATTAGTCGAAATATTGTTGTTACAAACAAATAACTATTAATTATATGTGGAAAATACTGAAAGAGATAATTTGGTGTTGGTTTCATTGGTTATGACTTATGACCTACATAATCGACACTCGGACACGGTAGTTGAGTACGCGAGTTTTCGATGGAAAACAAAACCGATTTTCAATGTTTCCTCTACTGAAAATGAAAAAAAACTTTTAATGTGCCGGTGGAGCCACTGAGGTGATTCACCAGCTTATAACAGATGACCGTGGCTGGGACTTGTATGCGATCTATCACTTACGTCTACAAACCCCTATGGCCTAATATGGGATAACAGGACTTTTGAATCGCCACTAGATAGTGACAATCCAAAAATCTTCGGGGTGTATGTCACGGTGCTCATTATGGGAGCTGGATGGGTCTATAATGTTAATAAATCATAAATTGTCGACGCCGCGGTTACCGTCGTCGGTCGGCGAATCCGCATTATTGTTGAGCAATCCTCTGGTGACGGGCGGCGGTGACCGGTTCGCGTGTCGTTGCGTTTGCGTCAGCCACAGCTCGTCCTGGTGCACGAACGTGGGTTGTTGGCACGTCCTCTTGGTCTGCGGCATCGACGGCCGCCTGTGCGCACAACTGGCCGCCGCCGTGTGGGACGCAGCGGCGGCCGACTGGTGTTGTGGCGTCGTTACACTACCACTGGCCCGCCTCTGATGGCCTGTTCCACACGACTGTGAAAAGGCACGACAAAATATATTACAAACAAGTTTTCCAGTAGCCTTTTCCATCATATCTATTTTTAGAAAGTCAAATCTACAAGATATTTACTTTTCACATTCCACGTCATTTGAACGATATTTCCAAAAAATATTATAATATTATATTGTAGCCGTTCAAAAAAAAATAAAATAAAATTCTTGATACTATTATTATTTATTTTGGGCATATATTTTAATCAAACAATTTCTGAATAAGAAAAGAATATTCTGAAAATATTTATTTCATTTTATCATTTTATGACTGTACGGATATCACTAGTGATTTTACCGAAGCGAAAAAAATCCAGTTACACTTAACCGAGCACTTTTGCTATTATAATTAGGTACATAGTTAACCACACGACATTTTCTATTACAAGTTAATATTAAGTTGAAACGATTTTTAGAAAAAAAATGATTTCGACTTAGATCTAGTGAGATGTAATAATAATAATATAGTTTATTTGCTGGGTATGGAATTTTCGTAATAAACGGATCAATAGAGAGGAAAATACTTTTTATTATTCAAGTATTATTTAAAAACGCTTTCGTAATTTTCAAAAAGTTACATTATTTTTCATTTAGAATGAAAATTTATTTTAATATTCCGGTCCTGACAATTTCTCTTAAAGAGACAATATAAATAATGTCAAAACAAAGTTAGCAAAAAATAAAACAAATAACCTTTTTTTTGTATGTAATATTTTTACATTTTTCTTTTTAAAAAAAGTGAACAATAAAAAGTTCTAGCTTGGAGCAAAATGTTATAATACATACTCGTGTAGGAGACGGCGTGAAGCTCACAGATTCGTCTGGTGGTTTGGCCGGTTCGATAGAAATAGATGGGATCCTGGTATGCCTTTGACAAGTTTTTCTGAAATAAAAATCACTAATTGTTGATATTGTTTGAAAATAGCGATATTTGCTTTAAAATTTTGATTGGAATTTAATAAGTTAAAGCCTCACTATATTTTTATTAAGTATTTAAAAAATCAAAAATTCAATAAAATAAAGAATCTATTGTCACTAATGGCCAACGGGTGATTTCTTTTTCAAATTATCCATGCCCGTAGTTGTTCTAATAACAAGTAATTATTTTGATGATAATAATATAATTAAAAAAAAAATATCACTTCATTAAATTGTTGAATGAGCATGGAAAATAAATAATCCATTCATAAATGCTTTCAATAAATAATAAAAGTAAAACCGTACCTAAGTTATAGTATATCACGAATCTAAAAAAAATATTTCATATAGGTGTAACTAAACGGTTGCATTATACTTAACGTGTTTCAGGCAAAGTTATTTTTTAGGATTTAACAAAGATTATTACAAGATCCCACGATTAATTTTTTTAGCCAACTAAACAACGCCAGTAGCGTGAAACATTTCAAACTCAGTGATAAGCCTACCCTACGGTGTCTCAAGCGTGGACGTCTTCATGACGCCCTATCTCAAATGCAATAATATGAAAAAAAAGTAAAAAAAAATAAAAAAATATTTCCCCTTTAAATTTATAGTTCTTTTTATTGTATCATTATATATATTTATCGATGTAAATGCCTGAAATTTGTTGTAAATAATTGTAATTAATTACGCTTATCAACTGTATAAATGTTAATTATTGTTACTATTTTACCATTAAGTTACATGACCTAGTATGTCAGAAACACTTTAAACTAATAAAAATTAAAAAAAAACAACAAATATTATTAGGTGAAAGCGTTAAATATTACTAAAAATATTACTTTTCTGGAGAAAACTGTTCGGGCACTGCAAGTACTTCTATAACACCATTTGAATCTTCTTCGTGTATAACATCAACTTTAGTCTGTTTCTCTTCGGCTATTTTTTTCAGTTCTGTAATTATATTTATATAGAAATCAATCATATTTCGACAAAGCCATATTTATGTAAAAATAAATTTTCATAGTAATTTTTAATAATCTTAAACTAACTGATTTCTGATAACTTGAGAGCCCGGAACGTATCTATCTTTAATACCATCGCATCGATTTCTCGATCCACGTCCAGTATTTGCTGTCTGTATTGTTGATTTTTATTTTTTTGTGCTCGAATTTGTTCTTCCGTATCACAAACATCCTTGTAAGTCTTAGACATTGGCCTTAACGTAGCTCGTATTCGTTTATCTACTCCTTGTGGATTCCTTTTTAACTCTACAATCTGTATGAAAATAATAATTTTAGAAAGAGTAGGTAGTTCTATTCTAGATAGATTCAATTTTGGGTATATGGCATATTGAGTAATTCAAATTATTTAAGTTTAATTTCAGAGAATTCGATAAATTGGTAAATTGAATGAAATACGTATTTTTTTACATTCGTAAGACGATTGTAAAACATCAAATTATAGAAACACCATGCTGTTTCTAATTATTTTAAACTAGATTTTGAATGTGATAATTTTCAGCGTTGTACCTATACATGTACAATACATACATACAGTGAAAATAGGAACGGAAATGGTTACAGTGACATTCTCATAATATGTCTGGTACTCACTTTCGGTATGAACACCAGGAAAAGCGTGGCAGTGGAACAAAATAATATAAACACTGATATGATGATGAAAGACGCGTCCTGTTGGTCGCTCAGGACGAAAGAAATTGCCGCACCCGCGACGCACATCAATACCACGTTATACACGCTCATGCCCACGTACTTCGAGTCGTTTAACGCGGGTATACTCACGTGTCGGGTTTCCCAAGCTAGAAAAGCTCCAAAGACCTAAAGCGCGCACACAAAAATGTACCATGGTAAGTTTTATATTTTTCACCGTTTCTCGCCTACGGTAAAAAAAAAAAAAACAATAACAAAGAAAAAACGTTTACGTACCATTAGTGAACCCTTGTAGACGTATATTATGGCAAGAAATACGGTCATGTGATCGCTCTGACAGTACTCGTTACACGGGATGATCACAATGTCGTCACTGTGTGGGTGCGGCTGTAGAGAACACAACATTTGAATGTATAAAATATTATGTAATAATAAAATAACGATGATATGCACCCGAGTAAATATTTCAATAATGTCTGTTATTATTATTATTATTTTACACTTTTTCAGCTAAGTTAAATAGTTTAAATGGGAAAAAAGGTGAAATACATAAAACGTGTTTTTATATTAGAATAATAGCATGATACACACATTCGGTCTTTGATTTATAAATTATATTTAACTACCATATAGTTGAGTCATATATGTTTGCACCGCCTCAACCGCACAAGAAAAATAATAATTATATTAGTTTATGAATATCAATTCGTAATCATAATTTCATTCAAAGTATAAATTGTAGCAGCAAAATAAATTAATACTATCTTAAATATTTACATCGTATGAAAAAAAGAAAGAAAGATATGTCACGAATTATTATAAGAACATTATTTGTATACACTTATTAGTGGCACCCAGGTTATTCCCTATGGTACTTTTTGTGTTTTCGTGACCTCTGAATAATCGGATCAAGCGTGAACACGAAAGACCATGAGTTTTGCTATAGTTACCCTGTGAAAATGTTTTTTGGATCGTTTGCGACACCATACCACACCCGTTATATATTATTCTGGAGACTATACAACCCGAGGTTAACAACAAAGTACAAACACGTACCCACCATGGCAGAACTAACCAAGTGTGCTTTTAATTTTAAAACAGTACAAAGGATTCATTTACAACCCTTTTTTTCTTGTTCCTCGATGTTTTTAAAAAATATATTTATGTAATTATTTTTATTTTTTTCATCAACTGTTGTTTTAAATATTTTACAATGTCGTTCTTGGCGGTTGTTTATTTTTTTTCTAGGAACAATTTTTTTTTAACTTATTATTTATGTACTTTCTAGTTATAATTTAAGTAATTAAACAAATATTCTTTTGATTAAAATTATAATCCACATTCACGCATTATTCATAAATTCAAAGGTAATTCTGAGATTTTTTTAAAAACTATTTGATGGAAATATCTTTCTTTTTTTGGGAAAATTTCCATCAAGCCAGACTATGGTTAAACTATTGACTTAAAAGGTTGCTCAATTTATTCTGAGAAATTTTGTTTTAAATTTCAAAGTTTATTACAAAAAATAATTGTATGTTTCTTCAAGTTGATATATTAGATTAACGTAAAGCTTATTTCATCTACAATTCTACATCAATAGAAATATAAAATGATGGCTGATGAGGTATACTTATTTTAATATAATTTAAAATTTAGTATTTTTAAATAAGTTTTGTTTACGATATCAATAGAGATTGTTTATTAAACACATAATAATAAAAAACAAAAAAAAAACAGCAATTCGAATAATATTGAAATTATAATCATTGTGTACCTAATTTACTTGATGGTTTCCAAACACAATTTCATTTGCTCTTCTATTTGAATACAATTTTAATTTAATATTAAACCTATATACTATAACTGATTACTAGAACGTGTTACTATATGTACCTATGCGGCTATGCCACGTTAATATAATCTACGCACCCTCATAAATACATCTAACTTCGTTTGTAATTTAATGATCAGTTTATAATATTTGAATAGAAATTAAACTTTTAAGTCTAAAATATTTGAATATGTCAAGTAGTTTGATAATATACTGAAGTTTAAACACTAAACTGTTACGTATATAAATGTAAAATTTACGTTTATGTATGTATTATTATGGTTAGTGTGAAAGATAGTCGTAGGTAGTTTTAAGGCTCGGGATTATGAAGGAAAACAGTACCTAGGTTATGTCATTGTATACATGAGGTCGATATATTTTAATATTCGCTGCCATGCTTCAAGTTTTTACTCACGTATGATTCCATTTGTTTAGTTTCCCTGTAAAACGGATCTGAAAACTGCCACGTGAACATTATTCCTAAGTCGATGCATAACAATATGCCAACCATGAGGAAAAGCTGTGTGTCTTTTACGATCTGTAACGTTAAAAATAATTCGTGTTGGTTTAGTACCTAAATAATTTGAAACACGTGTTTTTGATGTACAAAATAATAAAATATGTACATATTTAATTATTCTATATCTACATAATGTGTATTAAAACATTAAAGATTTAGTGTTTGATTTATTTTTATTGTGCCTTTAGAACGTAAAGTACTTTATAAAAGTTTGGCGTTGCTGAGAGTATATTTCTAAAATTACTGTATCGTTTTGAATGACTATTGAGATCTGTGGCAAGTAAACAAAAAAAGAATAAATAGAATAAAGCGACCATTGTTTTTTTTTTCACATCGATTTGTTCAACACATAATTATACATTGTGTATAATTTTATAATTTTTTATATAATTTATAAAATACCTAGACACTTCCTACTATTTAAATGTGGTAGTCGAATCGCCCGACTCGTTATCATTTTTTAAATGAGATTTTTTTTGTTCCACTGAACAGTTTGGCCGAGCTCACCTTTTTGTTGATGGTGATGTCCGTAAAAATGGAGTGCACCCTCCAGGTTTTCGAGAACATCGCACCGAATGCCAATGAAAACCCAGCCATCAGCAACCACGCCCGCGCCGCACATATGTACGGAAACATGTTTATGCTGGTCATCCGACTGTTGAGACCCAGAAATATGACACTACTGTACGTCAACATAGCTCCGATGATTATTAAATTGTTCAAGTGGGGGCTGGACATTTTTATGTACCTGCAACATGCGACAAACGTGTTGTAGCTGTTAATATTATTGCATTACGCATTACAATACTAGTAAATATAATATAATAATGTACATAAATATTAATGTCTCTATATATTCTGTAATATATAGGTAGGTACTATTGTTATACTGGTGATAATTGGCACAAGATTTATCCAATAATTATAATTTCCACGCGTACACAGTTAATGTTGGTCCTTTTATTCGTACAAATATCAACAAACACAGGTTGACAGAAATTTAAAAAAACAAAATTACATTAAACATTTTGTATAGGTGCTTACACAATGGAAATGTGTATGAAAATTAAAGTCGCTTTTCAAGTTATTCTCATAACGAGCTTACATATTTTATTAAAAATGTTATGACGTCCAAACGATCGCTTTTTTCAGTTTTTTTCCTGGAATATAATATTATAAAGGTACCGTTTAATAAAATACCTACTTCAATGAATATGAGTTTGTAACGTTTGTTTCAAAATAAATTATAAACGTATGAATAAAAAAAGTAGTGACATACCACCTGTAAGATGTTTCTTTACACAAAAAAAAATAAAAATTAATTTAATAAATACATTTAAAAAAGAGACTATTATTTTAGTATAGATCTATATGCAGTTTAATTGCTGTCGTTCCCCATTGAAAGGATCACTGTGTGGTTTGAAGCAATTGTTTCCTTTGTTATCACCTACGTGGTTATGCATAAGTACGTTATAAAACATTAACAGAATATTCAATTGCAGCATAATTGTTTCAAAACTATAAAATTAGTATTAGTTATATTAATTTATAATTTACTGTTTTGAAATAATAAAATTAATTTGGATTACAGACATTGCAGTGCAAAAATTAAAAATATTCAAAATACGCTGCACGCGCAATTAGGAAATATCAGGATTTAAAGAAGAGAGTAGGTACCACGTTTTATTTAAAATAAAATAGATTATGGAAAGAATAAATTATAAAATAATCATTCTTAAACTCTATTTAGTAAACAATACTAGTATAGTAATAGTACGATATTCGTTATAAGTGTACTAAGAAAATGAAATTAACTATATTAAAATGAATCAATACACGATTTCGTTTTTAATATTTATCAATGAATAATGTAAAGATATTTTTTTTATATTATGTGATACATGAACAATTCATTTTGAATGTAAGTATATATTATATTCGTTAATATTTTGATAAATAAATTTAAGTATAATATAATATTTTATTTTTAAAAACTAGTCCAAAATAATAAGGTCTGTTGACTGTTTATTTATTTGTGGACAATTATTAATTTTATTTTATACACTATAATTAAAGGACTTGCGTCAGTAAATATAGGAGCCTGAATCAACGAATAAGCTTAAAAAGGTGGCGGAGTCGGGGCCTACTAACGTAATAACTAACATGTTGTAGCATTGTAATTGTACAAATAATTATTCTAACAATTAAATTTTTTTTATTTAGTAACTTAAATTATTCCTCTTAACAACTGTTAAGTTCCTTCACCGGAAGGTCCTTTAAATCCGTTACACAAGTCATATAACGACTGCCATCACTTAAACTTATTCATCTTGTAATATGTAACAGCTTGTGGATTATATTATGAAGTAAAAAAAAAATTAATTTTATACATGCAAAATTTAATTTTCAATGAATATTTACATTAATTATACTTGCTAAGTATTTAAAAAAAATTATATTTTAGCTTTCGTAAATACATTTTTTAGTGCTTCTTTGATATTGTTCGGATCCTAAAACATTTTACGTGCGTCATTCGTTTTATTGTATTATATTTTGTTCACTAATAACATTGACATTTGCATAATTTTAAATAAATTATTTAATTCAACACAAAGAGTTTAAAAATAATACCTAATAACCAAGTCCCAAATATATTTTTGTTATTAAAATAATTGAATTTAAGTTACAGTACCAATGTATTCGTTAAATATTTCACATTTGGTAACTTTTATACACATTATTTTTCCATTTTTCAATGGCTGTAGGTTAAATTTATTTATACCGAGTAAGTTAATTGTGGCGTACGGTTTATTTATAATTTATATAGAGTCCGTAGACACCACTTACTTTTGATCTCTGTACCGTATGTTGACAATGAGGAACGCAGTGGCAATGACGATACCAACGACCGCGGCAACGGCAAGTCCTATGTAAACGCCTACGTTAACATGAGAGTCTTCGTAAATAGTAAGAGTCCGATCTTTAGGCGGTCCTTTGCCACCGGCTCTCCACTTCACTTCTTCCCCGACACTCAAGTCTAGTGTGCCCGTCACTCCGTTATACTCTCCAATCTTCACTTCTTTGTCCCCTAAAGTAAAGTAAAATTTCTTTTATATAAATATATAATATAAGAAATATATGGCTTGTGTGGCAAAATAACAACACTGCAGTGTAAACGACGTGTTATCCGCGTTTTTAAACGAATGACGATAATATTTTTATTTTTATTTTTTTTTGTAGTTGTTTTTTTATTTGATATCAACAAATCAGGTATTATTTATGGATGTATATTAAAATAGTCGTACTTGTGTAAATTACTATTTTCAACTTGTAATTAAATTTAAAAAAAAACTACCTACCTATGAAAAAAAAATAGTATAAAGTTCAATTTTTTTTCGATTTGTACAACGTTTGACATAAATAAATATAATATATTTTCATTGACAATGTTTATTTTATTAATAAAATATATTTTATTTCAGAGACATCAGGGTGTATAAATGAATAGTACCTATATATTTGCAGTGAAAAAGGTTATACTTTTGATCCAAAAAAATGCATGATGGCAAATGTGGTGTAATGTACTATAAATAGTATAATATTAATATAATATAATGTGTGATTATAACAGGTACAAAGATATAGACTATAGAAATGTATAATCTTTTTTATACCAAATATTCAAGTAATTTGAATTATAGAGGTATTTCTCTGTTCATTCTGTTTCAACCAAAATCAACTACCACCTCCCCCTTTATTTACTAATTTAAAGCAAAATATGATATTCATCATGAATATTTTATAATAAATAGGTAGTGAAAATGTAATTTTGCCTCTATGTAGGTACCTAATAGTTAATCGCCTGGCTTAAGGAGCGTAAAATGGAAATTGTTATATTGAAAATTTAGATCGCTGGTGAAATATTATATAAATATTTAATGATGCAACATAACAAAATTATAGGTTATCATTTTTTTAGATTCTGAGCGGAGAGAGGAAGCTAGTGGTTTTACAATGGTGTTTATTTTTTAATTTTTTAATTTATTGTTTTTTTCTTGTATACAAAATTTCTACCAGAAGGAGTGCTTCGATTTCAGCATATAGTATCTTTTAGAAAACTAGAGAAAGATGGTACTTTAGAAAGGGCATTTTTTGATTTTCTCAATAGTTATTTAATGCCATAGGAATAACCACAGACAAATTATGAAAAAGCCTCTAAAATCGGGATTTTAATTTCCAACGCTTTTTTTATCATCATAGAAACGAATAAAAATAATAATATTATAATAATAATTCAATTTACAGACTATAATAAATAATAACAATATAAAATGTCCAGACCGACAAACCGTCTCCGCTCAAAATCGTTTTTCTTATACAATGATATTTTATTAATGAATTCAAGTCCAATACATTGACTCACTTGTAACCTACTGTATAATAGAGCGACATCCACTTACCCGCTTTTTTACATTGAAATTGGTGTAAGGAATAATATTACTTTATAATTTTACTACCAAACCTTAAATATAAGCCATATTAATTATTACTAATACTACTTAAAATTTACTGTAGATCGAAAAAAACACATCAGTCCATCAAATGTTCCACTTAAAATTTGATATAAAACTATAAGATATGAATATTTGATATTTTGAATTTACAATGATTAATAGTACGTAGCCAAACATTTAAAATCAGTTATCAATAATGCTTAATGGTTTTGGATGTATTTCAAATATTTACTTAGACGTATTGAAATGTTTAAGGATTTACTTGAAGAGTTGTAAAAGTATAAGTTTATTTTTAAATAAATAAAAAAAATTTTTTATTCTACATTTTTATAATCAATGCTATGACTAATAATGGATTTTTAATAAATTATGAATGATATATAGAGTGAAGAAAAATTAAAATAATTGAATTTTTTCTTCCTCAGAATTTATAATTAAGTAAGTATAGGTATAGGTACTCTAAAGACAATCATGAAGTATCATTTTGAAAATTAATAATTATAAAACGAAAGATTTTCTTTTAAAAATGCGATACAAATGTTAGCTGTACATAGTTAAAATATTAATTTTTTATTCTCACTTAAGTTTTTTTTTCGAGAAGAAAATATAAGCTAGGACAAAAAGGAAAATGATTCTTTATAATGGTTCATCAAAGAAGGCTATTGTACATAATTTGAATTGAGTAATTTTACCATAAAAATATCTTTAATATTATCCAAATATAGGTACTATTATAACTATAAAGAACTAAAAATAAAAAGATAAATATTTTAATAATCCCGCATTTATGATTACTTAAAATGTTATATCTTAATTTTCAAACCTAAAATATTATTTTACAACTTTATATCGAAGTTTAAGTTCTAAGACAAATATTTACTAATTGAAGCTAAGTTTACTTGATATAATATTACATTTTGTAATTATTAACATTTTTCTTCATGTGTGAATGTCGATATAAATAAATTTACTTAAGAAGATGCTGCGGAAAAATGTTGTATAGTCTCCATATTCTCACTATTGAGAGTTTTTACTTACATTTTGTTAAGACAATTTATCATTAGATATAAAGTGGGTACATAATCTGTTATTGTATGTTTGTTATTATTATAAAGTACGGACTATGTATATTGTATATGTTAAAGATTATTTAATAATTTTGTTTAAATAACTTCTAAGTGCCTTAAACATGTTAAAAATATCACTGTATTCTTTAAAATACTTAAATATGTAAAGAAGAAAATGCAGATATGCATAAAATGAGAAAATTAACAATTTCAATCATAAAAAAAATATAATATATAGGTACAATGTTTATACTTTTCAAGTATTGTACATATTATTGTACCTCATTCCGAATAATATTTTAATACAAATAAATCATGGTTGAGTTAATTATGATTCGTAGTAATGAATAGAGCCAAATCTTAAAATTAATTATTAGGGTTATATGACTTATATCATATTATAAACTATCTACATTTTTAATAAGCTACATTTATAGTGTTACTGTGGAAACTAGGTCTATTTGTTACTGTCTTATAATATACTGTTGTGTTTGGTAACCTTATAAGACTTTTTAAAAATTCTGAGAAGATATTTTTCGAGGTATCATTGCCGTTGCACTCCACTATCATCTTTACTTAAAAATAATATTTAATTTTCATAGTTAAGAACAAAATTAATATTCTGGTTTAGATTATTAAATCGTAAACACTTCATGTTGTGATTTAAAAATCAAAACTTGGAAGCTTTTTTATCAAAAAATATATTCGAAAATAAAATATATACCTATTATGTATATAATTTTCTATATTTATATAGATCTATATAATATTTCATCTGGAGGCAATAGCCTCAATAAACTGCTGGACCTTTTTTAAAAAAAGTCATATCAATAGATTACTTGAAAATCCTATAGGCTATAGGTAGATAAAAGGTAGCTCAAACATGATTTTTTTGGCGAAACTGTTCATATTTATGTATGTTTGTATGTATGTATGTATGTATGTATGTATGTATGTATGTATGTTATGTATGTATGTATGTATGTATGTATGTATGTATGTATGTATGTATGTATGTATGTATATATGTATGCATGCATGAATGTATGTATGTATGTATTATGTATGTATGTATGTATGCATGCATGTATGTATGTATGTATGTATGTATGTATGTATGTATGTATGTATGTATGTATGTATATGTATGTATGTATGTATGTATGTATGTATGTATGTATGTATGTATGTATGTAAATAGATAGGAAGATGGAGATACTGAGATATAGTGACATTTAATGTTTCCTGCGTTTTATGTATAGTATGTTAGCTAACAGAGATTGAGCAGGTTCACTGTCACGTGTGGAATATGAATTAAAGGGTAGAGCTGAGTAATATAATAACCAAGATTAAAGGCCTTAGCATACGGTAAGCAGTTACACTACTGTTTTAATGGATGATGTTTTTCCACTTTACCCGGTTGCATTAAATGTCCATTAATATACACTGACCCCTAAACCCTTCAATATTAGACAATAATTTGAAGTGATTAAACATTTAATTAGTCGAGAGTACTAAGAATGTTTGTATTTTAACAACAGGTACTAAACAATTTGGAATCCAAATAAAATTAAATCTCTATGTTTACTATAGACATATTAGTAAATATATTATTACTATTTCTATGATATTTACTTATGATTGTGTTAGTCTATAAATTGTTAAGTGATTTAACTAAAAGAATATTTAAATTTAGCATTAAAAAGGTAATTATAAATAATAAATCACCCTTAGAGAAATGTAAGATGTTTTTTATAAGTCACGTGATTTATATTGTTTTATTTATCAGATATCGGGTTTTGAACCAATATCTGAAATCTGAATAACGGAAAAAAGTATGAAATCAGCCCAGGCTCTAGTATTTACATCACTATTGTACTTAGACACTTAGTCTACGGTTTAACTAAAAACTGAAGACAAACTGTTAATCTAGAACATTTACTGCCAAAATATCAAGATTCAAGAATGACAAATTAATCTAAAATCTATATTTTTAATAAATTGTAAAATTTTACTGATAATTACCTTGAAACTGTTTCAATAATATGCTGGCTTTTCTTTCGTTGTTGTAAAATCTCACTGGACCCTGATATAAATTAAATATTTAAAACTAATCATATACAACAGTAAACACACACACAATATATTGTGCATAATAATATAATTTATTACCGTGACTCCTTCGAAACTAGTTTTCGTGAGAGCCTCTAGAAAGAGATCCTCCCACTCTTTGTCCCTGTACTGAAAGTCTGCTATGGTTCTATTCAAGATGCCTTTGTCGTGCGATGATTGGTGCACTTTACGGGCCACTTCCTGTATAGCTAAAGCGGCGGTCCATACCCCGTCGTAAGTGTACCCGTGAAACCTAGAGTATTCACTTCCACGCCTCATGTCGTACTCTTGCTGGTATTCTTTTGAAGTCTGTAAATAAAAAGTACATCCGTCAATTTCGTATCAAATTTGAATCAATTACTCACATTTCAATCATCTATCGTGTTTATTATATTTATATAATATGTGGGAAAGATTTCTATTCTTGGTTGGGTATCTATTCATTTATTTGCTGTGGGACGCAATACATAACCAAAATGTAATATTTTTAATATGCCGTTCGGTATCAATGACATTTATGATTTTATCCGACTAATACCAGTCTAAGATTGATTAGAAACGTAATATATTTTATGTTATGTACTTCGGAATGAATTACCTGTCGTTTTCTAATGAAATAAAATAAGTTTACCTTTCCAAAATTTCATGACTGTATTTTTTTAAGCTTGAATATCTTGAAACATATTGTAATTGTAATATTTCATTTATAACTTTTAAAACTTAATAACGATTGAAATACTTTTGAAAATATTAACTTTATTATAATATAATATAATATTGTATCTAATAAACTGATTCCCTAATTTCATACAAATATAAATTAAATAATTAATATTTTTTCTTTGTTAAAAATACCAATAAACGATCGTACGTCTTAATTTTTAGGTAAAAATAAACATATTTACAATATAATATATTGAGATAAATATAATATTGATACATAGATAATATTATATAATATAAAATATATACTACCTATTGCACAATTTATATAATTTAGTACATTTTTATAACCTATGGGAAATTTATTTTTATTTAAAATTTTATACTTTAAGTAATGCTATTATAATAAACTTCTTGGGTATACTTACAATTTTATTTTTTTTTATGCGGGACTCTTAAAAGTTAAATCTTAATAATATATGTATTATGATTTATTTAAAAAGTGTATTTTTAAGTACTTTTTTAGATAATCAATACATTCTAGTATAAAATAGGATATTATATTATGTTTAATAATATAACCATATAATACCTTCTCGTGTTATTAGCAGGTTTATAATGAAAAAAAAAATTGGGCAAGATGGTGTCACTCTGCTGTACAGTAGGTTACAAGTGGGTCACTGTAATGGATGGTGATAAATTTGAATTCAATGATATAATATCATTGTATAAGAAAAACGATTCTGATCGAAAACGGTTAGTTAGCCTATGATATTATTTTGAATAAAATAATTTATGTATAACCTATTTACGTGGAACTTTGTTTTAAATTTTCAATCCTTAGCTATAAAATTTGAACACTTAATACATTTTTAACTACAAAATAATTATTAAATTTTAAAATTGATAAATTTTTTCGAAATATGAACTTTAAATGCTTATAAAAAAAAATGTGCCCATATATTTGTAAAATTTTTCCCCACTATTGTAACAATATACCAGGAGCCTAGTATTTAACCCGACAAATAATCTGAAAATGAAAATATAAACATTCAGTGAAATTTTCATGCATCTACAGTAAATCGTTTTTGATTTACAACAAAATAATAAAATCGCTACATGAGAAATCGAGTGAATATCCAAACTTCTAAAAATATGAGCTTAAAATGTTCATAAAATGTTATTTGATTTGCTTGCAGACGTTTTTTTTTTTTATAAAGGTAGACAAACTTATTAGGTATTTTGTAGTACATTTTCAAATCTTAGATAAAGAAATTCTAAGCACTTTTACTGTCCTAAAAGGTGACAACAAATAAAACATAATTAAAAAATAAAAAAAAATAGCACACATCATTGTAAAATCAATATATACTGTATACACTATATTATACAAACGTTAATTTTGTTTAGGTAAGTTGAGTTTATGAAATTTAATTAGCTATAGTACTACGTGTGAGCCATAATAATATTACGTATTAAATTATAATACCTACTTATACAATAAATAGCAAAGCACTTTTAAATTAGATTTAGTCAAACGATTTTTGAATGTAAAAATTGTTTTACTTATCTAAATTAATAGACAATAATAAATATAAAAATAATTTCTTTTCAATTTATGAGCAATTATGTATTTATTTAAATATTTTATAATTTTCGAAGTTTGTTTAGATGTAGTAAAACAAATTATAATTATAATATTAAATTAAAAAAAGAAATGCGATTAAAAGTGATTTTCATGAATATTTATTTAGGTACTTCTTCTATAGCGTAAAAAACCTTAGTTGTAGTATTTATAAATGGAAATAATTTACTGTATAACAGTATTGTCCGTTTGGAACATAATTTTCCTTGAAACTCTATAGTAATTTTAATGGTATTTAACAATACCGTTTATTTAAATTTAAATTTTAATTCTATCCGTCACGAAAAGAGATATTTAAAGTTGAATAAAGTTTTCAAATTTTCAATAACTAAAAACTTTATTTAACTAATGTTTTAAAAGAAATACCATCATACATTTGAATAACTATAACACCTCATTATTTATTATTTTAATTTTACATAGGTATACATAATAATATACTTAGGTACATTGATATATGTTATAATAATTTAGTACTGAAATAATAGGTTTTATTTTTAATTTAACTTTCATTTCAATACTTAATATAATATTGAATGTATAAAATCTAATATACAAATTATATATCTAATTTGTTTTTAAGCTATACTACTAATTCTTAAGGCAACATGTTATTTACTTATCCTTCAAGTGAAAGAAATTTTAAGTCTCATAATATACATTTAAGAGAAGTCATCTTAAAGGCTTAAATGGATTTAAGAGAATTGAAGCCTCAGAATAAAAAAACTGAGGGAGTAGATCTATGTCTCTACCGTATAGTAGGTGTCGAGTGTACCTACCAGGTACATCGTCATTATGTAATAATTGATTACTGTTCAATGTGGTCGGAGGAACCTTGTTATGATATTAGTTATCCAGAGAATGTTTTCTATTCCTTATGGATACGTTTTCCGTAGCTGGAGATTAGAGCACTCTTTATAAATAATAAGATATGTTTGGTTTATAAATCGATGATAATTATTATATTTAAAATAGTACATTACTGTCTTGGAAGATGGTTGTTAACTATATACTGTATACACTTAGTATAGCTGTATAGGCGAGTTCGCTCGTGTTGATGGTTACTGTCGAACTAACTGCCATGTGTCATATTTTAGTAATAACTAATAAATAATAATTTGGATGGGTAGAAAAGTGTTGAGTGTGTATATTTTGTATTGGTCAATACTATAGGGTGTTGTATAATCTATATGTACCTATAGGGTATTAGGTTGTAACGAATGTTACAACAGTAATGTATAACATATTATATTAAATATTAGTTTTTTTTTTTAACAAAATTCTATATTACACCATCTGTTACAATTATTGAACAATAAGCTTAACTGTTTTAAGTGATAATAGATAAAAACAAAATAGACCAAAAATATAGAGGGAAGAGGCCTCCCATAGGAGGTACTTCAAAAATTTGAACTTAATGATAAATCATATCATGATAAATATAATTATGTGTGGAGACGATGTCTGGCTCAAATTTTAAGGTTATCTAATAAATTTTCTTTTAGTAGTAAACTTTAAACTCATATTTTCCAAAACTATAGCATAATAATATATATTATTATAATATCATACTATATTATTATTTTTATTATTGTTCTTAATTTTTTTTTTTTTTATTGAATGGCAATTATATAGTCAACTATGTGTGGCAAGGATTTGTCACTAAAGACCCAGGCGGTCACCCATCTGGAACTAGTGACACCGGCTGGTGCTTGCCTCAGAACACGTTTAGTGACTGAACTCAACAACCACGCTATACCGTGCCAATGTTCTTAATTTATGCGTCTATAAAATGCTAGATATATATTATGGTGACATTTTTTGTCCATAATTTTTGAATAATAACAAAAAAACAATATCAATTTAGTTAAAAACCGATTTCCCGTAAAATTCCGTTTTTCAATAACTATTAATTTTTTTCCAATTATTTTGAAAAGTAAGAGGAGTCTGCTATATTTTATTCTACAAAGTACTAACTAGATCCAATTTACTTTCAAAAACCATCTTCGAAGTTGAAATCATTACCAATACATTAACTGTTACACCAAGAATCTAAAATAGTATTTAAGTTTAATAATAAGAAATAAGAAATAAGCATTCAATGACAGTGTCTTAACTATTTTATGAATTATTGAAATTATTATTATAAGAAAAACATATAAAGTTATTACCTTATTTTCATCGTTAATAATTAACATATTTTAAAATTATTGAAATTAGTTTATACAAATCACGTAGGTAATCACTAATCAGTCATAATATGGTAGTAACTTGAGATGACCCAGGGTTTTTTTTTTCATTGACTATTTAAAATTAAATTATTCTGTATAGGTAGGTAGGTACTGTTTTAGTTATAAAATTTATATACCTAATTTAAATCTGGAAAATAAAACTATACTCGTTGTAATATTAATTGCGTACAAATAATTAGGTAATAAGTATGTATGAATATTCACATAGGTAAGTATGAATAAAGTATGATATTATAAATATGATAAATTAGAGAAATAAAAAATGTAAACAGTACTAGTTACATTTTGAATATGAACAGTTAATAAATCAATATATGGGTAGTGGATGCTATTATTTTGTCTGAACTCTGTATAATGTATTCAAACAAAATCAAGGATGTAAAATATAAAATATAATATTATGTCTTATTTTAAACTAAAAATTACTGAACTATAGAAGTGTATGAATTGGTTACCTAATTGATTTTATTTGTTATGCATGTAAGTACACTGTGTCTAAATTCAATAGTTTATCTATTTATCGATGATCAAATAATTATTCTAAACGAGAAGATGGGTGTATAAAAGCAATATTTGGTTCGACGGGCAAGGGAAATATACTATCCATTTTTCAAACTTTTTACGTTATTTAGTAGAATTTCATATAGGGCAAAGGAGGAAAAGGTATTCTGCACGTATTTTACAGAGCATAAATAATTTCACTGTAACGTCAAGCATTGAATAGAATTTCGCGGGTATATACTTGGGCAATAGCCAGGAATACATTTAAATATTTCTTATGCACAATGTCAAATTTCCCATTAAAATATGGCAAGACATTTTGCCATGCACGTGCAATGCAAATCTTGTTTATATATTTTCTACTTTACATATTGTGACCGTCTCCCTAGAGCCTCGTTAGCTAATGTCTTGCAAACTTGTAGAATAAGACATGAGTTCTGCTTATGTGAGATATCCTGACTAAGATTTAAGATACAACTCAAATAAAAAATCTACACTAAATATTATGATTATGATTAATAATGGTTTTAAGCTATGAAAGTATATTTAACAAAATACACTTATCGTTATTTTACTGTATTTAATGTTATACATATTAACCTTTTGATTGCATGTTGATTTTTTCATATAGGTATAGGTAGTGTATTCATTTGAATACAAAATATGATAAATGAAATTTAAATTTTTAGAATGGTTCAATAGTTATGACAAGAATTGAATTTGTTTTTCAGTATAATATAACGTATGATTTTTCATTTAATTATTTTATTAAATGTTATATTTTACAGCCCTGGGCGATGATGGTAATTTTTTTCACTGTTAAAATTTAAACTAAATACATTTATCATTTGGTTACTCATTTAACGATAGTCTTTGAACAATATAGATTTGTTATAAGTAACCCACATCTATGTAGAATGTAGATTCATAGAATATTATGAAAAATATTGGAAACGAATATTGACGATTAATTACCATTTGATATATAAAAATTCAAAAAAGTTCATTTCAATTTTTCTATTTATTTTCTTTAATCCTCGGTTTATTATATTTTAAATTGTTTTAAACTAACTATTACACATTTTATATGGCTGGATTTTATTTTGGGCAGATGTCCAATTACAAAGTCCGAGTACATTGTATAATTTATAACAATGGATCGAAAAATAGAAAATACAATTTTAAAATTATTAAAAAGAATCCATCGCAGTAAACTAAAAAATAAATCTGCGTTACGATTACTGAGTCACATTATCTGAACTTGTGATGCACACATTTAATGCTTACAAAATATATTGACTTATAATTTATAAATAGATATAACTTTTATTTTACATACAAAAATGTAAAAAAGTAATTCAAATATCATTAAATGCAAATGTGTCGTTTGAATGAGACTTTTTGGGTGATGCGAGTGAAACATTCTGGATGAAACAGCATGTCTGTTAAAGACGCGTTCACATCAGTCAAAGTCGTTATTTACATTGTTAAGACTCTACCGAAGGAAAAGGGTGGCGATCGTTGTTTTAAGGGCCACGGGGTAAATAATTTCCACGGTCATTAGCATCGTATTCGCTTTCGTCGCCGCCTGAAAGGAGGCCAACTTTTTTCCCTTCGTAATAGTTCCTTGCACTACCCATATAGCATCCTGGTTTCTCTCTGCAGGAGAAGTAAATTATTTTCCCTTTCTTTTTCATTTCATTTCCTGAGAAACGTAAGTAACAAAGCCGCTACTATATCCACGACGACAGAGGTGATGTTCGTGCATAGGAGTTAATTACACGGAAAATTCTAAAAACGCGATAAGACGTTTTTTTTCCCGTTATATCTATTCTACATCAGAAGTCACAACGGTTATGTTCTCTCTGTCGTTTATATTTATCGCAATGTTTTAGAAAAAACGATTTTATTCTCTTTATGGAGCATGACACAGATTCAAAGGGTATGGGTGTAATTATACCAGACCATACATCATTATAATAAAAGTTCCCTCTAATATGTCCAAGAAATATATTGAAATAAGTTGTTTGTATTCATTCTTTTAAAAGTTTTAATTATATTTTAAATGTAATCATGATTCACTCAATAATAATAATAAAAAAAATTATTGTATGGGAAATAGAAATCGAGTATTTGGCATCTCGATTTTATAAATTAAGCGTAAATACCTTACACAGGTAAGATTAAAATAATGATAGATAATGATGATATAAATTTGAAAGTAAATATTAAAGAAGAACGAACACTACGCTTGAATGCTTTGCATATAATCATAAATTTTATTTACAGATCAAGTGATGAACTAGGTAAAAAAAGTTTGCTTTACTTAGTTATTTCATGATATTATTCATATTCCATAGGCCATAGCCTATGGTCATCTTATTTTATGGAATATAACATTATGAAATATTTAGTAGTGTAACTGATAGCATTGATTATAAATACTAGTTCAAACGGTTAAAATCATTATGTAAGCAGCTCTCGAAATACTGAAAATAACTCAATAAACGATAAACGGGGTCTAGAATGCTTATCCATTGTAAACTACATAATGTTTCATTTAATAATTTGTAGCTCTTCTAAAATACTTCATACCTATATAAATATCTAATTTTAAATTAATAGTTTTTTAATTATTAATCGTAAGTCATAACAATTGAAGAGTGAAAATAAAAAATCTATTCGTTCAATGTTTAATCTAATTAATAAATACTAACATCATTATAAAAGTATTATTTTTCAGATTATAATATAAAAAATATCAAAAGTTGATGATAGTGGTTTACTCAACAAACGTTTTTAGAATATTGCATGTTTTTAAGCAGAAATGTTCTATAAAATATAATCATTTATTCGAAATAATTAGTGTCATTAAATTAATAATCATAATTTTATCATTTATATAATTATATTATAGTAGATTTTAATTAGTTCAATAATGTGTTAATCACCAATGTTTTATGTTGTATGCTTAAACAATTTTGCATATCATATAAAATATTATTGAAATTACCAGGTTCTAATAATATTGTACTGTAAATTTCTAATTAGTTTTTATCAACATTTAGGGACAAATAGTGTTTGGACGCACTGCTGTATTAATTGTGAATTTAAAATTTAAAACAAATTGTTTTACAAATATTAGGTGATCACCATCCGTGATTTATAAAGAAAATAAGCATACTACTCACTATTCCAGACACGGTGATTTCCCCTGTAGTGGATAGAGGCAGGTAATCTGTAAGTATGCACCCGTCTAGCGCCGCACTCAAATGTTTCACTGGACAAGGCGCTCTCATTTCATTCCACCAAGTAGGACCATAAGTACCCATTATAAGCCATTGGTATTTGCCACCAACCATACCGACCCTAAATTAGCGAAGGTTTCATTAATTAAAATACAGCTGAATAAGTAAAATTAATTTTCAGTAGGTAACAAATCATAATATAATTACGTAATAATAATGTAATATAATTACCTGTAAGCTTCACAAAATACTTTTCTAGCCCACGTTTCATTGAAATTACCCAGAATTATACGAATATCTTTTTCTTGGAGTTTTTTGATCGGCAGAGACACATCACCAGCTATGTTTTGAGTGTCATCAACAACAAAATTGTCTTTCTCCAGCATAGCTACCAATTGGTTGTGTGCCTGTGAAAGTAGATAAAAATAGATTGATATAAAAACAACAGACAAAAACAACGAATTATCACTTATTAATTAAAAAAAATTATTCTAATATTTTAAAATTTTAATTCCAGTAGCCACACTATTTTCCTTTTAGTTTTATTAAGTATTAATAATCAAAGATAATAGTTTAAAACTTTAAACATAATAATCAGAATATTGTATTTTTAATTTCTGATTCATAACAATGTATTATAATATTATAATCTGATACACTCAAGGTAATAATAAATCTTAATGCATTTCAAATGTTTTAATAATATTGTCTTAAATTTTTAATTCTATGAAGTACGTGATGATAAATATTTTGTTTAATACGAGTATGATGGAATTTTTAAATTAAGATTTAAGAACTATTTAATATTTATGTATTATTAGTTAAATATAAAATACAATTATGAGACATACCGTTCAAAATGTGGAAATAATGTAACTTATATAGGTAGGTACAGAACTTTTTTTATCATTATAATTTATTACGTCAATTGAGATTATACTATTATAATAGTTTTAATAATATTCTATCGAAAGATGCTATATTGCTATCGATGACGAAGTCAGTGAGAATAATTTCTCTATTACATAAAAAATATCAACAATACTTTGTTAAATTAAGATTTATTTACAGTTCACAGAAAATTTTTTAATACTAAAATAAAACCTATTTTATTTATAATAAAATCAAAAAAAAGTATAATTTTGTTAATAAAACACCAGGGGAAAAATAGTTCTTAAGACGGCTTATTGTTTTAACAATTGAAAACAATAATCTTTGCAGTATTTAAAGAATAAATAAATCGTTTTTTTCTCAAAGATAATTTTTGAAATTACGTTGTTAAAGAATATAATTAATTGTTTTGTATATTATATAATATATATCAGGCGTTGAGAAAATATAGTACTTATATTTATTATATTAAAGTACTAAAATCATCTATATAATGAAAAAAAAATAAACTACTATTTGACTGAAAGATTATTCAGACAATAATATTTAGGTACAATACTCTATTCTTTATGCATATTTTATTTTTTAATACCTTTTGATTGTCTATCAATGTGTATCTCTGGTGTAATGAAAATACTAATTTTGTTTTCATTAGTTTGATATTAAATTTTGTAATATTTTTATATATATAAAAAAAAAAAAAAAAATGATTTAAAAACAAACTGTAGTATACTATTTAAAATATCTGAACACATTTTTTATCTGTTATAAATATATTTTTATTGAATTTATATTATTATTTAGTTTGCGTGATTATTCTATGAATAATAATTGATAGTAATTCAGTTAAAGTGTGGCCAGATACCAAGTCAATAATTAATTTTATTTTGAAACATGACTAATTATCACTAATTATCATTAATTAATTCATAACATACAACTTATTATAATATAATATCATTATTAATTAGTATCTATTTAAACTAATTATGTAATTGAGAATAACGAATATTTTGTATTTAGCTAAAAACCTTATAGCAATAAAAATCTGTAACAATAATAAAATTGAAAAAAGTATAAAAATATAATTTATAATTTTAGATTCCTAGTGGAGAGAGGAATAATAGGTATATTAATGATTTTTTTATGATGTGTATGTAATGTGTATAATTGTTTTTTGTAAGTTTGTAATCACGTTTTGGAGCAAACATTTTCATCAATCTTCATTATTGAATGGTTTATGGTAGAATTTGAAAACAATTTTTACAATATTAAATATTCTTTGCAAACGTTTGAAGTTCTAATTTTAACAAAATTCATCAAAACACGAACATTTGCAAGTTATTTAGTAGTTAAAAATGTATAGAATTTTCCATTTTGATCGCTGAAACATTAAAACTTAATAAAATGTTCCATATACCTATGTTTCTTTATAGGTTTCATCATAAATACATATTATGCGAACATTTTTGAAAAAGTTTTTTCAATTCTTTATTCTGTTTTCTATAAGTTATGTAGGAAATAAATGTTTGATTTTTTTTTAGTGTCACACTAAGTTAAGTGAAACATTTTTGATTTCAAAATAGTGTGACGTGTGACTGCGCGTACGTATGTAAGTACGGATTTCAAAGAACCTTAGAATAAAGCTTTCGGTGAACTTAAACACACTAATAATCAGTCACTTAACACATCACTCACAATGGATATGGAATATTTCCTGAATCCCAAAGCTGGGCAAGTTAACCAATTTTTTTAACTAGTTAAAGTTAAGTTATCCTAAAATAAAAAAAACTAAGCTAAGTTAAAGTTAGTTTTAAATAGTTACTTAATTTGAGTAACTTAGTTAAAGCTACACATTTTCATGAAAATAATAACTAAGTTAAATTAAAAGTTACTTCTTTTTTTAAACATCTTTAACTTACTCATAAACGTTTTATTTATATCACTAACCAATGTAACCCTTCTATGGTTCGTTGGTAATAACTTATTATTTAAAAGTTATATAAAGATAATAACGACGATAAATATTATATGAAATATTGAAATAATATTATAATAATTATTAATTATTATATACTTAATTTATGCGGCTAATTTTTGGCAAAATTAATTCAATCTACCATACTACTAATAGACAAATTAACTACTTATAGTAATTGAAATACATAAGAAATTATTGTTAGAATTAGAGACTGCAACACACCGTCTCTGGCCTCTGCTCAGATTTTTTTTTGTGTTCAGTGATTTTTTCTTTGTCAATTTTAATACCACCATTATTACGGTGACCTAATTGATGAACACGCGAAACCTATTATATAGCAGAGCGAGTTCCTTGGTTTTTTGTATAGATAATATTGTTAGTCATAGTCCATAGAAGTAAACAATGCACTATATGCAAAATTAAAAAAATTAAAAAAGTGTTAAATAATAATTATTAGGTACGTATTGTATATGCTTTATAAATTATAATTATTAGGTTGATTTTGGTTTCAATGAAATTTCCAAAAATTATTTAACTAACTGTTTTGTATTAATTAAATTATTTTCTTATAACTTTTTAAGAAGTTTTTAATAGGCTTTTTTTAGAAAATTATACTCATATAATTGTACTTTACATTTTAGTGAGCATGAGAATATAACGAGGAAAAGACATGTTTCAATTAATTTGTCGAGAAAGTAGAGTTTATAAAAAAGATGAAAAGTACATAATATGACAATAAACAATAAAGTAGAAGAAGCTCAAAAAAATGTATGTTTATGTTTTTATAATCAATTACCCTTATTATAATAATATGCTAGAACATGAAAGTAAAAAAAAACATTCTCTAATTTTTTTTAACAAACACTGCACCTGAGACTAGCCATTATATTTAAGACTTGTGTTTTTTGTATATTTTTATTTCAAACGCATATTATATCTTAAGGCTAAAAGAGAAAAAGGGAGGAAACTTCTTAACTGGTCGTTAGTTGGAAGTTAGTTGGTTAAATAAATCATACCACGAAAACTTTTTACTGGCTTGCCAGAAAAAAGTAAAAAGTTGATGCAATAATTATTATAAAATGTACATATACATAATAGTTCAAGTAAGTATTTTAGACTACCAGAAGTTACTATTAATTCAATTAATATTCAGGTCACGTAATGTTAGATAAGTAAAATAAAAACAATGTTATTTTTAAATTTAAAATATTTTTAAAATAAAATACTATGAACATTTTATTTTCTTTATACAATTTAAAATCTACATACAAAAATTTATTATAATATAAGAGTGTGATAAATAAATAAATATGAATTAAATATACGTTTTTTTTACTGTATTAGAGAGTCGCAATCATAATTGTTTTTATTTATATTTTTAATATAATATAGTCGATTATGATTAAAAAACTAATTTGTTCGTATTTCGTTGTCACGTTTGTTAAAAATTAGGCAAAAGACGAAAGTCTATTTATAGATATAATATACTATATTAATACTTTAAAAAATCTAATTATTAATTTTAATTTTATAAGTATTATAATATTTACCTAGGTATGTCAGATTTAAAATTTAGTCAGGATACGGAAATAGCATATCTACATATACGCATTATTAGTATGCTTATTATTATAGTGTTTTAACAACCGGGTATGTAGGAGGACAAACGTGTGGTGAGACACCCTGTTATTATATGAAAATATAATATTATGTAGGTTAAAAACAGGGAAATGTTTGAATTATTGTTCATTAGTTAAGAGTGGAGAAGGGATACTTTTTAATTAAAAATATAATTAATTGATGGCATAATCTATATATTTTATCGTTTTATGTCTAGAGTTAACTTTTTAATATTATACTTTTATTTGCATGCAAATTTATGATTGCCTGTTTATTGTTATTTTAGAGGATTACATTTTCTAATATTTCGACATATAATTTTAAGCTTTAAAATAAGAATTAGTGAAAAAAGTTACACAACAATACTTATTTAATAATAGACACTATGTCGTACTAATAATTAATAACTAAAATATGTAATACATTTTTAAAAATCATTTAGAAAGTTATGTAATAAATATAATTGTTTTGTATTAATACCTATTAAATTAATTTTTTTAAATCATATAACTTAGATTTAATGTAGGTATAATTAATGAATACTATTAATACTTATAATATGAAAAAGTTACGTTAAATTAATTTTTCAAAGGTTATATTGATTTTAAACACGAAGTTACAATTTTTTATTTAATGTTCTTATTATTTTAATTAGGTACTTATTTAATTTTTATTAAAAAGTTATTATAAGGGGCTTAAGCCCCCCTCTGAATGTAACAAACCACACTAGATGTCAAAATAAATTGTGTATTTTAATATACCTATATATACTTGGTACCTCTGCTAGAATAAAGTAGGAGTGCTGAGTAATCACTAGTTAGTAGATTGAAGCGTTTAAAAATGTATGTTTACGCTAATGGATAAAACAAAAATGTTAAGCCTTCCCACGGATGTGACCAAATATCCGACTATGGCCATACGAGTCTTTAATAAATGTTAATAATAATAATAATAATATGTGGTCTGTGATAGAGGTAGATCTATTTTATTTATTTATTAAACATTTTATTTACAATCTATACAATGCAATTAGTAGAATAGGTAAATTTTATACATGGTTGTTAACAGGAGGTAGCGTTTACGGGCAGGCACTCGGCAGTGCTACCCGACCAGGATACGTTTTAGGTTTTACCTATTGTTTTATTTTTTTTATTTTATTAGGTTTCTAGGCCACTTTATATTGAGTCTTCTACGTACATTACCGGGAAGTGAGCGTTTTGGTATTGGATAGTTTTGCAAAACCCCATAACTGAATACCGTACTTCCAAACTGGTCGAATTATTGACTTGTATCTGGTAAGTTTATTGGATAGCGAGAGTTTGGATTTCAAAAGAGTGGTCTTAGGAGTAGTTCTATTTAAATATAAAAAAAAAAAAGATTAGCTTCGTTATTAAAAATACATTTTGGATTATTTTTTATTGAGTATTATATGGTGGCCCAGTTTGGACAATTGGACCTGTTCAGCCCTTAAAAATCTAATCAAACCGTTCAGGGGCAGCACGAATACACCAGGGTTTTATTTTTCATTACTACGGAGCTTTTAAACTCCGATTTATTTCTCTTTGTTTTTATTTATTTTAAGAGCTGTTTTATTTTGAAAATTGATCTTGGCTGTTAAATTAAAGTAACTGAAGAAATAAGTTATTATTCATGAAAAAAAAAATAGTTTAACAAAAAAATGAAAACGTAATATAGTTTATTGAGATACAAAACATGTATGAGTGTGATGATATTTTGTTAACACAGATAGTCCTATGGACAATTTGTTTGATTTTTAAACTAAACTTATATTCCTAATTCTTCATTTCGACATATGTATACTTTACGCTGAACACATTTCACACTTGAATACACTTCATTCTAAATCCTATACCGATGTCATAAATTAATATATAACCTAACCCCACATTAACTAAAATTCGATACATTATTAAGCAATTTTCCAGTAAAAAGAACCAAGATATTAACAAGTATCTAATAATAAATCGAATGATAAAACAATTACCGAAAAATCAACCATACATGTCACACACATCTATCTTCTGTTTATAGGATCCGTCTATTCATCTTACATTCATTCTTATTAAAAACACTGTTATTATCCTAATTCATAAACTAGACAAATTGCCTAATCCCCCTTCATCCTACCAACCAATTAGTTTACTCTCTTTTTTTTTAAAAAAAAATCTTCGTCTAATTCTGTGTTTTAAAAATTTGTTTTAATCTTTTCACCAAATATCAGCTTACAAAGCTTTGTGGTATGCTATGAAACCACACGCTCTTTTCAACGGACAATGAGTTAAGAATTTCTACTCTCTTTGCAATTGCTTACATTTACTATAAAAAATTTCTCTTTGACATTTGTAGGTCACCCGAATCCTATAGTATCTAATTTTTATTTTATCACTCTCCCAGATAACCTAACAAAATTTTCCAAGTGACTTCCAAAACAATAAAAAATATCTGCATATTAATAATCTAATCCAATCAAACTAGTGTCACTTCCATTAAATTTTTAAAATTGTATTTTTTGTAAATTGTAAATGTAAATTTTAATAATATTATTTAAAAAAAGCTTATATTAATACACGAATATTAATATTACTTTACTCGATTCTTATACGGAATATAATATTCCCCAATAGTCACGTAAGATAATCGAAGGTGCGTATGAATGGAGATGGTCTTAAATTTTTCGATGAACTTAAATGAATTGAACGACCAAGAAAAATATAATTGTTTCTTACATCCACATCCGCGTGTAAAAATGTTGATGCACTGCGTTACCAATGGTTATTGGTTGTATATGTAATATGTTTATTTATAATGTGGTAATACACTGATACAGTATAAATGTTGTGAAATATATAATTATTATTTTTGGAAATAGGTACATTATCATTTTTTTTTTCAAACAATTATTAATTTTATTATAATAGAATATCATTGAGTAAAGATTATAATTGTTTTTCTTGTTTTAAAATGTAGTTAATATGTTTTAAATGATATTATATTTTAACTCAAGACAGAAAATATGGTTTTTTTTTAAACAGAACTGTTTTGATTAATTAAAATCAACAAAGTGTCACGTTTTTTTAATTAATTTAAAAATGTTCACTTTTATAGAATTAAAAAAATAAGGTACGCACTTTCCAGTATTTCGTTAAAATGTCATTGCTAATTAAATTGACAACAATTGATAAAATATTACAAAGAATTCTTATAAATTATATATTAAATTACTATTTTAGAATATTTCTTTATAACAAGAAAAATATTAAACACTAGTCGAACGTTTATATTAAATCTTTACTAAAGTTGTTCAACATTTTATTTATGTACTATTCGAATTTCGAATCAAACTAAAAATTCATGTTTAGTATTTAAAGGAACGGGGAACGTATGCATGAATTTTAAGATGATATTTTTTTTTATTAACAATTCAAATTTGTAAACTACCTAGTAAAACATTTTAAAAATAAATTACTTCCAAATAAGGGTATAATAATTTTTATCCACTCTCAAACCATTGTTCAGCTTTCAAATTTTTATTTAAATAAATAAAAAACATATGACATGTCTCCAAAATTTAATAATTATTATAATATAGATATTTTTATATAAATCTACATTTTAAAATGTACATGCTTTAAAATTGAATGTCTACTTTTATTGTTGTATGCATCTTACTTTTAGAAATCATATGTATATATACTATTTTTGTTAGTGAGTTTTGAAAATGTAATCTAATATTCTAACATAATTATTAAAATATACAAATAGACATTAAATTGCTCTAATTCTCTAGATCGCAAATTTTGAAAGTTATAGAAACAAACATAGTGTTGTTAAAACTAATACAAACCATTTTAAAGTTTTAAAAGACAATTATTATTTAAGATTTGTAATATCAAGCATGATTCTTAGGTATGACATTAACTTGTTTCACATATGAATATGGATTTTTTTAAAAATGTCTAAATAATAAATTTAAAACATCGTTCATTTTTAAAATAAACGTTAATGAAAAAAAGTTTGAAAGAAGTTAGAATAATCGTGTTTAACACAGCTCATAGTACGGTTTCTTGGATAATCCCCTCGACATGAATAATCATGATGGATTAATCTGTTTAGATCCGATCTTTCGAGAAGGAAACTAATGAATACGTTGCATTTACTGTAAATGTTATTTGATTTTGAGCTGCCACTGCCGTCGGTATTGCATGTCATGAAATGTGCTATTGACGAGATTGTAATATCATTTGAAAACAACATAATGCAATATGTGACGGCATATTTGGATACATTTTAGGAACTATCAGATTATTAATTGCATATATTAAATTGTTATAATATCGGAATTTCGTTTATAATTCTGTCATTCACGTAACATGCGCACCACTCTGTCATTATGTCAGTTAAAATGGGAAATTAACAAGCTATACGTGCTTTTACGTGCATTAGGTATCATACGAGTATACATACATTAACAACAAAATAAATAATATTTAAATTGCTGCCACAGTACCAGTGAAATCATTTTTGAGCACAATCAATAATTGTTCTTTTTTCATTATTTTAATGATTTTACTAAGGATTAGTAATTTAAAATTAAATTATACTTTTCTTTTAACCTCATATGTTTTCATATGGAAATTGTTTATATGCATTATTGTTAATATATAAATTATAATTTAATTTTCAAGGTACCTAATTTTCCATACGCGTACTAATATTATTTTAATCGACTAGAGTAGCGAATTAAAATTTTATTATAAAAACAAAATTACTCAACTAGTTCATTTATTTAAACAATTTAAAAATTTTTTACAATTACATTTTTGATTTAACTGTAACTATTGATGTTGAATAGTAGAGCTTCTGAGCTTTTAAGTAAATTGATTTCAACAAAAAATAAAATAAAAATAGTAAATAAACGTCTGAACAGATGGAAAAATTACATATTTTTATGTTAATTTTTTTAATTTATTAAAAATCTACGTCAGGAGAAATATTAGCTCTTTGCATTAAATGCGTGATATAAAAGCAATATGAAAATGTACAAAAAGATAAAGATTGGAAGTGAAATATTAGGTGTTAGTTTTCGTAAAAGATATTATTATTTTTATTTTATTAAAGTTATAATATGGTGTAATGAACAATTGTAAATTTGAGATTTTTATTAAAATAATTGATTTAAATAATTGATGAAGTAGACAGAAGAGTGAGAGGAGTAACGTAAGACACTGCCAGTCACTTAAATTAACGTAACATTTTTACATTTTATATTATCATTTTTTAATAACTTTTTTTTTTAGTGTGTTCAATTCACATTTTTCTGATGAAATGTTGTCTTTTGTATCAGATAAGATTTTTTTAGGTAGCTGAAGTGTCAAATGTCTTTTCATATTTCATTGGCTTAGGTACTTAGATTTAGATTAGAATAGTAGAAGCTATTTTCTTTGTGGAGTGACAAATTTTAAACTGTGTTTTCTGTTTACTTAATATTAGTGCAGCGATTATGTTGAAATATAATAATCCATCAATAATAGTATATAGTAAAACTATATTAACTTTATAGTGTACACCCTATGTTTGGAATTTTGGTTACTAGAAGTAAGCATTAAAGTATGTAGGTACCTACAGCTGGATTTCAAGATGAACATAGTATGTTTGAAATTTTAATATATTCTATTTTAAGTGCCAAGATTAACTATATAAAAACTACAAAATCCATTAGGTATTGTGTAATTTGTTTACTAAGTTTATCTCAAAATGATAAAGATACTGTTTTTGAGAATATTATTATAAAGTAGGTACCTATTCAACTTGATCTCCTTGATTCAGTTAGGTATTTTTACAAAAGATTCCAAGGATATTTCAGATTACTGATTTTAGACTCATTACATAATAGAGAACAAAATCACAATTGTTGTTTTAGAAATGATCACCAAAGTATTACACCAAGGCTACCATTACTTTGTGATAGTTATACAATTTACATTAGGTCTAAAATTTAAAGTAATATGTACTTTATTATCAACATGTTTTTTATAGAAAAATATACTAACTATAATAAGTGCTTATGTGATGTATTACATTATTATAAAAGTGTAATAAATAGGACGTAGGTACACGTGATCAGGTACAGGTACAATTACGCACTTATGAAAATATATGTTTGATAGTCGAATGGTAAATTATACTGAATTTCCGACAATGCTTATTGCCAGGGCCGACGTTACAATTTGCGGGGTCCGGGACATAACTTTTTGGCGGGGCCTATAAAATAAATGTAAGCTTACGTTAAGTATTTTTACCTATACTTTTACCAGTACCTCACTTAATCATTTTACGATTTGATAACAATAATATATAATTTGAAGACCTCGGTAAAAATCTCCAAATTTTGGTCAAAATGAGTTTCTAATATTGCATATTATTAAAAAGAATAAAACTGGTGCAAAAACCAGAAAATGGTATTCGATTGTTAAATACACAGATATCATAAACATAGAGGTGACTTGAAATTTTTAATTTATTACGAATATGATAAATACATACTATATTTTGAGATTATACAAATTTGATTAGGACAATTTGTCACTGGCTACTACTACTACTACTACTACTACTACTACTACTACTACTACTACTACTACTACTACTACTAACTACTACTACTACTACTACTACTACTACTATACTACTACTACTACTACTACTACTACTACTACTACTACTACTACTACTACTACTACTACTACTACTACTACTACTACACTACTACTACTACTACTACTACTACTACTACTACTACTACTACTACTACTACTACTACTACTACTACTACTACTACTACTACTACTACTCTACTACTACTACTACTACTACTACTACTACTACTACTACTACTTATAAGAATTGAAAAATCGTATTAATTGGTGATGTCTTGTTGTTGCTCCTAGGTTTTCATTTGTTTAGTACCTACCTACACTATATAGAAAACTATTCACTTTTATAATTTATTACTATAGTGTATACTGTACAACATACCTAACCTAACCAGTATTTCGTACTTGATTTAATTCAATTACATTTTTATTAATAATATAATATTATCAAATAAAATTATAAAAATTCAAATTATTTTTATAATATAATATGTAAATTGTTGTATTTAAATAAAACTTAGGATTTTTCAAGTGCTTGAGCCCCTCACTCAAATGAGGGGTTCAAAGCGTGGGATTCGGTTCGCTCCTGACTTAGGACGGCCCAGCAGTTTTTTCCCAATATTGTTGGATAGGGTCCAAATTACCTACGAACTTTTTCAAATCAATACTTTCCAATGACTAGATAGGAGGAAAACATGATGTACTATAGGTAATTTAAAAGCAAAAAAGTATCAACTAAGATTTTATTTAAAATCTATTGATGTGTTGAAACATATCAATATGTCTTATGAAAAAAACGGTAAGAAATAAAGTAAAATTCAAATTACAGTACTAGTTAAGATTCAAAATTTATACACAATACAGATGATAATATTTAATGTGTAAAAGCATTTTTATCTTTTTGGTATTAAATTAATTAAGTTTAAAAAATACAAAACTTACAGATTTTTAAACAATACTTCATTTCACCATAAGTATTAAAAGAAATAAAACTGATACAACACAGCTAGTACTTAAATACTCTATTTTATATTGTGTACAAACTAACAAGCTCCCTAGCTAAGTTCCCTAGATAGTAGTGCCACTTGAGTACTTGACGCTCCTTTCATTCACGCCACCTCATTCTATTATAATATATTTTTGTAGGTACAACACATTTGCTTGTTAGTTGTAGTACAATATTGAAAACAGATTGTACCTTTTCTATTTTAATAAAAATAAAAACAAATTTGGGTGTGGATTAACATAGAATATAACTTCTTATGTATAATTATGTTATCAGCTGTTTAAGTTAAATATTTTTATTTTGTTTAATTTATTAAATTTTTTTGAAAAACTAGGTATATATCTATTAAACGGTAAGTCTTAAGAAACTTTTACTTTTAGTGTGGTGTCTACTAACAAATTAGTATACACATATTAATTAATAATTGTTTACTATTACTTATAAATAAATATAATATAAAATATTAAAAAATGCAAATATGTATGTGATATATTTTGAAACTTACCAACGCGTATCTTGGCTCGTTTTGGTAGATAGTGCCTACTCTTGTCCAATTGAAATGTCTCAGCAGTGCTAGTCGAGGAGCGTTAAATGCATTTTCACTTGGTACAACTCGAAAGAAATTTGGGAAATCTGTTTTGCTGAACATTGGATGGGTATCAGCATACGACAACTGCAAATTAAATCAATTGATAATTAAAATTAAAATAGAAAAATAGAAAAATACTTATATTTGATATGGATAATCATTCATGCGTGCTTGTGTAAATAGTAAACTACGAATTCATAATAATAAGTGCGTGTGTATGGGTGGGCGCGCAGGCTTCATGGCAGGGGGCAATATTAAAGATGTCAAGCGAGAAGGGAATTAGCCTCTCAAAATTCTCTGAAATCTCTAAAAATGTAATATCATTTTTCATTAATAAAAAATCTAAATATGTAGTTTGTAAACATTTGTATTATGTAGGTATTGCATAGTTTACCTAAAAATAAATTACTGTTTGAGGTTTAAACATATAACCACTTCAGCCATGACTTGAATTTTAAAATAAAACTCAAGTTTTAACTTGTAAACATCATAAAATATTAAATCTTTGCAAAAAATAAAAAAAAACATCATAATATGTTCAGTACACTTTTAAGATAAATACATATAACATGTATTTTTATGAAGTTCCATACATTTTACAACGTTTGGCCGTAATGTTTTAATATTGTCAATGACTTCATTAAAGTTAATAATGTTATTATGTTAGACCTCTTATTTCTCTATAAACATGACTAAGAGTACAATGTTTTCTGGCTTTGTAGAACTCCAAAAATCTGTCTTTATGACGGAAGATTTCATTTAAGATTCTCTTATAACAACATTAATTATTGTTATCGGTATTAAACAATAATTTTAATGTTATTAAAACATTATAAAATAATATTAAACAGATAAAATTTTGAAATACCAATACACTTGTCCAATAAACTTGGATAGATTAACATTTTTATAACTATTTATTTTCCAAGGAGGCAAGATACTACGAGTTTAGTTTAAATTATCAAAATTTTATAAACTAGATATGATTGTTCAATATATATATATATATATATATATATATATACGTTGTAAATATTATTTTTTTAAATTATTTACACATATACACTACCGGTACCCATATGATAAAAAAAAAAAATAATAAAACTAATAAGAACTGTTCATGATTATAAAATAATATAATTAGGTATTTTAGAAAACATTTTAAAAATAAGAATATGTTTATTTAAAGAAAGTTGTTTGGATTTATCATATTACTATCTATAATTTATATTTGGTTTTGATTTATTTTATTATTTTTTTTTCTTCCCTGGACTTCATAGGTACAAATGTTCTCAATTTTTTCAAGACAAATTCATTTGACTATCACTGCTTACTACATGTTGTATGTATATTAGTGTAGAGTTGAGTTTTATTTTATAGGTTAAAATAACCTTACTATCAGGTTAATAAGCTAATACTTATTAACTTGATATGCTATCAGGTTATTAATATATAACAGTTTATCGTTAGTGAAAAATGAATAATATTGTATATAGATATAATAGGTATATAGATGCATTTATAATTTGATTTAATTTTAAATTAAATTATATATTTATTGGTTTTTATTTGTTGTAGGTATACTAATTTAATGTACCTAATATTTAAGTTTCCAAAATACATATAAGTTTCATTCCAGTTATCAAATTCAAATATTTAATGTGTTGTAAATATACGTATTGCGGTTATCCAATATTACATTAATTGACATTTAGCTTAGGATCATAATCTTCAGGAATACTCCGTCACAAAGTTTTCTTCCCGCGGGAAGTCTATAAATGTCAAGAAATTTACGTTTATACTATTCTTTGAAAATCCCAGCCAAGACAACCTGTCAATAAATAAGCTTTAAATCTAAGGTCCACCCGTACAAAGTAAATTTGAATTGAGGGAAACATTTATTAAAATATCGTTTGACATTGGATAAATAATGTTCGCTGCTGGCATTAACTTTGTCTTTTTTTTAATTTGAATATTTTTTACTCTGGTCATTCATAGCGGTACACAATTACCTACTGTATAATATAATTTAAATTTAGAGCGCATAATATAGAAATAAAAATCAAGCAAATATCGTATACACCTTTAGCTATGTACCTATACCGTATAGGTACGCCAACTCCATTTTATTCCATAACTATTTGGAATGATCATAAATTATAATTACCTATTTTAAATTTTGATTTAATATTAAGCCATTAAGAGGTACGGTTCTATATTATAAAACAATATGAACTTGTCTAGTAAATATAAATTTGTAAATAATTTTATTCGTAATTACCTATAATATATTCAAAATCGACAAGAAAATTTGAAATTTTAGTGAAGCTCAAGTAACGGGTTGCGTAAATTAATTGTTTTGAGAAGACACTTATTAAATTGAACGTAAAAATAGTTTTCGTGGCGAATTAAATAAAATTAAAAACGAAACATTTATTCTTATAATGGGTGCGTTGTTATAAAAACTAAATAAAACAAAATCAGCTAAGGCAATAAACAGATTTATGTGACACATTTTGATTTTTAATAAACTTACCGGCATAAAAAAATCTTCGAGTTATGCTAAATATTTTACGGAGGATTTAAAAGAATAATTTGGTAAGAAAATCATTAAATATTTTTTAACGAAATAAAATATACGAAAATGCCTCAGTAATGCATTAACTTCTTAATTTTAGAATTAAAATAATCGCTTTTAAAATTTTATTTTGTATGCTATATTCTATAATACAAACTGAAAATAAATTTTTAGTTAATTTCTTACAAAACTTATTCAACAAAATCGTTTATTTCTTTATTGTTTTTTGTACTATAACTGTATTTTTTCTTTCAATAATGCAGTTATTTAAAATCTGATTTTTTGAATTTTAAAATTTAAATACATTTAAAAACCATATTTTCCTAAGACTTTTTTTGTACTTCTTAAGGATTGTCTTGTGGAGATACAAACCTCTATTTTTTAAATACAAACCCCAATTCTAACTGTAAATTATTCAGTGGATAATTTTTTTGAAAAATTTTATGTATCAAAATCAAAATTCGTACGAGTAGTTTTGAGTTATTTAACTTAGTGTTCTAAGGACAAAAAGTCCATGGTAATGATCTTATAAGATATCTATGATTATATGAACATTTCAGTCATTAATATTAATCTATCGACATTAATAATTTGTTAAAATGACCCAAGTATAATAAATACTATAGTTTCAATATTATGTTTATTTTATATTTTTGTAAAACCAATTTTAAGGAATATTATCCTTAGTGCAAATATTTTAATAACTAAGAAACTACTCATTTAAATTTTGAATTAGGTACATCGACATTTTCAAAAAAATTATTCACTAACCAATTATTTACAGTATAAAAGGGGGTTCTCATTTAAAAAACAAAAGTTTGTTTTGCCACAGGATTCTCAAAAGCACAAAAAAATTAAAGAATTTGAAAAATGGTTTTGATTACTAAAAATTCCACAAAATCAGAATTTAAATAAATTCATTATTAAAAGAAAAAATTGGGGTGGCTTGGTGAATCACCCTGTGTACTTAGGTACATTGTTTATCGATAATATGAATTATGTACATGTTGGTATTTATATGATAAAGGAGTTATTAGTTATTTATAACTTATTAATATTGTTTTATTTAATTTTGGTTGAGGTTTAAATGTAGGTATGTATGTTTCAAAGCCAATTAAATCAAAATAATATGTTATGTAGAATAAGGGCACCAAATATGATTGCCTCAGGCCTTCAATTATAGTTAACATGGTAAATAAGGCTGATATGTCATGTAAGCTTATATATTTTAACCAACTAAAACAATATCCATTCAGTATAGATATTTACTAAATGTTTCAGAGTACAATGGCTTATACCAAGTAATGTAAAAGAAATAAAAGTGTATGAACTTTTTTAGTAAGTTTATGAAATTCTTAATTGATAATAATTGTTTGAAAAAAAAAAATAATAGGCTTTACAAAAAAGGTATTTTAATCGATTTTAGGTAAGTATCAAAAGTTTTAAAATTATTATAATAAGCCACAGACTCCTAATGTACAAAGTTTCTCCGGAGAAATATATTTTTATGAATTAAAAAATGTCTGTTCAAATATTAGCGCAACACGAAGTAGGTATAAATAAGATATAAAATAGTAGTAGGTATACCTAAATAAAATTCCCAGTATTGTTATTAACCAGGCATTTTTTAATGTTTTGTTTCGTTAAAAATAATATTTATTCTATTGAATGATTTAATTACCAAATTATTTATTCAAAATTTCAAATCCTTAGTAAAAATATTTACCATAAATTCAATGCATTTTTATGCAGGTAAATTGATATAATAATTTTTACAGTCTCGCGATAGCAGCCGTCCGCTTTGCACGCGTTCCATATGCGTTATCGAAATTAATTAACTCGTTAATTAATTTTAAAATATCACATTTTTTTTCTTCTATTACCACATCAGTATATTTATGTGAAAATGTCCGTTCAACTTCCAAATCTTTTTTTCTTTACGTAAAAATAAAGTGAAAACAGTTCTCTTTACACCCAAGTTAAGTAAGTGAATAATTGAATACGCAACAAATGTAATTTTATATCTTCGCTTTCCAATAATAAATATTAATCTATTTATCCTACCTATCCAACTTGCACGTCGTTACTGCATACGTCGCTCTCATCTGCGGCCTTAATTTACATATATAAATAGCAATAATAGACAAAATTACAAACACTATCCAATTACTCCGATTAAAATTGCGAAAAATAAAAACAACAACACAACTAATCCAGGCTGGTCTGTCATGAAGCCCACCAATAACAACAACCAACAACAAAAGACATCATTCCAGCTATTCTGCCTCTGAACCACCAAATTCAACGAAAACCCAACAAACCGATCAAAGAATTAATAAAAATTTTTTTTTACACAAAATCGTTTCGCAATTCTGAGTCAAGATGAAAATCAAAAACAAGAAGTAACTTTGCCCACAACCTCATCCACTGAAGTAATTGACACCGATTAAATCGTACCTATCAAACCACCTCACCCAGTCTTCGTAAAAGGTATCGTGGATTTTTCTGAACTTAGAAAAAAACTTATAAAAAATGATTGGAGTAAATAACTTTATCTGTAACTCATCTGCTGACAAATTAAAAATCCAAACTTCAAATCCAGAGTCATACAGAACTCTAATTCGTTTTCTCAAAGAGGAAGAAGCTGAATATCATATTTATCAATTCTGAGTGGATAAACCTTTGAGAATAGTTACATCCTTTCACGCCAATTAAAACTATAAAAGAAGAGTTGAAACTTCGACTCTTCATTGGTCAGAGAAGTATTTAACGTCCTTTATAAGATAAATAAAAATCCTCTTCCACTATTTTCCGTTGATTTTGAACCTACGTCTAATTCTACAGACATTTTTCATCTGTTTTCATTTTTGCATACTAAAATCAAAATTGAAGAACCTTACAAACCAAAATCAATAAGTCAAAGTCACAATTGCCAACAATACGGTCATACAAAAACATATTGTGGCTATCAACCTCGCTGTGTTCGCTGCGGCATGGATCACCTCTCATCTATGTGCCCCAATTCCCGTGAACTTCCTACAAAATGTGCCCTTTGTGCTCAAAACCACCTAGTCAACTACAAAGGATGTTTTATCTATAAAGACCTTCAACGACGGAAAAAACCGTTGCTTTTTAACCGAAGTAGTTAAATGTCTCCCTTAAAGAGCCATTGTTCATATTACAAATATTTACAACTCAATAATTAGACTGTCTTATTTTCCACTACTATACAAGTTCTCAACAATTATCGTGATTCAAACGCCAAGTAAGCCAGCCAATGCAACTTCATCCTACAGACCAATAAGTCTTCTCTTTCTTGCAAAAATACTAAAAAAACTTATACTTAAGCGTATCCTACCAATAATTACTGATAACAAAGTTCTGCTAGACTACCAGTTTAGTTTTCGTTCTTTACATTCGACGACCCATCAACTGCACAGGGTAGTAAATTAAATTTCTTTCTCCCGGGAAAAAAAAATTATTTTGTACATCCGTTTTCTTAGATGTAGCACAAACCTTTGATAGAGTCTGACACGATGGTCTCCTTAAAAAACTAAAAACATTTCTTCCTTCAACCTTCTATCTTATAATCGAATACTACCTAACTGAACGTATCTTCCAAATACGACACGGGTCGGACACGTCAAGTATTGGCAGTATAAGTGCTGGGGTCTCTCAGGGTGGAATTTTATCCCCCATTCTCTATAATATATTCGCCGCAAATCAACTATTTAAGCTGACTATGCCGACGAGAAGGTAATCATCTCTATGAATGATAATCGACTAATAGCCTCTGCAAACCTTCAAACACATCAAGACCTTATGGGGAACTGGTATACCAAATGGAGATTTAAAATAAACCATAGCAAGTCTATACTCACACAATTTTTACACTTAGACTAGCTCCTTCCCCTGAGGTAACTCTATACGGTGCTCCAATCCTATCCTCTCCTACAGTTAAATACCAAGGTCTTACACTAGATAAAATATTAACATAGGCCCACCATATTAGAGCAAAAATGCTATCATTGAACAATCGTTTTCGTATCCTCAAATCTCTTATCTCTAATTAACACACCTCCCCTAATATCAAACTCCTCATCTTCAATACATTACTGAAACCAATCTGGACTTACGGCATCCAACTATGGAGAAGTGCAAAAAAGACAAATTTATATAAAATTCAATCCTTCCAAAACATTGCGCTAAGAAAATTAATCAATGCTCCTCCTCACATATCTAACCATACTCTCCACACAGACCTGAAATTAAAAACAATCCATAAAGAAGCGAAACACTTTTATAAAGATTTTACTACCGTATTTCCTCCACTCAAACTCTTTAATTAAAGACTTTTCCTCCCTCATAATCCCGGGCAGCCCTCCTAGACGTCTAAAAAGCAAATGTTGCAGAGAGCTTTTACAATTTTAATCCTAAAAAAAAAAATAAAAAATAATGTCTGAATAAATAAATTCATTTTATAACTTTTAAAAATCAACAATAAAGTGTTATTGAGTGGCTTATTTATTAACCATTTTTTTTGTACATTCTTGTTATCTGTCTTTTATCATATATATTTATTATGTCATCCAATATAGGTTATTGTATATTTCAACTAAAAACAAAAAAAAATCTTATGCCGGAAAAAATTTTTAATTTGTCACACAAATTTGTTCATGCTGATTTTGTTTTATTTAGTTGAAATATTTTTATCGATTTTAATTATAATATTATATTTACGAATATAAATATTTAAAAAAACCATGAATCATATTAAATGGGTGTAGCTCATTGATAATTCGTTAAAGTTTTTATTGATATATTTTAGGTTAATAATAGTTCCAGTTGCAATTTGTTTGGTGTGTCGTCAGATATTAATATTGGCCCTATATTTTTAATAACAAGGTTAGTGCTTTGGTTTTGCGTCGATATAGAAAACTGTTGTAACTTGTATAATATAAATCACAAGTTTATTGACAGTATTGACTTTTTAGTTTGCGTGTAAACCTGCATTTATCACATAGGTACCAGAGAATGCCAGTAATAACACGAATAGATACATTTTGAAATACCTGTGTCCTGTAAGAACGATTAATGTAAAGAGTCTTGCTACACTCAACATATTATATACACTGTATAGCATCAACTACTAATTTTCAGATATTTTAAATTAGTTTTTGACAAAATCGAATTTCTTGTTTAGATATAATTAAAAAACGAGTAATCGTACTATCGTATATACATGAAATGTTCACCTTGTAATATATGGTTCCTCATAAATTGTTATGAAAGATTTTCAAAAATTAGATAAATATCAATTAATATTACATAATATGCACACATTTTTATAAGCATTTGAAGTTTTAATTTTGAAAAAAAATTGATATTTTAACAAAGAATAGCGATATTAGTTATTTTGTTGCAATTTAATAATATTTTTCGTGGGGATTTAAAATATTTAAGTATATAATTATATTTTATATAGGTACACAATAATTTCACAATGCCATTTTCAAAACATTTAGATTAATTTTATGGTATACATGAACGTATTCCCACCGTATCATGGTAAGATTGTATTGACTCAATAGTCAATAACAATAAGTCATAATAAATTGTATAAATATTATAAACTATTAATATAGTTAAATATTAATAATATAATAGATGCAATATGTTTTTTGGTCAAAATTAAAACAACAAACCATTTTATACTAATAGAAAAAGAAAATAATAAATAATAGCAATCTAATTAATATAGTAAAATATATTTTAGGCTGACGACGGTTTACGCTCAGAATAGTTTTTCGTAAGCTATATAATATATTTTTGAATTAAAATTGAATATAGTAACTATAGTTGTATATAGTAACCTAATCTATTGTGGGACAGAATAGTAATACCCACTTGCACATCTTTTTAACATTATATTTTTGTAACTACTTTCCATTAGTGGTTAGTAGGTACACGAGATACGAGGTCTGATATGAATAATTATAATTATTATGATCTTGAAATTAATGATGAGTTACTAACCACGTAACAACTAACGTAGTATATCTGCAGGATATGAAGTGGTGAATTATAATTTCTGTCTATATTTTAAGTGATTATATACATGTATTTATATATTTATTACATTTTCTAAATTATGCTAGAACTTTTCCAAGTTCATAGGTAATTTAACACCAATATAGTATTTAATATTATTTATATGTGTTAGCATTATCACACCGATAATCCTGTCAATTCAAATAGTAGATAGTTAGTTTACCGTGAAACACCGTGGTTAATGATGCATTAATGCATATATAGTGTATACTATATAGTAATACTTAAAACAAATACAGTTTCATGTATAAAGCCTAAAAACTACTTATGTCTTCTGGGTATAGAAGTATAAAATACTATATGCTATAATTATAATTAATATTCACTATAAAATAAATATTTCATAAATAAATATTAAAAATAAAAATCAACATTCAGTTAGTTTGAATTTATTTGAAATGTTTTTTATCTATGTTATCTGAACATGACATGTCAATCATAAAAAATTATCCTTATCATTTAAAATTGCATAATTTCGTTTTATTCTCAGACGATTTTTAAATTGTATGCAAAATATAAATTACCAATGTATTAGTATACCCTACATACATTTTAACATTTATGAAGTAATGAAGTAATATTTGTCCAATGCAGAGTTTACAAACTTTAAAAGCAGGATAATGGTATTGACTAGATAATGGTGGTGATAAAGATGGATGTATAATGAGTTAATTCAACAGTATTGTTTACCTGAGTTATTCTCCAATGTTTGGACGCTTTTGCAATTGGATCTGTCACTTGGGTACAGGCAGCGCCGAACAACATTACTTTGTGTGGTCCTTCGTGCATCATATCAAAAAAAGCTTTCATACCCACAGCTGCATTGCACTGAAAAGAAAATATATAATTATAAAAAACTAAAAAAAAAAACATTTGTAAACTTTACTTTAAATATTTTAATCTAAAATGTTTAGAAAATATAAACGAAAGTTATTCTTTGTACGTTGTACTTGCTTTATGTTTAAGGCCTTCTAAAAGATGTTTTCGGGTAGGTACCATACTAGTATGAAAAGTACCAGAAATAAAGTCATCTATCAGCCGTCCATAGTTAATAATTCTAAAATACATGACATGCATCAGTGTAGATCGTTTAACTTAACAGTTTGTAATATTATTAATTATTTGTTGAGAAAAATATTGAACATTTTGAGTTAGTCTGTTTCAATAATATTCGATACACCATTAATTATAAATCCTATATTAAAAGCAAAATATGATGTAATGATGATAATATTATTATATAATTATATGAACATATTCTTAGGACTTCATTCGCAAGGGTTTTAAAAATGCATACGCAAAATTTTTAAGTTAAATGTATTTTATACAACAATTCTTAAAGATAATTTTAGTGAAAAAACACTGAACCCCACAAGAAATTTCCATTGTAAAATGTAGATAGCAGAATGAAAGAGATCATAGCATAATACATAATATAATATAACAATATTTGAGACATACTTTTGTTGTAATCTCTTTTATACCACATGTTTACTTTTATAATGAAATACAAAGAGAACAAACACAATATCCATTAAAAACATATCAAAATTTATAAAATAAGCTCACACCTATGCATAAGAAAAAAATACCTACTGTACATTATATTTTTAAATTTAAATTTGGAAATAAAACTTGCTTGAAAAATATTAATAGTTATTTATTCTCTTATTCAGTGGTAATAACGGTTATTTATTAACCAAAGAATACATATAATGTAACCTAATGTATAACAATAAGTTGAGTACAAAATATGTGTTATAAATATATATACATTTTTTTAATTAAAATAACTGTTTTAAACTACTATTATGATTTTATGAAATATTGACACAGATTTTAATTAAAACTGATTATGTTATTTCAAACTTACAACTTATGATTACATTTTGTATCATGCTTTAAAAAATTGATAAAAGCCAAAAGGCAATATTCCTATACATTTAAAATTACACCAAGTGATCGATAACCAATATTAGTCTTCCTGAAAACGATTTCTTCAATACTTAGATTATGGAACACATCAATAATGAGAATTTTGTTCTTATGTATTTATAAAGTGCAAAATCTCTAACATAGAAGATTTATTAAATTTATTAATTTTCATTTATTTTGATATTAAGAACTAAAACGATTACAGGGCGTGAGTTAAAAACTCGTGTGAAGACCCAAACATTTAGATCACGACATACCATACAACTTTATGATAAAATTGATACATGATACAATTTTTTTTTAAATTTTTTTTTGTATTAGAATTTAGTTTATGTAAAATAATATACGGTGTTAAAAAATGATACAAAATATAAATAGAAGTATGAAACGCTATTGTTTCAAACATTTTTCTTGTCCATTCGGGCTGCACCTACTAAAATGTGTTATCTGTTTATTTATTTATTATCTTTTTAAGTCTAGCGATCAGTTTCTATAAAAGAGTGTTCGAACTGTAATTGTTTAAAATAAGTAAAGGACTGGTTGTAAATATATATATTATAGTGCACATTTTTTTATGATAATAACTTCGTCATAAAAAGTCAAAAAGTATTGACACAAATATTATGTAAGATATTCGTTACAGTCACCTACCAAGTACCAGTTACCGCCTACCGGTATGGCGGTATCAGCTTTCTGAGGACCTCATTGGTACTTTTTATTGGGCTTAACCGTTGTTTGGTTTAACTACATTAAAGGCGAGTTTATAACGGCATTGCACCCTAGGCGTTGTGTGACCATAACTTTTAATTAAATTTGGCTCACTGTTCCTTTTCGAATGTAATTCATTATTTTACGGGCCACTCCCTCGAGTGATGGTTTACAATCACAACACGTACACAGTATACATCCGTGACTGTAGTTTTGATAGGAAATATTTCCAATAGCAATAATATCCTTCGTACTTAGGTTAAAAATAAAACAACAGTGTTGTTTGCACTAGTTTACGAATAAAAAACTCAGTACAAAATAAAATGATTTAACAATATTTGGCCGGGTGCTAGTCCTACGTGTTTTGTCAACGATTGACGTGTTTGAACATTTTTTTTATATTTTATTTAAACTGACTATATGCGCAATTTATCGTTTATTATACTTATTAATTAAAATTCATTTATACACATTTTGATCTGATATATTATTCACAACACATATATACCTAGACATAGATAATTCGTACTAATGGAAAATTAAAATCCATCCATTGACAGCTTTTTGTATCGTGATCGGACAGATGTAGCTGTATGTGTTCCCGGAAATTTAAAATAATTTAATAGCAAAGCCCGTACGATGGACAGATGAATATAAATTTCACAATGTAAATATAAAGGTATACACCTAGGTATTTTAGTATTTTACCCAGTTTAATATTATAAAAGTTCACAGTTATTTAAAATATTTCATAAAATGTTTAAACATTATAAGTGGTAACGTTAGGGGCATATTACGTATATTAAATAACACACATCAAATATGGAACGAAAAGAAAACGGTCCACGCCGTGATGACCATAAAATATGTATTAGATATTACTTTATAACGCCATATTTGAACCCCAATCTATTGTCGTTAAACACTTTATAATATTTTTTTTATGACAGGCAAATGTGTGTCAAATTATGATATTAAAAATGTAAAAAATATAACTGATAGAATGTCACTCGCAGTCGGAAATTAAAAATTATAGAAACTTACGCGTCACGCGTAGGAATGTCATTCGTAATTTCGTTATTCCTAAGTCATAACCATACGTAGTCATGGGGCTCAGAAATACCAACAAAATCAAATCCTACATAAGTATTCAATAATTATTGTGAAATTAGAAATTATTATTTTCAATTAATGATTTTTAAATGCAATTCATGATATTGGATGATTATTGTTACATTAAAGACATCATTTATAATTCATACTATGTCGTAGTTTTTATTTCATTAAACTTTGAATTATAGAAAAGATTCATTTTGGCGTTGCTTAAACATTTGAAAAAAAAAGTGTTTAGAGATACTTTATATGTAAATATTTGAAAACTTGAACTCTTAATTTTCATAAAGTATTCAAATAATTAGACAAATAATAAAGTTTAGGTTGGTGGCGCGTAGAGGAGTGTATAAAATAGTTGGTTAGCTGGTATGTCTGGGGACATAAACGTCCCCATCGTCTTAAAACAAAATGGTGACGCGACTTATTACAATACAATTTCACAGATGAAAGTGTTGCAATCGAGACACTCATTTCGCAAAACTAATGAGAAAATAAAATTATCAACAATCAAACAAGTATTATTATTGCACAAGCAATATGTAATTAAAGGGGCTGGAGCGTAATCTATTCTAAGGGATAAAAACTAGGCATTTTATATAGCAGTTTATATGGGTCATGTCAATGTGTTGGAAGTAAATGAATATTAGCATGTGTAATTCGTTGTACCAATAACGTTATATAAGGCCATCGTATTGACCGGATATGTACGTTTGTCATTTTACCTATGCTCATGCATGTGTCACCACTTATTACCTTATAAAATAACATACATTTTCTAAACAAAATATACTTGCCAGTGGGATGTTCGATTTAAATTTTGAAAGGAAATTTGAGTTCTTCTCTAAATTTACAATGCTTTAAATGTCGTACATTTTTCATATTCTATATCAATGCATTTAAATTTGAGTTATGAATACTTATGATCTATTTTTACTTTTTTTGTAAGTAAATTCTAAGTAAAAAAAAAAAAAAAAAAATTAGCAAAAAGAAATTGTCAAAGCATAGACAATATAGTGACGAATACAAATCCGATTCAAAATTAATATCAGAACATTATATTGGGCGTAGTGATTGTAGTCGTGAGTTATATTTTCAACCAAAAATGAATCACGCTCCAGTTCCCAATTTAATAAAACAATTAAAAAGAAAAACACATATTTATAATACATAGATAATAATTATTGTACGAAATTCTATATAGTAATATGACATCTATTTAGTATTTCAATATCTACTGTAGTCTTTGGTGTTTATCATTAAATCAAGTAATATTGAAAAACTTGAATGTTTTATTTTAAACTTTAGACCAATGTGGATTTATTTTATCATAGGTATCCACCATTTTATTTTCAGTAAATCATGATAAAATTAATTCGTATTTATACCAAGGATAAATGTCGTTACATTTTGAGTTGGAATTGTGTTGTGTTTATTTAAAATTTTAAATATTCACTACATAATTTAATGATCATAAAACAAACCAGACTTTACTGAACTAATAATAGTTGAAACCCGTGTGCATTGTATTAATTTTTAAACTTTGGACCATTTTGACAAGTTATACATTTTATGACATTTTTGAATTGACAAAAACATTGTTTGTACAATTAAAAAAAGTAATTTTGATTTGTAAAACATAAAACTAAAATTTCCCGTTTTCATTACAAAAAAAAATGTATAATAATTATATACATAGCAGTAAATAGTAATACAATTAAATAAAAGTGAGTGGTGTAACACCCGGTAGAAACGAAGTTTCTTTTCCAACAAATCTTATAGATTACAATTACATTTTAGTGGAACTATTAAAAAAAAAGTAAATATGAATAAGTAAATGTATTTAAGTATTTAATGAATTTAAGTAAATGTTAAAAATGAAAATTATTATTATTACTATTTAATTACTATTATATTAATCATAATCAATGATTGAAATTACAGGCCTGTGATAACTGAAATATGATATGTATGTTTGTGGTGTAATTTTTTCCAAATATCTTGAAAATACTGCATCAATAGTGGTGTCATCTCTCGTTGTAGATTCTGCTGGATTGTTTATCAAATGTAAATTGAATGTGTCCATAAGGAAAGTTTCTTATCATTAATATTATTGTTAACGTTACCATATAATAATTATGAATGCATAATATGCAGACCTAATTAGGCTGTTTCAGATTTTCGCGTTATACCGTTTTCTATTACCTAATATATAATATATAACTTAATATATAACAAACGCGACGCACAAAAAAATGTAATTACGGCAAAGGTAATGCACTATGCAGGCCGCAAGGATATATGCAACAATAAGATTATTCTTCGAAAACAATTTCATGAAATAAAAATGTTTACGCGTCATGCAAGGAGATTATAATATGTATATAAGATGTAACCAAAAGTTTATGTTCTGTAAGGACCGTGGTATAAATTTCAGTGTCTGGTTGTGCTGAGAATACGCGTAATATGCGCGCCCAGGACTTATGGGGATTTCCACTTTACTGCCCACTGGACGGAAAAAGGTTGGTTTCTAACGCTTCAACCATGGTTGAAAACCAAATTTTCAGTGCAGCCGTGCAGGCGTGACAAAAATATAATATGTACAATTCAATACTTATATATACTTATTACTTATAAATTGTATTAATTATAATAATTATAAATACATAATATACGTAGTGTAGTAATATATTATCAATAATTTATATTATAATATTATCAATACACACAAGATGTTAATAAATTATAAATTATAATCAATCTATCGCGGACCGTCATCGTCACTACAACTTACCGCTCCAATTTTTTTTTTTATTCCATTCTACCATCAATCTAATAATGCGATAATATTTCAGAAACTGATCTGAGTTCGTTAGAACAGCGGTTCTTAACCATAGGGTCGCGACCCAATTTTGGGTCGGCTAAAATTTAAAACGTTGGTATAATATTTTTATTTTTAAGCCTTATAATATAAATAATAAATGAAACCGTTTTCGTAAATTCACAGTATTGATAATTGGTACAAAGAAGCTTATCAAATTACATTCGTTTCCGTTAATGTCAATCGATAAAGTATATTTATACCTATAAGTTATAGTATTTGATAAGTTTTTGACCAGCATTTTTCTTAGAATCAACTATCAATGTTGTGAACGTCGTATGGTACTTATTCGTGTAGTCGTGAGGTTAACGTCAACCTACCTGTACTCAGTGCGGAATAGTCGTTAGCATTAATATAATATTATTCGTAAATAGACTAATAATTTTGTATAATTTTGTATTGTGTATTAAACATTTGTAATGAGTAAACAGACATCACTTTCATCTTTTTTCATAAAAGCTGTGGTAGTTAAAAATAATGAAAATAAAAAGACGGAATCAAATTCAAATGAACAAGAAATAGAGAAGGACGAATGCCTAGAAAAAAGATAAAAATATCAATGAACTACACATATAAATACATTGATAAATATATTGGTTATGGGTTTACTTATATTAATGAAAACGGAGTAGATTTGCCACAATGTGTTATTTGCGGTAATGTACTAGCAAATGCTTCTTTAAAGCCAAATAAACTTTTACGACATCTTGAAACTAATCATAATGAATACAGAAATAAAACTACAGATTTTAAGATTCTAACGGTTAGAATGTCTATTTGAGATCAGTCAGTCCACATTTTAAGATTTCTGTTTTAAATTCCGAATAAATCCCGAATAATCAAAGTTTGAAAATTCGGAAATTTCAAAATATTTAAGCTAAATTTATAGATGTTGGGGGGGAGGGGGGGGTGAAATTTTAAAAAGTGGACTGGCTAATCTCAAGTAAACATAAACATGATAACGAATTCAAATCTGTTTTAAAAAGTATTATCGCATTACTAGATCGATCAGTATGATGGAATAAAAATTGGATGTTTTGACAAAAATAACTGTTTAATATATTATAAAATATAAATTATAGTATTTCGTCAGAAACGTTTTTTCCTGGCTAGACCCGCATTGAGCCATTAAAAATTTCGTTTCAAAAAATCACTTAAAATTATATTTGATTAAAGAAGAAATAATATCTTCTATAAATCAAATAGTTCATTCTGATATTTGGCTTCTTTAGGTACTGTAAATTGAAGTAAATGATTATGAAATATTAACAGTTTTATATCTTGATTATGTTTGTTTGTATAATCCTATTAAATTTATCATTTTATCATTTATGCGAATTGTGCATAATATAATATTATAATACGTATGCATAAGATGTGATTGCTTAAATAAAAAATGTAATACAAATATAAATGACCATTTTACTATATTTCAGTTATGTTTATAAAAAGTAATTTTTATAAAAATATTCTTTGAATGTATTCTTCAAAGTTGGTTTGAAATACAAGTTTTTTCTATCTTTTAAATATTTAAGTCCTAAACCCTTTGATTTTACATCATAAATTACTCAAATGAAAACATATTCTAATAAATTACTAAGTAAGTTATCTCCAAGCTTCAAGGATTTTTATTTATCTATTATTATAAGATCAATAAATATGAAAAAACATGTAAATTCGTATTTATTATATTGTTATTTTGAAGTTTGGTCAATTTAAAGACACCTATTTTAAAAGGTCATAAATTAATGTTACTTGTGCTGTAATAACTTATTGAGTAAAAATTACTTCCATAAATGTGGCTTTAAGAAGAACATAACATGCAAGTTTAAACAAATCAATCAACCTATTCATTTTTATAATCTGTATATTTAACACATATTTTTTGGTTTTTATTGATTTATTTTACATCTTAGTCCAAAGCTGAGTCTTACATTTTTTTTTTATACGTTTATCGAAATTCGATATATATGTACCTATTGTACCTACTATTATATTAATTTAAACATTGAAAAAATTTGTTTTACATTTTAGATTTAAAAATATTTCAAAATTAGTAGGTACCTTATATCTAATAAGTAATACTAATAAGTAACTGGTTAATTGAAATAAATGAGTTTTTATACAATTAATTCATAAATATTTATATTGCAAAATATTCATAATATGTTAATATTTTTTTGTATTTTTTAGTAACTTCGATCAACAATTGTATTATTTTTCTTAAAACTATTATTCGGAAACGGTACATAACTTTTATTAAGTCGAAATTACGCTAAATAAAATGACAAAAAAAATGAATGTATTGTATTACAAACCGATTCTTTTTGTGAAATTTAACATTGAAGTAAACAATAACGGTGATAGTAAAATAAAATAAGTATAAATATCTGGAAAATTAAAATAAAATATTCACAATATAAAATGTTAGTATTCAAATTTATCGTTCCATAAATAATACATAATATACATATTTATCAACACTATGGGAATAGTAAAACAAACTGAACTTTGGAAAACTTTGCCAAAATAATTAGATACATTTGGATTTAAAAAGCTGTACAGAAGTACAATATTGTTTCAAGTCAAACTCAAGCGTATGTTTTTCTAAGTTATTTTTATTTTTTTTTCTACTAATAAAAATGTTTAGAGACCTACAAAAAAAAAAAATTACTGTAAAATCAATTCATTCATAAATCGACTAAAATTAATATTAAATAATTAGGGAATGTAAGTAAAAATATTTAGGTCCCCACGATTCACAATCATGCATTTTCGTTAATTTCTTTATGACTTGAGTTGCATAAAAATAATGCATTATTAACATAACAATATTATACTTCGTATTACTATTTATTAGTATATAAATTGTTAATGCATTTTATTAATCCACTTTTATGTACTAGTATATAGTTATTTACATTTTATAAAATTAATATTAAATTCAAAAAAATCAAGCGTCGTTTTTTTTTGTATAAAGAGAAGTTTTGTTTCTAAAATAAGTGCGTAGGCTGATATAATTTAAAAGTTCTAATGATTTTGAGATAAAACCAAAAATCACATTTGATGCATGAATACAAATGTACATAAATGGTATAGTAGGTTGTAGGTTTATGTAATTTAGCTTAAATTTAATATGCATTAATACATTTTCAATTATTTACACTGTCACTTAACACATGGACGACAACTAAACATGGTAAAGTGTGATCATCTCGTATAGCTATTGTCGACGATCGAGTCACCACAAAATATACATCGAAGTATGTACCTATTACCTATATATATGTTTGGTAATTCAGTAATTGTATAGATGTATGCAATTATTATTGACCGATCGATCGAATGGAACGTATTGTCTAATAACGTATGTCTCACGACATCACTGAATCTGCAAGTGAAGTATAAAAATAACGTAGGTACCAGGTACATACCGATTGGAACCATCAAAACGACAAAACGTTATATTATACTTTTCTTACGAACAACGCAATACCCACAAACTGACGTTATTATTGCATACTGACTAGTAGTTCGATTACGAAACCAAACGATACTTAGATGTTAAAGTTTAAACATAAAAAAATTATGTATTTAGGTTTTTCACGAATAACGGCTCACGAGTAGGTATGTCAATAATATTGGTATGACGGCATAACGGTGGCGAGTTTTATGAAGACCGTGCCAATGTGCCATGCGAATATTTAATACAATTTTCGCAACCGGTGGGAATAATAAAATGCTTATTTTAAATAAAATATAAGTGTGTTCCTTCCCCCCATATTACCTATTGTATAAATTTATTATAGATTGTATATATTATTGTTTTCTAAAAAAAAACACGTGTTTTTGGTCTTGCAACGACTGCTGTGTATATAACAACGTGTAACGAACAAGATGTATTAAAAACCTACCAAATACACGGAGATGAAAATTTTGAGTAATAACATTGCCAAACTCACATACTGTCATTGGATTTACCAATTGGGAAATATTCCTTTGCAGAGCATGTCGATTGGAAAAAGCAATTAACCGATAGGATTATTTCAAGCCATTTAGGTCTTAGTGTGGATTATAATTTATAAACCATCAGTTTTTATAAATCATTTCTTTTCGCCGGTTATGCAGCTGAACGCAATAATTTATTTGCGATACTATAATAATAATAATAATAATAATAATATTATGGTCATTATTATATTTTCAATAACCATCGATGGCATTACAAATACATTTTTTTTACTCGATATAATTTTTATATAAATATTAATTTGCATCACGAATTTAAAACGAATAAAAACATGTTAATAGCTTTTGAATATTTTTAAATATAAATTTATTCAATTATTTTATCATGAAAAATAAAAAGTGTAATTATAATTTATAATACATTTAAAAACAGCATTAACCGAATGACTGGACAAGGTATAAATAAAAATATTGTTGCCAATAACAAGGATTATAATTATCTACAAATCAAATTGTCTCAGTTCCAACTTCATTTTTCTGTAAAAAAACTCCTATTCAAATTCATACCAAGTTTTTTTGATAACAAAAAAATCTTTATTTAAAAACGAAACGTGAAAATTTTTTTTTTTTAAATTTAAATATTATATTTATATCTACACATAAATGTTGAACTTGCACGGCGAGTATGATTAATTAAAAACGCATAAATTTCATAACGAACATTACGCTATTTTTAATTAGTTCCATTTAATTTAATGTTATTATATATTCGTATACACTATACATAATATGAAAGTACATACAATTCAAAATACTAAGAAAACTATTATAATATAAACACCGAGTAGTTCAAATATGAAAAAATATCAATTTTCAAAAACATTGATATTTTTTTTTTCTATAATGGGTATTAACTTTAAAATAACCACTCTATATTTATATAGTATGTGTTTTTTTATTGAACGGAATGTTCGTACCCGAAAAAATAATCTACCTATGTACCTATGTAATCATATGCGAGTATTGTTAATGTTAGTTATAAATACTTATAATTATAATTATATTTATAGTTATATAAAATTCATATAATAATATAACACTAAAAATAACAGCACTAACTGCATTAGTACTCTTTCCACCAATTATGCCATGAAATCAAAATCAAAAAAATTGAAAACCGTTCATCAATATCGAAATCAAAATCGAAAAAATAAAAATCCGGTAACCAATATCAAAATCGAAATCAAAATTTTTTTTCGGTTACGTGCCCTGGTTTTTTCTCTTGTATTTTGTCATTTTCCAATTCTTTTAGCTTAGATAAAATATGTTCTGTTAAATCCTCATTAAATCAAAAAAAAAAAAACGACAACATTGTTATTTGTTTCTAATTAGACGAACAAGTTAGATTCTAAAGAGGTAAACGACAAATAGAGAAAAATAAAATACCTAATCAGTAGTTAATCAATAATATAACGGAACCTATACTTGCAGAACTGGGATGCGCTAGTAGAATAAGTTAAACCTTCAGCGTCGAAAATTGGTATTTAATTAAACGTATTCAATGTGTATAATGTAATAGCGTAGTAAATACACACTATCATTGAAATGCATTATTCAATTAATATCATGTTTATGGAACTGCGTACATGTGGATGTGGATAAGGGAATAATAATAATGGGTCTGCATCATAAATCGCCAATTTTGAATATAAATATAAGGAAGTACAACTAGATGGTATTGACAAATTCACTACTTGTCTTCATTCTTCGGGAAATGTTGTTCTCGTGTTAATAAAAAATCATTCTGTATGTCATAGAGCGTTCACGGGTGTTTGTCTGAAGGTCATAGTATTGTGATATTTGTGAATATTACTTTTGATCTACACTATAGGTAGAACGATTTTTTTTTTGAAAATAACTAGACAATTTATCCATATAATTTGGTCGTAGACCTTATGATTCAGACTAAATTTATTTATTTCACTCGTGTATAGTTATGGGTCACCTGTCCTATGACCATGTGTTTGAAAGTCACATATTTAAGAATTTTCGCTCGAAAGGTCTTGTTATCGAAAACCAACTTTATAGCTACTTCTTCGAAGTTGATGTGTTCGAAAATATATTTTATTTATTATTCGTATAACAATTAATTACCATTATAACAATTCTAGTTCTAAAAATCTTAGTTTATCCTAACGCTTTTGAAAACTGTTGGGAACTTTTGTTCCCCCAATTTACCAACTAGATTCACTTTCCTACTAGAAAAGATGCTGTTGAAGAAAAACAAAGAATTTTTACCATCAATATACTCATCGGGAATCTCAGAAATTCCTTACTTTCGTTTTTCACGATATATATAGAGAAAAAAAATTGTTGTAATATTATTTTTGATAAAAATTAAATACAAAAAGGAAAAGCTATTATTATGGCAGAAAATGAATCTTGATAGAATTCTAAGGGAAAAAGCTTTCTAATAAAATTTGATATCTCTATCCGATTAAAGTGTGGGCTTGAAAGGGTTAATATACCCAATAAAAAAAAAAAATTACATTTATACTTTATAATTTTATATATAGTATATAGTACTAATAGTGGATTTCGTATAGGTTCAACCTAAACAAAATCCAAGTCTTCCAATCAAAATGTCTCCGCCAAATAACCAAAGCCCCTTACTATGTATCTAACGACACTCTACATAGAGATCCAGCCCTTTCAACAGTCTAAAACTTATCAAAAACCTTCTACAAACTCATACACTCCGAATTCCACAAATCCCTTGATTTCCGAACTATCCACCAACGCTATTCCTGGTGACCCCAGAAGGCGACTTAAACGTACCTGGTGTCGTGACCTACTTAACTAAAATATGCATGTACCTCTACTTCCCCTTTGCTTTGTATTTAGTCTCATTCTCTCATATTAGTACATTTAAAGTAAACTCCTACCCTTAAGTGTCTCCAATGGGTGGCTTCTTATCTCCTGTTCACTCAAGCCATGTATCCTCCATCACATACGCTTATTGTAAAATAATAATTACAGATCGTGTATTTAATAATAAATGTTAAAAAAAATATATATATATAGTATTAATAAAAGAATATAAATAATATGAAACATATTATACTATGGGTAGTGTGAAGTTTTTATCTAAAATTTGCACTGCATATACGACAACGACATGTTGCAGTTGAGTGGTAGGATAACACTTGAAGTATCTCTTGACCCTTTTACGGATATTCGCATCACCTGTTAGCTACGGTCGTTCGTTATTATTTGTGAGCTAAGGACAACCCTATATTGACTAGACCAAACATTATTTTTTCACCCCATATAATTATGTTACGCAGTTTTAAAATTACTCGAGAGCCGTTCGTTTGATTACATCCCAGACAAATAACATGTTAAAGAAAATGTCGACATGCATGACACATGCCAGTAGTCATTTTGTCAAATTATAACTGCATTCACTCAACGATTATATTAATATGATATAACACTGTTATTAGGGTAACTTGCAAAAATTCTGGAATTTTTTTTATATTTTACTTAAAGCTCATAATTTCAAATTCTTGGGATTTGTTGTACTACGTAAAGAAGTGTCCTGTGCAGACACAAACCTTTGTTCCTTAAATGAGGACTGTCACTCCCTTTCTACTGTAAAATACACAAGGCTGGGACTTTACGAGTTAAGTTAATTAACTCGTTACTTTTTTTTCAAATTAACTTTTAACTTAGTAAATTACTTTTTGTCTTAGATTAACGTGTTAACTTCAAGTTAATTTTATTTAAAAAGTATCTAAATTAAGTTAATTTTCGTCCAAAGAATAATGCAAATTTTTGAATGAGGTTTTTACTTTGATGTATCATTTTAAATTTCTCTAGTAATTTTCTTGAGCGTAAAGATAAACTATCTATAATAAGCCATATCATGTGTCTAGAATATTTTATTTTTGCAAATTAGCAATTTAGCAAAAGTTAATTAACTCGTTACTTTTTTTTCAAAGTTAACTTTTAACATAACGAATTAACGGAAAAATACGAGTAACTTTTAACTTAACTTAACTTTATTATTTTAAAATAACTGAAGTTATTCAACGAGTTAAAAAAATTTTTAACTTGCCTAGCCTTGAAAATACACACACACACACCATCACTCTACTGAGAATCTAAAACATTAAATATTAAATATTATTTAGTCAGCACTTGGCAGCTTTTTGTTTTTTACGTTGAGATTTTTGCACTAAAAAAAAAAAACTACAAAATTACTAGTATTCATTTTTGCTTTTACGCGGTAGATTAAATTATTTTTCGCGTTCAACTTTACTCGTTAAGTTAGAAGGTTATTAAGAATCAAAACCAACTAGTTAGCGCCCAGTTTTTTTTCACCAAGCATGCTCATTTCTATTTATTGTTTAATAATGCATTTATTTTTTTTAATCTCTGGTTACAGGAATTTTTAACTATATATTTTAAGGACCATGTTTTCTAATCCTTAGATTTTATTCTATATCATTAAAAGGGAGTGTTCATTGGCATTCCAAGCTTTTTTTTCAAATGAGAACCATTTTTATTTACTTTAAGTATTCATTTCTCCGCAGGGTTCCGATGCTGTTAAACCTTAATAAAAAAACAACATTGTCCCCCCTCCCAAAAAGTATATATAAAATAATACTAATTTAAATTAGCTGCTTTGCGCTGAAAAAAATATCAATTGTGTATAGAGAATTTGCGTTTTTGCATACGGAATTAATTAACAAATTCAGTTTAATCGAAAACTCAAGTCGTATATTATATTGACACGCTTTAGTTGAATCTTTACTGGTAGAAAATCGAATTAATGAAACTAAAACAATACACGTGGGTATTATAAATTAATACAAATGAAAATAATTATGCACACTTTTATATGTTTTCTCTTATTTATATAAACTATACCTATATTAAATGTTTTAAAATATTCAAAAATATAACTTTTAGCTAAACGTTATAAAAACATTTAGTACATAATAATATGTTGTAACAATTATTATTCATTTGGTAAAATAAATTATAAAAAAAATATGAATACTTTTAGCTGATAATTCTAAATTATCCAAACTTATTCATATGCCTTTAGATTTTACCGGTTTTCAGTTGAGTATTGATAATTTAAAAAAAATATCATATTTAATAACTATGCAATAAATTAGAGCAGTCTTGAAAGAAAGAACATTATAAAAGATATAGGTGTAATATTTGACTAATATCTTACTTTTAGATTTCTGTGCACATATAAAAACTATAAAGGCATACAGCACATTAAAAACAAAGCTTTATTAAAACTATATTTCCTGAAAATAAACGGTTCTAAATTGCACTGTCTCGATGTTTTAAAAATAGTCTCTTCTCTAGACTAGAGTAAGATATCGTCTCGACTCTCGAGTATGTTTCTCTCATCTGATACAATGATTATGTCTTCCAAAATCATCAATTAGAATCAAAAACTCGGAGCAAAATCGTATTCTTTACTATTCGTCTTCCAAGTGTAATTATCAGGCTGGTACACTCAGGTTATGATGACATTTTATGTTTTATTAGAATGAATAGATTGAAACATTGAAAAAAATGAACCTTTGTATAACTTTATATAGTTAACTAATAACAATTTAAATTGTCCAGATTTATTAAAAAAATTGATTTAAAAAAAATTTGGTTTACACTAAAATTAAAGATACGTTTCACATTAAAGGTAATAAAAAAATTCTCGCTTCAACTCCCAAAATTATTTATTGATACTATAAGTTTAAAAAAATTGGACCAATTTATATCGAGGTTAAAATGATTAAGTTCTAATAATTGTATTACCTATTATATTATTGTTATTATTACCATTGTTATGTACCTATTACTTATAGTTTACTATCATTTACTATGATATATTAATTATTGTAATATTATATTATAACTATTTATTTGTAAAACCAAACAATAATACATTTCTCATGTACAACTATAGTTTGTTATTTCTAGTATCGTAATATGTAAAATTGAGTTGGTAATTTTTTAATATTAATATTGAGTACTTTAATATATAGTTCACGTATGCAACAAAATTCTACTTTTCGAGCTTTTTGTTTAAGCTGAATAAATAATATTGTAATAATTGTTTGAAGTTTTTTTTTTCGAAAACTTCAATTACTAGCTTCTTGCAATATAATTTTCATCTAATTTACATTCGGATGTTTAATAGTATAGTGAATCTTTTGCTATATTTAGTATCTTTTCCTTTTTTTTTATAAATCTATAACCGAGAGATGACCGCTTTAGCATTACATCCTCCTAAGTCCTAAGTACATACTCAATACCACACATATAACTACTAAACGAATACGCATCTGAATAGAAAAACAATTATCGTCTTTTTTGTACGTATTTATTCTATGTTATTTAAAACATTTAATTTTAGCGTTGTTATATTATAATATTATCTGCAAGTGTACCTATACAATATATTATAGTATATGATTTAAATACACGTCAGATCGTTTACGACAGCTGTGATCGTGTAAAATCGAACGTCAATAAATATTAAATACATACTATAACATATTAATTTTGAATTGAGAACAAATATACACGAACGGCAATGATTAAACGAATAAAAAAATATATTTATAATAATACGGTCAATCGTATTATGTGAGAAGGTGTATGTATAGCTTGAGTATAGCTGGTAATTTCACGGCATTTGTGCGCATAATAATATAGGGTCATGGGGATTTTCATCCGAGAACTCGAAAGGATATGTCAAGTGGGTTAGTGAAAAAAAAATACACAGTAGGTATTAGGTATAAGTATAATAATTTATTATTATATTCAGGAAACAACCCGGTACGTAGGTACAAGAATTTGAAACGCTTTCGGAAGGGTCGAATTTCATGTTAATACAAATCAGTATGCTCCACCACGACGATGGGTTAGCTGCAGGGCTGCTCTCAGGTTCTACAGACACACACACACAAGCGTGAACTCATCCACCTGACCTGACTATCAAATATAGTAATCTCCAGTATTATACGCACACATATCATTGAAAGCGTATATTATTAATACTAGGTATTTACTTTACAACGGAGGCGATTACTCATGTGTCATGTTAAGGCGGCGACAGACGAGGATCGCTGCGATCATCTCAATTCTCAGCCGCCTCGCTGTTATTGTGGCGAAACACAAAATATTAGTGTAACTCGATCACGCGTGCATGTGTCTGTGCATTTAATATTTACAAAAAAACATGGCCAGGATACGAAGGATCTGCACAGTAGGTAGGTACACGGAACAGGTCCTGAAGTTATTGTCTCCGACAGTGGCGTATTTACGGGGGGGGGGGGGGTCCATGGTGTCTCGTACATGTCAAATGTTGTATTTTTACATGATTGAGAAAAATAAATTTTATCATACGATACGAAGGATTTTGTAAAAATGTTCGAAGTTTCAGTTATCAACATTTTCAATTATAATATCGTAATTTTTTTTGTTATAAGTTATAACATAACTATATAAGATTTTGAGCGGAGCGAAGAAGCTAATAAACTAGTGGTATTACAATGGTGTTTATTATTATTTTTTTTTTTTTATCCTGTATACACAATTTCTACCAGAAGGAGTGCTTCGATTTCAATGTGTAGTATCCTATCTTTAAGCAAATTGTGTCAAGATGGTACTTTAGGGAGGTAATTTTTTCTCAATAGTTATTTAATTCCACGGGAAAACCTACCGACAAATTACAAAAAACCGCTAAAAATGAGATTTTAATTTTTAACGATTTGTGTATCACCATAGAAACGAATAAAAAAAAATAATATATATTTCAATATTAATTCAACTTAAAGGCTGTAATAAATAATAACAATATAAAATATCCAGACTGAAATACCGTCTCCGCTCAGAATCGTTTTTCTTATACAATGATATTATATCATTGAATTCAAGTTTAATACAATCCATTATACATCGGCCCACATGTGAACCTACTGTACACCAGAGCGACATCCACTTACCCGTTTTTTTTAAATTTGTTTTATATATATTATTATTACAAAAAAATTAACTCAACAATTTTAAATCATTTTATAAATATGGTATATTTATTTAATAAAGAGTAATTGGATGGTGTGGGGGGCTTTGCCCCCCCCGCGACTCTGTTTTCTGAAAATTATCTGGACCCTCCCCATGACAAATTCCTAAATACGCCACTGGTCTCTGAACGCCAAAAGTGCAGAATGGAACCGCGGTATTCGGGACTCAAGCTCCATGGCACAATATTGAACACTTAATATAATAGTATAAGCGTGTATAATGGTCTATATATTATGTACCTACATTGTATAGATATTTATTATTATATGTATATTATGATATCGTTATATTCCTATAAGACCGCGCTACCAAACAATATATAATATGTTTACACTAATTATCGAAGTTTCTATAAAAGACGTGTATAAGATGCATAAACAATCGACATGCTCAGTGTACCATCCATACATAAGTTTTTCCCTTGATCAATACTTCTATTACTCACGTACGATATTTAGCGAAATACCCTTGGGGAAAATGTAATCAAATTGTTGATTCATATTAATGCATGTGTCCGATTTTGAAGTTTTTTAAAATGTGCGCGATTTATTAATTTCATAGGTACGGTTATAGTTGCTATTGATCGCTTGGAAAACGCATCTTCAAAAACTGAATAAATAATTCAGTTATTAGATTTTGAGTGGAACGATGAATGTGTTGGTTTTAAAATAATGTGTGTTTTTTTCTGTCCATTATCACTTTATAAATAATAATGCTTAGATTTTCTATTTTTATGGTGGTCTCTGGTAGAAAAAGGCAACTGGTTGGTACATATTTGAGGATCAAAATAAAACATTCCTATTACTTTTGAAAATAAAAAAGAAAATTCAGTAAAAAACCTTTAAAAATTGAGGTTGGTTATGGAAATAAATTGGATCTAGTTAGTTCTTTGTGAAATCAACAATAAAACATTCCAAGTACTTTTTAAAATATTTAGTGGAAAAAAATATTAAAAAACGGTAGTTTTTCAGCAACCTGTCTTCGTCAAAATCGATTTTATATTTTTGTTGTAATTTTAAAATTAATAATTGTCTGGATTCTAGAGAACCGTAATTTTCACCGAATATACACATTAAGCATTTACTCAACTTCATATGATTTTCAAAACATTTTTACCCTTTTTGTGCTATTTTAAAAATTTTTGTAAATTAATATATAGCACAAAAAACCAGAAACCTTGAAAATGTAATACAAGATGTCCTAAGTTCTTGTTGTTATTCTAATTTAAAAATATTAAAAAATACATCGCCACAATTTTATTAATGGACATTGAAGTTGACATTAAAATAAACATAACGATTTTAGTTATTTTTTTGGGAATCAAAAATATTTGCGTTGAGTGGGAACCTTAAACATTTACGTATACTATTCATTATTAAATCGTATTATATAAATTAAATTTACAAAATATTTAGATTATAATTTTAGACTGTTGCTTATTTATACCACTCACACTGTTCTACGGTAATTTGGTATTGATTCAAAAAATGATCACCATAGTATATGATATAAATAAATTATATTATTATAATAATTACCTATAAAAAAAATAAATACAATGATTTCGGCAAAAATTAATCCAACCTATCGTATTACTATTAATATGTAGTAAAAAAAATACTGATTGGTGTATACTGTATAAATATATATAATAAAATGCTTAGTAATAAACTATTAACTAACAAAGGCTGATATACGGTATACGTTTACAAAATTTTATTTCGTATGCAACGATTTATCATTGAATTCAAATTGAATACATCTATTACAGTAAACCGCTTAATGACGAGGTAGACTCGTCAAAACAGTCTTTCGGTTTATTTTTTTACATTAACCTATTAGGTAAAATCATTTGCTATACAACACTACGTACTTGTATACATATTATAATATGTAAGATGGCTCCCATTAAATATTGTTTAATACTACCGCAGTTAATTTTGCAAAAATAATTATTTCTAAAATTTCAGTTACATTAATAATTCAACTTGACACTTTATAATCCACTGTTACCGGAAATTAAACGTTTAAATTACGACTTTATATGAAAAGCAATATAAATGTATTTTCATGCATTCATATAATATATTTTATTTAAAAAAAAAAATTCCAAACTTTATAATTATAGTTTATAAATTTGTAATATACTATGGAAGGAAAATATACGATGGCTGTTTTTGAATAATTTAGTATCTACGTTTTAAATGCGTTATACGGTACACGAAACAGAATTGTTTTCTATTGAACCCCAACTCAGTAGTCGCTTTCTATCTTTAGTTTCTTCTACATTTAACACATATTTAGGTTAGGTTACTCGCGCACCTAACAAAACATTTTCAACTAAAATCGATTTTAATCAAAAAACTTACCATCACGTTGTAAGATTAATTTGGTGGAGAAAAAATATTGTTCGAACGGTATGAAATGACAGAATGCAAACTGAACTGAGTTATAAGATTAAAAACGAATTGTGATGATTTAAATATAGTAGGTATTAGCTGATGTAAAGTGATAAAGGTCAATAATGCAAATAATACGTTTGAGTCTAAGTTTTATGATTATTAAATACCTAATAAAAACAATTTTTATTATTGTTGTCTTCTCTTTTATTATTTTTGAAGACAAGCCACAGCTCTGCACAAAATTAATATTTAACCCAAAGGGAAATTAAAGTTGTATTAATTAATTTTGACTTTAAGATCCAAACCACACGTCACTCTTGTGGATGTTATTTCGCCTAATGTACACCGAAAGTGTCTAAACTATTTGTCCGGAAAATACGAACAGCGAGTCTTATAATTATAATCGTTGTTTTACTAATATAATAAAGATTATAATCGTTTTATTTCAACAATAATTCGTATTTCGTTAACTGACCGTCTAATCCACCGTGGTGGACATTTAAGATTCTGAACTGAGCGAATCAATGTGTATTGATTTTTCAGTGATGTGTGTTTTGTGTGTGTGTGTGTCTGTTATTGATTTTGTAAAAATATTTAGATTAGTGTTCCCAAAGAGTGTGCCGGGAAAACTTGAACTTATTTATTTTAAAAACCAACTTTATTTTAACAAAGTATTATAACACTGGCATAGCATGACATATTTAAACGTTACTCTTTCATACAATAGAATAATAATATATTGTTAGATATTGAAAGAAAAAGATTATACAAATACAATAGTATAACTATTACTGTGTGTTCATAAAAACAGGGTACACTATATAATTAACCTACCATATTACTCAGTAGTCAGTACTCTATACATATTTTTGAATTCTAATTGCAAGAAACGAAACTAGACTATTGGATCATCAATCACCGGCAGACCGAATTATAAAATATGTATACGGTACTGAGTAATGTACATATAATTGAGTTCTGGTCTATAGAATAGAAATTCGCTAGACTAAACTGGTTTAAAATTAACCCACATTATCCCGCACCGGAATAATGAACAATGTAAATGATATGGTCCAAACATCCCGGTGCATTATTTTTCACACCGGTTTAGTCTAGCGAATTTCTACATAATGTACCCATTTTTTGCGGACACACGGTATTTAATATAAGGATTATGATGTATAATATGTGCACCCACGTATGTGTTTCATGGTTACATATTTTAAATAGTCAAATAAACAATGTTTATCCAAAGTGTGCCGTGACCTATTATAACAAAAAAATAATAATGTGACGCGGTGAAAAAAATTTGGTTCACTTGTTTAGAGTTTCAATTTAATTGAATTTATTATATATATATATATATAAATTTATATTTCACACTAAGCCCATGCATTTATATGTAAGGATAAAAAATTAATATTAGACTTTGCATGACATCGACTGTTTAATAAATGATAATATATCGTTCAAAAGTCATGTTATACCTATGTTTTTTGTTTTTTTGTAAATTATAATTTATATAAGTTAGGGAACCTGTTACCATATACATATAATGTGTAGGTAATTGAATACCGCTACATAAATTGTAAATCGTAATGATGTATTAAATTACAATCAGCACTCAACTGTACAGTGTATATTATATATCACGCAAATTCTCGATTTAATATTTTTGAATATCATAAAAACGTAGGTACCTACGTTATACTTTTGTTGTACATTTTAGACTTTAGTTATTGTTTATCAATGTTTTTCATTAAATTTAAGTAACCTATTGTTTTATTTTTTATTTTTAAAGATTTAATATCGTTAAGAAATAATAATTATAATATATAATATTATAATTTAAATGGTTTATAAGTTAAAAAAAAATAGAAACAAATATGTCAAATAAAGGACAAGCAGTTTTCAACAAGATATGCACTTATTAGCCATTGCTATAAATAACTTCTAGGTTTTATAGATTGTAATTATTAAGATTTTAATAAGAGTTTTAAAACAAAGTTGAGAGTAAAGCCACATACATTTTCTATAAGTGTTTCAAGTTCAAATATTGAAATTTTCAATGTCTACAGCCTACAGGTATAAAAATAATTTCTCCTCAAAACGATTTTAGTTATTTTGTTGTTACAATATTTTTTATATTAACAGTATAGGAATAGAAAGTCCATATTAGTCATTACTCAACTTATTGTAACATTCTATACACAATGACATTTAAAAAATATTTATACTAATAATGTTTGCCTATTATCATAAATATTTGAAATTGTCGTATATATGTGGATTTTCTTATTGCTCATGAACAATTATGCGGGGCCTTTGAACTTGTTTGTTAGATTTGTACTGGACTGAAGGGTTTTGATTACATTTATAAAGAGAAAGACATTTAAAAGAGGCTGATGGCAGTCGTAAGTAAGTAATGACCGCTGGGTTTACTGAGGTGTAAAATAACAGTGATGATTTTATTTGAATTGTTGATTTGTAACAATTAGCTTATTTTATTATATAATATGATGGACACACGCGTGTCTACTGTCCATCACACACACATTTCGTAATTATAATACATTAAATTATAATCGCAAAACTTTTCATCGTAAATATAATGTGTCCGTTTCAAACTCTGTACAAGATAGGCAACTGAAATAATTTCCACCGACAAAGTTCCGACAAACCACATTGTATATCTAGTTGAATTGTTTCGAACCTTTAGCGAGAAATGTCTGATGGATTCGAATATTTGTACTGTTGTGTGAAACCCATTGTGTTATATTTATTTATTAAAAATAAATAGTACCCTAGCTGTACGGGTCCGCCAAACTTCAGGTGACGCCGCATCCGCTCCTATACAAGCTTTTGATGGACAATCAACAACAACAACAAAAATTCAGAAAATGTCACCTTAGGCGAGACTACCAACCGTATTATTATTATTATTATCTCGTAGTGTTTATACAGCAGCACACGCGTCCATATATTTTTGGCAGCTCTCCAACTTCCGAGTGGCGTAAAGTATACTGGCGAAAGAGATAGGTACCCCACCACAGTAGAGGACCAAAGATTGTGAATGTTCCGTCAAATTCACGAGTCGTATGGTTTGGCTAATCACGAAGGGCGAACTTCAGATGTAATACGATTACGCACCAATCTCAACTCTCAATTTTTCGTCCCAAATCAGGATAATTTTCTTAAAAATTTTTATTTTATTTTTTCCTATTTTTTTTCATGGATAAATAATAGTATAGTACCTATATTAAATACTACTATTTAACAAATATACTACTGAACATTAATTTTTGAATAATTTGTTTTGTTTTACATTTTACTTTCGTACATATTAAAATATTATATAGCTAATACAAGATAATCCAATTTATAATACAAGTAAAAGACCATATTATTAATTTTTTTAAAACGTTTAACCACAAAATGCTTGGTATTGATGGCAATAGATAACTATTCGATGATATTTCTGGGAAGGAAAGTTGTGAAAAGTGCGCAATCGTGTTGCACCTGAAATCGTTATTTTATACTGTAATATGGACTGCAGGTACCCTATATGAGTGCTATATTCTTGACGAAAATTTAAAATTATATACTCGGTGTCTTCTAACATCGGAGTGATCGTCATTGTTATAAATCAGAGTGATTTTTCTTTTTGATCTAATATAAGTTAATATATACATATTTTTCTTTTTAGATAAGCAGCATTAATTTTGAATCAGCTTAATGGTTTAGTAATTATAATAATTATTTAAAATGTATAGGGTAGGTACAAGAAAAAGTATACCTTATTCAACATATTGATTATCTCTCTCTATTCATCAGAAAAATTATTAAATGATTAAATTTAATAAACCATTTGCATCTCATATTACTTATAAGATTTATCATTTGTGCATGTATAAAGAAAATATTTGGGGGGAAAAAGTGGCCGAGCGGACTAAGGAGTCGATTGTGACTCGCACCGTCGACGGTTTGAAATCGGCCACGGGTAGCATTTTTCTTCGGGCAGTCACGGTGTCCAGAGAGAGTTGAGGCCGTCATCCCCCACCCGGGCATGGCAGATATCTACGGAGACCCACTTAAAAATTCTGCCCGATATAAATACACACGTGTTCAAAACCTCCAGTACCCTCCCCCACGGTTCCACAGGCTAATGACCTCAGTTGTCGAAGCCTTAACCCTCCCTCCCAAAAAAGTAGATTATTTATAAAGACATTTTTAACTCGAGAGTTTATTTAAAATTAAAACGATTAGTTTCTTTTAAGAATTTGTTGTTCATACTGTTTTTCAAATTATGGAGTAGGTAGGTGAATTCATATTAAAATATTTATAAACTAATATATGTATGTATGTATACATTATAATATAATAGGTACTAAAATTGTTAAATATAATATAATGCATAAATTTAAGATATAGGACGTACGTATTATAAATATATAAGCTGATTCACATTAAAACAACACCCCATTTATCTGTAATGTGGAATCGATATTCTATACTATAATAACTTCTATCATATTATACAATGCCATTTTTCAATGAATTTCTCAAGAGCACTCGGAAAAAAACAATGTGAATAAAATCATCCATTATTGTTGTCTCCTGTCTTCTCGTTAGACATTAATACATTAATCCTTGAATCATTATATTTTGCTATCAATTATTAAATTCACTTCAATAATTTTTGGCTTGAAGTTAAAATAATGATTAAGAAAAATTCAGAAAAGTCTTTCTGCTGTTCTATGTATAGTAGATTTCAAAGTCTTTACTTTTAAGGATATTTTATAATTTATTTATATTACTATTACTAATAAGTAATAACTAATTTTTTTTTTTATTAGTTATTTGGTAGGTTGGAATTTATTTTACTAAAAACATTTCATACATTATAGAATAATTTTAATTATATAATATCAATATTAGTAACTCAAAAGTCAATACCGATGTACAATAGATCGGTAAAAATATGTTCATAGTAAGCATAAATGATTTAAAATTAATATAAATAGTTTGAAAACTGCATTGCGTACCGATAGAAAATAATATTATAAGTAATCGCAAAATGTTTCTAGTCCCCTAGCTTTAATATTTTTTAAATTACAACGAAATAATAAAAATCATTTTTACTGGACCGTTAATCAAAAGTATAGATTTTTTTTTGATAGCTCGACTAATAATTTATTTTTCATCTTACCGATAACAATATAACATTCAATGTTTAAGTATTAAAAGTTTATGAGAAACAGTTGATGTATCGATGAAACTATGAAAGTCATAACAATATTATATAGATTTAAAAAACTAATTTGGACTTCAAAACTACGAATTTCGATAAAAATAGCCCATTTATAAGTTTGAAAATGACAAAAACAATTGGAAAAATATCATCAATAAGCGTCTATGTTTGCAGGGTGATTTATCGAGCATGCTCATTCTCCATTTATTTTAATAATACTATTTATCCTAAATTCAAAACATCAGAATTGTACAAACTATTGATTTGATTTACTAGTAATTTAATCTATGGATGAACTATGAATGTACGATGAACATTGCACAATTATAAAAAAAAATATTTCACAGTTTTACAATAAATTATTCTTATTGTTTTTAGATGACGTTCCTCGGAATGTTTTGTTCTTTTTTGTTTTGTACATGTTCAAAGAAAATTCTGCTGCTCCAGTCCAACAGTAGCAGCAGCCACATGAGAATTCCTATACTACGCTATATTGAAACCGCTATTATGTTCAGACTGTACATAGGGAATATACGGCGAGCCAATATTAGTCGTTTCTAGAACGTAGTTGAACGTTGTATGCTGTGAGTTTTCTACACCGCCGCACCGACAGGGTATGATGAAAATATAAGTAGAAAAAAACATGGCACTCAAAGATGACTCAGATACTACCATCAGTGTTGTGTATACTATATTATAATACACTGTTGAGACTTGAGAGACAAAGCAAATACAATATATATATTATGTGCTATACTAACGTTCGTTAGTTCTTCGATGCCTTTCACAATTGTAAATAGGAAGGTAAAAACCTACTGTGTTCTGGTACACGCAATCGTTGGGAAAATCGACCCTGCACATTTTTTTTCTCCTTTTATTTTTCTGGTAAATTACTCCGCCTAAATCGTAACGGATGAACGGGTTTGCGTTTGTGCCAAAAATGCAATCTATCTACAACGTGACGTTGAATTCGGGTTAACGTATACGCATGCGCGTCGTAGCCCGATATAGCTGTCGAGCCGATTTTCAAATTAATATTAAATTATTTACATTTCCCGGTCCTTTAAACCTAAGTATGCAGTCCACATATAAAAATGTATAATATTTTAAAAGCGCCGTTGTTTGAGAATGAGAGGGAACAATATATTTTGAAATTGGATTTTTTTTATTTCCATCATTCTATCGTGTTGACAGCCGTTTTTCTACTCTGAGAACTTTGTTTCCGTCAGCCGTCAGGTATTATACATTTATACACAATACATCTATATACTGTACATATTTATAATATGCATATATATAAGGTTAACCCGACGTCTGATTTTGAGGTACGCAAAAGGACGATACTTCACTAAATGTAGGTAGGTTTATGTTCACGTCAATTCCGATGTATTCATTTAATATGTTTGGTAGCAACAACTGCGTACGGCGCTGAACTAACTTTTCCTGTCAAATATCAATATATTATAATACATGACCTCTGTCGTGTAAAAATAACGATCGTGCATTACCTTTTTTATTCAATTTTCCAAATAACATTTTCAAAGCTATGCCCTGTGGTGGCATTTCGAAAATGATTTTTCGTTTCCCCTCAAGCACATGCATCCATACCGTTATCTATGCGTACGTCGAGTCATAAACTGTATAATATTACGTTGGCGCCGGCACAGCTTCTACAAATGAGCGGTTAGCTGAAACGACTCGCGCCGATATAGGAATGCGGAAAAATTAATGTTACGCCGGGGTAATAAAGATTAGTCATAATAATGAATTATATATCATTATTGCTACGGTAGCTAATTTTGATAGTGTAATATAAACAGTAAGCTCATTTTTATCAAATTAATATTTAGTTTTAATAAGCATTAGGCATACACCTATTATACTCTGTCTCATTTCTCAAATAGGAGTAACCTCTAGCGATGTATTTTAAGACAGTCATATACTAAAATATGGCATTATTGCATTTCATATTGTGGCTACAATATAACAAATTATAAAATGTAATACCACCACAACTCTAAATATCGCTGTTTTGCACTCAACATATCATACGATAATTACATTTTATTTAGTGCAAGAACACCACAAATCGAAATAAGGCAGTCTTGAATTTTGATTTCAGTGATTAATTGGATAAATTAAAATAAGTATTATAGGTACCTACTGTTATAAATTAAATATGGCTCTTTTGCTTTGAAAATTAGCTACAAATTCAATAATTCAATACTGACACATCATTTCAGTGGCCAAATGAAAAATTATATTATTGAATGTGACGTTCTTGCTATTTTTCCACTATTCAAAAGTAGCCAGAACTCAAGATTGATACATTTTGAGTTGTGGCAGTCGTGTTCTAGAGGTGCGATATTATAATATATATTTTGATTTTCCATTTGTCACTTGCTGGACAAATATTTATTTATTTTATTATTACTCATTGCATCCATACAATAACTGATAAAAGTATAGAAATCTACAGTATTTAAGTATGTTCTTACCTATAGTTATGTATGTTATTAATTTATACTTGTCGAAAGACAATTAGCTATTCATAGTTATTAATATAGGTAATGTACTTTATAATTATCTCTAAGTACCTACATTAGTATTGATTTTATAGTCATATATAATACGGGACGTTTTCACTATTTTGAATTTTCATAATGATACTACAAGTTGGTTGGTACTTATACAATTTTGTATTTAGTATTGCAATTTATTCTTAAAATACATAATATCAAAATTATTAATAGATTACTCGTAATTTCAATTGTGATTTTACGTATTTTTATTAAATATAACTAAAAAATTGTCTAAAATAAATTAACATCCTGTAACTTGTAAGACGTTATATTATTTTTATTTTGTGAATATCAAATATCTGTTGTTTATTTTTAGATAAGTTATTAATTATTGTTTAGTATCATACTCTTGTTTCTCATCCGGATTATTGAATTTTTACAGTATGGACATGAAGCATAAATTCATTTAGGGTGCAATATTGAAATGACCGAGAAAAAAGTAAATAATTATTGTGTAAGTTTTGACAAATGAAAGTTTTGAAGGGATGACTAACGATGGTTCTTCGTTTTCACGTTAAATGTCCGAGTCGTCTTTATATATATATAATATACACGCACACTGTCAAGACGTGACAAGTGATGCGTATATACACATGTTAGTATATTAGTATATGACATAACATTTTTACTAGACGCATGAGAAATTGTACTTATGTCGTCAACTATGAAACATTTACCACAACTATTGTAGGTTAGGTTACGATTATTATTATTTTGACGATTTGTAGATAATATAATACAAGTATTTAATGAATTTCACATTTAATGGAATCTACTATAACAAAACAAAGCTAAAGAAAAGGCAGATACTCATCACTGCTGTTCTTAATAGGTATTAATTTTAGTCATCCTATATATTAGTTAAGATTTTATTGTTTAAAAAAAACCCGGTTTTTGCTTTGCATTTTAATTTTTAAAATATAAGCCAGGAAGTTTATAGATTTCACTTACTTTCACACGTCATTATTAAAAATTCATCAAGTCATTATAAAATAAGTATGTATTCATGGGAAATTTAAGTCACATAATATCTCATAAATTATAAATTCTTATATTTGCTTGTGAAAATAAATAAAATCAACTATTATTTTCGTACGAAAAAAAAAACAATGTTCTATCGATTTAATCACGTACCTACCTATTTATTTATGTATTTGTTATCGAGTCAATTACAAACGAGTTTTCAATAAGATTGTATAATAATGAGTATCTCGTACTAAAAACATGTCTTTCGTTCTATTTTTGCATTTCTTGTGTTTAAAATATGTAATCATTTTGACGAACCGTTCGTGTTGTGCAACATTATTGTAATGCATGGTCCAAATGCAATGGTTTTTTTTTTTTATAATTATTATAATTAACATTAAAATATATACCGCGTAGATAATAACAGTAGGTAAATTCAGTACGTTTCCACGCGAGCGGGTATGAATATGATCAGGAAAACCCGCCCACTGCAATAGACAATATAATAGGTATATTATAATTTACTAGCTAGGATTAAACCATCATAATATTTAATAGCTGCAGTTACCGATGTCGCGTCAGGCTTTTGCGCACATCAAAGGTCTGGTTTCGTCGGAGCCTTTTGTTTTCGCTGTCATGGGCGACACGCCTCTTATTATTATTATTATTTTTTTTTTTTAGTATACGACGTAGCTAAGTTATAAATCACTGTTGATTACCGAAAACCGGCATTTTCAAGCGCTCGTTGTTCCACTGTACAAAAATGCCGTTCGTTGTTAATTCGAACTGATTTTTACTGAATATCCTACTGAAACTTGCGATATCCCCCACACACACATTGGTTTTCTATACATGCGAAAGTCCCACCCCAACAATCACGACACGCGCGTTCATACAAAAACAGAAGACTAATGGACGAGCGCGTTTTATGTGTGACGTGGGAGCCATTTCAAATGGAATAAGTACGATTATGGCGATGGATGTGTGTGGATGTGGAGGACGACGACTACGACGACAACAAAGAATACGATAGTGTTGTGGAATTGGAAATGAAAAAAACAAAGGCAAAAAATAAGCCCATTTTATTCGATGAAAAAATAACTTTATGAGAAACGACCGACAATAATATATATTGTATACAGCATAGTAATATAATGGTTAAAGTAAGGATTTTAATTATTCGAAGTGTGTGCTCCCCAAAATAAGACATATTTTTTTTTAAGTAGGTACCTACCGGAAATTAATTTGAATCATATATTAATATTATAGTTACCTAATTTAAAATCTCATAGGCCTCACGTACAATTTTAAATGTTGCTATATTAACCCTTTTTGTTGGTATTATAAACATTTGGGTTTTCATTTTATCAGGTTATTAAATTATTTCAACTTAAAATAAATTCTTGTAAGATTTAATAGGTTGGTTGTTGGTCGGTTTGGTATAACATTAAAGATAAAGTTGAAATTAATTTAAGTTAAATTGATTTTGGTAATTTTAGTTGCTAAATCGCTCTTTTTAATATTTACGTATAGCAAAATCGATGTCTAACATCTGATTGTATACTCGGTTCATATGAAAGACATTTGTAGCCAAAAAGCTAGCACATGGAATTTACCAGGAAATATGAATTTAAGTTTTATATATATTACAATCCGGAAAACCTGAATTTGGATTACAACCCATCATTCAATAATGAATCAATACATAAAATCATTTTATATAGAAATCGTATATTAATTATTATTTTACTAGCACGGTTTTTTTCTTGTTTTTTTTTACTACGAGGTAGCTATGGACGAAAATAATATGTTTAATAAAAAGTAAGTAATATATTTTACGACTGATCACTAAGCCACGTTGTTGATATGCTCCAAGTTACATTGTATAATACAAATAAACCAATACATTGTATATGTTGTATTTATTGGACTAGTGTTGCGTACCATTCATTCGAATTTAATTAAAACCTGTGCAAATAAAACAAAACCGTGGGATACCGACGAAGAGATAATTTTGACATGTGTGTGTAATATTGGAACCTAGATGGTCTGAAAAACCCACCATGATACATTAGTACCTATATGTTTAGATGGGTCTTTTGAGTGACAAGGAATGACGGTTAAAAAAATGATATCGAAAATGTGTCAACGATTGATGATGTATTAATATAGGATGAAAGTAGATTGATGGTACTGATATTATTTAAAAATAAAAATCAATAAATTAGTCATTCAAAATGGAAAATTGTGAAAAAGCATGATGTTTACCAATCCGTTATTATTATTATTTGTTATGAAGGAAGGTATCAATAACAATTTGATTTAATTTATATGTTGTATTTTATATTAGGTGGATTAGGTGTATGCGTATAGTCGTGTAGGTACCTACCTACATAATATTAAGAATAAAACAAATAATTATTATTCATATAAAAAATTATTTTGAACAGTTTTCCACTCTGTTTGATTATTGTACGTCATTATGTTATGTTTTTCTGAAATTCAAATTAAATAGGTACCAAAAATTATTTTTAATGAAAATGCACAACTTTTGTTTCATTCTCACGTTGTGGGGACCTTATTATCTTGGGCTTAAACCGAAAATACTTTTTCCGATTTTGATTTCGGTTTTGGATATTGGTATTTATTTTTTCTGATTTCGTTTTTGATTTTAAATCTGGTTTTATTTTTTCCGATTTCAATTTCGAGTTTGATTGCTGATATTGATTTCTATCGGTATTGTTTTCAGTTTCATTATCGATTTCAGATTTTAACGGTTTTAATCGATATTCAAAATCGGTATCCAATATTATTGGTTTCAAGCCCCGCAGTTATTACAGTGTCTTATGGTCAATGTTACCTAATACCTAAACATGTTATCACTGTTAATTTCTGTATGCCGATAAAACTAACAAAGTAACAAACAGTTAATAACTACACCTACAATGCACTCGGTATAGAGATTTTTATATGCTGTTAAAAGAAATGAAAAATTAGATATACATGAATGGTATCGGCGGTGTTATCACGAGGTTCTTATTTTATAAACTGTGTATGGTTTATTGTAGTTATACTAACATATTATTATATTTATTGGCACATTATACTGTACAGTATATTAAATCTGAACGAACCATAAAATATGTCAATTCTGCCGGATTCTTCCTGACTTTCGGGCATTAAAGTAGGTATTCCAATTGATTTTTTCGTTAGGATTCAGGATTCAGTAGAGTTAGTTAATTATACAATCTTAAACAAAAATAATAATAATGAAAAGCAGATAAGTTTTATATATTATATATATTTTTATTTGGTAGTTATTAGATTGAGAACAAACCAACCTAGATATATGTTATCAGCTATAATATAAACCTAAACAATAATATAATCAGATTATCCGCAAAAAAATGAATTATTTTACTAGGAACTCAAGTAAGAAGTGATCATAAGTGAATGATTAGACTACGATTAGTTATGTTATAGTGTAAACCCGACTAAACCGTTGATTTAAACTTTAAAGGTAAAAAACGAAGTGGAAAATGAATGGCTTCTTATTGTATATAAAAAAGAAAATTCCAAAGCAAAACAAATAACCGATACGTGAAAAGTAGAAATCACGTACGCAAGAAAAAAAAAATAAGAAAATCTTGACCATTTGTCACTACAGCTCAGCTATCACTTACAATTTTCATTAACATTTATTCGTATTGGTTTAAAGTAAACCAAATGTACTTGTGTGTGTGTATTATATATTGTGCATTTATTCAAATTGTTTTTCACTCGTCTCGTTCTGATTTTGATCAGTTTTCCAGTAATACGTAGGTACTTCTAAATAAGTATAATTTCTTAAATAAGAAATATTGATATTGATATTTTATCCTTTTTTGAGATTTGGTTATACCATATTTATTCGTGTTTTAGCATATTATACTTTCATTTACGTAAATATTACATTTAACGCACATATTAATAATCATACATTGACATGAGATTGAAAAGTATTCGAAAAGTATTGTGCGACTATATGTTATAGTGGTATTAAATATATGCATATAGTTAAATTAAAAATAATTTAATGAAAAAAACATAAGTAGGTATTAGTATAAGAACTCAATAAATAGTTACACGAATTATATTGCCAACATGGTAAGTCTTGTGAATGTTTTATTATAATGAAACTATATAATTTTATCCTTTAGGTTCTGGGTAAAGTGAGGAATGTACTGGGTTTTCAATGACATGTATTTTTTTTTCAGAAAATACATTTTGGTGCAATAAAAACGTTTCATGCAATACCTTTATAAATTGGAAATTGAACACAGATTGTACTTTAAAATGTCTTATCATGAAAAATGTAAAAAAATACCAGTGACGAAATTTTAAGTGGATAAACTCAACTATTTTTGGGTTTGTCACTTGCAATATTTATTTTGAATTTAATCATTTTGGCTTTAAAATAATAATTTATCTCCGTGCTGTGAGCATACGACCAGTTAAATAAGCGAAATGAGGGGAAGAAACTTAGAGTTAATATAATTCTGATTTATAGTGGAACATTACATATTATAGGTATTGATTTTATGTATAAATTGTTGGAAACAAAATTAGAACTGTATAATGAATTGAGCTACGAAACGTGACTTTAAATGTTGTTTTGTCATACTGTATACACATACTTAAAATATAATTTATGAAATGCACTTATGTAATGTGAATCTTTTTTTTTAAAATTATTATTTAGTTATTTTATACTTGAAAAACATTTACCCTAAAGCACTAAACATATAACAAAAAAATAAAAACAAATACATATCAATAGGTGAATTCGGTCAAAAGTCCGGGCAATATATTTTTAACATGCCAAAGAATTTGCAGTCGAACTTTTGTTTGTTCCAATCAAACTTTGTACATTCGTAAGCACTTTTTTCTTCCGTTCACCCGTACAATATACTTCAGTAGTATAATATTCTCGTCGTCAGTTTTGCCGTACGTACTACCATAATGAAATATACTTTACTTCTTTGTAATAAGAAAAAAAATCGTTTTGAGACGAACGAAGACGATGATGTGTAATTGCAACGGATCGAATAAAATGCAAAAAATATTTAATTCTTTCACTTAACGACCGGCGACGGTATAATTGCACACTGCAACGGTGGAGTGGGGAAACTACGAACGAATCAGACATCTGACCTCTTCTTTTTCTCTCTCTTAGTCTCTTTCTCTCTCCCTGTCTCTCTCTCTCTCTCTCATAGTTGTTACTGTCGTGTCAAAGTTTATCTGTCTACCGTGTTTCTACAATAAGTACAAAGTACAATTTTAAAAATATTATAATTATTATTATATAGTATATGTAACGTATAAAATAGCGTGAGTCATAGTGGTATTTTACATTTAGTTATAACAGTAGTAGTAGCAGTATGGAATGGATCTAACTGGTGACGGTAACATAACGGCGGTAAAACAGTGTTGTGGTGAGAATATTTTCAATATCCGCGACGTGCGCTTGTGTTCGCCAACCCTCAGTAAAACAATTCGCCATCGCCAAATCCCACGTGTACTATTAGCACTAGTATTGTGGCCCGACCGCATAGTATTACCCACTCCACGCAGACCCATGTTCGATAAATACAAAATTCTGGCCACACACACCGATGTAAACTGCACAGACAGACCGCCAGACATGTACGCTTTTTGGCGCTAAGTGATTTTCGGTGTCACTCGCGAGTGGTATGTAACGCCGCTGTACGAAGCTATAATATATTATAACTTATAATTTTAGTTAACTGTATTTTGACACCTAGTATACGTTTTACACACCACCAATTGGCTATTACCACTTACCAAACTGCTGACTCTATATATTTAATTATAGGAGTAGGTGGTATTCAGTATTTATATTAAAAATAATAGGGATAGGAGAATGTATAAAATACTATAATCTAAAAAGAAAAAAAACGACGAGCTCAGGAAGTTGTATCGGATGCAAGACATACATATATGTACAGTCGAAATCAGAAAATAGAACTCCATTTTGGCTGGCCATGCGATTAGAAAATAAGGATCCAATACAATACGGACTAGTGTGGTTTTTCATCGCACGTCGGACGGGGAAACCCATCTGGGACAACCACGGATATGACGGGAAGATCAAGTGAAAAGTGATGTCGAAGAAGTTGGTCTAGTAGCTATAATTGCCTCGTTTTGGCCAATTGACAGGGAGAAATGGCAAGAAATATATTTGAAAGTTAGGATGTTATAGGTTAGATGAAGAAAATAAACCACGATCATAGTCCGTTTGCTTACGACACAGATCCCGTTTAAACTAAGGACTCTGAACTCTAAATTGATGTATTATGTAAATATATACAATAATGTAAAATATTAGATGTAAATGATTGCATATAATAATATTTTGAGCATTATTCCAACTGAATGAATATAATGTATTTTATGTATCCCTTTCTACTTTACTATCGACTTATCGTTTAAATAGTTTTAACTTATAATTCAATCAACAATACAGTAGGTATTGTTTCGTTATTTTGTATTTAATTAAATACTCATACAAATAGCAGAATTGGATACAATACTGTACTCGGAATACTTATTAAGTATTCTGAGTACAGTATTTGGAATACTTTTTTTTCTTATATAGGTATACTCTTATATTATATTATTAATTATATTAATTTTAATATAATTTATAACTAATAGATAGCCAGATAGGTGTGTATTATCGAGATTATGTTTAGATATAAACACAGAATTGAAAAAATAATATTTTTGGTATTGAAATCTAAATCTACTAAAAAAAAGTAGGTATTCGAAAAGTATTTGGAATACTTTTTTTGAAGTATCCCAAATACTTAGGAATATTATTATCATAAAGTATTCGGAACATGTATTTGAAATACTTTTAAAAAGTATTTTACCCAAGTCTGACAAATATCCTGATTCGGATTATACAATTCAAAAAACATAGGTAGGAATTTATAAAAATGAAAATCTAAAAAAGTCATAAATACAACAATTTGTTTTAAAACTGTTAGAGTTATGTGAGTATTATTCAAACTATGGTAAAACATACAGATCATCCGATTATTATAATAACCACGAGTGTGTTACTATAAAAATATCTCTAGAAATATTTTATATAATAAATTGCTTTCCATCTAATTATTAACTATAATATATATATGTTATTAGATAAACTTAAATTGTATTACTTTTTGTTAGTCTTAGTAGGTATATACAATCTATATGGCATCTATATTGTTTTAACCAAATAAAAAAATAAATATTAAGTAACAAATTACAAACACTAATTTGCACATAATATTATAAAACGTCAAACATTTTTACTTTAGTTCTATAACATGTTATGATGACGTTACCTATGTTTTAATTGTCTTATATTGATGCAAAATGGAACTTATACATGATAATTATAATTATTATGTTAACGGTTTATCTTTGTGTCACATATAATAAACGTACTTTTAAAAATATTTTCTGACTCTATAAGTACATATATAACTATATAATATATTAAAATATAATTTTTTTTAAATTGAGGTTTATTAAAAATGTTTGATTTCCACGTAAACGAAATGTTTCATTAAATTTATTTTTATGAAATTTTAAATCCTTAATATAATCACCATTAATACCAGTGATGTCCGACGGCGCACCTATGGCTCACGTGTTAAATTATTACGACGTCGAAGATATCCAAATATTAAAAATCATGTTTAAATAATATACAACGCATTATCTGTACATTTATATGTCCATTTACAGCTACGGTTATATAGCACCAGTAGAGTTATACTATTATAGGCACTAGCATACAAATGCTCGACCAGCGGAAAGAGTTGGATGGACAGAAATAATGAATTAATTATCTCATCCGTGGAGTTTTGTTGCCGGGATAAACGACGTCTATGTGGAGCGGCACAGTGACGGTAAGTCTCAGAGTTGAGACGTTTAAAACATTTTGTTCTAAAATCTTGCTAACACATCTAAATTAACTCAGCGTGGTTTTGTTTAAGACGTTTAAAACAGAAAAAAACACAATGGATTTATATTTTTATTTTTTGGTACCAGATAATCCGTGGTTAATACAGAGCAGATAAAGGCGGATAAAGTGAATTGTATTATTGTGTCAAAACATTCATTTTATTTTTTCAGTTTTTAAATGTTGTGCTAGTATCTAGCTATATCACAATATACTAGTATAGGTACCTAATTATAATTATGACGTAAGTTGTTGGTTATCCTATATTATGATATATATTTTTATCCATTTGTGTACAATTTGTTTAAAGAGTACCTAAATGCACGAAGTAATATAATAATATATCTATATATTGTTTATTTATGTGTATCTTTTTTTCAATGTTAACCTTCATAATCTTAGCGAAAAATTAATAAAGCTCAATATACTTTAATGTTTTAATAATGTATTATGAATTTGCTATGTAAAATTATATCTTCTAGTAATTGTTATGTACCTATGAAATACTAATGTAGTCCCCCTTTCAAGTGGAGGTTCAAAAAAAAAGTTGTGTACTTATCTTGCTTAAACATTAACTTCGTATTAATAAATTGTACATTAATCGTATGAATGAGTTTAAGTTTTTTTTATCATATTATGAGGAAATACATTTTGGATCCAAATTAAAAAAATTATTTTATACATTATTGATGATGTATATAAAAATATAAGAATTCATTGATATAATAATTAATTGACAATACTTTTATTATTTAATCATCAATAAAATATTTATTTAACATCGTTATATGAAATCATTTAAATACATTAATACAATCATTTTCAGCAGAAAACGGTTTTTGTGAAAATTGTATTTTATTATTCTGACAGTGAAATAAAATAATCTTTTAATACCTTGACAATGCTGACACACGCTAATCAGAGAAAGATAGATTTTATATAATACAATCGTCATTAATAATAACCGTCAATGAGTATTAAGTACTAACAGTGGTTAAATTTGTTATTATAATTCATATCTACAATCTATACATACAATGTACATTATACTAAACTACTATATTTGAGTTAATACTTGTTTCTTTTGTTACATAACATTTGAATATTTATTAAAAATTGTATAAATTATATTATATAAGTCGACTGAAATCCCAAACATTTACTAAACATTTACTAAATCTAAATAATAATTGAAGAGGAGATTTTAAGAAGATAATTGTATGAAAGGCGCGTACTTAAAATGCGGATATCACTCCACTGAAGGCTACCACCCCTTATCATTACTAAATACTATGAGTAAAATAATAGAAAAATGGTTAATCATAGACCCATATTTGGTTTCTTGAAAAACATAAATTATTGTCACCCACTCTTCCCACAAACACGGCTTTCGAAAAAAATAGATCCACTAATGATATACTGGTCAGCTTACACACTGACATCACTACATCGGTGATGCATTAGTAAACAAACAAAATATAATATACTTATCAGCCTGGATCTAAAAAAAGTTTACAAAAATTGTATCTACATGGAAACATGCTCAAATTTATAAACAATCACATAATAGGTACACGATAGAGACTTTCAGGTAAAAATGAAAATATATTATCGAAAACGTTCTCAAATCAATATGGTGTAATACAAGGCTCATAAATATTAATGTAACACTATTCCTTATCGCAATTAATGAAATAACAACACTGTGTCCCTCCACCTTCAGTGATGAAACTTTTTTCTGACGATATATTGATCTTTTGTAAAGGAAAAAATGTATTTTAAATTTATTAAAAATCGAATGTAACTCACATTAATTGATAAGGTTAAGTAAATGGAGCTTCGAAACCGGTTTCTCTTTCTCTTCAAATAAAATTAAATGTATATTATTCACTCGTCAGACAAAAATAATCAAACCAAAAATCCAATTTGAAAATACAATAATCGATTACAGCGACAATGTTAAAATTCTAGTCTTAACATTTGATAAAACAACTCAACTGGTGCCAACACATTCGACAGTTAAAAATTTGAACTATTAAATCCACTAAAATATAAAAACTTTAGCTCACATAAAATTGGTCCCCGATTCAGACAGTCTATTATTAGAATATATAAAGCCATAATCTAATATATAAAAATAAGTCCGGTTTTCCTCCCTGACGCTATAACTCCAGAACGCACCAACCGATTTCCATGGTTTTGCATTCGTTTGAAAGGTCTTGGGCTACGTGAGGTTTAGCAAAGAAAATTCTTGAAAATCAGGAAAAATTCAACAGAAAAGTGTTGAAATCGTTTTTTCACATACAGCGCCATCTATTATACATCTATTATATCTTTTATATATATTTTTATGTACTTCAAACCAATAGCAACGGTGCGTGATAAGTGTTTGACAGATAGTCATTATTTCTCTGCTCAGTTAATTTCATTTAAGCTCAGTGTATAATATATGTGGATCGTGCATTTGAAGTTAAATTCAACACTCTGTCCATAGTCCAAAATGCCTAGAGAACGACGTTCGAACATAATCATTATTCTCTCTGCTCAGTTAATTTCATTTAAGCTCAGTGTAAATTATGTGGATCGTGCATTTGAAGTTAAATTCAACACTCTGTCCATATCCAAAATGCCTAGAGAACGACGTTCGAACATCGGCCGCCGCACAAGACATGCAAGCCAGCAACAAGTCTATTCAAGGAACTTAAGAGAAGAAAGAACAAATATAATAAGATAAAATGACCGATTGAGACATCGCGTGAGCACACGAAGATCATTGGCATCATACAATCGCTTGGCATTCCAATATGATCCCACTGCGAACTACAGTGATGATGAAATTTTGATGTTGGACGAATGACGAATGACGAATTCAAAAGAATTGTTAGATCTTGGAAATGGAAAAGTCCCAGTTGATGCGACATCTGGATTAATTCTCTTACCAACGACTTTTGCCGATTTGTAGACACTCAATTAGTTCTTATTGAAAATGTTTCCCCAACATTAGTGAGAATTATAAGAATTATGCTTGTTAAGTCAACGAGCAATTCTTGCAGCAACGAATAATGATGTCCACGCACTGAATTTCACCATTCAATCAAAAATTGCTGGCGATTTGGTAATACAAATCGGTTGATTCAATAACAAATCCCGATGATGTAGTAAATTATCAACGGAGTTTTTGAACTCTCTGGAGATACCAGGATTTCCACCACATAACTTGCAACTGAAAGTTGGTACAGTTATTTTGATACTGCGTAATTTGAATCCACCGCGACTTTGCAACGGTACTCGTCTTTCGGTAAAGAGACTTATGCCGAATTTAATTGAGGCAACCATTATTAACGGAAGATACGCAGGTGATGAAAAATGTATGTATTCCTCGAATACCAATGATTCCGACGATCTTTCCGTTTGACTTCAAACGATTGCAATTCCCAGTTCGCCTTGCGTTCGCAATGACAATTAATAAGTCGCAAGGCCAATCGCTTAGTGTTTGCGGGATAAATTTGGAAAATCATTGGTTTTTCACATGGCAGTTATACGTTGCGTGTTCACGAGTTGGGAAACCATCCGCTTTGTTTGTGTTAACGACAGACAAAAAAACAAAAAAATGTGGTTTACCAAAGAGCACTACAATGAAACAATTAAATAACACTTCATTTTAGTAGGTAATTGTAATGAATTTATTACTGTTGTGAAATGAAATAAATATTTTCCTTTTCAAATATAACAAAAAAAATTACAACGTTACTTAAAACGAATCTGGTGGCGAAACGGAGTTCGACGGGTCTGCTAGTTAGATATAAAATTGATTGCGGTTCAATAGTTTACGGAGCGGCTAATCATAGAACAATACAATTAAAAATGGCGCCATTCGTTTATCTTTAGGTCCATTCAAAAGTAGCCCAGTCGCAAACATACTTGGTATGGCTGGTGAACCACTTCTTTCATTAAGGAGAAAACTACTACTCGAAACCAAATATATGATAAAAATAGCCAAACATCGAGGAAATCCTGTGTACAATAAAATCATAAAAAAACCAACCAAGTAAAGCCGTTAAATATATCTCATCTCAGGCGACTGTATGAAAGACAACAAAATTTTATTAAAAAAAAAACTAAAATTCAAACAATAATATAATTCAATATACGGATACCTCATAGCCAAAGAAGGCCCACCCTCGTGTCCTACTTGTGGAATACTCATTACAGTTGAGAACATATTACTTCTCGAATGTCACTAGTTCAATGAAATATGCATCAAGCAGGAACTACCCACGGGGACCCTATGAGATACTTGCTCCACTCCCGAGGCGTCTAGAAAACTAATTAATTTCATCAACAAAACAGAACTGCGTTATCTTATTTAATAATATTAGGTACCTAAAAAAACAATGTACAAACATTATAGTAATTAAGTAATTTAGTGTAATTTAAATTAGAGAAATGTAAAGAAAATTCACTCTATTTTTCCAATGTAAAAAAAAAATTTAACGCTGACTAATGACCATATAGATTTTAGTTGATCATTTATAAAAAAAAAATTAAGAAAATCGTTGAATGAGAATTTGTTAATTGACAAATTAATGCAATGCCTAACTTCAAACGCTTATAAAAATATAATTTGACTTTCCGGTAAGTTTTTTTATGTTAAATGTAGGAAAACTTAAGGGAAATCTTGTAAAATATTTTCAAAGCTTAGATATAAATAGAACATTTTTTATAAATTTCTAATTCAAAATAATTAACCAATTCTTGTGATTTTATTACATTTTGTCAAAATTTTAACTTCAGACGCTCATGAAAAATGATTGTGGATTTACACTCAACTTTTTATTTTAAATTCTACTAAAAACAACTTATGAACGTTGTATTATATTTTCAAGCTTTTTACCGAGTGTGCAATATTTGATCGACAGTAATTAAAACAAAACTAATAAAATTCGAAATTTTCTTATGCATATAAAGAGCTCAAAAATGGTGTATAGAAATTGCTTATAAACGTTTAGTGAATATTTCATGTATCTACGGTAATTTTTTTAAGAGTTACACCAAAAATCCAAATCAATTTTGTCAAAACGAATTTTGCGTAAAACGACCAGTTTTTTCTTCATTTCTTTTTGTTTTTCCAGGCGCTTTTGAAAATTATTGGGAACTTTCCCACCAAAAAATATACTGAAATTGAAAATCGCAGCATTATTTCGACTACCTACCATGTATATAGACACAAAAAACAAACACACACATCATTGTAAAATCAATACATCGCTCCGCTCAGAGTCTAAAATAAAACAATTGGTAGAAACAATATGTAATCATGAATATTGATGATTTATAAAGTAATAATTAAATTTAAAGCTTCTGAAAAAATGTAATTAAACCTTTTATATAGGTATTAATGTATTATGAAGTACTGTATTTTGTACTTCAAACATTTATTTATTCGAATAGGTAGTCATAGTTTTATTTATTTCTCTGAATTGTTTGATTTTGCGTGTTTTTCAATTATTTTATTGTTAACAAAGTGTTAACTATGATTTTTAAATATTTTATAATTCAATATTTAAATTAAGCTAAATATGCATTTTAATCATAATAATACAATACAATTATAATTTCCAATCTCCAAATACTTAAAAATTATGTCTTTGACACGTACTAAATATGTAATTAAATATTTGCATTATTATTCCTTAACTTTATACAACGTGTAATTAAAATGCATAGATTATTAGATTATAGAATGATAATTTTGAAGGAGTTCACGTCACTACTTTTCATAACTCGCTCGTATAGAGTTGAATTCATCCTAATGTATTTCGGAAATGTTAAACATATTCAACCAAAATGGGTAAAGGTATACTTTGATATTCATGCCAAAAAATACTTATTCTCTAGCCTAACACAGCTACAGTATATTTTTAAATAAAAAATACAATCCAATTTACCTATATCTGCACGGATACCGACTGATTTATCAACGAAAAATACGGAATAAAGCGTATCCTTGAACAATATTCGTTTGAATAAAATCGTACGGGAACTTACACATAATATAAAATCCGTTAATTTTTGTATTTGTTATAAATAAATAAATAAATAAAAACATAAAAAAGAAAAAATGCTAACATTTTCATCAGAATTTATGTGTCGCCAAATGCTTTAAGACTGGTGTCTGGCCGAGTTTCACGGAGGTGATAAATAAAAGTTTACTTGTGAAAATTCCATTTTTGTTTTAATTGTCTGATTGGTCAATTTTTCTTGTCCTTCTCCTCTTTCGTTTCAAAATTTTATACTTAGAAAAGTCACAAAACCAAACTAGTAAAATATAAATAAGAAATCTAAAATAGTTCAAAAGATAAGTCTTTTGAAGTTTGTGGATCTGACGTATTTACGGAAGTGCCGAAGTGGATAAAATAGAACAGTATGTTAAGTGTCAACTGGAAATACAAGTTTTGTCCCCACGATATATCTAGAAATGAACCACTTTTACGAACATCAGAATAAATTACCAACCACGAACACTTGTTCATAAAACTTTGTATCGTGATTAAGAGATTTGATAATCCTTGAGAACGTCTCTTAATGGCACGTGTTTAATGATTGTGATCAACACTGTAATATGATGATAGTTTCCACGAAATGCGATGGTAGTATTTAGCAGTGAAACTTATAAGTTACACTACGTTGTCAAAAACTTATCTATTAAAACATGAATTTTTATTATGTTAGAAACTTGAGTAAATGAAAACATTATTAATTTCATTTAGTAGTGATACCAACTTTGTAAAAGAACTTATGAAACATTATATTTAAAATAAAAATATTACTTTCTTAACTATGATCCCTGTATTACATTAAAACACCTTTTACAGTGAACATTATGTCTCATATAAAAATTAATTTAAAAAGCCTTAGAATAATATTTATTGTACAATACAATAATATGTTTTCAAATAAAATATTTAAAAAAACCACCTGTTTTCAAAATAAACGAATTAACAATACCAAACAAAAACACAATCATAATTCTAGGCATTATGTTTGACATAAAATTATCAAGCGCAAATAAATTGTTACTGAAAACGAAAATATAATGTATTAATATATAAAGTTAATACCATATACCTATAATACTAGGTATAATATATTAAATATTTTATAAAAAAAAAACAATCATCATTTAAACTTTAAGGTATTTTAAATTATACTATAATTTATTTGATGAAGAATTCAGCTAATATAAATTATTTAAATAAAAACAAAATTAATTTTTTTATTGTTAAGTCCATACATTTTATAGTCCACTAGTACACATCATATCTATTACATAATACATAAATTGGGTTTATAAATTATTATATTCTGCAACTATTAAGCAATACTCAAATCAATTTATAATATTTTAATTTATGCACAGGTGTTAAAATTAAGTAATAAAATTAAGCTTTAAATATTTGATTTTTTGTTCGTTCTTATGAATATTTTTTTATTATTTTTTTTTTAACATTGTAGAAACAATTAACTAGGATGAAAAAAAAAGAATACTATATAATTTAAAATGTTATTCAATTACCTATATTGCGGTTATATTTTTCATAATCTTGCACTTATTTGACAATATATTTTATAGTAAATATTACATCGTCTTAGAAGTACTTTAGTATGCCTTCGTTTCAAAGCTTATAATTTTACTCTCTTTTAAGTAAATTATTACGCAACAAAGCATTGAATAACGAATATTATACTAATTGAATAATGTATATTGTAAATAATGTTTAGTTTCATTAATTAATTTAGTATACCTATTTTAGGAACAATTATGCAAGTACCTAGATTTTGAATCATTTATCGTAATCAGGATAATATATATATATATATTATATATTATTTTTGAACAATTAAAAGAAAATCTAACTTAAAACAATTATGTTTGTTTTATTCACTCACTCGGCGGAATGTTCTTACTTTGAGTGAATTTGAGAAATAACATTTACCTAAAACAAAAGAAACAAAAAAAATTAAAACATTTGTAGGAATTTAAGTCTTATTACTACAGTAATACATGTTATATATCTAAAAAACGAATGAATAAAAATATTTACAATTAATAATACGGTTAACCTTTCAAAACATGTCATAAAATTGACTACATAATATATTATTTTCTGATTGAAAAAGCCACATAAAATATAGTTATCGTTTGAATCAATAAAAATCGCTTATTACGTCTAAGAAAAATATTCCTTTTAGCAGTTGTACAAAGTACTAACTGGATGCAGGGGGTGCACCCGATCGTCTTGGAAATAAAATAAAAACTCTGTGCCTACTCTATTTTCATCGCGATGATTTTCACGGACAACCGCGGGAGTACGTATTAAGTAATATTATGTTTTATTATTTTGACGCGTTGACCGTTTTCGTTGATACCTATGGTATTTTTATTTTTTATGATTTTACAAATGTATACTATATCATTAAGGGTCGTGTCCAATAGGAATAACAACGGTTTTTGACGATGCGCCAATGTGTCGGGCACTGTAGCGATTACGAGGAGACGTACAAATGAGTGCGCGGTAAAAAGTAAACATTTTTGGTTGGCCGAATCGTTTTTATCATTTTCTAGCTCCACCACCATCGAATTCGATGCCACTGCTAATTTTACGCAATGGACCATAGTAATATAGTATCTTTCAACTGACTATTCAATTATTTGTGCCATGTAATATTTCATATTTGTATATTTTGTGAACAACTGTGTATTATGTAAATAAATATCCGTTAGGTATAGCTACCGCGACCAAAAGAATATCTAAATAAAAAAGTATGTTTTGTGTACTTGGTGGTGCCGATGCGGTCATAACACGAATATGTATACAATCGATAGTCCTGTCTGAACGGTGTTATATTTTTTTTGTGTTATTTTTCTAAATTAAAATATCGGTTGTGATTGGGACAGGGGGCCGTTGCGGCCGACTCGCGACCAGTGGGAGGTGAAATCGCCGACAGAGCGTAATATAGTGAGTGCGTTGAGTGTGGCGTACAAAAAGGGGAGGAAATGTTTTCAGTCATACGAGGAGAAGAAAATAACCAATGTGTATCCACCAGCATCTTTTTTTTTTCAAAGCACAAAACATCGTGATTGATTGATAGTTGGGATTTTTCTTTTTTACTTTCGTTTTTATTTTTTCATTACTTTTGTTATTATTATTACTGCGTATTATTATATGTACCAGATTAACAAACGACAATACCACTATATGTGTATAAACTAGTCTATTATATTGATGAAATGGATAGCTGATCAGCCGTACTTCGAGGTATATAATTTTGTTTGAAATTGAGTTCTATGATCTCCATTTTGACCAAATCATACTTGTTTGCTATTCCAACGTAATACGCTTGTCATACTGCATTAGTATGGACTTAGGACGGCTCAAGGTCTCGAAATAATACAATACTGACCACATGCAGTGGCCACATTGCATGTACATTGAAATTGAAAATGTATTGCGTTTTCGTATATAATTCAAATTTGTTATATAATTAGTATTTCAAGTAACCCGATCAAACGTGAATACAGCGTTGACATACAGTGGAGGTAAATTGTCTATTACAAACATGTACAACTGTATAGAGATATTAGGTTTCTGTATCCAAACAAAGTTAACCGATATTCAATAATAAAAATAAAAAAAAAAATAATTATTATTATCTATACGAAAAACATAAGAAAAAATAAACAAAAAATTGCCATAGTTTAGCCTTTTATCCTCCCCAAAGTCATAATATGACTTAAATAATATTAAAATTAAAATGAACTAATACGTAGACGTTTATTCAGTAGGTAATCTACCCAGTTAATCATCGACATTTTATGCGGTTGTTGTATATCAAAACTTTATGCGATATGCATATGTTGTAATTCTGGACAATGGAAACGCTAAAAATATCATATAAGATATTTTTGCTCATTCGACCGTATTTATAGATGCAATTTACTACACTATTTTTACTACCTAGGTTTTTCAAGTTCAAATTTGCATACGTCCATTTTATTAGTTTCGCGAGAGAAGAAAAAATGTTACACAGTAGCACGAACATAAATTTAAAAAAATATACTTTATGCTAAGTAGAGGCGACCTCTGGATAAAAACTTTGACTATTATATGATTTTTTTTTTTTTATGTACCATACATAATATTATATAATATATTAAGTATTCATGATAATATTTCCACGTTAATAACACACGTCAAACGGTGTATAGATACACGTATATTATATATTATTATTGTACACACATCATCAAAACTCGACGGGTTGTTATTTTTTTTTTCACGTACTTAAATAATAACGCTCCAGTTAATATCCGGATCGCTTAAAATATCGACGCAGGCCGACACGTACAATATATTATGATAAATATAATAATAACAAATAAGTATAGAACGTATTATGTTTCAGAACAACGTGATTATATAATAATATTAGGTGATTGGCGGGTGGCTGTTTTTGTTTTGTTTTTGAAGTCTATTGCACACACAAGGCAAACCCCCATCGTAATTGATATGTCACGGTCGCGTCTAATAGACGTGTATAATATTATAATTTCATTGGCGGAGGGGTGGAAATTGTTTTCCACAGCAATATTTGATCACAAGGGATGGCGGTGGTGAGAGGGGACAGGGGGTTTGCTGGTATAATTGATATTTTCCGGAATTGTCGCGTTACAGGACCGCGTACGAATATCGATCCGGTGGAAATGCGATTATTTGGCTTGTACAAAATATTATGTACATAATATTACTATTACCAGCGTTTATAATATAATAATTTAAAACACTACCGTGGTAATAGTGTATAATGTTAATATCCGTGTATAATGTATATTCCATGATGTGGTAGGTATGCTATTGAATTTATGACGAAGGTAGTTAACACACATATTATGGTGCTGTTTTGAATGTTATTTCTAGAAATGTGACTAGACAAACCGATTAGTTCGAGTCGTTTGAGATCAGTATATTTTGATATCTGGATGCACAGGGCACACAGGCCACAGCGCATTAACTTTATTTCATGGTTTGTGGTAATTGTTTTTGCGGTACAATTGTTTTTCTGTTCAAGTATTAGTTTTCTGAATTTGAATCTACAAACCATTACACCGATGTCAGCTTTTACCTTAACCTACAATCAGTGTTGTATATTTGTATTCTATATATATATTAGAAATGTGTACATTACTACCTGTCTATAATCTATAGATTATAATGTTGTAAGTAAATCTGATAAATGTATAGTTATCAAAACTACATAAAGTGACATGACCAGAAAAAATATCCATTGGTATGACTCAGCAGGGAAAATACGTATACTCACATAAAATAATAAGTTATGGACAAATCTTTAAAAATAAAAGAATTTTTTCTATATTACAAAATCCGTCATGTTTTTCGAATACTGCAGTTATGAAACGGTTTAATTGTTTAATGCACTAAACGTTTTTTTTTCTTTTGACTAGATTGTTTAGAATCTCAAAACATTATATTATTTTTGTATCAGTCATCGCGGTTTTTTCAACTCCTAAATATCCACGATAGTATCAACTATAATATCAATACCTACGAGCAGTATTATTTTTAACCGGATTTATCTTTTATTTCAACATTGTTTGTGGTTGGTTCCGAAAATAGTGATCAAAGTCAATATTAGTTCGACCCCTCTGTATCCACATATTATCTGGATAGGTTTTAGTTTAGTCGTCATTATCCGGGTAAGAAAAATGAATGCAGTTACTAGGGTTCGACACTGGATTTACAACGCCGACAACAGATTCGGAACGCGTTCAAACCACTATCGAACGACTAAAATCGTACCTGGCCGGACGGAGCCCGTCGTTGGGGGGGGGGGGGGATTCACCGCCGTCGAATTATACAATGCGCGTGGAAGTGTGCGATATAGTTCAGGTTGAGTTTACCGAGGTAGGCGCCCTAAGTCGTATCGGTGTGCTTTTGTGCCAGTTAGTTTTAACGATTCGATATCCAACAGGAAACTGTACACCGCGTCTACGTATATTGTTCTCGGTGCTTCCACCGTTTACCACTTAAATCGTGCGAAATCGTGTGTCGTCGTTTCTACTGCAGCGATTCATTTTAGCACGGTATATCATCGGACGGGCGACACACGCTTCCGCACGATTTATTTTATTTTTTTCATAACCCCGCAAAATGTTCGTCTTGCAAAGGGATTTTATGTGTACCTCTGCAAGTAACACGATTCTGCATAAACACCAGCTATCATTCGTTGCCAGTTTAGGTGTATTTAAAAAATAACCCGAATAAGAAATAAATAGCAAAAGTTTACTTTTAAATTATATTTTTATAAAAACCAAAACAAACAATTAGTTAGAATAAATAATTTTGATGATTAAATTACACAGTTGGATTAAATAAAGCCGTGTAATTTTTATCGAACGAGCAACGCCACTTATTTAGAAGTGAATCACATTCGTATACAACCATCGATATATCTATAAATGTTTAGATCTATAGTCCATTAACAACTGCTAATATATTTTATTTATTTTATCTTTGATTACAAAACATATATTAAAAAAAAAAAATCTTTATTTTCTAGTCACCGACACGGTGATAATCATCATAGTTATTACAACGCGATATAACTATACATATAAGTTCATTACATTTATACGTATGTCCCGTTCATTCATAATATAACTACTAATAATACTTTTAACCATAATAGGTTAGGTACCAAAGCCGACATAATAACGTTCGATAATGCTGCAGTTGGTATACTAACAACATAATAACCGAAAGCATAGTTATTTAAAAGTATTCAGTCAAAATTAGTCATGTTAAAAATTATTATATATATGTTTTTATCTATCTAATCAGCAACATATTATTATTATCAAAAAAGTTTTGTGAGGAATCGTGTAGCATGGAGTTGTGAACCGTCGCACAAAGCCGAATAGACACCAGTTCGGTATACCATTAGACTACCATAGACAGATAAACACCCATAAGGTTTCCAAACTAATTAATTAATTATTACCTATTAAAACTACACTGCTAGACTACTAATATACAACAGGTGTATATTATAGATTATAATATATTAAATTATTTTGTATAATGTATACTGCATCAGTGATTTCATTCATTTGTTACTTTTTTTATGTTTCCAACCGTTCTTTTATTAATGTAGGTCCAGTCCATTAAGACTTTTAAATTATTCAAAATGTTTTATCCGCTCATCGTCAATGCCCCTTAGACTTGGGTCATTTATAACTAGGGTTAGGATGTTTATGACCTAAAACATTCTAAAAAATTCATTTAAATATGCCCAAAACATATCAAAGTATATGCCCTTATTATCAAAATATATGACATTATAAAATCCATTAAAAAATATTGCATAATCCTGACACTTGTTTGTTTGTTGTTTAAATAAAACAAATTTGATTGTAGATTAAAATAATTTGATTTTGATTTTTGATTAAATTTTTCATATGATCTGAATTGATTTTAAAAAATGAGAAGTTTTTTGAGATTTTCAATCAAGAACTTGCATGGGTTTAACTTGGTTGTCAAATCCTAAATTATTGAAAGATGAAAAACTTTGTTCATCGTCGACAAAAGTAATGGGTGCATATTGAAGTTTATCAATTTATTTGTTTTTTATTTTGATTTACATATCAAAAAATGCGCTTATTCGCGGTTTTTTTTTAATATGCTTTTATATTAACTCCTATTTATGCAAAGTACAATTTAATGTAACTGATTGTATGTCATATAAAGCAAGCTTATAACTTGCATTGTCTGCAATGTGCACGACTAAAAGAAAACAATATAAAAAAGTCATAAACTTTTTGATCCTGTTCATAACTAATAATATCACTCGGTTTTAATCAACCAAACTTTCGCACGAGGAAGCCTGCGTACATGTGTTGTACGCATTGTTGAAGCTTTCACCGTAAAGGTATATATAATAATTAATTAATACTACAGACCGCATTTCAAACCGAAACCAATATAGACGAAACCGTAATGTGTTTTTCATCTATTTCAAATTTATTTTAATTCCAAATCAAAATATACAGAGTGAGATTTAATTATTATGTGGTACTGCACTATAATACTATTATATAATATACACAGTGCATGATATGCATTAATATATTTTTAATACAATTGAATGTGTTGTATTTATTTAGTATTCTTATAAGCACCTACCTAGTGTAAATATAATATAAAACCTATATAGTTTTATACTTTTACACACAATACACGTGGTCGTAATTATTAGAAAAATAATGTATTGTGATCTGATGTGAAGAATCGATTTTTATTCTGTTATGCGCTCGTTAGTCCGACTAGATATTCGAGTGTGAAATTATCGGTTCAGAGAGATTGCTTACGTAGGAAAAATGCGTAAAAATGAAAAGTTTATTATAATAATATACACAACGATGTAATATGTTTATAAAAATAATGATTATACATATTATACGAGTGCTATATGGACTAGTTGCCATCCATTTATAGTAGGTTTATAGTGTATCAGTGCAGCGGATACATATTCGAACTACTTATTTGCACGCGATTATCGTTTCATATTTTGCCGTGGACCGACGAACGGGACTGCAAAAATGGCAGGGTGGAGAAAAACATATTGCTTCGTGTCTTATCGCTTGTTTTCATTTCTCGGCCGGTCCCTATGTAATAATATTATATATAATGTATACACGAACGTATTATTTTCTTATTATATACCTAGATTGTAAATGTAACCACGTGTCGTGTCTAAACCAAATTTAAACCGGGGACCTCACGACGACGATTTTTAACTGCACATTAGTAAGGTAACCGTGTTCGAATGCCACCAAACGCGCTGTTATTATACAATAATGGCCGAGATAATAATCTAGTTAATTGTCGAGCCGAAATGTTTTAATAAACGAAAATTGAAAAAATGAAAATATTTTCAAATCGTCATCTGATGATTTTTTCGCAATCGGTAATAGAACATCGAATAACATATTTTAACGATATTAGATAATGTACAAATATATTGTATACTCCGATACATTACACACCTATGTAAGGCATTATGGTCGAATTGAAAAACCCAAATAACACGATTTAGATAGTAAAATAACTTTGGTACTTATCAATATTTTAATTTATTTTGATATAATTTATAGTCACTTTCTAATTTTTTGAATAAATTCAAAATAGCAAATTTGTAAATCTGATTATAAGAACGATTTTTTGATGGTAAAAACATTTACTCGAGGAGCTTATATTTTAGAATTTTTTTTTTAGTAAACAAATTTTAAACTTAATTAATTAACAAATCATTTTCACAATATTTTTATTTATTTTTTTTTTTTAATTGAATTAGGCCTCGGAAACTATGGCCATTGGTGACAAAGAGTTTAACTCTAAATTATTTACATTTTATATAAGTTACATATTAAATACAATTGATAAGGTTGGACTTAGTAATAAAGGTTATCATGCGTCTTATGTTGTCTGGGTGGAGGGCTTCTGACAGAATGTTTGAGATGCCTGCTTCACGTCTATCCATTTCATACGAAAGACATTCACAATATTTTTCATACCTTCAAGTAGCATTATTTATTTATTTTTTTTTTTTTTGTAAGGTCTGTCTATTACACCCTGTATAGTAAAAACTAAAGGTTGATATTGAAACTGGTACAATATATTGTTGCAGTGATGGCCAAACTGTTGGACGTTTATTGTTTTAAAAATCATATTCATATAACAATGCATGTATGATGCTTATTCTAATAGCGCGATGCATTATAATTATACATTTTTTTGACATAATGCCTTTAAAATAAATATAATATAATTTTTGTTATGGCTGCAGGTGACTATCCAAAATGTTAATTTAATAAATGTATATATAATCACTTTGTGGTATGTAGTATTTTATGTCGGTACATTATCCTCATTTACACAGAATAATATGATGATGAGTGATGACAGATAATATCAACGTTTAAAACGTTTGAATTCTTTTCATTTTTTACACAGAATAAGAATTAACAATCAATATTTTTGTATATTTATTTCTGCAACGTTAAAAAATTATTAAAAGTTAATATTATTTAAATTTATAAAATATAACAAATTCACTTTTCTATGGTTAAAATAATATTATCAAATTTATATTCGTTCGATAGAAAAATGTATAAACAAATACAGTCATATTATTGTATTTGTATGTTTATGAAAAACAATAGTTCCACGATTCTTGAAATAATATCTAACCAATTTAATCAATGAAAAAGAGATATTTATATCGCTGTTTAAGATATATTTTCTTTACTCAAAAACACAATTGGGAAAAATTGTATTGTTTTTTATATTTATTTTATCAAGTTATTACCTGTAAAAAAGCTCTTAAATAATTGATTTCAATAATCTAATATATATATTTTTTGTTTCTATAGACAATACGTCACGTGCAATCTTCTTTTTATTAGAACTCTCAGTAGGCTATGTTTAAAATTATTCAAGAATTTTAACGCACAATTTAATTTAATTTTGACGTTATATATACATTTAAATATTGTATAGTTATTTTCTTGCATCTTAATGAATGCTGTATATTATGAATACTATAACAATATTAAAATATAATACATTTTTGTGTCAAACTAACCGAGTTAAATATTATTTAAAATGTATTATTAATTATTTTGATTGTAGCATTCATTGATATTTGATAAATCTTTTAATTAAAACTTTTGGAAAACGTATAACTAATTGAAAATTGTAATTGAATTACAATTAAAATATGTACTTATTTCTTTTTTTGTAACATAACTGAAAGTAGTTAGTTACTGCAGTATATAGTAACTGTTTGGATATTATTCAAACATTTATTGCAGTTAAAAAAATAAAATTATTTTACTGTTGCATTTCAAATAGATTGTATTTAATATTTAATTAATATATCTGTGATATTAATTTCAACAGACAAATTCCAGTATATTTAAATACATTTTAGTCTATAAGTGTTCTTTAGATATGATTCAATACTCAAGAATAAGTAATTAAAAATGTAAGTAAGGCATACATTTTAATGTAAACATTTTGTGACTGTTTTAATATTGTATATTTCATTGTAATTCGAAAGTCTTTAACTGAAATTGTTTTTATTTTTAATATTTATGATAAATTTATTGTTCACGTTTATTTTATTTTATTACATTTTAAACTTTGAAAATCAATCAAGTAGGTATCATATTTTCGTAAGTAAAATATTTGTTATAGTAATTACGTTAAATACCATATTACATATACATACATATGATGCATTTCTAACACAAGAGTATTTTCCCGTAAGCCCACTATATTATACCGTAAGCTCCAACAAGTTTTAACCATACCAAGAGAAACCTTATAGGAAACTTTCAACCAAGCCCGTGAAAGGGATCAAAAAGTTTCAATCCATTTTTATGGAATATAGTTCAACGAGTTTTTAAACGATGTTGTTTCCTTAGAGATTAAACCTAATTCAAAAATTGAGTACCAACTGAACGAGGACGATGGTTAGAACGGGTAGGTTGAAAAGTGTAAAAAAAAAAAAAACGGTAGTAAAACAAAATAGCGTACTCAACGGTTATAAGAGTATGTATATATTTTTAAATAGGTATAGCGGCTATACTGATATAAATATATGGTGGCAAAACGGTTTCGCCACGTTGAGCCGCAAATATTGCATTTGGCGGCTGCTGAGGGAAATCAATTTCACGTAATGAATATTATATTACATCTTGAATGGTTAATAAAGCTGTTTTTATTGTATTACTTGTCGTGAAGTGGCCGGAGGGGAAGATCAGACGGGATAAGTCATGTGTGACGGCGGGTCGGTATGAGGGTCGGCAAAGCTGAAGAATGAGAGAAAACAAGAGCATGATATTGTTATGCCGTTATTATAAAACGGAAATTCCTGAAATAGCGACGGGACGGGAAACATAAATGAGAAAACTAAACTTAATCAATACTTCACAATCAAGACTCACTGCCACGGCCGTTCGAATGTACACCGTACGGGTTATTCGGTTTTGTGGTAAGAGTGTAGGACGGCTGTGGTTGCCGTCGGGTCTTTCATAAATCATATTTCATATTTTCGGTGTGAAGGTGGCTCAGGGTCCCTGCGGGGAAACACGGCTACTCTCCGAAATAAAAACATTATGATAAGGTTGCCCTCGGGGCAAAATGAATTTTTTGAATAGCCTTAGAGGTAGAAAAAAAATAAACAACAAAATGTGTATTTCTTGTGCAGACACGAACAGGTTGACGGTACAATTTGTTTTCCGTGTGTTCGACATTGACAAAGTGCATTTTGTTTTACACAAAAACTCACACACATAAGTTGAACATAAGTTCAAGTGTTCACCGAAAAAGCTTTATTTTTATTCATACTGTATTTATTCGGGTCCCGCGGTGAACCTGTGATCAAGTTATTTTATGCTTAAATAATTTTGAAACGAAATTTCTTATTTACAGCTAGCGGTTTTATTGCGAAATAACTGGAACTGCTTCATAGGCAAAACAAGGTTGAAAATAAAATAATAAACCCAACTGAGATACGATATTTTTTGTACTAAACCGTCGAACAAAGTATTTTCTTTTAAACTCATATTTTTTTAAACCAGCATTCGATAAGGGGGGTGGGGAGGATACTAACAATACCGCGAGGTTAAGAAGCAGTTGTAATTCCGTTTTGAACAAGCTGGGCTAGCGTACGCGATCGAGTCGAAATAATATGAACTTATATCCGAAAGCCGAAAAGTATAATCACATAATAGATAGGTTATCCGCCCCTGCACAGCACGTATTATACGCACACTACACCAGTACACCACACACGCGACGTTTTGTAAAATTACGCAGTGCGCCGTGCGTGTAATATATTATATATATAATATATACCGTCAGAACTCTATCGGAGTTTGCTCGTTTCGCCTGTCACTGCGCTAATACAAACACGTCGTTGATCTTGATCGAGTTCGCACATTAATGTTTCGCCTAAGCGGTCGTCCGCCAACTAAGGCTCAAACAAAAACACACACACACACACACACACACACACACACACACACACACCACACACACACACACCACACACACACACACACACATACACATACACACACACACTGCAGCCCCGAGTGTGGCGCTCGTATCCGTATGTTTATTGTATCACAAACCGTCGTCGTGGTGTGAAATAGTTTAAATTTTCAGTGGCAGATATTTCCGATGGCAGATATACTGCACAAGTACATCTACAGACACGCGGTGGTTATGGATCGCTGACATGGTACGATGACCTAAATATAGACGTAGACGCCCGTTACGTATACGCGTGTGTGTGTGTGTGTGTATATAAATTATGATATATATATTATATTCTGTTCTGTGGAGGGTCACGCCAGTTGTACAGTCACACGTCACTATAAATCATATCATGCTTCAACGCGCACGCGCATGTGTGTGTTTGCGTAGTATTTATACACGTGTTAGACCGAAATGCACTTTCATCTTATATTATTTTATGCGATTACCCGTTTTGTATCAGGGTCGAGCTTGTAAATATTTAGTTCTAGCTCCCGTCGAATTAGACTGAAAGCATAGTATTTTTAATTTTATTTTTTGTTCGATTAATATAAAAAAAAAGCTCGCCGATTGTAATTCGGTTTTAAAACAACGCCGCATACACAATAACGGATTTTCAATGCGATCACATTCATATATTTCAACGGTTTTTTTTTTTTATTCAACTGTACTTAATATTCTTGTTATACTCGTATAAAAACTATTAACAAAACAGAACTATTTGTTGGATTTTTACGGCTTTTTGTTTGTATTAAATATCATGGGTATATTGCATATAAATTATTATCATATTACAAGAAATAATAGGTATACTACATCAATGGCTGAAATAGTTATCTCCATTTTTTTATAACTCCATGTTTAATAAAAAACTGAATATTTATAAATTGTTAATTTACATTAGTTAAACTATTGAAAAAAAAAAACATAAAATTTTAATTTAAAATATTAAAATTATAAAATTGAACCGACTAAAACGAAAGCATACAAAAAAATAATAATAACTGGTTATACACAAAAAAAGTACTTCTACACAGTTATGTATCAATTTTGCATACACTATACGCCGTACCGATGTTGCATTATTTATTAAATTTTATTTTCCATCACAAATTAGTTCATATTAAATAAAAACATTTACTAGTTGTATTTTATTATATAATAGTTTATATAACAATTTAAAATATTTACGATTGCTCAAATGCTGAACAATTTTTTAAGTTGTGATTTTATTCTAGAAAATTACTTGCATATTATTAATAATATAATATGTATTTTTATTTATTACAGTAACATTTGCATTTTGCATACGTATAAAAAAAAACAACTATAGATACATGGTTTATTATTTTAAAAATGATCAACATAAGATTAATTGATAACTCAAATCAATATTGATTGTATACAATTATTTAGAGTTTTACAACTTGATGTGTATATTTTTAAAATAATGGGTTTTAAACTTTTTTGTGTAGGTGGCTGTTTCTATATATTATATATATATATATTTTTAAGTGTCACTTCCACTCACCTTTGCTTCCTATACGTTATTCAAAATATTTAAATTCTTAAAATGAACGACAAAGCTAAGAGTTTGTTGGCTAACAATAATAATTATCCAGGCACCAAGCGCTTGAAAAATGACAACAATGTACTTGCGTTGAGACAATGGAACCAAAGTGGTAGCGATGGGAAAGGGTACAAGTTTGCGTGTAAATATAATTATGTATATTATTTAGTGCTTTATAAAAAAAAAGTAAAAAATACTCTTTATAAAAAATTATATTATGACACGGTGTAAATTAATTGTGTCGTTGATATTTACAAAATATCAAATATATTTTAATTACAGCAAATTTGCATGAAAAATAGGATAATAATAAAAACCCCGTTTCGAAGTCGTTTACCGTTCTTGTGAAACGTTAAAATGTAAAATATTTTGTTAGTTTTAGCAACCAAATAAAAGTTAAAACCTGTACGATTTGAGAATTATTTCAATTCATGGGTGCATGGCGTAGAGAATATGCATCATGAGTCACTAATATTATGGGTTCTAAAATGCTGAAGGTATATAAGTATGGAAGGTATAGGTGTTAGATTTAATATTAGCTTTCTAGTCAATGTCATACATGTATTATTAATACTTTAAAAAATGAATACAAGAAAATAGAGGATGAGCATACTTGATGACTACCCTTTATATTATTTATATATTATATAATAAAATAAGTATACAACGAAATTTCCATAAGACAAGTCTTAAGCAGCCTCCACAATATCTCCAACCCGACGTAATTCGCTTCCCGTTTACCGAGAATTATGAACCTAGTGCTAAAGTAAAAATAGCATTTCATGTGATTAAAATAATAAGTTTACCTAAATATTATTTATTGAATTATTGCACTGTTTCAAATGACATAGTTAGCTTTGCTATCCAAACAAACGTATACTTTAAATGGCTTTATTTTGGCGTGTGATGTAGCATTATAATTATTTTTGATTGGACGTATCACAGTGATAAATAGTATATTATTAACATCTATAAAAATTCTGATTTTTCTCAAAAAAGACAAAATAGTTATTCAAATGGAGAATTTAAATATTTCAAGAAGAGTACATTGCTATTCTATAAATAGATGTTCGTAGTAATGTTATTCACTAGCTGCTTTTAGTCGATTATATTATTTATGTTATTAATGTTTTATTATTATATTATTATCTGGATGAATTTTTGTATTAAGACTTAAGAGTAAAGTTGTTTGATATTAATAAATTATTGGAAATAAAACGCGATATGGTTATGTATTTCAATTTGCGAGGATTTGTAGTGTAATATTCCATAACAATAAAAATAAATAAAATCATAAATAATTCTTGAACTTGAACTATCTATGTACCTACTATTTTATACATAAAACCAAAGGTGTACCGTGTTACGTCTTACGTACGTATTTATATGTAAGTATGTGAGTATGTTTTATGTATGTAGGTATGTATGAATGTATGTATATATGTATGTATGTATGTATGCATGTATGTATGTAATGTGTATGTATTATGTATTATGTGTGTATGTATGTATGTTAAATAAATAAACAAATAATCACTAAATATACAGTCCACTTGCATTGGCGATACAGATCAACACGTACATTTCCTCAATGTCCTTACACATTTTAAATTAACCCATTCATGATCAATATTTAAAGCTTATACTCTAATTAAAAAATATCACGTAAAGAAAAAAAAATCAAATTTGTTTTTAGGTTTATAAATATTTTGTTGGAAGATATTATTTGATGACTACCTAGTACTTATATATATTTGAGCTAATACATACTAAAAAGTGTAGTTATATTTACCAATGCTACATAAAATTAGATTATTATATTTGATCTAAATTCTCCACTGATATAGTCTACGGGTTCAAATAAAAAAAGGAACCTTTCACATGACTTGTATTGCGGTTGAAATACATCTGCCATACCGTGACAAACTAAATAATATATTATTATTATGAGTATTATATATAATATTATGCCATAACGTAATGATGACATGACTGTAATTTTCTCCCCCGACCCAGACGACGACGAAAAATAAAAAATAAAATACTTTCACGGTTTAAATGGATTGATATTTTTTGATATTACTACTATTATTATTTTTTTCAAATTCCTGCTACATATTGTACCTTCATATTATGTCGAAAACCCACGCATCCGCACACCTGATTTTGTAGGCATTTGAATAATTGAAAACTTTTATAGCCCCTCTCATGTGGGACCTTCGCTTATACTTCGGATAGCTGCACCGAATCGACGACCCACCACAGTCCTCCCATCACCGATATAATAATATATATGCCTACGAGGAACACATATTGTCAGGGAACAATCTCCTTTTGTACTCCACGGCTATTGCCTGCTCGCTATAGTTGCCGTTATTCGGTCGAAATCAAGCTGCTGGAATAACGAGATTTTCAACTATTCCAACATAATAATATAATGTGGACATCATGAATTCATGAAACGTATTATTGTTGTATCTCAGCCCCAGCGGAGGGTTTTGTCAACAATAAGGTTGACGGAGAAAACCTGTATAAGTATACTATATTATGGCATATTATATGTATGTGTAACGTATATTATAACGTATGTAGGTACTATATTATTATTATATTACTATATGATATGCATTTGTATTTATTTATGCGTTGTTCTGCATTTATAAATTATATTACTCCGTCTATTGTTATTATTATTAGGTAATGAAATAGAGATACGGGCCTTTGAGATTATAGCTGAGTTAATTTCTTTTTCTGATATCTTTAATGTGCAATTTCAAAAAAAATAGGATGTTTTAAAAATGTTCTTTTCCAAATCGCAGCATTTTGAATATTATTACGGTACCTACGTGTGTACTTGCCAGTTTCGAAATTTTCTACACAAGTCCTCGGGGACTGCTAGCTCCGGTTTTGATATAACAATCGGTGCCACCCGCAGGCTAACAAACTGCCATATATATATATATATATTATATGCTTTTAATTTTCTCCTGTGACTCGTTGCATTGTTTTCAACGAACTTCAACAATTGTTTCGTACGCATAATAGTATTATGCGTGTATTAGGTATCGCTTCATGTCGTTTTATATATTATATATGCCTTATTATTGTTGCGTCCATCTATTTTAAAATTTAACGATTTCACGCTATTGCACGTACGTTAAACAACATTTTGAAATATTGGGATTACCGATTAGTAAGCTATACAGGTGTATTACTATATAGTATATTCACATTAAAGTTTTGAGGTATATTGTTATTGCAATGTTCAATTTTATAAAAAAAACTAGTGTCTTCGATTCAAGTTGGCAATAGATTTATTTGTGTTGCAAAGTATCGTCTGATAAAAAAACGGGACTTATCTAACAGTTCGAATCCGCTATAAATTAGAAAATATCAAAATCCTTTATCATTTATAAAACTTTACAACTATACTTAATCTTTGCAACTCACACAGGACGGACTTGTCGACTGCTTATTTTGCAGTTAAGATAATACTTTCAGATACATCGATTCAAATCAATTAATAACGGGAACATATCAGATCAAACAAATTACGGATAATTTATCAATAATGCTAAGCTACTGCCATTTGCCAATAATAATGATGAACCTGATGATAAACACTTTTTGAATAAGTGGTTAAATAACTGTTGATGAAAATTTACTAAACTCTTTGAATAATATAAGTAGTATGTTATTTAGCAGTTTCTATCACGTAATACAAGATCCTGGAAGTAGTTTTACAAAACTTACTCCAATACACTATTCATGGCTCAATTAGGTTAGCTCTTACCGAACTTGGAAATATTTATAGTTACACGAGTGTCCAACATCGTTTATCATTCGAACAAACTTCGGTTTTCACTATTTGTCATGGATGTCAAACACGCTGATAACAATTATTATTCTAACATAATGGCAAATTCAAATTTACTTCATCACATGTTACTTCCAAATTATCATATTACACATGGAAATGTTCGAATTATATAATTAGAATTACAGTTACATAATAACATCGTATTGACATAAGTATTTACTCTATTTTTATATCATCACTGATTCACTATAAACACTGAATAATGTATTTGTATTTTGTTTTGAGACTATTTGTTATAATATTATATAGTTATTTATTTTATTTTATTTTTAAGAATAACAAAAATAAACTTTAAAATTATTTCTGGAACGTATCATCATAAATAATAATATGATTACCAAATAATGTAGGCACCATCGACCTTTCAGAGTATTAAGTCTATCGAGACACGTATAAATAATTATGATAACATATATTATAATGTATATATATTCATAACACCATAGCCTAATCAAATTGTTTAACCAGTTAGAAGAAGTTCTTTTCAGAATTATTATAACCTAACTAACCATTTTTGAATAATAAACAACGTATTATTTAGTATATTTAATATTTTTTAAAAAAAGAAACACATTTTGTTTTCAAAACAATATTATTGTAGTTGTTGTGAATTAATATTAATTTTGTACAACTTTGATTTGGTCTAATATACTAAGTGTTATCATTTTGTTTACGGTAAACAGGAAAATTTGGGTATGTTATGTACCTAATATTAAACGAATAAATAAGTAAGTAAATAATACTTTAAAACGCTTTATTCCAAAAGCCTTCCAAACTGCAACGGAGCATATAACAGTGTGATGATTTTAAGTTTAAATAATAACAAAAAAAAAATAGTTTTGAAACTAAACATTCTGAGTGATAATTTGTGTATAATTTTATGTTTTGAAGTTTGAATTTTTTTTTTACCATTAACAAAACAATTCTGTCAATGACAAGTGTATGTTAACGGAATATTTTCTATGTAAACATAAAACCACGCGGACTGTAATATTAAAGATTCTATTTTCTATTTAAAAACTTGCTTGCGTATCAAAAATGATACTATGCAACATGATTGAACCGTCAACAATTGAATGATTGAAATAATAATTTTGCCAAAGTATTCGTTATATTTTATTATAAAATATAAAATATATTTATTGCGTTATTTATATATTTTAAAAACAGTTACATACGAAAAATAATAACAAAACAAAATTCCAATGACGCACTCTAATAAAATATGAATAAGTAGGTACATCGTAGTTTACCTACTTACCAATAGTTTTTGTTTCTTATATTTTGTCTGATTTAATAAGTGAATGTAATTTTAGCAAATATAAAAATATGTATATCACCAGTTTTCTAATTCGGAACTTTCGTATTTTCGTTAAGAAATGAAAACTTTAATAAAATGGAAAAGTGAGTAACCGCTCTGGAGCTCCGGTATATAGTAGACCAGATGTGAATTGTGGAGATGGCCTGTAAGTAAAATGAGTATGTATAGTTGGACACATCAGATGTTTAATATTATAGCATTTTAACACAACATGTTAAAATATTAAAATTTACTTAACCAATAATTTTTGCTAAAAATACTAAGTAATTAAGATCTCAAAATAAATAGATCCATTTATCTACTCTGCAAAATCAATATGATATTGAAGTTTATAAAATATAATACTGTGTGTACGTTGGAGTCAAATAAGTATTACTGTAAACCAATCAAATGGCACATGTTATTTTGATTTCGGCGGGATTTTAAAATTAAACACTTATATAATATTATATAGTTATTATAATATTAAACGCGGTGTGCTGCATATCTGTTCCTGACATAAATTCTCACATTCTGGATAGTATTACGGCAAAGTGCTTCTTAACTTCTTTCCGGGTTCACGAATCGTCAATAACCGTAAGCCGCTTAAAGAAAACTGCATGGTGGTATATAAGGAGTAAGAGAAAAAAAGAGAGAAATAGAAAGAAAGAGAGAGAGAAAAAAGCTTAATATCTTTCGACTCTACCAGCGTGTAATCTGGCTATACGGCGTATACCGCTATCATGGTACATGTATATACCACGGGACTGATCTGCTCGTATAATAACTTTTCTCAGAGCTATTGGTCGATGACAAAAGTATTGTCGCATAAACCATACGATATCGACAGCGTACACTCGCGCGCTCGATCGACGCGGATCCGACTGCAATGTCTTTAGAAATACTACGGTGTCATCTAGCTGACTTTTATACATTAAATGCGTTGGTGGGTGCAACCAACATTGTAAAATATCAACGTGCTATCGTAAAAATTTACCATACTGAGCTACTAACAGTAGCTATTGATACGTTGCAGATTTAGACAGCTACTGCGATTATTACTTTCAAAATTAATTTACAAATGGTGTATGGCATATACTGTATGCATATCGCATATGTACTCCATATACATGTCGTCCAAGTAGGTACTCATAGCCGTAAATCAAATAGGTACCTCTAGTAACTACATATTTTTCTAACTGGTATAAAATCTTCTGTGGTACTAAGAGATTTTAATATTCCCATCTAACACTAACCTATAGGGACAACAATAAAAAACTAGACATGACGATGAATCATAACTATATCTTTATTGTTATTATTTTTACATTATAAAATTGAATACGATATTATTATAAATTATATAACACAAAAAAACAATTTTTGTGAATCTGTACAATAGCTAGAATTTAAAAAGCCATGAAATGATTTATTTACTAAAAAAATCAACAGAAATATTTTTAATAAAATTGTATTGTGATACAGAATGATACAGAAACAATGTCACAACCTATTGTAAAAATATAAATCAAAATGCATGTTATAAAATAAAATAGCATTCAATTGGCACCTTCAGTATTACTTTTACTCACTAATTATTATAAATACACATCAATACTGCTTATAAATTAATTTAAATGACAGAATTGTTTTCGAACTTTCTTAAGACTTTTATAAGGGTTTTCGATATTTTACCAGTCGATATAGACGACTATTATAATACTTTACGAGATGGGAAAACATGATTTACCACTACGGCGTATTCCAGTAGTAGATTTTGAATAAACATTTATTGTACACACAAATAATTCAGATAATTAATTGTATTATATTCCACGTGCGACGAAAAACTAAACGACCACGTTATTGTTGTTCACAATGATTCCCCGACTATATAGGTAGGTATTGATGCCGATATTGTAACTTCTTTTGGTAAAACTTCTTTCGTGCTGAACCGATTCCCACGACCTTTCTTTCGGTTATTCATTTAAGTGGCAGCTCAGATCTATATAATATTATTATTCATTATTTGCGGAGCAATCATCTGCAAATTCTGAACACACAATAATAATGAAACGTTCTACTAGCCATTTTCGATATTATATTGGATTTTATAGCGCTATTATTGTTTGTATTTTGATTACCATTGTTGTTGTTGTTATTATTGTTATTTCATTTTACCCACCCTATATAGGATGTTTATTGTCATTGTAATATTTGCTAATGTTTTCAAGTTTCAATTTTTAAATGTCTGAACAACGTATACCATCTCCGTTGTAATTTTTCTCTTGACGGGTAAACTATCACCCTCGTCGAAAATGCTAAGCTTCGACCCTAAATACGGTATTATAATATAATGCTGTATTTTTATAAGGTGCCTGTTATTTTATATTTCAACGTTTTCTTTAATGACGTGGTGGTAAAGTGGAGGGGGAATGGCACTAATAAAACAACAAGGAAGAGTCAAAGGACACAAACGCGATTATTAAAATTACTTTGTCATTTTCTTTACAAGTGCAGCGTGTAATATTATATAATGTTCGTTTGCTTTTAATGGCTTAAGCTATTCTGCAGTTGCAAGTTGCAACGTGCCATACATGAACAAACGTTTTTGATCAAAACTTAAGCTTACATTTTTAATTTAATATTACAACTAGATTTTTTTCATTACTTTTGTACAATTTTAATTGCAATTTAAAAATAGAAACATCGTTATTGAAATGGTTCCCACAGCATGGTTGATAGTATTCCATAGTATGATTCATGAATACGACTTTCAGTCGAATAAAAAAAACTTACATTTTATAATATAAAATATTTAATACGTAAGTAGATTTATAAGAAAACAATAGACAAACGTTTATATTTTTAGAACAAGACTGAAGACATAAATTATAGGAACAATATAATATATTAATATATTATGTTATGTGACGAATTCTTACCGCCGATATGATGATTTTTCTTTAATAAATGCGTCTAAACATACGTCAGGCACTTAAACATACGATGGATAAAAAGTTTATGTATACTTAGTCTTCGAAAATAATTATCATAGTTATTATCATAGCTTTTAATGTTAACGCTACAAATTTACCTACATTTAGCTTCAAATCGCAAACGTGTGCAGTGAATAGAATCATCGAAATTAGTGCGTTGTAGACGAAAACAAAATTAATTAAGCATAAACTTACCATGAAATTTAAAATTCAAATTATTTTCATGTGGTTTCAAAATTGAAAATTAATTAAAAATCGAAATTTATAAAATGAAAACATAAAACTTTATTGTTATTCTAATTTATCCTCCCTTATCCTTCATTATACATTCATAAGTTATAAGGTATTTGATTAAACAAACCGGTCGAATGCAAAGGTCCGTTATTGTAATTTTAGTTGTGATCAGTCAAGTAGAATAATTTTCACGAATATTAAATAAGCAAAAATTTAATTAAATATACTCAACATGTAAAAACAGTACTGTTTTGATGACGTGCCCAGAAATGTTCTGAGAGCAATGCCTACTAGTATTATCTCTTACTATCTTATTATTAATTATTACATGATATATCTGTATTGTATCTTTGATTTATTTGTTATGAGTTAAACTATAAATATTAGGTTATAAAAAAACAAAATAACATTTTAAATATTAATTATAAGATATGAGTACCTATAAAACAATTACATTAATGCTCCACAAGATATTTAATTTTTAAAAAATTAGCTTAGAAACCAATAAAATTAAATTCAATATTAGATTTATATTTGTATATAATGTGTATATAATACATAAATTACATACTACAATAATAAATGATGTCAGTATGGCACTAATATTGTTATTTTTAAATGTAAAAGCTATATTTTTTTGAACAATATTTTGAAACCCAGCATTAAGTTAAACCATGTTATTTTCTTTTGTCATGTTGTCTCTTGCGTGCGTCTAAAGTGAAAAAAGAAATGTAATTATTTTATAATTTAACATGTTTCATGAAATATGAATTTATTTTACAAAGCTCTATATTTAAGTGGATTTCCATCTCTGAAACTCCAGAGGCAATTACATCAGGTTCAAAATCTAAATCGTTTTACGGACTAAATAAAAAGAACATCGCAAGGATATATGATATAAATTGTGCACTATAATCTTGCCTATATCACATGCACCTATTATTATATTATATACCTATATAGATAGGTATAGAATTTGGAGTTTGCGCGTCTCGAGCACTGCTTTGCTTTTTTATGACGACGGCTCATTTGTATGGAGATATAGGGTGAACCCAACAATTTTTTTTATCGTTAAGTATTTTTTCTGCGTCTTACACGTAAGTACCTATATATCAACGTTGAGTTCAACGAATATCGTCATTATTATTATTTCATCGTCTTAACATAATGTTACGCTAAAGGAACATAAACAAATAAAATAAATTCATGTACTTAGGTGGTGTGCCGCTGAAAGAATTATAGATGGTAGACATATTTTCTATCAATATTTACAATAACATTATACAAACGTGATGAAATTGTGTTGGAATACTTGCAGGAGAGTGAGCAAAACAAAATTTCATCTAATAGTGGAAACAAACTATACCTACCTAAATTTATATGGTTTAGGTTAGCTAGAAATTTCAAGGATGGTGGGTGGTCTGTGGATGAGAATGAGCTACTAACTACTTACTCCCCACGCTGGTATTGTTACTGATTCTTACCATGCGATTTTGTAATCAACAATGCTTACAGTTTGTTGATGTTATAATTTATTGCTTCAATATGAACATTTCATCATTTGATTGACTGTTCAAGTTAGATTGGCCAATAATATATTGTGCACATTAGGCATATTTGCGCGTTGTTCGTGATAATAATCAATTTGTAATGGTAAACGTACTATAGTTTAGATAGCTAGCACTTTAGTAGGTACCTATAGTATTATGATATTATATTCTGTCAATATTTACCAACAATTATTAACAATAGGAAATCGCTAATTGACAAGTGTGACGTATCGAAAATAGATAATATTGCAGATTAGTGAAAATCAGGACTGTTATTATAATATGCAAGTTGTGAGTCAGTATTTGAAATATGACGCTAATATATAACCAAATTTAGATAATTTTCAAATCACTTTTCCGTGACATTTTATTGTTTTATACTTTATTTAGAATTATCTAACAAAAATAGTGATAGACTTGAATCGATATGAATTGGATGATGATATGACATAGGCATATTATCTATATAACAGAATTCAAGGATTAATATATTTGTTTTTATAATTGGTTCTATATTTCTATCGTTCACTGTTTATGAAATACAGATAAAAAACATTCACGTAGTATTTGCATTTTAATTTATTCATCGCATCCATTAAACACACACACACACACGCACGAATATATAAATTCAAATTGTAAAATAATTCACAGAATGTGAACTAAAAACGGCTGACAGTTGAATAATTAGAATAATTTTTAATAATATCACGATTTGTATCGAACAGAAATATTATTGATAAATAACTAGAACGGCGAGATGTCCTGCATTTACACTTACCCATCCACTGCCTCATTTTGATATCATGATAGTAAACAAATCATAGTATTATATGTTTCTAAATGTAGAGCAATGTTATAAGTTCAATGCTAAACTTTTTTTGTTCGTTGCAAATATCGAAGAAACTATTGTTGTTAGATATTATTATGACGTTTTAATAACCAAAGCGTTAACATTACGTACAACGATTTCGTTCAATATAATAATGAATGTGAAATTTATATTTTATTTTGCTACTTACGCAATATCAACATTTGGGTGAAATGATTAAGCGGTTTATCTACTTAACAGTTGGATTTTATACCAGATCGCTTTCTAAAACTTCTTCTTTCTTATATTTTGTTCCTTTGGTATTTTTCCATCGTATGTTTTCCTTGGGAATCCACCTTAATTGGTCTCTGTTTTGCACTACCTACATATCGGGCCACACACAAAGCTTCCGACCCATATCAACGTATGTCTCTGACGTCGATTTATCTATTTTGTTTGCCCGCACATAGATACCATTTATTTGGGTACGCTTTAGTTTATTTATTTAGTTATTTATCTGTATGGATGTTGGTTTTTGGGTTTCGTAAAGGTGCATACATGCAATCGAGTCGAACACGATTTCGCGTACATTAATTCGTAATAATTGGCCGTCCTTTTCTTAAATCAACCTTGATATATCAGTACAACCGGTATTACAGTTGACAGTAACTATAAAAATAACTCGCATATAAGATCTTAGAGTTATATTATACATGATATTACTGAAGACAACCAAATTAATTTTGTAGGATATGATTATGAATAAAATGTTAAGATAAAAATGCGTGTAACAGAACAACAAACAATTTTACATCATTTAAGACAAATAACATTTGACGAACAGTGTTAATGTTGTTTAAATAATATTATTTTAGTCTCTTTTGTTTGATTACATTAGAATAAAATATTTTTTTTTAATGTTTGAGATTCACGGTTTGATAATAATCACATTTTTAGCCAAATATAGTATTTCAATTTCATTGTATTTGTGAAAGGAATTAAAATGATATCTATAATATTGCATTTTTATATTTCTTATTAAATACATTTATTTAGTAATAATCCAACATTTGTGTATTCTCATATGTAAGAGAATGGTTTATTATTTACTTTAAATTTTTAAAATGTATCTTACAGAATATCAAAAAATACAATAAAAATATAAAATGATATGTAGGACGTAGGTCATAGGTAGTGTACAATATTATTATTTTGTACTTATTCGACATATATTTTTGTAATTTTAAGCTTACCCAACTAAAGATGTTTTACATAAATTAGTTGTGTCAAATTTGACAGAAAAATATTTTATTTTTTTTATTTATTATGTAATAGTTCAATCTCAAATATCTTAATATTAAAGTTCATCGTAAGTTACTTAAAAAAATCATAAATGTCAACATGGGAAAGTATTTGAGGTAAACATCTGAAATTATTATTGAGTATTAAATATAGATTAATTTTGATATACTCATTGGAGTTACAATAGACTATTTGAATTGCATTTTAATAGGAGTAGTTTTGTGGCAGGTAAAATGTGATATTGTTAAAAAAATATATTTTAGATATTTTTTTTTTATACTGAACCTTTAACATTCTATAATCCAATATTTTTACTAGCAGAAAATTTGTAATAGTCGGTTACGGTATTCATACTTAAAACTGGAATTCCAAAACTCGCTTGATGTTCCTTTATTCTTTCTATAACAATATTAATATACCACGATGTCAAAAGTCTAAAATGGTTTAAAGGCACTTGTTATTATATATTTTATATATATATATATCTTTTAGTATAACATATTATATTGGAGAACTGTTTTCTGATTAAAGCTAGGAAACTCCGAAACTCAATGTTTTCATCAAGAAAATATTTTTAAGAGATACCGTAAGATACCACGTTAACCAAATTATACGACGATGATCTATAGATAAAAACACAACAGAATTTCGTCATATAATATGATATTGTTATTATCGTTTGAATCTAGATTTGTTGATCTATTCCTCTAGCCCTCCCTTATTATGTGATACGTATGTGTATAGTGGTATACAATACCATATCCTCTACCAGAGACTAACTGTTCTACTGAACAGATTTATTATTGAGTCCGTCCGTCAGCCGGTATAATATTTAAATACAACAAACCGTCACGTCAGGCTATTGAGTGGCGTAAATGAAGTAACAGGGACCCTTCTAACTTCTAAGTGACGTCGTCTACGTATATAATATACTATAATAGGAACGCGATTATCCTTAATGTGGCGATGATACTATCGGTGGTAATTTTAGAAACTCGCAAATCATTATACTATTAACGTCGACTATCATAGTGAAACGACAACGGCCAGGATATAGCGTAGATACCTCCCATCGATGGTAGACCTTTTTGGTAATATAAACAAATTTTCAGATAGGAAACTTTATTTTATATGTATAGTTCCTACAGTCCTATAGTTCCTATGGTTACATATAGGTAAACAATTTTTAATTGGTCACTGATATTTTAGGCACAATCCACCAATAGTATAAAATTATTTTATATGATTTATGATATAACTAACACTGCATCAGGTTTGCTATATCAAACTATTACTTGAAAATCGTAATTATCTACTATAGTTATATATTATATAGTTTTTTTTATAGTTTATAGTTATTAAATATTTCCTAATCATATGGCTTAAAACTGTTTTATTGTTGTATCTTTTTTTTTGTACTTAAGAGTCCCAGTACCAGTTTTTCAAATTTTCCACTATTCTATAAAATTTGAAAATTAAATATTATATTTTAGTTGCCCCCTCAATTATAAGACTTTTCCACTAATCTACTATCCGATACCTAGTTATTAAGGGGAAGTTGATAGGGTGTATTATATTGAAAAATAATTATTACACAGGAATAACTGTAGCTTTGTAGAATTGTCGGATTTTGATGACTATTTTTTATCTGAAAGAAGAAGAATTCCTACAGCCCACATCAATCTCTGATTTTGTATTTTATTTCAAATAATAATGGTACTAAAAAATTTATAAAAAAATGCTTTTTATCTTGTATTTTTTTAGACATATTATAAAGTTTGAGAATTAAATATTGAAAACAGAGATTGATGCGGACTGTAGAATACTTCCCTGTAGCAATTAAAAAAAAAAAATTATGAAATTTGGTTGATTTACAAGGTGGTATCGTGTTATTGTTATGGTAATTTTATCTATGACTTACCCGAGGCGATCTTTCATATCAAGTCAAGGGATATTTTTGGATATAAACTGTCCGAGAGAGCGTAGCGAGTGAGTTGTCCCAAGCCCGGTCATTATACGTGGTATATATGTATAGGTATAGGTATATAGGTATAGATATATAGGTATATACTTTATGTGTATAAAAATACGTAGTTGCCTATAATTTCGTAGCTATTTTTGAATTAAGTATACAAAAACACGGGGCTTAAAACTTTCCTTGGGTTTTTAAACTCCTAAATATACGTTTCTGAAAGTGGCACATATATATTTCATTAACTTTGCGAGTGGTTCAACCGTTTACGTTTAGTCCTCCATATACCTACGTCGTTTTATACTATTTCTGGCATGGCGACAAACATGTTTTTGGCGTATCGCATGGAACCGTAATAATATATACAATTAAAAATAGCTATATAGTACTTATAATAGAGATGAAACTATATTGACAAGACAAATATTAATGCAGCTTGATGTTCAATGGTTTTAATTAAATTCTAAGGCACTCTCGTTGTTGGCATACACAAACGTGAGAATATATAATATTTAACATAATTTATTACTGTGTTTCATCAACGTCTCGGATATGATGATGGAAACCATGCCAATGACGACGAAAGCAAACAATTCGGCTTTCTACAATTATATTATAGTTTTGGTATAGTAAATAATAATATATATATATTGTAAATTGCATGAACCTATATGTAAGTAAGGACCGTGAAAAGAAATTTCATCTGCCTTGCGTGCTCGTTTTCTCTTAACTGCAACCACCTATATACTATCATTTAAGCTATAACGCTGTTCAAGATTTTGCTTAGCAAAAAATTCATTTTAAATTAATACTATATATATATATTAGAATAATACATATTTTTTTCAGGAAACACTTTCGGGAAAAATATTCAAATACCTATATGGATAGGAAACAAACTATGGTTTCTATAGCTATTAATCAAGTTAATCGTAGTCAATCATACGTAGATTCCCTAAGAACAATGAATTATATATCATAGAAAATGTTGAAGTATAGAAATACAAAAGTGGAATGCAATTGGTCTTTAAATGTGATTATTTACGATTTATCTCATATTTAAGAATACTTACCCAAACTATATTAACACTGGTTTCATTTACAAAACGATACAATTACACAATGCATAACAATAATAATGCAGGGACTCGTATTTACTACGTAATAATATAATATCGTATTACATATGAACTGTAACAAATCACCAAAATTGACTTGAAATCCTCTACACACGTAACATACCATATACCGTCACATATTATTTTTTTTGGTATACTTATACGCAATTTAATAACTACGTACGCAGAAGTGAGTGTACATAAAAAATTGAATATTACGTGCAACTTAGCAAGATAATATTATTATATCGTATAAATTAATATATATTATATTTTAATACAACGATTACGACGCAGTCGAGTTGTCTCGTCGAGCGAACGAATCGTTGTGGGGACACGAGTGGGGGGGTTCATTCACATAATTCTACATAATTATTATATATACGTATAACATGTACTATTATAGTGTTATGTATACACGGTCCAGCCATTCGTGTTTATATTGTGTACGTTTTTCCCCCTTAGTTATGAAGCCGTAATGGCGTAAATAATAGTTTCCACCGACGCCTTTCCGTCGAGAGTAGTCCGTTAATTATGCACTACGGTTGTAGATTTTCCTTTTTTCCTGCTTCTATTTCATAATATTACGCCCCACATCCGTAATAGTAATGCTCTATATGGTCCACGATTAGACTTAGTACCCATATACCCGAGCTACATAATTTCCCTGGTGTACAGCAGCTCTATTATAACTCTTATAATATGCACAGATATGCATAATGATAAGATACCCAGCGAACATTATAATATTATAACAACGACCGTTATCGAACAGCAGTTATAATAATTTGCATAAGCGATAAAATAATATTCCAGTTTGCTTAAAGAGCAAACAAAAAAAAAATAAATAGTTTATTAAGTTCGGATGATATTATACATAGGTACTTCACTCATAATATAATATGAAGCTCAAAATATGTGTATAATAGCTATATAAGAGTGTACGATATCGTACACTGAAAAATAGGTGTACAGTATACAATACGTACAATCGGATCATATTGCTCCTACCCTAAATAATCATTATTACGTGGAGCGAAAATCGACGGAAATCTATCGCAGTTTTTCGACGAAGTATTCAATTCAAAATAAAATAAATTTTTTTATTGACTTTAATAAAAAAAATACGTTTTAAATATTTACAAACACCGTATTATAATTTATAGTAGTTAGATGTTGTCTGGTCGGCCGTTGTTTAAAGTAAATATTACATTTTTTAATTCTCCACAGTTTTAATTGTAAAGGCTGAAAACATCACAATATTACAATGGTATTTAATAGCGTTAAATTATTTTTTTATACCTTCAGGTTTTTAAATAAAATGCGAAACTAGAATGTATAATATAATCAGATAAACGTATAAAATAATATATCGCATTATAACTAATAAGTAATAATCAATAAATAATTTAGTTTCTGAATTTGAAAAAAAAAATGTCGATTTTTCATACGTCATCATTTCAATACTATATTATAGTACCAATATCTTATGGATATAATAAGCATGTACGAAAATAATGTGCTTACGAATAAAACATAAATCACAAACTGGAATCGCTGTTTTCACAATACTATAAATCATAATATGGTACTAACGTGTACAATAGTTCTTAAAGTAAACGTCTTTTTGAAACGGTAAAAATTATTGTTACTGTGACTATCGATGCTGTTTGTCTTGCCATATTGTGTTGTATATTATTCTGTGTAATATCATGTTTAGTGAGTAGCGACGAAAAGTGCATGAAAGAGAAAAGAAAAATAATAAATATTAAAACTATAGCATTGACATTAGGAAAGTTCTTTAATAGTGCATAAATATTTTATATGGTTATGAACTTTGCAATATTCTACAGCGCTACTGGTTTCTACCACTATATGTAGGAATTATAAATTTCCACTTTATACTATAATACATCTTTTTTTCCACAATCTCTTTGAACGAAATGTTTGTCTATGTACCATACTATTAATAATTATATATAGCCTCGAAGTTGTAAATCTATAGTATATACCTACTTACAAATAATCACACATAGAGCTCGGAGCTTAAGCTGCTTTTTTAAACTAATGTTTATCCAAAGTATTATAATAATATCAACTTAAGCTTATTGATGTCTTCTATATACTTATACTTCATAGTAAATTATTCACAAGCCCAGGATTACTAAAATAACGTTTACCTTATATTTTATGATAAAACTATTTTCTTTATCGGATTAAAGTGTTCAACATAAACACAGGGTTCGCACTGGATAATTTGTACAATTTTGAACTGTCAAAAGCAACTGAAGTGTTATTTGGTATACATAATTAACAGAGTGCCTCTTCGACTTTACTCGCATACATATCTTGCTTAATAATTCATATTTTAAAAATGAAATTTTGGAAAATGTTTTCTGTATTTTTTTTTATTCATCAAAAAACACAATAATCACAATATATTATATAAAGATAGACAGATAGGGATGTGTACAAACGACTGCATGCTGGTAAATATTTTTAGAAGGATTATTAACCAGTAGAATATTATGATTTCTGGTTTATATTTTATTGATATTATTTTGTACCCTTGGTCTTATTTCACTTGATGTTGGTGCACAACAACGGAGACGACGCAATAAAACTTCTTTCTTTATTTTTTTTTTTTTTTAAATAAAAGCAATAACCATAACAATAGTCAAATTATATCTCGTGTCGTTTATCAAACATATATACACGAATATAGCTAGAATCGTATAATATAATATTACACAAGTGCTGTTTCAGAATCGATTCGTGTTGATGTCGATGATGACGGTGGCGCGCCATGGCCTTTATTGTGTCACCACAGTAATCGTTTTTCGTTTACTGTTTTCGTAATATCACGAATAAAAATACCTCTTAACTGAAAAATCATATATAAATAATTTGAAGTTATACAGGGGTTAAGGTCATAAATAATATCCACTGAAATCCTTGCATGTGATTAATGTCAACGATGATTATCTCAATGATTGCGGACCAGCTGTATATTGTATAATATAGAATATTAAATAAATCCTTACCTAGATAGAACGGACTGGGATATTATAGATGACGTTAGGGGGACAAGCTGCCATAACAATACGTCATAAAAAAAATAAAATTAAAAAAAGGTGGTATTATTACTGTGATTGTGATATTAAAATTTAAAATAAACATAAATAGTATATTCATCGCGTACTTTACCGTGGCCAGACGTCCTCGTGTAAATAGAAAAATAATAACACATTAATAACGGTGCCAAACCGCTTGCATGGTACACGCGTATATTATGGTGTATGCGCTCACAGGTCTAGTGAAATACAATTCCAGCTGTTGAAATAAATCGTCTTCAAATGACTATTTTCCTTCGGGTCGTAAATAATTCATTTCTCGTGTACAATAAACGTCGTGTGTGTATTATTATTATTATTATTACTATTATACGGAGCGAACGACCACTAAACGCAGATATTACTCGTATATACGCGTATTGTGCACCAACTGCTTATTGGCCTCGGAGAACGCTATTTTTCAATTTCTAAAATTCTGGAAACATATTTCTCACAAACACATACCTCGTAAATAATAGTCGGTATATAACCTCGGTATACCTTTACACATACATACAACATACTTCTATACGTTCTTTCGCACATTGACGAAAAAATACAGTACGCGTTTATGATCACACGTCGATATCCGCATTGGACATAATTATTGTACTTACACAAGCTACCCGTCTTTAAATTATACAGGATGGTAATTTAAAAATATTTCTCTAACTTTTTACTTTACTGAAAACAATATAATATGTATTTTAACAGAATATTTTTCTGAGAATCACAATTCACAAAAATCCTTTTATGGACGAGTTAATAAGCCATAAATATTCAAACTTCAAAAGTAATTCTATATGAGAGTAGTATTAGGCCGTAGTATTAGTACTCGACTCAACTTTAAACATCTAACTAATAAACTATACTTACATACAATTTGATTGTGTACATTGAGGTTCTCAGAGTACGAAATTACAAATGCTGGTAATTATTATGCTGTTATTCAAGTGTACCTGGAACTCCTTTGTCTATTATGCGCACTATATATACAATGCAAAATAATTAATAATATTGTTTGTTCTCTGCGTACCAGATAAAATATATAATATTTGTGATGCTTATGGTTTTATTTTTTTTACAGAAAACTGTCGACGAAAGAGTGGGAATAGGTTGTCCCCAGAGGCCGGAAGATGCGTGCCCGATTACCTCAATCGATAGTGCTACGAACAGGTCCCCACGGAGTTACCTACGAATAAATATACATAAATGTCCGTAACTACGAGTTCTGAGCTGCGGACAACTGTGGAGAACGTGTATTTTATTAACCGCGATGAAGTGAAAAACCAAATAAAACCGTATACATTGATTTACATTATTATGAATTTGATAAATGTATTATAATATAGCACAGAAGGTTACGAGTACGAATATCGAAGGGTGATGACAATGAAAATTTACCGACGTGAAATACATTTAGGTACCTATGGGTATATGGTATAAACATAAATAATAAATAATATGATGTATATATGAAGGCTATTAACGAGTTAAAAAGATAAAGTTAAGTTATATTGCGAGTTACTTTTTTTTAGATGTATCTTCTAACTTAACGAGTTAAAATTGTTTTTCATGTTATTAAGTAACTTATGAGTTCAATAATTATAATGTCACCCAAAGTTATTTTTTTCGCTAAAACCACAGAGTTAAATTAATATATTCCGTTTTGTGAAATATGATTTTATAAAAAATAAAAAATAATAATCGGAAATATCACCTCCTCTCCAATGCCTTGCGATCTAAGTCCACGCACGTCTTTGTACTTTATCTGTTATAGTAACTATTACAGTTATGGTACCTGATTATATTATTATATTGTGCGATAAATTTAGGTAAACAATAACAAAAAATATTTAATTTAATGATAATAGTATGCCATATCTACCAATATAAAATACAGTAGTTTAGCCGAAACTGGCGCAAAGCCATGGGAATTCTATAGTCTAAGTTTCACTTTACTCACCTTCTGAGATCGGTTTTTGATACTGTACAGCTTATTTTTCTCGGGAGAGGTTACATTTATTATTTGGTGATATTTTTATTTTTAACCATTATCTCAGAACTATGATCGGAAGTAGGTACCACAAAAAAAATATATAGGTGCAATTTAGTTAGTGAAATCAAATTCTTTAAAATGTCAATATATAAATTAATATAAATAAGAAAAAATGTCATAATCGAAATAAAATTACATACTTATGAGTTTTTTGTGGCAACTAAAAAAAGTACAGTCAATCGTTTTGTATAATTTGATGCCGACGACAAATTAAAAACTTACCTCTAAAAACCTTCTAACTCGGTTATCTCCTTAACCAGTGCTTGAAATTAGACACACCACAGTCGGTTTTCGATGTGAGCCTCTATAACATTATAGTTCAGTAGTTTATAACTGCGCGCAAACTGTGAACGCCGACTACAAGTTGGTACCTAAAATACTATACCTGCTTATTATATACGTACTATCTATTGTACGGCACAAAGTCCCCTCAACGACTACGTCACGCGCACCGTGGGATTATCTAAGGGAATTACGTTTTCTCCACAATATATAATAATTAAATGTAATTCGATTGTGGCAGACCGAACGAGAAACAGCACATTTCGTACGCAATAAATCGATCAACGCTGCAGTGAAATCACTTAAGTGTAAAACGTTTACGACCAACCACATCGGATATATATATATATATACATAAATTTTTATTTACTAATACGTTCAATGTTGCCCGTGGTGAAGGCGCTCTGCAACTTACAGCCGAAACAATAAAGATGTGACCAGAAGAGAATATTATTGTGACGAGTAATAGTAGACTAGACATTAGTGATCAGTCTGCAGGCCTAAACCCTGCGCGAGCACACAACACACACGCATCTCATTCCTCACCCCCCCTCCATCTAACCGAATCTGAAATTTAAATTGTGTGAGTAAGATAGAAACGGTTGGGGGCAATCATGAAAGAAATAATAATTATATTTCATTCATGCCATGAAATTATTGTAATTTATAGATTATAAAACTGATAAGTAGTGATAACCATCATTGATATTTGATAATGTCATAAATAATATCATGAAATAATTTGAGTATTAAATTATTTTCCCCTTGCTTGCCCCCAACAGTTTTTCTCTCTCTCATCAATGTCGGTTTCATGATTTATCTCTCTAAGCGCAGTCCATTTATTTATATATCTATGTATCTGAGTGACCAATAATAATAATAGTATAAAATGATGAATTCACACAATCTCACATGTTTATGCAATTATATAATGTCCATCACGACTGTTAAAATCGCATGCACTCGTCGTGTGCCAGAGTTATGAATATAATGATATCATAGATTATGACATAAAGTATATAAACATGAGTGACAAGAGCGACAGAAAATGATAAAAAGCCAAAATAATTGAATTTCATAAAAGTCCAGTGACTAACGGTTATAGCTACTGTTTAATTTACACGTTCGTTATAACTTATAACACAAATACGTTATCGGATCTTAAATAATATGTGAATATTTTGTAAACTATTAGCCATTAACGGGAAATTAAAATTCGACTTGGAATAAAAAGTTTTAGAAAACAATTTTTTTATCTATAATTTTTTATGGAATTAATAAAACTTTGATCAAGTCCCGAGAAAACCGATGTCAAAAGTTACAGTTCAAAACTTTTCATTGGAGTCTAAGAACCTATTGGATGTAGGTCACCAGTTAATTGCTTAGCGTTAAATAATAAATCAAATAAAAATATATAATATAATGTATACATTTGTCTTAAATAAGTAAGTAGTAAAAAAGTTTTATCTATAGAATGCAACGATAAATATTTCAATTAATATACTGTTGAGTACCGAATGCTTTATTTAAACTAACAATGAATGATTTTGTTTTAAATTTAAATATGAATTTTATAATTAATAATATTTATTAAGTTACATCAACGTATTAGTTTTTGGTACAACCGTCGGGTAATTTACATACTTTGGTCATACATATAAGTTTTATTTATAATTTTTAAGTTGATTTATAATTTAAAAATACAAGTTTGCAAGGTATGGCCGATCGATATTTTAAATATGTCTATGGTATTTTTGATGCGCGACGTTTAATATTCCTAAAAAAAATTGGTAGCATTTGGCTAAAATATGTTAATAATTACAGAATACCTAAAAACAAAATTTTAAATGACAGTATAAAAATCTATGTAGGTACATGATTGATTTAAAATTTTTCACCTTAAAATGTGTCATTTTATTAAGTATTTGAAAAAAGTTCTATTATTGAGTACGTACTTCAAACCGTGTGCATACAACCCACCCATCACCATCCACCACGTTAAGAGATGCCCTGAATTTAAAATAAACTTGATTCAAATACATTAGCAAAAAAACGAATTTTAATATTTTGTTTTTATTTGTATACAACACGTCTCGCTTATACGGAACATAAACAAATATACTGAGTGAAATAAATAATTTCCCAAGTGACTTGTGTTTTATACAATTATAACTTTATAACTATAACGTTATGCGTCAATATGGTACTTATTTTTATGCTCTATAAACTATACGGCATCAACTGGTATTTTTTTTATTTTTAATATCTTTGACACATATTATTTCGTGTACGATATCGTTAATTAATTTAATTGTGGTTGAGATGTATTTTAGCGTTTTGCTGAAAAGTCAAATGTTGATATAATGTTATTACGTTAGTATATTATCATTATATGCGTTTCGAGTAGTTCATGTAGAATGTATATGATGATATTAGGATATAAAACAAAAATAACCGTTATTATTTTGTGTGATTACACATCTTGAGCACTTTAGTATTTAGATGCCTTATTTTATCCATTGATATATTTTTTCAAAACAATAAATATTTTCCTTTCGTTGAAGAGAAATATCGTATTAGACGTTTTATGTAAATTAAGTAGCCAAGTAGGTATAGGTACAAGGAATATTTTTGGAACAGCGTTTGTGTAATAAAGTTAACTTAAAAATATCAGTCCATTAAATTATAACTTTGTGGAATAAAACGAATGTTGCACTATGTCGACTATAATTATAATACCTAATTATTTTTCAGCAGTATTATAAAAAACCGTCCTTAGGTTAAATTTATCATTTTTATGTGATGGGTTTTTGCGTGTTCAAAAATTATTTTCGTCATATTTATTTTATTCTTTTTATACACACGTTTGTGAAGTGGGAAGTTGGACGAATCATTTTTGGCCATCTTCCGATCGCAAATACAACATTTCGATTTCGACTTTATCAATATAATATACTGTGTGTCCTACGGATATTAAATTCATCGCCTGTCACGTGAACAATATTACGTCCATAGTCGATCCTGTCTTCGGCCATTCAATACTACTCAGAAATGTTATTGTTATTATACTTCTGTACCATACACCCACGAGTAGCTTTTTTTTAACACGCAACTATCATCTTGCGACCGATTTTCACGTCTCGTTTGGATATGTGAACATAATAATATTAACACCAGAACGATAATACAGTATATTTTATTGTAAAAATATTGATTTATTTACAAAAATATTATTAGTGCCCACGATGGCTATTAATAAATAAATGACTATAATACGCGCTATGTCAAACGGACTATAGTCGTTTTCGATAGAATATATATTATATATATTTTATTTTTATTTTTAAAATAAACAATTTGTAATAAATATATTACAATAAGCCTATATATGCAAAATAAATATATTTGTGACACGAAACACGTGAGAAAAGTAGACACCCAGCCACCCATTGACTTTACTCGGTGATTTGGTTAGTTTAGATTATGAATTTTAATTATTATTTATTTATATATTTATTATTATTAGTTATTTTTTTTATATATATTTAAGTCGTTACACGATGACCTCTTTAGCCTGCGAGGAGGATTCCCAGGAATGTTTTCGGAATTTAGCGCTGATAATTGAGATTTGGATGGTTTTTTAGTAGAAAGCGGTAACGTTTGTATTTTGTACTTTTGCAATTTATTCTATTGTGTTTATTTTTAAATCAGTATGGATGTTGTGATTTGATAATTAGAATGGGGCATTTTTAATTATATGAGGATAAGATTGAAAAGTTTGAATTTTGTATTTATTTGATTTTTTACAGATATAAGCACCAAAAGAGTTTTGTTACAAAACTTTTGAAAACAGAAACTCTGTTTTTATACTGAGCTTAGAATAGCATAGTTATGCTATGTTTACCAAGTAAGTAACAGAGAGATGTCCACCTTGAGTTCGTTTGCTTTTTATATGGTCAGCCCAAGTTGGACATATTGCTCTAGGGTCGAGCCTTAGTAGCGAGAGGACAAAATATATAGCTATATAGTATTATGTGTTACGCGTATAGGTGTATTAAGTTTGTCATTATTATTCGAGTGTCCATCAACCACCAAATATTTTATTTTTATAAATCGATAACAATCATATTTTGCCGAATGTAATTTAAATATAATATGAATTTCTATATTTATAACAAAACATTTTCGGGCACGGAGACCTTCTCTGTTATTTACGAATATACAGCTCTTGATATAATATGGCGCCGTACGCCAATATAGACGACTGTTTTCATGTAGCGAATAATTGAACCAATTAATTTTTTCAAATGTTGTTTGACTGTTATATTTCTATTCATAGTGAATTGCTTTAAATTATAATGCTTCAGTTACTGTTATCATAATGTATATGCAATTATCTACAGTTGAACAATAAACATAACCGAACTTTGAATTTTTTTCCCCTTTTGTTAACATCTACATTTTTAAACGACCGCTAATTAGATTTGAATATTAAACACGGTCGATAAGATGTTAACAATGAAAAGAAAAGTACTAGTTATGATATTCGCTGACTAATTTTTCAGTGTCTTAATATATAGGTAATAAAACATTTTAAAATAAGTTGACAATACCTTGTAAGTTGTAATACCTAGCAGTGTGTTAAAAATAATAAAAATATTTTTAAATTATTTACGATTAGTAAAAAAATATTATATTTCACGTAATATATTTCTTAAAATCTAAGTTTCGCTGTAATATGAAATTGTTAGTATTTGTCCAGAAATATTGAACAATAATAACGTTTAATAATTTACTACATATTGTAATTTTTCAGACTGGATTATTAATGCTTCGAAATATCGTTTAGAAGCAATTTGCAGGTAAATGCCACAATATAAAAACAATTCCATAATCCAATACGGCAATACATATACAACACTAAAATATTTAGGGGGACTTTTGGAATCCTAACAATATATTCTCCGTTTTCACGAGAACCCCTCGAGTGGTATAAAACAAATAACAATAAGGTCGCTTGGCTTATTAAAACTGTACAATATTTATAAACAGTAAAAATAATAATACAGTACGTGGGTTTATAAACACAAATGCCTAATACATAATATACAATATCACATCCATTATAGAATTATATAATTTGTATATTTATTTTTAATTACATTTAGTTGCTAAATTACGTTATTTGTATAAAACGTATTGTAGTATCAAAAGGGAACACTAATCTATATTATACAAAGAAGAATTTTTTTGACCAGGCATTATAAATCCGGTTACATTGTTATTTATTCTAAAATAATATTTAAAAAAAAAACCATTGATCAAATGAAAAAAAAAACATTTTTTTTTTTTTTGCAAGTTTAAAAGGGATGTAGGAGACTGTGGGCGAGCGTTATGCAACTCATAACTATTTTAGGTATCTTTTTGAATGTGAAATAATTTATATGCACAGAAGCAAGTACATTACACATCAGTATTATTACTGCAGTTATAATATTAGTATAGTCGTTTATAAACTATAGGTCATAATAAAAACGTAGTATAATTTGGTTCAGCCAATTTTCGGATCAAAAAATAATCGAACACTAAAATCTGTAGGACTGTAACTATTATTTGTTAATTCCAAAATCAAAAAGAGTTTTTATTTTAACTGTATCGAGACATAGAGTTTATTAATTTATCATCAATCTGCGATCTTTATTCGCCATGAATATATTTCAAGAACGTAATCATTTTTTAAAAATAATTCTAATTGTAATTGACTTGGATTAACTATAGTAATATTATGATTTCGAGAATTTGGCAGAACCAACGCGTGACAGCACCACGTTCGTGTAACATTAATGTAACTATAATAATAACAATAATATTAGCGTAGAAATGAATATAAAATACATTTATAGGATATTTTGTTTGCAGCAGACGATTTTGATTGGACCTGCTTCAGCACTTTGGTATCTGCGGATGTGCCGACCGGACATGTTTGTGCGTCGTTCGAAAACGGAAAGGAGTTGGACGGACTGGAATGTTGGGAACGAACCTGCACAGTCCGCCGCAGCTGCCTTCCCGATTCCGTTCCTCCGCAAACATATATTATACCATTCGACCGTCATCATTAGGTCAAATGCTGCACAAACGGCAATGGACAGAATGTTTACTAATTTCGCGAAGACGACATAACTTAACACAATATTATTTGTTATGCAGGATCAATGGACAATTTTCACCGCTGTAAATGTGACACGAAATTACAACACATCAGTTCATTATGTATGTGCTCTGTGCTCACCTTCGTTATATTCTTAAATTATTAAGCATTTGTTTAAATATAATGTGAGATATTTAAGTATACTTAAATGCAGTATTTAGAAATACATAGATTTTTTTTTGTATTTTAAGAGTTCGATCGTGATTGTCGATAATGACACAGTGCGTGCGACGTGCAGTTGTTAATTTTTTTCTTGACGACCACGTTTCGTATTTCCATCCGTTTTTTTTTAATCAGTGTCAACTTTCTGACCAGCCAAACAACATACCTCGCACGTGAAAAGCAACTTGCCTCTCTACAACTGGTATTTATATTAATTATATCATATTAAACTAATTAAATTCGTCACTGATGATCAGTACGACCCACGGGGTAACGTTAATAACGCAGTTAATATTATCTATTATTATAAAATTGTCCCTCCACTAATAAATAATAGTTCTAAAATCTTGTATACACAGTTTGTAAAATCACTCTTCTTCTTTGCCAACATAATCCACTTAAAATAATGGAATCATTATTTCCACAATATCCAAACGTTTTTTATCACCATCTAAATTACTGAGTTCAGTCGACCATCATCAAAAAGAAACAAGAGATGTTTTAAAAAAATCGTTTTCACCTTTTTTTAAATTAAACTAAGGATTCCAAAAATTCCGGTCAACGACAAATCAATTTAGACACCATGGACTAGGGCCCGAATAAAAAAAACCATATACCATCTAAACAAAACCATCCTCTCCACCAATATTTATTCGGTTAACTACGAGTTAAATTCTTCTTGTAAGAAAATCAAAGAAGTTAAACTCTCTACCAGACTCGTGTCGTCCTGTTATAAAATATCTACAATGCTACAATACCAATCAAAAGAATATGGAGCGTATCACGTTGTTATACGAAATCTCAACCATACCACTTCAATTGACGAAATTAAAAATGAACCACTGTCACATAGTCATACTTCGAGAAGAATATACAATGTTATCCAGCACAGTACAAAATCTCCTCTCTCCTTCTTTTTATCGATCTGGAACCAGCTCTCAATAATAAAGAGATTTTCGATCCAACATTTTTATTTCACACCAAAATCAAAATCGAAAAAACTCGTAAAAAAACAAATAATTCAATTTTACTGATGCCAAGGATTTGGTCATTCAAAAATCCTACTGGAATCACTATCTTAAATGTGTTCATTGTGGTGATAATCACTTGTCAAACCCTCGAGCCTACCAGCCAAATGTGCCCTCTGCGCAGATGTCCATCCCGAAAACTACAGAGGATGCCCAACCCACAAGAAATTCAGAACCTCGCTTCAACCAAGAAAAATCTCTCAACGAAAAAATAATTCCGTTTTCTATCGTACGAATGTTAGTCCACTTATTGTACTCTACTTCAAATTCAACGACAGCTCCCAACAAATTTTATGCTCAAACAACCACAGCCAGTCCAAAAATCTATCTGACAACCACTACTCAATAGAAGTATCGAACCCAGTAGAATATTTCCATCAAATTTCTCATCCTTCCTCGATGAATTAAAAAATATAATAAATTTCCTTATTTATATCTTAAAGAGTCTTTAACTTTTCCTTTATTCAAGAATAAACACTGGCCACTCTTTAGGTCCACAGAATAATCGATATTATATCTTTATCACTTGAAAATAAGCTTTACTCTCCAGGCGTTTGACCACGTCTTACACGAAGACCTCCTTCACAAAATTCGCTTTTTTCCGGGCCCCTCATTTCTAATAATAAAATCCTTCCTATCAAATTGATCCTTTGATGCTCGTTGTGAGAGTAAACTCTCTCAAATCTACTACCTTAAATCAGGGTAGTATTTTAGCTCCAACACTTCAATATATTTACATCCGATATTTCACACTCTGCTATCTTTGCTGAAGATATACAGCTATTATTTCAACAAATGTCGACCCACACCAGTGCCTCTGACGCACTCCAAACACACCTTAATCAACTCCAAAACTGGTTTAACCTGTGGGTAATTAAAATAAATCAGAAAAAATCATCGTCCAGGGCTCTTAATAACGACATGAACCCCTTTCCCCCCTAAAAAAAAAGTCACCCGATATCACCTAAGTCCAGCCAGACAACAAACATCCTACATGAACCAATCATATAAAAACATAGAGAAAATCCCTAAACATTATACTTCACAAATTTAGACGCATCCTCAAATCTAATACTTCATTCAATATCAAATTTTTAATCTATAAATAAATTGTCCGCCCATCTATGACCTACGGAATTCAGCCATGGTGTACGGGAAAAACATTCAATATTAAAATATTCCAATCATTCCATTCAATTTTCCTTCACATAACTAACATATGCCCCCTAATTTCTAACCTCACTTCTTTTTCACTTCCTGACCATGCTTTAAACGCAATTGGCCGTCCTAAACATTTAAAAAACATACAAAATACAAAAATAAATAAATAAAAACAGCTTAGAATTGTGAAGTAGGGTCATAGACCCCCTTCCATCAAGCCATCCAGTCTTGTATACTTGTACCACCACCCCCCCCCTCTCACCATATAACCTATCGTATACATTTTCATTACAGATTGTATATTTATTTTTGTTTCTTGTTTGTTCTATAACATACAAATAAATAAATAAAAAAAATTAATTTAATGGTTGTCCTGAGGCAATACAATTTGTTTTCCCATCTATCAACCTTCATTTTATGGATTTAAGGTTATATAAATAAACTCTCTGTGACAATTACGATTTTAAAACTATAAAATATTAAACAATTTGCTATTTATATCAATAAAAAAAAAAAATGATGTACCTACCTCTTTTAATATTTTCTTCAACCTATAATTGTATCCAGAAAAAAATTCTAATATTGTTAATGTACAATATAAGTTGAATGATTTTTAGGTATATAATTACCATAAATACCTTAGCTATTAATAATAAATTATTTTAAAGGTCTGACATCAAACATTTTACCCTGCCTACATACATTTTGACAGCCTTGTAAATGAAAATATATTACTTTCTATATTTTAGGATTTCTACGAAATTAAACTAAGTATTAGAATACTATTTTATACTAGGTATTATAATTTATAATTATTTTTATATTTTTATTTCATTAAAAAAATCTAATACCTAACACTTATTTGATTCACTTAGTTTACTATTAGTATTACTGAAGTAAGGTAGAATAGTTTGATTTTTGCCGAAAACATTGCAGTTATTATAATATTAATTTTTAATTTATTAATTATAACAGTCAATAGTGCATATTTCTATCACATTATACTAGGTGTTACACAAATATACACCCAAATATCAAAATCAGTTTTGTCAAAAATTGATTTTGAGTAAAAATTACTTTATTTTATCTTTTTTATCTGTTCTTCCCGACGATTTTGAAAATTACTGCACATAATTTTACTTTAACGCCTAAAAATATCAATTAGATTCACTTTTCCACCAGAAAAGATGCTGAAGAAGAAAATCGAAACATTTTTACTGCTCAAAAGATGATGGCAGACAGTAAAAAATAATACACATCATTGTAAATTCACTACATTCACTCCGCTAAGAATTTAAAATGTTACCGTTTAAAATTAAAAAAATATAATCTAGTATTTATTTTATATTTTCATAAAATATTATTTGTCATATTACATCCATGATAAATTGTAAAAAAAATATAGAAAATACTTAAAAATATATTTTAGTATAGTAAAAAATGACAGTATAATATAGATTGGAAAAGGATAAAGTAAAAAATGCTGGGTCGGACAACACTATTATCCAAGCAACAAAACATAAAAGATTTTTTTTTAAAAACTTCAAGGTTTCGTCATTTATTTAGAAACCAAAATTCACTATTAAGAGTGAATCTATTGGAAAGAAAACCTCTCAGGAGAGTGGAAGGAAAGTTTTGTAACAAAAGAATATCGGAGCATAAGGTGTAGATTTGATTCTAAAAAATAGTATTGAGTGGGAATAATAGAGGCAGTTCAAAGAAGCCAGACAAGTTGATGGTTTTATTATTGGGTCTAAAAATCTGAACAGAAGAACTCATCATACGAATTTGATATAGGTAAACACTTACTACATGGTGTACTTACCTATATAGCTTACATTATATTATTATTTAAATTATGCACTGGAAATATGGAAAAAAATGTAATAAATAGTTCTGTCAATAATTATATATACGATACATATTGTAATATTTAATATGATGCTCTAATTTCAAGTCAAATTTTTAGTGTCTAACTAGTTAGTCATTTCAAATTTCAAATTAGTGTGAAAATTCAATTTAGTTCAGTTTAATTCATATCATGGTGTGCGGTTGACGGCTGCACCTGTAAAGCCGGTGACGGATACGTGCGCACACGGACGGCGGCTAACACGTTACGCGTCGGGCGTGTAGTTACTTATGTCGTACCCGTCGATAACCCTGTAAGGAGGGATAGTGGACTGTAACTTAAATGGAGTTGGATAAGAGCTGATTGAAATAAGAAAACTTAAATACTATGGTGATGGTGCGAGATACCCTAATACAATCTAAAACAATCGTTTGCGGTATAAAATGTATAAAATGGTTTATTGCAATACTCTGCAGCTCAAAATATCTTACGCTCTAGGGTTAGTAAATTCGAAGTAATAATAAATGCGCGCGATCACAATACGATCGGCGAGACAATATAATTCAACGGAATAGTTCGATGACAAAAAAAATACATAAAATAACAAATAATCGTGTGTACGACCTGATACGAGCGCGGACTGATATCGTGACGGTGACGCTGCCGTTGATCCAAAACGACGTTGTAACAGCGGCGGAAGCCCGCGGGAAGGTAACAGCGGCGGGCGGCAATCGGGGCTGACGTCACTTAGCACTCCCGTCGACTATGACGAATGGGTCGACAACACACTGCGTGTGAACGGCCGGCGATCGACGGCCGGAAAGCACGTGGACGCGAGTAAAGCGCACGGCAAAATCGAACGTACGACGACAAAATAGCGGTGCCTAGGTCGGCGGATTCGCGCGACGTCGAATGGACGGGCGAAAGCACGTGGACGCGTGTAAAGCGCACGGCAAAATCGTACGTAATGTACGCGGGTGGCCACGGCTCGGGGTCGCACTGCGATGATCGGACGGGCGACGGACACAAAAAATTAAGCCGTGGTGTCGGCACAGACGGCCGGAACTCGAAACGCGTAAAACGGTTATACACGACGAGTTAGTGAGCAGCGAGGCTCGGGTGCACGGAACAAAATATGACACAAAGACGGTGACGGCGCACCGGGTCGCGTTAGGTAAACATGTGGTTTACAAACAAAATTGCCAAGACGGCGGAAACACAACTTGTTGCCTAGACGGCTCAAAAACGACGACGTTTCATAGCGGCGGGTGCGGATAGCTGGAGGCACGACTGTGTCGAGACCGTCCCCACTCTGGAGGTACAAAGTTCGCTCGCACACTTTTCGGCGGCTGGGCGGCAGGGTGACAACATTGCGACCTAGTCGTATCGCATACAACCGCGCGGAAATACGAACCGCCGATTGTGTACCCAACATTTCCTCCCCGCGTTGAAAGACCAGGGCGTCTTTCAAGAGATCATCAAACATGAAGATGGACGTTGAAGTTCAGATCGTACACATTACAAGGAATACGGTGCAAAAAATGCATGATAACATAGAAATAAATAATAATTAAAATATCTACATAGTACCTGACACTCATCACTAGACAAATACATAAATAACGTGAACCAGACTGTGACTGTTGCATACAAAAAAAAAAACCATTACAAAAATTTACATAATGAGGACCTTGGGAGATGAGGACAAGTTTAGGGCTCGACTGGTAAACGCACAAGTTTCACGACCGGGCGCTTGTAGATACCGTCCCGAGTGCGCACGGACACGACACGGACAACATCATCGGCACCTGGGTGGACCTCGGTGACACGGCCGAGCCGCCATTCGGTAGGTGGTCGAGATGGGGCCTCGACAATGACCATATCGTTGACCTTCAAATTTGGAGATGACTTGTACCATTTTGAACGACCTTGCAACGACGACAAGTACTCACGGGACCACCTCTTCCAGTAAGACTGGTGGCATTGGCGTATGAGTTGCCATCGGTTCAACCTATTACTTTATGTCAGTGATGTCACGTTCTGGTAGGGCGTGAATAGGTTCTCCGATCAAGAAATGCCCCGGAGTCAAGGCGCTTAAATCGTGCGGGTCAGATGACGCCGGCGTGATTGGTCGAGAATTGAGGATACCCTCGACGCGGGTAGTCAAAGTAACAAATTCTTCATGAGTTAATATCTGCTGACCAATAACATGCTTGAGATGGATCTTGGCACTCTTAATTCCAGCTTCCCAAATGCCGCCGAAGTGCGGTGTGGCAGGCGGATTAAAATGCCACGTGCACGCCAGATGTGAAGAGATTCGATCCTGCTCTTTGGCGTTGCGAAATAGCAGTTTGAGTTGACGCGCAGCACCCACGTAATTCGTGCCGCAGTCAGAATAAACATCGGTAGGAATCCCACGTCTAGCGACAAAGCGATCCAAGGCCGCGAGAAACGCATCAGTGGTTAACTCTGTGACGATTTCGAGATGAACTGCCTTCACAGCCATACATACAAATAATGCCAGATATACTTTCACTGATTGGGCGCTGCGACGTTTATTGCTCTTTCACAAGAAAAGGACCTCCATAGTCCATACCAACATGGGAAAATGGTCGATGAGGTCGAACTCGGTAGGGCGGCAAATCGGCCATGATTGGCTGAGGACGGATGGCCTTGTGACGTGTGCACGGAACACAAGCAAAAATTCACGGCGCACTGCGGCGCGGCCAGACATGATCCAAAACCTCCTGTTCAACATTGACAATATCAACTTCGGTCCGCCATGGAGGAACGACAAATGATAATGACGAATTAAAAATGTCGTAAGATGTGAATCTCGTGGCAGCAGAATCGGGTGCTTCGAGTCAGGGTGTATAAAGGAAAAACGTAGGCGGCCTCCGACTCTCAAAACTCCTGTCTCATCGACGTAGGGCGCTAATTGAGCTAACGACGGAGGTGATATCGTACTGTTTCTTCTTCAACATGTTAATAAGTTCGGAAAAGTAATATTTTTGTGTCTGGCGTACGACAACGGATAGTGCAGTTTCGTATTCTAAAAACATTGGTGGCCCCGAACAAACGGGCTGTCGGCGTGAGCGACGTACAAAACGGAAAACGAACGAAAGGACACGTTGCATTCTGGCAAGCGATGAAAACCGAGTGAACAACTCAAGTGGAGATGACGATACATTGGCGACAAGAGTCGAAGTGACGTTAGGCCTGGTCTCGGGCAATTGGTCAGGACTCAATGGCGTGAATTTGGACTTGGGCCATTGCTCTTCCGGCCGTCCCAAAAACTCTGGGCCATTCCAATAGATATCCGATGACATCGCAGCCCTGGGTAGAAGCCCGCGGGAAGCAGGGTCCGCGGGATTCTCGGCGGTCGACACGTGACTCCACTTGCAGGCAGGGACAAGCTGGTGGATTTTGGCGATTCGATTAGTGATAAAAATCTTAAAATATTTTTGATCCGATGTCAACCATGACAAAACGATGGATGAATCGGTCCAGGCACGAAGACAAGTTATGGAGATCTCGGACGACAGAACCTGATGGACATGGTGGAGTGTTTGAGCCAGCAATAGCGCCCCGCATAGTTCCAAACGTGGTATAGACGGAGAATCGTTGGCGACGGCAGTTTTGATAGGGGCGACCTTCGTTTTACATGTAATAAATTTGACTAATATGTCTCCCGCGGCGTCAACAACTGCGCATGTATATGGTGGCCGCGTATCCTTTGGTCGATGCATCCGCGAAGCCCATCAATTGAATATCTTGCTGATGTGCAACCGGAATGTAACGAGGGATTGATAGGCCAAACACATCATTTAGCTCTAAACAAAATTGACGCCATGTCGATAATAACTCGTCGGTAATGAGATCATCCCACCCAAGCTTGCTGCACCACCAGCGATTGCATAAAGCACTTTGCCCAAAGTAACAACGGACCCAGCGCGCCTATAGGATCAAACAAACGTGCTATGACTGAAAGGACTTGGCGTTTGGTTGAGGAAGTTTGTTGAATACTGGTATGGTAGGCGAAGTTGTCATTATTCGTGTTCCAATGAAGACCGAGGACTTTGACCGACTGCTCATCTCGTGGATCAAAGGATACGGAATCTATTCGATCTTCAGGACGGAGAGACTCGAGAATGAGGGCACTATTGCTCGTCCACTTGCTCAACTCACAAGCTCCACCACGAAGTAGGTTGACAATATCGTTCTTTCGGCGTAATAATTGTTCTTCGGTGTCTGAACCTATAACAATGTCGTCCACATAAGCTGACTGAGTGAGAACACCCTTCGCCAACGGGAATCGGTGACCATCTTGGGCATCAAGTTCATGTAAGCACCGGATTGCAAGGTAGGGTGCACAGTTAAGGCCATAAGTGATGGTACATAGTTGAAATTCCTGCAGGTCGTCGGTGGGGGAATCACGCCAGAATATGTGTTGGAAAACGCGATCTTCCGAACGAATAAGGATTTGTCGGTACATCTTGACAATATCGGCGGTCAGAATGTATTTGTGTAATCGGCAACGCAGTAGAATGTCACGCAAATCCACTTGCAGTTTAGGTCCGGTGCACAAAACATCATTCAAAGAACGACCAGACGAAGAGACTGAGGAAGCGTCGAAGACGACTCGTATTTTTGACATATCACCGTCGGTCTTGAATACGGCGTTGTGGAATGAAATAGATGCCCGGTGACGGGGCTGGCACCATGTGTCCCAGCGAACGATAGGTGGACATGAACTGGCGATACGCCGCATACAGCGCGGGATCCTTGGCCAATCGATTTTCTAGATTATAGAATCTTTTCATTGCTATGGAACGCGAATCACCTAGACCGTGACGCGATGTACCTTGCTGTTGAGTTGGACCGGTGAACAGATGGCGAAACGGTAGGGCGACACAAAATCGACCTGTCGTATCACGCGAGGTAGACTTTATAAAATATTCTTCGCACCACTGGTTTTCCGTGGTGGGCGACGACGGGGGGGCGGCGGGTTCTTCGATCAACCAGAATTTTTTAATTAAATCTTCGATTGAGGGCGGAGCGATTGCGGTGGTCAGCGTGACTGGAGGTGACTTGTTCGGAGTAGAAAATGAGCCGAAAATTATCCAGCCCAGCTGAGTGTCAAGGGCCGATGGTAAACCTGAATGATGTTCCACACCCGCGTGTGGGCGGATCAGACTTGGTAGGATATCCGCACCGAATAGAACGTCGATGCGAGACGGAATGTCGAATTTGTCATCGGCGAATCGAAGGTGTTGATATTGTTGACGCACGGTCGCTGGTAACCGAGTAGCTGGCATGGCAGTGGTAATTTGTTTTATAACAATTAAGTCAACACGGGAATAAATAATCTGGTTTAACGTGTGAGGAAAACTGACAGCTGGTTATACCTTGAACGTGGGACACAGGACTTTGTGCGAAACCTACGATGTCAGACTTGTAACGACGTTTCGAAAGTCCAAGCCGCGCTGCACAATCACTAGTCATGGCGGAAATCTGCGAGCCACTATCGAGCAGTACGCGTACGCAGTGTACTTGTTCCCACGCATCTTTAATGTGAACAATCGCTGTGCCTAGTACGACGGTAGAATTTGCGCAGCGGCGACACCGACAAACGAGCTAGAATCACCACTCGACGTGGTGGTTTGGGGTACCGGGTTACTATTCGAAGTCGTATTATCTACAGTTGACGTTCGATTTGTTCACGATGTAGTAGGGTGATGACGCTTACTGTTGCACGAAAAACAACAACCCTTGGTTGACGGACACGTATTGACCATATGACTCGAACTCAAACACGCGAAACACAATTACGAGCTAATACAGCATCTCGTCGTTTATCAACAGTCATTCCGGTGAGTTTCGGACGGATTGATATATTCTATGATCGGGCTTATCACAATATAAACATTCCTAGTCTTATATTTAGTCGAAGCGGACGTAGTAGCAGCGAACACTGATTTAGTCGATTTGGTATGTTTACCGCGAACATCCGGTTTTTCGAACGGTTTTTCGTTGCGACCGACTTTATTAGATTTTGTAAGATTTTCCAAAATCTTACATCGATGTTGCACAAAATTTACTAATTCGTCAAAAGTCGGAATAGTTGACTGTGACGTACTAGATTCGAACAGTTTAAAGTGGTCGGGTCGAGAACGCGAGAGCACATATGGAAACAAAAAACTCGAAAGGTCATCGACCCCCAGCGATTTAATTATTGATACATTTTCCTTAAATGTATTAACGAACTCAACTAAGGCTGGTAGTGATTCATGAGCGATTGGTTTAAAGGCGAATAATTTGTCCATGTGAGCGGAAGCTAACACACGTTTATTGTTGTAACGCTCGGACAACGCGTCCCACGCGATCGGGTAGTTAGCCGCGGACAACGGTATAGATTTAATAATAGCCAACGCTGAACCAGATAAACACGACAGTAGTGATGAAAAACGCTGTGCGTCATCTATGTGTTGGTTATCATGTACGAGTGATATATATATATCGCGAAACGATCGCCACGATAGTAAGTTGCCGTCGAACATAGGTAATTTAATTTTAGGTAACGCGACGAATTGTTGTTGTGGCACGGAATTGGTGAACGACGAAGACGACGATTTACTTTCGGAAATAGTAACGGGAACGGCAACTCGCGACAATTGTTTTTATTCGGGCGCATGGATTCCATGGAAGTAATCAACGGACGATCGACCTGTTCAAACTCAGCAATACGGTCAGCGTCGATTAATGCGTTAATAATGATATCTTGTTGATGTTGAAATTGTTCGACGAACTTATCTAGTCCTTCAGCGTGAATTATTAACGACGGTATTTTCCCAATATCAGCGCGTGCCTCTAATGCTGTGGCGTGAATATTTTTAACCGAATTTAATATGTTATCGCGCTTGACGCGACCTCGCAGTAGAACCTTTACCGGCTCCTCTTCTTTCTTTGGTGGTGCCATGACGATACGGATACGAAATTAAAATTAGTATGTGATGAGGTACGATTGTGACGAAATAATTACACGAAAATAAATCCGGTTCGAAGGACCAAACAATGTGCGGTTGACGGCTGCACCTGTAAAGCCGGTGACGGATACGTGCGCACACGGACGGCGGCTAACACGTTACGCGTCGGGCGTGTAGTTACTTATGTCGTACCCGTCGATAACCCTGTAAGGAGGGATAGTGGACTGTAACTTAAATGGAGTTGGATAAGAGCTGATTGAAATAAGAAAACTTAAATACTATGGTGATGGTGCGAGATACCCTAATACAATCTAAAACAATCGTTTGCGGTATAAAATGTATAAAATGGTTTATTGCAATACTCTGCAGCTCAAAATATCTTACGCTCTAGGGTTAGTAAATTCGAAGTAATAATAAATGCGCGCGATCACAATACGATCGGCGAGACAATATATTCAACGGAATAGTTCGATGACAAAAAAAAAACATAAACATAAACAAATAATCGTGTGTACGACCTGATACGAGCGCGGACTGATATCGACGGTGACGCTGCCGTTGATCCAAAACGACGTTGTAACAGCGGCGGAAGCCCGCGGGAAGGTAACAGCGGCGGGCGGCAATCGGGGCTGACGTCACTTAGCACTCCCGTCGACTATGACGAATGGGTCGACAACACTGCGTGTGAACGGCCGGCGATCGACGGCCGGAAAGCACGTGGACGCGAGTAAAGCGCACGGCAAAATCGAACGTACGACGACAAAATAGCGGTGCCTAGGTCGGCGGATTCGCGCGACGTCGAATGGACGGGCGAAAGCACGTGGACGCGTGTAAAGCGCACGGCAAAATCGTACGTAATGTACGCGGGTGGCCACGGCTCGGGGTCGCACTGCGATGATCGGACGGGCGACGGACACAAAAAATTAAGCCGTGGTGTCGGCACAGACGGCCGGAACTCGAAACGCGTAAAACGGTTATACACACGACGAGTTAGTGAGCAGCGAGGCTCGGGTGCACGGAACAAAATATGACACAAAGACGGTGACGGCGCGCACGGGTCGCGTTAGGTAAACATGTGGTTTACAAACAAAATTGCCAAGACGGCGGAAACACAACTTGTTGCCTAGACGGCTCAAAAACGACGACGTTTCATAGCGGCGGGTGCGGATAGCTGGAGGCACGACTGTGTCGAGACCGTCCCCTCTGGAGGTACAAAGTTCGCTCGCTCGCACACTTTTCGGCGGCTGGGCGGCAGGGTGAAAACATTGCGACCTAGTCGTATCGCATACAACCGCGCGGAAATACGAACCGCCGATTGTGTACCCAACACATGGTATCTATAGGACTGCATAAGTTATCATACAGAGAATGATCGATTGGAACGATTGTGTGATATGGATTTCCAGAATTTGTGATGGCTGCAAACAACCCAAAATTTGGATCTATGAATATAGGTCTTAATTTATACATACTGAGTTTTGTGCAAATTGAGAACTTTTATTTTGTGATTGGGCTAAGTAAATTGGCAGTTGAATATTTTTATTTGTGATTTAAGATGAAGGCCCAAAGTCAGTATTTCATTGAACTTAATGCAAAGATATTCGACTTCCGAGGAGGTTGGGATATGTATTCGTTGGAATTGAAGAGAAGGGATGTAGGATATTTTGATTCTCCACATGGACAACTAGCTGTCAATTAAGTACCAAATTATTACAATAAAACGACTACATCTACCGGAATCGCATACTCCGACGGTGTTTATTGACGGATATGACGCGGACACAATTCAATAACAGTAAACAATAACATTATATTCTTCGATAAAATAAACATTTATGCGAGCATTACAATCTATTATTCTAATATTATACCGCATGTACCGTTTAATTCACCTGTATAGTAATGTTGGATTTACACAGTGGTCGACTATTATTATTTACTGAGTAAGATGTTTCGATCACTTTTAATCTAGTGGTCCGTACTATAAAATATAGATAAATCCTACGATTTGAATGTACCTATTCTTACTTAGTATCTATACGTGTAAAATATTCTAATAGATTTAACTAAACGAAAAGTATTTCAACTATAACTAAAATTGTAGTGTTTATTATAAAGAAATATAAAGAGTTAATTAGTTAATAATATTATATACCTACCAACTATATTACCTATGTATGAAATATGAATATTGTTCGTTTTACATAATAAATTGTTTCTATTTTTCATAAGCTATTAAATATCATGTATAGCCGTATAGGTATCAACATTGGCCGGACTTTAGTTTTGGACTTTTTATGTGATGACCATTGAACTTATTTTACCCCTTTTCCATGTTTTTATTAATTCGACTAAAAATGATACATCATATGTAAATAGGTTTGTTGTTTGGAAAGTATTAAAAGGTATGTCAATAAAGCTTTGAAATTATTACAAACTGTTATTTGTATTTTGTGAAAATCTGTTATGATAATATTATTTATTTACGGACATTTTATCGGTATTTACGTATCATTATACCTATGTGTAAAGTAAATAATAATATACGTAGGTAGGTAGTGAGTAGTGACGACAATGTCCATTTCCTTACTGATAATATTTTTGATGTTATTACTAACAAATAACTTAAACCATTATTTTTCATTTAAATATTTAACTACGATCAAAGTATCCGAATTGGTTCTCATATTATTCTAAAAGAATTTTAGACTTAGGTTAAAAATTGTGTTTTTTTATTTTCAAAATAAGTCATAGGTAATGTATTTTATTTTATTTTTTATTTCATATATTTTATATATTATTATATACTTATTTTTTTTTTAATATATAACCTGTACATGGGAAATATGTCGTATTAATATAAAATAATAATTATATTATAACTACACAAGGGCTGCAACTCGTCTACGCACATTTATTTTTTGAAAACTCGACGGCGCACATAAATTTTAGTTACCTTAAAAACCTTTAAAAGTAAACTCATTTGCGCGCATGGTCATACAGATGTTAAGTATAAAGTACCTACGGTCATAATGAGGAAATTTCAGCGTTCATATAACGTTCCATGTTACAGTCTACAACTAACGATTTAACAAACCACACAGTCACTACCATGTTGTTCATTATGAAACTGTACCTACTAAAAATACGTAAAACCCAAAATGATTTAACACATATATTGCACATGCTTTTTTTGAATAAGATAATATATTAATATTTACCTATATTGCTATCAGATATTCAATGATTTGTACTGCTATCTGTTGCCTATGGATAATTTGGTTTAAAATTTAAAAAAACAAAAATATACAAGTGTGTGTGTGTGTTTGTGTTTTTCGTTGTGCGCAATCCAGTCATCAATAATTTTCAGGTAGGTAACAAAATGTTGAATTTGCGCCACCAGTGGTAAGTACGGGTTTTTATTTCGAGCATACACCAGGAATTATTATGACCAAGCTCACGCCAGTCGTGGAAAATAATCACCCTATATATTACTAAACTCTATTCTTATGTTTATTTTGATAGTATAAGTATACCATATTATAGCTTTTCGGACATAATGCGATAAATATATGTGCGCGTTATTAGCGCTTTACGAGAATGAAAAAATTGATAAATTAATATTATAAAACTGCAAACAGGCTCTTGCACGGCGTTTAAGAATGCTGAATTTAATGTTCTTCATATACGATACCACTTAAGCATCTCGTACATTTTTAAAAAGAAGCACCTGATCCTGAGGTCTGGAACGGCAAAATATTATTACTATACAAAAAACTTGTGTTGAAAGTTCCCTTATTTTTTTCCTTTACCATAAAATATCTATTATAATAATATTATAGATATTATATGGTAATAAGTTCCAAGTACCGAAATATATCCGTCAACCGATGGAGTTAGAATACATAATCTATATTCCATACCTATAAGAAATAACAAAATATATTGTTATAGGTAGTATCGTTTTATAATATTGTATAAACTATAAATGTGTGCATATTATATTTTTTGAACGTATAATTGTATATATATTTTATAAATATTATCGTATGAATATTCAATTATGTTAAATGGAGAACCCCCTCTCAGATGAATAAAAAATGTATACATTTACAGAAAGAATCACCCCTATTTATTCTTTAATAATGAATTTAAAAATAATAGTCCATGATAATATGTAAAGAAGATATGAGGGACATTAGAATGATATAAAAACTATAGATATTTATTGAGTTATTATAATTTTATAATTTTAAAAATTATCTGAGTGTAACCACTAAATAACTAGTAAGCACTAAACTAAATATTTAAAAATATGGTCTTGAAGTATACTTAAACATTTTCATAAATACATTATTAAAATATAAAATTAGATGAGCACGGTTGATGAATCATGTATACCGATGGTATCCTGAATGATCGAACTCAAAAAAATTGAAGAATTACACAATCTACATGAATTTGAATCAAAAATGAAAATAATTGCTTTTTTATGTTTTTTTTTTTATAACAGGTGTCTGTTGGGATGTGTTTGATTTCAGCTATGCAATCGACCCCTATAGGTGTTGTGGCGGAAAATCAACACCAATGAAAATTATCCTTGTTTACACAGTTACATTTCCAGTGTGTACTTTACCATGTACGTATTATAATGGCTTAACAATTCGTTTTATCTCTATGCTAATACTGTTCATTTTTTGCAGTTATGTAATTAAATTTAGTATGTGTAAAAGAAATATAATCATATTACTGTCATGCTTAAAAACATAAAAATGGTGTTACGTTTTGTACAGTTGTACCAACTCGTATGTAGGTATATGGAAGTAGGTTATGTAAGATGGTAATAATGTCCTACATTATATTATTTGGCATGCCTCAATTACTTACAAAATTAATCAACGATTTTGACGGTAAACACGTTTAATATAAATTTTATAAGTATTTAAATAATAATCTTGCTAATGGTATATTTTAATTCTTAAGCATTCGATAATAGTTTAAATACAATTCACTAATGAATACAAATTGTATGAACACGTTTTGTTTTCATTTAATTTACATTTTTTTTTTATATTAGACAGCAATTACAATATTCAAAATTAATATAATAAATATTTTGGGGGACGGAGTGGCTGAGTGGACTAAAGCGTCGGTTGCAACGCGCACCGAAACCGGTTCGATCCTGGGCACGGGTGGCATTTTTCTTCGGGCAGTCACGGTAACTGAAGAGAGGCCGCCAACCCCCACCCGGGCATGGCAGATACCTACGGGTGCCCACCAGAAAATTCTGCCAAACACAAAAAATGTGTTCCTCCAACCGTTCCCCACCGAACCTAAAAAACCCTACAGCACCATCCTACAGCTAATGGCCTCAGTTTCCGGGTTTAAGACCAATGAAAAAAAAAATGTTATATATCAAAGCTGTTAAAATATATTTGATTTCTACAATTTAAATTATTTAGATACTTTAAATGACTAAAAAAAAAAATCATTCTTACACAATTATTTTTGCAGTCTAATATAATTGTATTTTCATGTATTACGATCGTGGGTGAATCATTACTTGAGAAAAATGTAATTATTTTTTAAATTATAGAGGAGTATTAATTACTTATATTATTAATTAGTAATTACTGAATACTGATTAAATTAAAAATAAACTTAGTGCCTTAAAAGTTGCATGCTTCGTTGGGTATAATTTACCTAAAAACGGTTGCTCACAATTATTTTGCATTTAAAAAGTATCAGATAATGATAACTGTAATTAAAAAAAAGTATTAAAAATATTTTTGCTTTCAACCATTGAGTATGAATGGCGAAAAATAAATCAGAAGTAGACATTCCAGAAAATTAACGTAAGGGAGGCCTTTAAGGCCGTTTCTTGTCACTCGCGTACGTTTATCCTTTCATAATGTGTCCAAAATATGTAATATATATATATCTATATTTAGTAAAACCAATACAAAACTTTTAACCGTATTTTCGTGGGATACGTATTTTTCGACACCACGCTGAACTACTTTAAAAGAGCCGGTTGTATGCTGGCAGAAGTTTATTTTAAAACGATAATAATATTGTAAAAACTAAAAACTTTAGTTATGAAAAAAGTTTTACCAGTGAGTTACCTGCAGAAATTTATTTTTGCCGATTGAAGTTGAATTCAACTGAAAAAAAAAACTGTAGAGCTTATGGAATAATTCTTCAACTTACTTAATGATTGTACCTATACGTCATGAAAAAACGACTTAGGTATTTAATTCCATTCTACATCTTTTATTCCAGATCACTATGTAATATATATTTTATCAATGTATTCTGCATGCATGTTTAATTTAAAAAATGCGAATAAAAATAAAAATTGTGACTCAGTGCGGCGCAGTAGCTGAAATCACAACGTGATTGAGAGTAAGGAACGGCCGCTGCTACTAGTTTCCGGATGGGTGACCACCCGGGTCCATATTGGCAAAGACACATACACGTGTTGCCAATCGACTATACCAACCGTTCCAACCCTACCAACCATGACCCCTACAATAGGTATTAGTCATAGTGGCCGGGCTCTAGACCAATAAAAAAAAAAATAAAATGAAATAATGATTGTGATCCAACCATTTGCATACTAATGTTTTTGAGATCTCAACGGTCATTACACTATCGATGCCGGAGTTAACATTTCGTTAAAACCAAATAAAGACGTACCTAACTATATTTTTTACATCCTTTGTGTATACGAATATAAACTACCCGTAAAACGTATAAAATTGTTTAATGTGCACTAAGAATAAATAATACAAAAATACATTGTATAATGTATAACATTAAAGGAACGAATTTTATAACTATGGAATACTATAAAGTATGTAATGTAAAAATAAAATAGGTAAAAGACAATATTTGTAGTACAGTAAAAATCAATAAAGGGAGGAAGTAGTTTAGGTAAAGGGTAGGTAAGTGAAAGAAGCTGCGAAATTATGAGGGAATTGAGAGAAATGCAAGACAGTAGTAATGTACTCGTATTTTTTACATGTGATGACGACGATGAACTAATAGTTGGACGTATCAAAGACTAAAGAGATAGTTTCTCAGTGGGGTGGTTTTTTTTTAACCTTTCGTATATTTATCGGTCTCTACCTCAATAACTGTTAATGTTATTTATTTATAATTCAAGCGTATTCTTTATTTTCTTTATGCTGTCTGTACGTTTATATATATTTATATATAATATATCTACGAGTACATGACGTAGATACCTATGTGTGTAATGTGTATACGTATGTGTAGAACAAAACTTTTCTCAACTCTCTCGATCCCTCGAGAAAAGCAGATTGTAATTCGAGTTGCTCTATTATTCGTAAACAGAGTTAATATTATAATAATGCACCGATGACGGATGTTCGTTAATAATTTAAAGACATCTAATTGAAATAAATACGGAACAGCTAAAAACTATATCACTTTACCTGTTAGTCGTTGAACTTTTTAATTACTAGGTGATATTACTAGTTTTATTTACTTCGTTTGAATAACTAGAATACAAGAATGAGAAATAAGAAATGTATACAGACAACGTTTGTTAGTTAATTATTACATTCGAAATTAGAATAGTCAATGCCAATAAATCACTGACAGAGGATACTTACATGGCTCGTCTAGTTTATAATATATTAGCTTGGTGGTATAAATGCAAGTTAAAGTTTATATTTGTAGTACTAGAGGCATGAGGTTTGCGTTAGGTATTCGTGACAGGTAAATGTATGTGATTCGTACATTTTATCTGATCATTAGAATGTATCTGAGTCCGAGTCGGCGTCTAATTGGAATCTGCGTAGGTTAGTGTATATTTTTATATTTAGGTTTACTCGTATTGGTCTCAAAGATGATATTTTTTTTTATTTGAGTATACATATTTAATATTTATATATTACGTAATTATTGCTTCAAAATTATAACAGATAAAGTTTTACTTATTAGCTTTTCACTAAGCTAATCACTTAATAATTGTTTAAAAACTTGCTAACGTTTATTTTGTGCTAGCTATGAGTAATAATAACTGATAAAGTAGTATTTTAGATTCTGAGCGAAGCGAATGTGAATTTATTGATTTTACAATGATGTATGTTTTTTTTTTTATTTTATTTTTTTTTTTTTTTATAGATTCTGAGCGAAGCGATGAATGTATTGATTTTACAATGATGTGTGGTTTTTTTTTTTTGTTTTTTTTTTGTGTCTGTCATCACCTTTTAGGACAGTAAAAGTGCTTGGATTTTCTTCAGCGGTAACCTTTCTGATAGGAAAGTGAATCTGGATGGTACTTTGGGGGGGTCAATAGTAAAAATGTCTCAGTAGTTTTCAAAAGCGTCGTGAAAAACAAAAGAAAAATTAAGGAAAAACGGGAATTTTTACGCAAAATCTGTTTTCGAGAAAATCAATTTTGGTTTTTGGTGCAACTCAAAAACAAATGACCGTAGATACTTGAAAATTTTACTGAATGTTTATATTAGCATTTCCTATACACGATGAAATTTTGAAAATAATTTGACTCTTTTTGAGCTGTTTACGGACATTGTCAGTTTTCAATTTTTTTAGTTTTTTTTTCTACAAATATCAATAAAATTTTATTTGTTGGTTAAAAAATCTTGAATAATTAATAGAAGGCTTCTGGGTTATTGTTTCAAAGGTAGATGAAAAAAATTAAAAATCCTCAGTCAGGATTTTTATTTATAAGCATTTAAAGTTCAAATCTTGACAAAATACAGAAAAATCAAGAAAATTAGCAAATTATTTTGAGTTGAGAATTCATAAAAATTCTTCTTTTTAAATTTAAGATTTGCAAATGTAATACAAGATTATCTAGAAGTTTGTTTACCTTTATCGAAAAAAAAAATGTCTACAAGAAAGTCGAATTAAATTTTTATGAGCGTTTGAAATTCATATTTTTACAACATTTGGTATGCACTCAATTTCTCATGTAACGATTTTCTTATTTTGTTGTAATTAAAAAACATATAACTGTAGATACTTGAAAATTTTACTGAATGTTTATATTAGCATTTTCTATACACGATAAAATTTTGAAAATAATTTGACTTTTTTTGAGTTGTTTACGGACATTGTCAGTTTTTAATTTCAACAACAAAACATTCTTCTATTTTTAATCAATATTATAGGTACTTAAAACTGTGAAAAAATATAGTTTTGGGTTTTCACAACATATTTCAGTAATAATTGGTAAAATACTTTCAAATTCAAAACGAGCGCAGTAAACAATACTTTGTTTTTAAGTTTTTAAAACAACATTTGTTGTTCTTCTTATTATTAAAATTATTTATATTATTTTTTCGGTATGGTGTATAGGAAATTTCTGTTTGTGTTAGGAAAATGCGATGATTTCAAATAGCCATTCCATGAACCAACTGTTATTGCACAGTTTAATTTTTAACCAAACAAATGTATCCACCCTTGTACATGAAATTACATGAAATTCAGAAAATTATTATTATTTTACCAGCCATGGCAATAATTGTGTTTCTAAAACAGCACACTTCTCCAATATTGCATAATGAATGGTTTACTATACATTTCGATTAAGCGTAAAGTAATATAATTTTGTATAAAATATTGCATGACGTATACATTAATATTATAATTGTGCCCGTCCCTTGATCAGTTTTTATAACTAGGTGTAAATAGATATATGGCACAGTAATAACTTTTACAAGTTATTATAATTGCCATAACAAATGGTTTTAATGATTAATAGATTTGTAAGACGGTGAACTGTAGTTAGGTAAAAAAAAAAATATATATAGGTATATGTATAAATATATATTTTTTATATTTGTGTTCAAAATAACGTTAAAATATTGTTATATTTTCCATGCGATTAATAGTAATTATAAATGCGATTTAGTTTATTATCTAATACTAATAATAATTATAACGAATGCTATACAAGACTATACCATCGTCTGTTGTTGAAAAAAACCGATGGATCTACAATATTATAAATAATTACCCACATAATATGTAATCTGCATTAAATCCGTTCACCGTAATATTATTATAATAATAACACGGTGAATAGCATAGCTTACATGTTACAATATATAGGTATATAATATGCATTTACATGTAAATGGTTATTAATGAAGTTAACCGACACCGTGAATCGTACCATGATACTAATATAATACACTGTGTTGCCGCAGCGTTTATTATAGAGATGCTCGTCACAATATCGATTTCGTTTCTTACCGGTTATGTTGGATTTCTACCCCCGCTGCATTGTTCGATAGTAGTTTTCAAATGGAGAAAACAATATATTAATGTTCGCGCACAATATGCATCGTACGCACGCGCATTAACAAACACATATATGTAACCAACTAATTGTGTACGGCGAGTCCCACGCAAGTGTATAGTGTTCACAGGCCAACGTATTTTATAATATCAATACAGTATTATGAGCAGTTATCACTCGTATTGACTAAAATTTGACAGCAATTATTATGTACACTATATAATATACATCAGACGTTGATAAAATATTACACAAATCACAACGAATTATAATATTATATGTGTCCATAAATACATGTGTGCTGCAGTAAAGAGATCGATTACCCCCATAAAGTAGGTACAATACTGGGTGCAACAGAAAGACCTTTGAAATAAATTAACTTTTGTTCTAATCAATATAGTTTTTTTATATTATTTACACGTAGGTAATATAATATAACATTTTAGATTCTGAGCGAAGCGATAAATGTATTGATTTTACAATGATGTGTGTTTTTTTAAATTTTTTTTTTTTGTGTCTGTCATCACCTTTTAGGACGGTAAAAGAGCTTGGATTTTCTTCAGCGGTAACTTTTATGATAGAAAAGTGAATCTAATTGGTATTTTGGGGGGTCAAAAGTAAAAATTTCCCAGAATGTTTTCAAAAGCGCCGGGAAAAACAAAAGAAAAATTAAGGAAAAACGGGAATTTTTACGCAAAATCTGTTTTCGAGAAAATCGATTTTGGTTTTTGATATAACTCTAAAACAAATGAACGTAAATACATGACATTTTCACTGGTGGTTTATACTTGCAATTGCTATACACAATACAATTTTCAAAATATTATGATTTGTTTTGAACTGTTTAGGAACATTTTCAGTTTCCAATTTTATTAGTATTTTTTCTATAGATGTCAATAAAATTTTATTTGTTGGGTAAAAAAGCTTGAAAATTGAATACTAGGCTCCTGATATATTGTTGCAATAGTAGTTGAAAAATATTAAAAATACATGGGCGAAATTTTTTTTTATAAACATTTAAAGTTCAATTTTTGACAAAATTTATCAAATTTATAATTTAATAATTATTTTGTTGTTAAAAATGTATAAAATGTTCAACTTTTGTAGCTAAGGATTGAAAATTGAAAATAAGGCTCCACGTAAATAGGTTATATATAAATCACTTTATTCACAGTAATTTCATCAAACTTGGTAATAACATAAGCTGACTGACCGTTTTCGCTCAGAATCGTTTTTCTTATACAATGATATTATATCATTGAATTAAAATTTAACACCATCCATTACAGTGACCCACTTGTAACCTACTGTACAGCAGAGCGATATCCACTTACCCACCTTTTTTGTTTTTATTTTCTAATATTAAAAATTTTAAATTTGCTTTCATTTTTTTATAAAAAATTCAAAATAGCCAATTTTTATATTTGGTTTTTAGAAAAGTTTTGACTGTAAAGGCTTTTATTTAATTCATGTAGTGATTACAAAACTTATCTTTGTTTCACATCTAAATACAAAGAATAGGCACTCTTCTGGTAACATCATACCCAATAATGTTTTATCAGATTTCCCGCACACTAAACATTGGTATCAGTTTAAATTGCAATTGGCATAAACATTCACTATATTACCTAAACCATAATGCAACATTCAGAAAGCCAAATGACCCTCGACAATAATGTAAGTTGGATACTTTTTACTAACGAAAAAATGATGGATTATCTAAATTCATAGTCTACACACCAAAGAAGTTTATCACAAGCGTGGTAATGAAAACTCATATTCCCTTCTTTCACCAAGAGTGCTTACAAAGTTACGATTACACTCCAAATACTCGGTAACCAAAAGTCAGGATGACGCAAAAATATAAATGTACACCCTTAGTAATCAACTCATATGTCGCAAAGAAAATTGGATTATCTTAGCGTCTTAACCGTACATACTACATACTGGCGATTGATTTAATACGCTATAGCTGCAAGCCGTGGACCCTTCTTCGGAAGCTCGGAGCAAATCTCCACCAACCGTACAGTTAACCAATAAAACACCACGTCGATCTCAAATGTCTAGTTCATTTTATCTTTATCATATCATTATCATTTATCTTCATCGCAATGAAATTTACGAGGGTCCTGAGGTGGCGAGAAGAGGGAACTTCAAATATAATAAATATGTGTATATAAGCTTTATTGGAGTTATTAGTTATATCAAAATATTCAGCGACACAATAAAAGACGTTATAGAAGAATATAAGATGTAATGTTTCTACATTTTAGTACTGAATACAAAATATTAAGATAAAACGCGACAACAACTCGAAGTTAATTGATAACTGGTGAATTATTTCATCTACCTGGTACTTATCACAGCCATTATACAACAGATTAACTGCTATTATAGTATGTTGTTATACGGTGCTAATTGTTGTAGCTATTTTCAATTATAAAAGAATTAAAATATGCTTAAGACCTAAGAGCCAAAAGATGTTTTGTATAGAACTTTTATCTAACTATCAACTTTTCCATCTTGTTGAAAATTAATAATAGTTAATCGACCTATATAATATTGAAACAATTTAAATTTACTTGGCTATTAGTGAGAATTGACTATTTATTTTAGCATGAATACCGTTGCTCTATTAAAATACGATTATGTTTCAAAACATAATTTTTAATTAAAATTTAAAATTATTAAGTATTTACTTATTATAAGAAAAAATCTCTATTTAAAATGTTTTTATACATTTTATTTATTTTTTATTCATGGTAACGAACCCATAACCCTTCAGAAGTTTCTGAGAACGATCCCGTGTTTTGTAAATACCCAGGCTCTTGAAAACGATTCTGTTCCGATGACCCTCCAGAAATTCTTGAGAACGATCCTGTTCCCGTAATTCTCCAGTGCCAACCTTACGCTAACCATTTTTTTCTGTATTTATTCATCGATGAGACCTCAAGGTCTTTGTAATGCTCATCACAACTCACTAGTGGGTAGTAGGGAGATCATATGATCTATTTATTTATTTATGTATATATCACTATATGCATGATACTACTGAGTGGGACCTAGTTGGAAACCGGGTGACGCAATCGGACGACAGCACGGTAAAATGGTGATCATGTAGAATCCACACAAAGTTTTTGTACTTTGCTATGAATCGAACCGACGACTGTGTGAGTCGTATAGTCAACTGCGTTACCACTGCGACACTCCGGCCCACTCTAACCATATAATGACAGTTTTTTTTCATACCGTCATAGTATATTTGTTAGAATGTTAGATACATGCAGCTACCTATAATACTATGCGTTGCCTTTAAATAGAAAATAATAAAAAATATTGAAAATATTTACATAAAATAGTTTATGCATAATATACTTAAATATATAAATCAGCAACACGATTAAGCAATTAATAGTCGTCGGCGCTCACCTGGGTGTCATTCCACCAAACGTGCAACCGGTAGTTGCGTAACAGTGTCGGGTTCTCGTTGATGTGGTCGACGGCCAGTTTGACGGCCGGCATGACGCCACGGCCGACACGGCCCTCGGGTATGCTGCCGGATACGCGGCCACCAAACGGGAAGAACCCTGCTATGTAGACGTCGTGTCGCTTGTTCGGCGTGGGCCGTTGACCGACGGCGGCAGCCGCACACCACGCCATCAGCAGCAACCACGACCTCATCCTAAATCCTGCAACAGGAGAAAACAAAGTTTACCGTAAATAAACATAATAATAACCAATCAACTAATTCGCTTGATGAACTTTGTACATCATGGGTATAATAGTAATAACATGCGTTCTACAAATATCTCAGTTCTATATATTATAATTAATGTACATAATATTATTTAGTGTGTCATGTTATTATAAGCATTATAAATGTACAACGGACTGCAGTGTAAGCAAATGTATACATTATTAAAATTAAGCACGGAATTGATTATAGATAAATAATTAAAAAAAAAACAGTGTGAATAAAATGTACGAACTCTAAGAGTTAATTTATTCAGAATAATAGTTTTAAATTTAAAAAAAAAAACATTTTTTTGTTGCTTGTAACATATAACTCATAAACGAATAAGCAACGGGGGAGTCGGAGAGGTAAAGTGAAAATATAAAATCTTATATGAAATCTTGTGAATAAAAAAATAAAATATCAAAAAGTTTATAACATACAAGACAATATAAAACAAATGTTGATTCAATTATCTGCAACCTTTTGATGTTCAAATAAGTACACATAAAGTGAATAACACAAAAGTGAAACCACCAAAAATAAAAAAAAACAAATAAGTATGATAAAATCAAATAAGTTAGATGTACAGGAATCTAATACGTTTTATGATTTCGGTATTATATTATTTCATTTTATTTTTTCAATATTTTAGAAAAGAGAAAATAAAATGTATGACGCGCACTGTGCAGGTACACATATGTATTTTATAACAAAATAAAGGATTTTGGGAATTTCCATTAACTACCTACGATTTTAAATGTTTCTGGTTTATACATCTAATTAATTTCAGTGTTGAGTAATAAATAATGGATAACTTCATATTGTTGAAGTAAAACTCATCAGATTTGCATTTCTGATGGCCGTAAATAATAATTATTTAGTGGCAACCCAATGGTGTGACGTCACCATAATTATGCACTTTGTAGTTTGTAGCCACCATGTCGTACTACTACTTTTATATTCAAGCAAAGTTTTAACTCACTTTAATAAATTACTACACCATAACTTTAATTACTAAATAAAACAATATTTAGGACCTCATTTCCGATACCTACCATACATAAGTATATTATGTGCATGAAATTACAATTCTTTTTGTTTTAATTGATTTAACAATACGAAATAGAATATTACATTTTTATATATAAATTTTATGATATAAAAATATTAATAAAAACATTATAAAAAAAATACCTATAAGGGCGCACAGCTTCTAATATTTTTCATTTTATTTATTCAATTCATGATTTTTATTAAATTTGAGTCCGTTGTACCTACCTATGCATTTTGTGCATTATATGTTTGTATATTATATGAACGTAAAAATGTCTCTGCAGTGTGTTCAATACATATTACATAACATGACAAGTAGTTATGGAATATTACATTATTCGACAAAAAGCTATCACAACTGACTGAAAGGTTATGAAAATGTATATAATAATATATAATACTTTTGCAATCATGTTACCTCTTCATTTTACGCTTTCTCAAATTAGATGAAACTAACAAAATTGTTCACAAATTATGAATACAATTTCCATATAAACTGTAATAATAAAACCTTCATTTTTATGAATGGAAACTAATTTATCCACTCGCTAATGTATAAAAATAAACTATTTTTACATGATCGGAATCATTTTATATTTTTAAACGAAAATAAATAAATATAGTTCCATTTAAGTATTTTTTGGCGTATAATATTGCATTTATTTATCATATCAAGGGCAAGTTATACCGTCTGCGGTTACACTTTGATTACGCTTTCAGCTGATAACAGATTTTATAACCGGGCAAATGCGGCCAATTAAACTTCGGTTAACTTTAATCAGATATGGTACAACTGGCCCTAAATCCGTAGAGCCAGACTTTGATAACCACTGTTTAGTTTTGAATGCTCTATCGTTGGTGTGCCAAGTTATAATAATATGACAACGACTGGATTTCATACTTTACAACTGACAAGTGGGTTGGATGCAGTAGTAGGTACTCTGTAAGCACATCTCTTTGCACACGAGGCGCCGTCTGTAGTCGCTAAATCGTCTTAACCAGGTCATTTCGGTGAAGTGTATATATATTCGGGGTCTAGTGGTCTGACGTTTGAATTCAATCGATCCACTGAAAAATCACTGTCGAAGATAGACAGTTAGGTCAGCAGAAACATGACGTGTATATCGGGTATTAAACGGTCAAGCGTTGGGGTTAAAAACACTCGAAGGGAAAATAGGCTATAGTTTTACTATGGTTATAAGAGTGATAATGATTCCAAAATAAGCTTAGCCAAAAGAGGTTTAAAATTATTAATAGTAGCTATAATTTATTGTAAACACAATTATTGTATAAGAAAATTTAGTACCGGCGAAATTGTGAATAATCGTAATTATTATTAGGTTAGGTGAACGATGTGTTTTAAATTAAACCGTATAAATAAATTATTTTTTTTATTAAAAAGTACTTTTTTAAAATTTAATTAAAATATTGTGCCATAAAATAAAAAAAACTGTGGCCGTGATTACTTAATCTTCGAAATTGCATTCATTCATTGTAAAGTATTACGATATATTTAGGTAGGTGTATAATTATTATTTTTATTGTTATTAAAAAGTTTTTCTTACTAAATTATCTAAATAAAGTGTATACGAATTACTAATTTCCCCTTATTGCTTTACTTCCTCAACATTATATTATTTTATTTTAAAATATTTAAATTATGGTTTAAATTAATATTATGATAATTATATTAATAATTATAATTGTTCAGCTGATTCGACTATCGACTTTCGTCAGATCATAATTTTTATTAAAACGCATAATACATTTGTTTGAGCACAATGGTAATACTTACAGCATGATAAAAAAAAGAAAAAAACACGTTGAAAATGTGTATTAAAAATAATATCCAAGTAATTATACCCATTGATTTAGGTGTACCTCACGATATCTTTATCTCCATAATTCGATTCAGAAACCATAACCCATTAATTATTATATCTTCAAACATGTGACTCATCCAAACTCTCAATAATTATTATATTATTTATTTTTATTACTCTTAGCGGGGAAGTCGAGCAATTTACATCCACTACAAGTACAATATAAGTGTATATATATATTATAATTATTAATATTATTTTTTTTTAATACGTTCTTTAATATTAATAATTGTGTTTGGTGGATTTTTTTTTCAAACAAGAATTCTACCATATTAAAATTAAAATGTTCCGTTTGTATTTTTGAAACTACTAAAAAATTAAACTTAACTTATATTTTAATTAAATGTTATTCATTTTAATTCCTACAATATGTCAATATCATAAGAATGGTTGTTATTAATATAATATTCAATTAATGTCAGATAACCACGTTTTTAATTTTTAATTCTGTAGTGAATACGAGTTTCTTAAGAAATGCAATACCTTCGACCGTAAGACAAATACAAATCTCTGTTGGTTTCCTGGTGCAATTGTACGGATTTTGTTTAAGTAATGATTATACGCATGGCTAGCAGTTAGTATTGTGTACTAACTCTTAACTCTAAAAAATAACGTAGATTGTTTTTATTCATTATTTATGTAGTATAGTATTGTTGTTTCATATTTAAATAATAAAACATAGTCGCTCTAAAAAAGCATTCTTGTGTTATATAATATCTAGTAATGTACAATTATTATTTATACTCATTCAAAAGATATGCAACGGTTTTTTTTTATTTTTTTCCTAATAGGAGTGGATGCGAATTTCATAATAAGAGTTTTGCACAATAGTTTACAGACGATATTTCATTTAAAGTAACGTAAAACAAGATAGTATGTACATTAAAATAAATGTTTTTATTCTAGTTCTCGTTTATAACACTTACATTTCATCAACAAATCTAAATTTAATTGTTTTTTTCTTTTTACTTTAAATAGTCATATCTGCCTACTTATAAATAAATTGTACGTCTGAAATTAGATTAGTTATGCACATCAAAGTTTAAAAGAATATATAAATTGCTTCCAAATTTTAAATAAAATGAATAGGTGGTCATTTAAGAACATCTTGTTAATACGATTTTAAAAAATAAGTGATAGATATTGGTATATAATTGTTTTTATACTATAGAGACATAAATATCATTATGTAGATAATTAATTTTAAAACAACAAAAATAAACATGACGAACCTACAATATAATTGCTGTGTAAAAAATAAGATGATATGATTTTTAAATAAGACACAATACAATGATAGAATTATATATTATAGTTCACAATAATTATTAACATATTATTCGTTGACATATTATCCATCGACAAATTATATGTGGAAACTGGAAATTTATTCATAAATTTGACGAGTTATTTAAAAAATGATAGCTGGACTTGAATGATTCCCTAACAGAGGTCAACATTATAACCTTGTACAAGTTTTATTATTTTTAAAATAAACCACAGTAAAATTGATAAAAGTTAAGGGTTATAAGTACTATGAAGTATGTAAAACAAAGTATGTTTATTATTATTTTTTTTTTTTTAAACACTTATATTAACCGAGACAATGATAAAAGGTTCATCGTTAAATGAATCACTACTACCTCTATTCAATAATATAATATGTAATTGAGAATGTGATAGGTATTATACGTGTCATGGTATACTGATAATAGTATTATATCAATGACACTTTTCTAAAATTTCGCTTTGGTCACAACTAATATCACTCATAATATTATGACGTACCGTCGTACTTTCATGTATATAATATACCTATACATACAGGTTACGCAGGAGTTATTTAGTTATTGGCAACGAATTAAAAAATCTAGTTGACGTTGGAATCTAGTCGTATTCAGACTAAAAAATATACAGAATATACAAAATCAAACTATTTCAGAAATGCTTTTTAAAATATTATTGAAAAATACAGCACGAGAGTCACTCAGCGTTTCAATGGTTACAATACTTACTTTATACACAATAGTAGTAGTTCAAATTTAAAATGTTTCATGAATAAATTAAACAGATGTATGATTAATATATATTTTATTTTAATCACAGGCTCGTATAACTTCTGCAAAACCTTTAGTTTTTAATTTAAAACAAATAAATGTCTTAAAATAATTAAGTAGGTATATGTACCTACCTAGGTAAAAATAATATGCGTTTAAAATGCATTATTTATTGGAATTATAAATAGTTAGTAGGTTTATATACTTGCTTGATAAAGAAAATCAATTTTTCAGAACGGTCTTTATTATCTGCGTACAAATGTATATATATATATATAGAGAGAGAGAAAGTTTATTATGTTATAATGTTTTGAAAACGACTCGCGTATTATTTATTATTATTATTGTAAATATAGCTTTACGAGCATTACAAAGATGAACTTGGCCTATAATATCGCAACAATATGTGTAACGTGTATGGCGTGATACTATAATGAGGTTTTGGAAATCGTGACCGAGCGCGCGCGGTTTTAATTGACTGGCACAGCGAGCATATAAAGCAAATAGGTAAAATAAAAATCGCGTAAACACAAATATATTTTTTTTATTTTCTTTGAAGTTAATTTATTTTTTAATTGATTTAGTATCATTGTACATTTGCACATCATAATGCAAAATAACTTGTATATAATTTATATCTAAACTAAATATCTAATATGCAAATTTCTTAAATGCATAATAACATTTCGTATGATTTCAAATATGTATAGTATGTACTATGTACATATTGATATTTATTTTATTTTAAATTTTTTTTTCTTTGCTGATAACGTTCATTTGTGTAAGTATAATTTATTAGTTAAACGTGGATAGGTCATTTTCCTGACCCGTCAAGTTCGTATTAACGAGTGAATATTATACATTTGAATGCGAGATATTGAATTATAGATTTGAATTAACTTTTGAGCTTAACTCAGTTCAGTATAGGTATACGATATTTACGATAAATTATTTAAAATTTTAAGTAAGCATTGATTTACATCAAAATAACCCATATAAATTTCATTTAAACCACTTACGTCTACTTAAATGCATTTTAACATGGTAGTTTTTCGTTAAACATTCAGCAAAAATACTGAGATAATCGAAAAGTTATTTTTTTTAAGTACTATTGATAAATTAGAAAAAAATATACAAAAAATAACGGTACGAAAGTATTAATCAGTTACTTTTCTTATTTATTTATTTATTTATATTTATTTATTTATCATTTGTTAAAGATTCTTTAATGAAAGTCAGCAAAAAAATTGTAATTTGTAAGAATAACTCAGAAACTATAAATTAAATCTTTTCAAACTATATGAATTAACAATACAGATATCAAAATCAACTAGGTAGGTACTGATGAGTTTTTATTAGCCAATTTAGTTTATAAACTTGAAAACATACATTTTTAATAAATAAATGATTTTATTTTAGTATCTATAGTTGTTAGATTAGACTAGGTTTTGAGGTTGTACTGGTTTGAAACGTTAATTGCACAACCTCTTTGATGACCAATGGCGAATGATGCTATAAATAAAACAATCTTGTGAATATTTTTTTATCTAATCAATAAATGTTACCGTTTTCCCTCAATACCCCGGTATCCCACGTTGCCCCATCATGTAAAGGTACATAGTAAATAGAATGAAAATTATATAATTAAAAAGCTTGACGTTCACATTCATAACATAGTCATATTATATTCAGTTCATAAATTAGATATACATTTGTTTAAATAACAATGGTATTTTTAATGAATAAAAACTACCTATGAAAGTTTTTTTTTAAAAGTTTTTAACTTAGAAAAATCAATCTTGATACCATTATATTTTTAAAAAAAATTGCATAGTTATTAAAAATAAACATATACCTAGTTATGATAAAACAATTAAATATTTAAAAAAATATATTAAATACAATATTTAGTTAGGTGGATATCTAACATATTTTTTGTAATTCATTACGAATCAAAGTATGACATACATTGTATAAGACTCATATAATAGCTGTAAGTGCTGTATTGGGGAAACGGTGTTTCAATTAATTAATATTTTTGTGATCCGTTAATTGAACAATTAGCCCATTTTATACAAAAGCATTAATTAATGGTAACATTAGTTTGGTAATCAATTATTTTACATCCTCGCCAAGTTTCGCACTCATACATTTTTTAATAATATAAAAACAATTGCTTTGGAATTTAACATAGGTATTTAATACAACTTGTACAAATGCTGAAATACGTCGTGAAACCATCATTCATAAAAATAAATTCCAACTGACATAATATTATTCCTTTAAATCGAGAATCAATTATATTACGAAGCAAATTAAATCGATAAAATATGACTTTGAATTTATTACAAATAAGAAAAAAAGTTATGATAATAATGAGAAATTTTCCCTTCTGAAATATTTCTCTAGAAACAACATAAGCGGAATATTTAAAAAAATCAAATCTTCTATACCAAACTTGAAATCACCATAAAATGATTATTACAGGGTTATATTTTCATAAACAGACATACTGTAGACATAATATACAAATATATTATTCCACTTGGGTTTGTAAATCATTAATTTTTTTTAACTATTTAATAACAAAGAATAATTATATTGGTTTTAGATTCTGAGCGGAGCGATGACTGTATTGATTTTATACGATGATGTGCGTTTTTTGTGTTTGTCTTCAACTTTTTGGCCAATAAAAATGCTCCTATTTTGACTTCAGCAGTTCAGCATTTTTTCTGATAGGAAAGTTAATTTAGTTGATGAATTAAAAAGGTTAAAATTCCCAGTAATTTTCGAAAGCGTCGGGAAAAACAAACAACACATTAAGGAAAAACAGAGATTTTTACACTAAATTGATTTGGTTTTTTGATGTAGGCAACTCTAAAAAAATATCAAATAAATAGCTTTTATTGATTTCAATAAGAATAATTTATTTCAAGAAAGTGGATTTAGTTAATAATTCAATTTTATGTACAGACAACAAAAATGTATGAGCCTTATTTTTTGCTATACGACCACTTGCCACTGTACAACTAAACAACGAAACTTTGTTAGACTATACTTAGATATCATAATTTAAAATAAATCCAGCAGGTACAAGATAAAAGATAACTGTGGTCAAGTCAAAACTGTTGTAGTTAAAATATTTGAAACAATATAACAATCACACGATGGTATGATAGTGAATATAATAAATTACAAATATTAAAAAAATTGCGAATGTTTGGCTTACCATGCTAATAATTACATTATGTTTTTCACGAATAAATAAAAATAATAATATTTAGGTATGAAATTAATAATACATTGTAAATATTTATATAGCATCATATAATAAGCATCACGCAGAAACATCAATTATACTTCTATTATAACTCAATAGTATTCTGCCCACGAATGTTTTCGCTTATATGCATGTGGAAAAATATTAATGTTTTGTTTTCAGGCGGTTATTATTTTAATCCACGCAGTTAATATTCAGACATTCAATTTATACATAAAATAATTAAATATTACGCAAAGAATTTATTATACATGGTTTATTTTTTTTATTTTATAGTGCTATATTATTGTACATGCATATTCCATATACAAATGTATTAACGATGTAAAAACGGGATATCAATAATAATTGTTATGTATTTTAAAAGTCAATTATTTTTAAGCCAGTATGATAAATTATTTAAGAATAATAATAATACAAAAAAAACCTTATAGATACTAAAGTATTTCACATTTTAAGCTAACAACGATCGTATAGTCATAAATTTATTTTGTGTAATTCAACTCAAAATAGCATTTTTATGGAGTTGTATTTTTTTCACTTGATGAGTTTAAACTCAATTTCAAATATAGTGCCAAAAATAACCATTTGGAGTTCATGGACGAAAATAATGTAAAACTAACAACAATAATAAATCAAATAGAATAGTACAAAAAACAACTATATTCAAAATGGTGCATCTACAATGTACATTTTAAAACAATGGTTCTACTCAATTTACATACTTTGTTCAAATTTTATTTTGAACGCATAATCTGTCTACACATGTTTTCGGTATCAAACTGATTTTACTTTTATTTAACAAAGAAATTTCTCTTTTTTTAAGTCTTAAAAATTTGACCTTCGAAATTTTTAAATAATTTTTTTTTTTAAGTATAGTTCAGTCATCCTAGTGAAGCTAATCACTAAACATATAGAAATATATACAAGGTGTAATAGAAATACTTGAGAAAAAAAAATTATACTTTAACGGGTGATAAAAATTGTGAAATGTGTATGGTTAATAAATAGTTTAAGAAATATACTCAAGTCAAGAAATTCTCAAAAATAATATTTTGAAAAATATTCTAAATTAATTTACTCAAAAATATATTGATATTTTGAAAAATAAACTATTTGACGTAGATCAATTTTATAATCAAAATTGTTCTTATAATCAGATTTAAAAATTGGCTATTTTGAATTTTCCCAAAAAAATTCAAATCAAATTTAACATTGTTTAACATTTTCAGTATTAAAAAATAAAAATATTTTTTTTTATATTATTTATATAGCGTAAGTGACTATAAATTATATATATAAAAAATTTAAAATATTGATTTGAACAAAATTTATTTTATCTGACAGGTCTTTTTGTACACTCTGTAAGTCTATTTAAAAAAAAAAAAACTGAAAATGTTTATAATTTTTAATAAATCATCCCATTTACAGTGCATAATATTATGAAATATTATAAGTCCCATTTTTGTCGTCCATACCGAGGATTTTCCTGCGAGTACAGGAAATAATGTGGTTAGAGTATATGACAGCGTCTATACCAGCACCACACCACCTACTAAAAATGTTTTTCTATCGACCATTTTCGTACATAGATTCATTAATTATTACTTGAGGCTTGATTCGTCCACCCTTCACATCTGTCCTTGTCCTCACACGGCTAATTTTTGGGAGCCCCTACCCATGAATTCCCATTTCCCAGATTTTTCTTGATGTATAACATATCCTAGCATGTAATAGCTGCGTTTATTTTATAGTTTTATATTTTTACAGCGACTTAAAAAAAAAAAAAAATGTACCGATTTTAAATTAGTTTTTTACACATACCTACACCTAAATACGTCAGGCGCAGTATCATATTCCCCACAGTTTGAGTACCCCTATCGGTCATATTTTTCACAAAGCATGGTACACGGATAATGAAATCCCGTTAACTGGAGTACACTCAAACCAAAATACATAGAACTCTGTATTTTATATTATTTTTATTTCTTCCTGTGAAATGTCTGGTTATGTGGCGCTAGTAAATATTAATTACGCATATTAATGCAATAGTATAATAATAATATTAATTATTTTTAGATTCTGAGTGGAACGATGAATGTATTGATTTAACAATGATGTGTGTTTTTATATTTTTTTTAAAATTTTTTTTTGTGTCTGTGTACACGGTAAGTAGTCGAAATAATGCTTCGATTTTCAATTTCAGTATCTTTTTCGATTGGAAAGTGAATATCGTTGATGCATCGGGGAGGTTAAAATTTAAAATTCCCAGTAGTTTTCAAAAGCGACGTGAAAAACAAAAGAAAAATTAAGGAAAAACGGGAATTTTTACGCAAAATCGATTTTTCACAAAATTTAATTTGGTTTTTGTTGTAACTTAAAAACAAATGACCGTACAATACATGAAATTTTCACTAGTTGTTTATATTTCCATTTTCTATACACCATAACATTTTCCAAATATTTTGAATTATTTTGAGCTGTTTACGGACATTGTCAGTATCCATTTTTTTTAGTTTTTTTTTCTATAAATATCAATAAAATTTTATTTGTTGAGTAAAAAAGCTTGAAAATTTAATAGAAGGCTCCCAAGTTATTGTTTCAAAGGCAGATGAAAAAAATTAAAAATCCTTAGTCACAGTTTTTATTTATAAGTATTTAAAGTTCAAATCTTGACAAAATACGGAAAAATCACGAAAATTAGCAAATTATTTTGAGTTGAGAATTCATAAAAATTTTTCTTTTTAAATCTAAGATTTGAAAATGTTATACAAGATTACCCATAAGTTTGTCTACCTTTATCAAAAAAAAAAAATGTCTACAAGCAAATCAAATTAAATTTTTATGAGCGTTTGAAATTCATATTTTTACAACATTTGATATTCACTCAATTTTTCATGTAACGATTTTCTTATTTTATTGTAATTAAAAAACGAATGACTGTAGATACTTGAACATTTTACTGAATGTTTATATTTGCATTTTCTATACACGATAAAATTTTCCAAATATTTTGACTTATTTTGAGCTGTTTACGGACATTGTCAGGTTCCATTTTTTTTTTAGTTTTTTTTCTATAAATATCAATAAAATTTTATTTGTTGGGAAATAAAGCGTGAAAATTTTATACAAAGCTCCTGATATATTTTTACAATAGCAGTTGAAAAATATTAAAAATACATAGGCACAATTTTTTTTTATAAGCATTTAAAGTTCAAATTTTGACAAAATTTATCAAATTTATAATTTAATAATTATTTTGTAGTTAAAAATCTATAAAATGTTCAACATTTATAGCTAAGGATTGAAAATTTATAACAAGGTTCCACGTAAATATGTAAATATATAAATTAATTTATTCACAATATTTTCATCAAATATACTTAGTAATATATCATAGGCTGACTGACCATTTTCGCTCAGAATCGTTTTTCTTATACAATGATATTATATCATTGAATTAAAATTTAACACCATCCATTGCAGTGACCCACTTGTAACCTACTGTACAGCAGAGCGACATCTACTTACCCACCTTTTTTTAATGTAATTGTTTTATCGTGATAAATTGATATATAAATAGTAAATACACAATAACATGAAAATATAAAGAGTGAAGAGACCTCCCAATGAAGATATTTCGTCATTAAATATTAGTTATATTAAATGTATAACTATGATAATGATGTAATTTTTTTTTATACAACCACGACACCGCCGTCATTAAAAATCGGGGTATACGACTGGTCCTTGGGGAACCTCTGTATATATTTTTCAGGAGTAAAATTATTGGTTCTCTAAAGCAAAATACATTTTTCTACTAATCTATGCACCTTGATGGATGGTGGAATGGCTATTGTGAAAGCCAAATTATTGCAAATTAAGTAACATTATGTAACATATTGCGTCGTCTATAATTGGTAGAATACGTTTTAATAAGAGTTTTTCAATTATTTTGGAAATAATGGAAAAATACTGATTGGCCTATATGGAAAGGGGATGTCTGGTGGCATTACATGTATTAATATAAGAATATAATATGGTAGAGTATTTCCAAAAAATAGGGGAATATGATAGTGTGAGAGTCGTGTAATCTTGTTAAATATAATAATATTAATAAATATTAATTATATATATTTATATTCTGTGGTTGCACTATAAGTGTATTTCGTAAACTATGTTACGTCAGTGAAATTTACCTTTGAACACTGTATTTAATATCATTATTATTATTGAATTGATCTACCATAATAATAAATGGTTATATTTTGCATAGCAAAAAATTTGTCTTCAATTTTATGTTTTATTTGACCATTTTTATTTACATGTTTTTACTAACAATATTTATTATATATTTTATGCGATAACCATATCATTATTTATTATTTAATCATATTATATCAACATTTTCATTTTTATCTTTGTCATCGTATTTTTTAAACTTTCATCCAGTTTTGTCACAACTTCATATCTATTTTAGCTTTATTTAATAATTTGTTTTAATCAAATCCTTTATACTATGTACCTTTATATTCCTATGAATAATATATCTTGTTAAATGTTCAGCACGAGACTATTTCAATATTTGTTTTCTGATGCGTAGACTCTTGGTTTCATTTGTCTTCTTTCTTACAAAGTAAAATTCATATTATTATAACTATACAGACTGTTATATTATGATGAATTAGAAATAATTTCACATTAATCTTACCAATCTAACTACTTTACATGATGCAAGAATGCCTTTTGATTCAACAGGTATATTGGTTAAAAATTACGTTTCTATCTGTATTATTCTATTATTTAACACCAATTTTTGTTGGACTGAGCATTTTTTTTTCAACGAACTTTAAACCCGGGAACTATAGCCATTGGTTGTTTTAGTAAGGGCGGGGGGGGGTTGAAACACGTTTTTTAGGTTTGGCATAATTTCAAATTGGGCACCCGTACCTTTCTGCCATGCCCAGGCGAGGGATGGTGACATCTCTCTCCGGACACCGTGACTGCCCGAAGAAAAATGCCGCCCGTGGCCGGGTACGAACCGGCGTCGGTGCGCATTGACTCAGCCACTCCGTCCCCTGATTGGGAATTTTTTCATTTTTGAAATATCACATAAAAAAATTATTCTCATAGCACGATTTGACATTATTCTTCGGTAGGTACTTATCTTTATAGCGCGTGCACTTGTAAACGTCGATGACAAACATTATCGCGTCGTAACGTAATTTTAAATTGGTGGAAAGGTGTTTTATGTGCGTATCTAAAATATTCTCAGTGCAAGTAATGTGCTCCTATTTCGGTAGTTTTTGACATTATTACGGGTATAAATTCCAGTGGCCATAATAATAATATATAACCGAGATAATATAGTTTTCCAGTGAAAAAATCCATTAAAATATATCGATTGTCGATATGATAAATTAGAATAATCAATCATTTTAACGTTCTTTAAAATAAAACGTAGGTATTCCTCTTGAGGACGTCACCTCCGAACTTATATTGTCTCCGTCTTACAAATGCATAACGTATTAATATACCGTGTCTTCCAAATTATGTAAGACAGAAGTGAATCGTGAAAGAATCAACATAATAATATAATATCCTCACAATTTTTGTCACATGAAATTGATTTGATGAAAATTATGAAAGTGAAAACTGAAATGCTTCATCGATGGTGTTGCTGGTACGTCATAATGAAATTATATGACAGTGATATGGGTCGCGGTTTATTATTATTCGTTACCTATCAAATGACTGGATAACATTTTAAATTTAACAATCATAAATTATGATCACAGATAACTCACTTATTTTTTAGTTATAACTACAACCAAAATATTAATTATTGTTGTATAGATATTTGATATTGTTTATATTTTATTGTCATCCCACATAATGGGTCGTGACATGGTTTGATAAGACTGGATTAAATACTTAAATTTAATTAAAATTTGAATACCTAGTAACTCTTTTATTTCTAACTAATTTAACACATTATATTATAGCTATGCGTTTGATACCTACGTATTGAAATATCCTTTACCATTTATAAAATTTGTACTTGATTACGTTTGTATTTTGCACGTTCCGATGCGATCCTCACATAAATCAAAGAATTTCTAGTTCTCGTCATTCCTGTAAGCGTCGTATAGTTTTAGCTCATCACATCGGTTGATTTTTTTTCAAAATTGTTTAACTTTTATTTCTTATTATTTTTATTTTACTTTAATAACCAAGTGCAATCCCGTGAAATGCCTTAAAATATATGTATGTATTCTTTTGGAAGTATTCCCAGGTTTTTCGTATTTTATCCGGATTAGTGCGATGGAAAAATAACAAGTGATGGTGACATGATAATCTATTTCTAAAACAATTACAGTCGATATACAATAATTCTACCCCTTATTCGTATAAAATCATCTAAAACCTTATAAAACCTAAAACTAAAAAAACAAATACGATAAACTAATAGTCATTTACAATGTTAACTAGAGATATTTTATATATATTTTTTTTTGTTTATAATAATATTTTTCACAATTATAATAGCTGCTGTATATATTCAATTGTACCACATAATTAGTGTAAGATTATTTTGTAAAAAAAATATTAATCTATAGTTAATAATACAATGTATGATCAGTACTTTTGTATGTTGTAATTTACTTTTTTTTTATATAAAATTATATTATTATAGAACATGGGTTATTTTTTAAATAAAAGATAATTTTAATAATAATTTGTTTTTGAATTATGACGCTTGGTAACTACTATAACTGCTTTTAAATAAATATACGAGTTATTACGTTAATAATAATTATTTATAATATATTAAATACACATGGTACAAGCACCTTCAGTAACATGTAAATGGTAAATACGACCAATAATGTTTATTTACTCTGTATACAACACATAACATCCTGTTGATGTACACCAATAATTACATTATAAACACAATTGTCAACTGTAATTCGGATTCGCAAGTGCCAATGGTAATCAAGAGCTGTTCAAACAATGAAATTAATTGTGTTTTTTTTTTTATATTTAACTCCGTATATCCATTTGGTTATAATTTATTAACGATCTCATATTTAGAACATTCATTACAATATTAAATTATGAACAAACATATTGGCACAAGTACCTATAGCGTTAGCGTACACCACCCAAAACAATTATTGTACTCAGCTGGGTATGTCTACTTTCCGAAGAATATTAATATCATCTATAAAACGTTTTTTTTGAAATATCATTAGTTCTGCATAGACGATGATTTGGACTTATAAAAAATGTATTGATACATAGTAAATATGGGGATTGGAAGTATGTGATTTCATGGATATGGAAATATATCCAAATATATAAATCAGCGATTATGTATTTTAAGAAAACAGAGAATATTATATCATTTATATATGCAGCTTATAGATTTAATAACATGTGGTTAAAAACAAGTTATATAAGTAAGTTATAATAATTAATAACTATGATAAACCACATAGATTCATACCAAAAATGATTGTCCAATTTGTTATGTGGAAAAATAAAATATAGTATTGTTGGTTTTTGGATTGAAGTTCTATAATTACTTATTTTTTAGTTAAAATTCTGCAGCAGATTATTGGTTTTGATATTTAAAAAAATGTAGTGTTAATCATTGAAATATACATTTTAATAATGTATTCAATTCTTGTCTCTCGCAATTCGTATGATTAGCTTATGATATTATATTGACAATTATAATATGTAATTACAGTGGCATCTATTCATGTATTATTAGTATTGTATTATTGTACGATGCTTCCATTTATTTCCTATGTCGAAATTAAGACGGCACCTACACAAAATACATCGAGGACTTAGCCGTTGCAAATTCTAGGTCATCAAATTCAGGTTTCTGATAGCTTTGCACTATAATATCAACTATTGTGTTGGAGGTGAGTGTAAAAAAAAAATACAATTTAACAAAAAAATAATCATGACTTTTGAATAATATAATACAATTCTATGTCAACGTTTTGTAATCGACCCGTAGCCCTTTTACATTTCAATTAAAATAACGCGCCGCGAGGTTTCACAATTTTTTTTTTAAAAAAAAGAGCTGCCAAAAGCGGTCCCGCTGACGTTATTTATTTATTCCGTCCGCAATGGCCTAGCGGTCATGACAGTACAAAAACTAAACTTTTTGACGGATTCAAAGTGGATAGATTTTTTTTTGGTCTTCACTGTGAAACTTTTTAAATTATATTATTTTATTATGTATAGATATAGAATAATATATACCTACAATATTTTATTCTGGGTAGAAAAAAATCGTTTAACGCGCTTTTGTCGTAGCGGTACTAAAATATAATATGTGTACGGTTAGTGGTTACCTGTTTGTATAAAATTATACATTAATACATTATAATTATAACTGTTTATTTTATGGCCGTGAAGCGATATGTTCGTGTATACATTATTTTTTTTTTTTTTATTTATTCTTCAAGAAGACAATGGGCCCCACTGAACATGTTCGTGTGGGAGCCCGTGAGTTCACAATTTGAAACATAAATACATTATGCGTACATAGAAACCCACTTGTATATTATCAAACAAAAATTTGAAATTTTTCCTTATTTACCACGTTTACGCTTAGCTTTGAATTTTTCCTCACATATTACATTTTTTTTTTCTAATGGATTATCAACACACTTTGATGTCTGTATTATATACAAGCGGTATGGATACACCGGTAGCACATAAAATAATTTCAGAAGGATTTTCATTAACGGAAACGGGCGTGAACAAGTGCCCGCTATAACAATATATACATTAATATTTTTTTAATTTGTCTATATTTTATAAGTACCGAAACAATAGACTCTGTGTGAATTATTATAGAAATAATCTAAAACTCTGAAACTTCAAACTGTTGATTTACCGAGGGTACTTGAATATTTTTTCTATTTTTATTGCACGTGTGCATAGGTTATAGTTTTAAAGTTTTTCGTCGTATAATTTATCGCCAATATAATATATTGATTGTTGTATTAGTTTGAGTTACGGGTGTGAGAACTTTCAAGTTTCAACTAGACTGTTTCAAAATATATTAACTGGTGCTTTTTGCCAATTCGTAGTAATAGGTACCTACTGTGTTTTATTTAATAGTGAAAGTGAATAACTGTATACAAACTGATACATTTAACAAAAGTCTAACTAGATTTTAAAACCTATTGCAATTTGAAATGCTAATTACCTTCACTTATAGTTTTTGGCTATTATACCGTCTAGTTGCGTTGCAATATATTAAAATAAACGCATACGGCATACTATAAAAAACATGAAAATGTGTGATATTTATAACAAATTTTAGATGGGAAATTGTGAAAAAATAAATAAAATAAATACTTACTTACACATCCAAAATTAGGATAAAGTAAAAAATAAGCGAGTAAATGCAGTGTCTCGAAAAAAAATTTTTAATATTTTGAATAGTTTTATTTTTTAATTTAATTATATTATACTCAAGTAATTTTGGGTATGTCTGATAAACTAGATACACTTTAAATAATGAATATCGATTTTGACATGGACTAATAATTATAATAATTAATTTTGCTTTAATAAAAACCACAAAGTTCCACAGAAACAAAAATATTACTACCTATAATGTAAATGACATATAATTCATAAGGTTATAAGAATGATGACATTATACTATTTTTGAAAATAAAGATCGATTTTACTATGGCCAATGGACATAATAGTGATAATATATGATTATGTATGTATGCAACGCGAACTAATAACTATTAATCGAAAATGGGTATGTTTCCAATGTTTTTACCATGGCATCATGTTTGAATTAAACAATAATAATGATACATGTGGACTATATATGTAATAAATGTATATATTTTTTACTGTTAATCTATATTGTTATGCGTGAATAAATAATGTCTGTTCAATATATTTTTAAGCAGTAGCGTATATTAAATGAGTTTAAGTGTAGGTATACTGTACATAATAGTAGTACATATTATTATATACTATGGTTGTAAATTGACCATTTAAAAAAATCGTTAATGGAAAGCAACGGAATGGATTGAGCTCAAAAATGTTTGTTTCATAATAATATTATAATACATATATGTAAAATATGTATGTCCGAGAATTCGAGCAATACATTTCACTTAAATTTGTGCATGATTAATGTATGGTATGGTATGATATTATATAATAAAATAATATGTACCTATATGCATAATATTTAAATCATCCGAACCAGTGATCATAGAACTATATTATACTTAAGTTCAACGCTTTCCAGTTAATTATACCACGAATCTATGCACACTATGCTTTGGTATGTGTAATTGACTTATAAGTTACCTACCATTAATAAAATGTGATAAATTATTATTTGCGTAACATTATATTATATGTATATATTTTTTTAAATTAATTAAACTACCATCAAACTTTTAATAAAGTTAATAAATTATAAAGTATTCTTTGAAATAGAAGCTGACAGACCGTTTCCTCTCGGAATCGTATTCCGTATGCAATGATTTCTCATTGAATTGGAATTTAACACATCCATTAAAGAAAACTACCCAATGGTGAGGCAGGTACACCACACTGCAGAGTGACTTCGTCGGGTTTTTTTTTATTTATAACATTGCAGCTACGAACGACGTCGTATAGCGTTTTTTTTTTTTTTTAATTTACGGTTTATTTTGTAGAAAGGATTTTTTTCCACCCCATACTTTAGCGACCTGCACGGGACAATCGTGCAAAGTGTGAAAATTCACCAAGGCGGGCATCTGTTTTTTGTCAGCACAATAATATATAACTTTATATCATAATATGTTATGCATATTTGTGTATGTTTTTTTTTTTTTAAATTCCTCTCCTTCTATTTTTCCTAACCATTGTGGAAGCGAGACCGATCATTGTCGGGCGCGCGACGGGCACAGACGATAGAAGGGTTCGTGGCGGTCGGCGAAAGCGGGGATGGCGGTGGAGCGGTGGTTCGTATATTTGACGCCAAAATCGAACTCTTCCAATTTACCGCAGCCCCTGCGATGATGCAACGCAAGCACCGCACATAAATACACACTCACACACCAATACAATCACACACAGACAGACATACAGGCGGACACATGCATTGCTCATGATTCAGCAGTTCAGCGGAAATAGTGGTGAATGCCCGGCGCACATGAGGGGGGGAAGACGGGTTAACGAGCCCCCGGAGAATCGTCAACCCCCTTCCCCACTCGACCAGCGATCATAATTTTTACTCTGCACGCGCACCCATCGCAGTCGTCGACACCGCGGTGTGCTGCGCCGATGGGTTTTTTTTAATGAAAATTTACTATCGTTATTCGTTCTGGTATTTGCAGACGACAACGGAAATGTTAAGAACATAATATATATACATATATATAAATTATACGTCATATTATAACACGTAACGTCGATTTTATACCCACCACCTATGCAGTTCACTACCACCACAAGCGTGCCAGACCTTTTACCCACCCCGGCTCGTGTAATATAATATATATTTGTACTTATCATGTCCGACAGTATACTTCTCGTATTCATTATATAAAAACGGATCGATTCGTTATTAAGTAAACTCAGTATTGCTTAGCCTTTTGAAGTCCATTAGTATAAAGCAGGAATTAAAATTTTTTATATTTATCAAAAATATTCTCCACCCCCTCCCCCCTTCAAAAAACAAAACGTACAACGAAATATAAGACAAAATTATTATATTTCAAACTGTGCAAATGTGCCTTAAAAAGCTCGACATTTTGAGTAAAAGAAAAATTGTCTAAATCATTTTTTTTTTAAATAAAACTAATCGTAGTTTTGAAAATTAAATCCAAAAAACAAGTTGTAAATACATTAAATATAGAAATAAAAATTTACTATATTGTTTACAAATACATCTCATTGTAATATTATACTTTACAAATATTTTAGCTTAAAGTTCCAAAATAATAAATTTTCAATAACTTTTTATTGAAATCACTAATAAATGTACGTTAAATGCACGACTACTGTATATTCTAACGGATATAAATAGTTTAAATAATTTTTTAGTTATTATTATAGATGGTCGACTGTAATTTTACTATTATTTCCTCAATTGACATACCTGATAGATATTATATTTGTATGGGTATGAAATTATTTCCAAGTATATTATCTGTAAATCAAAATAATTTTTTTCAGTACCCCCCTCCCCCTAAATGTTTTATATTGATGTGATTCTATAAAGACCGTATTTAATATATTTATATATTGTTGGCATATATTTAAAGGAATATGCCGTGAAGATATTAACCTACTTTATTCATATGAGGAGTATGTACCTCCCGACTATTATACGTTTTTAAGACAATGATTTTTTTTTTTATAAAATTATGACGCGTCTAAATCAAAATTCTAATACAGCTGTTTCAAGGAATTTAGGTGATTCACTCTATACATGTAATATAAAGTAAATAACATTATTATATATACTTACTACTATGTACATGACCACCACACACGCAGTCGATGAGTGAAGCGCACCATCGTATCGTCAACGACTCATTCGTACGACTATACCCTATTATTATCATAATATATACCTTTGCATTATTCCTCATAATCCTTTGCCCGTTATACACGTATACACACACGCACATAATTATAATATACATTATACATATGGGATAAAGGGGATGTTTCCGTCCGATCCTGTAACAATGTATTCGTACGTGACCAGAATCTGTGGTTACTGTCGACAATACCAAAGGATTGAGCGCCGAAAATTGATATCCACCCCCGCCGTTACGTGCACTATTGCGTCATTACCGCGCACCGCAGACCTAAGTGTTTTGCTCGGGATCACGGAATTCCGTTTGAAGCAGATTTTATCCGATCGTAATTGGTGCGATTGTGCAAGCTCGTACAATATAACACTTCACTTACAATAATTACATGCATGTAATACTAAACTCGATTACAACATAATATATAATACAATCATAAAAAATTACGATAACACACATTTTATTATTTTGCACGGCCAATCCGATGTTGTAACCCCCGTAGAATTAATGTAGAATTATGGAATACAGAATATGACGACCGTGATATTATTCTATTGTCCCGCGGCGATGGAGATAAAAAAAATTCTATGGGACAGTGTTAATAAGGTGGAAAAAGTTTTGAGCGAACGAGTCGGAGTAAATGCAAAAGCGTTTAAAAAGTTTTGTTCTACATCTTTGTGATATATAATATAAATTTTTCGCAAGAGACGTAACGTGAAAACAAAATTTAATAATTCATCAAATCCGCCTGGATTAAACATCGCCTTGTCTCACGAGAAATGTTTATTTCTAAATATTCATCATAATTATTCAAAAATACGCATTCATAGGATGTTTAATTTACGATAATATTATATTTATCCAAGAATCGAGATTAATTAAATTTCTCGTTCCTGTATGTCAGAATAAGTCTGCATTACTGTTTAATATATAATATATGGATACATATATATATATATATTAAGTCGAGATGTTAATTTATAGGAAATTTAATTATCCTTCCGGTATTATACCTTACCTATTATATTCTATCGTACGGTTTCCTTTAACTAATACCACAGCTTTAAAAATTATAAAGCACGTTCGAATGTTCAGCACAAAATAACGTTGAAAGCCCAACGTATTCACCTAAAAATAAATATTGATCACGAGTCTTATATTTTAATCAATATATTATTATACTATGCATACATATTTTTACACTTTTAATAATACCGTACGTACTTTAAAATAAAGCAACGAACACACTTTTTACTATTGTGTGAATCAACTCATAGTGGTTTAATGCGGCTTAAAAAAAAAACAGATAAAAATAGTTACAAAATATAATATTTAACCAAAATACTCTGACTTTATTAAAACATAATATTAAATAAACTCATGGTATAAAATTATTATGTGTAAGCATATTTCACGCGTTTTCAAGAACATAAACGAAATAAATCGGAATGGAAAAATAAGAAAACTTAATACTGAAAATCTTAAAATGGAAAACATATAATTTTATACAAAAATACCTATCTAAATCTTTAATTTTTATTTTAGGGGTATCAATTTTTTTTCTTATTATTAGATTGATATCAAATACGATGAATAATGCATATAGACATAATGCATTAATTATATAAATAACGTCCTATTAGCTTACTAAGAATTAAGTTAAATTCAATTAAATATGCAGTAAAACTTCAACGTTTAACCTATAAATTTGACTTATAAACTAAACTATTAAAATTCGTTGTAACAGTATTGTATAGGTGTACAATATAATAGTATTAATCGAACTGTATAATTTCATTAAAACGAATAAATGATTCTTAGAGAAACATTCTTCAATGAATAATTATATTACCTAACGAAAATATAATTAAATACCTATCGTGTTTAATAAAATAACTCGCAATACTTAGTTATTTTCAATTTAAAATGAATTGAAAAAAGTGTATTTAATTCAATATTTGTAAGAGATATACATAAACTATCATAAAAGTTTTCTAAATTAATATAGAATGCACACCTGCAATCATATTGTAATAATATGTTTTTTCAGAAATTGAAACTTTTGAATTTCATGACGATCTACTATTCGTATTAGGTACAACAGTAAATTATTAATAACTAAGAACAATTTTTCTTTTAAATTCTGAGCGAAGCGATGAATGTATTGATTCTCCAATGATGTGTGTTTTTTTTTATTTTTTATTTTTTTTTTTTGTGTCTGTCATCACCTATTAGGACAGTAGAAATGCTTGGATTTTCTTCAACAGTAACTTCTCTGATAGAAAAGTGAATCTAGTTGGTACTTTGGGGGATCAAAAGTAAACGATTTCCAGTAGTTTTCAAAAGCGACGTGAAAAACAAAAGAAAAATTAAGGAAAAACGAGAATTATTATGCAAAATCTGTTTTCGAGAAAATCGATTTTGGTTTTTGGTGCAACTCAAAAACAAATGACCGTAGATACTTGAAAATTTCACTGAATGCTTATATTAGCATTTTCTATACAAGATAAAATTTTGAAAATAATTTGACTCTTTTGGAGCTGTTTACGGACATTGTCAGTTTTCAATTTTTTAGTTTGTTTTTCTATAAATATTAATACAATTTTATTTGTTAGATAAAAAAGCGTGAAAATGTAATGCAAAGCTCCTGACATATTGTTACAATAGCAGTTAAAAAATATTAAAAATACAAAGACACAATTTTTTTTTTATAAGCATTTAAAGTTCAAATTTTGACAAAATGTATCAAATTTAAAATGTAATAATTATTTTATAGTTAAAAATCTCGTATGTTCAACTTTTATAGCTAAGGATTGAAAATTTAAAACAAGGCTTCACGTAAATAGCTTATATATAAACTACTTTATTCACAATTATATCATCAAATATACTTGGTAATATCATAGGCTGTACTGCAGAGCGACATCCACTTACCCACCTTGTTTGTATTATATTTGGTACGTGAGACCTACTTAATCATAATATTTATATTTTTAAATGTATAAGAGTATAACATTGTGTCGTATAATACAATATAGTACGTACATTAAATCATATTATTATATTTATATAGCAACGATATTGGTTCGACTGTTGAAGAAGTGATCTGATCATCTCATGATTATCCGGTTTCTGGTAGGAAATTGTAGGTCACAGTACTTTAAAATGTATTTTTTGATTTTCTCACGTTTTATTGTAATACATAAGAAAAAACTACTGAAATACAGAAAAATGTTTTAATTTACGTACGACACATCCATTTTTCATACTATAATTTGATTTTGTATTTACCGTTATAATTTAATAATTTCTATTGCTGCAGACCTTAAACTCTAACCAGTTTTCATTTTAGGAACGTACAAATATAATTTAATTTGAAACAAAAAAAAGCATTTCTGGATAAAGTGATAAATTAGTATTCTCGTTCATTTTACATAAAATAATAAATATTGAATGTTCGACCAAGTTTCACTCATAATCGTCAATTCATATTAATTAAAAACAAATAGTGACAGATATGTGTTATTTATTTCGAATTTTTTTAAATTATTGTTAAGTATTTTCGAAATAAACCTTATATAATTTATTATTATCATTTTAAAAAAAAATAAATATTTTTTCTGTACCTCAAAGGGTTTATTTTTTGTTAAATAAGATCGTTATTAATATATAAATAATGACAAACTATTATCAGATTCTGTACATTTAACAGTATTTATGTGTGTGTATTGTGTATATTATATTATTATATGTATATCGTGATTATGTATGGTATATTTTTTACAGTAAATACCCATCCATTAGTCAAACACGATATTAAAATAATAATGTAAAAACTGTAATTGCACCCAGATACGTAACTCCACAAAATTGATGCGTACTCTTAGTTATATATAATACCTACATATGTATGTATTATGCATATTGAGTGGTATGTGTGTATTGAATGAAGTATTAAAATACGTCATTGTACGAATACATAATTATTATACACATTACATATTATATAATATAATACAGGGTGTCCCGTGAGGATTTACCCATTGCGATATCTCCTGAAAAATGGAGATATCATAATTCTGATTTTTTAGTAAGACTCACAGGGACAAGAACTACAAATAATTTATGCTTTAATTTATTTTTATGTTTTGGTAAAAAAGTTAAAAAAATATATATTTTTGTTTAATTATATAAAAAAAAAACGAATATATAGCCATTTTGTAGAATTCATTTTTCTGAAAATATTAACGTTTCAATATTTTGATTTCATTAATCTCCTGATTTTTAATATTTTTTCTAGTTTTTAGAAAAACAGTGAACTATTTAATACCATAGTGGTATAGCGGTATAATCATGTAGCCCGCGACCCGCTAATTCGCATTTTTTTTCAAAACTAGAAAAAATATTAAAAAATCAGGAGATTAATGAAATTAAAATGTTGAAACGTCAATATTTTCATTAAAAATGAACCCTACAAAATGGCCATCTTCGGTTTTTTTTTTTAAATAATTAAACAAAAATATAAACAATAAAATAAAAAAAATATATTTTTTAACTTATTACCAAAACATTAAAAAAAATTAAAACATGATATGTTTGTAGTTCTTGTCCCTGTGAGTCTTATTAAAAAAACAAAAATATGATATCTCCTTTATTTCAGGAGATATCGAAATGGGTAAATCCTCACGGGACACTCTGTATACTGTACTTTCATTTTTATACACTTTGATAATTCGCTCTATTATAAGTACATATTATATAAATTATGTAAGAATTTATGATTTCGGTCGAGGATCTAATTTGAAAGTACAAAAATAGATATAAACTGTTCTCGGGTATTGTTGATTTTTGTAATTTATGGACTAGACAGACATAGTCAATAAATTTAAAAATCAGGAAAACCAGAGATTGGAGCAAACAACCACTGTGTGCATCATTAACTCTGCGTACGATTACAAGTGATTTTTTTTTTTATAAATCTAATTAAATAACTTGCATCAAATGCAAGTACCAAAACTAACTACCTACACTTATACACACATTTTATATCTATGTATTTATTATTAATAGTATATTATACATGCGTGCACAAACATTTGTAGGAGACATTAATATTAAAAATGCCATCTCTCCAGAAACACATCAGAAATGCAACGAGCACTTTCACCTTAAATTGTTAATGAAATAAAACGCGCTCACGCTCCATCTCAAAAAGTTAATCGAATCCAACTAAGTTATTGAATAAGTCCGGTTTATATATACATTATTAAAACCCGAATACATAACTGAATTTCAATTTAGCAGACTTTCTACTCCATGTGGACGCTGTCTAATATCTTCTGAAATGTTCACTTATATATTATATGATATAATATATATATATAAAATATATGTATGTTTGTAGAGGAAGATCAATTTACAAGCGTTGTAGAACTAGAAAAGTGGAGTAGAATGTCAAGGGAATTTCTAAAAATATGTCATTCAATCGGTCCATCATTCATCTACAATTCAATTGATTATTGAAACAAAAAAACTATTTAGTTAATATTAGATATTTTTTTTTAATCAAAATAGAACTTAAGTAGGTTAATGGTAACCAATATAATAAAAATTAATTTAAAACAATATTTTCTTTTGATGTGTTGTGACCATAAACACTTAAGAATATGAAAAAATAAAAATGTTTAGATATTTAAATGGAACACTGTATGTGAAATATTATAAGATACTATAATATGTTATGGATAATATCCATATACCTATTCCTCAAAATAAAATTAATCCAATTTAAAAATATTTAAGATACATTCACGTAATTGTTTGGTTATAATCATTTGAAATACAAATTAATTAGTACGAAATTAGTTATTTAAACAACTAATAACGATTTTAGATATTTTCTAGTAACTAAAGAATATTTTTCGTTGGAACTTGAAACGTTTAACGTATATATTATTAAGTTTATCAATGCCATTTTCAAATGCTTTATGAACTCGATTTAATTTTTAAAGAAAATGCCACATGTCAATGCTAGGGTTAGATCAATACACTTTAATTGGACATTGATAATTTTCAGGGTTCGGGTACTCTAATAAACTATTATAAAGTTAATAAAAATGCTAGGAATATTTCTTTATATGTGTAATGCAGGAAACCTTATTATCTTTGATCACATATTTTTGTATACATTATAGTAATATAAATATTGTATTGCATTTTTGTATATTATTAGTAAATAAATCATGTTCACAATTTTAAGAATGATATTATTAAATATGTACTAATAACATTGGAAAGTTGGAAATCAAGCATTTATATTATTATAACGCGTTTATATTGTGAGGAAATCATTAAAATACTAACTTCTTTGTCCTGCAAGAATTATAGTTACTTTATTTTACTCCTTTCTGCAGCTCCTACAATATTATATAGCAGTTTGATAATTAATCATAATAAAACCGTTAAAATACTCTAATTTACCGTAAGAGATACTTAACAAACATCCACTCTATCAATTTAAGTAATAAAAACTTAATGCATATAATAAATTTATAATATCGAATAAACCAAGTAGGAACCAACTATAATACACAAACCAAAAAAAAAAATTCCCTTAAAGTTATACTGTAGTAGGTGTAGTTAATTTGTCACAATATTCAATGTACGCTAAATGTTTTTAAATTACATTACTTTTTCCAACATTTATCTTAAGTAATCATTATGAATAATTCCTGAATTAAATTCCAACTCCAAAGTTCTTCTTTATTGTCGAAGTATGAAAACTAGTAGTACCGCATTATTAAATTATTTTGATTAGTACAGAGGTACCGTAATTCCTGTATTTTGACACAATAGTATAATAATAATGATAATAGATTAATGAAAGCATTTTAATCTGAGACAATGTCGCTGGGATAGTTTTTAAAAAAGATGTTCGTTAAACGCTTTAAATTATCTTACAATGCATTTTACATGGATATTATCATCAAAAATAATAATCATAATGCCATATTTCTAGTGAATGATAAAAAAAAGTCACTTCAATGTAATATGGGACGAGGTGTTAAGACGCACTAGTGAGAAATCAAAATCTTTTAAATTTTACACGAGTTAAAAAACAGTAATTTTCGTGATTTCTATGCTTATTTAATTGAATTAAATACAAATTAACTATGAAAACGTTATTATGAGGTACAATATATTATAAATCTATATTAATAAAAGGGAATGTTTGTATGTGTGTGTATATGTATGCGATCCATAGCCAAGTATATCGTATTTGTGGTCCTGAAATTTGGTTCATTGGTAATCCTATACCCAAGGATGTGTACCTCGAAGCCAATTATTTTAATACTACATTTGAAAAAGGGTCTCATAAAGGGATTTGTTGGCTCACGAAAAACGAATATCTTTTTGTTTGTAACTATAGGGTCATAGAAAGTGAAATTGTTATTATAATTGGATATAATTTTAGATCTTTATATCATTATATTTAATCCAATCCACCCTAATCAATGTGGTAAAAAATATGTGTATTTTAGATTTAACGGAGTTTAATAGAGTGTTAATCAGTGATTCCCAACATTTCGGAGAGAAAGGGGGGCGTAAACATCAAGGAAAGGCGTAAGTTGTCCTTATGAAGTAAAAATTGTTTTTAGATATTTATATAAACTGGGGAAAACAACGAATAACTAAAATAATAATAATAGCCAATTACCGGGTATCGATAAACACTCGCTTGGGGTGGGTACCTATTATTAACTTTGTCTTTACCTATTAAAACCAAAAGATATTTTTTGGGGGGTGGGGTGGAATAAAAAAGGTTGGAAAACACTGGTGTAAATTAACCGGCATTATTTAATTTTTCACAGGAAACAGTACGAGTATGGAAAAGAAAATCAAAGTAATGAAACTTGTTTCCTAATGTTAACATTCAGTTTGATGACACCAGTGCTGCTATATTGCCTATACATGTCGCCGCTTTACATAATGTGCAGTGTACGTGCAACATACAACACAACTATAATAAATATTATTATATAAATCTTGATCCGTTCGTTACGAAAACGAAAGAAAAATTTTTTTTCTATTTCTGTAAAATCCCAATCATTAATAAATTTTATATTTCGATATGATTCGCAAAACGGACAACCCTAAATCGGTATTTATAAAGTGATCCGGGCAATGGTCATAAATATAATATAAGATAATAATATTATTACATAACGTCAGTTTATTTTATCGTCGTCCCAAAATAATTTGCTCTCACACGTTACACTTGAGCCAATTCAATTCTGTTTTTGTGTTTCACGTCGTATTTTTAACATCGCAATAAAGTTTTTATATAAGGTATACTCTCATCAAATTCCGATCGATGGACCTCTCTAAATGAAGATGCATTGGCGATCGTTCACCGAATTCGATACAAATGAACATTATAATATGTTCGTGTAAAAATTGTATTCCATACACATTTAAGTGAATATCGTACCTACAGAATAAATCCTCGACGGACATCAATACGTAATACATTTGTTCTACCGACAGGAATACGCCTCGGTGTGTGAGATTGATAAAGTTATATGCATATTGTACGGACAAACCTTAGGTCCACATTATATTTTCAAGTGTATGGGTTTCACGTCTATGCAGAACATTTTCGTTTATTCGTAACATTTTTATATGTCACGTATAGTCGCTTACGAAATTATCCGTGACCGAATTCACTACTGGAAATGACACTAAGACACTTTCACAATATCGTTCGCGGCTTGAAACATTATAATAGGTACCTGCACCATAGGCCTACGACGTATTATGATGTTAAATTGTATGGGTAACAGCCGATTGGTCGAAGAAAAATAAAAACCACAACAAATGAAAGATACTGCCCGCGCGATTTATTTAAATCGTTTATATGAGTGGGATATTTTTTAGGATACATTTAATACTGCACAACAAACAAAGGTAGTTGTAGCATTGATAATGGCTGTCGTTTGTATACACGTAGGTGTCGGTGGCTGTGATTTCAAAAGAAGAGAAAAAAAACTGTTTGGTGAGAATCAGAAACAAATGTCGGACCAGAATAACATGGGTCGATCGTATTGTTTGCGACTTGGTGCAGATTGAATCGTAAAAATCTGAATTGGCCAATGTCGGGGTGAGTCGTGCTTATCGAATAATGTCGCATACGACAGAATCTTGGGCGTCACCCTGTACCCTCACACGACAAACAACATAAATTATCGTGGCTCATCGAAAGTCATTGTTATTGGTGTGGCGTTTGCGAATTGGAACGGTCGTGATATGGATCGTATCTCATTCCTAAATAATAATCGATGGGTAGAACTTTTTCGTTTTCATCTCGCGAGTTAAAATGTGTACCTATATCTATATGCTATATGATAATACTGATGTCTAACATCGATGTTTAATAGAAAGATAGCAAAGACACCGTGCTATCAAAGAACGGTATTATGCACATGTCCGATTTCGCTGTAATTATATATTTTGCTGAGCGAGGCAATATAACTTTATTGATGTATTCTAAGTTTCATTTTATTGGTATAAATATTATAATATAATTTTTCAGAAATTACTGATAACTAACTATATTTTACAATATTCACATATTAAAGGAATTTAATCATTATACATACTTGGGTATATTAAAATTATCAAAACGTTAAGATCCAAAAAATACCTACTATAGTTTCCAAGATTTCCAAATTTAAGATGTACATCACAATATCAAGTCTTACTGAAAAAAAAACGGCAAATCAATAAATGTAGTTTTTTTTATTTTTTTTTTGAAAACTTACCATAATACTCAAAAATACATTGAAAACTATCAGTTTTCCCAAAACGTAATATTTTATTTGTGAACATTAATCAAAACGTACTATTTCAATGAAACGAGCAAACCTAATCCCTAGGATACATGTTATAAAAACTATTCAAAACAGTTTTTTTTTTCATTTGTGGACAATTTACGTTTTGGCAATACTACGCTTTGGATTATAACCGCTCGTTTTATATCATAGTTTCAAGAATTACCAAATATAATATACGACTAGGTAATAAATCTGAATTATTTGATTTAAGCGCGAGTATAGTATTTTTTTATGGCTAGATATTTCAATCTAAATTAACATTATAGTCATATACTCATATACCTATTACCTACCAGCGTAATATCTTATATAACTTAGAAATATCTAGCGTTACGATTATGGACGTTTAATATAGTAAGCCCTTTGTTAAAATTAATTTTTCAGATACGATGACTTATGGCTGGGCTTAAATAAAATATTATAAATATATATTGATAAAAACTAATCTATGCAGCTTTTAATTATCATATTCTAATTTTTTTGCTAAGAAAAATAATGCAAGGAATTGTTTATGGTTTTGATAAACTGATATAGACTATAATACAATGCGATCATACCCCATGATATTGTCAAAATTAATCAACTGGTAATTACGGCAAATATGGATCCAATGCAATACTCTATATCTCCGGGGAAATAGTTGAGTATGTCAGTAGTTGGTGTAGGTACCTTACATGATGGATCTCATGATCAATTTATTAGTGCTATGTATAGTATTTACAACTTTGCTGTGACCTCAATTCGTACACTGAATGAAAAATAAGCGTAATGGATGAGCCATATTCAACCTCGTCATATGAGCGGCATTAATGGTTACTATTTTATGGTTAACGATTTTATTTTATAATCGGGTGAAACAATGCAAACATAATATTTCTATTGATACAAATAAGCTATTTTAATGTATATTATATTATCTTAGACTGGCCAAAAGTACGTATTTATCATACACATTTAACCTACATTTCTATTTTAAATTATCTTTCACCACTCAAATTCATATTCTTTAATACTATGTAACTAAAACTGCAGGATACTGTAAGTCATGGTATATTTTAAAGTTATGTAAACTTGATTTATATGTATAGTTATATACTTTTATTGTGACAGAAGTCATAATTAGAGAGTTAGGGTGTTAATATTCCAAAAATATAATAAACTAGTGTATAAATAGGTACTATAGAATTACAAATGAATTATTATATTAATTAACAAAATATAAGACTATATAATATAGTTATGAAATTCTCAATTATAAATATGTGATTATGTAAAATACAGGTAACCACATTCAGGTTTAATTTGAGTCTGTATAATTTATTTTTACATTTTGGTATTGTTTGTGGCATATTTTGTATTGTGAACAATCAAAAATGTGCTTGAAAATAGAAAAAAAATCAAAATATGCACTTATAAATAAAAATTAGAAAATATTATCAAAATCCAATCCAAGACAACATCAACAAAATCAACACATTTCTAAAACTTACATTATGTATAATTTAATCGAAGGAAACCATTGTATTTATTTATATGTACCTAATATTTATTTTGTTATAAGTTAATAACCTAGTAGTTGATGCTGTGAGCCTGCCATAAATAAAAAATAAAAAAAAAATACTTGCAAATTCATTAACATCATCCTTAATGTCTAATTATAATGTTTATAAGCTTAAGTAAAAATAATTACACAACTCCGAATGAAAACTTTTAAAATGTTATATAAAATATAGCAAAACTTTTGTTCGAAATTTGGAACTCTAATCGATTCCTTCGGGTATCTTACTATAGTTTATCGAATACTGCTGGAAAATTTTTTTTCGAATTTTCCGTTTAGATTCTAAACGAAATTTAGTATCTATTTGAATAAACAGTTAGTTATTATTATTCAGTCAGTAACGCCTTTCTGGCGGATCAAAATATTTTGATGATAGTATTGTATAAGTACACCGATTTTTCTAAGGCTTCCGATAAATTTAACCATCAAATCTTATTTAGAAAATTAAAACAGATTGGTATTTATGGATCTTTTTATCCTGGCTTTAACGTAGTTTTCGTACTCCCGAATTTGATTTATTCTGAAACAACGAGTAATTAGATTTATACTTGTTGTATACAATTTTTGTCTTGAATCGGTTTTCCTTCCATACTACTATCTGTAATACTTGATCTAATAATACATTTTATCTGAGTATAGAAATAACTATTTATGCAAGTAAAACCCCTGCAATAGAATGATGAAAATCATAAATTGATAATAAATCGATTTGTTCATCTCTCCAAACTTTGACTCATTTAAAATATATTGTATACTTGGTAAATCATAGTTATAAGTATTTGTTATTTTATTTTTAATTTGTATTTTATTATTACTCAGTAGTCTACTAACGTATGTTGCTACTATCTAATTTATGCAATTGGGCCGGGTCTGTTTAAAATGTATGAATAAATAAAGCAACATCATTGTTAATTACCATGTCATAATATAACAACAATAATAATTTTAAAATGATGCGGTCCATACGTTTATGGTTAAACCATTGATTATAAACAATAATATATTTTTTAATCCGATTACATTTAATTCATTTTTATGGTTTTCTTTTTCAAATGTATTTTTGCTAAATATAATAAATAATAATAATATATTATTCCTTATTTCAATTATTCTTCACTCAATTTAACTTTTATTTACCAGTAAAACAGACATAATATCTCGTATTTCAATCTAAACGATAAAGTTTTTTTTTTATCATATATAGAAAGGCTTTGAAATTCCCCAATCATCTGTCTCAATCAGACAAATCTATTACGGTATACGTTGTTAATCGGAAATACAATTTTAAACGAAATAGTTTTACGTTATTGGATATTAAACATTCAATGGTACCTAAATCGCTTTAATGTAATGTAATTTTTTCATAAATTTAAGTTTTCCTCGTGTATTATTGAAATGCATTTAAATCGAATATTAATATAAATCTCCTTCAAATAATTCTAGTTCCATTTAGTATTGTGTGTAATTTACATACCGAATTTTAGTTTATATGGTCTTTCTTATACATATGCTCGTACTAGTTTGAATAATCTCGTTTAGTAATATTATGTTTGTTTGTACTTTAAATACATATATAAATTTACAAAACACAGCATAAAAGCAAAATTCAACTATACGGTACAATATGATATTTAATTCTTAAACAATAATTCACAGACGTATTATCAAAATAGTAATTTATTTTCATTGAAATATTATAATTTTCTAGCATGCAATTTTTTTTCAAGTCTAATTGTATATATTTTTGAGTACTAGTTATAATATATACTATACACTTATATTTATTAAATCAACTTTGATTAAATTCCTTGAAAATATGATATCGCTGAAGAAAAAAAGTTTAAAGAAATATTAAAGGTAAACTTGAGGCTAAGAAAAACTGTAGAAAAAATATAATAATATATAAATATTATATAAAATACGCAGTAGGTATCTATATATGTTGACATTTAATCTTCCATAATCCATCTTCTTCTCACATATGGTTTAACTTTTGCTACGCACGTTTACACTACTGCGCCAAAATGAGTAGTACAGTGAGTCAGTTCTTATACACCTTACAAACTCTCACGTAGGACTACAACTGACCAGTAAATTATATCGAGAAGAGAGTAATATATTATTTGTATACGTAATAAATAATAATATAGCATTATAGCGACGTAAGTAATCAAAATCAACCTGAACTATAGAATCAGCACAAAAACTGAGTGATATATTTTGCAATAAACACTCATCATCACGAAAAAGTATTTATGTTTCAAATTATAACAAAACAACATTTTTGAAAAATAAAATATATTTTCCATTGATATATATTCCTAAATGTTTATTTTTATAAGGCAACAATTATTTTTAATTTAATATTCCATAGCATATATTTGATGATTTTTATGCAAAAAAATTGAATTTTAAACATATAGTCTATTAATTATTATACATATATTTAAAGCTGTAATGAGCGACTGAAGTAGACGAACATTTCGTGGGATATTCCTGTGCCTATCAACTCATCGAAACATTCAATATGTATTAAATTTAAACTAACCTACTCCTTCAAAATGTTAAGAAATATATTTTGGTTTGGAATATGAAATAACAAATAGAATAATAATATTATAATTTAATCTATAAAAAAAAAAAATCTTCAAAAATTATAATTATGAATAATATGATTGTTTTTCAAAAATGTAATTTTGTAGTTAAATTATTAATTAGCGTTTATAATTTTTGAAGCAATTACTGTTAAAAGGATCGCTTTGTACAGTGTAAATATTATCACTGAAGCATATAATGATTTTAAAATAAAATAATATTTAAATATTTCACATAATCTTTCAGATCTGCATACTACATATATTAGAGTAGGTATGTATATATATTATTATGTTTAAACTATGTATAGTGGAACGATGTACGGAATGAACGAGCTAACTGAATAATGTATACTTGTAGTTGAATAACAACAGAGAATTTTATTACTATTTTTTTACATTATTCGCAGATGAATTTATTTTTTTTTCCCAAAGAAATTTCAAATAAATCTTAAGTAGCCATTTTATAACCAAAAAATATACAATACAACACTTACGGATTATATGCTGCAATCAGGGCTGTAGCTAGCAAATATTGATGGTGTGATTGGAGAATGGCGAGTTTTTCGGTTTACAATAATTAGAATAATCCATTTAATCATGTTATTTTCAAACTAGAGTAAATTTAACGTTTTATTGATATTTTAATTTTGAAGCAAGTTAGCATTTTGAAATTGTAATTTTTTTGTAGATTTTCAAATTATCATAACTTGTTTCATATTTAAAATATCAATAAAACCCTCCAAATTCTCTGGATAATGATCTTGACTTTAAATTGTACACTAATTGTATGTAAATTATTGATCAGTTTACTCTAATAAGCTTATTTTCACTGTTATTATTCTAATTTAAACTGGTTTTTAACATGAAATTTAGTTTAATGTAAACAATTATTATAACAAAATATATATATAATTTAAACTTGTAATTTAAAAGTGTATGAAAATGAATATGATTATAATAAAAGTAATTACTAGAGGCTCCAAAATATTTGTTTTATACTTGTTAACGGTGTTAATTTTATTAAAATTTTTAGAATAAGATTCTGTCGTTTGAAGTGGGTCCTTTAAAATAATTTTAAATACCTATATCACTAAGGTTATAAATACAAAACTACTCATATCATATTTTTACAGTTAAAAAGTTTAGAGTGTTATATTTTATTTTTAACAATAAAAAGTAAATGGCTACCGATTCTTTCACTTGCTTTAGCCTAGCTGCTGCTATAAATGGATTTTCTGATACTCCAACATGCTTCACTAAAACTCTTTTAGCCCTATGTTGTTTAGTTTCATGTTTCTTTCTATCGTCATCATCGAATACACTTCCACAGGCCAAACACTCTAACTTCGTTCTTTTTCTTTTTTTTTTTTTTTGCATCAGTGCAAATCATAATTAAAACACTGAACCGTTACACAAATCAAATAGTTAACGAACAAGTTAATAAATTACAATAAGTAATTAACAAATTCACAGAACTGCAATTATTGACAATTTTCATACGATAAATTATAATACTGTAGCAGAGTAGCACGATTTGAACAATAGTAAAATATCTAAGACTATGATAACGATGACGTATATTCCGAACATGGCTATAATTACATTGGTTGCGGCACGATTCGTAAGTAGCCGTCCACGAGAAGTTCTTGGTAAGTTTTCCTACTTGATCTAGTTCTGTAATGAAATATTATTACGGCAGGATTTTCCAAATTTCGTTTTACAAGACAAAAAGATGTGAAATAAAGTTAAGATCTCATAAAATTACCACAAAATGTTTAACGCAAAATTTGGACTGTTATTACAAATAATCCTACGTCAACCGTGGCATATTTATTCGCACTTTATGGGGTAAATGGTATGTAGAATAAGCTATTAGTTTTTAATCGTAACCGTTATAGAGAATAACTTCAATAAGGCGGTGATGCGAATGTAAATTGTTATTTTTGAATGTAGAAAACGAAGCGAAAAATCAATATACAATAACAATGTATACGTTGAGTTAATTTTCACAAATATACAATATATTATTCTCAAAGTCAATTTATTTCACAAGTAACTTTAAATAATATGCTAAACTATAACGGCTTCAAACAGACATTAAAAAGCAAATCCTTCAAAATGTTTAAAACATATTAAAACAAATTCGAGTAAAAAAAAAAACATTTAGTGAAAATTAAAGTAACGATGAAATGGGATTTTAAAAATTCAAATGCTTTTAAAAACAAACAAAAACTACTTAAAAGTAAAAACCTATTTATGGGAAACAATAAAGATAAAACAATTTCTATTAGAGAATAAAATAATGAGTAAATATTAAAATGAGTGTATTGAAAGTACTTTACATTTTAATAATTAGAAGCGAACACGTCTAATCGAAGTACGTATACAATTCGAAAGAGATTTGGATTAGTCTGAATGTTATTACCTATTTGAAATTAAGGTATTATATTATTTTAAAATGATTTAGAGCTTATGAATAAATGAAGTGAAAATGTGTAAATCATAATTATTAAATGGGTTTGTAAAAATTTAAATAGTAATTAAAAATCATGGTAATATTATACAAGATTTTTTTAAGCATTAACATCAAACACTAATATTGTATTATGCATGTGAAACGAATACAACGAAAAAAGTTTCAAAAATACAGTATAATTTCCCTTTAAATTATCAACGTTTTGAAAGTCCTATTATGGAGGTATGCATGGCTTTTTGGTACCTACGATAAGCTTAAAATTGCAGACCTTTTCGTATTATGGATATATATTAAATATACATATAGTGCGATGCTCGTGCCAGATAGACAGATGGACTTCAACCATAACCTTATTATTATATATTATTATACCCTATTGTGGATATGACACGTACGTTTTTTTTATGTAAATTACATTTTTTATAAAAAGAAAAAATAATTAATAACAATTAAAAATACTTTTAACATTTATTCTTTGTTTGTATTATGTCTTATATAACTTATAAATAATCTAAATCGAATGGAAACAATTACGACGCAGTTAATGGATAAATGTAAAATAAACATTAAACTATCATGGAAAAATAACTAACTAAAATCTAAATAAAAGCTATTATTATTTGAATGTTAAACATGAATACAATTCTTAGTTGTATTTTAATTTTGTAAAAACAATTAACTATTATCTATAAATTATAATAGACCTTCATAAAAATATTAAAACTATATGTCTATATATTATATATAATACTTATCACAAACATTATATTTTAATAGATATAATAGAGCTTCAATAACCATTAAAACATAAGAATACTATTTTCAAACCACTTAAAAGCTTAAAACTACACATGTCTCTTAATAATAATAATTTTTTTTAAAAATCGATTTACGTATTTAATAATAATCATTACATTTTGTACAAATACTATTAATCGATAAGTAAACAAAATAATACTGTTGTGTGTAGTCAATTAAATTATTTGCAAAACTGAAAAGGTATCCAGCAAAAAAGAATACCAGATGTGTATAAATTGTAAAATAGTAATTTAGTAAATGGTTATTTAAATTCGATGCGTGACATGAGCCTTTTTTATATCTATATATAATATATATATTTATGTGTGTACACGAGTACCTATGTTTCAAATACATTTAATATGCATTATGCACAGTATTTGCATGTGCAACGCGTATTGTCGATTAAATCCTGCAGTGTGCACTACCTACTACCACTAATGACATGGCACCAAACAGATATTATATCAGTGTATCGTATATTATAGCACCGCTCGAGTAGAATTTAATCAAACATTTCCCAATAAAAGCATAATATTTTAGAGATTATTGATAAACCTCGATAATAACATACGAGTAATGATGGTTTATTATCATACATCGGTATACAGGTAGTTCAGTATAACGATTTAGTGGTGATAGAAGAGTGTTTGTTCTACGACTCGAAACATGTTAGACTGCATTACGTTTTAGTACGCGTATGTTCATATAAACACAATCAATGTGATGGTTGATTAATTTCGCATTCAAATCTACCGCGCTTGTGAATTGGACACTAATCTCAATAGTTTATCGGATAGAATAAGTGAAATCGTGTTAATAGATTGTTATCTACACTCGACAGTGATAGACAACTACTAATATAATTTATGAAGATTGTATTAAAACTTAAACTCGAATCGTATTGTCCAACTGACAGAGTTATACAACACCTGTAGTAATATAAGTTATAAATAAATAACAATAAAAAGATAATTATTTTTATTGATCTGTATATAATATATGATTCCTGGTGAGTTACGATCGTGGCAAAAGAAATTAATTAAATAAACTGTAGTACGGTAGGTTTGCATATAGGTAACTATAGAAAAGCTCGCCGTATTTTGTCATCTCCCAATATTATATCCCATGGGCCCATAAGGTATACATTTTAAGTAGTATCCTATATACCCAGCTCCTGCTTGAACTTTAAAACGTACATAACTATATGAATACTTAATGGAAATTAATAATTCCATAAAGTATTCACATAGTTATGTAAGTTTTAAGTGTACATAAAAGGTGGGTGTGGATGAGTATATAATGTGGTGGGAAGGCGCTAACAAGGACAAACGTGGTGAGATATTTTGTGGTGGGTATTATATTTTAGTATACATATTAGTATATCATTGATAATATTATCGAAAATAAACGCGGCTAATAATATTATATAAATATTTCGTAATTCATAACATACAGTTTGTAATCACATTGCAGATGGCGTGTGTCGTAGAGTGGGTCAAACGGTCAACTGAGTTCTATAGTAATAATAATAATAATAATGATAATAGTAATGATAAAACGGAACGTTAAATACATAATTAATAGCCAATGATAATGATTAATGCAACGAAATGAGTACACCGACAAAGGACGAGATTCACACCGCAGAGGACCATTGGGAAATCGACCGGTGGCGGCCCAATAATTGATGGTGCAGCGGTGGTTTGATGCAGCGAAATAAGCCCCCCACGCCCGTCTGCTGCACGTCGTTAATCTTTCAACGACACTCAGCCGTAGTGATAAAATCGTGTAATATTATACATTGTCACGGTGAAGAGAACGAAAATTATGGATTTTAGTTTATTTTTTATTTTCATTTGCCACGTTGCAAGCGCAATCACCGCTTCTCTAATATACATTTTATTGGCCAATATATGCAGACGTTCGTCGTTAGTTTCCTTAGTTTCCATCGTGGATTTCCTCGTCGTCTGACAACGCAACTGATAAAATACCAAAATATATACCCTTGTGGTGAGTTTCACAATACTCGATGCCCTACACGTCAAAGACGTTATCGTTTATATATGGTGTCAAATGTGTCATACGACGAGCACTTAATCACACATAATATCACGTAATTTCAATCCATCGAAACAACATTGATTATTATTATTAACTAAAGTACCTAAAGTATTAAATTATTCTATATCTTCTATAAATTCAATACGAAAAACAAAATCCTTATTTAGGCCAAGAACGATCAACAACTATTATAATTTATGATAATATTATGTAACACCAATTCTTGTTGTATATAGTTTAAAATTATGACGGCAACTATATAAACTAACTCCAATAAGGAACTTATAAAGGATCCTACACAATGCGTCAAAGGGTTTGAACTCCCATATCAGGAATGGGCAATCCTTAATCGAATAATAACCGGACATAGAAGATATGGGTATATAATGCGAGTGGAAATTATTAAAGGACAACCAGAAATGTTATTGTGGGAACGACAAACAGACCATGAGGCATATTACAGACGAATGTCCAAGTAGAAAGTTTGCACTGGGTATCAATGGTATCAGCGCAGCTACAAAGGTAGCCATTTAGTGTGTAAAGACCTTAGACATCGAAATTTAAGTTTAAATTTTACTGCATAATATAATATATTGTTACTAATTTTATACTATGTTTAATTTATTAATTAGAGTGCACATATAATTTGTATTTATTTTATTTTAATATCTTTATATAATATGATAAAACGAATGTTACTATACTTTATTGTTGCCATACGAAATAATAACAATGCAATAACATAAAAAAATTCTAAAAATATCAAGGTGACGATTTATTAGAATAGTTTTTGCTTGTTAAAAAGTTGTAGGTTATTATTTTGGTTAAACGTAATATCAATATTCAAAGGTGTAGTTTAATTTATTCTGATTGAAAATGATTTATCTACAAATGACTTTTTATATCATCTGGTCTCAACACTGCTTGTTGACGATAAAAAAATCAATTATATGAAATATTTTATCCAATCGTCTAAAAAAAGGTTCGCTTCCGTTTTATTTTATACTCTTCACTGAACCCTGCTATTTATTTGAATAGACACCATCATACACGCATTATTAGCCTATCTGTATAATGTTTATGTTTAAAATAATGAGTGAATAAATACGTCTTTTTTTCAGGGCTTGAAACCATTATAAATTTAATCGGTTAGGAAAATTTTTTTGATACCGGTTACCGGTTTTATACCGGTCCTGTTCTTAGCGGTAACCAAATACCGGTACTAGATTCAAAATTACAGGTTACCGTTAAAGTGATAACCGCTTCCAAAAAATTTCGGTTACCGGTAAATATTTAAGTGCAAAAAAAAAGATTGTCGAATACAAATAATATTTAATTAGTTTATCAGTTCACTAGCTGTACATTCCATTTGGCACACTATTTACAAATTTTCGTTGCACTAATAATAAAGAACTTGGTAAAAACAAACAGGCATAGAAATAATTATAACTATTTTTAAAATAAAATCAATGTTAAGTCATCTTTGAAATATGAATGTTTAAAAATTTGAATAACTTTTTCTATAGTACATATTATATTATTTTACTCAAATTCAATATTTTAATGCATTAAGTTTATTTTTTTAGCACAACTGAATAAGAACTACATTGATTTTGAACATTTTTTGTATTGCATTAACTAAAACCTAATTTTAATCAATCGTTATTTTTTAATCTCGTATTTTGAATCATTCCTTTTTTGCGGCAAGTAGCTTAAGACCACCGACTGTTCGCTAAACAAAAGGACAGAACTTTATTTAACAACACTTAAAGTAGTATTTCTTGACTAAGGCTTCATAATGCAAATTGCTTTTAACCAAATGCACACACTCGACCTTTTTTTTTTCACGGAAAATCTATCTTAGATGTAATCCAAATAAACGGAGCTCAATATTTTACAATTTATATTGAATATTTTTTTTGTCGAAATCGGTAAAATGTTTGAAGTCAATCTTAGACAGTTTTTTTTAATACTAATAAAAAAAAATAAATAAATAAAACTAATAAAAGTAATATACAACATTTACCATAATCATATTAATAAAAAAAATGAATGTGATATTTTACACAAAATAATATAATCTATAATAATACTATAGAGTAAAGAACCATGAATATATTAAACTACTATTATAGTTTACTGTTTATATTTTTTAGTTATAACATGTTTTGTAAAAAAAATAATCAATTTTGGTTACATAATATATCACTTCACTTTGCGATACACTAGTATGCATACCTAAAATATCAAAATTCAACAGTTTGTAAAATATCGTACACCAAATAGAGTGATACACTTTACAAGATTAAATAAAAATATGGAGAAAAACGAATTATTCATGTTAGTCCATTTATAATATATAATTATTTATTCATAATGTGTTTTATATAATTCATTGTTAGAAAAGTTTAACACATTTAAAAATTATACGTGGTAATAGTGATTAAGTATTTGATTTGATTTTTCGAAAAATATGGGGAAATAATTTTTAATAAATTACTATCCCATGAATAATATTTTTGTTGCAACGAGAGAGTGTATTGAACATCATTATTTAGCTTATAATTTTAGTGTAAAGTAAATAATGATTAAAGAATTGACCTAACAAAATTATGACCTTACACTTGATATTTATCATTAATTAAAATAAATGTATTCTCTCATTATAAATCTAAATCAATTTAAAACCAAATTAGTTATGTTTATAAAATATAAATTATTCATGTATATAATATTTGGTATTTGATTAATGCAATGTTTGATACTTGAAATGGTGTATTGTTATTAAAAACTGAATGAATCTAAAATTATAAAATATATTGTAATTAAAATGATATCATAATATATCCTTGATCTGTTTACATGCATTGCATTCTTATCCATCAATGCTAATGATTAAAAATAAAACACTTTTATCTTTTATCGAGACCTTTTTATAATCACAAATTAGGATTTCGAATGCTAACATACATTTTTGATGACCTCCACCTTTTAAAATTCAGCGGTCGTCTGAAACTACTCTGCTAGTTTTAGCGATTTTTAACCATAGTTTATAATCATTTTACTGCGGGTAACGAAAACCGGTAAAAACCGTAAATTTGAGAACCGAACACCGATAACCGCTTTTAGTTTTGGAATGCTGGAAGCGGTTATTGGCTATCGGTAATCAAGGTAAATATCTAAATATTTTAATATCTTAATATCAAAGCGGTTACCTCGAATTTTCAATCCCGGTTTTATAAACAAAACCTATTCCGACCAAAAAAATTAATGGTTTTTTCGTGGAATTTAATACTTGAATTATGTTATGAATCATGATTACATTATAGTTGAATTTAATTTTCCAGCTATTTCTACATTTTTTTCCCAATTAATTTCCGTCGAGTATTGCTTATCTGTTGTGAATATCACATAAACATTATATATATATAGGTATAAGTGTTAAACTATATATTATAAATACCGTCATAAACGTCGTCGTTCATGATTATTTTTTTATTGATCTTTGTTTCTTAGAATATACACATTTATAAACAGTGCCACAACTTACTATAGACAGGGGACCTTCCAAGTTTAATTTTAAGCAATTTGTTCCAAAATGTTTAGGATTTTATCACATTATACTTTGTTTTGCGTACATTTATAATTAGTTTAGTATTAAATTATGACTCCCAGAGCCCAAACCCTCCTGGTTCTGCATTTGTTATTTGTAGTGTTTGCTCCAAGGGTCGGTCCAGAGGCTAGCGTAGAATGCTCGATCTGCAGACCTAGGTTTTGGGGTACTGTAATATATACAATACAACCAAAAAGTTCCGTGTCAATGTATCACTCTTAGTGTCATCTTGGAAAGTTATTATATTTAATTTTGGTTTTTTACAGTTATAAATAAAAAATTATAACCAAACATTTTTTTTATGCAATATATTTTTTTGATTTGTGAATATCGCCATTATCTTGATCATTTGTTTTAAACATTAAAGCAGTTTGAAAAAATAAATAATAAATATTTAAATTGAGGGAAATCGACCAAATTAAAGCATATCAAGTTTTTTGATTTTGTAATAATAATAGTTATGTTATCAACCCACGAATGGCTTGAATAAACTGTTTTAAAAATATGATTAAAAAATTGAAAAAAATTATTTTTAAAAATCGGTTTTAATCGGTAATCAATTACCAAAAAACCTTATCAACGGTTTTTAAACAATTAACGGTTATCATAGTGTTTAAAATATCTTTAAAGAAACGGTTACCGGTTACCAAAATATCAAAATTAAACGATAACTGGTTACTGTTTTTCAAAAATTGTCTACCAATTTTTTTGATAACGGTTTTAAGCCCTGCATTTTAGATAATATGCTATCCATTTAATTTGAATAAGTTGTTGCCAATATTTATGAACAATTTAATGCAAAACTGCCATTTGTGAATTTTATTGAATTCTAGGCTACATATATTTTAAATACGATCATTAATTCAAGTCGATTGATATTTGATTAAGAATAACATTAGAAGGATATGAAAAAGTTGGAACTTGGCCAACTGTAGGTACCAATTATAGGGGGTCATTCATCGGAAGAATTATATTATTTCAGCTCAATGTCTGCTCAGGACTAAGAGGTTTTTAATTGCCAATGACATCACTCTATTGTTCTCAAATAGAAATATTGTATTGCAATTGTAACCTTTTAATAAGAAACACAATCGCGAAAACATGAATAGTGATTATATAATAGGCACTAGATAATTAATGAAAGAATTGAAAAGCTAAATGAAGAGCGTGAAAGTATTGACGCTGTCAAACTTTATTAAAACTAAAGAAAAAAAATTTTATACTAGCCGTGCAAAACGCAATTGTAATATGTTATGTGTAAAACGTTCAACATAAATATCGAAAACAAAGAAATTTCTTACTCAGTATTTTTATTTAAATTTAACACTGAACTAGTTAAATTCAAATACGACATAATCAATGATACTCGCGTGAAGAACGCCTGAAAGCTTGATAAGTTATTTAACAGTAGGGTTTCATTAAGCCGTGATTATTAAGTCAACCACTTGCATTGGACTGATTGTGCGTATATTATAGCCGCTAATCATACAATGTGCTTATTAAGTGTATTTTGATTTAACACTGTTGTGCGGGTAATAGTATATGTTGCACTGTAGTATAACTGATTTATGTTAGTGAATCAATATAACATAATATATGTACATACTATATTCATTATTCGTGTATTTCACTACTTTATTATTTAGGAGTAATTTGTAATATTATATTATGGCCGTTACATCGTGTCGGCCTGTCCTAATTTGTCTAACACAGTTTTGCTCTTTTGTTGTTTATATTTGTTCAACTGTAAAACAGTTATATTATACATCAAGTTATCATCAAGTAACCATGACAAAGCTATAGTGAATTATGCATAATATAATAGTAATATTGTAATAATATTATACGGTTTATATTATCTTATGATAATCGCGTTAAAAGATGCAGAAGAACACATTAATACTTTTAAGAATGAATTGCAATGACAGTGTAATATTTCAGTTTATTCCAGGAAACAATCGCAAAAAACTTTCATATATGAGTCGTCGCACAATGGGTATTATTGATAAGTGATAATAGCGTTTGAGTCTTGAAGTTGTTTTCATTGGATAAAAAACATTTCACACTTAGATATATTGGTATTTACTCGTTTAAAACGTTCTACCCATTGGGCCATGTACTTATATTTCTTTACTTCAAAGAATTCCTTGCAGTTATATAACACATCTAATAAGATTCAATTACATACTTAGGCACGTAAGTTTGTGAAAGATTCGATTTTTGATTTATTGTTTTTTTAACGACAAAAAAACAATTGATAAAGTTTCAATTTCACATTTTTAATGTGCACCGCTTTCATGACCCAGGTATAAACATGCAAGGAAAATAACAAATACATGTTATTAACACAGAACCTTATAAACCAAATGATTTTAGGTAGATTATGCTTGTTTTTGAGGGCTTATTCTAGTATATTAATATTTAATAAACTTAAACGAAGCAACCATACGTAACTTTTTTCTCCAAAAGTTCTCCTCTTCCCATTAAGTAATTTATTTTCTTCATATCAACTCCAAAATATAGTATGATCTAGTTCTTATAAAAAATGTAAACCCTTTCTCATCCAAACCATTAGCTCACTACAAATGAAGGTCTTGTAATTATTATTTTCGAAAATTAATATATTATATGAAACAACTCTATAATCATCGTTTTGCTATTTAATTTTTTAACTTAATGATACAATACCAGTAAAAGTACCTACCATGGAAACTACATTTTATTCGTACGATTCAAAAGATCATGCGAAACAAAACAATTGAAGCACAATTCTATTTAACTACTATAATATAGCGTACGTGCTACGTGCACACAACTCGAGGGTGACTCAGCGATATTTCTTCGATTCTATTTTACTCATTTATATCCCCTTGTCATTTTATTTACGCTCGACCCGTCTTTTACATAGTAAGTTTACCGAATGTATATTATTTTATACTTTTGAGTTCGTAAAAGTGAAAAAATTTATTGAAAATCCAATTTGTTTGATGACATTGATAGAAAGAAAATTACTGTGGTGCTATCTACGTAAAGATAAAAAAAAAAACTAATACGGTAACACATCGTGACGTGCCATGAAATACAATACTGTCAATATCACAAAACCACGAAAATAAGGGATATATACATTTGATTGTCAACAACAATACTCGTATTTGGATGATGCGATTATGATTTCAGCGCATGCAATTTCTCAATTTGTATGTCACCGATAAAATTTAAAATGAGTAATGAAATCAAGACGTATCTTGGGTGGAGTATAAACTAACAAAGAATTACTGTTGCATAGGCGAAATGAATAACACTATAAGCTTTAGGTCTTATATTGTTTTATACTACTTCAAAGGCATTATTTATATAATAATGTTTAATCGATTAAAAATGACAATTTTACATACTCCCAGATAAACACAGATTACTCATGTGTTTGCAGCAAGTGAAGCGGACGAAAAATATTTTGTGACAAAAATATTATAAACTATAAAGACGTCATAATTAGATTTATTACCATGCAAATACATTATTTAAATTTTTCGTTTAGTTTTCAAATATATTTTTACGAGATAAAAAAAACAATCCACATAAGAATTTAAATAAGTTTCAAATACTTACATAGTATAATGACATTTTATTATGATATATTATATTTTTTAAGGTCAAGTTATATGTTCCTTAGTAAATTCACAATTTTAACGAAAACAACTTTGCTGTGACGCTGTTGTTGTGTTTTTACTTTTGATTTTACAAAAAACCTTACATAATAAACATAATAAAGACGACCGACATACATGAACTCGGTTATGTATTTTAATAGAATAATTTATTTTTAAATATAATAAAAAAATAAAATTTAAATGAAAAACCTTCACTAGGAAGAACACCTAAAAAAAATAATATTAAATGGAAATAAGAATTTAAAAACTATACTTTAAATAAAAAATAAGATATAAAAGTAACTTATATTATGTAGTTTGTTTTAATCAAAGCTCTCCGGTTAGTCTATGACCTATGGAGCACGTATTATTTTATTTCACTTATTATTAGAAACTGTTTAAATTTTGGTATATCGAAACCTAAAAAAATTGATGAATTTTCATTTACAGTAATTATGTTTCAAATAACTCAATTAATTTCTAACAAACAAAAAATGTATTATTACTAAAAAATTAGAATCTTACCAAACCATTATCTACCGTAAATTCGTATTTAAATTTTAAAAGCTATAAATTAACTTCCAAATAAGATAATCTACTAAAAAACAGTTAATTAATCGAATTATTTATTAGTATTTACCCACCTATGTAATTGTATGATATAATGTACTTTGTAGGTAAATTTCAAATATTAGCCATAAAACATCTACGTTCTACATATCCATTTATAGGTAGGTTCAATTTACCCCCTCGTTTTCATAATCTACATAAATGGACCCATTAATATACCTACGTAAAATATTTATTTTAAAGAATCCAATTACGAACAGATAGAAATAATGGCACTGTAAAGCAACTATAAATTTTTGTGAAACGTATTGTCTAATGAAACACAATAACTTGAACGAAGCAATGTAAATACTTTACAAATGAATACATTTTTACAACGTCATTAACTAAATAGCCGAGTACCTACTTAATGTCGTTCCGAGAGAACGCAATAAAACATATCGTTACGTACCCTAAACCGTATAGATTTTATATATGTATACTTGGACTCACGATATTAAGTTCAGACTAAGCAACAATAATGGACCTTTTGAAAAAAAAAAATGTCTGACTTCCCTCACCATAGTCATATATGGTTCAGTTGAATTTAATATAAAGTAATCGCGCGAGTGGGTACCTACCTATCATGTTTGTACAATTCGTTTTTATACTCTCAACATTTAATTCTATTTTAGATCAGGATCTATACGATAGTATACCTCTAGATATATAATAATGTATTATTATGTCAGAGCTAGTGACCTGATAGCACTAGATCGGCTTCAAGCAAGATTTATATCAATGGATGAGAGGCCAGCATGCCATATTGTATTACGTCCAGACGGGACGTGATTTTTGCGCTCGATCCGATTTTAGCGGTGATGGGTGTTTGATGGTTTTTTACTACACGAATCATGTGTAAAGTGATTCGATAAAACGATTAAAAATATTATCGAGTCCAAAATAATTTAGTACCAAAATTCAGTACTATTCAAAATAACATACAAGTTGTTGATGAGAAAAAAAAGCACGTTAAAATACGATTTAAAAGACGACAACACGCGTAGATTTGGATTCAAGACATAAATTGAATACTTTAAGTGGACATAAAAAATGCACATGTATAATAATACGTTATTTCACGTTTTTCTGTGTGATTTGTATGCGAAAACCAGAAAACATTGTTAACCACCCTATTTGTATTGTATATATATGTCAAGTGGATCAACTCTTTTACATCTAAACATATTATTATTATTAACTATAATTTTATTTAAAAAAATGTATTTCCATTTTATTATATAACAGTGTATAATAAGTAAGTTTGATAACATAATGATGTATTTTGATAAAAATTAAAATTAACGGTAGGTATGGGTGGACACTTCGAAGCATTACCCGACAATGAAGTAATTGAATCATAATTGTTTATTCTTATTTTTATTTACTCATCTTGGTGGGACTTTTAGCCAATTACTTTTGAGTCTTCAAATGGACAAAACCAGACAGTGAGATAAAGTGTAGTTATTTGATTAGTGGATAACTATGTAATTAAAAATAATATGATTTAGCTAATTGATAAACGTAGGTAATTTTAGGTCGTTAAGCACTTTTTTGTTTGTTAAATAGAAAAAAGTTTTTGTGAGTATTTTCATGTCATTTAAAAATATGTTTTTCAGTTTGTTACCAGCTAATTGTTTAATTTTAATCTTATCCTTGAGATACCTTTAATTTTGCTACATAATACATATCTCCAGCTTTACGTTTCTCTGCTAGAAATAGAGTTTAATGTGTTGGATTTTTTTTAGTATGGTTTGTTTGGCTTGAGAGGTGGATTCAGGCAATGTGTCTTTTTGAATTGATGAAATCAAAAATGTCACTGCCTCATTTATTTCATCAATTGTTTTTAAGTGTTTAATTTTATATCAACGTTTAAAATTCTTTTGAATACTAACCAATTTGTTTGGCCAGAAGTAATAGTATTTATCTTTTTGGTACATAAGGGTGTTAACTGTTATATATATATTATAATATAATATCCGATATAATAAATCACATACCTTGTATTAATAATTATTAGTTATTATCATTATATTATTTATAACTACGGAAGTCATTATAAAATATAAATATAAAAATAACCGATGTATTGTTATATCTCACACAATATAGTTAGCTAACATAATAATATTATATATATATATTATATTTTGTATACATCTGAAAAACAGTCAAAGTAACAAATCATATGAATGATATATTACTAATACAATCTTCTGGTTTCTTATCTTACATAATATCCCAGATATGCGTACTGCGCATAAATTATTATTCACTATAAATTATTTGTAATTCCTAGTGTGTAAGCCTACTACAGTGACAGCGACTGCGAAGGGCGTTTAAGTTGTGGACTTCTTAAAATGCCAGGCCGGCATCGCGTCAGTAGATTTATCACAATCCTATAATAGTTCACGATTTTCCGAGTTGAATGAATGACACAACTAGTAGCTTCTTGACGTTCAAATCGGTAAATTATATTTATTTTTTTCTATTGGCCCGCCCCTAATATCATATGATAAACGAGACTTTGTTCAACATTATGCTTAGAGTAGCATTATTACTATATTATCACCAATCATAAAACGCGCCGAAAATATTGACACATCAGACTACAACAGCTAAGACATGATTTAAAATTTCGGAATTATTACGCGTTTATTATTATTATTTACTTTATAATATTCGCAAATTATAATACATGGCTCCCTAAATTCCTCCACGCTTCTCTGTACCTAGTAATGTTTAATATAATGATGCACCTGAGGAGAAGAGTAATTTATCTTTGTATAGTAATGTTGTACATATAGAGGGAAAATGTAGTTACGCAGTAACATTTTTTTCGGATATTGAAATTTACGTTTATGAAATCAATGCGCAAGGCACAAGTTTTAGCTGTTCAAACAAAGAAAAAAATGTATTTATATTTTATTTTATTCTACCTTAATTTTACAATGAATACTAAATGAAAATGGATTTTTTCATTTCCTCTGAAATATTATCTTATTTATATTTATAATAATACACGTATTATAGGCTTATAGCTCTAAATCAGTAGTTGAGTCTCGAAGCAGTAACATCCAATCTGAGAGTTATGATTTTAATACATTTTCTACAGAATTTCGTGATTCGTAAATATGTATACTAAAAATTGTTACATTATTTTTGTACACTTAGTGCACGTCTTTGTTATTTACTCATCTCAAAGGATGAAATACCGATATACTTAAAAATGTATCTACAGGTGCCAGGTACTAGGTAGAACTTTTAACATTGCACATATTACATACATTAAAGACTTAAATTTGTTATTAGATTCCAAGTGAAATTCAAATCCCTACTACTGATGCCCCTCCTCAACAATAATTCAGTCATGATCCAGCAGGTGGTGAGAAGATGCTAGCTAACAGATGTAAGCAATCCCATGAATTATTGAACGAAATATTTTTTAAACGAGTAATAAAGCGTGCGATTACTAATAAAAAAAATCATCACGCGTTCTCAAAAACGGGTTTAAATCAATTTATTTATATATTATTATTATAAGCCATCATATCAGCCGGGGGACGGGGGGCTCAAAGCGGATACATTATACGGAAAGGTTTATTTTTCAAAGGAAAACCAATTTCAGCGTCGGAGGTGGTAGTGTTGTTGGTGGTGATAGTGGTGGGGGTGGTGGTGGGGGGTGGTGGTGGGAGTAGCAGGCCGTAGAAGGATGAACAACGTTAGCGGCGGCATCTTTGAGCTCGCTAAACAACAATATCGTATAATAAACGACGAACAGTGGCAGGCGCAAATATACTGCTCGACAGCGCGTGCATTTGTTGGTGAGGGAATGACGGGACTGGGGGTAGAGATTCAAGAGGGCTGGCTAAAGGATTGGCTGAGGGGTAGACATCGCTTGCGCGTTTCCCCCGTGGAAAATATAATTTCGCGTTCGTTTATAAAAACGAAAAGAAAATGTATTCAGAGCACGAATATCACCGCCGCCGTTTAAAACGTTTTGCTTTTCCTCGCTCCAGTCGACGTAGAATCGACCTATAATACGTATCTATATTCTATATTCCTATATACATATGTATATATATATATATATACATAAGTTCCACACCACATCATCAGCCCTTCTCAGCATTCCAGTACTGGGTCGAGACCACAACTCGCGTTTTACTGTCACGATAACACGACGCCAAAATGTACGAATTTGCAGGAGACCCTGGCGCCCGGGTCGCCTCGATATTGCTCCGCGAAACGACTATACAGCACTGCCATATAATATATATGTTTTTATTTTTATCACTGGCGCTTTACAATTGTCCAGGATTAGTTCAAACGGCCACTAAGGTGGAGGGGAAACGATGGGAGGAAATAAAGACAAAATATCGTATATATTTTGACTATTATAACCTATAACAGCTCCATTATTGCATCGTTGAATAAACGAACCTCACAGCGCGATCGAGTAGATACCACAATCGCAGTAAGTGCGGTCATAACAATATGTACTGGGTTATGATGTCGTATGTGTAGGTGTGTGTGTATGTGCGTGTGTGAGTGGGTGGGTGGGTGTTTTTCTGTTTATATATTTTTGTTTAGTAGTGTTTATGTTGGAATTTATTTAGGATTCACCGCACAATTTTGTTGTCCTATATCAGGAAATGTACGGAAAAATGTTTACACTCCCTGGTGGCCATCTCAGGTATCCAGCCATCGTTATTAACTATCAATATGTGTGGAGAAAAGCATCTCCCCCTAATAGTACGACAGAAAAATTATAATCAAAGTACTGAGAAGTTTGAGATCCTGTGTGGGCGCTCGTCTGGCTTCGCTCACCTAGTCGTGCAGGATGTTGAAGTTTTATTGTTGTAGTGATCGTTGTGTCATCGTTTTAAAAACTTTCTGTTTGGCTAAAACGGCGATTACTGACATTCGCACATTTCTTAAAAATGTTTCAATAGTTTTCGGTAGGTTTGCCTTACACTACAGAGAAATAATTGAGAAATTCGAAAATGACCCTTTTAAAGTACCGGACCAATAAAAATGAGTTCTATCTATTAATTTGCTGCATATGCCTATATGATATTATGTTTAAAGTACCTCTCTTATTGTACTCGAAAATAAGTGTTTATAGAAATAGATTTTAAAAAAAATAATAATAAATATCCTTGAAAAACCGATTTACATAGTTAATTTCATTCAGTCTAAATATAAGAATGGCAGGTACCTACGGGCTACGGCTATACTACGTCATAATATAATATACTCATTTCAGTATTTCATTCTGCAACAGCCATTACCGCACGCACCAATATATCAAGCAGTTTTTTCCTATGTACATCATTATAATATCACTTTGAAGTTCTAATACGATTATTATTAGGGCAAAGCTCACTTTGCTTACAGCTGTAATCGGTCTGCTGTTTGGGAAACTCAACGACATTTTTCGTTATGTAGGCCACTTCCTTTCTTCTCTAATTACATAGAAATTAACACGAGTTTAACGAGCACCAGTAAATTATAATATTATTATACTATAACAACATCAGAACGGTGTCTGTGCGTTCTTATCATTAAAAACAGCACTAATTACGTTTGATATTAATGCACTTGATGGTTACTTGTTTCAGCGTGCATACATTATTTAGATTATATAAGAGGTGCCTGCATAGAACAAACAATAACATACTATTATATGTGTAAAAAGTTTTTGACCCTGTGAAAAATCTCGACTTTTAAAGAAAAAAAAGAAAATAAACGTGATAAAAATCTTACAAATTCCCATTATTTTATATAAAAAGTTTTATTTATTATGTTAACTCGACATTAGTGAATTATTTTTATTATTATTGTTTTTGTTTTTTTTTTTTTTTTTTTAAAAAAAATGTTTTATATCCATAAAACTGTTATCTCATCATCACTTCATTATATTATACAACTGAGTTTAAAAATAATGTGATCGGTAGCAGGATGGTAAAAAACACATAATAGGAAGTCAACCGTACTGCGAATACCATACAAAACATATACTAATCGAGATAAATAATCGTTGGCGTTCTAAATAATACTAATGTGGGTGGTAAAAAAATATTTCAATGGTTGCCTGCTCACCTACCCTAACCTTCATCGTCACTTTGTTTTATTAATGCATACGAACGTTGTGAGAATGTGATTATAATATATTTCCCGCAGTAGGAATTTTGTAAAATATTATAACGAAACGTCGCCTCAAAGGAGAACATTGTAATAATAAAGCTTTGTGGAGTGATTGGGCTTGACCTCCCCCCACTTCACCAAATTTTTTTCGAGTTTATAATATCTATTTCGGTATATAATAATATCTTAAAATTTAAAATTTTAGAATTTCTTGTATTGCTGATCTCAGGGAGGGTCCAAAATATCAGCATCACAACTCCCTTGAAATGTTAACGAATTTCCTCTATATGTCGTCGGGGACTCGTCGCACATTATAATATAATATTATAGCAATATTCTACACACGCAGTGCATATTATACGAATAAGTGTACCATAGTTTATATAGCACTGTTCGGGTATAGGCTTCAACCACGGTATAACGAAACGTAAGTAAACATAAAATAGACGTACGTTACGTGTGGTATCGGGTTACCACTTACCAACATATAGATCTCGTACGATAGTTTACAAAAAGTTATCTCATTAAAATACGAACTCGACACCATACACTACAACAATGACACCTATACATAATAATGTACACTCATACGAGATTCCATCTACGTGAAAATAAAAACGGTGCACCTGTCTTCTATGTTCGTATAAAATAACAGTGACTGGACACTCGATGCTGCGTGTAACAATACCCTTTATCCGAGACTTTTCAAAAATATAAGTCCAACATACATATTATAGATATATATATAAATGTATGCTTTCTACTTATTACGCCGACGTTATAAATAATTCAGACTTTTGAGGGTCACGGCGTAGTAGTAGTAAACCATGTATATGATATACATACATATAATATGGCTGCGAGTGTGTGTATTTTATCGATATAGGGAGAAAAAACACTGACCTATGTGACCAAACGATTCGACTGTCGCCTTCGCCGGGTCCTTAAGGAGGCGTGTGTTTTAAATCTAAAATTCAAACACGAACCGATCAACTGGAAAAAGTTTGGCAGTCTTTTTATGCCATCACTCCCAACCTGCACTTGTCGTTTCACCTCCAAGCCATCACACACACACACACACGCGGAATCAAAGGCATTCGTCGTAAAACACCGTGTAAACGGACCGTGACTTATCTGCATTTATATGTGACACAACACTATACCGTCTACCGAGACGAAGGGTTTAAATATATTATATTCTCTGTCATTTGTGTAGACCCCATGACTAAAATAAGTTATTCCAACGTTCATAAAATTAATACAGCTATTAGTAAATTAATTGATGATAATAATTTGTATTTTTCGATCACTATCCCCTCGTCGACCCACCAGTTTTTTTCATCTGTCTTTTTTTAGATTATCCCTCTTCTGTTATTCAACCTTTCTTAAATGGTCGTTCTTTACATGTTATAACTAATATTATTTTTTTCATTAAATTCTATGACTTCCTTATAAAACCTTTTTTTCCTTATTTCTTTATAGAATTTTGTACCATAGTCTTGCTGCTGTTTATATTAATTTTTTAATTAATAAAAGAAAAAAATATATATAAATACTATTATGTTATCTAAATTGTATTTTGCTTTGTAAATCAAGACTTTATCATGCTGCTTAGGTTATAAATAACTGTTATATGATTATTGAGAAAAAAGCGAAACACGTGTATTCGTTCTTAAATTTTGTTCAATTTGATTCGTGATATGTTTTTGTGCTCACCACGGTTGGCTCCACGTGAAGTCTCTTTAAAATACTAAGTTAATATTTTACCAACAGACAACTTGATCATAATGATGAACCATGATTCAGTGATTGAGAACAACCAATATGTGGAGTCAAAGTCGCGGAGAACAGTCTTGATCACAGATCTTTTTGTAAAAAGTGAGACTCAACCACGAATTCATAAATTACAACACATTCACAAATTTCAAAACAATACGAATACAATATCTTATTTGTTGTACGGTGTAATCCAAATCGTATACTACCTACGCATCTCTGATAGGTATCTGCGGAATACAATTTTATGTTCAGAGGCAATTTGATCCAGTGGTGGTAATTTTAAATGCGGGTCCATGGGGGCGCTAATAACACCTCTATATTAATAAGCGCATACTCTCCCGAGATACTCGAATGTGACGTCATCGGTGGCATACGTTAATTTTCAAACCAAATATTATTGTTAATATAATTATATTATATAATACCAAACTGTCCCTGTGCAGTGCGCAGTCGCAGTTTGAAGCTGTCACTCAATGGCCGCGACCGTTTTCCGTTCCGTCCTCTCGTGGCCATATTATATATTATTTTGTATACATAAATCATTCGATTGTGTACAACGCGCGGTCCGTCGACCGTGACACGATTTTCGAGCGACGCGTTTACACACGCCTGTCACAAGGACGATCTATAAGATAATAATATACGTCATCGCCACCACCAACCCTTGGCCCAAACCATCGATATTTTGATTTTTTTTTCTTTCCCCACCGCTCGTGTTTACCACTTGCTTACACGTATATATAATATATGTATAAAAACCGCTAAACATAATATATACGTTTCATTGAATTTCGTGCAACACGACTATATGGCGGGCCACGTGTTATTATATCGCCGGTCGGCGGAGAGTGGGATCCTTTGAAACTTGTCCGTATAATATTATAAAATAAATTATTGAATATTCATATATTATGTTTACAAATGAATATTACTATAATGAAATGGAGGCTAATGACCTAGAACTCGAAGCCTTAGTTTCTAATAAAAAAAATAATGACATATACGGTGTGCCTACATAGATGTATGACATATTGTAATGATGTTATTATAGGCGTAGGTAGACGGCATTCAAATAATTGAAAACAAGGGAGCCGAGTTCGTGTATAGTACCATTATAATATTATACTCGTACATATTTTATATTATTAAATAACAATAAATCGGCCATCTGTATATAACTTCGTAGGTACCGTAATTACGCAACGTACCGTAATTTTGTCAATATTTTCTCTGTGCCTTTTTTATCGAATCCCTATTTTAAAAAGTTTAGTATCCCTCTACAAATTTACAATAACACCATTTAAAATTTAAAATGTCATATGATTTATGTGTTTTAATTACGAATTGTGGACAGTAGCTGCTCTCATTTTCACATCCATTATAAAAACGAATCATTTCACTTAATCCTCAACAAATCAAGCAATAATTTCAATTTTTAAGAGTTACCTATATAGTGCATTACTTATTTCTTTATGAACTCTTATTAAAAGAGATTATTCATAACAACGAAATAGTTCAATTACAATACATAATAATATATAGGTCTAAAAGTAAAAACAAATTAATAATTTTAACTACCTGCAGATTCAAGATTTAATTATAAAAAGTGAAATCATCAATTCAATATACGTTTGATTGTTTTATAATACATATTTTTTTGATTTATCAACTAAACCCATAAAAATAATTTCAAAAAAATTTTTCAATTTAAAACTTAAAATACTTGATAAGTTACAGGTAGATAAAAACTTTTTAAGCTCTGCAATGAACGGAATTGTCTTTTATGTTCTTATCATTTTGAATTTATTTGTTTAAATCATATGAAATATAAGAATATATATGATGAACACATTATATTATAATCGTATTACGATTTCAGTTATGATGAAAAGTTTTAAAAGTTATCTTTTAGGTTTTATCATTTTAGTGATAAACAATTTATTAATATCTACCAAATTTTTTTGTAATCTGGATTCTTTAATTAAAATATAGAGTATGTTAATTGACCAATTGGACATTTGGTGGCGCACACAAACATAATATGGATTGAATAGAAAAAAATAATGTTTTTAATATATGTTTATGCAAAAATGTAAATATTATAGAGATACGATAAAGGAGAAAAATCTATTATCTAATTTAGCTTATTTTGGTGTCCAGTATCCACAAAATGTAAGATATATTGTTAGTAGGTGCCTTTAAAGAGACATTCTATTATATTATTAGCTACCTATTTAATGTTAATTTGTATGGCTATCCGGTCGACATTAGCAACATGTTTTTTTGAAATTAATTTTTAAAAGTCGATTTTGACCAATATTTTAATCGGTATTTATGATAATTTTTCACTAAAAAAATTAGACAAATAAATTGCACAAAAAATTTGAATTTTATTTTTTAACTGTTTGCTTATAATTTCTGATAGTTATCAATACATTATGACGTGAGCTATGTACAAATTTCTGGTTTATTAACTTTTTATAAGTCCTCAAATTGATTGAGTCACGTCTTAACGAATAACGGAGTTGTTTTTTATATTATTTTGTCACGTATCATTTTCAATTTTTAAAGCAAAACGTACCTCTATCAAATCCCGAAATTTACTATCTGCAGTAATTTTATTGTAATATCTTAGATATTTTATTAGATTGGTTTTTTCGGAGAAATAGCAATACAAATAAATCGATTCTGTTAAATTATTTTCGATTTGTACATTATTTAGCACCGATTTGTAAACATACAGAAAACATATAAGATATAAATATAGATCAAATTGCATAATATATATTATATTCGAGGTCATAGTGTCTATAGACCTAACATTATCCTATTTATATTATATGATAATAAATCTATTGTTTAATGAGAAGGGGGACGTGTTTCTAGGCGTATCCAAAACTATACAAAAGTCTTAAAATTGTAAAAAAAATATATAGTATCGATTAACCATTTATCCGTTTTATTGGAAATCATAATACATTTTGAAGGAAAAAGTTTGAAAAAAAAATTATTAAATAACAGAATACTGTAAGATTTGAAGGATTAAACTATCAATATTAAAATAACTAATACTTTTTAGACTTTTGCTAATAATATTACCATTAAAAAGTATTTTGATAATAAAAAAATGCATAATTGACGATTAACCGAAAAAAATAATGCTAAACGAATGATATACTATGCTAATTTATATAGAAAAGTGTATACAAAAATGTAGCAGGTGGAAAAAGTATTATAATGTAGTATGTACTTACTATGGATATTTCATTTAACGAATTTATGGAAAGTGTAGCATATATTTTTAACCTGACGAGGTTAAAAAGCAATTATTTTTTTTACCATAATAATTCAATTATAAGAATATTTTTTAATAATATCAACGAAACAACTATGTAAAATATAGTCAAACGATTGCATGTAACGAACAAAATTCTTGTTCAAGCAATAAATTATTATTGTTGAGGTATTTTAATAACCTTTCCCTATCTATTCCACCATTTTAAAAAAATGTTGTGTGATTTTTTTTTCAAAGTAATTACTCTTATTAAAATTCCTTATCTTTTACTAAAAACTTTAAACTTTTGAATTGTTAGTAAGCTATTCATTTGACTATAGACCAACAAATCATCTGCTAAGACATTTATTTGAAATTTCAGTTCGGTTTGTAGTTTTGAAAATATTATTTACAAGGCCTTCTTTTATAAGACATAGCCAGAAACATTTCGTGAACTAAAACTTTATGTTTTTGATTAAGTACGGGTTTTATTCTACTTTTAACTTCTTCGTTTTATTCGGTTTTCGTATAAAAAAAACTTTTGAACACATACAAAATGTTGAATTGTAGTATACCAGACGACGATTTAAAATAATGACTCGAATAAAAGTAAGTGATCGAAAGTAAAAATCCCACGTGAAGGTTCAAAGTTTGAGACGAGTTTCTATATACAATTCTCAAACTTTATTGTAATCGATATCCTCCAAAATGTGTTAAATCGAGACATAAAATAAAATTAAGAACATTCATGGGTCACGAAATATAATACCTATTACGATACAAAATTGTATTATGAATTGAATGAAAAATTCGTCTGTATTTATTCTATACATTTAACATATCAATAGAGTGTATAATCTTAAGTTATATATTTTAGACACATACATTATGTATATACGACATACGCATAAACTATTACGATTTCATTTGACAATATATTGACGTATTCACAGTTCTAAAAGCGATATTGTTATAATATTGTATTTATGCTTTGTATTTTTTAATATAATTGTTGAATATGAATTACCGTGGTGTTCGTAATACAAAATATGATGCCCGTATACCTGTATAAAACATCAATACAGAGTACACATTTATTATGCATTTATTAATATTAATACGCATTGTATAATTGTTATAAATTTCTATGGATTCTGCTAAGTGATATCCGTAATCCATTCCAATTTTTCAACTGACCTACAGTTAATATGCAATATTATATATCATACACAGCCAGTAAAATTACGGTATCATAATTGATTTAATTGGATGAAACTATACACTTAAAATGCATTTTCATGTTAAGTTATTATTCTAAATTCAACGACCATGATAAGTATAATCATGAATGATTGATTTCAATTCATAATTTCTTCATTGTCAAATTCATGACATTATCAATCAATGTTTTCCTTCCTGCATGTCGATACCAACAATTATAACAATAATGTCTAACGAATATTATATCAGGTTTTTATATTTGGTTTTTTTTTCGACTAAGAATAAATAATTAATATCAAATAAATCGATAACCCGGACCAATAAATTTACACTAGTGATATACAAACATTGAGGTTTAGCTATAATTTATGGGCTTACACCTGTATCTCGTTAAATACATTATTTACACAATATACCATGTGATAAAGTGTTCGCAACACGATCACAGTTTTGATAAAACATTATTTATAGACAAACATTTCGTGTATTTTACAAAAGTATTTACGGATGAAAAGTCTCAAGTCCAATTTAAAATAAGTTAGAAAAAATAGTCAGAATATATATTATAGAAGCCAAAAAACGAGCCAGGATAGAATTTTGTTTTATAAAAACTATATTAAAAAGATAAATATATTATTATATTAATTTAAAAATATGGCTGAATGTTGAAATGTTAAAAGGTACTTTCTTAATTTAAATTGAATATCTTAACGTCAATTTCTACATTGAATAATATTCTTATCCGTATCGAAAAAATAGACGAACCATCGATACTGTTGCAGATGACTTAAACCATCATATTTTGATTGTACCATAGGTTATATTATATTATATTTTTAATGAATTATTTTTCAAGCCTTATAGGTATTTGTTTATTTTATAATAAGCACTTCAATACATATATATATAGATCGATCCATTAATTAATAATAACCTATATACATAATTTAATTTTTTATATTATATTATATTGTATTATAAATATTAAATACTGTATTATATTATATTATATTATATCGACGGTAACTAAATATTATAATAAATTCCATTTGTGCATTTTGATACATAATATATAAGTAAATTATAAAATTATATACAAAATAACCATAAAACAACAAAACAACTAAAGCTAATATATTTTTCAATTTGGTTTATCAAATGATACAACGAATTTTTAACGATGTTATATTGTTCATTTTTGTTTCTGTTTACTCGTTGAAACCTACATGTTACAACAACGGTGTGAATTCCAATAGGTCAATAATTATAAACGAAACAAATCGAATCGAATAAACAAAATCACTGAAAAGGTTGCTCGTCGTGTGTCGTCCATTGCTTAACAGCTGCGTAAATAAACTTCAAATTAATAGTAAATACTCTGTATGAAAAAAAATGAATTTAATTGGTTCTAAAAAGTATAAATTGTAGACTCCCGGTCTTTGAAACATTCATCTCTCTCTCCCTCTCAAGCAAACGAGTGCACTCGTCTAGTCTGTACACACATTATTCACACTATGGACGATGTAACACATCAATTTTTCACATTCACATTACACGAGTCCCAGCGGCGTGAGTAGTATAATATTTTAATGTACAAAGTATATTTCATTGTTGTGAACAAAATTATTAGTCCGTCGGGCTGGATGACGATAGGTCGCTCTAAGTGCTACCGTCGGTGTAGCAGCGGGCCTGCAGTACCTAACATTCTACCAGGAAGAAAAATAAACGGAAAATAATTTAACGACCGTTTTCGTCCGTTTCTTATATTATTAATAAACACTCCGTTAAATGGTTTTAAAAATGTCACAAACGGTAATATATAGGGTGGAGCTGCGTGCCACGTTTACGAAAATTGCGTTAACGCCCGGGCCATGACACGTATACCAGACGCCGCCGTATTACAAACTTTATTTTAAGTTCTAACACTATATATAGTAAGATAATAACATTGTAGTGTTATGACGGTACTACAACTATATACATACCTACGGTTTCTTATAACACTGTATTATTATAATATATTATATAGCAGAACTGACGACGGTGACAAACATATTTTGCAAAACTAGAACAACGGAATAATATTGGTATGTTACGATTATATAAAAAAAAAATATCCATACCTGTATTATAAAAAAAGATCGTCAAAATATCAGCGAGCATCACCTGATAATTTCAAACGAACAAAAAACAGGTTTGGCATTTGAATAACTCGAGAGAGTATATAAACTTTAAAAATTCCAAATATATATATTTTGATTAACTATTAAATTATTGAAAAACATAAAATTTTATTATTTTCGTGAAAAAATAGTGTGACAAAACGTTGGTAGTAATACCTTATCTTGATTACAATGAACAGCGAAATCGCTGCAGCGAATAATCAGTTGAGATTAAACACCGGTGGTCATGTCAATATGTATATTCACGTAAAAATCAGTGGATTAGTTTGATATTTTTAAATAAAATAATATTTTATGGTTTTATACGATACCTATATTTTATAATTATTGCAAATATTGAATATATATTATATATAAATGAATCCCTATATATTTCCCTTGGTCACGCCATAACTTGAGAACGCCTACACCGATTTCGCTGATTTTTTTTTTGTGTTCGTAACTGTCAGGACAGGGTTCGCATAAAAGACAATTTTAGGAAAATCTACTAGAAAAGTAGAAAAATGAATGGATGACAATAGTGGTGCTTTTCAGTAAAAAAAAAACTAAATAGTTATTTATAAGGTTGCAGTTATTGGTTATGATTGAATATAATTTTAGGCCTGTATATTATATATTAATTGGTCAAAACCATATAACTTATTAAAAATGCCAAATGGCATTCCTAACGCTAATTGTTCGACCGCTGTCCCGGGAACCTAAACATAGACTTCATAAACAACGCGTTAATAAAACATTCGTAATTACGTACGCACTTCGTGGGGTCTGCGATCCACCGCAAGTGGATTGTCTACCTGAAAATATACTGCTCCCATAATCACAAGCGTATCTCACGGACAACGGAAGGGGCGGGATGGCTATAATATAATATAATCGAACGTGTCCTGACTGATAAACGTAGAGCTTAAATAATGATAGCTTGAGGCTTGTGATTTCCACGATACCTTCGTACCGTCATTTATAAGTGTGCACTAAGAAAGCGTCTTCAAAAATTCGCATTTTAAATGATTCTTGCACAGGTATTTTGAGATTCAAGATGATCGATGAAATTTTTAAGTTTTGAACACCATACACCGGATTGAACAAAGTTTGAATCATATAGAGTTGGCATTTTTAACTGGCAACGATAAGTGCACGGGATCAGCTAGTAGCTTATATTTATATATTATATTAGACTTACTTTATACGTATATTACTCCGAATCTATTAAGCCGTATTCAATTTTACTTGTACAAGTTGAATAAGTTCACTTAATAAAAAAAAATGTATTTGAATATAAGCCCAAGCTTTATTGAAAATATATTTGCAATGCATATTATCGGTCGACAAAAAAGTTCAACATTACAGCAAAGTAACAGTAGTTCGGATCCCGCTAAGACAGCATTTGGTCGAAAATGGCGCTTTAGCGTAATACACGTTTATGTAAATTGGAGAGAATTTTGAAAGACATAATATATTAATAAAACGTTAACTGCGTAATAATAAATATATAGAATAATAATCGATAATGTATTATACCAACAACGATAAAGTAATATAACATAATAGGTACGTCAATATCATTATAGTTTCTCATAAAACGGGAACATATTTACTATACATATAGCATCATAAATCATTTGCATATTATTTTTATTCAACTCCGTAAAATATAGCAAAATAAGGTAAAAATTTGCTTTGTAATATAAAAATTGAAATTTATAATGTACTTAATAATTATTTTTAAATATATTTTTGTACTATTCGCTGACTTTTAAAGATTTTTAGACATATTTATAAATTTTTTCCATTCACAATTTTATCATTCGTTTTACATTATTATGTACCTACCAACAAAAAAAGTATTGTTTATCAATATCAAGTATCACTCGTAAATATCATTTACATAATTTTTTTTTCTATTTTTAAATACTCCTATTATGTCTTTTTCAGTCAAATTCTTATACATGAATTATAGTTATCGTATTATTTCGTCACAAAAGTTTTTGAATTTATAATCTTCCTATTTTCAGTTTTTCATTGACAGTATTATAGCTCTCAGTCAACCGAATTTTAAAAATGATATCGTTATATATTTGATTAAAAATGTCTTGATGGATTAGCGCAGATTCATTGGTTATTATAATGATATAGGTTCATTAAAATCCTATCACCGGTCATAATTATAGTTCAACTACAATAGATGAAGGATCGACGTTGAGATTTTCATTTAACTTAATTTGTTCGATGATATTTGTGCCGTTCATTATACCCGTTATATTGAACATTTAAGTAAAACATATGCTGTGTCGTATCTACACCAAAGAGCAAAAACAACGTAAGGTGCGATATTATCCGACATTTGTGATGAAACGTGCAGGTTTTAAAACTAAAGTTTATTCCGCTCTTATGTTTTAGAACCCTTGCCCATCGAGGTTCATATATACAGTGTTTTGGATGTTTTCCAAGATCAACGACAAAAATCGCTATTTCCACAGACCCGCAGATAACATAATATACTTACAGTGTTCTACGTACCTATATATTATATACATTAAAATGTAAACAGAGTCAAAGATTTTCAACAATAACAAAGATACACGCGAACAGTATATAAGCCAAATTAGTAGTTCCATAATGTGGTACGCTCCGACACTGACTTTGTATTAAAAAAGTTCGGTTACTCGGAGGCTATTTCGGGCGGTTTTGGCAAAGATTCGGACGCAGATTTAGGATTTTTCCCAAAAAAGGAGTGCGGCGGTTCCGGTTCTATGCCGTAGACCATTTGAGTGGTTGTGTTAATCAAAAACAACTCGGGCACATCCGAAAAGTTGAAAGCCACGTCTTTGTGAACTGCAGGTATTATAACGGTGGATTTAATCTTCTAAATCTATCCGTGTATCGTGAATTGTATTTAATGTTCGTTAATGTCACATTATGTGTTACAATTAAATACTATAGTTGAACTCTTAACGAAATAGGCTAAAAAAAAAAAAAATGTTTAAATAAATACTTTAAAATTCCAACGAATGTGATGACGAGTTTTAAAAAAAAAATGGGGTTTATTATCATTTCACGAAATTAAGAGAAAACGGTGATTACTATTTTACGGGTGGCAAGAAGACTTCCAGTCTAAACTGTATATAGATGATTATATTATGTTACATACATATTTACACATAATCTTATATTAAGCTTATGTAGGTATAGGTTTGAGCTAGGTTCTATCCTCGAGTTATAATCGAATTCTTAGGTCCCTGCTGCAGGTAATCGATATTATAATATTATGATAATTATAGCGTTGCGCCTGCTGCTACGCTGTTGATAGCATATTATTACAAATATTAGTATATAACAGTTATTAAAGTAATCAATTTATTTTTACTCTTAAGATATAATAATATGTAATATGTACGTATATGGTATATGTAACTATTTTACTCATATAAAACTAATATACTCTAGTATAATATAAATATTGTTATAAATATTTTCTAATTTTAATTGGAGTTCGGAGGTGAAATTTGATATTTATTTTTTTTTAATTTTCGTTTTAAAGTAGTGCAGAAAAATATTGTTTGATACTATCAACCCTAAGAAAAATATTTTATGTATCTGGTACAATACTAGTATTTGTTTTTGATTATTAATGATTTATTACAGTTTATTTTTAAAATAATAGCTAGTTAACGATCTAAACTCTAAAGACTAAAACTACTTATAAAAATATATTGTTTTAGCTATAATATATTATAGTACTATAGAAAACAAAATGCTGAGGTTTTAACCGGGACAAACATTTAAATTATTTAAACTTTAGATGCGCATATTTAAACTACATGCCCGCATACTGTATTTTATCCGTCTTACGTTATACCGTAACAGATTTGTATAACCAATTTTGTGTTATTAACTTTAATATTAAAATTAATATGATGAAACTTATAGGTTAGCACATTATCTATGAGCTTTCGTTGGTTTTTACGATGTTTTAATTTTCAAGCTAGTTATGTGAACATTATAATATTTTAATATTTTACATACTCATAATAAGTTGCGAAAAAAAATAGGTAACATAAAATGTCGTGAATACCCAACAATAAATCAGATCTAAGAAATAAAATACTTACCTTTAAGTTTGACCATAAGTCAATAAATCGCTCTAGTATTGAAGGTAACAACACCAAATTGGTTCTACTGAACGAACCTTTTGTATGGTGTAATAGTACTACGTTTGTAAAACGGATACCTACAACACATTCCCTTGAAACATCTGATATTCTGATTGGTGCCATTTCTCACCATTCAAAAGACAATCATCAGATTGAATTATTTATTGAAATATGTAAACTAGCTTATCATGAATAATATGATGCACAAAAGTGTTATTATATGAATACAACAAAGAGCCGATCTCCATTAAAAACGTATTTAAATATAGATACAAATTGACGATTGCATAGTTCAACATGCATTAATGTAGTTAACGCAGTTGTATTTTATGATAAATTTGTATAGGATGTACACTTAAGAGGGTGCTACACCCGCATGAGTTCTCTCTGTCTTATAAACGCATAACATACCAAATTGTACGGTCAGCAGATCGTGTTTAGCCCTTTTAGTTTAAAAATTAAGAGTGACTTTACCTCTTTTAAAAATTAAAAGTAAAATTATTATCTAGTGAACCGGCTCATACGTTTTTTTTTTAATTCTTTTTTTAAAACAAGTTATGAGTATGTTAAAATGCACAAACGATTTACAATTTTAAAATACTCATTACTTGCTTTAAAATAAAATCTATAAAAAAACCCTATGATGATCACTAGATAATATTCTTACTTCTAAATTGCATAAGAGGTCGTTCCACTCGGCGTACTCTTAACCTAACAATTTTTTACATACATTTTTAGACATAAAACAAACAAAAGTGACGTCAGTATATACGACGTTCTGGCAAAATGTTGGCCCCGATGACGATGTCATTACGACCTCCTAGTCGCGATTTTCGGCAAAGTATAGACCGTAAACTGTGGTATTATCGCCGGGGGGTGACACCCCTTGACGCGCTGTTGACGACACAATAAGCTTTATATTGTTGGTGTTAAAAATTATGATGATGATAATAATAATATTGTAATAAATAATAATATATTAATATATTATGTCTACGATGACTCGTGGAAAAGCGGTATCACATTCGTCCGACCTCGTCTACAAATACCTCAAAAATGACCTCGAATGCGCTCGGCAGTATTAATATAATATATAATATAAAAACTGTGTGAAATTAATATTTACTATAAAATGTTTGTTAAATCGATTCGCACCAGAGTCTGCCGAACTGTCGTATCGCTCATCTATATAGTAGGTATTATAATATGTATTATATAGGTAACCATAAACCTATTATTATTATTATTAAATTATATATTAATTGTGTAGTGCACGTTTTTAGAGCGTAAGATTCGACGTTTATAATATAGTATATTAAGGAGTTTTTTTTTCTACTCCCTTTCACAAAGACAAAACCCCGTCCCTGCAACTGTGAAATACCAATTAAAAATAAAACGTCGAGTACTCAATTCGCCGTCCCCCAATGACCTAAAAAATCACCAAATTAAACGCCTGAATGCGTGTGTGTGATGTGTTGTGGCGTTAACCACCGATTTTATTAACGTCACGTACTTATCGCTTTTTCATCCGACTCATATATTACACATATCGCATGTGCATTTTATACGATTATAATAGTATGGCATCCACGTAGCGTATGATGTAAAATAATATTCACATGTATTCGGTTTATTTATATTGAGAGTTAAATGTGGTGAGGTGAGTTCATACCAAGTGACATTATGTAGTATTTTGAATGAATTGATTTAGTTAATATTATAATTTATATTAATCACGGTGGGCTGTGGCTATATTCAAATTAAGTTGTCTCTATTATTTTTTTTAATATAATTAAATAAATAATTAAAATTTCCGTGTTTTGTCCAGTGCTACAAGTTTATAACAATGGTTTGTTAATCATTATCAGATATAAAAAGGTGAAAGTAGGTAAACACTCTCAGGGGCGGATCTAAAGCTTGTTTAAAGGGGTGGTGAGTTGGAATATTTTTGAGTGATATATAAAGTACAATGACAATTTTATATCTATATTAATTAATAATTAACTTATATGAGTTCATAAGAGAATCCAATTTCAGTTTAAATACTCTGATTAACAATTATTGTAGTTATTATAATTAATTAAATAATCTTAGTTACAGTTTAAATCTGACTTTACTGAGTAGGTACACAAAAATATCACGTTTTAAATTCCAAAGTATAAAACTTTAAGTTTGGCATGAATGCAGTTCAGCTCCTTAGCGTTTTTTGGATTTTTTTTCTTCAAAATACGTTTTTGGAATGCTGTATTTGATGGTACTTTCAAATAAAACGTTCAAACTTAATTTGTAAGTTATTTTCAAAACATATTTTATTTTATTTTTTTAATTAGTTAATTTCACTACTTATAGATAATACTGTGTAGTCACTTCCGATCATAATTAAGATATTTTTGAATCTTCATATTACGGCATTTAATGCGAGAATTGGCCGCCGGGAGCGCTAAGAAGGCTGATTCTTCAAATAATTCTGCGAAGCGTATACGAATTAAAACTTAGGAACGAATGTAGCTTACTTCCCAAGCGATTTTTTGGAATATTTTGTTTTGGAAATTTTAGTATTATTATGCTCAATGTGTTGGTGAAATCATAGTTTCTACACTGTTTTATGTACATCTTAAAACTAACTAATTAAAACAATTTTTTTTTTAAAGTCCCAATGGGAGAGGGGGTAATGGCCACGTCACGCGTCACCCCTCCCCCCGCGCTATACATTCGCCCCTACACTTTGTTGTACAGTAGGTGTCGACACAGTCAAGTGTCATTGGGTAAGTTGCTGTAATATACCTATGTGTTAAATAAATTGTATTTAATTCGATGTTGAAAACGATCTGAGCATTTGAGCGAAGACAATATAAGGTGTCAACCTATAAAATAATAATAATAACAATAGTAATATTGTTATCGTTCCGCTCAGAATCAAAAATAACGATTTTAGACTTAAGGTAATATGAACCCATATAATAATACCTATAATATATGTATTACTAACAATATGTATTGTATTTTATTTAAATTGATTGTATTTTGTAGTTTTAGAATAACAGGGTAAAGAAATATATTATGTGGAACAATCTTTCGTCATTCTTCACAATGATTGATGTTTTTAAAATGTATCCACATATTTCAACATCAGCCATATGATCTACAAACAAACATTACGACACGGTCGACACATCTGACTAGGGGAATTATATTGTTTATTTGTTTCGAGCGGGTACGTTATGTACTTACGTGTGTTTGCGGTACATAAAATAAAATATAAATATAAAAACAAAAAATGTGTTCGGGCCACGGTTGCCTCTCGTTCTGCGCACAAAAAAAAATACCATCACATGGGACCAGGTAAAAACTATCCGTCGGAAAAAAAAGAATTCTGGCTACGTGCCTGCGTGCGTATACGAGCACGTACGTGCACGTCGGTCGTTCAGTCGGCCGGTCGGCCCCGATCGATCGACGACATCGACGACAACCCGAGGGTGTGCACGCCACGGATATAGTAGGATATACAATTCAAACACATTTTATAAATAACGAAACGGAATTACGACATTCCAGCAGTTTAATACGTCCGGAGGTTTTATCGCCGAAGCAATAATACAGACGCTACACTGCCACGCCGTTATCGGATGGTCGACCCTGCCGCGGTATACTCCAGTTATAATGGCACCTACCATACTACCACACACACACACACGTTCCCACAGATATATACGTATATTCTTGTTCGCCTTATCCTGTATATACCATCATGTCAGTGGCGGGTTTTCGAGTCGCGTTTTTAATGTCCGAAACGAGTAGCTCACTGCGCGTGTACCTGCGATTACACTGCACACGCGTTGTTGTATAGAACACAATAATAGTGTGACGGTGGTGAACATTTTTTTCATCACGGGTCGGCTAACGACTAAATCGTGTTGTCTTTAGCGGTATACAAGGATTACAACACTATGCATGACACATACGACAACAATCTAATCATTTCGTCAAGCTTCTTAGACCCACCAAATACATATTATACGTATATATATTATAAATTATAGAGCCGAGAGTGTTCAATAGCGACTCCGCGTCAATCCTCGGTTGTATTACATATCAGACTCTTAACGCTCTATTTACTCGGACACACTTAGTCGGGTGTTTTATTCGGTCGGTTAAATAATAATATATTATATTGCGTATAGGTAATATAAGATATCCACGCACGCGCAAATTAAAATTCGTCGCCTTAAAGTGAAACAGTGCGTATCTCAAAATGAGATTATCGTCAATATTAACAAGACGAGTGATTCCCCGAGCATTTGTTTATCATTATTAATATCTTCATTACTCAGGATTCACTGGCAATCCGGTTTTCGGGACATCGATGATCAAATACGCGAAAACGAGACGTTTCCGATATGTTCGTTCCTAGTGCACTATAGGTACTACATAATCCTACAACGAACCATCGAATATGCCTGACGAATGTTTGAAAAAATGCATAAACCTACCCGACATCGTTCTGTACACATAATACACCGAAGATAACCGGTCGTATTCAAGTTCGTGTATTCTCTATTTCGCAAGATACGAGTAAATGTTTAGCAAACAGAAGTCCGGTTTCGTTGTTGTACAATGTGTGCTGGGCGTCGCCGTTATATTATTGATCCTTTCATTTTTACCGGTGTGACTTTCGATCTAAAATTTCCCCAGAAAATGCGACTATTTAGTATCGTTGGAATAATAATTGTGATCAAATTTTAAAACGTTTTTGAAGTTGTGGTAATTTTATATCGTACATTAAATTGGAATGTAATCATCTTACAGACGAACCTTCACGAACTAATAGAAGAGGATAAATAAATGTAACAACTGCTGTGCCGGTATAACCAAACAACAATCCTTGCAGTGCAGGATGACTAACATACAAATTAATAGGTCGATTCAATAAGAGGAGCAGCCACATTCCACAGCTCCACTCCCAAAATTAAATACTTCACAAGTATCCAGAAGGCCGACAATCACCCGCCGTTTCAATCACCTGTGAGATGTGTACTCCCTTCTAACATCACTTCTCCATCTTCATAGAAAATATCGTTTTTTTTTTTAACTCTACTATTCCAACTGGTTATTGTGTAATTTATTTACTTTTTACTTTTATTTTTTCATTTTCCCTCACTTGGTTTATGTTTAAAATAAACATATTTAATATGATATAAATATATTGAATTATATACAATATCATAGCGTTATTAATAACTTTTGAGTTAGCTATTAAACTATGCCATATTATCCTTACACCAAGAAAAATTAGTTTTACTCAAATATTATAGCGTTGTTAGTAAAAATATCGATCGAATAAAAGATCCACTTCCGTCTAATCAAAATGGCACCGTCTCAACGAACGAAAACAACTATCGACTTATCCTGTAAGAAATCTTTATTCATCAGCTGATATTATATGGAGAAAACGATTTCAAAAATGGCCCGTTATCGTTTACCTGTCAGTGGCTAAAGAATTGATGCCATTTAAATGTACGCGCACATGTACCATCTAATGCTGGCGAGTGTGCCTGTGTGAACACTATCGCGTAATGGCTTTTTTAGCCATTATATTCAAAAACGAATTTGAAGGTAGTTTTAGTGAAATTAAATTACATACTATATATATTATACACATACACACAAGATGCATGCATGACTTGTATTATAACTTATAAAGCATTGTTACGGCGTAGGAGCATTTCGTCTTGTTGTCGCACACGTTGATATTTCATCTCGACGTCGCGCGTCGTGTGCGTGTATAATAAATGTGTTTTATTAAAAAAAAAAAAAAATATTAAATAACCGAAAATAAACGAAAAACTTAAATGATATATATATATTCATGTATATGGAATTTTCGTTGGACATTTTAATGTAAAAGGGCGCAAAGTAAACGGTTTTTCACTTCCAAAGAGGGGTAATTTATGGTTATTTTTATTACTGGTAGCTGCTGTTGGCCGAAATTATTACGGTGAAAATAACGTTTTCCGCGAGAATTTGCTTATACAAATATATAGATACACATCTCCGTTAAAACTCCGTTGACCGTTTTGCTACGTTTCGTCATAATTTCACCATCAAGCAATGATTTTTCGCTCCTCCTGAAATCCAACCGTCATTATACAAGAACGCGCGGTTCCACACACATGTTGTCTGTGCATCAAATAATAAATGGATCAATGTCGACTTTGACCAAAAAAAAATTGAAAGGGATATAGAACAATCGATATGAAATGATGAAAACACCAATCAATCACACCCATGCCAAACTCGTTTATTCAGATTTATATATTTACTCATATTACCTATATAGCTACTGTGTTTCGATGTACTATTTGGAGGCATATTAAACAATTTTGAAAAAAGGGACATTTTGTAGTATCAATATGATTATGATTATGTTGAACTTTTGCATAATATTACAATAATAAATAAACAAACCAGAACGGGAATATCACAATTAGCATACTTAAATTGTTAAATTTTAAATAATAACATGCACGCACGTGCTTATTGTAATTTTGCGTTTGTTATTTAGTTTTGTATTGTTTTGTAGTTTTGTGTTTATATACTATTTTTTTACCTATCAACTTACTATATTCGTGACCACCAACGTATCTTGCGGGAAACCTTAATTATGTCGATACAGACCCTTAGATTTTATATTCGATTTAGACGTTCATAACAACGAATAAAAAATAAAACTAACGAATTCCAAAAAAAAACTTATTTGCACTGTCGCTGTTTTTGTCGCTGTTGTTATGCGCCATTCGCCTTAACAGTGGAACGTATAAGCTCGTCCAATTCAAAGGACAATTGTTTCCCCAGAGACGTGCATTATCTTCTATAACACACCCGAATAACCTGCGACGTAATTCGACAGTACAGGTACAGATACCTCCGAAATTGAGTTAAAATATAAGTCGTATAAAATAAAATACCTCCACGCGTCCATCTACCCTTACGTGGCTGACGCTCCTTCTCGCTATATTTTCGCTCTACTGTTTCAAGTCACGTCATCCAATGGATCTGTCGAAATTAAATTCCTATTTATTACTGGGATTTCCATAGTTCAACAGCCACACATACTCATTATAATTGAAAAACATTGTTTGCTTATTTTATTTCCCGACCCTTTTTATGTAGCACTACTAATTACCATGCATTTTATACATTATTTTACCTTCTACTCTAATTACTCGGACTGAAACGTAGTACGTTCATCCACCTACTGTAATGTATTTTAATGTTATATTTAACAACATCCAACTCTTGCGTGTAAATATATATATATATATTATATATTTTCCATGTCACTTAAAATCATACATAGGTAGTATATTTAGTGGGATTACAATTTTCGTAGGTGTAAATGTATTACCCACAAACCAATCGATAATTTAATAGCCAAATATTGTATCGTGATTTATAAAATCAAATATCTAGAAAAAAATTATTTTTTATTAATTCCATGTAATTTTGAAAACCTTGAAATTCGGACTAAAAGTGTTTTAGACCACGCTGTTAGCTATTTAAGTGTCCTAACCTCTCTCGATGGAGCACTTTAATGGTTTCTATTGAAATAATTCTGAAACTAAAATATCATCCCCACGAGCACACGGAAAATTCTATTGGCAGAGGAAGAACCTTTTCTGCTCGATATATGCAATTTAGGTAGACTTTGAAGCGAAAACTGTAGTTTGAGAAATCGGAGCGTTTGATTTCCGTTTTATTCCACCTGAAACTCAACTCTAGTTATAACAGCTTCGTCAGCAGAAATACTAAATTCGACCTGAATCATCGTCGACAATAATCCGTCCATTGGTTAATAGGACAACGTGTTTGACACATTTTAGTATTTTACAGAAACTTTGTGTTTGCACTTAGCTAACACTTCGAGTTACGACCACAACCCATGAAGTGTATTTGGTATATACATACCTAAAACATACAGCGTACATTTTAGATCAGTTTATGTGGTGAAGTTGTTATAACGTTTACTTGACATGCATCCAATTTATTGTTACTTAAATCAAAAACCCAATTAATTTATACCGTACAGTTTAGTTATAGTTTAATGTTAGTTATGTCTGTATTATTGATACACAGTAGACATACAACGTAATGTAAAATACTTGCTGAATTTCAGGAAATTGTTAGTATGGGTACTTACTAATATTAGTTATATATATATATTAAAGTTTTATTACATAAATTATATATTAAATTTACCTCAATAATAAATTGAAATTCTTAATATAGGTATTAACAAGTAACAACGTCAACAAAAATACCCATATTATTATTTTCCACCCATTGAATTTCTTAAAATAAATTCTATCGTATAAAGTTTAGTACGCGTTTTTTATAGCCAAAAATAGGTACCTACTTTGCTATTGGTTAGTTTCGCTTAAAGAGCTACGTTAATCGTGTTAATAAAAAAATACTTAAGGTTCATGGTTATAAAATTATAAAACAATGTTCATACGTGAACTTCAACCGGACGATACTTAAACTCGTTTAAACTTTTTTTCATTGGGTACAAGATAAGTTAAATGAACGTGAACTTTTTATCAAAAATAATTTTTATTGATAAAAATACATTTTCACGACACGACCAATTAAGTAAAAACTGGACTTATCAGTAGGCTGATTCCATGGCAATGTGTGATATGGGATGAATATTAATCGATGGCAATAATATGCTAATAATATGAAAACTCAAACCAATTTATAGAAAGATCAAGATACCTAACAAAAATGTTCATTAAATATTTGACAGCTTTTATTTATCAATAATTATAAGATTCCGAAAACAATATAATTTATGTAATTAAATTAGAAATATCATACTTCTTGCAATAAGAATCCCGATGCATTTATCTAAATATTCGATTAAAGGGTAGATTGGCAATGGAATCGATAAATTGGCCAGGACGATCACCAAACTTGACCCAGTGTTTAGGTTGTAGGATTACCAAAAAAATATTAGGCCTTCTGAGTTTTAACAAAATCTTTTTGAGACCTGAAAGAAAACATGGCAGACATTTAAAAATATAATAACTGTAATAAAATATCCGCATTACATCGAATGAGTGTACATACTGACTTTTCTATTAATTAACGTAATATTTGTTTACTTATATGCCAGTTCCTGATTGTTTATAATATGTTTATAAATTATCGGTTATTAGCCACCACAAAAATCAGTTAATCCTGAAGTGTTTCAAGTATTATAAGTCCTGCAAAGTTCAAACAATTATAAATGTTCTCTTTACTCGCCTCAAAACCCTAAGTCGTATAATGCAAAGTAGCGCAATGTTGTTGGAGTATATATTATTTTTCAGTTTCAAATTTCATTTGTGTAGGTATTCATGATTCCCTAAACTACCATAAAACGCCAATATTAGAATTTTTAGAGTTTGTGGAAAGGAGGCTAATCTGTATTTTATTTTCTCGGTTATCGTCCAACGAATATCATCAGTATGTAGATCTGATGCTAGTTAATTAGATTTTTTTAATTAAAAATAATATAATCCAGTTCTCGCTTTACTAGACCATAAAAATAATTAATGTGATAAAACAAAATCTACGATTTGACCAAAAAATTCATAGAGAAAAACATTATTTACCCCCAATATATTTTGTTTAAAAACAGAACTTTGAAAAAAAACCAACTAACAATTACTTCTAAATTAAGCTGCACCACTTACACAATTCTTCTGCTGTACTTTAGACAAAGTCGGAGGAGGGTTAACTTCACACACATTATAATAATTCATAATGATAATCTGTTCAATAGTATTTATATCCACCATTATTATATTTTGTGTGAAGATCGACTTAAAATAAAATGCTTAGAAAATACATGGTCACGACCTTCCGTCAAAGTAAAAGTGACCAGAGAATTATTGTGAATAAAAACTCACATAAATCAGTCAGCACCGAATGTTAAGCCATCCACTATCGACCGTTTTGCACCGAGCTTTATTATAATATATTATTATTACCAAAGTACTTAGCCGGGGGCTAGAGCGTAGAAATCTCTGCAAAGGGATAAATGGAAATTTATGAATCGTAGTGGTGCACATATATTATATATATATATATAATATACATTATAGGTATATATATGTGTCATAGTAGGTATATAGGAACGCTGATAGAAATTCCCAGCGTTTTAGATTACTGTTTCCATAAACGTTTTTCGCTCGTGGATATTTGTGAATAAATCGGAATAATAACGCTTTGATTGAACAGATAACCGTGAATATTATCGAAACTAGCCCCGCACACTTGCGAAACGTGTAAACCACCCTCGCGTGACGATTGGTTTTCTTTTTTTTCTTTTACGAGCTCAATTAAGTTACGGAACACATAAATACGAAAAACGAATTTTACGCTTCCCGCATTTACCTAGCGTCTAGCGATAGTATATATTATTATTATCTCACACGCCCCTCGTATATTTTCTGTTTTTATTTTATTATTATTATTATTATTCTTATTATTTATTTTTCGTCAGTATAAAACCTCGACATCGACCTGCATACTAAAATGTTGGCTTACGTTATGACCGTGGATTTATTATGGGAATTCGTGGTGAGTTTTCTTTTTTTTTTATCCGCGTGTGTGTTTTGTAATATTTCTATTTTACTCGAAAATCATACAAAACTCGGATATATCATAAAACATGTGGAATGGTTGTGTTTTTACTACTAACCTATACTATGCCGCTAAACCTGTTTGGAAATTGATATCTCAATTGCATACAATGTTGTATCGAAAATCAAAATATCTTTGACGAGTTTTCTTTTAGTTCAAATATATTATCGACTTATTATTTATGATCTATATGAATAATAATAATAATCCATGTTCAGTTCTTAGCAATTATTTTTTTTTTTTGACCTTCAGCTACATAGGCCATTGGGTTAGTAGCAAAAATTCGTCGCCAAGAACCTGGGTGGGTCACCCATCCGGGAGATAACCGGACAACGTTTGAGCACAGCACACGTTAGTGACTGCGGCCAACCACCGTACAACATAATATTTGTTAATTTATCTCAACAAAAAAATATGTATTTAATTTGTATATGACGTAACCAGTGACGTAGACATGAATTCCTATTTGGGGGGGGGGGGGGGGTATATTATATTCATAATTTCTAAGATGAATCGCTAGGTAACCACGCTAATATTATACATACATAAAAAAGGCCATTGAGGGATCCATCCTCCATATCCTCCCAGTGAATATGCCCACGCACGTAACAATAATGTAATAACAATATAACATGTATATGAAAGCGTTTATGAATTAATGAAAAATAAATCTACACAGAAAATATTACTTCCGTTCAAAATATCGCTGTGCCAATTTATTGTTTACAATTTTGGTTCCATTTCGAACCATTTAATCGTTTAAACCATACTATGTATTATCGTTTGAAATAAACACGAGGTCAACCTCACCACTCTACAGCTGTATTATTGCAGTAAGAGAATGTCGTACTATAAATTCTCCACTTTGAACTGTACAGGAATAGACAAACCGTAAAACGATAACCGTCTCTTGATTATTCAAACTAGCTCGTAGCGAAATCGTTAGGAACACCAGTATGTATATAGTTATAATGTTATGGGTCGTATTCATTTCAAGCATTTGAACTGTAAGCGTTGTAAATGTTTAATCTGAAATACGATTAAACGTCATGACATAACGCGTGTACACAAATAATATTATATTATGATTTATAAAATATGTATACTTACAACACGATATTACCAAGTATGTCAATATTACAGATGCAAAACTATTACTACTGCCACCGACGTTATACGGTCTTAAACGCACATGGACATTAAAAAGAAACCTTGTACTGACAAAGCACTCCAACGGACGACACGGATTCCGTTTATCAAATAATATAAAATTTATGATACATGGGTAAATCGAAAAAAAAATGTATTATTACATCAGTATATAAAGTGATCGGCGATGGTCTCTATTATTGGACTAAAAATATAATTACGATCCGATGTTTCATCGTATAAGTAACCAGTACTGATAAAAACGTATATAATATATTATGAAATCCATTTTAATGCACGCTCCAGAAGAACATCGGACTAATACGCGCAGAACTGATATCACATTTTACACGGTCGATTGGGCGACCCGAGCGCATAACTTTGTGTATGTTTTTTTTAATAATAAAACAGCAACAAAAACTATTTAGGTCCATATAGGTTGCGAATACGGTGTCCGGACACCACCATCGTGTACCTATATTATGATGTATCGCACTCTATGATAATAATAATATGTCTACTGTACACAATAACTATTAGTATTGTCATCACGCCATTGAGTAAATTATATTATATACTTCACTGTAAATATGATCTCGACCAGGCTGATAACGTTAAAATAGTCGAGACTATAAAGGCTCTCTAGTCGAGACGGTCTTAAAACCATAGTTTTACCCACAGTGATGTATTTATCTAGAAAAAAATTAATAATAATAATATAAATTGTAATGACTGTAGTATATTATTATGTCTACTAAATAATGTTGTCGTTTTTAATGATCTTCTCGGGCAAACGCCTTGACTTTCAGAATTGTGAACAACTAAAAATATTATTTTAATTGAGTTTATACGAAATGTGCTTCATTTAAATTAGATATAAAATAAGACTTTAATAATATAAAAATATTACTATATTGCGTAAAATAATGGAGATATGACCAACTGAGTGCCGTGATATTATATAGTAGAGTCAATAAATATTTTGAATTAGGTTTACCGTTTCACATAAAGAATGTTATATTTTAAATCAATAAAAAAATTTTAAAATATTATAATACTTATGACGTGTTGTATCACAGGTATTCGATTACTGTAGTTTAGTAGTTGGCATATATTATCAAGTATGTACATACTATACGAGCTATAACAGGTGTCACCAATTAATGATTTTGAAGAGCCACATTAAAAATTTTGAATTTGTTCGCGGGCCATCAAAGTTGCAGACGTCGATAAAAACCAATGAACAAAAATGATAAATTACAACACTAAAACGTATAATAATAACAGTTTTTACTTTTTTTTCTTGTCTGCGGGCCGGATAAAATTTGTCCACGGGTTGCATGTAGCCTGTGGACCGCCATTCAGTTACCCTGCACTATAACAACCATAATTATTTAAGCTATGTACACACTATAGTAATAATAGTAGCCCAAAAACTTTCATATTTAAATACCTAATAACTGATAAGTAATATCATATCGTTATCTAAATCCTGTTCCTCTACAGTTTCACAATTTCACCATCGCCGAGAATATAAAAGAAAAAATTATAATAAAAGATAATCCAACTGTTATATTATTGTTGTTGTAATTTAATAGATATTAAAACATGTACAGTTATTATAGTATTACAATAGTCTTGTTCATTTCTAAAAGCTCCTTCAACGAATACATTTTTTATTATGTACATTTGTATTTATAAACACAAGAATTAATTTTATCAAGATTTCCGGTCGAAGATTATAAATGAGGTAATTTGTCAAATGTATTATTGCACTGCTGTAACTTGAGTTATATTTATTTTTATTTAAAGCATCAACATACATCATATGAGAAGGTGAATTTTTTTAAAGTATACACTTATTTTCTAGAAAAGTACTATCGTTTTTGGAAATATTTTTTTTAATAATTTAAAGTCATTATATTAAAAATTATTTTTGAAAAACAATTACATTTATTAGTTACTATTTCTATTGTTTTCATTTTTAAAGTTATTTACTTTTTTGAATGACGGTATACATTTTTAATATCATATTTCATAAAAGAAGAATTTAATAATAATTTAAATTTAAAAAATCAAATAAATAATAACGATAAAAATAGAAAAAAATATCATTTTTTCCATGAACGTTGTTTTAATATGACTTCAGATTATATGTAAAAAAAAAGTATTTATAAAAAATGTTAATACTTTTTAGGAAAACGAGTGTTTATCTTTTAAATAATCGACTTTATTACACATAAGTAGGTACTATCACTATATATAATATATATATATATATACGATGAGAGAAAATGTCCCATGCATACCACGATACACAGATATGTTCTAATGTGCAAACTCCGTTTATATCATTACGTAAAGTAAATAATACACCACGCTATATTATATTAGCAGACAGCAGTTGAGTCAATGTTTGTACAAGCTAATTTTATTAAATTCTTCGAAAAGTTAAAATGAAGAAAAAGGTTCCAGTGAACTGTTATTACTTAAATTATTTAAATTTTTATCTGTTTGTTGTCTATTTCCTTGACGTTTTATATCGATATGAGCACAATCATACACTCATACTCCCTGCACTAATGAATTGTCCGTTTCATTAATTTCTTGTTATATTTTGTTTTCGAAATCACGTTCAACAACAAACAACTATAAACCACCTGACCGGCTGACCCACCGACAGTTCATTCATCCGGCGCTAAAGATACAAATTATAATGACGTAATAACATGTCTTACGAAACGATTTATGCGTGTACATATGTGACACACAATTTTATTATTAACCGCATTTGACTGAATGACGACCGATAAGCAAATAACGATAATTCATATTTATTTTATTTTTTTATTTTCTACTGTGATTACACAACGTCTCAAAAAATCCATTTCTGTTCATTACCATCGTAATATTGTGATAAAAATAATAACTGTTCAGTGGGAGTTTTTTTTTGTGCATTTTGTTTATTATATGCATTAATATTATAAATTTACCTGACCTAAAATCTTATAATTATCGTCTGGCGTAGTGGCGTGATAATATATATTTATAATATAGGTACGTATATTATTTACATGTTTCAGAAGGTTAAAATGTGTATTTGAAATTTTGGGTGAACAGCATTTTAATTTAGGACTTTCTCCACGTATTACCCACCTGGTACCTACGAATTACAAAAGAACAAAAGTTATATATTTGTTTATATTTAATGCACCCTTGTCGGTACTCTTGATAAAATATATAATGTGATACTATATAACTTGATAGTATAATATAGTAGCTTAGCGCGGCGCATTGGCTGCTATCAGTCACGAAATGCGACTGAGAGTAAGTAACGCACGCTGCTTCTAGTTCCTGGATGGGTGACCACCCGGTTCGTAGTAGAAAAAACTTTGACACACATACACGTGTTGCTTACCTAATGTAAAAACCGTAAAATCACCGTACCAATCGTACCAACCTCAGACCACAGTTCATAACCCCTATGATGCCCATAGTCGTCGGGCTGAAGTCCATTTTAAAAAAAATTAAAATTAAATAATATAATACAGTTATAATTCTGAGTTTGATTTTTTTTTAAATTGAATTTTATCTCAAATGTCTCTACTGTGTATATATGGTCTTATTTTATAATAAGAGCTTTATAACAGTTGTAACTTGAACACTTTGACTATTATAATATATTATTTAAGACCAATATTTTTACTCTTTTATAAGAAACTTTTTTGGCAAAAGTGCTTTTTTGAGAACCAGTTGTTAAATGATATTATTTCATGGTTTTGGGAGCTATTCAACGATGGTTTTGAATGTCCTTAATTATATCGGGTTCCAGTTCGATTGTCCCCCAATCCTTACTAAGGATTTTAATTAGATTACAAACGTATGGGTATGTATGGTATGTACAGTAGTAAACTAGTATCATATTATATAATATAGTACCACACTATCGCGTAAACGTTAGACACAATATACACTATACACATAATGATAAATATTATAATACTATAATAATACATATTTAGATTTGTATCATCTATATAATATATATTGTATTAATTAGTATGAAACAATTACGATGGAAAACATGATGAAACGATATAGATTTCGATTTTAAGTCCCTTTTCTTCGAATCGGCTGCCTATTATAATGGAATACTAGTAATATTATACAAAGCAATATTGAGCTTATCGTATGTGTACTATTAAGTTTGTTGTTTCCGGCGATTTCTGACTCGGACGCACATTTTGGTGTGTGGATTTCGTATATATTTATTTTATATATCATAATATGCAACTTTGGCAATAATATCCGATGAAATTTATTGCCCTGGAACCGGAATGCGCGAGGGGGATGGAAAGAGTAAATACGGCCATTATCGCCACCTGCATGTCGGTGTGTGTGAGTGTATATGACGTGTGTGTGTGTGTGTGTGCATTTTTTTGTCACCGGCAATAGCCCAAAGCACACACGTGATTGGACGGTTGACTCAAAGATTACGCTCGTACGACCGAAATAAACACAGCAAAAAAATACACCCCTATATGTGCGTAAAATCATTTTGGAAACTATACAGTGATGTACATAATACTATATCATCCGCTTTATTTATTCAATACACCCACACTCAAAAACACACATATACATGCCTACAAGGTTACAACCTCCTTTGCATGTGTGACAAACAATACCTATACAGTTCCCGAACATAATAGTATAAGTAAAATATTATGTGAAATCGAATTATTTTAACCGTTTAAAGTTATTATGGGTCATGAATTGCATACCACATAATGTTAGATATTAAATATTTTTGTATTTACCGTTTGAACCGAATTGAACACAGATTTGATTTTCACGAGACCGTTTATTTATATAGAAATTAATCGTTTCATTTCTATGTACAACAGCCGAAATGAGCGTATCGCATAATAATTGTCGACGATAGTGTGTGTACAACGAAAACGTAATGTGCCCCATGAAATACGAAAAGTCACACACGTATATCACACCGTTCAAGCTGAATATGAAAGAAAATATATGAAGGTGCAATCGCAATAGTAAAGAGCAGCCGCATTTCAGAATTATTTCTTCTGTACGCGACGTACATACAAACAAAAACAAAAGACGCTTGTACGAGTGTATTATATATATACTATTTATATATATAATATAGTTTATATATATACAATATGGGTTATATATATAACTAATATAGTACCTATGTACATATACAGCGGAGATGGAACAATTAAGGGAATACCGTGACAAAACAACTTTCACGGTGAACGAAAGTTTTTCAATTTCGCGTCTTCTGGTTCGAAGGGTTTTAATAGAGAGACTATATTAATATGTATACGTTCGTCGCAGCGAGCGAACCCGTTCTTTTAGTTTTCTATTGCGTATTATTTATATCATACAGATAATTTAACGTGGATAAAGATATGGAGACATCAGCAACAAAGTGTGTCTAAAAATGTAGGAGAGTCGTAGATACTGAGTTTAATTTTCCTCTTGGAGATGCACGTCGAGTTAGTATGTAGTTAGATGTATTTATGTTGTATTTGAAAACTTTGGGTATTTTAATACTTCACTGCCACCAGACTCCCCCCCCTCCGTCTCAGTAACATTGAACACAAGTTTTCAACTCAACCTTTACGATTACATAAAAAATTATTAAATGTCCGTGAGTTTTAAACGGTGATATTTTATTTCGGGGCATCGGGAGTGCAAAAATAATAACTAAAACTTGTCGCAGTTAACTTTTAACTTAATAATGTATTGTACACAAGTTGCGAGAAACGTTCAGAATTCTGTAAGCCAGAAATCTAAATTCGGAAAACGTACCGTCACACAAAGCACTCGCCAAATAATATAAGATTGTATCACCGTAAGTATACATCACTATTATAAGCGTGAATTGATGGGAGCTTGAAGGTGCTTATAAACATCCTTAGGACTTAGATTTATTTATTATCCAATAATGTGAATAGCTCTACTCAGATATTTTTGTAATATTCGTTGGGTAAGTGTTATTTGTGCCCACAATCAACTGATTGTCGACTTATATCTTTAAGTTTTCATTGTTTTATACTTTTATTATTATATTCAATCTCGCTGCATAAAGTTTACGTGATTACTATCTGTTCAAGGTTACAAACAACGATGCGCTTACCATTTCTATTAGGTAGGTAGTTTTTGAACGTCAAGTATGTGTTTCTTCATATTTTCTTACGTTATTTTATAAACTGCTTATCGTGACTGTAAACCATTTAAAGGAATATAATAGTATACCTATGTACAACGTGGACATTTAAGTTGGGTACTATACGCGTTTATTTACTATGTAAGATACACATGGTTACAAAGCGGACGTGGTTGAACTACACACTGAGACAGAAGCGTCTATATTTTATACTATTGTATTGTACACGCGTATCGTGGTAGTGGTAACAGTAATGTGGTATAATCACTTCAGGCTATGTCGTCTGTCGTAGTCGTACTCGATCGGACTTAGTATAGAAACGCAACGAGGGAAAATCCGTTCAAATCGTTCCGGCGCGATTGACGTGACAGACGACCGCGACTGGGCGCTTAGAGACCGTCGCGCACTCACTCGTTTGTTTGAACAACTTAGCCAGGAAACTAGATACTTTCTCATGTGTATTTCTCGGGAAATATCAAATGGAAAACAATGTTTAACCAGACGAAATCGTTTCGCACACATTGTCACCTATTATAATAGTATTATAACGTATTTTAGGTTAAGTAAGGTACTATAAGGCCGACGCAATATCGTTTGTTTTCGTAAATACGTATATATTATTATTTCCATTGTTTTACTTGAGTATATTTACATACACATTAATAATAGTGCCACGGTAGCCCTTAAAATCTTTGCGATTTTAGACGATGTGATACGGAAAATCATTCGTTCCTAATGGGTTCTTTGTATTATTATCGGAAACAAACCAATAAAATAAATCCTGCAATAGTGCAGTAATAGTGCTTATTAAAAATATAGTCTGGTGACAGTCGAAAGATGAGACATATAGGCATAATATGATATTATATATAGAATGATGTATTCTCGAGTACTAACTATTTTTGATTTTTTTTGAATGATAATCAAACATCTTCATGATCCAAAGTTACCTATTGTAAAAGCGTTAAATAAGTACCTACCTATAATAGTAAGTAGTCCTATCTTGCTGTTATGTTGCAATTACGTATGAAAACATTTCGAATTTCGATGATTTTTTCCAAACGTTCTACTATTTTTCAGAATAAACGCGGTTTGATAGTGACGTTATCAAATGCATATATTTCACGTACCCTATCCATCTGGTTGGTACTTTAAAAATTTGTGGTTATTAGAATTACAGGATAGTTACTATTTCCATCGTTTTTATAGATGTCTGAATAGTTAATACAATAAGGCCTTTTTTCATCGTTCAGAAAGTACGTACCTTACTTTCTTATAGACGTTATGAATATTAAAATTACGTGGCATAGCGTTTTTAAACGTAATTTTTTTAGAACGATATATCGATGGTTGCACGACAAAAGGGACAAGGACATATATCAAGAGAGCAAAAAAACGATTTTTATGTTGTTTTTAATTTCTAACTCTGATAACTTTTTCTTCGTCGAGTTTTCAGGTTTTTTTATAAGTACATTTTTAATAATATTTTTATTGTTTTTAAGGTCATATAATTTTAAATTAATTATATTAATTATTTAAGTATAAGGAATAATTTTTATAAAATAATTTGAATTTTTGTCGCTTGTACCCCAATTGTGTTTATTGTTGATAAATGTTTTGTCACTTATCCCCTTCTAATTGTATTTGCATTTATTACATAGTTTAAAAAATAAATGCAATTGCATTAGGTACGTTTCCTATAGTAAAAAGTATTAAAATAAATAAGTTTGTAAAGTATAAAATAAATACAATTACTGTGTTGAAAAACGATGTATTTTAAAAATTTAAATGTATATTGTTAACAATCAATGGATAGTATTAAAATATATTTAAAGCTTGTTAAAATATTAAATTATTACTGAAAAGTCAGTTATTAATATATAGGAACTTGTCAAGTATCTTATGAAATATTATGATGAAAACAAGGTAACTAAGGTAATATTATATTATTGTCTAACATTATAATATTTAATTGGACTTGAATATTGTAGATGTACTACAAACATGAAACTGTAATTAGTTGACAAATCTAATCTAGGTAATTACAAAAAAGCAAATTCATTTTGAAGAACGATAAGATAGTTTGTTGATCATAAAACATCGTAATCAGCCGTTTCGTCGTTTTGGAACATTTGTCACTTGTTTTATGCGATAATAATAATTAATTAATATAATAATATTATAATTTATAATTCCATAACGTCATTTGGTCCCCATATAATTTATGCTATTGGCGTTTGGGCCCCAGAAATGTCGCTTAGACTTTACATATTATAACTGTCGTTTGTATCCTAAATTTAAAAATTCGATAACTGATTATAAAATGGTCACACTGATATATCAGTGACACATTATGATACATCTAAATCACATCCAACCAATAATAAGAAACATGTCGCTTAGACCCTAATGTCGTTTATCCCCTTTTGTCGTGCAACCATCGAATTATTAGACAACGAGTAGGCACAAAAAAAACCAATAATATGAGAAATTTGACGATCTCGTCGCTAATATTCTTCGATAATGGGTAAGTAAAAATAATAATTAATAAAGTATAAATCCTATTCATATAACAATAGATAATCATATTAAGTATGTGTAAAATGTACCGCGGCCGTGCGCATCATATTAATTTATAACGCGTACGGTGGACACGGCCGCGGTGAATCGTTTTCGACGATAGGTACTTCACGACATAAAACTATTATCGAGACACTCGCCGTCCATTGTTATTGAATCTGAAGTGCGTATAATAAAATATATTAACATTGTTTCCTCTTCGAGATACCGCAAGTGTATTAAAAAATAATAAATAATACTACAATGGTTGTGTGTTATGCACTACAAATATTATAATATATATAAATTCGGGTTAATGTGGTTACACGGTGTAATGAAACTTCCGAGTAAATATAACAAATAAGTTTTTGCCTCTCAAGATGCGTAGACATTGCTTCGTTGACTTATATATACCTATACGCTATCCGGAAAACGTACCTTAATCATAATAAAACCATATTAAAGTTATATAATATGTTTGCGCCAAGAAATTCGTCGTCGTACATTTCTCTAAACACATTTATTATTATAACATAATACAATATTACCATATCTAAATTATACGGTTGGGTGGTTAGAGATAATATATTATTCCACGTGATACGATTTTACGAATATACCCGCCCGTAATCGCGTGTCTATAGTCTATACGTTACACATCCATGTGTGTTTCGACCTGTATAACACACATATTATACCTGCTGATATTTAACTACATATCTATAAAATAATTTTATAAATTGCGACGATGATGATGATGATCATCATCATCATCATGTACGAGTATATGCGCACATTATTACAATTATGACCGCGCGTCATGTACACCGACGTACCTATATAATATAATATGTATATCGACGATACCATAATAATGTAATATGTAAAAGTGTTTTACGATACGCGACGATACGGTAAAATATTTAATGCGATATCTATTGATTTTAATCGTAATCGATATCGCGTTGTGCCGACGACGAATATAGCGCTCGTATTGCTTTCCCATATTGTACTTTCGCTGCTTAGGATCAATTATTATTGGCGTCGTCGTCGGTTGCTTTTAAGTGCCCTATTTTTTTCAATCACTCGTCAACCGCATGGCCAATCTAAAAGACGTGCGTAACACATTTCGGCGACAGACGACTTCCATATCGCGTTTCTAAGGGTTCGCGGTTGATGATGAAAAATTATTTATACGGACGCGGCGGCGACATCGAGACGGGGCGATATAATAATATTAATATATGCATATATATACATATATAGCAGCCCGATCACATGACATTATGTATGTATACATTATGTATAAACGTTGATGATGACAAATAATCGATTCGAATTCCGGTATACGAGAGACGTATATTGTGACAGTGTATATGTCCTTCCTTCACGTGACGTGTGTAATAACTAATTTATTGTTTATACACGTAATGTATATTGTTAGGTATATTAGGCGTTTAATAGCATATAATGTGTTGTATAATGAAATTAGGTATCTATGTTTATAAAAACGGAATAATAACTGAAACCTAACACAACCATGGCTCACCCCCAACACTATTATAATAGTAAACAATAATGTATTTGTTCGTTATGACCGGCGCAAGTCAAAATGAATATCGGCTAGAGAGTGGTCGGTGCAGAGCATCGCTTTAATCAATGAAACACACATTTACTTGTGGCACTCACATAATATATATACGTATCACCATATATATATATATATACAATTAATCAAAATTACTTGACAGCAGCACTTTCCCATTTTACGTCGTCTTCATATCGGTTCCCCCGTCGGGCGAAAAACCTTAATCTCTCTCACCACCCTCCTCTGCCACCTATACTACCTATCACATATTTGAACGTACACAGTCTATCTTATCCAACTATTTCCCAGTTCCAGTCATACTTCACGTCCAACCGATTTCCTGTCAAGTTTTATAGTTTGGAAAATTGGGTTGGACAAAAGAGGCGGTGACTGTGTGTGTGTGAGTGTGTGTAAACTCGTATAAAATCGATTCTCCCCTGGGATATGGGAGGCTCGTAAAAGCGGGTTTTCGCACGCACATGCAAAAGGCTGTAAAGGCGTCCCAGGCAACGGAGACTTCTGCAAATCACAAATACGCCCGCGTATGGAGTGTTTATAGCCTGGACTTCAGTGGAAGACACTGTGAAGACAAATTTGTTACACCACAATCCCTATTTCTATATATTGCACTAAATAAGCACTATATATAAACAGTTATTAAGAGCCATGTTCTGATATGCAGTAATTTACTAATTAAAATATAATTTTAGAGATGGAAATCAAACGTGTCTTTCAATTGATGATGAATTCTTTCGAAATTGCTCGGTATCAGGGCCCCAGCTATACGTTCAACTTATCCTGAGGATAATATAAATCATTCCCTGGAAAACTATATATGGCCGAGAACGTCGTGTTTCATCACGTGACCCTTCTCAGTGCGTCTTAGCCTCTGAAGGTACCTAACTCTTCTGTCGTCTTTTCTGGATCGTTTCCCACGGGGACGTGTCTACAGAGTGCGTAAAATATGTGTGGACTATATTGAAGGGCTCGGAGAGCTTACAAGCATGCGAATGCTACAGCCGAACGTCTCCCTGACCGATTGCCGTATATTTTATGGGCTTGTGTATATGGTACGTAACCACAATAAATATTAGATAGGTGAGACCACGTTCGCTTTTTCCCCATTCTCCGCTCACAAACCATGATTTAAGTAAAAAAGAGAAGCTGCGACCATAAACTACACGAGTTTCATGATCTGTGTGTACATATATATTATAATATTATACAATACGCCACGCCATTCGTCGAGACGTCATTCTTGCTAAAAGAACCACCACCACCACCACTTATAAGGTGCACAGGAAATCCTAGGAAACGTATCCGCTCAAACTCCACCGTCACTCCGCTCGACGATGTACGCACGACGGCTTTCTGCAGCTGATAATATCACGAAACGTGTGTAAACAAATAGCGTTTGAAAATAGCATGGCTTTAGTATATAAAATTGTCGTGGTGCACGTAAATGACAAAGACCACGTAATTGTATTTACTCTAGAAAACGTGCCATGTAGTACATATATTATACACTATATTACAATAATTTTCAAAAATCATTTGACGAACAAAAATGGTGTGAGTTGTGAAATATTTTAAGAGACCTTTTGAACCAACTATAAATGATTTGATAAATCAAATTTACTGAAGCTGTCCATCGACTTGTCGTTGAAAAAAAAATCATGGCATGCTGCAATAAAATTGTCAGTATAAAACGTTGGGATGAATAGTTCGTCTTGGAAAACTGAATACATTATAATATATATTACGTTAATTGACACTATGTAGTATATGTATATCCATAACAGATTGCAAATTAGTGTACGATTTGTTATTGCTATGTGTATTAATAGTAACAGTATACCTATATAATATATTATCAATGACACATTCTGTGAATAAAATAATACAATACAAATTATGCTTAATAATGATATAAAATATTCAGGGAGAATAAAAAGGGCACTTATATAGCCGTATACGTATTTTTAAAAACGATATCAAACATTTTAAATTCAATAGTGTGCATTAAAATGTATTATAAAGTAGACATTATGTTCATGTAAAATACTTTTGAAAATTTTAATATCTGAAGGTAGTCGAAATTTTTCAGATAAAAACTTAAGACACATTTTACAATAATTTCTAATGAAATACATATATTTGTAGAGCTGGATAAATAACTAACTAGGAACCACTAAAAAGTTTGGAATTGTTAGTAAAATTTAAATTACTTTAAGCAACTAAAATAAATTGAATGCTATTCATTTGTTCAATACATATAATTAATAATATATATAATTATACATAATATCTTGTGAATTGTGATCATATTAAATATATTACATAAAAACGTAATACTATATGAAACGTATTAGTGTACTGGAAACACAAACAAATGATTGGTTTATTGTCTTGCATTTAAATTAAAAGATATAACGTTTTAATAAAACAGTAAAAAACTCGTTGTGCGTAACTCATATTATGTTCTACATTAATTTGTTATTTTTGATATTGTTTTGCAAATATATATTATACACGCATTAATCATTATTCCTATATGTCTGTGGCGACTAACGACAGTTATGAAAAATTATAATCAATAAAAATGACTATTCCCATTCTCATAAAATGTAAAATAATTCATACTGTGAAAAATATGTAATTAAATGTAATTGTAATTTACTTATTATTGAACTTTTAAGGTGAACCACAAAATTGCAATTATTTTATTATAATTAAGTATTTACTATAGTGCTTAATAATAGTACCATACTAGCAGGTTATGTAACCATTATTGTGTATTGTGTATGTATAATTATTAATTATAATTTACATTGCAATGATTTCTACATAGCAGCATTATTAGACGTGGTTGGTATTGTACAATACCCTTATTAGATACGTTCATATACACTAATTGGCTTGTAAATAATTAATAAATCGATTTATACGACAATCGGTAGATATATTATTATAAATTAAAATAGTTAAAGGAAAATTGAAAAATTGTTCAAAATAAGTAATTTATCGAATAATAATATTTTATTTACTCATTTACCTAGAAATCATTAGTTATATGATAAAATTATGGTATGATATAAAAATACTACGATAAAAAGATGATACATTTTTTCTAACAATATTAATTAAGTCAATTGTATTGTATATTTTGTAATCACTCAGTCTTATAATAATATCATTATGAGTTTGAGTACACATTTTAAACACATACACAAACAATTACTCTAATGTAAATATTCATCTTCGGGAATGTATTTAAGAACGCTTAAATTATTATTTATGACAAGCATGTGGTACCATAAAAAGTCTAAAAACCCTGTGCGCGACATGCTGGCAAAGCAAATGCATATAATTCACTAACGCCGAGTGCCGATTTAAGAGTGCCGTTTGGCATGCATTCAGACGTTTTTAAAGTATAACAAGAGAATATTTTTTTATTGCTGCCGACGTCCCAAAAATAATTCGAAACCATCTTGTTTTCTACATGACTATTTTCACAGAGATCGTTTATAACATAATATAATATACAATTAATTGTTATAATACGTCGTTGGCCCGATTTTACGCCCGATCATTAAATGACGTAATCTGTCAGAAATTGTATTACCTATGTCATAGATCCTATTTAGCTATTATAAACGGGACATATTATGCAGATGATGATCTCCTAACGAAATCGGCATTTATAGAATTGGCTTGAATTTTTTATTGAGTTTACCGTTCAAATAAATACTATTTGGAAAAAAAAACGTCAAATCGAGTTTTGAAAAAAAATTCAAATCGACGTCACACTTCGAAAAGTACATCTACAGAGTAAAATATATTTTACATAAATATTTGCTTTTATACAGCATCGTCAGCTAGTTATATTATTATTTGCAATCCAAATATTTCCAATATTAGCATTCCTTTCACCAACAATTTCAATACATCTCGAGCGTAATTTATTACGAGTTAAATGCCATTGTAAAGTGTAAATTTAGCGAACCGGTAAAAATTGGCGATTTTTGTTTTTCCGCAAAACATGTTAGTGACGGCCACTCAACTGCTTTCAATCTATAGTTACAGAATTAAGAGCTAGTGGTTAAAATAGGGTAGGACGCAAAGGAAATCTGTCTACCCAGATTTCACTTAAAACTTTTCCCCTTATCGTATTTTTCAAAAGGTATGTTGGTACGCTTATGCTTTGAAGTCGGATCAAAATAATTTCTCCTACGATCAAATTAAGTGATTAATGATTATTTATTTTCAAAATTGTATCATTTAGATTTATCAGTATTTATTATTTAATTTTTTTGGTTTGATAAAAATTATTGACCAGTTAACCTATCACCCGCAAGTAACACTCTGTTAAATAGAAAAAGTCAAGAAAACTATTATGTGCAATGTAAGTAGACTTAAGGAAAAATATAAGAAATTAAAATTTCTATTAAATTGATAAGCAAAGCGAGAAAAACATTAATTTTGGTAAGGACAATTAATGAATAACCTTTTCTTTACCCTATGATTTGTTGTACATTTGCACGAGACCAACACTGCATGGAATGCTCTAAACAAAATAGGAATTACTGTACCCTTTGCCATTTTGTGCCACATTAATCCCTGTAAACCGCTAAATGTTTCCGAGCATTTCTATTCTATAACATTTAATGATTGCATTTCATACTCCATACCGGCTGATTTAGGATTTATGTGAACAGTGTAAACATTTAAAAACAATTGCAAACTTTGAGAAAAGAAACTTCCTACTTGTTACGGAAATTTATTCAGAACAAAGAGGAAACCATTTACTTGTGAACTATAAACGGATACGCCAGTATATGTATATAATTTCACAACAAAAACACGGGCCATGATTATTTTTATCATACAACAAATATATTATTATGCTACGAACGCAATCAAAAGTTTTGACGATAAATATTGCGATTAAATACAAACAATCCGGAGAGGCTGATAAAGTTGAAATTAATTTTCTATAGTTACTAGCCCAGCGAAATGGCGTTTATGTTATTATGTACGACCCACGGAGCGTATAAAGTCGTTAAATTTCGTTTGGCCCAATGTTTGAAAGCAATAAATACGTCGACTGCAATTGTTGAAAGGTCGTGCGTGTGTGTGCCGTACAAATTGAATTTTCATAAATAATATTTTTACTATCGTTAAAATTAATTAAAAACTGCGGAAATAATATTATTTCTTGTAGGTATACGACGTGTCGCAATTCAGTCGAACACATTATAATTGCATCGGGGCCGCACGAAAACATACAGTCACCTAACCCACCACCAATGTGTGAGTGCAGTAACAGCTGCAGTTGCAGTATGTGAAGACGAGACAACTGTTGTAGCCTTGTAGGTACAATATATTATTATTATTATGCGTCCACGCGTAAACGAAGATATTGACTAAGGGTAAACCCGTGTAATTGAGTTTGTTCGTGGATATCTTTCGCACTGGGTGAAGGGTGTTTCGCAAAACGAGACACGGTTAATGGAGTCGTGGAGAGAAGTGTAACGACAAGACCCGATGTTACGGAGAGCTGCAAAAGATAAGCTGAAATACTCACCTGGGTGAGTTTTGAAGCGAGTACCATGTGCAGCTCCAAAGGAGGGTGATTATGGACATAGTTGATTGATTATACGTATAGTTGAACATTAATGTACAATATGCATACTGCATAGTGCATTTGTTAATCGATAGGCAATAATGAAAATTGCATTATTCTCGATCTCACAATACCTCGTATGTAATAAATCATATAAAAGTATTAAGGTTCTGAAGCAGCCAGAAGGTACATAACACAGTCATGTTGTGTTTTTATTGATGTATGCGATGGCAAATAATATACGCATTATTAAATAATTGTACATTATATTATAATAATAGTGCGTCAAGTAGATATTTTAATCTAATCAATTTCAGGGCTATCAATAGCGATGATTCATTCGTGTAATAATTTAATGCGCTCAACACCGCCGCGTTGGAATTAAGTGAACATGTGCAAACTTTCCTTAAATACTAAATAACGACGACATCAATCTGTTATGTAATATGGATAAACGTCGAGCGAAAAGATAACAAACAAACCGCTTAAACTAATGATTGAATATTTTTTTATTTTTTTTTTTTTTAACAGGGTTAAATTACTTAAGCGCGAAATGTAGAATGTGTGTGTGTGTGTGTGTGTGTGTGTGTGTGTGTGTGTGTGTGTGTGTGTGTGTGTGTGTGTGTGTGTGTGTGTGTGTGTGTGTGAGCACGTTTCCTAACTGCCACGCTATTCATTCATTTAAATTAATATTGTCCGTTGTTGACGATCGTCCAAGGCGAACGAGTAAAACGATATTTATGCCAATTCAGTGACGGTGTGTGTAGTGCGCCTCTCATATATAATAATGTTGTGCATAAGTACCTATACTAAGTATAATACTATGAGTACTATATTCATAAACAGTAGACGATCGCATGAAACCACCGGCACACTCACAATTATGTCCCCGTGCCGGCTCGTACAGCGTTTATTCGATCAATCTGGATGCGATTAGTTACGGATCTTTTTTTTTTTTCAAAATCCACCCGAGTCGTGAAAGTCGATCGTTTGATATATTTACCGGACGCAGCGCGAGAAGATTAAATAAAGGTAGGAGCCTATCAATAATACGTCTTATTATGTACCTACCAAATGTATTAACGTAGTCGTCCGTATAAATGAAACATCAAAGCCATATTATACGATATACCGGTCAACCCCGTCAATCGGATTTTCCCCCGCAGGATTTTGCCATGTATAAAATAAGTGTCTGGTAAATTTCACCGACGTCGATCCTCGCCTTGCTTTGAACTAGACATCTCCGTCTCAATTTATATATATTATATACGTTATATATAATAATATGACGTATATGCATGTTAAAAGCCTTCGTTGGCTGAATCTCTGCTCGCTGGTTTGGCCGGGGTAACTCTTTTGTTCACTTTAATGGTCCTCAATGCATCATCTAACAACCAATCTTCTAAGCATAATGAAAAATTAAAAATAACGAACTCGTATTTTTCGTTATAAAACATATAATATATTATAAGGTCGGTATCCGGTATGTAACTGAATTATGTATTAGTTTTCATGTACGAACATATTATTGAGGTCTGTGTACTTAATCTATACTGTTTAAAGTCCATAAAAAGCAATGTGAATTCGATGAACATATGATACACGTTCATGATTTAATGTTTCGAAATAATCTGACCTTTATATTAGGTACGTATAACAAAACTTCAACTAACATTGTCCTTTCATTCCCTATTCGACTATAGTCATCATCGTTCTATACTACAATTATTAATAACTATCAATCATAATATTTTGTCCTTGTCGAATATCACAATATAATTCATGCACTGCACATTATAATCTAGTAAATATTAATTATATTGGTAATTTTTATTGAGATACCTACTTTTCTCGAAAATAAAAACAATTTCTGAGATACCAGTGTACCTACGACACTTATTCCAAATTAATTAATTAGGCTTGTGGAAATTATAAGTTTTTATTTTGAAGAAGATATTGGGTTTCATAGAGGTGCCTTTTCAAATTCAAAAGCAATTAACCATGGTATATCATGTATATTAATATATTTTAAATATATATTTATATGACATAAATTCTATATTTTTTTTCAATGTGTTTTATATTGGGTTGTTATGCACCATATTTTTTCACTTTTGTTTTTTTTTTCAAAAACATATTTAGAGACAACAATCGATCAATTGTATATGTCAAACATAATTTTAAATGTTTGATACACGTTAGATATTCCTACACACTGTCATCCGTTTTGTAAGTATTTATCGGTAGGTCGTATACTCGTATGTGATTTGAAATTAATAACTCTGATAAATGAAATACCACAAGTTCTCAGACTCTTGTTATAATTCATTAATAGGTAAACAATAATGATAAAATTCCCAGCTGAGGTTTTATTTATAATTAAGTGCTAACCGGTCACTGTACTACAGTGCTTTTAAAATTAAATTTGTCGATTTTCTTATTTTAACTGATTAAAATTATTATTCACTCGAAGGACATTTCAACTTTTGAAACTTCTGTTGAATCGTTCATTTTGTACTTCTGCTACGCCATAGACTTCGGAAACTGTAAGATTGTTGTGTGTGATATGATTGGATACATGAATATGGAGTGGAGAAGAGTTTTGGACTGGAATCGTTAGATATGGTTAATGTTTGATACTTTCACCAAGTCCCATACCAGGTAATATAGTTTTATGGAGAAGTTTGTAGATGAGTAGTTTGATTACTAATTTAACGTGTTTTAAAATTAGTATAGTTAGAGGAGGCGCAGAAATAATCATTTAGGGGGGGGGAGTTTGTTGTGAATATGTTAACACACACGTGAAATGATTCTTAAAATCCATTTGAACATGTTATATAAAATACATAAAGACATCACCCTTTAAACATCATCGTTTGTATCTTAACTGTTCTAATACACACAACGGGCAATTCTAGTTTGAACCCACGAGGCACTAAATAAAGCTCAAAACAAAGTTTTATAATAATAACCCATATAGTCTGCAGTTGATTGGCATTAGTATTATACAGTGGCGCAGCCAGGAATTTTGTACGGGGGGGGGGGGGGGGGGGGGGGGAGTATAAAAATACAATATGTTTTTTATTTTTTTATTAATCTTCATAAAACTTTAAGGTCAACACGGTAAATGGGGGGGGGGCTATAGCCCTCTTAGCCACCCCTCTGGCTACGCTACTGGTATTATACACTTTCAGTTAAGTTAATATTTAATAATGTATTTACTTAAAATTTATATTCTCTAATTAAAGAAGTACACAAAAGTAAGTACACAAATACATTTTCATAAATAAGTACATAAAAATGTTGGTTAAGTCAACTTGTGTTGTGTCAATTATGCATTGATTTAGTTGAATTTAAATATAATCATGTAAATTATAATATATTATCTCTAGTACTAATCGTCTTTGTTTGTTTATAATTACTGGTATTGTTTATATTGTTTATATCTGTTTATTTTGTAGGCGATGACAAGTAACATACAGATACAGTGCACTATTATTATTATACCTAGTAAAACTACTGGTACCTACTTTAGATATAAAATAGTTAAATTATTATCAAATTAACTTTTAAGTGGATTTTATATAGTTACTTTTCATTTCACTATACCTATAGAAAATTACAATTCTAATTCAATTTCAACACGTCCATGACACTTATACATCTATGTGCATGATTACATTCTATTGTAATTCACTAAAGAATAAAGTGCAAGCAAATATGAAAAACCTTACCAATCTATACTTGACTTAATAAATTTGTTTATGTTTCTTGAATTAGTTAACTAAATATTTAAATTTTGTAAATGTACTTACTGATTACTGGACTTAAAGTTTGATAATTCCAGCTTATTTCATCATAGTCTGAAAAATAAAGCAAGACTTATTTTTAACTGTGAAAGATATTATTATCTATAATATTATTTGAAAATTATATTACACTGCCTACTATATTGTTACTACCTACCGGGAATAGAGGAAAGGAATTTTTATTTTGAGGAAACTAAATCATTGACAATGTGAAGTACTTATGAAATTTACAAGTTTTAATAGCTTCTTACAAATTGTATTCAAAATTTAATGAAGTAACCTACCAATAGTAATCCAGGATTTAAAGCAGAGATTTTTTCCAATTATTACGACTGTATATGATATAATTGTGTCTAGAAAGTTTAGAAACACTTGATTTTGAGGACTCAGGAATACATATACCATTATGCGACATTAATTTAATTTGAATACTGATTAATAGTTTATGCCACAGGGCTTATGCTAAAGCACATCTGGGCATATTTTGCCATTTTGAAAAGCTGAGACAGTTAAATGCGTGCATGAAAAATTGTATGTGTAGTTAATATTTTTGTTACAAATATACTGTTTCACAAGAAATGAACTAAAGTAATACTCTAATAATTAGATGATATATTAGAACCTAATTAATTGCTATTATTTTATAAAATGTAATACACTTTAACGCAGATTGATTTCACAGATTGTTAGATATTATTCAACAATCAAAGCCAATATAGTCACTTGATTGTCACATTGCTCAGTTGAGAAAGATCCTTAGAATAAGCCTTGAGTACATTATTAAACCGCCTAATGTTTTATGTGATACTGTTAGTCATATTAATTTTTATCTAATTCACTTTTACATAGTATATAATATTGTAATCTCACACTATAAAATACAATTTAGAGCTTCCATTTTTTTCTCAATACATATATGTTTAGGTTTGATGCATTCATAATCATATTATTTAGATAAAACAATAAGTATACATTGTAGAATATGTTACAAAACATGAATAAATAACAAATGAAAACCCCGTTTTGTTATTCAATAATATATAAATATTAATTAAAACCAAGAAATCTGCTATACACTATAATTGTTCCGTGGTTGATTTAAAAGCACGATTAAGCTTCCATCAATTATTTAAAACTCTGGTAGTATTCGAAAAATACATTATGCATTAAGTTCACTTGAGTAAAAGTAAATACAGTATACAGCTGTATACACATTATGTTAGGAGGTTCAGTTGTAATATTCAATAGCGAAACAAGAGCTTTGGTGCTTTGCATAAGACATCAACTATCATGTATAATAGCTGTAATTATACCTCACAGCGTTTTATTCAAATATTTAAATATATACATGGTTCTTATATGTATGTATGTATATATATATGTACATAAATGTAATATAAATATTGTCTGTGCTTTATTTTCAAGTTATTGAAAGTATAATGTCCGTAATATATTGATTGGTTATAAATTATAAACGTTAATTAAATTTAAAAACAAATGCACATTTCGAAGACAAATATTTGGTTTTCTCTCGAACATTGATTTAAGATGTACAGGTAAAACTTTTAAATTAAACCCACACCCGAAATACCGAATTATGCTTGATATCCAATGAAAAATAATGTATAGTTTCATAATTGCTCGTATTTTTTTTTAAATTTAAAATGATTTTTTTTTAATCCATCAGTGCGATCTGCTGACTGCAGCAGTTACCCCCCGCATCTTGCCTGTAAGCAACTAGGAGATGAAACAGCAGTGGAACATGGTGATAACCGCTACTACCGTGGTATTAGTCACTGCGGTCGTCCGTTGCGCGGCTGGTTACGACATACTGGCGATATTCCCGTTTAGCGGAAAAAGTCATTTTCACATGTTTCGCACTGTTTCGGAAGCCCTGACGGCTCGCGGACACCACCTCACCGTTGTCGGACACTTCCCCAAGACCCCGAAGGAACCCACGAGCCCGCAGCAGTCGCAAAATGGAGACATCAATGGCGGTGGTGACGAAGGTCGTGGATCTGGGTCATACACTGATTACAGTCTGTTCGGCTCGATGCCGGTGTACGAAAACTTCACAACCGACGAGGTGACGGGCAACGGTTACCTGAAAGAGATGCTGATCATCCTGCAGGATGGTTTGGATAACTGTGAGGCAATTTTGTCTTCGGGTCGACTCAGCCAGCTCCTTCAGACCCGGGCCAAGTTTGATCTCGTCTTGGTCGAGGTAAGTGTATGCACATAATAATATAATATTATACACTATTATCTATACACTATACAGCTATATGAGCCGACTTTCGATCGGATAAATAACATAATATAAATCATTGTTCATTTATTGTTATAACGTGTAAAATTATTTTGATGATTGATTTATTGATGCTAAAAAATCCCCATTGCCGAAGTCATCGATTCTTAAACAATACGATTAAATACTGTATTTGTTGTGAATTTGTGAGTATTAAAAACGCAAAAAAAAGAAAAAAGTTTCGTAAATCTATGTTTTAGATATTTTACGAGTTGGACGAAGTGGCGCCTTCAAGTTTCAAAACAATACTTATAAATCATTTAATTCGTTGCATTTGAAAAACGACTTTTTCTCGGTTAAACCAAGAGTGGTATTAACTTTATTAAAAATAGATTCTATTGTTCATACGACTTTGCATAATTTTTCGAGTATTAATATTTACAATCTATAACCAAAAATTCGGTTTCTAACCTAGTTTTTTGTGACATCGTGAAAACTTTAAAAATCTAATGTTAGGTAATACCATATTTTTTAATTTCTTATCTATCAAGGTGCTACATGATATTTCTTATAATTTTTTTGATGTGTAAACCAAGTCATAAATAAAATGTTGAATCAATATGTTTTTATAAGGTTTATAGGTAGTTTGTCTGTTCTAAATCTTTGACGATTTGTATTACAACTTGCCATTGCACACCCACTGTGCCACTGTAATAGTACAAATGGATTTGTTTGGAAATATTATTTATTCTAGTAAAAGCTATTTTAACTCCTGAAAATCATTCTGATTATGCTTGCAACATAACAAACAAACGGACATCATAAAATATACAATGTACACTATCTAAAAAAAAAATTGGATGTCCGCTTTAACAACATGATACAATTAAGTTTTACAGTATTTTTGGTATAGAAGTTTTATGTAGGTCACACAACTTCCTAGGTGATTTAATGTCATGAACTTCAAATTCTACATATCAGTATAGATTTCATATTTTAAACTCGAAGTTTTGATAGTAAATCAGATATGTGCAGTGCATACAAGTAATAAAATTCAATAGTATTTTTGTAAGTGCAAAATCCAGGGTAGTCGTTATGCTGTATAGTATATAGTAGGTTTTAACTTTCAAGCGTACCTCATCATTGAGGTCACTGATACATGATAGGTCATTGCATATTCTGAAAACAATTATTAGTGGACATGGTTTATAAATTTCTTAGGATATTCTATGAATTATATACATACCACCTGATCCCACGCAATTCTTTTCCCGTAAAAAATTATAACTTAAAAAAAATTATGGTTGTTCAACTTCTTTTGGGTGAAACTCAGCCTCCCTGCCCCCTGGCAAGCAATCCAACTAAATCGGATCGCGGACAATGTGCGACACCATATCAAGTAGGCAATGTGCGAAAATTTGATTTGATGGATGCTTGCACCTGATCTTGCCAATTAACCAATGGAACCCAATAATATAATAAATACTAATTTACATTAATTATTTATTCTATAACCAATAGCAACCACTTATAAACAAAAAATTCCATCGTAAATCTCAAAAACCTCGTTTGAGCATCTCCTCGGGTTGGACCTACCGGGTCCAACATTGTGAATCTAAATCATCCTGGAAACCACTCAAACACACATAAAAAATATCCAGCCGTTTAGTAATGCATAAAAGACACACAGACAGACAAACATTAATTTATATATATAAATAGGCATAGATATTAGGTACTAAAATTAATTAATTTTTCTATTTTTCGGTAGGAACCTACCTACAACGTTGAGCAAATTGTTGGCAAAAACGTGGCATATAATATGTAATAATTATAATAATATAATCTATAATATTATGATAAAATATTAAAAGAACGACATGAATAAGATTGTGAAATGATTACATTAAAATAATTTAGTCTAAATATTTTGAAAACATAATTGTGTAAAAGACCTATTAATAATATTTAGGTAGTAACACAATGTATCAAGTCCCTACAAATAATATTTTTTGAATTACAATATAATAACTAAAATTGTTATTTTTGTTTAAAATCCAATTTAAAAACAAAATATCAACTTAAAATCTTTATAAAAAAGAAAAAAAAATTTCACATGATATGTATTTTCAGAATACTGTAAGAATAACGTATAAGAGGAACATTTCATTCATTTTTCAAGCTTTTCAGCCTAGAAAATAGAAAATAAATTTTTAAATGCCTAAAAGGCTATAAATAGCTCTAAAAGAAACAAAATATTTTATCATGTTTAAAAAATGCTTGGATTGGTACAAATATAAGTATTTGGTTGAAATATCAAGTATCTATTGTTAATTATTTTCAAATAACCACAAAGTAACAAAAACAAATTTTGTCAACAACTTGTGTTGTGTATAATCTCGTTTTTCCGTTTATTTTGTTTGTTTTTACCGATTATTTTTGAGAAGTACTGGGATTTTTTTACCTTTTACCTCCTCAAAAGTATCAACTAGATCTAATTTTCTACCAGAAACCCCCTCAAAATTTGAATTGATACATTTTTGCTCCAAAACGTGATGATGGGCCAAAGAAACCCACACCATTATGTAATAAATCTTTCATCACTCAGAATTTAAAAGAACTAGGTATAGGTATCGATTATTTGGATTATTCTATTATTTAAAGGGACATTTTAAAAGTTCTAAACACGATACAGATATTTCATTCGACACTGATATTTTGCTGAATATTTCATAGGATATTTGAGTGTTACTAAATATGACCGTCAATTATAAAGTCTATAAACTCAAAAGTAAAAATAAGTAAATATATTTTAATACATTGCTCTTTTCTTAAAAAAAATAAATAGTTATATATATTAATACAAGGTATTGTACGAAACTTTCCAGACATTCGCTGCTGCATAAAAGTGTACTATAAAGTTATTTCATTTTAATTAATTTAATTTTCCCGGGAGTAAATTACAGAGTTGGTGAAAATTAGAAGTTTAAAAATAATATATCAAATATCTTTCACCCATGTATTATACAAATTAAACGTCGATTGTTTTTCTTCTGTATTTTTAAAATTAATAATAAAACATAATATTATTTTATATAATTAGGAATTACTGAAAAATATAACGAGTTAGTGCTTGTTATTTGATAGAAAATGATATGCTTATAAATAATATGAATAAAAATGCATTAATGCAAAAGCCCAGAAGTATTATAAATTTTAAATTTAATCCAGCTAATAGTTTCGGCCTTAACCCTGCATCATCCGGCAATATACATAATTATTAATAAACATAATATAATAATAAATTATAAGTAAATATAAAAACTTAAAAAATAACATTTAACAAATCTATACAAATAAATTACAACAATTGGTAGTCAATTAACTATTGTTCATTACCTACATTAAAAATGACCGAAACTTCCAACTATTAGTTTGATTAAATTTATACTATACTTGGCATTCGCAAATTTTTATAACTATGAATACGCATTATTTTTTCTAATACATATGATTTCTGTGAAATTTTACAGTTAATTTAATAGATAATAATTATTATTTGAACATATTACATGTTTATCAAGTTTGATTCAGCCATCAATACGTTTATAAGACTTACTCAGTCTTATTTTTTAACGATTCAACTGTAAAATTATTGATTCACAGGCTTGTATTGAAAGCTCAGACATCGAGTATTTATGTCCCACTGGTAGCCAAACTGTACAATTTTCTACGCACTTAGTTTCAACAAAGTCGAATTTCACTAATTTAAAGACTTAACGCCCCTCGACGAAGTATGCACTTGCATTGACATTGTTTATAAAACTAAAGAAATAAACAACGGAAAATGTTTAAAGTTTGTGATATTAGAAAAATAAAAACGATGTAACGCAAATCGATAACGTCTAAAGCGCGCAGTATAATATTCTTTCAACAATTTTATTTGATCTCAATTTTTATCAAGATTAAAACAAACTTGAAGCGTTATTTTGAACGAGACTATGGGGAATCGGTGAATAAGTTAACACATAATATACCTATAATATGTTACATAATATATACTGTGTTGCGTATAATGTAGGCACGTTTTGTATGAAATAATATAATATAATATTTGTGTATACAGACGCGCGTTTTATTAAATTAGCTACATTTTAACGTCAAAAATACAATAATATAATCTTTGACGCGTTCAGTAAACCCGTGCATTATAGAAGACGTGAATATTACAAAATAGTGTTTTACTAAGAGAATATTAATATAATTTGTTTTAAATAAATTATTCATCGAACACCATGATTATCGATCATGGAGACTTTCACTTGCATCTGCAGTCACCAGAAAACTATAAAGAACTTCATCAAAATATATTTATCATTTAAATCCCGAATCCGCGTCCACACTTGTAAAAATGTACCTTGTGTGCACAAGTTTCCACTATCTATATTGGTCCATTGGTTTTATATGGCGTAAATTATTAAACAATGTAAATTTGCTCAAATGTGGACGCACCTTAAATCGACTAAAATTGTATGAACTATATAATATAATATAGGAAAAAAGATATTAATATTAATATATTTTATCCACCTTTCTTGGCACGAAACTGATTTTATAATTCAATGGTAGGTATTGTTTATTTTAATATCTACACAAAAACTGCTTACAGGAAAATATAATATTATTTAATATACCTAGTGTAAGGCGACGTGAAATATTGTACGGTTAGCTATATGTGACATGCATAAAGTTTATCGATTTTGTATAAAATGTAGTAATACAAGCGACAATATTATAATATTAGTATTATAACTGTTTGTGGTGTAAAATTAACCGATAAATTTGAATGAAAAAAAAACCGAGTTTATAAAACACGCATGACCACACCCGTGTAAACATGCAAACCATAGAAAAATAATAAATATCGCCACCTGACACTCTTCTCCGCCTTTGCATGTATACTAGTCGGTCACTACTGAATATGTACGATAATAGGTTAGTAAATGTTTTATCCAATTAATAATTACATCGGAATAAAAAAGCTAGGGAAACCAAACCTGTCGATCGCGTTGGCTTTCCGGATATTTTATGCGCCATGTAAGAAAATATTGTATATTTATATTGAAACAGTTATTTTCAATGAAAATACCTGATCATCTTATTTATTACCTAATAAATAATATTCATAAAATATCATCGAATAAAAAAGAATGATATAGCAATCAATATCTTATTATATAAAAATTATTTAACGTAGCTAATATTAGTATCAATACTATGGCAGGAAATTGTAAGAGCATACGCACACGACGGGGTTATATAAGCTCCATTTATGTTTTACAAATAAAAGCCCAAGACGTATTCGAAATAAAATTATTTTATAAAATATATTATTTAATCTCAACTGAAAATACTTGATAATATTATTGGATCAATACTTTATAAGTGGATTAAAATTTGAATCGGTTTATTATTTATGCATAGCATAATAAGTAAATATTAAAATTAATTACATAATCAGTACCTATATTGTTTTTACCAACTGTTAATTAAATAAAATATATATTTATATATATATGTTATGTTGATAGTTTTTATTACAATAACTGTTCATACATACATTTGTATGATAATATCCATTGAAGTTACGGCCTAATTCTCCGAGTGAAGTCAATGCACCATCAAGTTCCATAAAATAAAATAAAATAATTTATTAATGAATTTCCACCTCTTTTTACAATTTTAAGCACAATTTTGTCAATTCATAATAATTGTTGAAAATTAATATAAATTAAATTAATCAGTATACGTTAACTCTGACTTAGTTATGAAAGACTATCCACAAATCAACTATGACAAAAAGCTATCACTAATTCTATACAATCCCCAAAATACCTAGAAATCATCTTAGATACAAAACACTCACTTGAGTACATATAAAAACAAAAAGGAAAATTGTAAACTCAAGATAACCTACTATATCCATTATTAAAATCCAAAGTGAATCTTAAAAGCATGCTTTTTAAATTTTAATATTATGCATCATATTAAAATTTAAAAATATTACAAGGCTATAATTTGGACTTTCCAATACAACCATGTGATAAAACCAATGCTTTCGAACCTTTGCATAGTTGACAGCACCATCCGTACATGAAAAAATTACCCCTACACGATAAGACTTGAAAAATTCAACGTACTTCAATAGGTACAGAATATTCCATTTCCATCAACAATTACCGGAAGTCCACTAAATTTCAGCAATATCCTTTTAAATCGTCCCAAATCAAAATAAATACTAAAAGAAACTGGCCTGGAGACATCATGTAAGCAAAAACCAAAAACTAACGACAACAAACAATTTGAGGTGCTATAAATGGATAACTTTCTCACTGCCTATGTAAAATGTAGTGCGTATAACCATGTACGAGTACCGTATTATTTTCTTATCGTTACTTGTTCTGTACAGATTGTTAAATTATTTTTAATAATAATAAATATATATAATATATTGTATGCATAATATATTTTCACTATTATTTCACGGCGTAGCGCGCACGCATGTGTGTGTGTGTGTGTGTGCGCGAACACGACCCCATTAGATGTATATGTTTCGTAATAATAACGATGTCGTTAAAACATGACACTCGAAAACCACTACACACATACACACAAACACACTTTCTTGTCACTGGTAATAATATGTCGTACTGTGTCGTACTCGTATATTATTATGCATCGAATTAAATGAGAGGAAAAAACAAGCGCATTTACCGCGGGCGCGCGCGTACACGTGTGTGCGTGTGTAAATGTTGTCGTGACAATATGAAACATAAACACTCACATAGGTACAAACACACCCACACACCCACATGCACAAGCGCGCGTGCGCTCTCTCGCGTTATTACAGCTAAACCAACACTAATGTTCGAAAGGGGTTTAAAGTATAAGGTACCTACACGACGATGGTGAAGCATACACGCTGCCAACGCCACCACAGTCGAGTGACTGAGTGATACATTGAATTTAGGTGATATATATATATAAAAATAAGCGTACATTTTGAATAAATTTTATAACTCAAGATCCACCAAACCGATTTTGATAAAAATTTCAGGACATATTAACATTGATATGTAGATAGTTTCTGTGAAGTTTGTGGGATAAGTGGTTCCGGAGTTATGGTCTCCTAAGTGCACACCTGGTGACATGGCAAAAAACAACAAAAACGGCTATAAAATTATTTTTATCTATATATAATAACCCATAGCAACCATTGAAAAACAAAAATTTCTATCGTAAATCTCAAAATTTCTGTTTGAGCGCCTACCGGGGGTGATCACTTCCCTTTTTAAATTAGCCTATGACACTCACAAACAATGTGGCTTTGTATTGGTGAAAGAATTTTCGAAATCGATTCAGTAGTTTAATAATAACAAATTGAACTAAGTTTGGTTCATATAGAATCGGTACATTTAACGGGCAACGAATGCCAGCGGGATCAGCTAGTATATATTGTGTAATGTTACAGCAATGTATAAATAGAAACGAACCAGGAAGATAAAATCCTTGGCCGAGTGATGCGCGACGAGAGAGCGAAAGAGTGACAGCAAAAATAGGTCTTCATCGTAATCCGAACAACAAACGGTATATGCAACCAGAGAGAGTATCTATAGTATATGATCGAAAATAATGAGCAATTATTATGGATAACGATACCTCGACGACAACGGGTTATCGATGGCCAAGTGCGTATACAGAAAAAAAAGTTGGGGCTTGAGGTTCATAAGTAAAAAGAGTACTCAAATTAATCTAACATTGCCATTGTTCAAAAATGTGTCGACGGATGGAATTAAACCCCCAACTATACCACTCCTATACGTAACTGATGTTGGTACAATAACACAATATGTTATTATAATCCTTTTTTTTTCATAGTACAAATAATATATTTATTTCAATATTAATTGCAGAGAATTACAAAATAACACACCGTCACACTGATTTACGCATATGATACTATTGCGAGTAAATATGATTTGTAGATTGATATTATTGCTTCAATCCCGAAACAATAAAATTGTAATATTTAAGGCGTTGAGTTCGAGGAGGTCGCCATCAACATTGAACCATATTGTATCTCCAAAAATGTGATGATTTTTCTCGTTATTTCATTTTTATTGTGTATACATATATAAAATATTGTGTGCTAACACGATCGAGTGAAGTGGTTCGGAGACACAGTAGCTAGATAAACTGAGTATGAGTGATGAGGATTGGTGAGTGCAATACGCTTGGTTGGGGAGGGCAGGGAAATCGCCGAAAATCCCAAAGAAAAGAACGAGAGAAAAATCGTCACGATGGGAGACAAAATTCAATATTCGCTTGTCGTCGTCTAATCAATTATTTACGGAATTTTTTCCGACACAATCGAGTTACCTCCTTCTCCTTTTTATACCCAGCCACCGCCACTTTCGAGGTGCCGCACAAAAATAGATTTTATTTTAACGTGGTGTATAAAAAAAATAGCAAACACGTCGTGTATAATTTGTTACGTGCGTGAGCATAAATTCGATTGACGAAATTATGTATAATGCAATTATTTAACATTATAATAATATTATATGTATATTTTACTATTAGATATATACAAAAGGATGGGGTTTTGAAACGATTTGATACAAATGTAATAAATAAGATTCTTAATATATCACGTAGATTGTAAATTGGAGTAATATTGTAAAAATTACTGATAAGAATTATAGTAATCATTATTAAAATATCATTAAATATCAATAACATGAAAGAATAAAATAATGTATTTTGTGATTATACAATATAAAAAAATCTGTAATTATATTAAATCTGTGATCTGATAACATGGTCTTTTTATACTCTTTCAAATATTTTACAAACATTGATTCCGTTATATTTTCCAAAATAATACTAACATATAATGTTCAAATTTTGTTCTTCAATAAAGTAATATAGGTATTTTTCTTTGCTTAAAGATTACATTGGTTTTAATAAAAAAAAATGTTATTCGTTCCATCGAGATCGTAATATTATACCTTTGCCGCTAAAATATACTTAGGGTACATTTCCGTATAGGGTAATTCTTGTATTTAAAAAAATAAAAAATATATATACACTTTTATATCTTTTGGTCTTATCATTAAAAGCCCATACTTAATTAAGCATAAACAATAAATGGTGTATACTATAATACCCTCTTTACTGCCTCTTTGCACCATAGTATTCGTGTACAATTATTGTACTATGGATTTGGGATTGGTTAATACGTTTCCGATTAAATCTTCTTAGTACTTGTGTGGAAAAATATTAATATTGATGCAGTTTCGATAAGATCGATGTTCAATACTTTCTAATAATATAATGGACCATTGTGAAGTTTTCCTACCACTCTAACCGACGTAACATATCATTTTAGTCATAAATCAATCAAAATAATGTGAAATACGTGTACCTACATCGGGTTACATCACTATTATAAATAATAAAATATTTTTATATACGCATTACATTCACCTTGGAACACATGCATGTCCCCAACCATTCATTTTTATCCCACCCAAAATCATTTTGCGATTTTGTGTATGTCCCAAACCTACTCCGAACGTAGTTATAGATAACTTGTTTATAATTTGTTTTAATATTTTATATAATTGTATGTAAGAAAATCAAACGACTACTAAAAAATATTTATTTTTTTTGAAAACTAAAACCGAAACCAGAACCTTTCTATGAAAACCTTGAGTACTAAAACCAGAACCAGAACTGAAAAAATAGATGGCACTAGTCCTTTCAAAACATATTCTGCTCCAGAACGTGAAATTCAAAATCATGAATTACGTTATTAAACCAATTAATAATTTAAATAAAAAAATTTTAAAAAATGTATATTATATTGAGATTGCAGTATAAGTCGTCGTTCAACATTTGAGTTTATGCGCAGATTTTAGTTCACCAGACTAGAAATATAATAATACTTGACATACTTGATCAATAATAATAATTATGCTGGCAATAATAATATAATCATCCAGTTGCGTAGCCAGGGAGTGCTGGGGAGTGGGGGGAGCTATATAAAGTCAGTATGACTGTATGAGTCTGTATGATAATTTACTAATGTCTACAAATTCTCAGTATAAGATGACTGGTAATCATATTATACGTTTCAAAATCCATTAATAGTACTATTATAGATATATTACAATCATGCGGTGCTTTTATTACAGTAAGTCACTTGGCAGTTGGCAGAAACGTTTTATGTGGCTCAAAATTAAATCATAAAAAATGTACATTGAATAACGAATGGTGGTTAAATAGCGGTATAATATTAAAACACAAAAACCATTTTATTTTTTTAAAAAAGTAGTCACTATAGCAATCAAATATCCATTACGCACTAGGCGTTAAAATATGAAGAGCGATATTTTTTTACTGGAACAAGTTGGTCGACTCAGATTTTTTTCCCTCAAAAATCGGAATATATTTTAATATGCTTGATAAATTTAATTATTCGACGTATTCTCGTCTATGGGGTAGATAAAATATTATATTTTAATTTTATAAATTTGCAATCAACTCATTTGTACCATTGGGAGAAACCACGGAAATCTTACACAATAACGACCGTATCTTCTACTCGACCCAGCCCGAAAATACGTGCTTAAAATAATATTATTATATTCAAAAAAGAAATTTGATTTAATCCGTTTCTCAGCGTAGGCGGCAGTGCATTTTTAAGCACAGTGTGCTGCTCAATATTATATTCTACTATGTGTCATCTATAACATAACATTTTTTAATACGCAAATTACTTAATTCATAGCTACTCATTCAAAAAAGCGATTTGGTTGTTGGTACGTTTATCGTTGTATCAAATGCTATATACACAGCTCATACAGTGTGATTCGTTTAGCACGCACACTTTCATTTATCCCATAACTTTATGGCTTTGAATTATTTGAACATTGATTTTTGTAGTTTTTAAATATACTTAACGATCGTAGTTTCAAATACTTAGATTGTATTCATGGCCATTATCTATTGATGTTTATACCATGGGACGATACAAACTTCGTCAAACTTTTTTTTATTTCAATTGAGTACCTAACATCGTTTTTTTGATTTTAAATAATTATAATATGTAAAATATAAATAAGAAGTAATATCGAGTCTAGCCCTTATTCAATATAATTATTATATGCTTACATAAAATGCTTATAGATTAATATTTATAACAACCATTTTCAAATACGATAGCTCATTATATATATCTGTATATTTTTATTTATTGTAAACCATAATAACTATTCTTAGTATAATATTATATAAAGTTTAATTTGCGGAAGCTATTCTTTCGATTTTATTCTTACATAGCTACAAAAACATTTTAAAAACATTAATTTAATTAACGATGTAAATTAAAAATCTGTTTTTATTTGAAAAATTGAGGTTGTTTTCATCATCACTGAATACTCCATGGGCCACGGTATACTAAATCTAAAATTTCATTATTAATAATTAATAAAATACGTTTCGACTAGAATCACAATTTGTGATTTTGATTTTAATTACACCGGTGGGGTGTATTAGATTATTATAATTGAGTCAAAAATAAGCGAAATAAAAACGAATTCACACTTATTATAGTCACTATAGTTGTTTGAGGATTGATGCACTCGCGTTCATCGACTTTTAGCTATATTTACGAAACTGTATAATCGTAATGCTATTTTATTGCCCAACACGTGAAAAATAACAATAGGTACCCAACTATATTTTTATATATATATTATACAGTATCAATCCATCCATTTATATCCTATATAATATATTATATCTGCTTGACGGTCGTTAACAGATAGGCGTAATATAATACCCAATACTACCCATATTACCACATTTAAACTATTATGATATATTATTATCGATTGGGTTAGGTTAGGCGAACCTCGCATTTGTTATAATAATAATATACACTATAGTGGTTAATATAATATACTATTATAGTATTATTCGACTTATCTTAATGAACGGTCGGTCGTAGTTGCCAAAATAGATAAACGCGTCGTCACCGTTTTTTTTTCTCACTCTCACGCGTTGGATCTACATTTAAGGGAACAAAAAAAAAAATGCCCCTAGTCGTGTCCGGCTTTTGGAACGGGTCCACGGCATGAGTTCGCTAGAAATCGGCCTGCGTCCGTAATTCGATACAAGACGATAGATCAGCTGTCGTGTCCGTTTATTTAGGACGGAAAAATCAGATTGCGAACCGACAGTGTTTTATATTATACATATAGGTACGCGTAATACGTACGTGTAAAACTTGTGCGAAAAACTCTATAATACTGGTCAGGTATTACATTATATTATGCGGGAAACGCATTTTCTGTACCCGGAACCCTGTCCACAAAAATAAAAAAATAAATCACTCGTAACGCCGTGAGCCCGTGACCTGCAATAACCGTCGTGTGCGCAGGCGACGGGGAAAAATGTAATACCTACCATATAATAATACAGTTTTGAATTTATTCACAGTATGAAATATAATAATAATAAACAAAGAACCCACCTCAGCGGTTAACCCGAAAACTCTGACGACGGCAATTTTATTTTTACTTAAAGAGACGTTTCAACCGTGGTTTATGAAGGGTTTGGTACAGGTGGTTTTTAAAAAAGTTTAAGAAAAATTAAAAAAATATAATTAATGCGAAAAAAAAACAAAAAATTTTATACCGACAAAAATTTATGACGCCTAATTTAATCGAGGTAATGTTTGTGGCGGTCTACCATTTGGCATTTTGTACTGAAAATCTTTATTATTCTGATAGTCCTTACCATATACAAAAGTACCAATTTTTGAGTTATGGTGGTTTATTTCAAGGGTGCGATATTATCCAAGTATTTTGCGGTGGTCCTCTCATGTTCTTTCCGTTCATGGTCGTTGCGTACTTACGAAGATATTTTTAAAATCCAATAAAGTTTAATGACGTAGATGGACTTTTTAATTCTTCTAGTGCAATTTTAAAGCTAAAACCCTTACTATTATATTGAAAGGAGATAATTTCTCGGAGAAATGACATCGGAGTTTTAATGTATTTATTTTTTATTATCGGTACATAAAATATTTATTATTTTACTTTTTACTCAACTTTAGCTAATATTGTTACTAGCTATTTTTAAAAAGAATTATCGTTGTCATTATCTACAAAATGTACTTTCAATTAGGAGTATAACTCTTGCTCATATGCTCAGTTCAGGAGTATAAGGGTATGAAGTTCTCTCAAAAGTCAATAGTAATAGTTTCGCTGATTAATAAACATTTTAAGCCTTCATGACTCGATTTAGATATTCTTCAAAAATCCATTCACATTATGAACTGCCATAAATAATTTACACATGTCACATCACTTTGGCCGCTCCTCTGTCATTTGATATTTTTAAGGTGCATTTTTGCTCTATATTTTCCTCCACCGACCAACTAGGCATCAAAAACCTATATACATAACGATCGAACTATTTTAATTTTTTTACATCCATACAGATCTTCAACACTGGTTGCTTCGTGTCAATGGCCAATCATTTCGGGGCACCAGTCGTCGGTATAACTTCGACCAGTCTCTATCCGTGGTTCGGAGGTATGGTCGGCGATGTGGTGATGCCGTCGTATGTGCCGGTAAACTTGTTACCGTTCACCAGTCGGATGATGTTTGCTGAACGCCTGATCAACTCCGTGATTTTGATAGGGATGCAAACGTATTACAAGTTCAAATACGAACAGGCGGTAGTATGGTGTTTTATTGTGTCTAAACGTTAAATAATGTTATGATTAATTCATATGACTCAGATTTTAAGCACTGCAAATCCACTTAATGTTTTCCAAAAAAAATGTAACTAAATATGCATTACAGAATGTTTATGAGCCATATATAAACGAAAATATTATAACATGTGTTTATTGTATGAATAATTATAAAATCTCACTATCCAATAATGTATTATAATACAAAAAACAATTTATAAAATATATAATACGATGTCAAAAATATTCGATTGCGAAAGCACTCACCGGCCATTTATGAAAATATGATAACGTTTTTTCCTGTACAAGACGATTTATATATTATTTACCCGCACAAAAATGTCCATGGTTTTAATAGGCTCAAGCAATCGTGGATAAATACTTAGGAAAACTGAACGGTGGTACGATCGCCGAATCCCTGGACAACGTGAACGCCATCATAGTGAACACACACTTTGTGTTGGAGACACCCGGCCACTGCCACCAGGTATCATTGAAGTCGGAGGATGCACGTACAAGAAGCCAATGCCCTTGCCGGAAGTGAGTATCTATATATCTATGATACAGTTTATGGTAATTTATCAACATGCGTTGATGTCCGTACGTGTATAATTCAAATGAAGTAACGTTTGAATCTAGCATTAAGATCAAGTACCAATCGAATTTTCAACACTCCAAACGATAAAATATCACAAATGTGAACTTGAAAATTTATTTAAGAAATTAATCTAGAATGAGAATAATAATTTAGTTTCAGGCTATATTTTAGAACCTGAGCAGAGCAATAAATGTATACATTTTAAAATTATATTTATTTTTTGTGTGACGTGTGTTTTTAACATCATACTTTAATACTTAGGAGCAGTAAAAATTCTACAATCTTCAACTCTCAGAGTAGTTTCTAACATACAATAATGATTTATGCTTAAACTATTTAAGTAAGTTTTATTATTCATTCAAAAAATACTAATCGTAGTCCGTATATACTAGGTAATATATTCCATTATTAAATTATAATTTTCTTCCACAATTAAAATATTTAGATTAATTGTTTTACTATTTATACCATGAACCTATCCATACTGTTTTACTGTAAGTCGGTATTGACCTATAACTTATAATAACAGCAAGGAATATTATATCAACTAAATATATAGGTAAATAAGTAGGTAATTATAATTAAATAACAATATTAAATGCAATGTGTTTTTGGAAAAAATTAGTTCAATCGTGTATATTATTAATAGAAAAATAAATTACTAAAATCAATATTAATAACGAATATCTTTAGAAATATAGACCGACTGTCATTCTCTGCTCAAAATCATTTTATGTATTTAGTACAATTATTCATCATTGAATTCAAATAATTAATTAAACATATACATTATAGCGACCTACTTAATGACGAGGTAAACTCGACCCTAAAACTATATAGCAGCAGAGCAGTTTCGTCGGTTTTCTTTCAAATGTTTCTTTTTTTTAATGATAACTCGTACATTTCAATTTTCAAATTTTTGAAAAAATTGTATAAAATCAAAACGATATTAAAAAAATATATATATAAACATTAAATACTATGAATTATGATTTATGATTAAATATTTTTAAATCATTAAACGCCATAATTTATAATAATTTTTATTTAATACATATCAACCAACTTAAATTTCTATTATTCGACTTTCCAAAATAGGTAACCCAATCGTTATGAATTTATGATTAACTTTTATAGAAAAAACTTATGAATTACATAAGTAGATCACCAGTGAAAATATCTATAATATTATCTTCAATTGGATAGTACAGTTTTCCAAAATAACAATACAAAACACATTAAGTTAAAACGTGCGTTCTATATTAACACTATAAATTACCTTCCTTACAACATTATAACACTGAATGTCTACTTGTATTTAGTTTTTAATTTGTATAAAGAGTCACACAAAATTTTTTGAAATCCATTACAGATGCAGGGAAAAAAATTTATTTATACGAACAGGCAAAATATTGTTTAATGCAATACGTCATAATAATATGAATATCTAGATATTATCTTGTTCTTCTCTGAATCCAAAATAAAATATTAAATATTATATGCCTGTACATAAAACAGTAAGTTGTTCATCTGCTCGAGACAGAATATTTTATATAATATAATAGGTACAGGTTTTTTAAAAAAATTTATTTATTTACAAATGACTTCTAAATGTCACTTCCACATTTATCATTCATCATACATTTTACACGATATGGAACAAAAATTTTGTTTGGATATCAATAAGCTTTTAGATATTATAGAAATAAACAAACATTATTTATGGATGCGTATGAAGTTGAGAGATATTGTATATATACCATATTATACGACGTACGTGCTAATATGACGTATGCTATTGTATTTTGACTTCGTGAATTTATAGTAAAAATGAGTGGCTGGTAAATCCATTCGATATTTTTATGTACAAAATATTTATCCACTACTCTGCTCATCTAAATGCCAACCACTTATAATTATTTATCAATTCACTCAAAGTTCAATTTTTATACAATCAATTACTTTTTTTTAAATTAAAAAGAAATTTATATCCTATACATTAGAAAACAATAAATAAATATGAGAAATAATAAATGGCATAAGTAACATGGTTGGGTGAAGAGACCCATTAGCAACACCCTTTATATTAATTAAATACTTAGAAAAATATTCTGCTTCGGTATAAGAAAATTAAAAATATAATATGCTGTCATTTAAAAACAAAAAACTTAAAAAATGTATATTTAACTACAAAGTACCTCAACTATAATAAATTGTTTTCAAAAATATTATTTTGTAATGAGTATTGACATATGTAAAAAAAAATATTTCAAAAACGTTTTGAGAAAATAAGTTTTATATTTTTACACGAATTACCCTTTATAGATTTTAGTCGTGCAAGAGAATGTTTAGATTTCTGAGTGATTGGAAATGGGAATTTTTGTTATGTTTTTCGTACGGCTCGACGATGGTATTCAATTTTAGTTTATTTTGATGGCGGAAACAATACTTATGCCTTGCTATGTATATATTTTTGGGTCTTCATTTTATATTAGATTTTTTTAAATTAAAACGGTTTTTTATTCTTACAACCACTATGGAGGTCCTATAAAAGGATCGTACTCAAGGAGTTTTTCCCCTGATTTTAAATGATCCTATTCCACGAAGTTCAAAGAAGAGTAAATCTTTATTCAAAGCTCAAACATGGATAGATGTATTTATATTTTGATACTATTATTATTTGGTAATACGAAAAATTGTGCACATCCAATTCCCCGAAAAAGGTGAATATTCTGAGTTTTGGCTTTCATATCTACCCAATTCTGACTCTGATTTAAGACACTTTTATCGAATTTATTTTAGATTCTGAGTGGAGCGATGAATGTATTAATTTTACAATGATGTATTTTTCATTGTGTCTGTACACGATAAGTAGTCGAAATTAAGCTTCGATTTCCAACTGAAGTATCAGCTTTTCTGATGGGAAAGTGACTCTAGTTACTAGTTAGTGCATTTAAGAAGTCAAGTCTTTATTTCCCAGAAGTTTTCAATAGCGTCGAGAAAAAAATGACGGCAATCCTAGAATTTTTAAGAAAATCAGTTTTTAACAAAATCTAGTTTTTTTTTATGTATTTAACTGAAAATATTTCTATTTTTATTAGTTTTATTTAAATTTTAAACTATGGGAAAAACATTTTTTCTCGATCAAAGAACTTGATAATTTAATTCAAGAGTCTTAATACTACAAATTACTTTAATAATTAATATCAATTTAAACTTTATATGATAATACCTAGGTTGACGATCATCTCCACTCAGAATCGTTTTTCGTATGCAATGATAAATCATTTATTTGGATTCATTACATCCATTACAGTGACCTACTCAATGACGATGTACACACGACTCCTTCTATACAGCAGAGCATAAAGCAGCAGATACTTATCTACTTTCTCCCTTTTTTAATTTTAATATATTTTAGAAATACGAATTCAATATCATACAAAAACCAAAAAAAACCAAATATAAGATAAATTATACTAAATACTAATACAATATTATTTGATTCGTTTTTTAGTGATGGATGAGTAATAGTGTATAATATGGTGTTAGATCAAATTAATTAAGTCTGATATAAATGTTATGTATATATGTATAGTTATTCATTCATATAAATAGATACAAATATAATAAAATATTGTTAATTTGTCAGCGTTTAGTGTTACCATACCCTTTTTTATTTGTATCAATGTTTTTGAGACCATTATTATAATAATATAATATTTAACCAACAAAACTTATATGTTTTTAGATAACATGTCCACAAATAAGAAAGTCGATTTCGTCAAATACTATTTTTGAATAAAAATTCACGTATTTTCATCATTTTTTTTTCGTTTTTCCTGATTGTATTGAAAAATACTGGAAATTTAAAATTGTAACCTCACGTTAGTATTAATCAGATTCAAATTGTTATCAGATACTACCTTCAAAGTAAAAGTGAAAAGTATTTTCCAATACTTTAATACAGACACAAAATAGAACACATCATTGACAAATCAATAGATTCCTCACTCCACTCAGAATCTAAAATGATGTTCCATATTAGTATAATTATTAGGTGCATGATTGATTCAAAGATGAGGCATCTGTAAAATTATCAAAATACAAAAAACTCCTTAAATTTATTACAATACATAAAATATAACATTTTAATTTTTAATTTATCACCCCAATATTATTAAAACTATTACATAGATCGTAATATGCTTATACAGTAGTTATACCATTGCAATTTCGAGTTGTTTTTTTTTTTTTTTTTTTGCGGCAATTAATGTAAAATACCATATTTTTACCATTAAGTGTGTATATTGTAAAAGGCGCCTAGCTTTTGTTATACGTGTACATTTTATAATGTAGTACAGTGAAAATATAATTTAGAACCCTTGTAATTACGTTGGTACGTATTCAAATTATATAGTTTAATCGTGAAACATATTATTAAAAACCAAAATATGCTAACATGTACCTACTATTAATTGTAATAAAAATATAAAACAAACTTAATCAATAACGTAATTTGTTATTTTATTTCTATGATAAAATAATATAATGTACCTATTACAACGGATAACCGATAGCAGTTACATCATATACAACAGGTGATTGGCATTTATTTATGTGAACATAATATGTTTATGACTTTTACTAATATTGTCGATTTTATTAATTTGTGCACAGTCATTATAGTCTAGCTGTAATTGCAATGTCACCGTTCTCGTTATGATATAAAAATCGAAATTCTATCCACTGACCATCAATGAAGTTCGTTAGAGTGTAACTTTGTTCGATAGGATGAGAAATAGGCAGTAAACGAAATCATTATATTTTTAAAAATTAACAAAATAATAATTTCCTCGAGTTTTCCGGCAATCGTATCTTTATCCACCTGAAGTATAGGCCATAGGGTATACTGTTGTAGTTCATTTAAAAGTAACAATATAATCGTTTGATATATTATTTATCGCTTGAACGATTTAAGTGAATGTTTCTCACACTTCCACAGTGTTTAATTCGAAAAATGAAGAGCGTTAAGCCATCAACACGACGACGCTCATTTAAAGAAAATAATAATAGTACAATTACATAATGTTAAGCACAAATACTTATATAATTCATCTTACTCGGAAAACTATATTGTAAATAAAAATAAAAAATAAACTAAGATTAAAATATATAAACATAAGATAAATATTAGTTGTTTATTACTCTGTTTGTAAATTGGGTAATTATTGTACGAGTAGTCGTTGTCATCATCTCTCGAACGGTTTCATTATGTTTCCCTTTAAATCTTCAGACTCGAGCAATAATCCTTCACGTTTCTTTTGCAGGAGTTTACTTTTAGAGAGTCGTATTTTTTGCTGTTATTTCTTTTTTTCATCAAAACCCCGTTGTTATTTTTCACTTTTAATTGCACCTGCGACATTTACTCTTCTGCGCCGTCATTAGAACATTTTATCTTTTCGTTCGTCCTTTTGTCCATCGGCCATCGTGTATGTATTATGTATCGGCCACTTGCATAACTGTATACATATTATATATGTGCGTTGATATATCGTTTTCCATTCGCATACGGCATGCCGTGGTTGGTGCGTAACGCGGCTATTTAAATGAGATTTATACCACCTAAAATACTCGAACAGCCATCTATACTATCTGTTAATTTTTCCAGCTCAATGATTTTTGACCGACGATAAATCTGAAACGTTGACAAAAATTATTCTACTAGCCACCCGAAAACGATATCGGCTCATGAGTGGCAGAATGTTAGAGCGGAGTTCTATTGAATATCCTGGTTACTCTAAAACTACTCTATCGGTATTGTTTTTCAATTTTTAAGGCATTAGCTTCTAAAGCTTTTTAGTACACAAAATTTGTTTTACGGTATATAATACTATATATATTATACAGAATGTACAATAAACATCGAATCAATTTGTTTTTCTGTTCTATGTGAATATAAGTGAAGTTTACAATCAACAATATTATTAGAACATTACATTACCCATATAATATCAATGACCAATACCCTCTCATGTACAAGCGCATCTCTGTACACAGGTCTTAGAACGGTACGTGACCGAGGCCCAACGAGGTGTCATTTACTTTTCGATGGGCTCCATAGTGAAAAGCTCGTCCATACCAGCCACCCAGTCACTGGCCATGCTCCGGGTGTTCGGCCGACTGGACGGCTACAGGGTATTGTGGAAATGGGAGGACGACCCACCACCACCGGAGGTCCGGCCAGAAAATGTCATGTTCGTTCCTTGGATGCCTCAGTTTGATGTGCTCAGTGAGTAAACGATTATTGAAACAACATTAATTTTTTAAATAATAAATGATAAATATATGGATCCTACTATAATGGTGGCATAGAAATGGTGGTGAATATTCTATATTCGATTGAATCGCACAATACAAAGATACGTATCGAAGACACGAATGGAAGGCACTTTAAAAGAGCCTGGTGTTAATTCGCCGTTCTTTAAAGATTTTAATATATGCAATTTTAATGAAATAAAAATTTGAATATTGAAATATTTGAATAACAGTTCAAAGTATTTCACAATTGTATAGGTGGCCCTATATATCATTTCCCATGATGGTTGTCGCGTGATAACAAAATTACGTAGAAAATTAATTAAGGCATGTTGACCCAGATCGGCTATTACTGCTTTTAATGCAATATTAGAGCTAAAACACATTAAATCGAAAAAGAATAGTACAAAAGTTCCATTTTTTATTCTTTTTATAAACAGCTTTAAACTTTTTTGCTATATATTATTTTAAAAAAATGAGTTTTCGCTATCTACAATATGTATTTTTCTTTAAATTATTTAACTTGTGTTTTTTTTTCTCTAAAGCATTATAGAAGGGGTAATCATTGTTTTTTGCAGGTGTTTTTTTGCACTAATAATTAAGAGGTTCAACGTTCACTTAAAATATAATATAGAATATATTTACCTTCCTACCTTCATACAACTATTATACATTTATACGTGCACATTAGTTGCTATTACTATGTATATTTTATTATAATTATCATTGTTATTATTCACAACTATTAGCATATATGTGAATGATAGGTTACTCAATATTCAGTAGCTTTTTGTTAACTATTCGATTCCCAACTTTGACCACTTCCAGCTTATTCTAACTCGGAACCACTCCTCGCCAATATATCGTACCACCATTATATTATTATAATGGCCACTAAACATTTAATGTTTATCTATTTATAGCTACATTTTTAATTTCTATTATTATTATTGTAGCTGGAAATATAAATGTATAACATACCGCGTATAACCATCTGTGCGGCTGTGCATTTTGCCATTCAATATTACTGACCACTTCTACCAAATTTCGTTTTACTATCCATAATTTAAAATTTTCATACAGTTCACTCTACTCCAAAACACTCTGATTGTCGAATTAATTAACGTAACTGCTGATCATTAGTTTGTATACGAAACGCAAACATTGTGAATATATATACGATTCAATTGAACATATCTACCTACTTCGTTTGATGCAATAGTGGCTTAATATCAATGCACTATTAAATGCAGACTATTCAATATAGTTAATAAGCTAACTTTCTAACAACATAAATTCTTTCAAATAAATGCATGTATAGTATAATATATTATATACGAACAACAAACGCATGACTACTAGGAATAATCTCAATGTAGAATAACGTTGGTACATTTGAAAATGAATAAAACCCTGCTGGTATTACATTATTATAACAATGGCGTCGATTAGTATAAAATAATAACGGATACCTTACACGTACAATATATTTACGTTTATCGTTTCGAAAGTAAATATTTTATTTTGCTTACATGTACAATTTAAAACACAATCTAGAAACTAAAAACAAAATTAAAGTGTAATTTATGATTTTGAATATCTATTAAAAGCGATTATATTATTTATGAAAATATTAAACACTGTAAATCTAACGGACGATTTTCCCTGACATGCACACAGTTGTCATGCACAAACACAGTTTTTTAAATTATTCATATACCATCCAACCAATTCGTGAATTATAAATATTAACGATTTAATATTAATATTGATTATTCTAATCAGACAGTCGATATCGTATAATATATAACATAAGCGCTTATGACTATATAAACCTGATAATCATCACATTGTATAAATTGCAGCATAATCATTATAATAATAATGTCTTAGGAAAAGACTAAACATGAGTCATTTCGACCACCTATAAATTAATGTTCAGTTAATTAACAGTTAGATTAAAATAATATGTTATATATACCTATATAATAAGTATAATTCGATTGTTTTTGTTAATAATGGCAGTTATCAGCAATGATTAAATAATCCAAAATAAATAAAAAATGCAAGAGTTAAATATGAATATATAATTATGACATGCTTAATGGTAATACCATATTAAACAATACTTAATTAGTATTTTCTTATCTGAACAATTTACTTCTTCAAATATTACAACTTAACACATTACTGTGTGTACAAAATTCAATCTATGTTAGCATTAAACATGACTTAAATAAAAACAGAAAGTAAAAATTATAAAATAATGACAAATTTGTATTTCATTTCTAAACTATTATTTATTATTCCATCTAGTATTAGCTAATAATTTACAGAAATATAAATCAAAGAAGTATATAGTATATATTATGAAATCTACCATTTAAAAACACGCAAACAAAATCCCAAACTACAATATTGTAACATTTAGATAAGAAAAAAAAAGTTTTTTTAATCGTTTTTAAATAATACAACGCCCAAATAATAAAAGGTATTGTAATGTAAAATTTTTTATTATAAAAAATTAAGAATATAATGTAATATGTTATTAATAAATTACATTCTGATATCCATTAAATTCAACTCAAAATACAAAAAAAATAATAAATATCAAAACGTTTATTTAATAGGAAACGTTGAATAACATTAGTATTTTATTTTTAGTTTTTCCCAAATATTTTAAAAAGCACTGTGAAATTTAAATTTTGACCCCCTAAAAGTACTCACTAAATTCAATTTTCTCCAAGAAATTTCCTCCATTGAAGTTGATGATCAGAGCATTTTTTCTACTGAAAAAAATATCTCCAGGTACAAAAAAACAAATATCATTGTAAAATCAATACATTCTTCCACTCTGAATCTAAACGCAAAACAATCTTGATTTGTTTCAAACCAGAATTACATGAAACAAATATCCTTATAGATGAAACATTTCTACTACAAATAGAGAAAGAACTATTAACTTAGTCATCACCTTCCGATTTTCCAGTTTGATGATTGCGACAATTATTTATATACTAAAATACTAGACATAATCTATTCTTTTATTAAATTGTCATTTAATTAATAATCTTTCGTGGGCGTTGGTTTTGAAATACGATTTAATGGAAGTTTGACATTTATGCTTGAATTATTTCTATGTATACATTATACAATATACATGTCTCTATATTTTCGTTAATAAATGTTCAAACAAGGATTATAAAACGGAGAGATGTGGACAAAAACGAGCACGATCGAAAGTAATATTTATTTGTTATGAAAACATATTCGTACATGGTTTTTGTTATATTATATTATTAATGTGCGTTTCTGTGATACAATGACTGGTGTTTTATCTTTTTCGTGATATTTCGTATGATACAGAAATCGTGACTATTGCCACTTTTCTTTACGTTTATTAAATATTGAGCTACATCTCGTTTTGTCCATGAATTATAATAACGCGACCAGAAATTAAATTTATTTTGTGATTTGTGTTATTTTTACACACGTACCTAATTAACGATTATTAATATGATATACATTATACACATAACTCAGAAGTAACGCATATTCGCAAGAAAAACTAGTTAATCGAGGTTTTTATGAAACATTTCGGATATCTGTGTAATAATGATGGCGTATAATGGTTGAAGTAGTAACGACTGAAAATAATGGTTTTTTTTTATGATAATATTATTATTCGGGTTAATAATTATACCCAAAAACTACAATTGATTACAACTTAATTTCCGTTGTTAATAGGTTATAATACCAGTTATTATTATTATTATTATTATACTTTTTAACTTGTATGGTTTTTTTTAAAATTCTTTTTAATTTGTATAACAACTTAATTAAGTTTCCCGAGTTTTCACTACTGAAGTTTTAACAGACAAACATTTAATTTAATATTAACTTGTATAGATCTTATTTATTATTCAGTAATGATTATTAACGTTAGACCTTCGTAACTTTGTTACTTAAACAATTTTTGTATTCTATACATAACTAAAAATGTATTTTTAAACCTTAAAGTTTATTTAAAAGTTTTGAATTCTTCAATTTTTATTTTTCTGTAAATACTGATCTATATTTATTTATAATTTATATTATTATAATATACATACTAATATTTCCCATACAGAATAACATTTTTAATATATTAAGACTAATTTTAAGTTATTTTTATCATTAATCTATTCACGCCATTCTATGTTACTTGGTATTGACTTATAAATTATAACAATAATAATATTTTATAGTAAATATTATTTGATTAATCGTTATGTACATAATTTATGTGATATATATTATAAAGATGAATCCAATACATTTACAATAGTAATATAAATAAATTATGAACCTTATTTTTTTAAATATAAATAAATGCATTTTCAATCATTTCTAGAATTTTTTCATAATTTTTCTTCATTCAATTACTCCATAATAAAGAAATATTACTATTACATTACAACGAAATTAAAAAGAATACAGGTAATACCTCTTTTATATTTTTTGGTATATACGACCAATTGTTTTTTTTTTATATTTGTAAAAAAAAATCAATAACATAATTCCAGGAATCAATATTTATATTGAACACAATAAATTATTTGCCATGCGTAATGTAATAATTAAACTCAATACGCAGTATTAATGTTTAAAAGGAAAAAATACTTTTATATTCATTTTCTTCAGTTCAAGTTATTCACCAAAAATGCTTAATATCATGATATATTTAAAAAAAAAAAACTTTCTTGGTAATTTAAGAAAAAAAATCATCATCCCTGACTATAGACTTATAGACTTATATTATATAAACACAATTTAGTCTGATTTACCTGCACTGGTAATAACTTAATTAGGACAAATTACTGATATTTTAGTACCCAATATAATATCATTATAACATCATCCAGAAGTCTAGAATACAACGATGCTATTAGTTTACAATGACACAATGAATTTTAATATAATATGCGTGGGTCTTATATAAATAAATAAATATTTGTAACCAACATCGTTTCAATAAAGTCGAAGACCGCAATTTAATATTATGACACATTAACATCTTAATATTATTTAACTTGGATCACAATATTATAAAAATAATAATAAATTGTCATCTTCACTTGCACCGCATGCTGTTTATGTGTAAATAATAATATTATTAATTATTATACAATCATTCAGCATTCGATTGTGTGTTCATGACACCGGTGTAGCTAAATAGCCTATCTAGAACGCCGTGTGACCATAATTTTATGATTGATAACAATAATATTATGCGTTAATAACTGGTCGATCACGGACCTGCAACACGCGTTACTGGCCGTCTTATTCATTATTTGTATCGTATTCTAGATCACCCGAACGTCAAATTATTTATATCGCATGGTGGTCTTATGGGAATACTGGACGCTCTTTACTCGGGCGTGCCCATCGTCGGAATACCCATGTTCGCCGATCAGTTTTCAAACATGAACTTTATCGTCCAAAACGATTGCGGTCTGCAATTGCAACTCGATCAGATCGACGAAAAGGTCGCCGGTGACACGATATCCGCCGTACTCGATGACGATAAGTGAGTATAGCAGTACCTATAGGTATCCATATAAAATAACTGTTACATAATAATCGAATGACGAATACACGTCTTATCTAATCCAGAGTATAACTATTACTTGCATAGTTGCATATCGTGACTTAAGTTATTACTATAAATAAGTGGATAAAATAAATATAATTACAAATTAAAAATTTAAATTTATATTATATATTACACATAAAGATACAATGCAACATAATATTGTAATGTTATAGTGTTCATCCAAAACTATTCGTTCTCGATAGGTTATTTTTCAAGACATTCGCGTTGTCGGACTAAATAACAATATAGTAGATTTAATACCAACTGAAACGAAGTTGCACGTTAACTTATAGGGTCATACAAACAGTTTTACTAACACCAACATCGATACCAGCTTTTATAATAATTATATAACATAGTATAAATGTTATACAATGGATTTCACGCAAACTATTTGTAATAGTGTCGATTAAGTGCGCCGGATAAGTTTCCCGGCGTCGTAATAATATGAAAAACTTAATATAATAAATAATATACGTTGGATATAAAGTACCTAGCATAACAACTATTATATCCATACTTGATTTAATGATTTCTAAACTGAATCTTTAAACTATAGTTTCTTAGTAAACAAAAAACTGTGGAATGAGCTTTGGCATACTTCTTACACTTTGAGATCCTACCACGTATCCTGACAGACAGTATGACTCCGTATCATATTTATTTATATGGTACTATGGTAACTAGGTGTTTATTATATAGATGTTTGATATCTAGGTAGATAAGTCGGTACATATATGGTTCACATTTCTATCTTTCACATATACCTACTTGTACTAATTGGATACAATTGCAATGTGTGGTTTATTATTATTATATTATCTTTGTACTGGGGGCTGTATTTTACTCTACCGTGGTGTGGATATGATAGGCGGGTGAACACACATCTTATTGTTCGTATTATACTATAATCATTATTGTTCACGCTATTATTAAAACGTCAACGCCGGACGTGGAGACGATACGTTTCTGTTTCTTTGTATCGTTGTTGGCGTTACGCATTGTCGTCCACACGTACACACAATACCAACCCATACTTTCCCTCCCCCCCCCCCCCCCCCGAAATCACCTACTCCCAAAACTCTCAAATCTAATTTAGAAATAGTCTTACAAAAACTTTTCTCGTAATGCATATCTTCTTAGTAGGTAGTAAAAATATTAAATAAACACGAACGCAGTTATTTTAGCCACGAACAATCTTAACGGATATTGTCGAAATTTTAGTTACAAACCGATACGTTAAACACTACCTGGTGACTTCAAATAATATTATTATAGTGTAATTGAATATGAATGAACGCAGCGGTCGTGGTTATTCTAAAATTGATTATGTACAGACATTTATTTGCACAAATTTCTCACATAGGAAATCTGATCAAATGAATCTCCATTCTCCATAATATATTTATATATTTATTTAGATATTATAAAAATCTAATAAAAAGTATGTATAATACCTATATCTTTCTCAAAATTCATGGTTTCGTTAGATGATATTAATTGATATATTCTTACCATATATTATATAATATATATATACCAAACATAATTTTAATTAAGTTACTTAAACAGTTAACCAAATAAAATAGACAGACTTCTTGGTATACCTGTTTAAAATTTTAAACGAACTAATCAAAATTAAGAACTGTACTCAGCGGTTGACTTGTACACAGGGTCGCAACTTTACTTCACAACAGGCTTAATAATATTATAGACTCGGTGGGTAGATGGACGGGTGTTTTCTGATTGCCACCGTCTGAAACTGGTCGCGATCCAGTACGGTTCTTAACTTAAATATAGTACATGTGTACAATCACTCATTTTAAAAAGTCTTTGATACAATTATTTTAGTCATTAGTATACTTGATCCCATGGTTGAGTCCCACTATAAAATCGAAGTCGAGCTAAATACTAATATCCGTCGTAAATTGTAATATTAAATTAAGCGATCAAACGATGGCGTAACTGAAATCCCTAAAACAATGTGAACCTTTGATAAACTGTATGCTTAGATTGATCCCCAATCTAGCTTACTGGGCTAATGAAACCCGTAAGTATATTATTAACAACAAATCTATCACACGCGCTTGTTAATTTCTACCATTTAAGTAATTTATTTTAATAATATGTACGATCTACCGTGTATATAATGCTCTGTAGTCAGAGATTTGTCGTTTATTCATTTTTTTAACAATTGTATAGTGAAAATATTACAAAATATGTTTTTATGTGAGAATATGACACCTCGGGATATCAAATGTTTTTGAACGGAGCATTGCACGATACTATTATCTATTTTTTTTTACTTTTACAGGTATGCGAGGAACGCGAAAAGGTTGTCGGCACTCTACCGGGACCGTGATCGGGACCCGCTGGAAAAAGCTGTGTATTGGGTCGAATACGTTGCCAGGCATCAAGCCCACCTGATGCTTAAGCCGGCTAATCAAGACTGGTGGTACGAACGGTGTTTGCTAGACGTGGCTGTCGCGGTGATCGTAGCTGTGGCCACTACGTCATACTTTGCCAAACGGATTCTAGCCAAAAGCCGAAGCGCTGTCGCTACTGATCATCACTAGGACCAAACTGATTATACAAGAAACCAATAATGGTCACCATGTCGAATACCTTCGCTCAGTACGTGGTTTACATAATATCCAAACGCAGAGGAATGTGCATCGAATTGCATATGTTTTTGTCATGCAGTGCCATAGACTGAAGCAGTCTCGTAGGAAAATTGTCGCTTACATTTCTACAATAAGGGATGAAAAGTGGGACTAGCATTTACAAAGTTACTATGATACACCTGTGTCAATAGATTTAGCGTTTTCCGGCCAATACTTCAACCAAACAGTACTGTTATTTAATTTAATAACTATAAAATAGAACGTATTGTGTAGGTACATGTATATACAATAAATTGTAATTTCCGATTGTATTAATTATTGTACTTCTCTTGTCAGAAAGACAAAAAGCTCAATTACATTTTATCATAACGGTACATTAAAATCATGTTATCTAAAACCATTATCCTCACCACAATTATGTAAGTTTTGTTAAATACCAGTGTCCGGATGTCTGGTAACTATATATGGAGTGGATACCTATGTTAATTAATTGGAAAGTCAGTAATCTCAATTTGAAATGTTGTATGGATATTTTAGTGCAGTTAATTTAATGTAATGTATTGCGACCAATAATAATATTGGCCTCCCTGTAGATATAATTTTAAAAAAAAGCGTATTATACTGAACTAGGACTACTGGCTTTCCAATTAATTAATATAGGTGTTTATATTCAATAAACCATTTGTTGGTAGTACTTATTTTTAAATACTCTATTTAAAGTTTTTGATTTGATTAATTTATAAGCTTTTACTCCGATATTTGCTTAGTTTATTGATTTATTCAATACCATACACAGCTGTATGAGCACAAACTAATCGAACTGATTTTTTTTTTTTCATTAATGGTACACCATCAATTACTAGGTTATTAGTTTGCAACAAAAAAAAATATAATAGTTACAAATAAATAATACAATGGTTTTCTTAGGTGTACATATCAATAAGTTATAGAAATGTAATGATTTTGTTGGTGTTGTCAAGGATAGGGCTAAGGACTTCGAAGAGATTGTCAGACATTTGTAGGCTTTTTCAGATTTCTATATGGTTTCGACTGTAGACAAGGAGGTTCTTGACTGTAAGAAGTTCTCCATAGGTTTGACGTATTGCAGGTTCTTCTCTTTTCTCATAAGATGACATCTTAAACTGACTTTTATAGATTTATGTTACATAGAAAGTCGATATACCTTGTATTGTCATAGATACTTAAAAATACGATAATATTATTAAAACAACTTTTAGATAAAACTCTGTAAAATGGTATTCACGTCTATCAACGAAGTTGCATAATAATTATTTTTTAGTGATTAATTATCCCGGTTTAGTCTTTAAACAAATCAATACTTCATACATCAGTCTAGTCATAATGTTTTAATATAAACAACTCAAAAACTATAATTTTATATATGATTTGCAAGGTTAAAAATGATAATACAATTTCTGTATCTTAGACTTTTAAGTGATGCGCTATCAACATTAAAAACACTATACAAATAATTAACACCACCATATTAATTTTACAAGATAAAAAAAATCACGATTATTTTAAAAATGCGTGTAAAAAATTAATAACAGACAAACACACTCAAATAAAATATATTAATTTTAAACAAAAAATCATGCAATTTGTATAAAAATATTTTAATATAGGTAATAAAAGTTGTCTACTATTTCAAACGTTACAAGCTCATTATATTCACATTATCAAACTTTCTAAGTGTTGTAATTTATCATAATAAATGGTGATTCGAAAGCATTGAAACCATAATATTAATAAAAACTGATATATTTTAATTTAAACATTAATAAGAAAATTTATTATTGGACAAATTGGTTTATCCTATTTAACAGCACCTAGTTATCTATAGCGAGTAATGAATAATAAAATAATAATGAAGTCAACATAATATAAAAAAAATACAAAAAGGGTACAAATTCCATACAAATTATAATAAATATAAAAAGCTATTAAACAATTTTTTTTTGTGAACTTTGTGTATTTTTGATTAACAAGCTTGTAAATGACCTAGTAGAGCATACGGCTTATGTACAAAAATAAATATGGAAATGATAAAATTAAAACTCATAATAATCATCAATATTTTTTTATCTACCTGTCGCTTATATAATACTAACTATATCATAATACTTATACCATAAAACACACAAATACATCACATACTATCTATGCATTTCATACATAACATGAATACTTTAAATTCAATTACTTCGAGTACATCAGTCAGATGCTTTATAAAATTTATTTTTGCATACAGTTGGTAATATATTATGTATATTGTATAGTACATGCATATAACTCTTACTCTCTGTACGTGATCCATTTAATTGCGACAAAAAACAACAGAATATAGGTATATTGACATTCTTGTATTCTACGCATAGCATACCTACCTACGTCAACCTAACGGTTTAGTTAACCAAATTGCAAATATATAGATACATTGCAGAATGCACATACGATATACATATATATTTGAATTTTGTCGGTGGTTTAAGGTATAAACAATTTGATCTAATCGTTTCTTGAGAAACACATTAGTCTTGGTCAGTGCATTACCGATTACTAAATCTCAACGATTATTTTGGATTCCGATTGAACCATTTTTATTAACTGTTCCTTTTACAGTGCGACTTGCGTGTCTTACCTATTTTTTTTTTAATGTCCACAGACGTTTTAAAGCTTTGTTTGGAGCTTTATTGATGAGCTCCATTCCATTCGTATACATAGGTAACCACATATAAGTTCATCAATCAGTAATTCTTTTTAGATTAAACATCTAGTTTATCACAATTTCAAAATTATGGTGTTATTTTTGTTAAATTTAATGTACGCCTATATTATATGGAATCAACTATTTAAACTGGATACGCCTAATATACTAATATGAATACACTCTCTATTTATAATATACGTAACTAATTATTTTTCATACTTAAGTAAAAATCAAAAAATTTAACTAACAAAAATCTCGAAAAACACTATATTTTCAGTAAGTATATATTTTTATGAATATTTGTTTATCCTTTACTTTTTTTACTTTTGTTGCCACATTAATATAAAACGAGCAAATCTTTAGATCGAAGCTGAATCTATCATTCAAAACACAATGCAAATCATATTTTAAATAAACTATTATAGCGGTATACCTAGTTTTATTATAAAAATCAATGAGTATACTTAAAAAAATGTAATTAACAAAATATAGGTACTCGTCGTCTTATAATAATATAACGAACGCGTGTAACTCAATCACTTTTACTTTGCTTTTTTTATTTATTATTATAAATACCTAGGTAAAACATATTAAAAAGATAAACTTTTGTTCATGACTCAAGATCGTTGACAACAAAGTAATTTGACAAGGTTTAATTTCAAAGAAGAGTGTATGATTAAAAGACCTGACGCCATCACACGTGCATTTAAAATGTAAATGAAAGAAATAAGGTAAATATTACCCGTAGAGATAAAATCTTCTTATCTACTGACTGCCACTCACTCAAACACTTACGACGTTATTTTTAATTTGCATACCCTCCCACACAGACCTCTAAGAGCTGTGTTAGAATATTGTATTGTTATTGCATTTTTACGCTGTGTTTATCTTTATTTTTTAAATCAAATAAATATTAATAAAACAAATAAAAGCTTAAGTTTGTAATAAATTATAACATTAATATTATTAAATATTCTAAAGTCATCAATATTTTTTTTTCGTTTCGTTCATTTTAGATTCTGAGCGAAGCGATTATATATTGATTTTTCAACGATGTGTGATTTTTTTTGTGTCTGTCATTACCTTTTAGGACAGTAAAAATGCTTGGATTTTCTTCAATAGTAACTTTTCTGATAGAAAAGTGAATTTAATTGGTATTTTGGGGGGTCAAAAGTAAAAATTTTCCAGTAGTTTTCAAAAGCACCGTGAAAAACTAAAGAAAAATTAAGGAAAAACGGGAATTTTTACGCAAAATCTGTTTTCGAGAAAATCGATTTTGGTTTTTGGTGCAACTCAAAAAAAATGACCGTAGATACTTGAAAATTTCACTGAATGTTTATATTAGCATTTTCTATACACGATAAAATTTTAAAAATAATTTGACTCTTTTTGAGCTGTTTACAGACGTTGTTAGTTTTCAATTTTTTTTGTTTTTTTTTCTACAAATATCAATAAAATGTTATTTGTTGACTAAAAAAACTTCAAAATTTAATAGAAAGCTCCTGGGTTATTGTTTCAAAGGCAGATGAAAAAAAAATAAAAATCCTTAGTCACAGTTTTTATTTATAAGCATTTAAAGTTCAAATCTTGACAAAATACGGAAAAATCACAAAAATTAGCAAATTATTTTGAGTTGAGGATTCATCCAAATTTTTCTTTTCAAATCTAAAATTTGAAATTGTAATACAAGATTATCCATGAGTTTATTTACCTTTATCAACAAAAAAAATGTCTACAAGAAAGTCAAATTAAATTTTTATAAGCGTTTGAAATTCATATTTTTACATTTGATATTCACTCGATTTCTTATGTAACGATTTTCTTATTTTGTTGTAATTAAAAAACGTATGACTGTAGATACTTGAAAATTTCACTGAATGTTTATATTAACATTTTATATACACGATAAAATTTTGAAAATAATTTGACTCTTTTGAAGCTGTTTACGGACATTGTCAGTTTTAAATTTTTTTAGTTTTTTTTTTTCTGTAAATATCAATAAAATTTTATTTGTAGGGTAAAGAAGCATGAAAATTTGATATAAGGCTCCTGATGTTTCGTTCTAATAGCAATTGAAAAATATTAAAAATACATAGGCACAATTTTTTTTTATAAGCATTTAAAGTTCAAATGTTGACCAAATTTATCAATTTTATAATTTAATAATTATTATGTAGTTAAAAATTTATAAAATGTTCAAATTTTATAGCTAAGGATTGTAAATAGGTTATATATAAATTACTTTATGCACAATAATATCATCAAATATACTTAATAACATCATAGTCTGACTGACCGTTTTCGCTCAGAATCGTTTTTCTTATACAATAATATTATATCATTGAATTCAAATTTAACACCATCCATTGCAGTGGCCCACTTCTAACCTACTGTACAGCAGAGCGGCATCCACTTACCCACCTTTTTAAATTTTGTTCCATTAAAAAGCAGTTAAAACGTAATAAACGTCATATTAAATGCATACGGCTTTTTTAACTCACTCCCAGGTGCGCTATTATAATATGTTCACATTATTTACCTTCTAACACACTCCTTTAACGTTTACCCAATGTAATAAAATATATGCTTGAGTTGTATTCCTGAATTCTTTATAGATATATAATATCAGGCGCGGACTGGCTGGGATGCTGGGATGCTGGGATGCTACAGCATCTCTTGCTCTAAAATATATTTGCCTAATATTATTTATTATATATATTTAAAGACTCTAGACACCTAATGAACAGCAGATTGTCACCAATTTACGATTACTAGTAATGAGTAATCTATAATATTGTACAACTTTGAATGAATGTTAGTTGTAACTTGGTACTTATTTACACGTTTTATATATAAATTACTTTATTCACAATAATATCATCAAATATACTTTGTAATATCATAGGTTGACTGACCGTTTTCGCTCAGAATCGTTTTTCTTTTACAATGATATTATATCATTGAATTCAAATTTAACACCATCCATTACAGTGACCCACTTGTAACCTATTGTACAGCAGAGTGACATTCACTTACCCACCTTTTTATTATTATTACTGTTACTTTTTGCAAGTCTTTTATATTTATTTGAATGACGTTTAAATTAATTATTCGTGTAATTCATTGTACATAATAATTTTTCTATAATTCTTTCATTTCACAATTTCAACATATTTAATGTTTTTCTTTAGCAAGTTTAAAATATTTAATAACTAACATTTTATTCTATTACCTAAGTGTAACAACTGTTATTGTGTGTTTTAGAAATAAAATGATATTTTTCTTTTTTACGAAATATTTTTTTACTCAATGAAAAGATCATTCGTTTTAGACTGTGTTCCAACTAATCTTAGTTAGATACTATATTTGTCTAATGTCCATTCAAATTAAGGACTTTTCCGAAGTATGAAAATCATTTAGTAAAATAATGACTTACAAACTAATTTTGAAGCTAATATGTGATATTTAGCGATAATATACCAGCTACTGCAATGATTGATTACCTATTTACATCACATGCTGAGCTGAGATATTCAAGATTTCTTGCATTAATGTCATCACTTTGTAACTTTCCTTTCCTAAACTCGTTTACAATTCAATATTATACCATAATGCATTCATTATAATACTTCGATTACCTAGAATAATAGGATCTGTAGTTACCAAAGTTCAACATTTAACTTTTATTTTGTTTAACTAACGATAGTACCCATATTAGTATAATTATTTATAAGCAAACCTAACGATATGTTACACATAAGTATAATAGTTCTCTGATATTTCGAAAATAATTTTTAAACCAACAATAATTTTATTTGGTTGCTAATTAAGTAAACTTAATTTAAGTTATTTTTCTTTTTTCGCCAGTACATTTTTGGTCTTATAACTAAATTCATACAGACATTCACAAAATTCGTTTGATTAAACAAACATGATATTATGTACATACTATAAACAAAATATAAATTAAATATTTAGTTGTACAGAATATTCAAACTCTGCTTTTACTGCAGATACAAAAAAAGTAGGTGCTCAGTTATACAGTTGATGTCGGGTGTACCTCAATTATTGAGGAGTAAGTCATTGTAATGTATTTGTCAAATTTTATTTCAATGATAAATCATTGCATACGAAAAACGATTCTGAAAAGAATCGTGAAAACAGTCTGTCAGCCTATATTTTAAGATACTTAGGTATAATAATAATAATAATAATAATGGCTATTATTGATATTAAAGTAAAATATTTTACTATTAATAATAGAGTGGATTGAATTAATTTTTGCCAAAAACATTGCGTTTCAAAATTTCATTGTGTACCTATATATGAAATATAATAATTATCGTTAAAAATGTCAATAATCCACGAGTGATATTTTTAAATTATAACAAATAATTAAAATCTTTATTCTTCGTTAAATGTTTAATCTTGTCCAAATTTGAAATTAATATGTCTATGAAAAAAACTGCGGATACCTATATAGATTTCAGATTTACCAGTTACAATATGAACTATTTACGAGAAATCAACATTTATAGAAAAAAAACAAAATAATAATAACAATTTCAAATATATTTAATAGCTTAAAAAAATTTAAATACTTAGAAAATTACACCGTGTGTATGGAGTGTAATTAAGTATTTAATTTAGTATTTAATAAACATTTTTGCTGAAAATTTGAAGTACCTAGATAGTAACAATTATTCGTTTTTGAGTACACCAAAAAAAACAAATTATATTTTAATTTCGAATACCTACTGATTTTGCATAAAAATTCCCATTTTTCTATAACTTATATTTTTTTTTGATTATTGTAAAAAGTATTTGGAATTTTTACTTTTGACCTCCCAAGGTACCAACTAGATCTGATTTACAATCCAACCATGAAGTTAAAACCATTTTTTACCGCCCCAAAAGGTGATGAGTGATGACAGACAAAAAACAATACACATCATTGAAAATTAATTTTCATTGTATAACTCGGAATTCAAATTAGAATAAAAACTAAATTAATAATTAAATATGTAAATATTAACGGATACAAAGATCAAAATCAATGGTAATATGGATAAATTCAGCCATTATTTTGTGAAATGTTTTTTTTAAAAATTATTAATTAGCTGTTTACTTAAAATTCAAGCTCTATATACGAATAAGTAAAAACACTTTTTTATCTGTATTTTAATCCGCACATGTTTTAATTTACAAATGTAGGTACTTACGCAAGCCAAACAATATGCCATCCACATACAATTCAAGTGCAATTATGCTGTATCATAAACGTTTTCAAACTCATTCAACCCGTCCGAAAGGAATATCCTATTAAATTTAAATGAAAAATAAATACAAATCTTAGTAAATTGCAGATTTCTGGCAGCATATCGAAAATGTCTAATGAGTTGTTCCGTGGGGCCCCGCCGACCATTGAACATTGCCATCCGAGTATCTGACGATGTAATACCAATACGGCATAAGTACCTATACTATACCACTTCCAGCCGGTCGATATGACTACCCGGTATGAACTAGTACACCGTTACCTCGATGGTATTGAATGTTGGTATAGGTACACTCCCGATACGGCCCTAACCTGTACCAACGCGTGGCCATATATAGTTTATGGCGATTTAAACCTAGCACCGATAATTAATCGTGTTAAAATGCACTATACAAGACCCGCACGACAGTAAATTCTACAACGGGCAATGATAATGTACACTCTCGAAAATACAAAGGCACGACGGTGGTAAAACAGCAGCAACACGGTTATATGTTATATAAAGACGGTTCGGAAAATAACTGCCAGTGCGAAGTGCGGCTGGAAAACAACTCTGGTAATGAAATGAATTAAGAAGAATTATTGTTACGTCGTACACAACGGACTATCCGCAAAATCCTACATCCGAACGAAAAAAATTTAATTAAGTACATAACGCACGCGCGCGCACGCAAACTACATACGTGCGCGCGCACGCATGGACATTGTACATACAGCTCTATGGACTGGTAAATATTATATACATAGGTATGTACATTACATTATTATATACGATTACACTGCTCCGAACCCGCTCACTCTTTTGTGGTAGAACAATGGAGTTTCTATTTCTTTATTCTGCACCAATAATAGTGAACGTCATGTTTAGTGATATTATTTTTTGTGTACGTCACAAATGATAACATTATGTAACGAATTGTTTTCGATAATATTGCCCACCGATATTAAACGCTTTTAAAAATATGAAATTGTTTATGTTCCTATCATAGCACAATGGAAGCCGGCAGCTATGTTATTGTTATACAGTCAAAGAAAAACAAAAATATTCTAGATTTTAAAATATATCCTGTTCGGCGTTTTAATAGTGTTACCCATTTAAACTATGCGGTAGGTACTAATATTAACGAGAAATGCTAAAAAAATTTTTAATTTTTAAGTCATTATTTTACTTAACGTCGTTAAAAATATGAAATGTATTTATTGTTGTTCGCTTAAGGGTCCGGATTTTAAAGTTCTGCTCTATGATAATCCAATTACGGTACTGATATCATTAATTAAACTAACTTCTAGTGTGATTAGATAAAGTGGAATTCTCTTCGTTTGATAATAATCAGCATTTCGTATGAAAACCAGAAAACAGCATAGGTACCTATGCGAATAATGAACAAAATAACATATCGAAGTGCGTAATATTGTATGCCTACTGGAACATTAATGTACAAAATATGAATTGGTCTCTTTCTTGGATTTTAACGATATAGATACTTACTTGAAAATATTGGTCGTAAAAAAAATAAGATTTTATGAAGCAGTTGGTTTAGAAGTTATAAAGAGCACAATGAACAATCTACAAGATAATAACATAAGACTGATGTTAAACCAAATAAGTATACACTTTCGAAAAATCAAATAATATGTTATTTAATTCTGTGTGCCATATAAATATATTATTTATGAGAATGAATAAAAAATAATTTGAAATTTGCTTGTATAGACTATATCATGACCCTGGCTATATATTATGTAAATATATCTTTTTATCAACATTGTTAACGTTTTTTTTTTAAATAGATTGATATTTTATATGGTAGTATGATGTCTAAAAATTAGCATTATTGACTTACCTACATAATTCCTAAATTGCATCTTTTACGATAGTATATTTTCATTTGTAAATATATAATATAGTTTAAGTTAGATAATAATATAATTAGGTAATTGGTAATAACTTATTACCGACCATATAATACCTATATGATAATTTACACTTTACTGTATGAATAATTATTTGTATATTGTATTTCAACTGAATTTTAAAACATAATTATTGTCATTATTATTATAATTATTATTTATATATTAATGCATTTTCTTTGTTGTAGATCGAAATCTGCAACTATAAAGCACCTATATGAACAAACAATAAATAAAAAAACCAATTTCACTCCAAATAACATTGAATGTTTTATGTTAGAAATAACAGAAATAAATATTAATATCAATGTATGTTTTTCCTCCATGACCTTATTTTCATAAAGATCAAAATTGTTAGCATAAGTTTTTTCGCCTATGCAATACAGTTTTATAAGTAGGTATATAAGATCGTAAAGAGTTAAATATTTAATCATGAAAAAACTATTTCAAAACTATTTAGCATATATTTATAATTTATATTCAAATACACTGAGAAACATATAACTCTTGTTTCTTAAAAGGATACCGATTATTATTTTTTCTAGACGCATGGTAGTATGGTATTAGTTTACTTACTATATTCTTAAAAACGTATTATTCGTATTGCGTAATATGTATAGTTGGTATACCTATGTATTAGTGTCTAAAATATAATTTTAATTTTAATTAATCACCAGTTTACCAGACCATACGTGACCAAAGATAACAAATAAAATAAACTAAAACGAAAAGAGAATTGTTTATTTTATACACTGTGAAAGTGGCAAATATGCAGGTACTAAGTATAGTAATTTTGTTCCACACCAAAATGTAATCAAAATATTGTATGTAAGAACACTTCTTGTTGAGGTAACGTTAGTAAATAATAAATAAACTACATTATGTAAATATGTTTATAGTTATTATTTATTTATTATTATTATAACTAATGAATTTTCATTCTTAATTGAAATATGTCATAACCCAACGGGATTTATGTAATAAAATTATAACACCAAAAAACTATATGCAATCAGATACAGGGAATCATTAAAAAATGAATAATAATGATATGCTCATACCAAATGAATACATTTCAAGGATAAGTGCCACGACCTAGCATTCTATGATAAATCTTATTATGTTGAAAAGAACTTAATTTTCTCGATTAAACGTAAGACAAACAAGAATAATAGACAATCATTCATATTATCCGGTGAAAACGAACTCATAAATCATTTTTAGAACTATGCGTCAAAGACATTAATCAAAAACTTTTATTAACATCCAAAATACACAAATGTTGCTGTAAACAACAATATATACGGTACATTATCTTAGGTTAACTAATGTACTATAGTACTAACAGTCAACAGAAATATTTATTAAACTTTAAAATGATTATATGATTATTAAAATGTATAATTAGATGTTCAAGATAAAATACAGGACTATGGGAATGAAAATGTCAAGACTGATATATGAAAATAGATAGCGAAAATGATAATACGTTATGAGAAAATATTTGTAAAGAAAACAAATCCACAATGTCAAAGATACATCTTAATACGAGATTATATTTTTTATACAATATAACAATAAAATAAAAGCTGCGAGCAAATATTGAACGAGTGTGCGTAACCACAAAGAAAAATATGCGAATTAAATTATTTTCTTTTTTGATTCGAATTCTATAAAAAGAGGCTCTTTGATAATATAACTTGATTTTAAAATAATTTAAGTATAAATAAATATTAAAATTGAAGTAAAAGAGGAACTTTCATTTCAAAAATATTAGTTATAAAATTATATTTTAAGTCAACAAAGTTTTTAACGGGGTTTTTAAGAACTTTTTTGTGATATTAATATAACGTAAAAATGTTAAAAATAAAAATTAGTTTAGATTCTTAGCCAAATAAGGGAACTATTTTTAAGTTAGTAATATTAAATCTTGAGAATTCCAGAACGTTGCAAAAACACCTAACTCACACTCGTTTATTCACGTTTACAAAATTCAACAATGTAGGATTCAATAATAGAATTTACAAACTATACCTATCAAACTATAATATTATTATATTTAGGTATTACGTTCATACACATCATTCTTTGACTTTGATTTTTTTAAATAATCTTCGATATTACTAAATACTAATTACATTTTTGTATTATTTTAGCCAATAACAATTCCACTCATTTCGAACATCGGAACATGTGATATTATTTCAGATATTATTTACTATAATTAGTATTTGTTTTCCCATGTAGTATCATAACTGACGCAGGAATCTCGTAAGTATTACTTCCACCACAATTGCATTGTTTATTTTACAATAATAATAGGACAATTATACGAATTCATCGTAAGATATCAATACATGTATAGTTATAGGTAAACACAATGCCTGTAGTTAGAATTAAAATGAGTTACCTATGGGTTTTCACGTTTTACCGATGAAGACCACTGACCAGTCACAATTAAAAATGTACCTACCGTGTGCCAAAGTTTCTGTCATATTTATTATATGGTAGAAACTTTATCTCAGTTTAATTTAAATGTTCAATAATGTATTATAGTTATATATATATAATGATATATTAATACCTAACGAATAATTTAGTTATAAATTATAATTATGCCAACGTGATATTGTCGTTACATTCAACTAAAAAATTATTAGTGAAGTGTAAATATTATACATTTTTATTTTTAAATACGAACGTGAAATCATATTTTATATGACAGAAGTATATTTTTCATATTTTATCACAGTCCAAACGTAAATAATTTGCAAGTGTCCGCTTTTGGATAACTAAATCGTATATGATATTATTTAACTGGTTTGAAGGTGGTGACCAAAAACCCACCACAAACTATTTATCGGGCAAGCTGGTCCATATAGTCGCGTGTGGATCCTCAGAGTCACAGTCCAACACTTCGTAACTACACCGCTCCCCCACCCACAACATGTGATCACCAACACTTCGTAATTACTCCACTCCCCCACCCACAACATGTGATCACTCGTGGCCGTGAATCGGCCGTTACAATCACTATAATTTCGGTGTACAATAATGTCATACTCACGGGCGCGCAGCAGTGTCAGTGACAGCAACGACGGCTAAGGAACGTGCAATACGACGGCGCGGTTCTCGGTGTCCGGTTGTCGTGACGTCCGGTCGTCCCGTCGTCGGTTACCGGACGTTCGGTGGCTGCGGCAGTCATCTACAGAGGTGCGCCGGCGGCGGGCGCGATAACGGCCGTGGCGGTGGCGGCGATCCGGCCGCGGACCGGCCAGCACGACGGTGGCGGCACATGAATTAATTTTTTCCGTGCAGACCGGTGCAGTCAGGTAGATCGGCGGACGGGACTCGGATCGGCGTCGGCGGTGACAGACAAAACAATATTGGGTTGTTGTTAAAATTTGATTTTTTTTTTTTTTTTTTGTTCGTAGTCACGCGGCGGGAGAAACTTTCGTCGTTATCGGCAGAAAAATATTATCACGATACGGTAGAGACTTACGTGTGCACGCGGCGGCGTTCACTGACTGACTGACTGACTGACCAACAGACCGACCGACCAACCGACCGAACGTGCGAGCGATATCGCGTTTATAAGGGTTGCGGCGGCGACGGCGACGGTGGCGGTGAATGCGGTGGCGACGCGAACACTCACGCGTACTCTGGTTCTCTTCCACGTACCGGCGCGTGGTGAAGGGTACACTCCGCGCTCCCTGGCGTTTCGTCTTCTCGCTGGGCCCCCTGCCCCCGTACCTGGCACCCGCCAACCTCATCGACGTGAGTAGACTAAGAGGTGGACCGGGCGCGCCCGCGCGCGCGCACGCATCGATCCCTCTCGCGCGCTCTCTGCCACAGTGACCAACGCAGCGCGCGCGTGTATATGCCCTCGGCCAAGACGCCAAGTTAGGTCCGTTCGTTGTCTCCCGCACTGGGCTCGCGTCTTTCCGGGTGGTGGACGCGTGTCTTATGCGACAAAGTTCCCATGAGGACCGACCGTACTTAATGTTGTTGAAACGGCGCGGTAGGTATCACAATCGGTCGTGCACTTATCGGCAGGCCGCGATTGTCGTGATGGGGTTGATGATGGCTGCAGGTGATATAATTATAATATAGGTGGTGGTCGGACGTGTTTGAATCCCTAAACCGGAAATCGAGGATCACGGATAATTTTTTTCCCGTTTGCAGACATCATATTTTATCGAAGTATCCGGTGTTAACGACTGTAATTTCCTTCAGAATTTTTTCGTTCTTCTTTTTGTATGTGTATAAGACTAATTTTATATAATTATTATTAAATAGTACATTTCGTATAATATAGAAAATACAATGTTTATAAATTTCAAGTTATAATCAATTTATAAGAGGTTATTTTTAAGTTTCGACTTTCAACTTTCGAGGATTATTATTTTCTGAATTACAACAAAATAATTAAAATGGATTTATTGAAAATGTATGAGCCCTGCCAATATTAATCATATGAAGCATATATACCTATTTATTCCTCAATAGTAATTTTTAATACTTGCCAAACATATGACCGTAAAAATTAAAAAAATTCCTTATTTAATTCAGGCATACAGCCACCAGGTTCAATAGGTAGGAACCTATTAAATATATAAAAATATGGTTGATGGCAAAAATAATTTAGTCCATTTGTATAATTAAACAATATATTAACTTTCCGAATTTTGAACGGTCATGTTTAGACGTTTAGTTAAATAATAAACAACAATACCCCATTTATTTTTGCAACCAAGTTTAAAGGAAAAATTACACTACCTATTAAATATGTTGAATTTATTGTTCATCAAAATGAAATTATATTATTATTGAAATCGTTTAATTATTTTGATACAAAATCATATTAGTTTAGTGTATTTGACACTCACAAATTGCATAGAATTTGAATTAATGCCTGTCCAGCTGTAGGTGTATAAGTATATAAATATAATACGTGTGTTATGTGCTCATATATAATATTATAATTCGCCAATCACTTGGCAAATATGAGTCATATTGAAAATTTTAATTTTTCAATATTGTACATGTTAATATTTAGATACTTATAGATACAGCTCCGCCGTTTCGATGTGATTGATACTACCTATTTTACATTTGTAAAATAATAATTGTTCTTCCATCGTAAATACGCAATATTTTGTTGGTAATTTATCATTAGTAACAGCCGAATAATTTTGACTAGTTTGTTTTCATATTGATTAGATTCAAAAACTTCTTTAGCTTTTTTCATATTTAAGAGTAATGGTATACACGCGACGTCTAATTTGATAAAACTTCTGAAAATATGGCTCAAAATAGCAATGGCTGAAATCAATCACGCAACGTGAATGAGAATAAGCAACAACTGCTGCCACTAGTTCCCGGATGGGTGACCACCCGGATCCATAGAGGCGAAAACCTTGCCACACATTTTGCCAACTAACCGTACGTCCGTACCAACCTCTAAAATACCTAATATAGCCATAGTTCTAGGGCTCTAGACAACTAAAAAAAAACTTCAGAAAATCAGACAACTACAAAACCCCTATTTTTTTGTCTTATCCTTAAATTAATTGAAATTTTAAAATTTCTGACGCCTGATTTGATAGTTTTGACGCTTAACGATGAAGATTAAATTGAATGACACTTTAAAATATATAGTATTTTTAAAGTATACTTAAATACATGGTAAAATAAAACGCATTTATCACTGATTTAATAATGCAATCAATTATAGATATGAGAAGGGCAATATAATAATATGTATACATTGTACATAATGGACATTTGTATTGTTCGTATAATATAATTAATTAGCCACTAAATAGATTTTCTACAAAAATTAGGTAACTTATAATAGTTAATGTACAATTGGAATATTTAAATGTTTTTAAATAAGTACGATTGTCTTCGTAATCTGTCTGTTTAAGGTGAACAGAATGACCTAACAAATTAAATAACTTTTGTTATCATCTGCAATATTTAACTTTTTTTATATATTTATAATTTATAGAAGCAGTGTAACATTTTATTTTTTAATAGGTACAGAAAATTTTAAATTTTAAATTTAATTTAATAACATTTTTTGAGTAAATTCATTCGAAACGTAATAACTTTTTTCCAAATATTCCATTTGGGAGTATATATAATTAATATAATATAATTTTCATTTTTTTTTTTTCATACCTATGTTTAACTTGTACCTATCAGTTTTTCATTTTTATTTGTGAGATCTTTCTGTTACTGTAATCTGTATGTATATTATATTGCATACGCCATTGTATATTTGTATACAATATCATAAGAGTTAAGTGTTTTTTGATTTCAGGTCCACTCGCATTCAATCGTTATGGTTTTTTTTTTTAATATATAGATGACATCGTGGATCAGATTTTAAAAATTGTATGGATCCTGTCCAGGTAACATTGATAGATAAAATAGGAATACACCAGTATTATATAGTTTTAAAGTTTAAAAGAAAATCGTAAGACTTTTTCAAAATATATGATACAGTATGTGAAATGAATTTTTAGTTTTTACTATTGGGTAATCTGAGAAACAAGTGGAGTGATTTTAATAAAAGTTATATCAATAGATTCCTTGAGTCTCGGAAGGTGTTTTTAGCTCCTTTTTTTAATCCCTATAGGTTTGAATCTATCTATAGGTTGCATTGGCGCACATACGGGGGTGCCAGGGGGTGCTTAGCAACCCCCAAGTCTTAAATTAGCACCCCCAACTGGCCCAACTTATATTGAGCTAAAAATATTGTTTAAAATGTAATTTTGTGTTCATAAGAAATGAGAATGAGTTTCTAGGTTGTATTGGTGTACCACATACTTTATATACAGATACAGTATTAGGTAATTGGGTTTTTGATGTTAGTATGATACCTATTTATAACGCATGTTACCTTATCGGCTGTTTTAATTCAAGTGTATTTTTACTATTATTTTATTATTGGAATACTGAATAGGATATTATTTTTGTACACCGCCCGATACCGGTGTCGTGGTTTATTCTTATGAAAATAATGATATTAATTAATATTATTTAGTTTGATAATACAGACATTTTCAACTGTCGTCCGTCTATTCTTAGTAGTAGTGTAGTACTTGGAAATATGAATCAAAAATAGTTGATTCCATTTCCATTAGTTGTTTAATCGTGTTCTCGTGTCGGTGGCAAATGACAAAAATACTATAGCTGATATTGCCTAATTTTATTTTATTACTATTTCCATTTTAATTCATAATACCAACCAACAATTTACTAGTGCGGTGTAAAGTAATTTATGTGATTTATATTTAATTTGTTTACGTACATAATATTACTTGTTTAAATACGTTTAGTATATTTAAATGTAATAAAGCAAACATAAAAAACGATAAAAGTAGTGAAAATGTGGACAACCCTGATCGGCCAGATTGCATTCCTTCTTCGTCGAAGAATGTAATAGTTGTAAGTACAAATTTATAATGTATGTAAAACAATATTATATAATTTAGTATTCATGCAAAATTTTCAATTTTCAAATAATATTTGAAAAATTGAACTAGTGCTAATGCGTAATTTATAGTTTTAATATGTTTAAATGTTCTTTATTTAATTTATTGAACATAATATAATATTTGCATAGACTGATGAAACCGCTTTGAAATTGCCAGTTATTGAGGCGGATGACTTGGGTGATTTGGAAACGGGACCTATGCATCTTAAGCTATCGGTTTTTCAATAATTTAATTTATAATTTTTTTTTACAATTTGGTTTTTACTATTAAATGTTAAGTAGATGTATCCCAAAACACAATTTGGTCAGCAAAAAAGGTCTTTTAGTAGTGAATACTTCAAGGAATACCAGTGGTTAGAGTACAGTATGAAAAAAGATGCTGCATTATGTTTTCCTTGTAGAATATTTGTTGGAGCCAGTGTAAATGAAGATACTTGGACCAAAAATGGATTTAACAACTGGCAAAAAGCAAGTTAAATATGTTTATATTGTATAGGTAGCTTTAATTTAACATTGTGTTAGGTATTGAATACTATTTTTTTTAATTTATATAAATTAATAAATAATAATTAAATAAGAGTGCAAGTTAAATTTAAATATGATGGATTAATAGTGTGAATGTGTTATTATTATTATTTTATTTTAATAAAAGTTATAATTGTTATGTAGCTGAGCGAACGATTAAAAAAACACAATATTGCTCTTAGCCATATTACATGTGTTTCAAAATTGTCATCATTTTATTCAAGTAAATCAAAAGGATCTGTTGTTGCTCAATTGTCGTCTGCACACAAAGAACAAATAAGAAAAAATTGTCTGTACATTTCACATCTAATCGACATAGTGTTGTTTTTAGCAAAACAAGGTGTTGCCTTTAGAGGGCATTGTGAGAATGATGAATCAATTAATCAAGGTATATTCTACATATTATAATAAATATTATTAAAGTTAAAATTATCAGTTATTTTGTGTCTTAGGAAATTTTAAAGAGTTGTGCAAATTGTATGCTAAATCTGTACCAGATTTTGAAAATATGTACATAAAAGATACAAATTATAGTAGTTGGAGAATTCAAAATGAACTTACTGATATTTGTGCCAGTTCCATAAAGGAAATCATACTTAATGAAATTTCAACAACTGGTTTCTTTGCTATTATATGTGATGAAGCTAGGTTGGTATAATGGTATTTTAATAATAATCTATATATCTAAGTAAACCAAATTGTAATTGTTATTGTGAAGTAATGGTTAATTATTAATAATTGTATAATACTTAATGTAATAGTATGTTCGTTTTAAGTCTAAAAACATGTTATAAAACAATTAAAGGTTATATAATTAATAATTGTCAATATTATGTTCTTAGGACTTATAAAGAAGAACAGCTCTCATTATGTGTACGATATGCTGTAGGATTGAATGTTTTTGAAAGATTTTTGGGTTTCATAAATGTTTCCAGTGGCCAAAATTCAACAAAAATTTATTCAGCTATAATGCATTACTTAGAACAACAAAATATAAACATGGAAATTGTTCATATAGTGGCTCAATCTTACGATGGAGCAAGTGTCATGTCCGGTCATCTAAACGGAGTACAAGCTCAAGTGCAAAAGCAATATCCAGCAGCCATATATACACACTGTATGGCGCATCGACTTAATTTAGTTGTTTTGGATTTATGCAAATCAATAAAGGTTTATTGATATAATTCATTTTCAAAGAAAGTGAGTATTAACTATTGTCAATGAAAAATGTTTTATTTATAGAGTGCACAGAAGGTATTCAATATATTAGAAGCAACCTATGTCCATTTTTCTCGACCGTCTAAAAATGCTGAACTACTTGATATCCAAAAACACTTGGTCTTAAAAAAGGTCAAGTAATGAGGATTTGTGATACACGTTGGATTTGTTGTTATAAGAACTGTGAAGCAATTATTAATAATTATAAAGCAATTGTTGCTATTCTCCAAAAAGAAGTTGAAGACCAAAATGACAAACATGTAGCACAAGCAATAGGTATTGTATAGAAATTTTAAATTTTATTCATTACAAATTAAAAACTTAAATTATAAGTATTAAACTAATATAATTAGTAATTACTGTCATGTATTTATAGGTATTTTAAATTCAATACAAAACAGTGATTTAGTTGTAGTTGTATTCATACTTTATGAAGTTTTATCAATCATAAATGTGCTAAGTCAGAAGCTTCAAAGCAAATCGGCTACTTTGGGTAAATCTGTAAATGTCATTAAAAGTGTTGTATTATCTTTTAACTATTTACGTTCCGATGATGCATTCTCTGTATTCTGGATTAAATTAAAAGATTTTTGTGATAATAATGATATAGTATTAACAACACCATCTACAGGAGGAGGTTAGTTTAATATATTATTAAATGAATATCAATTTTTTAGATCTTATTATCTTAACTATAATAATTTTATTGTGGTTATTTATTACTTTTATTATTTTATTTTGTTCTAAGTTCAAAATCAAAGTCAAAAACGTAAAAGAAAAGAATCTATAACACTTCAAGATTATGCTTTGACTACTCCAACGGGGGCCACATATAGTAATAGTGAATATGTAAGTGTATCTGTTGATGTTTATTGAAGAAAAACTGCATACTTCAGAATTATTGATGATGTGATTTCAAATTTAAATAAAAGATTTTCTGATGAAAGTCTAGAACTAGCTACCTCTATTGATCATTTTTTTAATTTGAATATAAATGAAAGTTTATTCTCTATTAACAGATATAAGGTATGTTGATTGTTAGTATATATGTAGAATACTAGGTAATTAATGTATAGTTAATATAAATAGGTATTAATATTAAATATTATGCTTTTTATGCATACTTTTATATTTTCAGGATGTTTTAGGAACTTCATATAAAAGTTTAAAAGCAGAGATGTTGGTGTTAAAGTATTGTCTCAGTAGTAATTATTTGTTGGAAGATGTCATATGTGCATGTAATCCGGAAGTTTATCCAAACCTTCACAAATTAATGAAAGTTGCATTAACCATACCAATTTCATCAGCAACATGTGAAAGGTCATTTTCCTCAATGCGCCGCATTAAGAATTGGTTACGCACCAGTATAGTGCATAGTAGATTCAGTAATCTTTCATCTTTGTATATAGAAAGAGAACTAACGATTGGATTAAAAAATGAAGTTAAGTTTGCTGAAAAATCAAGAAGATTAAATTTAATATAATTTATTTTTAATTTGTAATTCTTTTAGATAAATATTTAGTTTATTGATGAGTAAAAAATTTAGTTCATTGATTTATTAATATTATATTTTAATATTTAAAGGAAAGTATTTAACAGATTATATTATATTGGAAAAAAATAAGTCTTATTGAAAATTTGATTTACTATTTTTTTTTTTAATGTTGTGATTTATGATTTTATTTAAAATTAAATTAATTTATGTTTGGTATATATAACCGTATAGGGGGGTGTGGGGGGCGAAGCCCCCCACGGGTCACTTTGGACTAAAATATTTTAGCACTCCCAGGTTTAAGACTGAATGTGCGCCTATATTAAGTTGCCATAAGGTGGCTTACACGTGAATATCGTTTTGACAAATGAAAAACGAATATATTATAGTTTGTACTTAGATAGAGTAGTCATTGGATACAGCCATACGGAAATATAATACGGTACGTTGATATGACACATTAATTTTTTTTTTAGGTAAAAGAAAATATTATTTCATTATTGTTTGTTATTCAGGTTTATATCAAAAGTCAATGTTTGTATCGTTTTTTCGTTAATTTGTTATTATAATTTATAGAGCCAGATGTCTTAAGAAAATATTCATTAAAATACTTAATCGTGATACGAATGTTTTTTTACATGCACGTTCCTACGCTCATCTTGCGAAATTTAACATCAACTGTTTTCAACAAATCGATTCCTATGATACAATTCAATACATTAATTTTTGTAACATTATAACTTTATAAGCCGTAACATACAAATCACACTAATCACAGAGACTGAGTAATTGATGATTTATACCCAAACTTCTTTTTGAGAAATTTTAGAAAAATAAAGTCGAGTGTATCAAAATATATACCAGCATGCGAAAATGGAACAAGATATCTTTGAAGAGTTTTTTCTTCTATTACCGTTGTTTTGTTGTTATTCTTAATTTATATTCTATCCTGTTCTTTGTATTCTATTGACTCGTTAACTAAAGGTATACCTAATTTTCTCATCCATCTTCAAATTACTCATTTATTTGTATTTATTTATAAATAGGTACCTATGTTGACATCAATATTGCTAGTAAATTTACATACAACAAAACTTATTAAAATTAATTTTTAAATTTTGTTCCATCTAAAAAGCAGTTAAAACGTAATAAACGTCATATTAAATACATAAGGCTTTTTTAACTCACTCCCAAGTGCGCTATTATAATATGTTCACATGATTTACTTTCTAACACACTCCTTTAACGTTTACCCAAAGTAATAAAATATATGCTTTAGTTGTATTCCTGAATTCTTTATAGATATATAATATCAGGCGCGGACTGGCTGGGATGCTGGGATACTACAGCATCTCTTGCTCTAAAATATATTTGCCTAATATTATTTATTATATATATTTAAAGACTCTGGACACCTAATGAACAGCAGATTGTCACCAATTTACGATTACTAGTAATGAGTAATCTATATAATATTGTACAACTTTGAATGAAAGTTAGTTGTAACTTGGTACTTATTTACACGTTTTTAACGTATATTCAATATTTTTTTAAAACGAAATAAAATATATTAATATCATAATATACATAATAACATAACGAATTTAATACGCCATCACTGCATTATATTTTAAGAATCAACTCGCTTTATAAATCTCACTAAGCCCTGAATCATTGATGTGCTCTTGTGGTAAATTGTCTTATATATTTTTCTATGGTAATTTTATGATTATTTACTCTTTAGTCTTTCCAATTTCCATTAATATTTGGTAGGTTCTTCACAATACGTACCTCCTCCGTTTATGAATTAATTATCTTTTCCTCTCATCAATGTGATACACGTCATGATGATCTACTTATATAATATGTAATATTATAATGGTATTCAGTTCATGTTTGTCTTTATCAATATGTTTTTATTTTGGATGATTATAACCGTATTAGATAACACGTTTATTACGGTAGGTACCTACTAGAATTTTGGTTAGCTAAAAAACTCAAAATTTTAAATATAATATTTATTTTTTGTGTTATAAAAATATCTGAGATAACAAATTTATAAATGTAGGTACATTGAATTATATTACTTTCAATTAGGTCATGTTTAAGCTCAAGTATAACTGTATAAGCAAGACATATATAAATATATTTATAGTACCTATACGCCGTGTAGGTATGTAGGGAGCAGTGGCGTAGCCCGGAGTGGACTGAGGGGACATGCCCTCATTTACCTTATATTTATATAAGTTATTTTCAATAAATAACTATAAATACAGTTGTTAAATATTTTATTTAATTCAGCATATAAATAATTTGTTCGTTTAATAAGTATACAAACTATTTCCATTTTTGTTTATAGTGTAAACAATACCTACAAATTTAATTTATTTTAAGGTTTTTATTTCCCCCCCTTTAGAAACTACGCCATTGGCAGGAAGATATAATCATTTGGTAGGTATCTAGCGGAGAACACAAACGATTTATATCGATTAAATGTTGACCATAGTAATACAGGAGGTTTACCAGCGAATTCAATATCGATGTGTTATTGTGATTCTCAGCCTCTAATCCAAATTGTAAATATTTGTTTGACATTTAAATAAACATGATGGTCATTGGTAAATAAAGAATTCCCAAGATTGTGTTTTGAAAGGATAAGTTAATTTTCTTAAGAGGATGTCAGCAAAATATTTGTTCTCTCTCTCAGACCCACGTGCAACATCGATAAAACGCAGTAATGTAAAACATTTTTATAATTTATGAGTAATCTTAAAGTAAAATCACCTATTACAAAAATTATACAGAATAATATTTATAAGGGTTTGACATACTGATTTAATATTTTATTATTATTAGACTTCATATTACATATGCGGCTATGCAACTTAAAAATAAATATAATTTGTAAATTTAAATGGATTTAAAATGGTTTATAGACAATATTTAGACAATAGATATTATACCCTCAAAAATATTATTTTCTGTAATTTTTTAATGGGGGATTTTACATTAAGATTGATCAGACAAAAAAAAAAATATTTTACGTGAATGCGTTTCGTCTTTGTTGCGCGTGAGCCAAATATAGATAAGTAACATACAGAAAGCAGATATCCTTCTAAGGCTTTACAATTCTATAATAGATAAAAAATAAGTTTTTAATGAAATATCTATGATTATTATTAAAACTTTTACATAAATATAATTTCTATTAAATTGTTACCCAATTGTGAACATTAAAATGATATATTAATAACTACTACTAGGTACTGTATGATAACTAAAGTGGAAACATAGTCGCAAATAAGCTGATTCATACATATGGTTATTATGTATATTGTATGATTAAGTAATGTGATATAGGCAGGTACCTATAATGTATAGCCTCGTGATCCTGACTTCAAGCAGGCACCTTTAGTAAAATATTGTCCTAATTATTTATCATTAATTTGCCAGTAATAATTTATTCGGTTAAAGGAGGTACCGGAATTAGGTAATCTGACTCGCTAATATAACTACCCAACCCACACCACCTGGTACTTAAGCTTATGTTTTCCTACAATGATTTCTATTGATCTTAAGCCACGCAGTTTTTGCCATTTGACAAAAATTACTCATTTATGATCGTTGGAGAACGATTTTGCAAATTTTCATCCTCTTCGGATTGCGTATTTATTCAACACCGCCTGAATTATCAAGTTTTTACGTTGACGTGCACAACGACCATTGGCGCAAATAGGAGGGGTGCTTGGGGGGACTTAGTTCCCCCAAATGTCAGTCAAGTCTCCCTAGTTCAAAATCTAGTAATTAGTAGGTACTCATTTTTATAATCTGTGGTACTCAGCAATATGGCCTATGGGGAGGGAGCTTGAGTCCCCCCAAAAAATATAGTCAATTTGCGCCTATGACAACGACACAATACGTGTGGACGACGACAAAGTTTACAAATTACACTCAAAAGTGAAACAGTCGTGCGAGTTCTCGTGATATAGCTTCAACGTATCTAAATCTAATGCGAAATGAACGGCAAGAGGGCGTGAGCTATTTTACCGCATATTTTTTGTCACATCATTCTGACCACCATGTTATCGATTTGTGGAGGCACGAAGTAAACTAAACTATGTATTATATTTTTAAAGTTTTTGAACAAATCATCAAACTGTTGTGAAGACTTAAAAAAAATTCAAAATTTGGGTTGTTTGAAAAATAAAAAAATCGAAAAATCGTCATCAAATATAGTTACCTAACTCAACATTTTGACTAAAAACAAAATACAACATTTTTTTTTTTCTTTTTTGAGGATGGCACAATATTTTTATGTTTTTACGAGAACCTTCCAAACCTAAATATGGCCCTGTTCATGATTCTTGACAAGTATAGTTAACGTTTTTATTGTTAATTCTACTAGTATAATTAATAATTATCTATCATCAAACATTACTCAATTTGAAAGGATAACACCAAATACTTAAAAACAATTTCATGATTTTGATGCTTTTAAAATATTTGATATCACTAAATATTACCACAGAACAAATATATTACTTAACTCTTTAACTTCATAATTTTCCACAGTAGTCACTAATACTTATGTAACTCCAAAAGTGTACAGTAAATGATCTAAAAAAAGAATATCAATAGAAATAACAAAACTGAGATGTAACAAATAATAAATGTCATATGCCCAGAAATAATGAATTGTTCTACCACAGTTATTAACTTATTGTACATTGTACATTAAGAAAACGCTACATGGACATTTGTTGTCTCCGTCTTACAAATGTGTAACATAGCAAATTTTATGGTATGTTAATTGTTTATGCAGATCACATTTAGTTACGTTATTTGAAAAATTGCAGTGAATTTACCTCTTATAAAATTTAAAGATAAGATTATTATCTAGCGAATCTCATAGGATTTGTATTAAATTTTAAATTTACAGAGTTATGAATATTTTAAAATAGTAAATTATTAGAACATCTTAAAATACTCATCTTGTTTTAAAATTTAAATACAATAAAAATCCTATGAGATGCCTTTAAAATTTTATTAGAGGTCAATTCACTCTAATTTTTAAACTATCGGAGCTAAATTTGATATATCACACACTTATAAGACGAAATAACAAATGCCTGTGTAGCGTACTCTTAATATGCTCATAATATATTATTTATATGAAATTCATTAAATAATATAGGCCATTTAAACTAGTTCTCTGTTTTTCAAATCAGCCATTAGGCAAGAAATATTAACAGTCTACTTATGACATAAAAAACCATAACAAACATGCTACCAGGTTTCAATGCTGAATTTTCTATAATTTAAAAACATACAGTGCACATTAAACATGGCATAATACATTTTTTAATAAAATTTAAATATTTAATGAAAAAAATCAAAACTGGTCATTAGAAATGTTTACATCTTTTTTTATAGAATAGGATTGATAAATGTATGCTTAAGAATTGAAATGTTTTTGTAAATTGATTAGTGTTAAAAATTTCCATTTAGTATTCTTCCATAAAATATTCTATGGTGTTATATTTTACATTGGTCCTTAAATTTCTATATTCTAATACACATACATAAAGTATAAAACTTAAATATTTCAAATTAACAACAACTGTTAAAAACGTTTTATAATATGAAAGAAAAATATTTATAAAATCATAATAATAATAAATTAATCATATCAGTAATTCAAAACTATAAGAAAATAGTTAAACTAAAAATAATATCTTATAAATAAAAATATATACAATGTTCACAGTACACACGTTTGTAATTCAAAATTCAAAATTCATTTACAATAATGAAATAAATAGTGAACTCTTAAAATATAATGTGTGGTAATTGAGTAGACTTTCAATAACCATATTACTGAGTACCAAAAACAATATGTTAAAATGATAATGTATATTGCCTTGATCTTTTACAATTTAAAAACCAAAGTAGAATATAAAAACATCATTTATTTTTAGTTTAATACAGGTTCACATAAAAACCAATATAATTATATGAACTCAAACCAATGTATCATTAAAAATATATTACTTATCTCAGTACAATCTTAAATTTTAAATTATCATAATAATGTATAATAGTTAATTTAAAAATACTTTAATCTTAAGTGGATTTTGTTTAAAATAAAATAATAGAAGTTTCTATCAAAAAGTATAGGTAATTAGCAATCCTTTGATCCATCTAGTAAGTTGCATTTTATCTAGGCAAAAAATAATATTTTTCTATTTATACGAGTAAATAAATTAAATTAAAGCATACATAAACTCATAAACTAAGGATGTACCTGTTTTCAGGATACTGACTATTTAATATTTAATATAACATATTATTAATTCAAATTAAATTAAGGAATAAGCATTTGAACATTTAAGAATAATTTAATAAGTTACCATAAACTATAATCAGTATCTTCTTGATATAAAGTTAAGAAAAACCCTATAAATGTCAAATACACAACTATGTTCCCACACAATGTAAAATTACAGGCTGTCCATGCAATCTAAAAACAATGTAACAAAGTTGAAAAAAAATATAATTCTGAAAGTAATAAAAATATTTAAAATCAATTAGAACTTACAGCATTAACTCTGGCCATTATTATAGGCAATGCAAATGAAGAAACCACTATACCCATTGTAATAAATACAGCTAAATCCATATTGGCATTACCGGATCCTGAGTAATCATTGAACCGTTTCATCAGCATGGTCGGTAATGGTGCCAGCAGGTAAAATATCACTACTATGAATGGCCACCAAGAACTAAAACAAAGACATTTTTATTAAAAATATTTTAATTATTTGAAAAATTATGTCAATATACTAACTAAAACATCTATAGTCTATAAAAGTAATAAATAATAACTGCCTAATGACTTACTTTAAATCTGGCAATGCACATGCTAATATGACTAAAGTCATACCAATGGAACCAGCGAAAGCCAAACTCATCAAACTGTAAAGAAGTATAACAATTAAAATGAATGTAAGGCATTAAAACACAATAGTTTTAATTTAAAGAGCTCACAGAGTATATACACCAATTTTCAAACAACACATTTTAATTTGTACTTTTATCCTTTAATATAAATCTATTTTATAATGTAATAAAATTGACACTTACGCTATTTAACATCAAATTGAAGTAACCAAGGAGATCATGAAACAAAAGAAAATACAATATAAATGTTATTGATACTTAATTTTAAAACTATAAAATAATATATTATATAATATACACTATAACTGATTAAAAAAACAATGTTTAATACTATTTAGATTTAATTTATAAAGCCTCTAAAATTGGTGTAGAAACCTACTTAATGATGATACCTAATAAATAATGACCACTGAACGAGAAAAATATATAAATAGATTCTTCCCTCAGACTTTTAATTGTTATTCATATTATTTGCAGCAAATATTCTTATAGTACCCTAGGGCACATTTGTGTTTATATAAAAAATGAATGTTTGTCTGTCTGTCCTTTATGCATTCCTTAACAATTTTTGATGACATTTTTTGTATGCGTTTGAGTGACATTTTTGTTTATAAACAGTTGCTATTGGTTATAGAAGAAATAATTAGTAGAATATCGTTAGTGGGCGGCTTATCTCATCAAGTCCTCATGTTAAACCTAATTCGATTATCATACAAAAATTGTATAAATCGCTAATCCAACAGAAAAATCAAAAAAAGTCATGATCAAAGTCCATGAAGTAATTAGAATTTAGAAGTTAGTAATTTCTAAAAAGCCCGATTGAGTAACACTCTGGGCCTATAAGAACAAGGATTTTTATATCAGATAAAAAAATATTTAATATTTCTGATAGTTGTTTTTAATTTTTAAATGGAGAAGGAAAGAACTCGCCAGGTAACTTTAAACATTTTATAATATTGCATGGTCATCCTATATCTAGCAATACTTACATGAGTAACCTATTAATATTTTATTGAAAGAATTGATCTGAAAACTTGGCAAGTTCCAATAATCTCTAAATATATTGATACACAATTCTATTATACAGAAAACTCAGAGAAGCAGTTTTTGGTATCATTCGTAGATATTATTTAATTTTATATAATCATAATATATCTTACAAGAATTACTGCCTTATATCAACCCCAAATTTTTCTAAAATGTCAGTCTTATTTCTTCATCTATCTTGACATTAAAAAAACCTTAGTTTTATTATTAATATTATGTTAAATATATCATGTTTCATTTTTTGTCTATTATCTTGTTCTTTGATAGAGTATATTGAATATATTCTTAAATTTGTACATAACTGTTATTTATTAACCTAATTATTATACCTATATAATGTACTTTATGTATCTAGGCGCCTGCCCAACACCCGTCACATAATAAATAATTGTACATTATATAGCCAACGTCAAATCATAGACATACTACCGCAATAACAGTATTAACTATTATTGATTATTTGGAAGGTAACAATAGATCACGATGCCTGTACAATTACCTTTTAATCCGGCCATCTTGAAAGACAAATGTCCGGCGTTACGGTGCGAGAAGCTTGATTGACAACAGATATAGGTATATGTAACTTTTATATTTTATTGTAACATCTGTTAATGTAATATAATTTATACGGCACCTAGTCAAAGATAAATACAGAGCAAAGAAAAACGGATATATTTAGATATATTATGTATTTAAAAACATAGAAAAGATATATAAATGAATATACCTAATAATTAAAATACTTCCAAAAAATAAAAAGAATAAAATTGAGGGAAACAAACAATAAAAATAATAAAATGCGACGTTCGTCGTACACGATCCACAATATAATATTTAATATTACCTAATTAGTAATTACAATAGACAGTAGATTATAGAATAGTATAGAAATTAGACAATCTCACAATAATAAGATCTATGATTATCTCACATTCAGACCAGACGTTATCATGGGGTAAACATTAATTGATGCGTACTATCAGCGGGCGGCACAGACACAGTGTTGTCATTTGCGTTTAATAATGTGGTCCGATTGTCGGTGTCTGCTGATGATGGTCAACGGGGGGACGTCAGCACATACGTAGATTTTGTTAAAAAAAAAAAATTGTAACAATTAATAATAGAATATACATTAATTATTGTTCTGTGATGATTGTGCTCTATATTGTGCAACTCGCAATTACCACACTTGGAAACACGTTCGACCGACGACCGACCGTTGGTACGACCGTTTTTTCCCTCACCGGCAGCCATCTTAGGCCACGGCATGATTGTGCTTTTTTGATTTCCCGGTCCCTACCGCCACCACTGCCGCAACGAACCACTAAATTACACATTTACACACAACACACACACACACTAACGCCTCTGTGTCTCACTCACACAAGCATATCGTAACGAGTTACAAGCGTTGTTGTTCGCTTTTGTGACTTTGTGTCACAGTTTTCCGTTTTTATTATTCGTCAGTAGCCCCCCCCGTCGGTTGTAGTCTCGTCTGATACACGTATATAAAAATATCATCGAACGCATCGTTCGTTTTACATTGTTCATAAGGACCAGTGTACGTGGACGAGTCACCGGAATCGCCGATATCCATATCCAGCCTGCCCGTTGATTTCGGTGTAGACAATTTTCTAACGTAAAAACCAGGCCGCAGCTTACCTTAATCATGTCCGAACCAGCAAAAGGGTAAGTAAAATAAAACGTCCCGCTCCGAGAAAACCCTCCTCCCAATTCCATCACTTGTCCACACCTTCGTGTACCGTTATTTTACCGTGACTGAACACGACTGTGTTTTCGGTACTAAGATTCTAGTATTTGGTACTAAGATTTCAAGTAGTTGTATCCGGTGGAATTGGGGTCTCACCCGGATCAACCGGAAAATCGCATTTGGCGTACACGGAAATACAGTTTGCGCAATGATGATGATGACCAGCACTTTGTCATCTAACGACCACTTAAACACATATGTACAAACATGAGTTCTATTACTCATTTTAAATGTCCTCCTCCCAAAAAATGTTCAGTATTTTAAATTAGGTATTGGTACATCAATTGATCGTTGTAGGTTCTAATAAGACCAAGGCGTTATGAAAACTTATAGACAATACACTGAAATACCTTAACAAAGAAATATTTACATAACTAAATAAAATTGTTTTTGGATCATTTTTTTGTTAGTGACCTAAAAATGAACATCTTTGTCTTTTTACCATGTCATGTTAAATTTTTTTAGTTTGGTGACTACTTTTATTACTAATCAATTAAATTTAGACACTATGCAATGTTGGTAATTTCTTCAACTAATTAAATTTTAACATTAATTTTATTGTATCTTATCAACAAATCGATAAGTGCAATACAATAATTATAGCATGAAATATATATAAGTACTTTTAATATAATTAAAATGTTACTTACCTACCCCCATTGGTAAAGAAACATTTTTATAATATAAATTTTTTTTTTTTCATTTTCATTTATCAAAGTTATTGGCACTTATTTCCAAATCGTCAGATTTATAAAATTGCTATTATTAAAATAATTAGGTACCTATATGGATTATACATTTTTAACTTGTTTTACGGAAAAAATGTTGATTTACTAAATTTATTTAACATTAATATTAACTTTTCTGAACTGTCAAATTAATATGTGTATAATGATGTAACATAATAAATAATTTAATTAATTTTTAGTGAGGAGTTAGCAACTGCGATTTTGAAGCAAAAAGATCGTCCAAATAGGCTTATTGTAGAAGAAGCAATCAACGATGATAATTCAGTCATTGCATTATCTCAGGTACCTACCAACAATTATTATTTAATCTAAAAAAATTAATATAACTTCTAACTCAATTTAAGTTACTTATTGACTACATATAAATGTATCTTACAAGTTTGAATCTAGAAGTTGTTACCAATTATTTATTTGTTTTATATCTAAGGCTAAAATGGATGAATTACAACTTTTCCGCGGAGATACTGTGTTGTTAAAAGGCAAACGCCGTAAAGAATCAGTTTGTATTGTATTATCCGATGAAACTTGCCCTGATGAAAAAGTACGTATGAACAGAGTTGTGCGTAATAATTTACGTGTCAGAATATCAGATATTGTTCAAATACAACAATGTCCTGATGTAAAGTATGGAAAACGTATTCATGTGCTTCCAATTGATGACACTGTAGAAGGATTAACTGGGTAAAATTCACTAAACTTTTGTTCTTACATTTATATTTATTAATAAGCCAAATTTTTGTTACAGAAATTTGTTTGAAGTTTTTCTTAAACCTTACTTCTTAGAAGCATATAGACCTATACATAAAGATGATAATTTCATTGTTCGTGGAGGCATGAGAGCTGTAGAATTCAAAGTTGTCGAAACTGATCCATCACCATATTGTATAGTTGCTTATGACACAGTTATTCATTGTGAAGGGGATCCGATCAAAAGAGAGGTAACTTAAATACATAATTGGTGGTTTACCGCAGGTCTTATAATTCAATTAAATCTTTAGGAAGAAGAAGAAGCATCAAACACAGTCGGTTACGATGATATTGGAGGTTGCCGCAAACAATTGGCACAGATTAAAGAAATGGTTGAACTCCCACTCAGACATCCAAGTCTATTCAAGGCTATTGGTGTAAAGCCACCTAGAGGAATTTTGTTATATGGACCTCCTGGAACAGGAAAAACACTGATTGCCCGTGCTGTTGCAAACGAAACTGGAGCATTCTTTTTCTTAATCAATGGCCCTGAAATTATGAGTAAACTCGCTGGTGAATCTGAAAGTAACTTGAGAAAAGCATTTGAAGAGGCAGATAGAAATTCTCCTGCTATTATTTTCATTGATGAATTAGATGCTATTGCACCCAAGCGTGAAAAAGTAATTTGGTATAATTATTTAACATTTGTCAAACATTAATGTAATACCTATAAATTGTTTATTTAGACTCATGGTGAAGTAGAGCGTCGTATTGTATCTCAGTTATTAACACTCATGGATGGCTTAAAATCGTCATCTCACGTCATCGTAATGGCTGCAACTAACCGCCCAAATTCTATAGATTCAGCTCTAAGACGTTTTGGGCGCTTTGATCGAGAAATTGATATTGGAATACCAGATGCTACTGGTCGCTTAGAGGTTTTGCGTATACATACTAAGAACATGAAACTTGCTGAGGAAGTTGATTTAGAACAGGTTAAAATAATTAAACAAAATATAAATTATAAATACTTAAATTTCTTTACTGAACAATTAATTTTAATGTAACCAATAGATTGCTGCTGAAACTCATGGTCATGTTGGTGCTGATCTTGCCTCTTTGTGTTCTGAAGCTGCCTTACAACAAATCCGTGAAAAAATGGACCTGATAGATTTAGAAGATGATCAAATTGATGCTGAAGTATTGAATTCCTTAGCTGTCACCATGGAAAACTTTAGGGTAAATTTAATTTACTTTAAACTGATTTTTCTGAAATTAAAATTTACATTTCTTTTACTTTTTTAGTATGCTATGAGTAAGAGTAGCCCAAGTGCGTTGAGAGAAACAATAGTTGAAGTTCCAAATATTACATGGGAAGATATTGGAGGTTTGGCCAATGTGAAGCGTGAATTACAAGAACTTGTTCAGGTATGTTGTATCAAAATAATTTTTTAATCAATACCTATGTTAATATATTTTTTTATTTGTGTAGTATCCAGTTGAGCACCCTGACAAGTTTTTGAAATTTGGTATGCAACCATCTAGAGGTGTTTTGTTTTACGGACCACCAGGTTGTGGTAAAACTTTATTAGCTAAAGCCATTGCTAATGAATGTCAAGCTAACTTCATATCTGTAAAGGGTCCTGAACTTTTAACTATGTGGTTTGGTGAATCTGAAGCCAATGTCCGTGATATCTTTGATAAGGTAAGTACACTAATAACTTTTTTTTCTTTAACAATTTTTAATGAGAATTTTGTACAGGCAAGAGCTGCAGCTCCATGTGTACTCTTTTTCGATGAGTTGGACTCCATTGCTAAATCTAGAGGAGGAAATGTTGGTGATGCTGGTGGTGCAGCAGACAGAGTAATCAACCAGATCTTGACTGAAATGGATGGTATGGGCGCCAAAAAAAATGTGTTCATTATTGGTGCTACTAACAGACCTGGTAAGCTTTTAGTAATCATTGGTTTTAATATTCCCAGTTTAAAAGTATGACTAAATAGTAAATATTACTGTTTATTATAGATATCATTGATCCTGCTATTCTCCGTCCAGGACGTTTAGATCAATTGATCTATATTCCTCTGCCTGATGAAAAATCGCGAGAAGCCATTTTCAAGGCTAATCTGAGAAAATCTCCTGTTGCCAAGGTAATATTTATTTATTTTACTATTCAAAATGTATTTTATATATTATATATTATACATTAGGATGTTGACCTCGATTACATCGCAAAAGTTACTCATGGTTATTCTGGTGCTGACTTGACTGAAGTATGTCAACGTGCCTGCAAACTTGCTATTAGGCAAAGTATTGAAGCTGAAATAAGGCGTGAGCGTGAAGCTGCCTCAAACCAAGGAATGGAGGTAATTATTAAATAATGTTGTAAAATTAATTCAACAATACTCTAATTTCAATCCACATTTAGACTGATGTAGCAGAGGATGATCCTGTCCCCGAAATTACTAAAGCTCACTTTGAAGAAGCTATGTTATATGCGCGCCGTTCTGTAACTGACAACGACATACGCAAATATGAGATGTTTTCTCAGACATTACAGCAGTCTCGTGGTTTTGGCACTAACTTCAGGTTCCCGTCAACGACAGGTCAACCTGCTGCCAATAATACAACAACTGGTGGTGATCAAGCTACGTTCCAAGATGATGGTGACGACGACTTGTACAACTAAGCCAGATTTCCCTTCCCTCAAATAATAGATTTAATGTATATTCGAAGATTTAAGAATGATTCAAACATTTTTTTTTTTTTTTATATATATTTTAAAATAAAATGAAGAAATTTAATACACATGATTTATAAATATTTAAGTTTATTAGGTTTTGCTAATGTTTGTATGTGGTTATACAGTATATAGGAATTTAAAAAAAAATGGTGGGATACAAAAAAAACTGTTACATCGGATTTTTTTTTATAATTATTTATTTTTTCTTTTTATAAGAATTATTATTAATAAAATTTAAACAAAATACAAACACAAATTAAAAGGAATAGTATTGCATTTAGTTGGTAGTTAACTCGAGATCGTACATGTCCATGATCGCTGCCATAACATTCCAAAGTGTATCCTTGTCCAAATCTTCAACCAATGCCTTGAAAAAAATTTAAATTATTGATTTAGTTTGGATGATTCACAGCATGTTTCTTATCAAGAGTTCTATTTATTCAACATTTAATATTAATAAAAAAAAATATGAATGAGTTAAGTTTTATAGTAAGATAGAAAATATGTGAATCTCAAATATTGTATTTTTTTATAGACTTAAAACAATACTTTCTCATTTCTATCAAACTTTAAAATTTTTACTTTTAGAACGTTCAAGGATAATAAAATATTTTTATGCAATATCCTAAGACGTCCTAAATATGAACAAATTATATGAAATAAAATGAACCAAATTTCCTTATATTATATGACCCTGAATAATATTACATTCTATGGTTATTAAAATATGACTAAATATCAACAGCCCTGCTATGTTGAAACAGGAGAGACATATCACTTCAAAATGATTGGTATCCTTTTAAAAATCAGCTAAAATATACATCAATTAAATTGTTCTCAAATTCCAATGATCTTTCATACATTTAATTTTTGCTCATATTTTGCAGACAATATAATAACGTTTTTTGGCAAATAATTGCTAAAACGAAAAAAATTTCAACTAATTCAACAACATTTTTAGAAATGAGTGATTAAATACCAACAAAGCACCAAAAAGTAGGAAACATACCTGATACCAAGGTTTAATTTCATAATCAATTATTTGAGAAGGAATGCCATAAACTTTGATCGCTAGTTCAATACAAGCAATTGCAATATGCTGTGCCTTAAACTGAAGAATATCACTACTATGATAAAAATCCTGAAAAAAAAAACAATTTATTTTTACTTATACATAATAGCAAAATTAGATATGTAAAAAATGTGTACAATGAAATTAAACATACGTGTAAGAAATCATATGCTTTCTTGAATACAATGATGTCCTTGCCATGTTTTGAATAGAAAACTGGTCTTAGAGTCTGAACGTAGTGCAAAAAATACTGTAAAGATAATATAACACTGTTAGATATCAAAAAACTATGAAGGCTAAAATAAGGAGATCAAGAATTAGAGTTATGATGAAACGGAAATCAAACTGGGTAATGATTATATTATCTCCTACTTTAACTCGCGTTGGGTAAGGATTATTCATGTTTTATAAGTTTAGGAAAATTTATGCAATATTCTAAAATATACAACAGGTTGTTTGTAAAATTATGCATTCTTCCATATTATGTAAACTTTTTCTAAATTTTATAATGAATGTTAAAATGTTAAAATCTGTAAATAATTTAATGTAATAATTTATTATTGCCATAAATACAGTAGACAAACTATATATTTTCATAAATGAATACATATTATTATTATATCGTACTCAGTATACCAGATTTGATACCACTGACTAAAATATCTAGTATAAGGTTGTTAACAAACACCTATATGATAACCCATGCTTAATTTTAATTATTTACACATTAATAATATCTACAATTTTGCACACGTAATATGTATGAATGCATCATTTTTAAAGTAATAAATTAATGTATATGAGTTATAGTTTAAAATATTGCATATTTTCAAAAAGCTATAAAAACGAATATTTCCTATACTTCACATGAATTAAAGTAGCAACAAATATGTACAGCAGGTGGCCATCCAATCATGAAGCTCTTTACAATAAGTCTTTCATGTGGTTGGCTGCTATAATATGTGTTTGGTATAAAAGTTTAATTACATTATGTGGATGATCGAATGTTGTGTCAAATTGTACTATTCTCATGATTAACATTTCAGCATGCACAATGGAATCCCGGAAGTTCCAATAATCTTCAGCTAAGCGTAATGGAGCTGCATCCCTGTGTAATGTGTGGTAAGACACATTTATCAAATCTCGAAGTCTGATGGTTTCATCTTGTACTTTACTAGCCAAGTATAAAGTTGCACTAGCTATAGACTGTAAAAACAAATATTACATTTTAATCACAGTACGACAATATTTATACTATATATTAGTATAACAATTAACAGGTTGGGGAGTTCTAATACATAGATGTGATCTAATATTTATTATTTATATTTATAATTATATTGACAATCACACTATTGTGCCCACTGGTGTGGGATGACAGGATCATATGTTATTTGTCACCAAGAATAGTACCATGTTAACTACTTTTTGTCATTTCTACTGCTAGACAAAGTTTCATCATAAACAAATTTGTAATACTGTAGTATTTAATGTTTATTTATTTTTGAAGAATAGTTGTACTCGGTCTTGATGGGTATTCAATGCAACAATTATTACTATTTTTGTGCCAAAACTGATGAACCCAATATTTTTGCATGATAGATCCTTCAATATGATCTAAAAAATGAATTAAGTTCACAGCAACAAGCATATCAAAATGCCAAATGGTAATAGAAATGAGAATCGTATGATGTAAACATTTGGCGGAAACACATTGTCACATGTTAATAGACACACAAATACATTAAGACGTAAAAAAAACATTTGTTTTACTTTTAACGTTTGGGTTTTGATACATACAATGCAAACATCTTTTAAGCAAAATAATTATTTGATATAATTACAACCAAAATGTAAATATTTCTAAATAATTAGTAGCAGTCCGAATTAGGTTTTTTTATAGACACTTGTTTTCAATTTCATATTAAATCCTTAACATTCTATTCGATAATAAATAAATTAATTAATGACCCAGTTAAAAATATATTGTAACCTGACAAAATAAAATGTTATAATGCCATGTTTTAACATGAGATATACTTACATGAAATAAGAATGCTGAAAATATTATTAATACCACCAATAGTTATCAGTATTATTAGTAATTACACTTACGTTTGGTGCCTCAAATCATACACAGTGTCGTAACAATAATTTTATGCAGTTCAATAAGTGTGATAATGCAGATGGAAACAAACTTTTTTACTCTTATAAATATTTTGTATACTATTCTGCGTAAAACCAAAAAACCCGTTAAACAACAAGGTTAGATTATAGGTATACAAATTTTTTATTTCTAATTTTTTTTATGTATAAATATAAAAAAATCTGTAAAATAAATACAAACTATCATTCATGTACAAAATGCAAAGCCTACTAAATAATTCCATCATATCCTCATTGATTAATTATAAAATAAATTTAAAAAAACTATTACAATACACTCCATATTTAGATTTTTTTTATTTTTAGTATGAATAATTGTAATATATTAAAATAAGTGTATTTGTTATAATTGTAGCTTATTTAAATATTTGGTCTATTAACACTTAACTCATACCAGTGGTCATACCATTTATACTTAATACATTTTACATAATGTAATAACTTGTTCATTAATATGCCCATTTTATATTTATATTTTTTAGGCCAGTACCAATATCTTAAATCTTGGATGTAGAAACAGCATATTATTTGTTGCTAATATTAGCTACAAGTCTCCAAATTAGGTATAGATGTGCGCATGCACGATGAAACTCCTTATTTAATTATCCATAGGTTACTATCTCACAGAATTATTCAAAAACTTACTATCTTAATTTGTGGTTAATTATGCTATTATATTATTATAGTAGGTATTATACTATTTTAATATAATATTAAATTCAATAACATAATATGGTGATTTGATAACAAACTATATGGTTAAATATGAGAGAAGTTGTATCGCGCATGCAACATGTTGAACACCTAATTCGATGACTATTCACTGACATCGGCAACATTTTTTTTATTGATTTAATACGCTGTGGCTCCATTCATACTATATGATCTAAGGCCAATATTCAGCACAATATTCATAATGATTGTTAATACTAAATTAAATAAATAATTATTTTCATATTTTACATATTTTATACAACTGTACATGTTATATTATTATATATAGTTAATATCTGTATTTTTAAAATGTATAATGAATCATACTTAAAGGACTGATAAATTATTCATCTCATTGTTAGTTAAGTGAAATTCTATACTTGGTACTTATTAGTTATTGATTTCAAATAAAAAAGGTGTCTTGTATAGTCATAAAATTATGTTATGTACTATTTGTTTCCTAGACAACCATTTCTCATTGATGTATGAAACAAGTATTATAAAACTATATTACAGACAACAACAAAAAAAACACTAGAAATTATTGATAGTTTACTAGTATATAAATATTATATATGAAAAAATGTAACTTGATTAATATTTGAAATGATAATCAGTTACATTTGTTTACACACTTAAATTATAGTTGATTAACTTAATTCCTAAAGGAAATAAGTTTTCTTCAAATTATTATAAATATAATAATTTAATTATACACCAACAGTAAATTATAAATTATAAATCATAATGTGGTTATTTTCTATTAACTATAATAATCTGTAAATTATAAAACAAATAAAAATATGAAATATAGAATATAAAATAAATAATTTGAACAATCAATATTTATACTTTATTTATGTATTTCTAAAACCCAATATAGATCAATAATTTGAATGAAACTATGCAATCCAAAGTGAAACAGAAAAAATATAATTTTAATATTTATTAAAACTTTTAATCGCATAAAATAATTCTTTACATATTTAAGTCTACTACCTACCTAGATTTTTGGGGAAATATTTTAATCATTACTCATTACCTAGTTATTAATTTATTAGAAATTTAAAAATTAGGTTTTATTTTAAATGTATGTAAGAATCTGATTTTGATTAAAAACATTAAAATAAATAGGTAGTGAACTGATTTCTAAAAGGTCAATAACATGTATTAATCTAACCACACAAATATGTAGGTAATTTAGTTTATTGACTTTTAGAACAATTCAATTTTAATACTAAGTAATTAGGAATAATGATAAAGCTAAACCTACTTTATATAATAATAACTCCATCTCAAAAGAGAACAATCACTTTTCGCAGATATATCGTGAATGATGCATTTAGAGTGTTGAGAACCAAGTGATCACGCTAACACCAGGTCGGTAGTTAATGCAAAGCATTGATAAAAATCAACCGGCCAACTGATTGTTCTCTTTTGAGACAGAGTTTAGGTGTATAGTGTATTGTAATCAGTTAAAATATAGGTATAATGAATATAGAAAAATATTGACAAATTAAAAATGAGTACTTACATAATTGTCATAAGCGGTTTCATCAACATGTTTATAAAACTTATGGAAGTAAACTGCTGCTGAGCATATAGTTAAATGTTTAAGACCCAGTTTAATACCTATATTCATAAAATATAAATAAGACACTGCATAGGTAGTTCAAAATATGTAGATTTATAATTTTTAAGCATACCGCATTCAAATATAAATCGGACAGCAATGTAATTTGACTTGTGAGTCAAATAGTCGGTAAGAGGTGCCTCCGGTTTTTTTAATTTGTCTTGACTCTCTGACCGTTGTTTTGTTCGATACTTTTGTTTTGAAATGTTCTTGTTTTTCTTATGAGATTTTACCTTCTGCTTGTGAGTCTTTGTCTTGCTTTTGGTAATGCTCTTCATTTTTGGAGCTTTTTTACCCATTGCGTTTTAATTTTAATAACTGAACTTCAAGAATTTTCTAGAAATCAATGATACACATTATAAAATACACTTAATAATTTCAGGTGTAAAGTTTCGCCTAATCAATTTACGCCTGACTAACACAAATACATAAGAACATAATCCAAAAAAAAATTATAACCCGAAAACTACTACAAATTGCATTCAATTTATAAATTATAATTAATAATTTCACAAACGTTACCGACAGGGAATAAAATGTATAATATCGAGTATTGACTATTAAACACTCAGCAGTAAGCAGTTGTAAGCATACGCGCGTACGCCAAACAGTGCCGCACATGTTTATATATTTGTAATGTGATGGGAGGTAACCCTGATCAGTATTTGAGGTTATATTCGTGAATATTTTGGCGGTAACTTTATTTTATTTAATATAATATGAAGTATTAAAAAATCACACAGATAAACATTATTGAAAACATGACATTTTATGTTGACAATATATTATGAGAAATCAACAGACAAAATAAATCTAAAGGGGGGATATTACACCCTCGTCATGTCTCCCGTAAGCACACTTCTACTATATGCAAATAATAAATAATTATGCCTACAAATCTGCGATACCTATATAATTACTGCATGGACATCTACAAAAATAACGAAATATGAAAAGTTAAATAAATACATATGTAAAATAATCATGGCTCAAACAATTAGGTCAAAATGACTACCTAGGTGTCAGAGATGCCCATTAAAATGTCTAACAGAAACCCTACCGGCAGGATTTTATATTTATCGCGAACAAGCGACAACAACCACCTGCCCAATCTAATAAATCATAAGCCATGAATAATGAGATTTATACAAGCGTTTTTATTTTAAAATTGATGCTGTTTGAACACTTGGATAAATAGAAATGAACGAAAACATTAGACTCTGTGTCTATGCATTGGTGCAAATAGGGGGAGGCTTGGGGGGACTAAGTCCCCTCAAATGTCGGTCAAGTCCCCTCAGTTCAAAATCTAGTAATTAGTACTAATTTTTATATTCTGAGATACTAAGCAATATGGCCTATGGGGAGGGGGGCTTGAGTCCCCCAAAAAATTTAGTCAATTTGCGCCTATGTGTCTATGTACAGTACAACAATATAAGTATATGTTTTCACTCGTGATAAAATATGACTTACAATAATAGGTAGGTACAAGGTACGTCATATTATTTGAATGAATAAAGAATACAATTGACACGGAACAAAAATATTACGAAAAATTCCGTTCGCACGGTCGATATAACTTCACAACAAATGTAACAAATGCACTTTACCAACCCCCTCGAAAATTTCAATTTTTTTTACCGGAAACTATTATAATATATTAGAAGTTATAGCCTATTAGCGTTCCAAAGTTTGCGATTTTACGTTCAAGTTCTCGCTACTTGATTGCCATGCGCAGTGCCTCTAACAAATTTTAATTTTTTTTTTACGTTTTTTAACTAGATGTGGGACAGTCATTTTTTGGGTGAAAAAAATTTTGGTGAAATCAGAATTTGGCGCACGAGTTTAGTTTCCAAGTTATAGCTAATCGAAGTTTTCAGTTTATATTATTATAATTTATAACACATAAATACTCATTATGGTACATTTTTCATCGGCTGGACTGTGGCGAAAAAAGTGATGTCTGTAAAATCACTTTGGGTAGGCCTCGGAACTAAACAATCTTGTTAAAAAGCAATTATCTTCAGGTAGATGAAAAATTAAACAATTAAAAATTAAACTGAATTTTTTTATTAATTTTTTTTTTTTTAAAAAATGTAATTATTTAAACCTTTTTTAACTTTTTTATATTGCCTATGATAAATATGGCAAATATCATAATCTGTGTATACTTGTATTCGTTTTAAGGAAACAATTTATGTCGGAATGATATAAACTATTTTGTATTTGGTAAGATTATAACACATAATTTACAATAGAAGTACCTATGCACTGAACCATAGATATAGGTAATAACGGAATATAAATCCCCGACCCTAGGAAAAATAATATTACTGACAACCACATGGCATTTTTAAAACGTAATTAGTGTAATCATTACATTATTAATATTTAATTACAAATATATTATTATACTTTTATAATACCTATAGGTATACTTATCATTAAAAAAATGAATATATAATAATTAATAATATTCAAAAATGAACAAAAATATTATTTTGTGTTATATCATGATATGAAACAATGTATGTTAGTAGTTCTTTTAAAAGATTACTGATTAAATATCTACATTCATTAACTATTTGTTTAATAATTATTTATTTTATTTGATGTATCGATCATTTGAAATATTTTTATTTTTTAATCTTTTAAATATTGTATCTACGTTTATTAAGTAAAACCTGTAAAATCTACTTCTAATAATAATTATTATTATTATTTACATACTGTTAAAATATTATTAGGAAACGTAATATTTTATTTTAATATATAATATAAATTAAAAATATTAAAAAATAAGGTATAATTTAATACTTGAGTAAATAAATAATAACCTAACCCCACGGGTTACTTTTCATGTAATGTCAGGTGGGGGCTACAGCCCCCCTAACATTTCAGCCCTAGTAGTGCTACTGCTTAGTACCTACCTACTAACCTACTATACCAGATACCTTAACCTATAACTACTATATAATTACAGTTTATACAAATTAAAATATTATTACCCACATTACCTTATCTATATTATATATTGTAATAATTGTCGAACTATAATATTTATATACTAGAAGTTCTAATAAAAAAAATTATATAAATCCAACCTGTAATGATAGAGGTAGTAACTCAAATTTATTTATTGTTAGACAAAGGCATAGACATAACTTGTTTGAACATTGTTAGTGAAGAAATAATGAAAGAGCCAGTTCCAAAAATTGGTCATAGAGCCAAGCTTAAAGCAAATATTGATGAATGGAAAAAAGTAAATTATTTTGTGACATAATTCAATTTTAACTTTAAATACTAAAGTAATGCCTATTTATTTTTAAATTAAATTTGTTGTTTATGTTACATATCTACTAGGAACTAAAATAAAAAAAGCTATAAAAGGAAAATTATTGGATTACATCAATAACCGTCAAAGGGAGTTTAAGAAAGCTGGTGTTATAACACATCATTCAAGAGGAACCTCAACTATTGAACTATTTTAATATAATAATATTGCAAAATGTTGTCGACAATATAAGACGTTTTGAGTAAATGAAACAAAACTAATAGTTTAATGTTATTTTATTTAGAAATTATCAAAATAAAAACAATATTTTGCTTATTGTCTATTAATTTATCACTTTAATTATATATAATAATAAATAATTGGAACTAGCAACATACATAATATTAATAGTCCAATTGATATAGGAATTCCTGAAGTAGTAGCAGGTTTTGATCCAAGATGGTTAGCTTCATATGTCGATCTAATGAATATCTTCTTGTAAATTATTTTTTACGATTAGTACATTCATAAACTTGTTCATTCGTTTTTATGTGTGTATTTAATGATTTTTTTTTTTTGTGTTTTTTTTTTGCAGTACTGACAGGTAAAGTATTCTGTAAACAAAAAGGCAAATGTTTTATTAATACATATAATATACTATAAAAATTATTTATACAGTTGAAGAAGAGCAGTGACGTGGTGAACTGAAAATTTTCCAGAGGCAAGTTACAAATATCCCAAGCATAAACTGCATAATAATGTATTAATATAATATAACTAATTATATTTCAGATCATTATTGATTACCTAACCTATTAAGTATATCATATTACACTTACTCTCTATTTAAGAAAAGACTGAAATTGCCATTCACCATGTCACTGAAGGAGAGTAATCACTTACAGTTTAGTTGTTAAAAAACAAAATTTTTAATAAAAACTTTGTTTTGGAACGACTTGAAACAATATTTTTTATAAAACGTGTTTGTGGCCCACGAATTAAGATATACAGGATGCCGAACGACTGAATCTTAATTCGTGTCTTAGTCCGTGACCACAATTAAAATCATCGAATTATTCTATTTATATTAGAATAACATAAAATTCATGGCTAAATATATTTAGCCATGATAAAATTGTTGTACGGATACCACAATTCATCGAGCAGTAAAGTTGGTTACCCTGTACGTTTTATTAATCCATGAAATGAAAATCGTATAAGCTCCCCCACAATAGGGACAATTTGAGGTTAAGTGTTGTGACGACTAGCCATTGGATTGAATGCGCCTTGATGCTGTGGCTAGTGGTTAGTGACTCTCTCATTTACGATCGGGTTCTGGTTACGTCTACGTGATTTCGATTTTCGACTCTTGGGTTACCCAAAAACCTTCTAATTTATTTTTCAATTTAATTAAAATTGTTCAATTACTATTAATTAATCATGCCACCAAAATTCGATCCTAGCGAAGTCAAAGAAGGTAATACATTTTTTCTCTAAAAATTCTTGAAAAACACGTGACTAAATTATAGTTAATATTACGTATTTCATATTGAAATTTAGAATTTTATTATTCTGATTTGAGAAATCTCATGTTCTAAATGATTTTTCTGATATGTACTAAGTGTTTGTAGTAGGTACATGATTTGTACTTTATATAATTGCTACATTTTATTTAGAGGTTAATTTTTGTTTGTAAAAATAATTTTATGTGCAGTATCTATTTTATTCGTTTTAGTACTACTGATCTTTATTTATTTGCAGTGTTCATGAGATGTGTTGGAGGAGAAGTTGGTGCTACATCTTCTCTTGCTCCGAAAATCGGTCCATTGGGTTTGGTAAGTTTCTAGAATTATTTATTTTTGTTTCTGTAGTGAGTTTACATAGATTTTATGAAATTAATATAACAACATCTTTTTTCTTTCTAGTCTCCCAAGAAAGTTGGTGATGATATTGCCAAGGCTACATCTGACTGGAAAGGTCTAAAAATCACTGTTAAATTAACCATCCAAAACAGAGTGGCTACAATATCTGTTGTCCCTTCTGCATCATCATTGGTGATCAAAGCTCTTAAAGAACCACCTCGTGATAGGAAGAAGGTTAAAAATGGTATGTTTATTGCCTCGTGACAATTCTTTAGTATGTGAACTCAATCGACTATTGTTCCTCATGCTAGTTTTAATGACTTGCATGATTTTAACAAACTGTCGTATATTAAAATTATAATAGAGTTGCTTCACCCAGAACTACTGAGTGTCATTGTCTGGTTTTGCGGACTCATACAAAATAATCTTTCTCAAATATTCATTTTAATTCTTATAATGATTATTTTCTGAACTATTATATATCATTTTACAGTTAAACACAATGGAAATGTGACTTTGGATGAAATTATTAACATTAGTAGAACAATGAGACCACGATCAATGGCCAGAACTTTGTCTGGAACCGTAAAAGAAATTTTAGGATCAGCTCAGGTATTATTTATTAATATAATAATTTTATTTTATTCATTCAATAAAAATGTAATTCATTTTTAGAGTGTTGGTTGTACTGTTGATGGAAAAAATCCACATGATATCATTGAAGGAATTGATGATGGTGCCGTAGTTATTCCGGAAGAATAAAAGTAGTGAGTATTTTTGCCACTGATGCTCAAATCCTAAAATATATTTTAAGATTAGGATTTGAGTTCAGTGGTTTATTTGGTCGGGGTTAGCATCCCATCCACCACCCTCAGCAGTATATCAATAAGCAATTAATGTTTCTATAAATTAACTTAAAACTAAAAATATTTTCATATATTTATTTGTAGATGTAGTAATTACCTGTATTCACTGTTCCTACTCATTGCAAATGGTTTTTGTTATGTAACTTTTATTTTGTGGTGCTTATTGAATTTAAATCAAATATAAGTTTTATTGAAATTTAACAAGATTCATAAATTAGTTAAATATACTGACTACCTATATAACTGCCTTTGGGTGGCATAAACGCTACTGAGGAGACAACCTCAATAAAATAATCACATTATCTATTACAAATTTAAATATAATTTTTGATTTATAAAAATTTATATAAAATAGATATTGATTTATTTAAGTTTTTAATTATTAGAACTGAAATATAATATATTTAAAAAATTTTCTTTCAGATTTTTGTTTGTGCAATTGGTCAAATAAAGTATTTTTATTCTTTCAACATTAACATTTTGTCTTTTATTGTGTATTTGATATGTACTATAAAATCCTTTCAACAATGGTTTTGGCAAAACAAATTAACGCTGGGAGCACTGTCAACGCCTATCGTACTGATGGTTAGGCGGATACCCTCCTACATTGATGCAGGACCTTGTATTTATTTTCCCGACATCTTATCTTCAGTGAAGTGTATTTAAATGTATTTGATTATATTAGTAGAAATTGTACTTAGCAACGTACACAGTTAGCTATAAAAGGGTGTAAAGTTTTGATATAAAAAGTTAAATACCCAATATAAAATAATATCTACACATTTTGAATACGTTAGTTGAGGATTATGCTACCAGTACACGTATCGTTAGCTTGTTTTGCCAATATCTGGTAGGAAAATTCAACCAGGTACCTAGGTAAAATGTGTCTAAACAATGATAAAAAACACATTCTTTGAAAACATGTGCGTGTTAGATAAGTTACTTAAATCGCTCATTATATAATTATCTGTTGAATAAGACATTATTTATATATATTATAATTAAAACCTTGTAACAATGAGCAAAACAGTTATAATCGCATATTCTTTTAAATCTTTGCTCAAATGGGCAAAGCTAGAAGTTGTTTTCTAAGTATGCAGAATCCTAATCTGCCTACTAACTTGTATATCTCACTTAAGAGATCAGCATGTACAAAGTATAAATATTGAGGGTTGGTTGTGGGTAGATGGTACAATATTTCTCGGTCAAATCTACCTAATCTTAATTGGGCCGTGAGGTGTGTTCATGAAAAATAAACTAAATTACATAAATATTTTTTTAGTAATTAGTCAATATTATTTTATAAAAAATACTAACGGGCCTGGTTGGGGTCATTTTTTAAGTTATGGGCTGTTAAAAATGGCTCGCACAGACCTCTACTACTCACTACCTTAAATGATCTCCACTATTCGTTAGAACTAAGGTATTAATAGTCTTGATAATATAAATACTTTTCCTTGAAGACGTCACACCCGCATGTGTTCTTACTCATACAATATAGACAAAAGGTGTTAACGCAGTAGAGTTAAATCTAAATTTTGGTTCTAGATTAAATACCTACTATAAAATTGAATTATGACAATATTTCTGAGGGCGACCATTGTTTTTTCAATTATAACCAAAAAAAAAACGTTCATTATAATATTGTTTAGAAATAGCTAAAATTTCAAAATTTTTAAAATACCTTTTTTGCCCACCTAAATATTGTCATCTTTTAATTTTCATTAAGTAAGGGTAGACTGGACCACTAAGTGAATTCTCTCATCAAAATATAATCATTTATATATTTTCTTCTATTATACACCAAAATTGAGGTAGTACTACTCAGACTGCATATAATTGGGTATTGTCCATGTCGTACGTGTGTAAGACTGAGACAACACACAAGTGAAACGTCCTCTTTAATTTTAATGCAGAAATTATTCGATGACTACTACTGAATTTAATGCACTAAGAAAAGCAATAACCCCGCCAAATATTGTGCATTTAACCTTTTTTTAAACATTAATTTAAATCTTTAAGAAAAAGAAATCACCATTTTTAGTGGTTGGAATGCTTGCTCGTTCAACCCTAATTTCACACACATTTTATTGAATATACCCATTGTGACAATCAAGATTCATGTCATATGGGTTTATACTATATATAGTTAAAACTTAGAACTCAATTCTATCCATATTTCATCTTTTCTGGAAATATAAAATCTTCACAGGTGCATAAGTTAGTAGATTTCAATTTAGTATTTATGATAAACCTAGACACCAACAATATATAATCTTAACATTTTTATATTCTCTGTTATTAGTTTGTACTTATTACCATATTATAGTCAGAAATCTATTTTGTTGCAACTGGTATGGTGTACTCTGAAAAAAACTATTAGTTTGTCTAGACCATACAATGTATGAAACAAAACTTAATGTTATCAATTGTCAGCATTTGAAAAAATGTTGACTCCTGTCAGGGAGTATTTATAATGATAAAATTATTTTTATAAAAAAAAAAATTCAGGAGATGTTTGAAAATAAAATCTTGACATTGTTGTATATAAAATAAAAATACAACAAATAATTTATAACTTAAATAAATTAGTTTTCTTATTGTTACAATATAATTACATATTTATATACATAAATTAGCAATAAATATACAATAATTATTGTAAAACATAATTTGTCCAGTGGCGCATTTAGGCACAAGAGCCAATATTTTCATATAACTTTACATGAAAATATCTATAAATAAAATATACAGTGTATATATAAATAGAACTACAAGTTTTGGCGCACAGATTAAATAACGAGGAGAAATATTTCAATAAAAATTAAAAAAAATCGTCGCATACAGTTAAACCAGAATGTTGTTCAATTTATTAACAAAAAATTAATGTTAAATTTTATGTACATATTAGACCTAAATTATTAACTTCGGGAATATTTATTATTTTATCTTCAATCAACGAAGATGTTAGAAAAAAAAAACAAGATTAAGAAACATACAATATATCTTATAAATATAATAATATATCATGTATATATAAAAAAAATTATTTTCATTAGACAAAATAAAAGCCCAAATATAATTTTGAACCAATTTAAACCACTCACGGAAGTGTATCGCACAAAACAGCTTTCATAGCAGGTGAAATTGTTTCGGGAAATTTAATATCAAATGACACCAATAAATCTCCTCTTCTTGATTGTTCTTTAGCATACGGAAGACCATAACCTTGAAATCGTTTTACTGTTGTAGGTTTGACAACTTCTGATTTTAGGTTGAGAGGTAATTTTTTTTCAGTTAAAGTAGGAACTACAATGTCTACACCACATAGTGCCTATAAATTAAAATTGTTTTTATTATTTTAAAATCATTGATAAAAAAAAAAAAAAACTTACTTGTTTTAGAGTAATTGGAACTGTATATCTAATATCATTTCCATCACGTTTAAAAACTGGATGAGGTTTGTCTCTTATTACAAAAACAATGTCTGAAGGTATTCTGTTCATTGCTTGATCTCCTTCTTTTTGAAATGTAATTTTAGTACCTGATTTCCAACCAGGTTTTATATTGATTGTTAACACTTTATCTTCTTTTCTAGAAGTCCCATCTGCTTGGAGCACTCGTCTGGAGATTTTCATTTTTTTCGTACATCCTCTACTTATATCCTCTAATGAAACATATACTTCATGTTCAATAGCTGGGTCTTGAGCTTTTTCTTTAGTTCGTCCCATTGGTGAACCATGAACATTAAATGACTGCGACCTGAAAGCACCCATACCAGGTGGCCCATGTGACATTCGAATAAAACCATCATCAAAGTCCATTTCATCATCAAACATTGAACCACCAGTATTACCAAATAAATTGCCAAATGGATTTGATGAGCCAAAGAACTGTGCAAATGTTGCTCTGGGATCGCCATGGAAAGTATATGAATAGTTGTTAGAATTATTTCCTTGGCCAACACCTCCTTTAAGACCATCTTCTCCATATTTATCATATATATCCCGTTTTTTTTTATCACTCAGTACTTCATATGCTTCTGCTACCTCTTTGAATTTTTCTTCAGCTCCAGCACTTTTATTCTTGTCTGGGTGGTATTTGAGTGCCAATTTTCGATAAGCCTTTTTAATTTCATCATCTGCGGCTCCCTTTGACACTCCTAGGATTTGGTAATAGTCCTTTCCCATCATATGCTAAAATCAAATTCAACTGTTATCAAGGATTTCATAATAAGGATAAAATTATAACATACCTAATAGTGCTAATTGCCTAATACATTGACGATACCGAATAAAAACTTTTTAGGAGGAAATTGGGTTACATAAAAACAATAATTGTGCGACAAAAAATTTGTTTACTTTAAGGGGATTTGATACCGCGATTTTCTGTTTTTGTCTAACACGCGCAACATAGTATTTTAGACGTGTTTTTCGCCAAACATAATAATTGATCTAATGAAGCAATAAGAATTCTGAAAACATACTTGAATTGGTCGTCAAGTCTATTTGAAATCGACTTTCCCACATTTTTGATATTATTCCCCAAATTTCTAAAAATATCATATTAAAAAAAAGTATTTATAAATTGTTGTATTTCAATATTTGGAGAAGTTAAAATCAAAAATGTTGGAAAGTCTATTTCAAGTAGACTTACGACAAATTCAAATCTGTTTTTAGAATTCTTATGGCTTGATTAGATCAATTGATTTCGAAACATGTTTGGCAAAGAACCAGTCTAAAATCCTATCCGTGTGTTGGACAAAAACAGAAAATCACGGTATCGAATCCCCTTAATGAATGTTTTATCTAATAGGCACATATTTCACATGAAAGTTAATAGTTGTTAAAATAATGATTTATAGTATAACAAAAAATTCAACAATTATGTATTTATTATAAAACAAAAATAGATTAGCCACTACTTGTCCATGAAGATATCAATATTATCTGAATCAATGCTAATCAAAAATATATTTATATTGTTCTAATTAAATTTGTGATTAGGTGTGTTATAAATTATAACCATAGATATTAAAGAAAGGATAGACCATGGCTATATTAATAAAATAGAAGTAAGTGTGCCGGAATGGGGAAAAGAGAAAGACTGTTTTTATCATATTATAACCCATAAATATTGATACTAACATGTTTAATCATTTGTAAATGAAATAAATAAAAATATTGGTTAAACATAAAAAATTACATTTAATTCCGTAACATTACCAATTAGAAAATCAAAAAAATTAATGATAATGATAGCGTAGGAGAAATTGGGAATTGAGTTAAAATAAATAATGATAAATATTGTATTTATTGTTATTGACTAGGTAATATTATATACAATTTAAACATCATTAAGTATAGATATTAATCAAAACTGCTTTTGAGTATAGACCATTTTCCAGTATCCGGATATTAAGTAATATTTGATTATATTTTTAAAATATTAAGTATCTAGGGGCACTTACTTAATTAGAACATTAAATTCAAGATATATATAAAAAAAATGTTATTCTTGTATAAATTATCAAGTGTGTAAAATAATGTAAGCAGAAAGCATTAAATTAACTCAAACAAAAGATTAAACTACATAGAAATGAACAGTTTTTTCAATCATGTCACCATTTGGTTAAAATAACAAATGTTTTATTTATGAGTTTTTATAAGGATTTTAATGTATGCATTAAACAACTACAACTACCTATAGATATAACTTTGAACTTTCTATACCTACATAGATGGATGAAGGATTGTTGAATTTATAATTCTCGTGATACAGATACACTACCATATAAGTACCTACTTACAAGCTATGGTTATCACACTTCAACAGACAGTAAAAGGTCGAAATAATCTTGGTGTAGTAGATAGACCATAAACGTACAATATAAACCGAAATCGGAGTTAAAAATGTACAAACAAATGAAATAGAGAGAAATAGACATCAAATACCTAGGATGCAATTCAATAATAGATAAAAAAAAACACAAGCCCGCCACATGTATACCAATTTTGTATAAATATTCATTGCGTTGAACACAGGAGAACGACTTACACATAGCACACAATAGGTACACATCCAAAGACGAGTACAATAATAATAACATTTTGACCTACGGGTAATCCAATTATTTTTAACGTAGGTAGTAAAAATACAAATTACTTACACGTATAGTTGAATGATGTTCTTTTACGAGTAAATTTCACTTAAGTAATGACCACAGCCGTAAATATTGTGAAGCATGGAATTTCAAAGGATTTATTGCAAGTTGTTGCTTTTCACTCTTCCGTGTTTGGAAATATTATTTTCGGGAAAGAAATCGTATTGGCGTACAGCAACGAAAGCGTTTATCGAATGGCATTGCACAATGCACAACAAACACAGGACACTAACCCACGGACAGTATTATACTGTATTAAACACACATATACACGCGCAGCGTATCAAAATCGGGGGTAGAATATTCTAGAATCCACCAGAAGATCGTGGAAGAATAAGACACCGACCGTGGAGGAAAAAAGACGGACCATTCGAATTTTGATCTCGATCAGATGTATCTTTAATCGTGATCTCGATCCCATAATAACATAGAGCAATAATATAGATAATAATACTCGTTATTCTTGCAGGTAATATGTAATTAATTATTAATTAACTAATATGTAATTTTGTCTAAACTTGAAATTGAAAAAACTGTAAAAAACTGTGTTTATATAATGTTTAGTATCAACTACTTCCGTAGAACCTTGTTTTAAATTTTTAATCTTAAGCTATAAAAGTTGAACATTGTATACATTTTTAACTAATAAATAATTTGTAAATTTTCAATTTGATAAATTTCATCAACATTTGAACTTTGAATGCGTAGGTATAAAAAAGAACGTGCATATGTATTTTTAATATTTTTCAATTGTTACCAGTGACGTCCTAAGACAGTTTTCTAGGGGGGAGGGTGAATCTATTTTTTAAATCAATAATTACCCAATTAGTTTGGACGAACTTAAATCAATTTTACTGACTTAATTTTTTTTTTAATGCGACTACATTACAAATAAGTTAACGTAACAAAATATTGTTTCATAAATTCACCTTTAATTATTAGTTTTTAGTGTTGTTAAAATAATTAAGTACAATTACTTATTATCTTTATCTAAACACTAATGGTTATCCATAGATAATAATTATTATCTTTGTGGTGATTAATTTTTCTACTTAGGTATAACAGTAAATTAAAATGTTGATTATTATTATTTTGTTGACTATGAGAGTAATTTTATACATTAAAAATTGTTATGGTGGGTCGAACGCCCTTTCACCTTCCCCCTCCCCCACGGGGATGCTCCAGACTGTTACTGTAACAATATAAGATCAGGAGCCTTATATTAGATTTTCAAGTTTTTTGACCCTACTAATAAGATTTTATTGACATTCATAGAAAAAAATTTAAAAAAATTAAAAGTTGAAAATATCAGTAGATGGCTTAAAACAAGTCAAAATATTTTGAAACATGTATAGGAAATGATAAAATAAACATTTGGTGTTAATTTCAAGTATTTACGGACTACTGTTATTAGTTTTTGAATAACAACAAAATAAATAAAAACATTGTATGAGAATTATTGTTAATTTCTAACTTCAAACGCTCGTAAAAATTTAATTTGACTCCGCTAGTTTTTTTTATATTAAATGTACGAAATATAAGTATATAACAAAGTCAATATAATAAGATTGTTATCAACGATTTATAAATTTATGTTATAAAAATAAAAAACGAAGTTTTGTGACTGAATAATACATAGATAATAAAGATAATATTACGAATAATATTACTATACATAATACATTTACATGGGATAACACAAAATATTAAATTTAAATAAATTAAATAGGTAATACATCTTGGTACGGCAAACAGAGGGGCCCTACCATATATATAGTACCACCGCTGCCCGACACTAAATCCGCGCTTGTAGATAAAATGTGTAAATTTAATGAATTTTTTCAAAACCTAAATTTAAACGCTCATAAAAAATTATTGTAGATTTACGTTCAATTTTTTTGGAATTTCCACTAACAACGACTTATGAGGAAGGTTGTATTACATTTTCAAGTTTTTTGATCTAGAATAAAATATTTTATCGGCAATAAATTGTAAAAAAAACTAATAAAACACGAAATTATCGTATGTGTATAAATATCGCAAAAACAGTCGCAATATTTCGAAAATTGTATGATGCGTTGTATGTATAACGCTCATGTTCAGTCATAGGTGCAACTGGACCTCTAAAACGTGGGGTGCTATAATATTTTATATTTTAAAAACATAAAATAATTGGACGTTTGGTATTTCAATATAATAATGATAGTTAGACGTAAAAAATCAAGGAATGCTAAATTAGAACTTGGGGGGTGCTAAAGACCGTTTTACACCCCCCTAGTTGCGCCAATGGGCTTAGCCCATATTTTCCCTTCCAACTGGACCATGATTTTTACCTATGCCTATGCATATTTCTGCCACGCATCGGTTGCAACCGCTAGTTAAATGTGTGGTAGTGGAGGTAACGCTGGTTGTCTCGTTATTGCGTATATCAATGCATTTATTTTTTCTTTGTGGCCAGAGTATTAAAGTTCTGCTTTGATATCTCTGCGTCGCTATATTTTGTTTATTTACTTTATCGCCGTATTAATATACTTAGTGGCTAGTACCATTGATTACGAATACTATATAATTATAATAATAATAGTATTCATAATCAGTGCTTTATAGTAGAATATTCATTATAATTATTTGTTTATAAACTTTGTCCAATTAGCAACTCACGTGGTGAGCTGCAGTCCACTTTGTGTCTTATTTAATAAAGTTGTTTTTATGTATATTGTATACAATGGCGCAAATAGGAAAAATGTTTGGGAGGGAAGGGCTCAAGCTCCGAAAAAAATGTTTTTAAATTATGATATAGGTATATTATATTATTATTTTTTGAAGGAGCTTCAAGTGATTTTGAGGGGGCTAAGCCCCATAAGCCCCCACCTATTTTCGCCACTGATTGAATACCTGTTATTGATATTTATGTATTAGGTACCTAGTCTTACCTAGTCAACCATAGATAAAAAAAAATAAATAAAACAAATAAGTAGGTTTTTAAGAAATTTTTATAAAAAAATGAGTCATATCTCGTTTATCTCAACAGAAAAACTACAGAGTAAAAAACCTCGCGAAAATAAAACGAGTTAAAAAAGTTGTGATATCAAAAAGGGGTTAAGTAATTTCTTAAAATATTCATTAGTATAAACATTGTTTATAATTGTTTTTATTGAAGTGTTTAATGTTTGACGCAGTGCGATAATTTAGTACAAATTAATTAACTTAGCATGGAGGCTACTTATAGTCAGGGCTTGAAACCGTTTTCAAAATCGATTTCAGAAACCGGTATAAACCATTTTAAAACCAAACCGGAAAAAATTGAATACCGGTATCAAGTTCAAAATTGAAACCGTAAAAAATTGGAAAGTGGTATTAAATTCAAAACCGAAATCTGAAAAAATTGGAAATCCTTATTTTTTTTTTAATTGACGTGTTTTTAAATACCTAAATTCCATTAACACGCATAATTAATAATCATAATAAAATTGAGATCATGATTAAAATGTTGATAACAATTTCATTATTCACCAAAGAAAATTGGAAACCGGTATATAAAATCAAAACCGAAAACCGAAATTTTTTAATACCGGTATTGTTAAGTTGAAACTGAAATCGTAAAATTTCAAAACCGGTTCACAAAATTGAAACCAAAATTTCCTATTACTGGTATTAAAAAATTGAAACCGAAATCGAAAATATTAAAAACCATTATAAACAAAATATTTTTATCGGTTTCAAGCCCTGCTTATAGTATGTGGTAGGTAGGACAGGTAGGTATACTTAAAATATAGTGCTATCATGGTAATATTATACAAATATAAAATAGGGATGTAAACATTTATGTCAGCATTATATGTTTAGTTGGAGTTTTACATATTAGTAGCCGCCAAGCTAAGTTAATTTGTTTGTATTAAATTATGGCACAAAATCCGTTTCGGGTTATGCGCAATCACTTTCTCTCGACGAACGTAATAATATACTTGCAATGAATTAATATTTAATTATGAATAATATTATTGACTACTGACTAGTATCATTGAGTATAGACATTTATCATATATTCATATTCAATGAATACTGTAGTAGTGTACCTATCTTGCCTATACAATACGCCGGGTAAAACATTATGTTTGGGCGAAGTACGTAAAACAATTTATTTATATACTCATCATCAGTATTAACGACAATGTTTAGCGTAGTATATAACATTGATAATATAAGTATTACATATTTTACAATTTTCTTATATTTTTGATTATAATATAATTATAAACTTAATTATAAAATGCTTGTTATCAAGACTTAGGTACTGTTAGATTCAAAATAAAGTGAGTGCTGTCATGGGACAAGGTAGATTCTGAGCGGAGCGATGAATGGATTGATTTTACAATGATGTGTTTTATTATTTTTTTGTCTGTTTACACGATTAGTAGTCGAAATAGTGCTTCGATTTTCAACTTCAGTATCTTGTTCGATAGGAAAGTGAATCTAGTTGGAGATCACTAAAATTAGCAAATTAGTTTGAGTTGAGAATTCATAAAAATTTTTCTTTTAAAATCTAAGATTTGAAAATATAATACAAGATTATTCATAAGTTTGTCTACCTTTATCAAAAAAAAATGTCTTCAAGAAAGTCAAATTAAATTTTTATGAGCGTTTGAAATTCATGTTTTTACAACATTTGATATTCATTTCATTTGATTTCTCATCTAACGATTTTCTTATTTTGTTGTAATTAAAAAACGTATGACTGTAGATACTTGAAAATTTCACTGAATGTTTTTATTAGTATTTTCTATACACGATACAATTTTGAAAATAATTTGACTCTTTTTGAGCTGTTTACGGACATAGTCAGTTTTTAATTTTCTTAGTTTTTTTTTTCTATAAATATCAATAAAATTTTATTTGTTGCGTAAAAACGCATGAAAATGTAATGGAAGGCTTCTGATATATTGTTACAATAGCAGTTGTAGAATACAAAAAATATATAGTCACATTTTTTTTTTATAATCATTTAAAGCTCAAATGTTGACAAAATGTATCAAATTTATAATTTAATAATTATTTTGTAGTTATAAAAATGTATAAAATTTTTTAATGTAAAAGTTCATATTCATATATTCTTATGTTATATCAATTATAATTAATAATAAGTATTAAACTATAAAATATTTTCAAATTTGTATCGTAGGTACGCATTATGTTAGTTTGTAATAATATACGTAAGTACCAATTTGTTTTTGTATTTGTACAATTTTTATCAGAAGATGGTAGTGTAGTCAGTTTGAATACAAATACCATTATATTATAATGCTTCTTTAATTTTGAACAGTATTTTAATTATCATGATTTTTCAATATTTACTAAAAATAAAAATTTAGGTTTTGTTTTGTGAATATTTAAGTGTTTAAACATAACTATACACCACCATACAACTGAATAAGTTTCAACTTATAATGCCACTAATATGCACTAAAAAGTATCACAACATGCCATGTTATAATATGGAGTAAAAATGGTAAAAGAAATAAGAAAAAGTTAATAAGAAAAACAAATGTAGGTTTACAATAAAATAGTTTATTTGGTAATTATTTATTTAATAGGTATAAAAATTATTTAAAATACATTTAATATCTTAATGAGAAACTTACTAAAATGAAAACAATTTTTTTGTGAAATTGCTAGACAAGATTATGAGCAAGTAAGTTCACTATTTCCTGTTAAAAATGACAAAATTGACATTAGTTAACCAGAAAACAATAGGTTTGTAGTGGACAAAAGTTAAAAAGTTAATATTAAATTTTGGTTAATTTTTAATTGATAGAACATTTTGTATTAACTTTTAACTATTAACTTGATTTAGATTTTAGTTTAACCTAACTTAATTCAGTTAAAAAATATCACTAACTTGCTGCCCAGCCTTGGTTTTTGGAGGATTTGATGAATTTGCTGCAGGATGTTGAGTATTCCTATGTCGATCTAATGAATATCTTCTTGTAAATTATTTTTTACAGTTAGTACATTCATAAACTTGTTCATGAATTTTTATGTGTGCATTTAACAATTTTTTTTTTGGCATTTCTGTCAGGTAAAGTGGTAAAGTATTCTGCAAGCAAAAATGCAAATGTTTTATTAATACTTATGATATACAATAAAAATTATTTATACAGTCGAAGAAGAGCAGTGACGTGGTGAACTGAAAATTGTCTAGAGGCAAGTTACAAATATCCCAAGGATAAATTGCTAGCCAGACAAAAATTATAGTTTTTTGTACCAAACATCATGTTTAGTACTCTTTACTTTACAATTTAATTATTTGAACAATGTTTATAGTAATTTGAACATATCTTTATAGTAATCCATACTTTTCAATTTAATTATTTGAACAATATTTATAGTAATTTGAATATGATTTTATTGTACTCTTTACTTTTAAATTTAGTTATTTGACAATGTTTTTTGTCTATTAATTTATCACATTTATTAATTATATATAATGATAAATAATTGGAACTAACAACAATACATACATAATATTACAATTCCCATCATTATACCAATTCTGTTGCAGAGAGGAGTAGCACTTGTATTTTCAACATCCTGGTTAGACAGGTATAATGTTCTGCAAGGAAAAAAGCAAATGTTTTATTAATACCTATAACATTCTGTCTTATAATACTATTATTATGAAATTATTAATACAGTCAAAGAAGAGTAGTTACGTGATGAACTGAAAATTTTCCAGAGGCAAGTTACAAATATCCCAAGGATAAATTGCATAATTTATTTTTTTTTTTTTTTTAAATAAAATATACAATCTGGTACCCTGGGGGGCACTATAAGAATATGGGCTAAAATATTACATTAACATGAATGAGATTGATGAAAGAAGCCACCCAGTAGTGACACTTCCTATTTACTTGACTAACTATTTTTTAACCGTTCATTTTTTTTTCCTAATTTTTTAGTTGTTAAGGAGATCTCTGCACCATTTTCTTTTTAGTCGTCGATGGGGATTACCAGGAATTTCGTTAGACGCTAATTCACGGATTAATGGATTTGTATGGGATATGAGACGATCATGAAAACGCTTATAGAAGTGCTTTGAAATTGCATAATAATGTATTAATATAATATAACTAATTATATTTCAGATCATTATTGATTACCTAATAAGTATATTATATTACATTTACTAGGGGACCCATTGACTACCACCCACCTCTCTATTTAAGAAAATACTTTGAAATTACCATTCACCATGTCGCTGTAGGAGAGTAATCACTAACGGTTTAGTTGTTAAAAACAAAATTTTTAATAAAAACTTTGTTTTGGAACGACCGCGTATCTACGGTGGCAGCCTAGGGTGCCTGGGAAATTTTTGGAAGGTGTCAGTCAATCGAGTTATAAGTCAGAAAGGTTACAAAATGTATTTATTTTTTTAAAAATTGAGTTTTTTGTTGATATTGTTATAATTACCATGTACTAACAAATATTGATTTCCTGACTTCCGAAATCGGAAAAACCTACTATAAGGACTTGAGACAGACTACGACGGTAGGGTATGCATCTAGGTATTATTGATATTATTGTTGTATTATTTTTGATTTGTAGGTAGGTGGTGTAATCCAAGGCTGTAGATGAATAATATTTCTGAAGTTACTGTAGATTATTATTGTAAATAGATAATTTAGACTTTTTTTTATTATATAAATATTTCATCGATGAGGGGGGGGGGTGGGGCTTAAAAATACGGCTTTGGCTTTTTTCAGTTCACTAATAAGGTAGCGCCGGTTATTAGCTAGGCTGACCCTGCCGATGAAGTCTAGTCATGCCTATATGGGTGTGGGTAGCATTGCGGATTTTTACTATTTATTATTACATCTTTCCTTTCCTCTATATCTTATTATACAATAATCGAATTCTAATAAAACCCATTGGGCATTGGCCATATAAATACCTTCATGATCCAGGATGCGTGTTGCCGTGTTCGATGATGGAAACCACGATGTAGGTAAAACCACATTTTACCTACATCGTGATGGAAACGAATGAAAATTTTTTAGATAATTTGTCTCATTATCACGAACTATCTTAGTTCATGCTCATTATTAAAATGTAAGACAGAACCATAGATAATATTATATTATATTATAGATCCATCGACCATCGTCATCGTGAATCGTTGACCGACCCCATTTTACTTATTTGTACAGTCGCCGCGGGTAAACATGTTTTAAATGTTATTGCTACACTATGAATTAGCTGCGGGCTTCAGCATCATCATCGACCTCAAAAACTACAAACGCTTGTAAAGATTTAGAAATACTTACTTTATTATTATTATTATAATTGTTTTAAAGTATTGGTAATATGATAATAACATTAATAATCATTGTTTTTAAAAAAAAATATTATAAATAGGTAAAAAAAAAAAAAACAATACCTACTATAAATTATTATAACTAGTCAATAGGTAATATTAAAATTTTAATTTATATTGAAAATAAAAAAAATTGTTGTTCATATTGCCCGGGCAGGAACACATTGCCCGTAACATATACATTTTAAATTTATATAGGTACTTATTTCATATTTGATACCAAACTTGATAACTTGGAATGTTGCTTAATACTTACTATCACTTTCAACAGTGGCGTAAGTCCCATCCCCCCACCCCATTCCCATTTACAAGTATTATTACTTTTTTAAAAAATATTTATCAAATTACAACAGTCGTCGACTAGTAAGCAAGGATGTAAATTCATAAATGTCTTATCGGATTAGCTATAGCCAATAGGTACCTAATTAATAATATATAGATACCTACCAATTACTTATAAGGTAGATTGAATTCATTCTTGCAAAAACATTGTATTTGAATACCAATTTTTGTAAAATTATCAGTTATTTTTTGATAAATTATTTACTACTTGTATAATTGTATGAAAGGTGTTGTATTACATTTTCAAGCATTAGCTATACAAATTTAATATTTTACATATATTTGCACAAATATTAGTTTCACTTCAGCACATTTTAGCTCCACTGGACTGAGTAATTGTTATTTACTAAAGCCTAAAATATATTTCTACATTAATACTACAATAATATATATATAAAAATTACAATTTTATGGTTGTCTAAGGTAGAATAAAGCAATATGCATAGGTTTAGACTCTATACTATAGAGTAATGAATTTATATAGGGGGCTATAGCCTATTATGTTTCTGGTTCACAATAATATATCCTAAAAATGTAACTTGTATAGATTGTACCCAAAGTTTTTAAATAAATAAAGGCAGACGTACTACATAGTGAAGTGAATCAGTAGCCTGTAATATAGGCCACTGTTGCTCGGGCAACACCTTAAATATGGGTGGGTGGGTCTCGTGTGACCAATTGTCAGGTTAGGGGTTTATTTGAAAGTAGTAATAATAATAATAATAATAATAGTAATAAATAATTCAGTCTAAACTATTAAAAAACTTATTTTATAGTGTTAAATACACAAAACATTATTTATTTTTGAACACAAAAAATTGGAAATATAAATATTAACCTAATTTAAAATTTAATACATTTTTTTTTTCAATCATAGAATAGTTTAAAAAAATAAATATATATATACATTAAAACTTTGCTAAGTCGAAATCCCTTGGGATCGTCCAATTTTTCCGTCTTAACGAAGTTTCCAAGTCGACAGGGTTCACATTGATTATGTATTTGAATCGGGACCCAAAAAATTACTGTATTACAGGGGTTTTTGTCTTATCAAAGTTTTACTGTATATTTATTATTTACATGCTATATTATATAGTTACAAAATATTTTTTTCTTCTATTATTAATTTGTATGCAATATTATTGAAAAAATAATTTAAATAAATAAATTTACAAGTTGGTAATTCATACATTAATTAATATAGTAATTATGATCATAACTCAAAAGAAAATAATTTAAAAATTAAAATTAATCAATTTGATTTTACCAAAAAAAAAAAAAAAAACGTACATAAAAATCAGTGTTAATTATTAAATTTAGTAAATTAAGTGTAGTTGGATTATAATGATAATAATAATAATAATGTTGAAAATTAATTGATACTTAGTTACAATATAATTAAAAATATATATACACTTCTTAGTAAACTAATGATTTTCCTACACCCGCTATCATTTTTACCTTAGAGCAGTGTCGTGCTTGGGGTAACTAAAATCAGTATCAAATTTAGTATATTAAATAAAACTCACACTTTCATAAGAAAATCTAGAAAATTTTATTAGAACACGCCAAACAATAAAAATGAAAAAATTCTAATTACAAAATAAGTATTTAATTTTAATTTTAAATCCTATTTATTCAGTATTAGGTCAGGTCAAGGTATGACCCATAGTTTCGCCTATGCACACTTTTCTAGAAAATGATTTGCCAACTCCAAAGAAGTTCAACCTGGGAAATTTTTATTTCTAGGGGTTGTTTACGTTTATAGTATTGTAACAATCTTAATGGTGGACAATGGTTGCCATTTTATAATACATTTTAGTGATGAGCAACAATATTTCGATATCGATATTGTTTTATATAACTAGTTATTTTTTCTTATCTTCAATTAACTAGGTAAAGCAACATTTTTTATTCATTATATCATTTTATATTGATTTTAATAAGTATACTAAGTAGATAATATTTAAAATGTGTATTTTCTATATTTTTGATACGATATTGTGATAAATAACGGAAAAATCGGAACAATATCAATACACAAAATTATATTGTTGCGTATCACTAATAAATTTACATTCAAATAAATATTCCTAAATCTCAAAGTATACAACCTTATGAACAGATTAAACAATAAGATAGGCATATAAAAATAATATAATATATCATTTACTTGAATTATTTGGTTTTTTTTTTAATCTGAAAAAATAATAACATTATGATTGTACATTTTTAAAATTAATTTTATATTATAACTCACTTATAAGCTAATCTTGACTTGAGTGCACACGTAAACTTATTAGCAACTTTTTTATCTAATGCTGTTTTGTCTTCCAACACTTTTTTGCAATTTATAATTGTCATTGCCATTTCTTTACAAGTCATCTTCGGTGGGTCACGTTTCTTCTAAAACGATTAAAAATTTTAATTAGATGTTTGGTATAGTAACCAATTTTGTTTTACTTAAACATATACAAATTTTTTTGCATTACAGGAGGTGGAGTATTATCTGCAACAAAATCATCAATTAAATCAGATCCAGGAAGAACTTCTTTTTTATCTTTTTTCGTATTTAAGTGACCATCTAATGTTTTAAAATAAAATTATACTATTAGATAAAACATATATAAATTCTAATGATATTACTTATAATTTGTTATATATTATTCATTATTAATGTAATTTTTAAATTTGCACATACTTTTTTCCTCTATAATTTGAGTAACCAATCCACCTCTTTTTTTACCATTAGTTTTTCGAAGCTTTACATCTTGATCATGTAATCTAAAAAAATTAAAGAAAATTAGAATATTAGATATATTGGATATAATTTATTAAAATATATAGTTTTTTTTATAGTAATACTTAGTACCTAACCAATTTAATAATATCATATAACTACAATCTAAATGTAATGCTCATGTATCTGTTTATATGTCTGATATCCTTTTATTTTACATATTTAAACAGTAAGCTTATAGTAATATTATTCACACAAAACATAGTTGGTTGATAAACAAATTAAGATGTCTGTTAGTTATCAAGGCAACCGATATATTATACTCTAATTACATATCTATAAATAATAATATGAATGTATCCATTTTAATATTTATCATATTAACACATATATTTCCATTTTGTTATTCATTAAACTCTTTAACTCTACTTTAATAAATGAAATGTCAAAACACATCAACTACCATTAGGCACTAATAAATCGAATTGTGTGAATAATGCAATAGAAAGTTAACATAAAATAATCATGCAGAATTAATCAGTGACCTAAAAATTAACACGCAGCACAATATATTAAGGGGATATACTCCCAATAACCAAAGTGTTCTATACATGGTTGTTTAAAGAATACGAAGGCAGTTCTCCAAATACCTTGATTAAAAATATATAATTTTAATTAAAGCATTTAATATTAAATATGACACATTACTTTGCTTACTTTTTAATTAATTTTCTAGCTAATTGATTAGCAAATTCCGTACGTTCACCAGTACGACGGTTAGCCAAACGTTCTTGAATCAAGTTTGTTAACTCATCATTAGTGACAATTTGCGATGTCATTATCTTTTTAAAAAACAATAATATAATTTTATTTTTTTTGATATATATATATGATCATAAAACAATGATTAGGTAGTTACTTTTTTCTTTGATGGTCTGATGTATACACCATCGACTAATTCATCTTTCGCTTTTGCTAAATTCAAAGACTTTTTTGAAGCCATTTTAAATATATTTTGAATTTTGATATATTGAAGTTAAACTAGACCACAGCTATTATAGTTAAATTAATATTGTATGAAATAGTATTTTACTTGTTAATAATTGTTTTATATTTAAAAATTTTGTAGATCTGTTAATTCTTTAATCTTTATCATGTCAATTTAATATTTTTTGTAACGCATTAATGCATTATACTTTTCGTGAGATAATAATATGGCCAATGATGGGACCATTTATTATTAATTTTGTAACATAAAACATGAAAACAAAAATATGAAATAATCACTGAATAATGAATAATATAATATAAATCTTAGATTATAATAAATAATAATATTATAAATATTTTGTCACTGTATAGATTAAAATATTATAATATTATAATTTATATTATCTATAAATTGTTTGTATTGTTTATCTATTTTAAATAAATACATTTGTACAGTGTCTCCACCACATACCAGTTCTTATCTCACCCCGTGAGAACCAGCATAAATAATAAAAACAACACGGATGGGGTTATTGGGTGTCCATATTTTCTATGGAGTATCATGGAGCCGATAGACAAGCATTCTGATGGTATGGAATATTGGGATCCAGTCGGGAGGGGTGCTAGGGGCCGCTCCCCCCCACCAAGCTGTATTTCTAAAGAATTTCATACTGTTAAAAACAAAATTATTGCCCATTGGTTACACCTTATACCCATTTCAAATATTTCCCATTTGTTTTTGATATCACAAAATATTAAACCACGTTAATTTTTTGTAGTGCTTGCAGCTTACATTTTGTAAACAGATTACAACTTCTCTTCAATTTTGACCGACACGTAGAAACCAGAAGCCAGGCATATGTCCAGATGGTGCAGCCTAGAGCTGTATGTCGTATGACGTAGGCAAAGACAAACATATTAATTATTTATTAGTGATCAAGTACAACTGATAGGTACCTGATAAGGTTTATTATGTCTTTTAGATGTTTTATAAACTAAAATAAATAACATCTATTTTCTATTGACTCGTCGATCATTTGAGTCCCTTCACCAGTAAGTTCACTGCCTGTGCAATAAAATATGATTTCGCCTAATACTTACACTACACTTGTACTTTATAGATTGTGGAATCTGGATTCGTGTATTATCAATTGATTACTATTTGAATAGTCGTAACTCGTAAGTCATTTAAGATTGAAATATTAAAATAAATATTTTATTTCACATTTAATGCAATATTAAATCAAATTTTTCATTGTACTAGTGTTTTTAATTGTGTGTAAGACATTAATTTTGTCTTGTGATGGATTCCGCTGATGAGTTTACAAATGACGACGAAATCGAAAAAAGGGATAGAACTCTTTGGGTGGGTAATCTTCATCCGAAAGTGTCCAGCCGAGATATAGCTGAACTGTTTTATCAGGTAATTTTAATACAAATAATAAATCTAAGATTGATCATATATATTTTATTGGATAAAGATTTATTTAAAACATATTGATCGTTAGATAAACAATAAAATAAAATTATACTGTTTATGTATATAAGAATATTATAAGATAAGATATTATTATTAAATTTTAATTATGATCTCTTATGATAACTATGTTTTTTTTTTATAAAAATAAATAAATCTTTAATTTGCTAATTAAAATTAAAAACAATTAGTACATTTTATGATGAGAATCATATTTATGTTTTGTGTTGAATATTGGCTACAAATTAAATATTTGGTAGGTAATAGAATTTTTGTTGATTGTCAAACTTCCAACCGCAAAAGTAATGTAGTATATATATAATCATTGTCTTATTTTTAGTCGAACCTAACTGTATGCCAGTACATATTCCTATATTATTTTAAATATTATATTAGTTTTTGATTTTTGTTTATTTTTCTATCTATAAACCAATATGTTATTTAAATTTCTGTGCAGTAGAATATTTACTATCAAATAAATATTAATTCAATTTTTTCTGCATACTTCCTTTTGAAGGTGGGGCCAATTGAATATGTAGATTTTGCGTTTGACGGACATGAAATACGTGAAAACTTTGCTTTGGTTGTATTCAAATATTCAAGTTCTGTGGAAGATAGTATAAAATTGTTTCAAGGTACTGAGCTATATGAGCTGCCGATAATAACAAAAAATTACTCTAAACACTTTGAAGATCCAGTTTTTAACGATCAACTTGACTATTTCAAACAACTAATTAAAGTAGAACGAAATTGTCAACCAAACAATAGTCCTACTGAAAGTAAATGGATTGATCAAAGTTTAGACGAGAAAAACATAATTCCAGATACTCTACCTGAACCTCCTATGAATGAAGTATATAAAAATCAAGATAATTATGATCGTAGATCAGATAATGTGACTAGATGTAGATCTAAGGATAATTCAACTAAATATAGACATAATGCCCCTCATACCAAACATCATAACTCAGCAAACAGTGGGGAACATTATCCAACCGATAAATCTCACCATAGTCATAAACATTATAAAAAGTTTGAACACAACAGCAGCTCTGGTTCAATGGAAGTGTTTAATTATGATCGGGATTCGCATCATAATCAAAATACTGATCGTAAACACCATGATAATGTTAAGACATCATTTAATCGGAAAGAAAGAACTTCGGAAAGAACATATCATAATCAGGAACCTTCGTTTGCACATGAAAAAAATGGTGCTAAAGATAATATGCTAGTACGTGATCTAAGAGATACTATGTTAAGAAAACGTAGTCGCTTAGATTCTAATTTTCATATTGATACAAATGCTAATGCTGGTTGTACGTCACTATTAGATCTCAGGGATACTATGTATGGTCATAAAAGTAGTAAATATGAAGATCTAGGACAGCAGTATTATGAATCAGATTCTAATAACCGGTGGTCAGAACAAAATCAGAACACATATGGCAGTAGTAGTTTCTTAAACAGAGAACCTCGTAAAAATAACTTCAACTCTAAGCGTTACAATGAATCAAATACTAAACATCAAAATCATTATGCTGATCAAAGTTATAACCAAGATAAATCACATAATGATTTTCAAGATTATGACAGTGAATTTCCAAATAATTATAATGATGGTTATAGACGAGAGAAAAATAGGCCCATGAATCATAAGTTCAATAATCCTCAGAATATGGAATCCAGCAATCGTCAGAACAATTCATATCATCCTTACAAACGTAACAATGAAGGTCAAGATAGAAAAGATTACAAAAATTTGTATGATGAACAAAGTGGTCAAAATCGTGGTAGAAGTTATAATAGAGGGGGTTCTGACCGATCAAGGCATAGTTATTATTCATAAAATTGATAATTAATTAATGCTGTTTTAAAAATAAATTCATTATTGTACAGTCATATATATAATTATTTGATAAGTACAGTTTTTTTTTTAAATTGAAACTACATTATTTAAATATTTTGATATTTATTAATATAATCTATTAGTGCATAAATATATCTGTTAGAAAAAGATCTCTGTGCAGATTTATGATTTCTGTTCGAATATATGCATTTTAAACATTATTATTTAGCGAAAATTTAAACTTTAAAGTACAAAATGAATTACAACGTTAAAACATAAATGTTAAAGTTCTTATTTTAATTTTAGTAATAATAAAAAAAAATCCATACAATAAATAGTTTTAAGTATTATTTTTAAAGTATACTACTATAAAATACACACGTAACAATTTGTATAATATTGTTTAATTAAATATTTTATAATTTAATATAAATAATGAAAATTTCTTTTTCAAGGTTAGGTTTGGCTTATTTAAGATTACAAGTGAAGCTATTATATCACTTATCTTAGCTTATATTGGTCATAAAAGAAAACTTTCATCTTAAAAATGATTATATTTATAAATGTAGACATTTTGTTGAAATGCTAGACTTTAAGAGGATGTCAACACACTATTTGTTTTCTCTTTCTGCCCCACGCATCACATGGACAAAACGCATTTATGCAGAATAATTTTTTCTGTTTTTAAGTAATCTTAAAGAAAAATATAGTTAATAATATTTTAGAGGGAATGACATCAATTTTATATTTTATTGTTATGTGACATTGTTATTCGACTTTCAAAATATTAAAAAAAAATTTGTTTTGAAACAATATTTAGACAAATCGATGTCATTCCCTCAAAACTTATTCTGTATCTTTTTTATAATGGGTGATTTTACTCTAAGATTACTCAAAACCATAGAAAAAACGATTGCGGAAATGCGTTTTGTCTATGTTGTGTATGGGTCAGTACGAGAAAACAATTAGTGCGCTGACATCCTCTTAAACTTTATCTATTTTTTTGGTAAATTATAGATTTGTTCGATTTTTAAATAACTACCTACTAAAATCTTACATTTGAAATATTTTTTTTTTATCAAATTATGATTAATTATTTGGTTTATATCGGTTATTGCGACTAAAGACTCACTACAGGTTAACACCGCATTATATCATTTTAAGACAATTTACTAATGTATAAGACAAAATAATATAAGTGGGTTTGCACAACAAAACTAGAAATTTAAAAAATATACCAACATACAATTCCCTGGACACAATTTGATTGGTATACCCAAAATATCTATTACTTAAACATAATTTAATTTCATGACCAACATCTCTTTAATAAATTACTATGGTCAATAATCTGGAAAAGTTATAGCAATTTGTATTTCATGGTAAAATTCCAGATTTTTGAGGTGAAAATGCATCTTATGTATGTCGGTCAGATTGACATATTTATATTATTTTGTGTAATGTCTAGTAGACATAAATAATAAAAACAAGTTTATTTATGGAGTAGAATACACCATAAAATGTCTTAAAATAATATAATGCAGTGCTGTCCTGTTGAAATTGGTAAGTAGCAAATATTTGATAAATAATATTATATAAAAATGAATTACGGAATAAAAATCAATATTACTACAATATTACCCACAACCAAATGAAAATGATTGAACAAATATTTTTTTAAATGCTAATTACAAATGTATAGGTAGGTATACTTATAATTTAATGAATATTATAGTGCAACCTCGATAAGTTGAAAACCTTATGAAGTCAAAATAATTACCGTTCCCTTGCCTAATCTTTTTTTTCAGTTTTGAACCAACAACGCTGCGTGAGTACTGTCGCATTACTACCGAGGGTGTCATCTCTTGCCTAATTGAGGTTCCACCACAGACAATATAGTTTCACATAGTTTGTGGTTCCACTGTAGCATATTCAAATATTGTACAGATTACAAGTTCAACAATTATAAAAAAAATTAAATTAAGAATATATACCTTCAAAATTTAAAGTTTAAAATAAATATTGAATACAATTAAACTTACTTTTATATTAATATTATAATTTTCTAACATTCACAACAATGTTTTGTTTTATATTTCAATATTATGTAAAAATATAATTTAATTTTGTTTATATTGTTATCAATAAGTACACAATACAAGTCAACGGGTAACTTTTGAAGTTCATATATATCTTACACATAATTGTCAAAATATTAGGAGACATACTTTATTTTGGGAATTTTTATTCCGTTTACCGTACAAACAATTTTTTTGCCGTAATTATTAGTCTTACATTCAAGTTTCAATCTTTACTATACTCCTATTAAAAATAAAACAATAATTTTGCTACACATAGCCTATGTCCTATGGTCGCTATATTATTAATATAATATATTTTATAACCATACAATTTTAAACAAATGACCACTTGCTTGAATTTCTAAATGTATTGGTAAATAAATATTTTTGTGTGGCATTACAGTTTCTTTATTTTTCCAGCCATAACAAGAATTTATTTTCATATACATATACAAAAAAGTGGTCAATTTATTAAAGCACAAACTTAAATATCATATATTTATTTAACATGCGTTTTTCTGACAAGTAATTCATAAAAATAAGACATGAAATATGATATAACATTTTCTATTCAATACTGATTTGAAGCAATTTTCACACATGAATTGTGTTTACAAAAAAAAAATATTTTCAAACAATAAATTATAATAATATAAAAAACATACCTACATAGTATTTATATTTATCTACAAGTTAAACCTTTTATTAAATAGTTTCAAAAAGTATTAAAGAAGTATACTTGATGGAATATTTGTTACCATTTAATGGTTATAGGAATCATCAAATTGAATCTTAAAAACAGATCTTAATATTAAGAATGTGATGTTATGGCATCATGAGGTTTTCCCATTTGGGTCAGTACTTTATCAAGCCATTGTAAAGGTCCATGTAAATGTATCTCAATCCAACATGGTGTACTTGTTACATCTTGACGATGATAATCAGCCCCCCAGCCTTTCACAAATGACATACGTATTGTACACATTTTAGTTAATTCAAAAACTGCCTCAAACCCATGGTTAACTGATTGTGATAAAAGACCAGCAAATTCTTGATTGTTAAATATACGCAATGAACAACCTGGTGGTATTTTACACACCGTAGATGGATGAAAACCGTGGTGCTGGTTACAATTACGTGATTGAACAAATATAGCCGAGTCTGATAAACATTCAGCAAAAACTTCACCACCAACATAATATAGTTGAACACCTGAAAATATTTATTACCAAGTACTAAAATAAATTTAATTTTGACTCACAAGAATAATAATATTCATACCTTTGCCTATATGTCGTCTAGTATTTTCAATAGTTGAATTACGATTTACATTAGATAACTGACCAAGACAAAAACGATTTAAATCATTTCTAGGATTTGTAAAACCATCCACAACCACATGAGGAGAATGGCACTGGTATACTTCACCTACTCTAGAATTGAGTTCATAATATGCTATACTAGCCCAACAGGGTTGCTCCTGAAAAATAAGTAAACAGTATTAAACAGTCTGTCATTCTCATAAAAAGCCTTAAACTATAAATTACTCTAAAGTACATTTTTTTACTTTATTTAACTTAATAATAAACAATTAAAGTAATAAACTTTCCTGAATCCTGACATGAAAAAATAAATAAAATTATATATATTTTTAAAAAATAAAACCATGTATTTGTTTTTATAGTCAATTATAATTAAATAACTTCCTAACAAATATAAGTATCTATTTTTGTTTAAAATTTTTAAACATCAAGAAGATACATTTTGATAATATCTATTTTTATTTGTATTACTTCCATAGATTAAAATGCAACCTCTAGAGTCTAGATAATTAGTAATAACTAAATAACACATTTTACTTGATAGACTATTGGAATACCATCGAGGTCTTCTAAATTGGTATTTTTGTCGATATTATTAATTTTGTTTGTATCATCTGTTGAAGAAAATGAAGAATTTTCTGAAATATACATACATATAAGAATTAAAATAGGGACCTATGATATAATTATTTGAATTTTATTCTAAAATACTCTACCTATTAGAGATGTATCTGAAAATGGATTTATGTTATTTGTAGACGGAATTTGATTGGGGTCATTAGATGTAGTTTGATTAGTAGTTAATACACTTTCAGGGAATCCATCAGTGTTCATTGATACATTCATTGGCATTCCAACATCAATTGGCGGCTGATATTGCTGCAATGTCTGCTGTGGAGCATATTCACTTTGGCGGGGAACTAGTACAGGAGGTAAAACTGCAAAAAAAAAAAAAATGTTTATATTTCAATAATAGTTAGTGAGTCTTGTGTCAGATACATTCAATAATGAATACTTTATATGTACTGTAAAATTTTACCCGGACTTTCAACTCTTTGATAGTGGTATGGATTTATGCAAACATCTTTTTGTTTAGCAGAAAATGGAAATTGACAGTGATCAACTGCTTTAAGCTCATGGTGTGACTGAAGATCAGGCCATCGCCATACTCTACAGTATATAACATGGGGTAAACCTTTTCTGTGAGATACCTAAGATGACAAAGCTTTTATTACAAGTTTACGAAAGTAAACAAATTTAAAATATTATGATCTTACTTGCAATCGACCATCTAGACTTCTTGGTATAGTGACACATTTACTTGGTTGTCCAGGTGAACTTAAAGCTTTCTGTAAATCTTCAGTTGCTCCTTTAGTTTTTTTCAACTTTTTCATCAGTGCATCTACAGCTTTCTCAGCCCATTTCTCTTCTTCATCTCCTTGTTTCCACCCAAGTAGTTTTTTTACAGATGGACTGGTGAATGAAAATAAACTATTCAAAGCACCACCTGTCGTGTCCATTTCTTCAACCATTATTACTACCTATCCAATTAGTAAAATATCCATATAATACAACATAAATTCTACAAACACAATTTCTTCGTTTAAGTGTTTAATAAATCATAAATATAATATGAACTTACATACAAAATAACTAACAATACTTACTAAGTTTAACACTTGGTTTATAGACTTACAGTGTAAAACAAGTTTATATATACCTATATTTGTACATAAATATTAAACATTATGTAAGCAAATAAATTACTAATAAGTTAATATAATAACATATTATCATATAAACTTCACTATTTATATATTCGTTAGTTTTAAAAGTGAATATTATTCATTGAGCAAGTATTCAAAAAATAATAGTATGGAATCGGGACATTGAAAATTGCAATAGTTTCCGAGTTCTACATAGTGACAAAATTAGCGCGTGCGCATTTTTTAAATATAACAAAATCGATAATTGTATGCAATAGAACATCGATAATGTATTGATTTTTTACCACACGCATGCGCCATACAGCCTACTGGACAGAATAACTGATAAGAATTATAACCTTAGTTGTATATATATATATGTATTTCAAAAAGTCAATGACCTGTATTACTGTTAAGGAATACTGTTCTATCTCTTTGAGAATACAGATAACAGCAACATTTTTAAACAAAAAAAAGCTTTTAACTTATTACTTTTTAGTTATTTTTACAAATAGCCACCAGTCACTTCTAGGTACTTACTACTTATATTATAATAAGTATTTTTGATTTTATATGCTTCGTTATAATTATTTTTAACATTAATTATTATTATTATACATAATCTGTACCTATTAGTTTACAATTAGTGTGAAGTGCGATTGGAAGCCATGATTAATGATTTATTGGAGAGGCCGGCCATTGATGAAACTTTGGAGAGTACTTAGTTGAATTTTAAATTGTGGCTCCAATTTCATTTTAGATGCTTCTAGAGTTTAGGGGGTCACCAGGGAACTTAGCATATTACAGCTTGAGACCAAAAGATGTCAATGATTTATTAGTGTGACATTATAAGAGTGTAATTGTGTATTAATGACCCATGACATTCTAAAAAGATAGAATGGGGAGTAGGTAATTGATGGTCAGTGAATGGGATATATATAATGGGCTTTGGTGATCAAGTGGAGTTATTTCAACTAAAATATTTGAATGTGATAAGTGTTTGAAGACTTGGTTGAGGTCCCGAGTTGGATTCTATATGTCCATATGAACATTGATTGAATATGTTGTATATTTAATCAATGATATGAGTTTGAGTAGGTAGTAGTTTGTAGATGAAGATTATTTGTTTATACTTGGATGTTTTACTCCGGTGTTTGGATGTGAAAAGAAATCATAACAATTTAACTTGAATAGGTACTTATCGTTATTTCGTAATTCACAATGTATTAAACAATTGTATTTTATTATCTATCTACTTTAGAAATCTGAAATCTATGGTTTAAAATTAATTTTTTAAAGCTTCTTTTTATAAATTCAAGGTATTTTAATCATAAGTTTTATAGAAATAAACAAAGTATCTATTAAAAATTAATTTAGTTTTTTTTTTTATTCCTGGATAAAAGTGATTGCTAGCAATTATGATTTAATTACTCCTAACTAAATATTATAATTATGTTTGTACATGTATTTAGCTAATTACTAAAGATTGTACTAACATTTATTTGTTATTTTGTATAGGTCTGAAATAATAAATATGGATATTCAGTCAATAGATTCTAGTCGTAGTCGATCAACTAATCGGTATGAAACTGTTTCATATCAACATTTTCTTGATATGGAAATCCTATGTGATCGGTTAATACTGCTAGATTATGAATCATATGTAGTGAAATCATTAAAAATGAGACCAATTAATAGGTAAATTAAATCAATAGTTATATTAATTTTTAAATAAATAATTAATAGTAAAATTAATGATGTATTAGACATTATTTTGCCTTACAAACTAGTTCCGGAGAACAGTTTTACATGTTTGTATCTTTAGCCATATGGCTGTTAAGTAAACTTGGTAAAGATTTAAAACAGCCGCAGGAATATGATGATCCAAATTCAACAGTTAACAGTATACTAGAATCTTCTGCACAATTAGTATGAGACAAATAGTACAATGTTGAATTATAGATATAAATATAAAAGTATGTATTTTTTTAGGAATTATCAGTTGATTTTCCAGTCAATCAATTAAAACAAGGTTTTGGAAAACATGTCATTGACATTTTAAATGGGCTTGCAGATTTGGCTTTAAAAAAAAATGATTTCCCCTACAAAAAGTATAAAATAATATTTTAAAATGAATATTATTTGAATAGTAACTTTAAATTTTAGGCCAATATTTCCAGTTGAAAAAGAAGAAATAGAAGAATTACCTGAAAATAATGCAGAACTTTTATTAGAACATGTTGAAGAAGAAATGGTTTGGACAGACTCCGATTCTGACGAAGAAAATATGCTAAATATTAATGATTTGACTGCTTTAAATAAGGTAAATAATAAGTACACAAATTTGCTAGGAATTACTATAAAAATATAAATTCCAGAATAACAGACAAACATCTTATAAAACAAATGAGAAATTAAAAATTAAATCTGCCAATAAAGAAGAATGGAACCTAGAATTAGAACAAGTACTACCTTCATTACGAGTAACAATCAAGCTAGGTATGTAATTATATTTTAACAAATAAATAATTTTAGTTGTATTTAATATCTTTAAATGCTAAAAATTGTAATTCTTATTGAAATTTGGTTTGGTTTTTATTTAATAATATTTTAGTCATTTTAATTATTTTTAAAAATAGCTGTTTGATATTTGCTTAAAATATTTTTTACAATACTAGTTAATAATAATAAATATTTGGTTCATCAATGTATTTTATTATTTTTATCAAACCTAAACAAATCATTCATACTATTTCTAATGTCAACATCCCTATTTCTCAACGAATACTATACCATATTCAATAATATTTGCCACCAAACGATGGGTTATTACTTCTGATTCTGACATCAATCAATGACTTTCCATTAAAATGCCCTATTTTGGTAAAAATTACGTTTAAATGAAACAAAAATTCACCATTGGCCAACGTCTGTAATGGATAAACAACTCACAAACTCTATGGACAACTATGTCAAATGAATACGCATCCAACAAACCCAATTTTGATAATATAACAACCGAAAACGACTATAAGGCGAAGAAAATGGTCCCTTCTTCAAATGAATTTTCAGATATTCAATATTAAATCGTATTAAACAAATACTTAACATGCTCTCTCTATAGTTTTTAAAACGTACATACAAAAAATAAACTTTTTCACAAACTTCACGAACATACTATATAATTTATCACGCCTTTGTAACTGCACATAGTACTGCGAACGGGCCAACTGGTTATTATATATTCATTAAAAATCTGTTTAGAAAGTTATAATTTCTATTGGGTAATTTTTATTTACATTAATTAATTTTATATGCATATAATATGTTTGTATTGATCTAATATTTTTATTCTTATAATTACCTAGATTACAAAGATTGGCGAACAAGTTTGAAACAAATGAAGGAACACAAATATATGATGAATGCATCCATAGAAAAAGTCAAGCCTCTTTTGACCAATCTTTGTAGTACATTAGGAGAAACTATGGAGAAAGTTTATAGTAGAGAACAATACTTGAACAGTTCTTTAGACAATATTTTAATAGAATACCGTAATTCTCAGGTGTAAAAATTAAAAAATATATATTCTACAGAGTGTCCTGTGAGGTTATACCCATTAGCCGTAATTCTATGAGATTAATGAAAATAAAATGTGAAAAAGTCATAATTTTCACAAAAATAAACTCTATAAAATGGCCATCAACAATTGATTAAAAATAAAATATGTATAGTCCTAGTTTCTGTGAGTCTAATAAAAAAAACAGATTTATGATATATTTATTATCTCAGGAGATATCGCTATAGGTAAATCATCGCGGGACACGCGCTAATTTGTAAAACTGAAAGTAAAATTGTTTTTTTTTTATTAATATTTAGGATGAACTAGCTAAAGTTATTGAACATTATAAACTTTTAAGTAATGGTATTGTAGAACGACAAGATACATTATTAAAAATAACTGAACAATTAGATATTGTTAAACAAGAAATGGATGAAAGAGGATCTAGTATGACAGATGGAAGTAAGTTTACTATTATACAATGATAGAATCATATTATTTTCATTAATTATTTTAATATTCAATGATAGCACCACTAATCAATATAAAAAAAGCAATAGCAACTATCAAATCAGATATTATGGAAATGGATGTTCGTATTGGTGTATTGCAACATGGATATTTTATGTCTAAGGTACATGAAAAATCTGTTATTCAAGATCCTATGATAAGGCCAATATTTCCTAGAACTGTGTTGTGATAATATTACATATGTACCTTCACTTCTTCCTTATGGCTTGCATTAGTCAATAGTTACAAGTTACTAGTTAGTAAATATTTAAATTTTATGTTTTTATGATACATACGTTTGTAAATTATATTTTTTTAATTTTTTTTAAACTACCACATATAAGCAAGATGTTTTATTTATGTGTACCTATTATAAATTAAGTGCAATAAAAGTTAGAACACATTTTTAATAAATTATATAATATTTAATTCCACAACATGGTAAGATTTATACTTATGATAACTTCTTACAATATGCTTAACAATTATCTCTGGATAAGGGATTAATTTAAATCTGAATCTCTTACGACACACAGGTTTCAAATCAATAGGAGCTTATCAAAATTTTATATAAACATTGTGTAAAGAGGTTCTTCTAAAACAATAAAATTGTTTAATCTTATTTTCATGTAAAAAACAATAATGTCTATTATGTGAAGTATTTGGGTATAGTAGTATAAATTATAATGCCTATTGTTAATATAAAGCTATAAAATATAAGTGTATTAAAAAATATATATGAATCTGAACTGAGCTTGATATACTTCAATGTGTAATTAATTTTAAAACATTTAAAATATTTTTAGCGTCTTTGGTAAGATTTTAGTATAAAGTAATAACAAATGCTTAAGCGGGACAAAAATAGCTATAGTAGGTATAGAAATAATAAATAAATTATGATTTATGTATAACATAGGAAAATCAATACATTTCAAATTTGCTAATAAATCTAAAAGAAAAAGGGTGGGCAAGTGGATGTCGCTCTGCTGTACAGTAGGTTACACGTGGGTCACTATAATAGATGGTGTTAAATTTGAATTCAATGATGTAATATCATTGTAGTCAGCCTATGATATTACTAAGTATATTTGATGATATAATTGTGAATAAAGTAATAATTTATATATAACCTATTTACGTGGAACCTTGTTTCAAATTTTTTATCGTTAGCTATAAAAGTTGAACATTTTATACATTTTTAACTACAAAATTTTATTAAATTTTGTCAAAAATCAAATTTTAAATGCTTATTAAAAAAAATTGTGCCTATGTATTTTTAATATTTTTTAACTGCTATTGTAACAATATATCAGGAGCCTTGTATTAAATTTTCACTCTTTTTGGCCCAACAAATAAAATTTTATTGATATTTGTAGAAAAAAAAACTAAAAATTCGTTATTGAATTACAACAAAATAAGACAATTGCTACATGAGAAATCGAATGAATATGCAATAATTGTAAAATATCATTTTACTTTCTTATAGACATTTTATTTTGATAAAGGTAGATAAACTTTTGAGTTATGAGGAATCTTGTATTACATTTACAATTTTATGAATTTCTAGCTCAAAATAATTTGCACATTTTCGTTATTTTTATGTATTTTGTCAATATTTGAACTTTAAATGCTTCTAAAAAAAATTGTGACTGGATTTTAATATTTTTCAAATGTCACTTTAACAATATATTAGGAGCCTTGTATTTTTTTCCCAACAAATAAAAAATAACAAATTTTATTGATATTCATAGAAAAAAAAACTAAACAAATTGGAAACTGTAAATATCTGTATACAGTTCATAACAAATCTTTTGTTTTTCAAATTTTCCACAATTCAATAAAATTTTATATTTTAGTTGCCCCCTCAATTATAAGACTTTTCCACTAATCTACTATCCGATACCTATAGGTATTAAGGGGAAGTTGATAAGGTATATTATATCGAAAAATATTTATTACAGGATTAACTCTAGCTTTGTAGAATTGTCGGATTTTGATGATAATTTTTTATCTGAAAGAAGAAGACTTCCTATAGCCCGCATCGATCTCTGATTTTGTATTTTATTTCAAATAGTTGTATTAAAAAATTTGTAAAAAAAATGCTTTTTATCTTGTATTTTTTTAGACATATTATAAAGTTAGAGAATAAAATATTGAAAAACAGAAATCAATGCGGGCTGTAGAATATTCCCCTCTAGCAATTAAAAAAAAATTATAAAATTTAGTTGATTTTACAAGGCGGTATCGTTATTTCCGTAGGATGTATTTTTGAGGACAAAATGGCATTGACACCGGGTGCCTTAACTGGGAATTTTAAATTTCGACCTCCCCAATGCCCCAACAATATTCTTTTTCCCATCAAACAAGATACTGAAGTTGAAAATTGAAGCATTATTTCAACTACTTATCGTGTACACAGATACGAAAAAAAACACATTGTATAACCAATACATTCATTGCTCCGCTCAGAATCTAAAAAATAATCGAAAATTAATTTTCCACTTAATCTAGAAATGAGAATAAGGAACTCAAATATTTTTTCAAAATTAAAATTAGATTTCTGGAAGTTTATTTTTTTCTTCTGCTTATTAGTCTAAATGCATGAAAAAACTATCAACTCTCACCCTTTATATTTGTAAAATTTAAAAAAAGTGTTTACTAAATACTAGATTTTATCTACTTACCTTTTAAGTACTAGTGTACTACATATGGTACAGTTTATCAGCTTGTCAATACGGTTATGAATGTCCGATAGAAATTTCAAATGTGTTCAGCTATAGCCACCAAAAAAGACTCAAAACAAAATATGTTATTAGTTACTCTATGTCAATCACGAGCGCCCGTTCACTCATGTCAGCTACTGGTTGACACCGGCGTTCAACGTGTTAATAAAGTAAAGTTATCAAAATTACTGAAGAAAATTCGGTCCATTCGAATTCATTACCAATTGAAAATACTTGTTGCTATTTAAAAAAAATTCAGGTTTTATTGCGTATGCGTACATTAAAAGAACTAAAAAGTGAATAAATGGCTGTCGCTCTGCTGTACAGTAGGGTTAAGTGGGTCACTGTAATGGATGGTATTAAATTTGAATTCACTGATATATAATAGTATAATACCATTGTATACGAAAAACGATTCTGATAGCACCATAGCGGAGACGGTTATTGTCAGTCTAGGATATTTTATATTAGGAATAATTATATTGTTATTACTTATTATTAATACAGTAGCCAGTAAGTAGAACTAATATTATAAAATTACAAAAGAACTAAAATCGTTTTTCTTGGTTATTTCGTTCAAATTTTAAATTAAAATACTATAAAAAAAACTGGGTTTATGTATATTTTTTACATAAATTAGTTTTTAGAAAATATTTGCTCGATCATTTTCATGTGACTGTGGCCTGTACGTAATATAAACATTAAACTTATATTGTAGTCTGGGGATTTATGTATCTCATATAGTCAATAGTCATATTTTGTTTGAATATTATACCTAAAACAAAAATCAATTTTGCGTAAAAATTCCCGTTTTTCCTTCATTTTTTTATTTCGTTTTTCCCTGTGCTCTTGAAAACTACTGGGGTTTTAAATTTTTACCTCCCCAACAAGATTCACTTTCAAACAAGATACTGAAAATCGAAGCATTTTTACCCCAAAAGGTGATAAGTGATGACAGACACAAAAAACAAAAAAAACAACACACGTATATCATTGTAAAATCAATACATTCATCGCTCCGCTCAGAATCTAAAATAAACACATTGTATAAACTCTGAAATTTAATACATTTATTGGAGCTCTTAAAATCGAAAATTATGTTTTCAATTTTGATGAGGTGATGTGGGTGTAGACAAATATTTTTATTTTTTTGTACAAATTGAGGAATTCCACCTTTTAATAATATATCAATTTAAAAACTTTTATGATGTTATGATTTTATTCACCTCAGCTATACGGTATGATATGTGAACAGTAATTGAATTCATAATATAAATTTATATAAAATAAGGGAAAAATAAACGGGTGACCCGATATTCACCACAAATTAGTAGAAATATACTTTAAATAATTTAATATAATATAATATAATAGGTATTTGCGGTTTTTTATAATAAATATTAAATGACATTGGGTTATATTATGTTAGTATGTTACCTTTCATTATAAACGAGAAAATGAATTAATTTATCTTAAAACTCCCCGAGAGTTGAGATAGGTACCTACTACTAAAAGACCTCTAAAATTGACTATCCCCTAACACTCCTGGTTTTTCGGAAGACGGACACGGAATTATGTAAATAATTCAACATTTAACAATAATTATGTAAATACCTTATACCTATTAGGTAGGCACTAAGGTAGGTTAGGTACCTATTATCAATCATCAAACTTAAAGGTAAGAACCATGGTTTAAGATATTATGTGAGTTTGTACGATTGTTTGAGTATTTTTAAAATTTTAATTGGCTAAAACAATAGGTAGTCAATAATATAAAGGTTATTGTATACGTTTTACTAGTCCCATTTCCCATGCAACGCACCTACACTCAGGAGTCAGTTTACCCACCGATTCATAATAATAATAAAAATAATTTTGAAACCAATATTGTTGTTTTTTTCTTTTTTTGAACACGAGGAAATATTATACTATTATGTATACTAAATATTATATAATGTTACTTATATTATAAAGTTTGGTAGCTTGGAAATTGGAATATAATACCTATATATTTATAACCTATTTATGGTCATCAATATATTAATATTGTATTATGGTTCTATATTATATGTAAAATAGTAAAATATAAGTGATATATATAATAATATACTTATATTCTACAGGTGTACTGTGATATACCTATATAAGTATTAAAGTATGTTTAGGACGTTTAGGTATTCCGGTATTCGTATTTCGTATTAGCATTTATCACACTTGAAATCAAATAAAATAGACAATAGTATATATAGACAGATTATTAATATTCATATTACTTTTGTTTTGGGTTGGTACCTATATAGTTTATACCTACCTATTATAATATAACAACAATTAAATTCCATTTTTAATGAAGTATACCTACTAGGTTTAAATTGCGGTTAAAGTAGATACACGTTTAAAAAGTAAGTGTTGTTTTAATATCAGTGGCAGTTTAATACTTTAATTATTAATGTAGATATTATACATGTATAATAAATAATAATAGATGGACAGGTAAAGATTTTATAATTGAAGGCAGATCCGACTATCCGAGTGAAAAATATAATACGTTCTGCGTAGTTAAACAACTGCGTTCAAGTACCTCTGTTTTGGTACATACTACATACTATATAGGTAGGTATACATTACATATTATTAATTATTATATACTGGTACCTATTATATATATATAATATATCTAATAGCTATAGGTATGTATTTAGGTAAACTAAGTTATACTAACTAATATACCTATATAAACCTGAATATTATATTCTATAATATTATTATACTGGTTTGCAATCAGTCAAGTAGTCAACACAACCTGTCCTTAAGTATGTCGTACGATCAGAATTTAATTACAGGTATCTTTTTATATACATACGGCTCGAGTAAAAAAAAAAACCAGAGCTTTATTACAGGCAAAAAATTAACCAAATGAAACGTGCGGGGACACGTTCGTTTAATATTGATTTCTCTCCGTCAGACTGCGAACTATTATGCTATATATACGGACAGCAGGCAGCCCGTGCGAAAACGCCGACGTGATTCAATTATATCGACGGCCGACCTTGGGACACGGAACCAATGTTATATATAAGTATACAAATACGCGATCGTCGATACATAATACATAATGTATCAAGCCTATGCGTGTGGCGTGTTGTCCGTGTCGCACCGTCGTGGACGTCAGCTGATCGCCGTTCAACCCGGGTAAACGGGTATTGGCGTATCGCCATTAATAATAATTTATTATTGCCGTATCGGGCTCGGCGCTGAGTGGCGAGTGCAGACGGTAGCCGACGGGCGACGCACACAGCACACGCTCCGAGCGAATGCGCGCTCCAAACATCTACACAGTTCTACCACAGTACCACCGCGTCAGGTGTTATTATCGTATATTCCTCGCCGCCGGCTCCATCCCCGCCACGTCCATCCATGCCCACGTCTTCGGGTCGTGATTCGTGACGTCATACGCACCACCTCTCTTCTGGCACTCACCGACGTCCGACGACGACCGGACGGCGACGACGACGGCGATTGTTGGTCTGCAAGGGGAGCAGTAGGAATAACGGGCAACGGCAAACATCAAATAACCATAATAACAACAACAGATATCAGTCACTCTGTGCATTGTCTCTGCGACGTGTCAGGGCGAATCGTTGTTTTTCAATCGTCACTGTAATATTGTAGGTATAATATAATATTTCGTTTCTGCGTCCATCATCACACTCAAACACCACCGACCATGTCTGCACACGCTTCCGGCAAGCTCATCATAGTATCCAACAGGCTTCCGTTCGTTCTCAAAAAAAACGAACAGACGCAAAAATGGGAAAGAAAAGCCAGGTATGATTGGGTTTAAGTACTATTTTTTAAAAACATAAAAAAATATAACCGATGTCCAATGTGAATAGTACCGTGTGTTTTATCTCGGTTTTTGTTAAGCAAGAACAAAAATGATAAGAACCTTGTGTGTTTGTTATAGAGTAAATAATACTAAATACTCTATGGCGTATTGGCGTGTGTGTATGTTATCAATATTGACAACATTTATCATTTCGTTATCCGCCGTGTGTTCGCTTCGCTCGTATATTGTAACTGTTTTTAAAACTACGCTCTTGACCAGATTTCGTATATTGTTTTACATTTTTTCGTTGTATTCCAATAATTGACAATGCTTAAGAGATTTGCAGCCACTACTCTGTATGCGATCCGCCTGCCGATTAACTGGCAACCGGCCTCCAATGTTTGTCTTTGTCGGACGTTAGAATTCAAGAAAAATAGATTGGAGATTGACAATGAAGGTGCTCTAAAAAAGATTAGACCCAAAACAGTTCCACAGCCAAAAATTACACTGTTGGGACTAGAAAAGGATGTATCTGTAGTCACTATAGATGTAGCTTCCAAGATGTGTGAAAGACGAGGCCTGAAATTGGTAAAAATTGTTGATATTGATACTAAAACACAGCGGCCTGTGTACCAAATGATGACAGCCAATCAGTTCCTCAAAGATGACCAAAAAAGTCATCAGGATAAGGATGAGAAAAATCGTAATCAACTCAAAGGGGATAAAACAGCATTGATAAATTGTCGTATTGGACAAAGTGATTTAGAATCAAAAGTAAATAACATCCGTAAATGGCTTTCTAAAATGCATGAAGTGAGGGTAACAATCACTGGCGATACAGCTAATGAGGTTGCTGATGAAGTCATCAAAATGACTCAGGAGAGCTCAAGAGTTGTTCAAAGACGAGAAAAAGGAAATACTGTGAAGTTTCAGTTATTACCTCCAAAAAAATCTTGATTCATATTTTAGCTATACCTACTTACAAATAATTATTTTTTTTAAATAATAGATTATTATAGGAACCTTAGATTTAAATTAATTCGAACTGTTATATCGAGATTATAAATGTTTACAAATAAAAACTATTTTTTTAAAAATTATAAATCATTTTTTACATTTTTTCTCTTCAATTTTCTTATAATGTTTACGGTATAGTTCCTAAACAAAAGTAAGTATTTTTTGGCTCAATATGTTGGATGGTTTTCAAATATGTAATATAAAAAAAAAATTAGGAATGACACTTGCCAAATAAACAAAATGTCTTTTGGTATAGTTTATTTATATGGAAATAGAGTAGGTTGCTTAAATAAACATATTCAATCATTGTTTATTATAATTTTGGGTATGCTATTAAAAAATGTGTTGAAAAAAAGTTAATGATCCAAGTAAACATTTAAATTATAACATTATTTATTCTATAATTGAGATCGATATTATGGGTTATTTTAGTTGAAATTCTAGATTGAATTTTGCTATTATAGTATATCAGTTACCGAATAATTAGCAAACAAATATTATTCCAAGCACCTAGATATATCATGTTAGTTAAACACAATTATTAAATTGTTTATACATACAAGAAATATAATATAATATATATTATATATCTATTATTTAGTATGCTAATACAATATTATTTATAGAATAAATATTTAGTTGAATTAGTTATACAATATTGAAATAATGTGAGGGTTACTAATTTAAGTTAAAAATTGAAAAACTTTTTTTTCATAAATGAAAATAGAATATGGGTATGGATCATAATTTATATACCTTACTTTATCTATAAAAATATTAAAACCATTTTATTTCTAAAATAAAACATAAAATTAGCGTTAAATATAATATAAGATAATATACAATTATTGTAAGACTGAATAAGGTTTAACATTTTAACAAAAAAAGCTATCACAAATCAAACAGGAGAACATTTTGAAGAAACAATTATATACACCATTTTTTCAATGACACCAAAAACATTTTTTAACTTTCCAAAACCAAATATTTTTTTGAGACTTATATTATTAATTATAATTATTAAATAATTGTACATTTTTTATTAGGTTAATACCAAAATTTTACGAATTTGAGAATTCTTTTGATATTGAAATCGAACAGTACAAAGCTTCGTGAGTTTTCATTGAACAAACAAAACATGTTTATTTTGATTAGTATACTTGTGTGATTAAATGGTAACGCGTCACGCATGATGTTTGTTGTATGTATGTTATCACCAAATTCAAAATCTCTAAAAAAAACTTTCAATAATGTTCAGTCCGTATTATAAATTGTTTGATACTTTGATTCCATTTAAATATTCGCTGCACCTTATTAATTATTTATCCATGGCACTCTGCATGCCTTGACTGAATGCAAAATACTCAATACTCATTATTGCCCATTGTTATTATATTATCTAAATGATAATATATTTCATATAATAACTCGAGTGCATATTATATTAAGCGTAACGCCATTAGAAATGAATATAAAAAAGATTATTATGTATAATATCTATGTTAATTATAGCTAAATTTGTTTACATTTTTCACAATCTAATGTTTTAATTAACTTATGAGTTATTACTTAATACTTATTATTAAATACTTAATACTATTGTTATAATTGTATAAAAATTAAATGACAGTTGCGATTTGCTATATACGGAGTACGGACTAGAATTCTATATACTATAGAGTATAGACATAATTCACCGTGCTATTATTATTTTAAACTTAACAAAAAAAATAAAATGGTGAAGTCAATGCTGTATAGTAGGTTTCCTGTGTATCTATCATTGAGAACGGTTATTACGTATATATTAAATTTGAATTCAGTGTTAAATCATTGCATACTAAAAACGAGTCTGAGACGATGAGATCTTTTTTTTAGGATATTTTAGTTTATTTGTATTAGGTACACCCCCCTCCCCCCACTACCTACTATAAGAAATTGCGTAATATCAAAAAGTTTCAAGTCTACAATTAACATTTTTAGTTTAAACTTATCCAATAATAAATATCCAATTTCGTGTTATTGTACTTCAAACAATTATATAGAAAAAAAAACAACTTATTAAAAACTCGGAACTTTAAATTACATTAACGAGTCTTTTTAACTATATAGTAAATTTTTTCTATAATAGAAAACAAATAATAATCAATGCGTTTATGAATTTTCTTAAGAGTCAAAATATTTAAAAATAAATACTTTATGTCAAAAAATGTTACTATTAATTTGGTGAACATTTCAAGGAAACGGTTATTCCCAGCTATTTGTGTTTAGATAACAAAAATAAATACTTTATTTCAAAATTGGTGTTTCGTTTTCGTAATTAATATTATCGTTTGCGGAATATTGTTATGAATATATTTTTTTACAACCACTCCCAATTAATATTCAACTGCAATAAATCACGCTCCGTTCAGATTGACAGAAATACAGAATCTAAATTTCATTTTGTTCAACTTATCATAATATTGATACTGTATAAATGTATAATATACCTATTATATACATTTTCAAAGGTGTTAAAATAATAAATTAGTCTCGAAGATGCTAACTTCCAAGACCTTTATTTTTCTGCTTTCTGTACTATGGATTTTAAATCATCAGTATTACACACACTACAGTATTACAACTACACAGACATTAAGACTTATTACAGAAATCAATATATTTAATCATGTAAATACGTACAATGACTGCAATGTGTTACATATTATTAAATTATCATAGAAAATAAAAGAATTCAATTTAACTGTTCATTATTATGTAATACTGATGAATGATTAACAACAATCACAATTTAATGACGTGTAAGGGCTGGAGATCAAAATTTTTGAGTTTTATTAAGTACCTATAACAATAATAATAATAAAAATAATAAAACAAAATTAAACTATTAAAAATGTAGAGATAAGAAGTAGGTACCTACGATAAATGTTAAAATAATCGACCTCTATGTTATTGGTAGGTTGTGAGTTATGACTAGAGTTATGAGTGTTTCACTATAATTTATATCATTGTTAACTGTTGTACAAAGATAAACAGTCTGACGGTCATATATATACCTATCTTATGTTTTATTAAATAATTATTTATCAAAAGTATAATAAAATAATTTTTATAGTTTTACTCACTGTTTTTTTTATTTAATATCACAATATTAACAAGTTGTGTATTTCTGGGTCTTCCCACTCTTATTATTGCCAGTTGTCACTACTATTTGCTAAAAATAATAAGTAGGTATACTTATTTCTTATTGTGCCTACTAATTGTACTGCAGACTGTAATTTATTCAACAAAAAATATCATGTTCAAGATTGAGGAAAAAATTACATTACTAGCCACACCTTTAAATTCTTTAATTTAAATTAGTTGGTATAATATTATAAATCCGCCATCTGCGTTTTAACTTTTAGTTATATTAACATTGTAAAAATACCTGACACAATTAAATAAATAAATAAATAAAAAAAAACTTTTAGTTAGATTGATGGATTTCTTTAATAATTTTTACTTTCTAGTGTGTTACCACACATTTGTAGAATTGATATCGGTATTTTTTGGGGGGATTCACTGGTCCAGTATATTATGAGGTTAGAGATCGGACATTCACGCCTCCTCACTAACCAACAAATCTCCTCACTCTTAACCAACAAATTAAGATTTAAGATTTTATTTCTCCATTTTATATTCTGGTCTTAACATTTTAGCTAGAGTTATATTAAACTATTAATGAGGGGTCTCAGAGGTCCTAGGTGCAAGTATTTAAAGGCAAGTAAAATTGTACAGTATTACCTCTAATATATAATATTATTAATTAATTATATATCACCGGACTTTTGAAAACAAATCTATATCAATCAACTTTATATTTATCAACTTGATCGTATGAGCCAGCCTTCAGTCTTGACTATGTATCTCTTTGAACCATTTCAATTTTCAGCGTGTGCTTGTGTGATGTGACCCGTTTTAATAGAGGTAGGTAGGTATCAACAGAGCCGTAGCAATGTTCATTAGTGCTCCTGGCCATTTATCATATTTCCGCTCTTGTAAAATTGTTTTAGCTATTGTTAAAAAGCTATTGCTTTTTCCAGTTGGAATTTGGTTAGTGTGTTTACGTATTAATCGACACTAAAAAGCTGCTCGATTTGATTTTTATAATTATTATTTTTATTTTTACTTACCTAATAGTGATTGACAGTGAAATCTCACCTATAAGGCTATAACAGACCCTAAATATCGGATGTTTTTTGGGAACAAACTACAAATGTTCTACAAATTGAATCCTTTGAATAGTGGAAAAATGTCAGTGACCGAGAGTGTCCGGTATTTAGAGGTTTCACTGTATTATACCTACTGCTGTTTCATTACCGTATATATACACGGGGCAATATAAGCGTATTTTGTTGTATATTTGTTGTTTGGAGGATATCGACTGCAGCAGTTACCTAATGCGTTTTAAGGACTGCAGACGATAAACCGCTTCCTAATGCTCTAGTACTACAATTTTTATATTCTATTCTATTGAACTACCCGTTTTGGATAGTTTGACGACGTACATCATACATAATATTATGATGATAATTCGTTGACATTATATTGCATAAACCTACATAAACTAATAAAGTAATTACTATACCCTGCCAGCTATATGCTTAACATTTCTCAAATTTCGTACGCACTTTAATATGATAAAACTAAAATTTGCAGTCATTATAATCCGTTAAAACAAAATTGGTAATTACTCACTTTTATTACTTGTGGACAGTGGTGCGTATAGTAGTTAATGGTACCTATTTTGTTTGTTTAGATTCTAAACTCTAAAGCCTATATAGACTTGCCTAGTAGCTAGTGCTATACAAAACAAAAATCAATATTATTGTGTATTATTTATAGATGCTCTCGGTGGGCGGCGGCTTGTTATTGTATAGGTATTTTTAATAATTACCATACCTAATTGTTCATTATGACCTATGGCGCTTTCAGGTGTTTAGGTTGTTTACTTGTTAATTCGTTATAAATATAGGTGTATTATAGGTATAAATTTTGTTTAGGAATTTAATAATTATAGGAAGTGCGAAAATCTTAATTGTATCAATTATCTCATTGTATATTTAGCTAATTTAGGTTGTACCTATGACTTTAAACTTATTATTTTACTTGATTCGATTTTTATTTTATTTGAGTCTCTGTATTAGCCAGCAATGACTTGTTATAAAAGAAATGGAATACCTATTTAAATTAAACAATAAAATTCATGGGGAAATATGTTTTGATTTGGAGGAATGTTTTGGCTTGTTTCGTAGATAAAATATTAACGTTGATTTCTCAAACTTTTCCTCAGCCAGACCTCATAGAGTATATTTTAAAGTAAAATTATTACGACCCCGTAGTAAAAAATAATCTAACCTAACAACTATAAATAAAAATAATTCGCGGACCCCTTTCGGTATACATGGTGCATGCATAGACGCAAATAGAGGGGGGCCCTCTAGAGCCTCAAGAAGCTTAGCCCCCCAAAAAACTAATGATTTCACTACTTTAATTTAAAAGCATCATGAGAGTATCGAGTATAGATCTGAGCTACAGCTGCCCCCCCCCCCTGCTTAGATGTCGGATTTTTATACAATTGCTGTTTTCCTTATATCACATTTTTGGGATTTTTGTTAATAATTTTTACGAATTGTAAATTGTAATAGCTTGAAGCTAATGTTCAATTTTGTTTACATATTTTTGCATATTTCTGCATATTCAAAATGTATTGCATATTAAAGAGTAAATTTAATAATAATATAATATGATTAACCAAAAGCATAAAATTGAATAATACATTTTGTAGCAAACAATCGTGATACTTAGTAGTAAACGTGATTATTCATTTCAATAATATTAAATAGTAAATTTCAAAATTTCAAATTATTTATTGTTTATCGAGTACATACTATAAATATAAGTTATTTAATTTATTTTTAATTATTTTCTAGTCATAAATTTATAAACTATTAAATTATGACACTTTTTAGTGCATACAAATCCGCGCTCTACGAGTAATAAGTCCTATGAGGCCTATGACTTAGCCTTTAGGTTAGGTTGCGTTAACTAGGTTAGGTATACTTTTTCTGAAAAGTTATAAAATAGGTATATTTTATGCAGATAATACAAAGGTATAATTATTAATTTTATAATTTTATAATTTGTATTTCCGACTCCCGTGTTGTATTATATACATTTTATGTCGTTAAGATATTCTATTATGATTTTTATAAGGAATAAAAATATATGTTTTGGATAGTTTAAGAATTTCCATTGAAATATTCACGCGCGTATAATACACGTGAATAGATCATTATTAGATAGATTATTATTTTCCGTTCAAATATTCACGTGAGGTATATATCTGACCTTATTAATTATCCATGGCACTTGGCATGCCTCGGCTAAATGATAGACACTTGTTATTTAACACATTTTTTAAGAAAATAATTTATTTGCGAAAATGTATATACAGGATGATTTTTATAACACATGAATCAAGCTATTGTTATGAAAACCTGTAAAACCATATACCTAGGTACCTACTCTGTATTTTTAATAATAGCTATTTACATTAACTCTGGTACATGCTTTCTTATATTTAGTTATTTGTTAAAATACATTTTAAATTGGTAATTTGATATTAAATGTATGTAAAATGTACTTTAATATTTTTAGAAACATAGGTAGTAATTAGGTACTACTCGTGTGAATTTATAATTACAATTATAAGTTACCATTCATACCAGATACTGTTTTAATAAAGAATTATTTACTATATGCCTATAATGGTGATTCTTTTATCATTGAGCACTCACAATTTCAAAAAGTACCTATAAATGTTTTTGAAAAAAATATTTTTACGGGGTTTATAGTCGTTAAAAAACATAATTTTTGAAAATATATATGTTTTATGATTTATTATCATTAGTTTTTGAAACAATGAGTGTCTTATGTTAAATGAATCACCCGATATATTAATTTAAAGTTTAGATTGGAGAAATGGAAAAAGTGGCATTATTGTCTTAGCCTACTATTTTTGTATGTATCATTTGTATTTAGTAAGAACTGCTGTTGTAATGACCTAAATTTTAGTTTCTCGGCAGCTTCACCATACTATATGCTTTTATAGAGACACTGTTTATCGTTTATGTATAAATTACTATGATCTTAAAAGTATTAATTTAATTATTCTGTTTAAAATCATTAGTAAGTTATTATATTACAGCATAAATACCATTAGTTAGATTGGATAATGTTTAATCATCATTAATCATTATTATTAAGAGATAAAATTTGTAGGATTACAGAATGACATGATGTATTCAAATGTAGTTTACTTGATAGTAAGTGATCTGGAAAAGATATTTTAATTAATATAATATCCAAACCATTTATCAATTATTATACTATAGTGCCTACCTAACTGATATGTAATTTTGAAATAAAAACTAAGAAGATTGTTACAAATAACATTTTTGGAAATAATTGTTTATATCATGAAGTGGTAGAAACAATAAATAAAAAAGTGGCACCTAATGAATATTTTGATGCTTCAAAGTTCAAACAGATTTTTATCCTTAGTGTTATAATAAAGCGTAACATAATAGGTACCAAACTATATGTTCAAAATAAAATTACAACATAATTTAAGTACGATTGGCTAATGGTTATTATTTACATTTTAAAATTAGTTGTTTATAATCTTATATTATATGTAAATTAATCTGTTTTTAATTTTTTATTGTACATTTCATTTGCATAAATGATTTCCATACTTTTAAATACTTATGATAATGACGGTATGTTATTTATTGAACCAATTATAAGTATTTACTGTAATGTTATTGTAAGTGCTTGTATAATAATGTAAATAATTTTTTAAAAAGACAAAGGAATGTCAAACTTTACAATCATACCGAATTTTCTGGATTTGGTTCAATAGGTACCCAATTAATGAGTTTATAGTACTTAAAGCATAATCAATAAGAACTATTAAAAATTACAGTGCAGTTTAAAATTAAATATATTCAAATTGACATTGAATACTTGAATTATCTGTATGGTAAACACATCTAAATCATACATGATAAATACTGATTGCAATATAATATAGTATATTGAAAGACCTTAATTTATACGGCTTACCTTATATTGTCTACAGATTAAATAAACAAATTTTATGCTGATATAGTTTATATTAATACCTTAATATAAATTATACTTAATAATTAAATGTAAGCTATTAACTAAAGATTTACAAATGAAAGAAATTATAAAATAATTTGTTTTTTTTATTTATTGAATAATATTCAAGAGTATTTTTATACCTCATTGTGTTATTTCTTATTTCAAAGTTAGTAATTCGTTATTAATTTATGTAGGTATATTTTATTATTTTCATTATTATAAAATTTTAATTTAATGTTGTTAAAATGAAATTGTACTAAATTTACTTCAACTGCACGGATATATTATTTGTTTATTAATCTATTATCTACCTATAATATAATATGTTTCATTGGAAAACAAATATTAATCAATTATATCCTAAGTACCAACTATATTCCGTGATTGCAATAATTTAAAATCATTAATAAATGTTTTTTTATAATATTAATGCACGCTATAACTTTTATTTTGAATTTATTAAAAAATATTGTCAATTTTAAATAATATATTTCATAATTATTATCTAATATTTGAATGTACTTATTTTAGTGCTGGTGGGTTAGTCACAGCTGTAGCACCTGTTGTAGTTCAAGGAAACGGATTATGGATAGGATGGGCTGGTGTTCACTTAGAGGAAGGTGAAAAAATACCAGAATCAGATCCGAATGATACAACACCTACTGCTGGATTACGCTCCGATAAAGTTAGTTTTTTTATTTAAATAAGAAATTAACTAAAATATTATTTATTTAAACAACTATTTATGTATCTTTAAGGTTATTCCTGTTGATTTTGACCCTCAAACATTTGACAGTTATTATAATGGTTGCTGTAATGGAACATTTTGGCCTCTATTTCATTCAATGCCTGATAGAGCTCAATTTTCTGCTGATTCTTGGAAAGTAATAAAAATAAATAAAAAATAAATACTGTAATGAAACTAATTGTGTTTTTCTTGTTATCTTAGTCATACTGTGCTGTCAATAAAGAATTTGCATCAAAAACAGTAGGAGCCTTGGAAAGTTTATCAAGAGAAGATACAGATTCTGGAACACCTCTTGTTTGGTTACATGATTATCATCTCATGTTAGCAGCCAACAGCATTAGAAATGTAAAACATTGCTTATATACATACGCGAATAGCCCTAGCCCCTAAGTCAAAAGGATGTATGGACCATTTTTTTTTTTTAATATTTGCACAACCAAATTAATTTGTATTTCCTTATTTTCTGAAGTAAAATCAGTTTATCTAAGAATAAAATAGTTTATGTTTAAAATATAATTTTTATATATATGTCCTACTGATTTAATCAGGTAAAAAAATGGCAATTATATTGAAATTATGTTATATAAAATTTTATTTTTATATTAGAAAATTCAAAATATAATAGGTATATTTATAATTAATAAATTATAAAAGTATTATTTACCATTTATAATTTAAACACCAAAAAAAAACTTGCATACTTCTTTTGACATTACACTTATAGTGTAAAATATTTTTAACCATCTGAATACATTGTATATAATTATATAAATTATTTTTTTAGGCGGCAGATGAAAAAAATTTGAAATTTAAATTAGGATTTTTCCTTCATATACCATTCCCTCCGTGGGATATTTTTAGGCTGTTTCCGTGGGCTGATGAAATTCTTCAAGGAATGTTAGGTATGTACATACCTATCTAATAATATTTATTTGATTTTTATAGTTTATACTAAAGTTTAATTTAATTCAAGGTTGTGATATGGTTGGTTTTCATATCGAAGACTATTGTTTAAATTTTGTGGATTGCTGTCAGCGGAGATTAGGTTGCCGTGTAGATCGAAAAAATTTACTCGTTGAACATGGTGGCCGCACAGTACGTATTCGTCCATTGCCAATTGGTATACCATTTGATCGATTTGTAGAAATGGCAGAGCAAGCACCTACAGTAATAAGTACATCATTACAATTAGTACTTGGTGTAGATCGATTGGATTACACTAAAGGATTAGTACATAGACTAAAGGCTTTTGAATTGTTATTGGAGCGATATCCACAACATAAGGGTAAAGTAGCACTTATGCAAATCGCTGTACCATCACGGACAGATGTTAAGGAATACCAGGACCTTAAAGAGGAAATGGATCAGCTTGTTGGACGAATAAATGGACGTTTCACAACACCTAATTGGTCACCTATTAGGTATATTTATGGGTGTGTCAGTCAAAATGATTTGGCAGCTTTCTACCGTGACTCAGCTGTAGCAATGGTTACACCACTTCGAGATGGCATGAATTTAGTCGCCAAAGAGTTTGTTGCTTGTCAAATTAGGGAACCACCTGGTGTTCTAATTGTATCACCATTTGCTGGTGCTGGTGAAATGATGCATGAAGCTTTAATCTGTAATCCATATGAATTAGTTGAAGCAGCTGATACTTTGCATAGAGCATTGACCATGCCCGAAGATGAAAGAATGTTAAGAATGAGGTGTTTAAGACGTAGAGAAAAAATACACGATGTTGATTATTGGATGCGATCTTTTCTTAAAGCAATGGGAACTCTAATATTTGAAGATGGAGATGATGTTTTACCAACTACTATGCAACCAGTCACTTTACAGGACTTTGATGATTATTTATCTAAGTAAATAGTGGTTTTTTACGATTGTATATTATATGTATACATATACTTTATTTATTAATTTTTATTATAGATATATTGGTAACACAAACAAACTTGCATTACTATTGGACTATGATGGTACATTGGCTCCATTAGCTCCTCATCCAGACCTCGCTATATTACCTTTAGAAACTAAAAGTGTTTTAGAAAGGTTGGCTAATATGTCTGATGTATACATATCCATTATTTCTGGTAGAAATGTTCACAATGTCAAAGACATGGTTTGTTAATAACTCTTAAATTGTGTAATATGTACAACAAAATAAATAACTAAAAATATTTTTATTAACCTTAGGTTGGAATTGAGGGTTTGACTTATGCTGGTAATCATGGACTGGAAATTCTTCATCCAGATGGAAGTAGGTTTGTGCATCCAATGCCTAAAGAATATGAGGATAAAGTTGGTGATCTGTTGAAAGTTCTTCAAGAACAAGTAACTAACAAGTGGTTATTAATTAAGTTACAAACAGACTTATTGGTTTTTATTTTTTAGGTTTGCAAAGACGGTGCATGGGTGGAAAATAAAGGTACTTTATTGACATACCATTACCGTGAAGTGCCTACAAATGCTCGACCTGAGCTTGCTGCCACAGCACAGCGGCTCATTGAAGAAGCCGGTTTTAAAGCAGGTCAGGCTCATTGTGCCATTGAAGCCAAACCTCCAGTACAATGGAATAAGGGACGTGCATCTTTGTATATTTTACGTACAGCTTTTGGTTTGGATTGGAGTGAACGCATACGCATTATTTATGCAGGAGATGATGTAACTGATGAAGATGCAATGCAGGTAATTTCTCTTCATCTTCAAATAAATAATATAATGGTCTAATTTTATTTATATTATTTGAAAGGCATTAAAAGGTATGGCAGCAACTTTCAGAGTAGCCCAATCTCAAATTGTAAAAACATCGGCCGAACGTCGTTTGCCAAGCACAGATTCTGTATTGACTATGTTGAAATGGGTTGAAAGACATTTTGGCAAACGATTACCTCGTGCAGATAGTGTTGGTAATTTAAGCAATAATCTACAGATGTCATTAGGATCAATGCAAATGGAGCTCAGTATGCCAGAAGAAACGTCTCCACACTAATAGTCATCACTAGCAAACGTATTTAAAACCCAAAGTTAGTTTTTACTCATTATTCACAGCGTGCTAGTAAAAAAGTATTTTATATTGAGTCATAGCAACCAATGTAAGCAATTTAAGTAAAAGTTTTATTTTTTGTACATGTATAAATTTATTATATTCATGTTTATAGAACGTATTGCCACATATTACAATCAACAATAAATAAACTATTCTATAAGTCAATTAGAAGGTAATGAAATAAATAATGTTAAAATATGTAATTAAATAAATGATACAACAAAATAATACTAACAGGTCTTTTACATTCCTTAAATATTTTAACTTTTCAGTTTCTTTTCTTTTATATTTTAATCATCAAACAATATAATTATCTATATTTTCACATATATTACAATCGGTAGGTATAATAGTGATAAATCAATACGATTAATGTATCATTTGTAATTAATAACTATCAATATTGTACTTCTGAATATTTTAAGTTATGTATTTTGTATTCCTAGTCAATTGGAAGATTAAAAAGGTGGAACAGTTTGTGGTACTTCATATATGTAAAATACCCTAATATAGTAAAGGTTGAATACCAAAATTACACACAAAGTAATCATAACTTCATTAATTAAACTAAAAAATAATATTACAACTTTGTATCATCAAAAAAATTGTGCCATAATATAAAATTATATTTGTAATTGGGTAATTTTTATGTAAAATTTATTTTATTTTTATTGTTATATTATAATACATATTATTTTATTAATTGTTCAACAGTGTTTTTACCGTAAACGGGGTTTCATAAATGTTTTATGTTTTATAATTGTTTAGAAGTTTTAAGATAAACAACACCTATAGTATATTGTTTATTATAATAAATTACCAGTTAAACATAACTATTATACGTTTTATTTAATTCTAAATATTGTATGTAGTATTGTTTTTGTGTACATTACCTATATAATAAAATCTAAATAATATATTAAATTAAGTATTAACTATCTATCGCCATACAAAAGATAAATATATTTAACAAAAAAAAATTCAATAATTTTAATATTTATCTAGTATTATGACTATCAGTTAAATTAACTGTCGTCAAAAAAAATAATATTTAAAAAAAAAATGAATTTTGTTAGATAGGTAAATAATTTAGTTACAATAAAATTTATATTAATATGTACTAATTGGAAGTTTGATTGTGCATCACATGGTATTTTTCCTTTTACCTAATTATAACATGTACCGGACTTTTTAGTAGTATACCATCTAAAATAGTATTGAAGTCATAGTTGATCATCCCAAATTTTTGGGAGCGTTTAATATTTATACATCAATATATTTTGGGGGTTATTTTATTTCAATTTATTTAATTTTATTTTTGCGGACAAATTGGCGTAACTGTCCTAGCTCTGTGAAATAATTCGTACTATAACCTGCAACCATTAATAAACGAAAACAATTCAATTTTCACTGTGAAGGGTTAACCTAACCCTGTTTGACCAATTCTTTAAAATATGAACATCAGAAAATCCTTTCTTGTTGCACATCTAGTCAATCTAGATCATTAAAGAAACCACCATTTCAAATATCAAGTACGTACGTTTTGTATTTTAAAACTAATATTGTATATTTAAATCAGCTATTGCTTGATAGATGGCCCAACTGTTGTCTTCTTACAACCCCCTATTTTCTCCTTTAGGGGTTGAATTTCCAAAAAAAAATCCTTTCTTAGCGGACGCCTGCGTGATAATAGCTATCTGTATGCCAAATTTCAGCCCGATTCGTCCAATGGTTTGAGCTGTACGTTGATAGATCAGTCAGTCAGCTTATTGTTTTATGTATACAGTCTAGCTCTAAGTGAAACTCGGGGCCCGTTGGACTCGCTGAGAGTGGGTACCGATTTTGGAGTCAATGTCGTTAAAATTATAGAAGTCGCAAAAGTTGTAAGACGAAAGTTTAGGATTTGTGATAAGGATTAGTGATATGGATTGGAGATAAGCTTGGCGCTATCGCAGGAAATTTTAAAAGTTTGAGCGTCTAGCAATCTGTCACGAAAATTGTAAATGGATACGATCTCCAGTCTCCTTTCGTTTGTCCACTGTTTTTGATTTTTAAATAGAGTAGAGTCGATAGGTGTATTTGATTGTCTAGCTATCAGTTATCAATTAATCACATAAGTAGGCAATCCGACTGTCGGATCGCGGACAATATCCGAAGCGTATATCACCAGATATGCAATCCTCCTGTGGTGGATTGCGGACCCTGTTAGACATTAGTATCGTAGGTAAGTGAGTATTGGAGAATATAATTGCTGTCGGTTAAAAGTTGAATGTTTCATAAGGATTTGTGCTAAGAATAAGTGGTATAGATTGGAGATAAGGCCTGCAGTGCTTAGGCAGGTACGTAAAAAAGTATGAGCGTCTAGCAATCCGTCACTATCCTACCAAAGTGTCCAGCTATCATTCATCATCGGTGTAAGGTGATAATCAGACTGAGAAAGCTACAAATGGCGTATTGCAGCGATTCTTAAACTGTGGTCCGTGGCCCCCCAGGTGTCCGCGACACTCTTGCCGGGGGTCCGCGATACTATAAATGATTTCAGCTGTGGACAGCATGTGTGTGTAATAATGATATTGTTAGAAATGTAAAATATATTATTATACAAGTATTGAACGCGTCTTATCGCAACTTTAGAAAAGTTAATCCTCGAGTATTTATTTAATTTTTGGTTGCACGTACAAAAAGCTTATCCAGTATTATCAAGTAAAGCTCTGAAAGTTTTAATTCCGTTCCCCACAACTTATTTATGTGAAAAGGCCTTTTCCGCTCTTGTATATGTTAAAAACAAGTTTCGCAATCGTTTGGAAAACGTAGAGTCCGAACTTCAATTAAAACTTTCAAATATTGAGCCTAATATAGAAAAATTAATGTCAGAAATGCAATATCATCCTTCACATTAAGTATACACAGTGCTCGAATTGGGGGGGGACGCGGGCGGACGGAGTCCGCTTTCATTTTTTTCATAGATTTCAGCGTCCCCCTTCATTTAATTAAGCGGGGAACGCTAAAAACGAGTCCCCCTCTGACCCCTGGGGATGCTTACTTTTGAACGGTGTTTTTGGATTTTTTTTGTTTCGGTTATTATTACCGCCGCGGTGGTTTCATTGGTTTGTACACTACCACGATTAAAAATATCATGTCTACCTTATCTCTATTATCTGCAAGTGTAATAATTTTGAAGTGATTTCGGTTGTATTGCCGCCGTATACGTGTTTCTACATTCTACTTTTGAGAACTTTTTGTTTAATTTTCACAACGGGTTACTTTACAATTTATTAGCTATGGAACGGTGTTTTTTGAACTAAAACCAGCGTCCGTCCTCAATTTTTTTTCCAATTCGAGCACTGAGTATACATATAATAATTTTAAATTATAAGATTAATTTCAAATATCATAAAAGTAAAACAATAATTAGTTTTCTATGTAAGACAAAATGTTAATGTGATAATATTAAATATATCAAAAATAATTAACAAAATATTTTTTATACTTCTTATATTTTTATTTACCTTTCTTTTAAATATATTGGTAATTGTAACATTAAATATTTTTTAATAAAAAAATGGTAATTCCTAACAAAATTAATAAGGTGGTCCGTGATTTAAAAATGTCCTTCATCAGGGGTCTGCGTAATAAAAAGTTTAAGAACCGCTGGCGTATTGGATACGTGGATACTGCCATCGTTCGTATGGTTCTTTTGGTTATTAAAAACTGAGCACACATTTTGGAGGTCGCACCTGACTATGATGGTTGGTTAAAAACTTAAAACCACGAACTCAAAAGTTTATGGAGGTGTTAATTTTAACGACAGTGATAAATCGTTGTGATAACTTTTTTTTTCTTCTCTAAAGGAAGGGGGTAATGTAACAATTATAAATATAAATATGTTACATGACACCTATGCATATAATACGAACTCTACCGTACCTATGCACGATTAACTGCTGACCGATATATTATTAATATTAAAACACACACATAATATTGTAAGGCCAACACACAATGTATTAGTAAGTTAGTTCGCTGTACACCTTATAGACCTCAATACACATTACGATTACCGGACTCCGTATGACTACGATACAGTTACATAGTAGGTATAATAGAGCATACTTGATATATTTGTGAGTATTAATATTTGTAGGTGTTCAGTATACAATAAAACATAGTTATAACTAAAAAGGAATCCTAGTAATTTAAATATATTTAAGATCCTGATATCTACATATCTACGGTATTTATATCTATAGATCCTAAGATCTAGGATCCCAAGATTCTCTCTGGATATCTAATATTTAAGTGGCCGTTCCCCGATCACGTAACAGTTTGAAAACCAAAATATGTTATGGGCACCTGTGGGGGCCGTTTTTTCGAAAATCGGCAAATACGTCGACCCACCGCGTCGAATCAGTAGAGGTCAATTTGGGTCCGAAGGGTAGGTGTACAAATTTTAAATACCTCCCCCCCCTACGTATTGGATGGAAAGAGAAGACAGCGCAGTCGAGTGAAGACGTACGTTGTAGACGTCAGCATTGGCCGTCGATCGATTCGGATCCGGACTCTTAGCGCCCGATGCTAGGGGAATTATGAAATTTGAAATTTTCCGTAAAAAGCTGAAAACAAGTTTCAATATTTTCAAAATTGTATGTTATATAGAAAATGAGAATTTAAACATTCAGTTAATTTTTCATTTATTTACAGTTATTCGCTTTTGAATTACTACAAAATAATAAAATCTCCGCTCGTCACTTGGACGTCTCCACGAATTATTGTCACTGACCACGTTTTCACCACTACGAGTTATCCACTACCATACGTTTTCGGTGTGTAACCGTTTTTTTTGACACCCACGTCACGCCACCATGATAGGCTAAGTCCACACACGAGGGCCGGGCGACGGGCGAGGTAGCCTAATCAACTTCAATCAACATCGGAACACCAGTACACCACTCATCGTAATATGTCTAATTTTTCTACCCTGGCCCACCCATACATGCACGTAGGCCTAAGATTATATAAAACTAACTTTATATAATCTGTGTGTTATCACAGAACAATATCCAGTTGTTATCGAAAGACACGGGTCCTTTTTATTCCTATTCACCTTCGTAAGCAACATCACGGCTGTAACAAGCCACACACACATTTTCCCGGTAACCCTGTGAGGAAAGACCGTGAGTAATATGGTGTGCCGTCTCCAGTGGGCCGGACAAAAATGTGCCGAAAATTCTTATTATCTATTCAGTAATTGCTATGTGCCAATGACCGTTCTTATTCTATTATAAAACCGAAATAATTATTATTATTATTAATAAAACATTTGCTTTTTTCCTTGCAGAACATTATACCTGTCCACACTGTAATAGAAAATATACAAAAAAAAAATCACTCAAAGCACACATAAGAGCACACAACGATGAATATATTTGCTCACACTGTGGGCAAATATTTAACCGAAAATTTTCTATGGAGAGGCACTTAAGTATTAAACATATCGAAAATACAAGTGCTACTCCTCTCTTCAACGGAATTATTGTATTATGTATTGGAATTGTAATATTATGTATGTATTGTTGTTAGTTCCAATTATTTATCATTATATATAATTAATAAATGTGATAAATGAATAGACAAAAAACATTGTCAAATAACTAAATTTAAAAGTAAAGAGTACAGTAAAATCATATTCAAATTACTATAAATATTGTTCAAATAATTAAATTGAAAAGTATGGATTACTTTTAAGATATGTTCAAATTACTATAAACATTGTTCAAATAATTAAATCGTAAAGTAAAGAGTACTAAACATGATGTTTGGTACAAAAAACTACAATTTTTGTCTGGCTAACTATAAAATCATAACTCCATATTTTTAGTAAATCTGACTAACATTATGGTTATCCCTATAGCAATTGTATAACAGAGTTAATTTTACTATTTTTATAGTTTAAATAACTGTTTTGTTTTTCCTTGAAAACAAATAGTGCGCTGACATCCTCTTAATACATTATTAGGCAATTTATCCTTGGGATATTTGTAACTTGCCTCTGGAAAATTTTCAGTTCACCACGTAACTGCTCTTCTTTGACTGTATTAATAATTTCATAATAATAGTATTATAAGACAGAATGTTATAGGTATTAATAAAACATTTGCTTTTTTCCTTGCAGAACATTATACCTGTCCACACTGTAATAGAAAATATACAAAAAAAAAATCACTCAAAGCACACATAAGAGCACACAACGATGAATATATTTGCTCACACTGTGGGCAAATATTTAACCGAAAATTTTCTATGGAGAGGCACTTAAGTATTAAACATATCGAAAATACAAGTGCTACTCCTCTCTTCAACGGAATTATTGTATTTTCCCATTTTCATTTAATTCTAGTTTTGTATTGTACTTGTCAGGTAATGGCATACAAACTTTGTCGAAAAAATATGGTTCGGTATGTTTAGTGTGCATGGACTTACCAAGAATAATTCTAATAAAATTGTTATTTAATTGGTCATAATTTGGTATAACAGTTGTATGTTTGATTTTTTTATTTATCATTTGAGTGAGCTTTTAAACGTTTATTTTATTAATAATTATATTTTATTTTCTGTATTTTAATATCCATTTAAATATGTAATGATATGCTCAAACACCATTATAATAAATTAACTAAAATCTTATACGAGTAATAAATAACGGCCACACTGTCGCTTGTAGAAATCGGACATCCCTAATAAAACCATTTTCACCGACAAAAAGGTCTTTGCTGCCGAAGAGAAATCTTGTTCGGGGAAATACAAAAGCCTTTGTTAAAATCCGCCTACTTCTCTCTGGTCGGCATATCCGTGTCGTTGCCTAAACCAGTGCATGAGCACCAACCACGTGAGTAACAACATCTCAAGTCTCAAAAACCGATTTCAACGAGCGACAACTGGACTCCTTATGCGAGCAATAATCAGTGCTTTCTTTAATTCAATTTTGTGCATTTGAAGTATTACTTTGTTTCATTTAAAAACCTAAAACTCCTATAATATCATACACAAACAACTGCGAATCAGGTAAGGCATTTAATATATTTTATATTGATTGCAGTTATAACATTATACATGCTTTTTACATAAATTTATATTGTACGGTGTATTTGATATAATTCTCGAATACATGATCTCGAGAGCCCTCCGAACACCTGGAGGAAGGTAATAGCGTATAGTTAACATTCTAACATCAGATTTTAATATAATTGTCGACAGGAGTCGTTCTTATATTATCTCATTTTTAAGTTATTATAAAGATTTTATTGGCAGTTGTTCTAGATTCAGATAAAGGCGTTTTTAACTTGCTCATAAGTTTATTTATCCATTTTTCTGTACTACCGTAAAATAGAAATATTTTTGCTCTTGTTCTTTTAATTTTTAGTAGGCCTTTATGTAACCTAGAGTTATTATTATCATTATTTTTAATCATTTTTTTTTCCAACAAAGTACGCTCCTTCTCCTTGTCATACCTAATTTTCCTTTTTTTTCAATCTTTTTTACAAGTAAGAGCCATTAGGTATTATTAAGAAAACGAGTAAAATAAAGTAAGTTTAATTGTTTGGTTGCCGAAACAGCTAACCACAAATCCTTCCGAAACCACGTTATGCAAGTGGTTTGATTACACACACACTTGCAGCGTATACAATTAATAATAATAATTGTTTTTATTATAATAGTAAGAAAGAAATAATAAAAATGCCGAAACGGCCAACGCCAAATCTCTCTTACTACACGTAAAACGTTACGCAGTATGCACGTGGTTTATCGACGCACAATTTCAAACAACACAATTTTAATAGTAATATAGAAGGAAATAATAATAAAAGTATTAACACGTCGCGAACAATCGAGTGCAAGTCACGAAATGGTTTGTTTCTGCAATGGTCAGTTGTCACCATAGAGTAATAATATCGTCCCTACATCGTCGCTGCCGCCACCGCCGCGATGAGAGTAGTGGGAATGGATAGGCGGCGGGTCGGGGGATATTTTCGTTCCCCCGACCCACCGCTTATCAATTCCCACTGCTCCGTACGCAAAATCGGTCTTAAAAGTACTTGAACATTTTTGCTTATAACTTACAAACTATTAAACCAATCTGCTAGCGAATTCCTCTATTCCCACCTGCACAATATTTCTGATCGATTGATACCTCATACTACTTTTTATATTCAGCCGTTTGCCCAGAGCTTGGCAAATAATTGACATAAATTAGGACGATTTTTCAATGTTAAAACTCGGTGTCCTGTTATTGTACGTTAGTGGCTACTCCGCTATTTTTTTTTACTTAGATTCGCGCCACTACCGTCGCGCTGGATAGAACAATATAGAAGCGAAACTCGATCAGCTGATTGGGTCTTGTTTACCTATGATCTTTTTTTTACATTGACCAATAAATGCATTTCTTTTTGTTTCTACTTATTAGTGTTCTTATTATATTAATGTCTTATTTTACCTATTACCTAATCTTTAACCATGTTTTAGGTTAGTACTTAATAGTCAATAATATTTTATTTATTTATTATAAAATTATTAATTAAACGCCGAATAGCTTTTTCAAAATATGCGGGCTTATTTTAAGTTTTATCTACAACAATTGATTGCCCAATTGCTTTGGATGCCATCGTTTTTAATGTTGAAATCGTTTAAACTGTTAATTTTCAATAAAAAATAATTTAAAAAAGAATATCCAGCAGAGTAGAAAAAATCCATTGGTTATTTTAATTTAAAAATTTACTAAAACTATTGTTTTAAACACATGTTTTTTATTGATGTTTAAAACGTCTGTTTTAAACGTTTCAAACAAAATCAATATGTTTTTTTGTAATGTTTTAAACGTAACGTTTTAAACATAACAACCTTGGTCCATAGCCACCGCAATCGACGCCAGCGTCGGTCGTTATTATTGCTTTTTTCGTCTTTCTCGATTCGTTACCTACGTATTTTCAATCGCTGTTTGTACTCTATTCGTTTAGTTTATTTCTTTTGAAACCGATTGATATGCGGTTTGTACACTTTAAAATTCACCTTCACGAAATGTCAATCGGTCTTCGTTCCAACGCACAACTGATAGATACTATTTTTTTTTGTTTTGTTTAAATATTGTTAAACACTGAATTATATTATTGTAGACATCGTTTGGTCCTTAATTACGTAGGTATATTGCTTAACGTAAACACAATTTTGTGGTTTGATTTAAATAAATGTATTATTCAAACATACATTATAATAATAATAACTGTCAGATCATTAAATAAATTACAATTCAAGTTTAAACAGTGTGTAGATACATCGTATTATTTTATACAATTACATCGATGTATATCGAATATATCGGTTGTTTACGTCGTTCCATAGACACACCACACACACCTTAAGTACCTATTGAAGTTTTTACAAGAAAAGCATCACAAACTGTGGCTCGGTAGAATAGGCATAGATTATCCAAACGTATGTTGTTAGGTAGGTCCGAGATCGATCCCCGTCATACGTTCTCCGGGTGGTGACTCGATATGCCTTATGAAATAACACGCCGCTCGACGTCTGAGATTTTTTGCATTTTTTTTCGATTTTTTTCACATTTTTTTTCATATAAATATATAATATACATTACAGGTACATGTTTATATGTATTGTATTGGTTAATATATAATGTATCTCTATGTTATTTATTTTATAATTGCACATTTCTCAAAATGTTCATTGTTATATATAAATACATATTATATTTGTTTGTATGTATATTGTATATAGTTCGTATTTTTCGTACCATTCACCATGTCACTGAAGGAGAGTAATCACTAACGGTTTAGTCGTTAAAAAACAATTTTTTTAATAACTTTGTTTTGGAACGACTTGAAACAATGTTTTTTATAAAACGTATTAACTCACAGTAACTGTTAATAGTACTTTTGTAATAACTACATTGAATAATATGTTCCTTGTCATACAGTGGTGTGGACATATAGGTGTGTCTATGGGGGCAGCCTAGGGGTCTGGGCTGCCCCTGCAATTTTTGAAAGGTGCCGGTCAACCAAGTTTTAAGTCAGAAGGGTTATAACATTTATTTTATTTGTGGGTGTTGTTATGATTACCATTTACTTACAAAGATTGATTTCCTGACTTCCGAAATCGGAAAAACCTACTATAAGGACTTGAGACAAACTACGACGGTAGGGTACGCATCTAGGTATTATTGATATTATTGTTGTATTATATCAATTTATCTGTGTAGGTATACGAATTACGAGCGGGTACTCCAGTGTCTTTTTATCGGTGGGCTTTATGTACTATGGTAGGTAGTCGCCATAACCGAAAAATACAAGTACCTACATATACCTATTATTTTAATACTAATTAATGAAAGTATATTTATTACATACCGCTATACATCGTGGTATGAAAAAAGTCGAAAATGCATATCTCCCTTCCCTTTTAAAAAAGCTGAGTACGCTAAGGCCAAGTACGTTGGTACGCGTATGTAATATATCATATTTCTATACTTAAATAAAAACACAGAATAACTAATAGCGATTGTCCGTTTAAAGTGTGGGGTGGCACCAATATACATACGCTTTAGACATATATCCATACGCATTCCTTATACACACATAGCGACAAATGCAACACATAAAATATAATATTCTACATCTCTGGTCAAGACAACAATAAATTACCAGCACCTTTGTCACATCGCACAAAATAAAATAAAATCATAAACACATCAATACTATGTATAAATATTTGTGTATATTGAAATGTAATCGGGGCGGACTGACGAATAATTTTGAATCTATATAGTAAGTTTATACGCATTATGAACATATTTTAATCTATAGATGGGTAGTATGGGTACTTTTATAAACGTTGAATCAACTGGCCATTACAAATACTCGATAAAGTATTTAGTGATATCGGTAAATATCGTCGATAATAAAACTCATTAAAAATAATTAACAGCCGACAATGCCAAGTCTTCGGAAAATCTTATCGATCTGTACCGTTTATACGTATGTCGTATATAAAACTATTAAATCAATTGAAAATATAAAAATCAATAAAGGCCTTTATAAGAGAAAAAGGCATTTATCAGTTAAAAAGGCAAAAAAATAAAATACGTTCATCATCTTACATATAAAATTACACGCATTTTTATACAAAAATTATTTATTTATTATTATTATTAAAAAAAAAGGCTTTTGCCTTCAAATCCGAACCCTACTATAAAATAATCGAATTCTAATAACACCCATTGGCCATATAAATACCTTCAGGATTCATGATGCGTGCTAGATGATGGAAGTGTTGGCAGTGTTGAATGATGAAAACAAATGAACATTTCTTAAATGATTTGTCACATTATTAAAAATGTAAGACAGAACCATAGATAATATTATATTATATTGTAGATCCATCGACCATCGTCATCGTGAATCGTTGACCGACCCCATTTTACTTATTTGTACAGTCGCCGCGGGTAAACATGTTTTAAATGATATTGCTTCACTATGAATTAGCTGCGGACTTCAGCATCATCATCGACCTCAAAAACAACAAACGCCTGTGAAGATATTCAAAGTTATGTTATGATAATATGCTCGCACTTCATTATACCAAATAAACTAAAATAATATTGTAATAACCCAAAAATACGATAATTATAAAAAAAACGACTCCTGTCGATAGCTATACTAAAATCCGATGTTAAATTTAGGTATCTGTATGATTCTATACACAAATAAGCGATCAATATAAAATTGTATATTAAATGCCTTACCTGACTCGCAGTTGTATGTAGGTTATGCTGTAGCAGTTATAGGTGACACAAGTAACGAAGAAATATTCAAAGTTGTGACTATGGGTTTTTAATATTTTTAAATGCCATTGTAACATTATATTAAGAGCCTTGAGTTAAATTGTCACACTTTTCGATCCAACGAATAATATTTTATTGACTTTCATAAAAAAAAAAACTAAAAAAACACTGAAAAAATAATTAGGTAAAAACAAAAAAAAATAAGGTAAATTCAACAATATCTTTGTTACTCCTGAGCTAACAAATAAATTATTATTCCTCCATCAATAACATTGTTAAATTTACAATATGAATAAAACAACAATTATCTTTGTTAATACAACAGATATTGTGTTAAACGTAAATTATCGTTATTATTATTAACATATATTAAGAAAGTTAATTCAACAATACAATTTGTTGATAACAATTTAAACAATGTCTAATAAACAATCAATATTTATTATTTTAAATTCATTTGTCTGTTAATTCTATAATATGATTTCTGTTTCCTACAACGTTTTATTGTTTGAAGGTTAATTCAATAATACAATTTGTTGATAACAATTTTAATAATGTCAAATACACAATCAACATTTATTATATTAAATTAATATGTCTGTAAATTCCATAATGTGATTTATATTATTTACAAAGTTGTAATGTTGCTTATTGTTCTAATTCCTTAGTCTCCTCAGGTAAAACTGACAAAATATTTAAGTCATAATATATATAATAATTTTTATTATATTGATGTATAGATAAATTTAAAGTGAACAACGCTCAATGAAAATAAACTAAGAAGTAGTTTTTTTTAAATTTATTCCAATATTTAAACAAAACAATAAAATAACAAATTATGATATTATTATACAATGAATTACCTTAATATGTTAGTAATAGTATACCAAATTCTAGCTGTCTTGGCTTCACAATACATTTTTTTTACTACTTAATACAAATTATAAGTTAATTATACAAACTATTAATAAAACATAAATAGAAGATAAATTGAGTAACAATATATTTAATATAAAAAATGTTGCCCTTGTCTTGGCTTTACAACACAAAATTTTTCTCAATACTTAATACAAATTATAAGTTAATTATACAAACTATTAATAAAATATTATTTAATAAAACATAAATAAAGGAAATTTATTTAATATATCAAAATTTGGCCTTGTCTTGGCTCCACAATACAATATATTTAGGTATAGGTATACAATCAATACTTATTAAATATATATTTAATAATATATTTTATTTTTTAGTTCTAAAATAATTAAACTTATAATTGGATGTGATTGGTCTGACTCTGGTTTAAACTTTGTATTTAATATTATCAAAGTAAACGATTATGTCTTTTGGTTTAAGTAATTGACCAATTATTACAATAAATGGTTGGAGTTGGACACCTAAACCTGTGAACAATTGAAAATTAGAATTAAATAAAAATATTTATAGGAAGGGAATTCATGTTTGAATATAAATAATCTAAATTAAACATTCAAATAGTCAAATCATTTTTATAGATTTAATTAAATAAGCAGTGATCATTAACCTATGTTTGTCTATAAAGTTTGGAAATTCTTTATGAGTAAATTATATTATATAAATCATTTATCTTGCACATTTTTCATTCACACATTCCAATTAAATCTTATTATTCTTTACCCTCTTTTTTAGATCTAATAAGTTTTATCCTCTTTCTTTCTAGATTGTCCACACTTCATGCATTTGCAATTTTCTCTGCCTCTCCCTCTATCAAGCATTCCCAAACCATATCAATCTATTCTCTCTCATCTAGTCAAATATTTTTGCCACTCATATACTTTATAAGCCATAACATTAATTTGTCTTCTATAGTAACTCTACTCATTAATCTTAGCATTTGCATCTCTTAAACACTCATCTTTTATTTTTTTATATACTAGGTACACTACATTTGAAACGTCAGAATTCATTCAACATATTGCTTGCTTCATTACATGTTATACAATTTTCTTTTTACCTTGATTTGGTATCGTTTTATTACACCAAAATATTTATAGCATACACACATATTTCTCCAAATACTATTTTAAATTTTTGAATACATATACCATTTTTTCTAGTTATTATATCTTCGAACTGTGAAACTGTATCAACATTCATCATAAATGACTGCTGTGAATCTCGAATTGAAAACTTTATGATGGATTTTTGTCTTTTTCATTACGAGTGGATTTTTTTGCAGTAGAAATAAATACTACATGTCAAAGATGAAATATACAGGCATGCCTTCTGAAAAATAATAAATAATTTACAACAACGCAATATTTAATGCATAATAAGAATACATACTTTCTAACAAATTCTTTTCGAGAATTTCATCTAGTAGTTTTAAACTTTGTGAATCTTTCATTTTTAATTTTGTTTGGATGATACATCTGGATAAATAGTCAATAAATTTGATGCAGATGGATAGAGCATATTAAAATCAATATCAATCTAAAATAAAAAAAAATAAATTAATATAGGTAGATAAGAAATTAAGGGTCCCCCCGGTGCCAGTTTTTTAAGTTTTCCACAATTCAATCAAATTTAATATTTTAGTTGCCCCCTCAATTATAAGACTTTTCCACTTATCTACTACCCGATAACTATTTAGGGGGGGTTGATAGGGTGTTTATATCGAACAGAATGACTTTACGGGAGTAACTATTAAGCTTTGTAGAATTGTCGGATTTTGATGAATATTTTTTTATCTGAAAGAAGAAGACTTCCTACAGCCCGCATCGATCTCTGATTTTGGATTTTAATTCAAATAGTTGTATTAAAAAATTTGTAAAAAAAATGCTTTTTATCTTGTACTTTTTTTAGACATATTATAAAGTTTGAGAATAAAATATTGAAAAACAGAGATTGATGCGGGCTGTAGAATATTCTCCTCTAGCAATTAAAAAGAATTATGAAATTTGGTTGATTCTACAAGGCGGTATCGTTATTCCCGCAGAGTGTAATTTTGAGGATAAAATGACATGGGCACCAGGCACCTTAAATAAAAGTATATAGAATAATACTACATATTTTTATACAGGTATTTAATTTATAACTAATTAATGAATTTCTGCGGGAACTGGTTATTAATTATTAAAAGTATCTAGGCTTTGTTTTTTCAATAAAATTATTTAATATATAGCTTGTCATAAATTAAATATATAACATTTAACATAGTTCTATACAAATCTATTTATTATACAATTAACAAACTTTAGAGTTTAAATTATTATTATTTTTTTATACTATAATAATTAAAATATTTCAATTCAAAATTTTTAATGATGTTCATACTTACTAATTTATAACCAGCTGGAAGTTTGTAACTGCTCCAATGTTTTAATATCTCAGTTGTACTAAGACTGTTTTTAATATAGTTTAGCCTATACTTGATAGTAACCTTCCAAATAACCTTAATTTTATTGAATGTGCAGTTATCATGATTCAGACTATTTAAATATAGATCTAAATCAGTTTCAGAATCTACAAAACAAAAAAAAGTGTGAATACCAATATTGTAATAGTTATGAAAATCAAAAACAAATTTTAATACAACAAAATATTTACCAAAGTTATTCATGTGATGGACATTACTCATTTCAACATTTGATGGTTTGGGTCTTTTTGTTGATTCTAGTCCACCGTTTTTTAAATTTCGCACCACATTATTATATTTTGCGTATAACTTTCCTTTAGAAGCTTTGCTGCCTTCACGCATAAAGTAATAATCCTAAACAAATTAATATTTTAAATTTATATTTGCTAATTTATATTCAATAGTTTTAAAAACAAAGTACCTTAACTTTCTTTGGGAAAGCTGCAACAATTTGATCAGAAATTTGTTCTGCAGTTTTAACTGTCATAATAACATGTTCTTTTATTGCTGTCTTAGTTACCATATCTATTAGAATTGATCTACACACGTCATTTAATAAACCATACTTTTTGTAGTTGGCAAGCACAAACTATCCTTGTGATAAACTTTAAAGTATCTCGCATAAGCTTAATAATGGTTTTGTAACAATTAATGATGTTTCAGGAATCTTTATAGGAATTTCGTTTGAAATATTTTGGACAATACTTTGAAGCTGCAATAATTTATTTGGAACTAGTTTGTTTTTTTCCAATTTGTTAAATGACGTTCAAATTAATTTGAACTCGCAAGAGACATTTTTTTAATAATTTTTCACATTGAGCTATTGTAATATATCTCAAACATTCTAAGTCAATCATCGAATCTAAACATTTTTAAATTTGTAGTATTAGCTACTACTTACATTAAACTCTTTGTTTTTTTTTTTACAAATGCATGTTTTATGCAAATAGCTCAATCTTCATTCACTTAACAATAACCACAAGCTATATGATTCTTCTTCTGTAATTTTTGACCAATCATTGTTGATTGAGTTTGGGGTTCATTCACATTTTGAAAAAGAACTAGGTTTTCAATATTACTTGTATTAAACAAGTGAGACAAAAATTAATTTGTGCCTTCATCTCTTTCAACCGTTTTGTCTAACATACATAAAGCAAATTAAATATTAAATTTAATGTTGAAACATATTAGTTTATATAAAACTATTAAAAACATCTAAATAGTTAAACGTAAAAAAAAAGTAAGCTAAATTTATATTGTATATTATATATATAAATGTAACAAAATGTTATGTATTAAAAATATATTATACCTAAATTATCATTGGTAAAGTGTACATATTATATTCTTTAAGTCATATCATAATTTGACTCTAATAATATTAATTGGGGGCCTATTTAAATCATCAATATTAAAAATTCTCAAACTATTTGGTGTGTCAAATTTTCATCAACAACATATGCACCAAAATGTGAATGATAATAATTTTACTTTTATGTTTTATAGTCCCTCCCCAGAAGGTTTAGTTTATCAAAGATTTATAAAATTGATACATTTTTAATTATTTATATATTATAACATGTTTGGGTCGGAGCAACATTTAAGCAGTAAGTTGAAGGCTGCTTAATTTTAATGATGGGTAAAGTACCTCCCCCTACACACTCACACACATTTGACCAAATATTTGCCAATGGTCAGACATTAAAATTGTTAATTTTTATATGTGGTAGCGATTAGTGGTGAATCAATGTATATCACAGTACTACAGTAGGCATGGACCAAATATAAATAATGATAAGTAACTTAATAAAAAGATAGGTTCAATCAGATATTGACAATGTATATTGCAATTTAAAAAATAAATAAAATATTATTTTATTTTACATAGTTTACCTATATTTTATATTGTACATAAAATATAAATATGCATTATATCATTCATTATAAATTATAGTTAAAATAATATAAATATTGATGTCTAATAATAAATATAAATGGTAAAATAAGAGATTAGTTTTTAAAAATCCATCTGACATTTACAATTCTTCAAGTTGAACACTTTTGATGTTTATTCCAGAAAATATCTCACACTGTTTGTTGGTCAGCAGTACGATACTGAAACAATAATGTTTTATATAATTAATATAAAATAAATTACAAATATATTGGGTAAGATAATAATAAAATATTAAAATATGCAGTTGTATAATATACTAATAGGTATATAACAAAATATGAGGTTGAAAATAGGTAGATAAATACTTAATCGTATATAGTCTTATAAAGTTCATTCAATAAGTACAACTATTGTCTATTGATATTTAAAAACCAGCCATGAAATACAGGGATTTGTACTTTATAAGTCTTAATTGATATAAATTAATAATAACTAGTTTAATTATTAATTTTATCTTTGACCTACATGTTTAATATGACCATATAAATGTCATACATGAATTTCAATTTTTTTCTTCATAATCCACTTTAAAAACTACTTAAAAGTTTCTGACAAAGACAGTGCACATTAGCCATCCTTCTTGATGTAATCTAAGTGTTAGATAGTGTGGAACTTGATTACCATAGTTTCATGTGATCCTGGTTGGTACTCTGGGTCTAATTAAAATGTTCTTTAAACATAAAAAATATAGCCAATTTCAATATATTTGCCATTTTACAGTCTATCATCTAAAATTTAAATTTTTAATAATGACTGTAGGTCTATTTTAAAACAATATAACACTAAAATTTAAAGTTTAGTAAAAATTAAAAACATTAGCATAGCTATCTATTTGCTGACTAGGATATAGCCTAAACAATAATATAATATTATGTAACAATAAAAAAAAAAATAGTATACTATTGGTTATATTATTAAATTAATGTTTGAAATATATTTATAAATTTTTTATAATTGACAATAGCTTTAAAAGGACCCATATTCGCTTGCGTTGTCTAGTTGTCTCCGTCTAACAAACGTATATATAGCAAATTATATATTCTGAATGATTCATTTAACTCTGTTATATTTAATCTTAGAGAGAATTGACCTATTACCAATTTTAGAAGTAAGAATATTATCTATATAGTCGATGGGTCGATGGCATAGGTTTTAAATATATTTCAATTTTAAAGCGAGTTATGAGCATTTAAAAATGTACAAACAACTTACTATTTTAAAATAATTATAACTTGCTTTTAAATTAAAATATAAAAAAAAACCTATACTCAAGTTCAATAAAATGTTTATTATTTACCTATATTTACAGCTTAAGCAAATAACTTATTTTATAAAAATGTAAACATTTATAAAATAAAAATGTTTAAAAACATATTATGTTTGAGTACCTATACTCTGTTCAACGAAAGAACACACAGATTCTGCGTATCCCCCCGCGTCACACTGCTATTGAAACCGGTTCTTCTATGGCAGTATGTTGCGTGGAGGAACCAGTTTTGGTCAGTGCGCTGTGCGTTCTCTCGTTGAACAGAGTATACATGAATTATAATACATTTAAAATAATTCCTTAATGAACATATAGTATTCAATTTTCAATTAAATTACAGTTGTCAGTAATTATTATAAATTATTTATTCTATAATAATATGTAGATAAACTGATTAAATAATATTCGCAAACATTTAACATACAGTAGTCAGTAATGAATAATTATATTATTGTAAAACCAATGAGGCAATAATCATTAAACAAATTCCAATTAATTCCTCCCACTTAGTTCAGAAGTTAGAATCTAACATTAACAAGCATTGGCAATAGCCATTAGTATTTTGGTCGAGAATAATGTCTCGGAAGGACCTGCGGAAAAGAGGACAGTTAAATATTCTATAAATAAAAAAAAATTATCTACATCATATTATTAATGTCATGTGTACACGCCCACGGTACAACCGTCAACCATACCTTTTTGTCACCGGATCCACAGTGTGAACGACGCCTTTAGATGCGTGTTGCTGTTTTGTACGCACGACAACAGTTTTTCCTACGAATTCCGCGAGACTGGTCGCATCCATCGAGGTAAATGTGCATGAATCATTCATTTCAGTAAGCAACTTATTTCTTTTTAAACTCTAACTATCAAAATAAACTATACAGCATTCGTAATCCGTAAACAACAATTTGACGGCTTCAATTTTTTTTTTTTTAATTTCAAAATCATATAATATTAAATTTTTAAATATTTAAATACTAACCAGTAGTAACCACTATCTGACTATCATAGCATCATGCGCTACATAGTGTAGTTATTCTTTATCATGATGCGTAGGTATTGCATATTGCAGCATTGCACGAGCAGGCAACGAGGCACGTGACTGTTGGCCTGTGTTGTTAATTTGTTATCTGCCATCCGCAGGCTGTTTAGCTGTTATCTTAGCGGGTTAATAATATTATTATCTCCAAGGACAAATTTTGACAATCCGTATCTTCCATAAACCAAACCGTTTCACACCACATATTTAGTACAGAATTGTCAAGTTATATTATTTTATTCCGCATCTCCGTGATTGAAAATATCACCGAACATTGAACAATATTAAAAGTTGACACAATTAATTAACACTCAAACTATTATAATTTATAATGTATCTATAGACTAAAAAATTAATATATTTTGATCAACCTAGGCAATTTGTATGTAATGTAAATTTTAGTATAATATGCGGATTTAAGTTATTTACTATGAATTAAATTTGTAAATTGTAATAGGTATGATTGAGGGTGTTTTGCTTTAATAGTTTGATATTGGAAACGCGCCAAAACTTTTAATCATAACTAATTTACTCGCAGTATTAAAAAATGTACCTACGTTAAATCATTTATCTATTTTGTCGTTAAATTGTGAAGTTTAAAATATTAAATATACTCCAGACTGCTAGCCGGTTAGAGGTAGTAACATTTTGCGGGTCGAAGCAGCGGGATTTAACAAAATTCTTGAATTCTTCTAGCTGCGGATTACAGACATTATTTATTTTAAATAAATTAAATCAAAAAGTCGATAATATTTATATATTATAAAAATAAACACAAATAAAATAAAATATATTTTACGATCGTGTCTTGCCTATACTATCACATAAATACATAATTATATATTTATATCTAATTGTACAAACGGTCATAATAATTAATAGGTGAACGTACTTATGTACTTGTAATAGTTTTAAGTCTTAGGTAGTTAGACATATTATGTAATAAAATTTAATAATTACAGCTTACTATATAGGGCAAGAGTCCTAGAAAATCAATGTTCAGAATAAGCTATGCAGGATCATAGGCGTAAAATGGCGTGGGAGGTCTAAAGGGGATATAGCATATTGCTTAGCCCCGCATCCCGTTAATTTTTTTTAGTTATTTTTTTAGAATATATTATGTTGAGTAGGTACCAGAAACTAATAGGCTATAATTCCCCTGTATAAATTCATCACACTCCGCCTATGTACAGGATGTTGCCCCCTCACCTTCTTTATGGGCCTAACCTTAACTAGGTTTTAGTAGTCTCTTACCAGTTGGTAAAAAAAACTTGGTTTCTAGTTAAGTATGAAAAAGAAACAATAATATTTTTAACTGTCGATTTCTGTGAAAACTGGAATAACAAATAACCATATTTCTAATATGAAAATATTTGTATAGGTCTAATATTATATTATATTACATAATAATAAACATTAAATGTACCCATATGATTATTAGTTATTACTTTATTAGGTATATATACAATTATACATTTATACGCATTGAATGCATAATAATGTGATTATATTTTTTTTCTCAAGGACTTGGTTTAAACGCCATGGCTCAAGAAGAGGGGGCTTAGCAGTTAGCACCCCTTACCAATTCTGGTTAGGTATATGCTGATAACTTTGACAAAATGTAATGGAAAGGGATGGACTTAATTCCAACACTCTGTGCAATGAGATTTACGATATAACTCAGCAATATATTTTTCTGTGTTGCGAGTTTGGGACGTGGGAGGCAACATTACTATATATTACCTATACATATTATACCTATAGTATCTATATTATATTTCACCTTGCACCAATAATGGATAATGTATTATATTACTGTTATAACTATAGTTTATAACTTTGAAATATTCATGTTATGTAAAATGTACCTACGTCATTTTAAGAAACGTTTATTTAGATATTTACAAACATAAGAAGTTGCAATGTAACTGTAATATTTTCATCTATTATAATTGTTATTTGTTAATTTATAATGAATAATGCATGGGCACACTATAATATATATAGGTACAATGTACATAATATAATATGTACCTATACTTGAGCTTGAGCAGGTGAGCGTATTTCTGCAATACTAATAAGATGCCATTTTATTATATAACATTTTAAATATACGGTTTATACGTAGGTAGGTAGTAGGTACTTCCAGCAATATTGCCAATATCGGTTTTGCCAAAACTTCCTTTGTTACTCTAGTTGAGCTAAAAAATCGATAAAATGTTAAATAGAGGCTATTTTATATTAATAAACATAGAACTAAAAATTGTTTTCACCCTTTTTTCGAAGACTATCCAGCCTACCTATAATTGCATTTTATTATTGTTAGAGGTAGGATGGTACCTACTTAAAACTCTTAAAATAACTAATGTTAAGTGTAAATTATTGCCATAATTTATTATTGTACAATATTTACATATTAAAGGAATTAACCAAGTCTCAAGGGGAGTGGACATTCGCCCTCCCCTCGAAAACCACCACTTCAGCGTTCCCTTATAGCGATTGGCGATTAATAATTATTGATTTGTATTATCATATCGTCGACGGACGATGGAGATTGTAATAAACATCATAGACGATAAAGATATAAAATATGATACCTAATATTCGGTAATTTTCTTACTATTATTTATTAAGTCATGATTTTAATTCATAACAACACATTTATCAGCGGCGACAGTGGCGTAATGATAGAGTCGCCCAGATGGCTCAATGCTAGGAGACCGGGGCCCTCAAACTCATAATTTAAATTGAAGAGATGAACACATGTAGGTAGATATAGGTACCTAAAATATTGATATTTTTTGTATTGCTTTATCATTTCATATTTTTAAACGATTTTTTAAATATGTATTGAATAAACATTTATCCAATGACTTGTATTATGTGATATATATTTGTAGTTATCTTAATGTTTATTTATATTACCTGATATTATAGTAATTTCAAAGTTACTAATTGGTTACCTACGAGCTAACGATAAAATTTTATCTTATCTGTTACCACTATACGACATTTAACTATTTAAGATATCCACCGACCACAGTGCATAAAAATAGGTAGGTAAGTGATAAATTAGCACGTCTTACATTAGTTATATTACGATTACGTCTTCGAGGTAACTTCGATGGAAAAATATGTTATAGTAAAAAAATGTGATGAATTGTTTGATCGGTTTGCACAATTAAAATCAAGGACAAAATTAATATAATCTATTTCAAATATTTTATTTTTATGAATTTTTTTGATTTATTGTTAAATTACTCAATATACTGTAGTTTTTTATGATTATGTATGTTAATATATTCCTTGAGACCTTGAAACGTTTAGATATAATTTGAACAAAAAGTTAGGTATCTTTTGTAGTTTTGATTACTTAAAACATTTAAGGGGCCTCAGGATATTTCATGCCATGTGCCCCTAAAATCCTTGTTACGCCACTGACAAGTATTCGATATAGTGTTGTTAATAATAAATACCACTGATGTTTTTTTAATAAAGCTAATCACGTCTGTTAAAATAAAATCATTGTTCAAATATTCTTATTGAGCACATTATTATATAACTAGATGGTTATTACTTATAATTAGGTATCAATAATAATATATTGGTATATAAATTTAACAAATAAAACAACTTGAATTCGGTGTAAATAGTCTATCAGTAATATAGGCACCTAATGTAATATACTTATTCACTTTTTAATAAATTGTTATAAGTACCTATTCGATATTTCGATAAAAGATGACACTTTTGATTTTTGAAGCACAGCTCATTGTTCCAAAAAGTGTTGTTCTAGAGAATAAGTAGAATATATACTAATAATACATTTAATATACTAATATGTTATTTTATTGTAGTATCACTATGATATAGTAGCACTATATAACCATTTAGATACCTATTTACATATTTACATAGGTAGTTTATTCCTTATGTCCTGCACTCTATTATGTTGTCACACTGATTACGCGGTGGCTTAATGTATTCAAATATTTATCACAAAATAAATAGTAGATATTATCTTAATATGTTTTAAAAGCTTATTAGCACACCCAATAATTTGCACGTTTAAAAGTACTGTAAAACCTAGATGACTCAAATCAGTCGGGGACAAAAAAAAAAATTGAGTTATAGAAAAGTTGTATGTATTTACTACCAACATATTGAAGTGCAGGGGTCAAGACATGCTTTCGGCCATCGAAAATTTAACTTATATATAGACGTTCGAGTTATCGAGGTTCTACTGTACTTATGTATTTGTATTTTGTATACCCATTACCCATATATTAACAAAATTATCTACTGTTACCTATAGTTATAAACAGAGTAACTCAAGACTTAAGGTATCTTCTTTATATTTTTTTTTAAATTCTGAACGGAAGCTAGGAATTATTATTGTGATTTTCCAGTTTTTATAACATTCTGTACATTGTCGTTTAAATTGTTTGTGTTTTCTTTATTTTGTCAGGTGAATATCAAGGTGCCAACTTTTAGTTTTCATCTAACTCAGTATAAAAACATTTTCAATGTTGAAGAAGTTAATTAAAATTTAGCATTAACCTAAAAAGAAAATCAATTTTAACTTCTAATTTCACTAAATACGTTAGGAAGATCTTTTTTGCATCGTGGGAATACCGTACGGGCATACGGTACCTATTATTTATTATTTATAGTTGGTTGTTATCTATATAAATATTCTACTGATTAATTAGTTTATATTATTTTTAGTCTATACTTATAAATATTATAATAAATTAATGTAAATCTTAAAAGCAGTAGGTATAGGTAACTAGATAAGTACCTACATTAAGTTTATAATAGATTTATTTATTAAAAATAAGTATTTTTTTTATAGGTATCTACTTAATTTGTATCAATGTGTACGACATTAATCAAACAACTTGAAAGTATTATTGAACTAAGAATACCTATTTTGTAATCTTTATTATGGCTATAAACTTTTTTTTACTGATATATTGTTTGTCGGAGCGCATTAATTCAATAAAACTATTGTTTATACCTAATATTTTAAAAATAAAAATCTGAATCAGCTCGTAAAGCAATCCCTGAAAATATTGTATTATTTACACCACTGTGATATATGGTTATGGGTACTTATAAGTTATAACTAAAGACCGGATTTATATTCTCTTAAAATACCTAATATATGATGCTAATATTCTCTAAAAAACCTTCAAATATTCTCTTTTTATTCTCTTAAAAATTTAAAAAATATGCAAAAATATTCAAAAATATGTAAAAATAATCAATAAACATCAATATATTATGCTCGAACAAGCATTTTTAAAAACTTTTTTTGTCCACAGTTAAAAGTTAAAAGAATGATTTTTTTTGTTGAATGGTTCTATTCATTGTGTTAATTGGTTTTTAAAATTAACTGATTTTTTTAATTTGCATGGCCACTTATTATATTATAACTGCGTGTTTACTTTTTATCAGAATGATTAAAAAAAATTTCAGGGTACCGTAATATTAAAATTAATAATAAATGTATATTTTTTCTCATAATTTACAAAATTTCCCAAAATATGCAAAATGCAAAAAAACTTTTTTCTATGAACTCAGAATTGAACGAATTTTCCACATTTTTACTCTTATATAAAACTGCATAGAGTAGTAACGGTTTGTAAAAACATTAAAATCCGGTTATAACTTATATAGATATATGATTCAGTAGGTATAATTATTATGATTAAATTAAGTAATTATTTTAGAAACAGATAATAATTATTATACCTGTTTTTACAGCGAAAATGACCGAAAGTATTAAACAAACCGTAAAATGGAATAAGCACAAGATTGAAGAAAAAATCGGAAACGACGACCAATGTAAGTTAAAATTAATTGTATAAGTATACATGATGTAAGTATGCTTATTTAGTTATTCATATGTACATATTAAATAATAATACAAAAATGGTCAGTGAAGGGCAGGCATGGATCCAGAGAAAAGATCTAGGGGAGGGACAACAATTTTTTAACAACACAAATTATAATATTCACTTTATTCTAAATTAAATTTTTTTCTCAATATTAGTATAATCTTAATGTAATAAATTAATTAATGATAATATTATATTAAATAATAAAATCCAAACGTCTTTTCATATTGTCGCTTTTTCTAAAACTGTCAATTATTAGGTCAATGTTAATGTAAATTTCTCAGTAAAAAAATTGGAGTAATAATATACTCCCCTACACCCGTCCCTGCCCCTTGGTACAAGAGACTTCAGTTTTTGTTTTAAAAAGTGGTATATATTGGTATACTATATATTATAGTCATATAGGTATATAATGTATATAATGTATAAAGAAGTCGAAGTGATAATTACTCCCGCGTGATGACACGATGTTCAATTTTTTTAGTTCCTTTACTCAAAAATATATCATGATATTTTAACCTATACTTATAAATAAAACCATTATTATTTTTTGTGAATTTACTGGGGTGTTTTAGGAAATTAAAATACGGCTTTACAAAGCTTCTCTCAGGGCCGTCCTTAGGGAGGGGAGAGAGCCTGGGCTTTATATGTTTTACTTAGATTTGGGGATTCATGCACGAAAAAAAAAATAGGAAACTTTGTTTCAAAAATTATATTATTCCATGTTATGTCCTGCACATGTACCTAATATTTTTTTTTTCATTGAAGTTAAGCCCGGCAACTATGGCCATTAGCTGTTTTAGGGGATTATGAACTATATAGTTGGTAAGGTTGGCACGGTAAGATGTTGTTACGGTTTTTACTACTACGAACCCGGGTGGTCACCCATCCGGGAGCTAGTAGTAGCGGGCGTTCCGCGGCTGGTAGCAGCCAAGGCACCCATGTAACATTGTAATATGTATATAGGCATATTATAAAGCGTTATACTTTTGGGAAACTGTGATAAATATAATAAAATATAGGTAGGTACAAGGCACAAACCAGCAAAGCGTTATTATTTATGATAGACGAAGGTATCATACATTTTTAATAAACTCTGAGTTAGTAATTGGTTGTTTCCACTTTGCTATCTTTTTAGCAATCATAAATCTTATACGCACGCATACCTGTTTCATACTTCTAAATTGTACCTTTAAAAAAAAAATGCTAAGTTCTAGATAATACACAGTGTCAGTCCCTATCTACACAATATAACTCAATTAAGTATAGTATATGTGAGGATGGATGAGCCGGTACTTGTGTAGGTACTCGATATCGGTTTTTTTTTGAAACCAATATTTGAACCGATACTAAAAGAAAAATAACCAATAATAGCATTGATTATAAATTTATAAAAATTTACTCAATCAATGAAAAATTACAAAAAATCGGAAATATCGGATATCGGTAAAAAGTGGTACAACCCATCCCTAATAAAATGAGTACCTATTCTGGCATGAACGGTTTGACTGTTTGAATAACAGTATAGATTTTGATAGGAATACCTACTTATAATACCTATAAATATTATATTATATATAATATATAGGTGCGACCACGGTTTAAGATATATCTTAAACTGTGGCTGCGACTTAAAAATAGGTTAGGTTAGGTTAGGTAGTAACAACTACTTTGATAGGGATAAAGGTTATGTTGTGATCATGATTTAAGATACCTATATATCTTTAAGGTATATCTTAAATCGTGGTTATGATTTATGAGCTTAGAGTTATGCATATGTTATGACATACCTCAACATTTTTTTTTTTAATTTGTCCAAGGTTATCAATGGACTATAAAACATCGCCGGCAAAATTTTGTACGGATAAGATATTGGTAATAAAATATTACTATTGAAAAAAAAGTCCCAATTAGATTGTACAGCTAATCATGACATTAATATCACTCATAAATTAATATATTGCTGTCGCAACAAGTCTGTTCTATTATTTTATTACACCCTTTTTACTGTATACCCACATATACGAATAGACTATATTAGATGATTGAGAATAGGCGATGTACTGAACTCTGATGTAAACCCAGCTGAGTGAGTTATACTTACGAGATACATATACCTGAGGGCTGCGAAAGTGGTGTAGCCAGGATTCCTAAAGAGAGGGGGGGGGGGCGGCAATACAAAAATCTTATAAAAATCAAATTTGCATTGTTTTCACTACGGCCAACAGTTTCTTTCTGAAGTACCGAGCTCTTCGCGGAAACCAAACATCTCTGGTTGGGTAACCGGGGCATTTGTCCGATCTACTAATCTGGTCTGGTTTTGAGAATTGACATAATAAGCAAGGTGCATTGGTACAACGGGTGTTAATAAAAAAAATAATAATAATCCATCAATATTGTAATAATGCATTTATGTCACTTGTTGACGTATGTTATGTGTTAAGGCCGCCGTGGACCTCCGACATGAGTATCGCGGACCACAGGTTAAGAACCGCTGATATAATACATAGGTAGGTTAAAAGGTAATGATCAAAATATTTTCATTTTTTCATTTATTTATTTTTATTGGTTTCACGATATTTTATAAAACATAATAATCAGCAAACTCTTAAATTTAAGTTACAAAACGTTTTTGGGAGACAATACTTAAACGTATGTACCTACTTAATCATTCTCCAATCTCCAGGTAAAAAATATTGTTATGTATACCTACATACCCAAATGTGTTACAGTCGTCTGATTAGGGATATCCATATATGAACATAATATGGTTGATGGTTACTTATGTATTACATTATATTATTATTATTATTTTTTTTTTTATTAGGTTTAAAAGGCTTCAACATCTGAGGTCATTAGCATATGATAATTATACAATGTTATTCTTAAAGTTATGGGGAGACATTATGATAAACATAAGAAGGGGAATGGAGATAAATTATGTACAATATTTATTTATTTTTTTACATTAATTTTGCTAAGCCTATGTTTGTGAAGAAATTGTATATGTTTTTGGTGTTCTCTTCTCCAAGTGCTTGTTTTCGTTGTTGATGTATATTATTATGATTTATTACATATTGGCTCTTATATAATTGTATACCTCTTTGTTTCTAATTTTAGTTAAGAACAATCAATTATGGACTGAAAATTTTTACTTTTTGGTTGCGGCTGACCCTCAATTTGGTTACATTAGGCCACCTGCAGAACGAGATCCTAAGGACTGGAAAATAGAAATGGATAAAGCTATTTTCGCAATAGATAAAATTAATAATTTGTCTCCAAGACCTCAATTTCTAGTTGTCTGTGGCGACTTAGTAAATGAAATGCCTTATAGTTAGTTGAACTTTAAGCTTATTGATTATAGTGTAATTTAATTAATGGCTCATAGATATTTGTATACATCAACGTATTCATATTTCAGATGAAACTGTGCTAAATGAATTACAAGTAAATGATTTTAAGAAGGTTTTCTCAAACTTACACCCTTCTATACCACTGGTTTGTGTGTGTGGAAATCATGATGTTGGCAATACCCCAGATGAAAATTCAATCAACAAGTAATATTATACTAACATTTACAGTTACACAAAATTAGTTGATATTTGTAGATGAATAATTACAATTTTAGATATCGTGATAATTTTGGCCAAGATTATTTTTCATTTTGGTGCGGCGGAGTACTGTTTTTAGTTTTAAACTCCCAATATTATAAAAACGGATGTGATGTCGATATATTTGCTGCAAAACAAGATCAGTGGTTAACTGAAATATTGAATAAATACGAGGGTCAAAGAATAATTGTATTTCAACACATACCGTGGTTTTTAAGTAAACCAGATGAGGAAATTTCCTATTTCAATATTGAAAATAACCTCAGACATGAAATGCTTGAAAAACTGTGTGCAGCTGGTAAAGATTAATTAATATACTTAAATATTTTATTTTAATCAGTGTAATAAATGTTGAGAATAAAAACCATTTGTATTATCGGCAAATTAATTTTCAATTAATTGATGTATATATTGTTTTTAGGTGTGTCTCATGTTTTTTCTGGTCATTATCACAGAAACTCAACTGGATTCTATAAAAACCTTGAAATAGTTACTACTTGCGCACTTGGAGCTCCATTGGGAGAAGATCCTTCCGGACTAAGAGTAGTGAAAATGTATGAAAACAATGTCATACATACATATTATCCTCTAGAACAAATTCCAAGTTCTATTCAAAATTAAAATATTTAGTATAATTTTAAATGTTTACAATATATAAATCTATACAGATTTTAATAAAGAGGCCATATTAATTATAATATTTTATAGTGATCAATGATAATGATGATGTATGTCAATTAAATACCAAAAAATATATTAAAATAATATTTATTTATTGTTAAATACAAATTGAAATAATATTTTATTTTCTATGATTTTTAAATTGATCCCAAGGATGCAGTTCTTCATCAACAGTTACTTCTAACAACCATTTTTTATAAAAATTTTGAAACTTTCTGTATCCTTCTTTGAAATAATAACTTTGAATAAAATCTGGAGTCTCTTTTTCTCTATTTTGCTGAAAATAATACTAACAGTTAATATATTTCATATTTACATTAAGCTTGTAATGAGATCAGAAATCCTAATATTTTTGAATTGGTTATAATATGTTAAGTAAATAAAATATAAAAGTTGAATTTAATAATTGTAATTTAAAATTAAAATCTATTTGTGATAATTATTAAGTTAAAAAAACATAATTTTAATTCATACTGTATAACTTTGTTAGCTAGTATAATTTTCATGAAAATTTAGGGGTCATCACGGAATATTTAAAAGAACATAATATAATATGTCAAAGATTTTTATTCAAAATATTTGTGGTTAATTTTGAAGTTATTATTTTATATTATCTTAAAAGCTTAAAAGTAGTTATGCTATTAAAATATTTGCAGTTAGTTCAAAAATATATACGTTTTTCTGTAAAAGAAAACAATCATATTTCAATTTATCATTAAATGCTTAATAGATTATTTTTACATTTTTAAAACTGTTTACACTTACTCTTTTTTTCATTAAATCTTTAATTGTGTTATCAAAACGATTTAAACGATCCATAAATTTTTTATTGGGTTTAATTTCTTCGTGTTTGACCATGTTCATGACATAAATTACATAGGCAAAATTGAAATGGTAGCATGCTTGTGCTAACATAGTGCCCAAAACTTCTGCATTCACTCTTAAATTAGAAAAAAAAAACACAAGTAAGAATAAAAATATCATAAGTATTTTACTATCATACCGAAATCCATAATCTGCTATCATTTTAATGAGGTCTTTAGCTTCGTTCTTGTTTTTACATCCCAATGCCAGAACACCAAATGTTACAACATCCACACTCAAGTTTTCTGAGTTAATTAACATTAATACATTCTATAAATTAAAAGTAAAATTATAGTAATTTATATAAAATGTATATTATATGAATGATTTTAAATAACCTTTGCTTCTTCATAATCAAATCTAAGACTTCGTTTTTTAATGAGAATATTGCAAAAATCAATGTCAACTCCAACTTTGTTGTTATAAATTTCTTTTAATAAGAGCTAAAAAATATTATGAATTAGGAAGTACACTTAATACATGAAAATGTTGAAATAACTTTATTTTTTTTTATTTTTTTGTAAGGTTTTAATGAATTATAAACACATCTGATAAAATACAAATAACTCAATTTAAATATATTTCTGATTAGGAAAATAATTTCTTAATATAAGTAACTCACTTTTTCAGCTGATAATGTTGGCGGTATAATTTCTAAAAGTTGAGTGAATATTTTAATTTCTGGTTTTATTCTGTTGATTTTCATATTTTTTAAAAATCCTGAACAACCACCTAATAATATTAATCTATATAAAAAAAAACAAAAAAAAATTTAGTACTAATGCAGAAAAGATTTGTGAGTATGTTTACCTTTCTTCAGGAGATTTAATCTCAGATATACCCACAATGTTACCAAAATTAGGTTTAACATCCAATAGATTTGGTCTATTCTCTTCAATAAGAGATAGTTTATTTTCATTGTCATTACATAATAATGTATTAGGTATATCCTTCTCTGAAGTATTAATTTCTTCAAGTTTGGATTCAGTCGTTAGTAAATGAGGATCATCTATTATTTGACCAATAACTTTCCGTGTTTCAAATTCATCACCAAGACTACATTCTCTTGTGCATTTTAATAAAAGATTGTAAGTATAAAGTGAAGGACGTACACGTTTTAATATCATTTTTCTCCAAACCTGAAAATTACCAAAATATATGATACATTTTGTCCTTTAATTTAGTTTAAATTATAATTAGATTTTATCATTTATTAGAAATAGTAAAATGTATACCTAGGTAATTATTTGTAATAATAAGAAAATATAAGAAACATAGAATGATAAAAGTGCTTTATTTCTGATTAATTATGGCTTAATAAATATTATATTTAAGATTTTAGAATGAAATGTTAATACAAGACCAAGGCAGTTCTGAATACTTAGTCATAGTGATGATAAATAAGTATGATAGGACATAGATACTATTTATAAAACATTTCTAATTTAATTTAGTACTTGAACCATAACAACAGGATCTTGAGTTTTTAATAACAATGTTGAAGTTAACAAGTGGTTCCAAGTAAGTTTTTGAACTAGGGAATACCTAGATATTTAACTTTTGGTGACCAGTTAATACTTTCTCCACCTATGTAGAATGGACCAGGATTTAGAAGACGTCAGAGTGTGAATAACGCTGAGCAACTTTATGAAGGACCTTAAGACTCTTAAAAATACTAATCAATTATTTTACAGGACCTAAATATAATTTAGTTATCATGACTCAACTAAAATGTGTATAGTTCTTAAATGAACTTAACATTTTAGGACTGAAAATATTAGAGCAATACATATATTTATACAAACTTACAAGTAAAGCATGACGAAAACCAGCTTCTTTATCTGATATACAAGCTTGTAAGAGAAAATTAAATGTTTCATCTTTTAATTTATATTTTTTCGTCAACATTTCATCAACCAAAGAAAATGCAGTCAATATATCTCCTGTTCTTCCAAAAGCTAACAATAAATATGAATAGTGAATACAAACATTTTTTAGCACAGTTTTAACAATTTTACTTTTTGAAATTTCAGTTTAATTTCAGCGTATTTAAATAAAAATATTAAATTAATTTTTGTTTCTCATAAATATATAGTTTTAAATACCTTTAATCATTGCATGGTAGTTAAAAATGTTAGGTTCAATTGATTTTAAACTCATCAAATTATGTAATTTTTTAGCTCTCTTTAATGCATCATCCTTAAATGGTGAATTAGCACATGCATTAAATAAACAAGTGTATGTAGCCGGTGTAGTCTTAATTCCACTTTTTTTCATCTAATTATTTAAAAAAAAATTAAATATTGTATTTATAAAATAATCTAAGGGATAGGTACCAAATTACAAATAAACAAACCTGGTTAAATAAATGAAAAGCTTTTTGAACATAACCAACTTTACCACAAGTACCGATTAACAAGTTATATATGTAATAATCTGGTTTTGCTTTTTCATCTTTTAACATCCTCGTTTCAAGTACATCTATCGCATCTGCAATCTAAAAAAAAACTTGGTGGTAATATTGAAGATTGATAAAATAAATATTAGATTTTTTTAGTTTTATACTTTATGCTGTTTAATGAGTTCTTGGATAATTTTATGGTACTCAGTAATATGTAACCGTTTGTGTTTTTCATCTTTATCGTATTCTATTTTATCATCATCTTCCGGGGGTAAACGATCCAATTTATGATTAATTTCGGTATTATCAGTTAATGTACCAAAAACATCAGCATCAGCATCAGTATTTTGCTCAGCATTAAATGAAAATGTCTCTGTTTTTTTTCGAAAATCTTTGATTGTAGACACACATCTTGCATTTCTACAACACTGCTGATTGTAATTTGTTCTTAAAGGCTTAATATTAATTAACTGTCGTAAAAAACGGTTGAACACAATCATCTGAAATTAATAATTATAAATCCATATTATTAATTATATACTAAACTACACAATATGTATTTGAAGAAACATAGTATTTAAGTATTAGGTTTATAAATAAATTGTAATTTCTTTGTTAATGGAATTTTAAACTCGCATCTGATTTGAAGCAACCTATAAGAACTTAATTTTAAGTTAAATTAAGTTTTGAATAAAATCGGATCCATTCTCAGTGAAATTTAATAATAATTTAGTATTAAATATTTACAACCAACCGTGAACAGAGTATCTAATCAAGCAAATGTTTCACACCTTCACATCACACATGTCACATGTTTAAAAATATGAATATTATACAATTATACTTATGTCTTATTAGTTATTATTTTAGTATAAATTTAAATAGTGTAAGTGAACGTGAGGAATGAAGATAGCTCCGACGCAGTGATACACTGATACCACAGAATACTTCTGTGATGATACCACTGATAAGAAATTGATTGATACCAGTAGGTGTACCAGTAATATTAAGTTGCATTAACTACATTTATTAGGGGTAAAATTAAAATGTAGGACTATAATATGTTTGAATTAATTTGTTTTGAAAAGTTATTTTTTATTTATTTTCTATTTTCTCCTATAGATTATTAACTTTTACCAATTATTAACTACAGCCTATTTAGTATTTACTAATATGTATAAGTTACATAACTTATTTAAATTTTCAAAATATTATAAGTACAATTTAACAATAATAATTCGTAGCTGTTAGTAATCTTGACAGTTAGTAGAGCTTCGATTAAAAAATATTATTGCTTATTACAATGTTATTCAATGTAATAACTATTTGAATTACATTTTTAAAAATAATAAAATTAACAAAAACAATTCGATTCAGAGCGAAGGCGGTCTGTCATTATTACAAAGTATATAGTAAGTATCTTTATTATGTTATGATAAATGTATATTGCTACTAAAGTGATTTATTTTACTATTAATAATATAGTAGGTTAAATTAATTTTTTACGAAGACATTACTTTTGAAAATGTCACTGAGTGCATAATATATAATAATATACCTACTTTAAAAGTTTAAAGTACAAGTACCCATGAGTGATATTTTTATATCAGATAGGTACCTGCAATAAAATAACTAAAACCGTTAATCTTCGTTTAAATATCTAATTTTGTCCAAATTTGAACTTAAAGTGTCTAAAAAAACAACTGTGTTTAAACATTACTTATTTTTTTGCTTGTAGTATGTAATATAGGTACTTATGAAAAACTTTGTATTACATTTTCAATCTTTGGATATAAAAATTGAACATTTTATAAATTTTAAACAACAATATTATTTGCACGTTTTCGTGATTTAGACAATTTTTTTAAAAATATGAACTTCAATTTTCAAATGCTTATAAAAAAATTGTGCATGTCTATTCTTAATATGTTTTAATAACTTACGAGGAATCTTGTATTAAATTTTAAAACTTGAAGCAAAATTTTTTATCAACACTATTTGTAGAAAAAAAAACTAAAAAAATTTTAAAATTTCAATCCTAACTAAATTTCAAACCTAATTTTTTTTTACACGGTTATTTTGAAAATTTTGAAAAATATTGCGAATTGTTTTACTTTTGACACCTAGTATCAACTATAGATCCATTTTACTACCGAAAACCTACCCCAAAATTGAAAATCGATATTTACTACCCCAGCAAAAGGTGACACAAAAAAACAACACACCATTGTAAAATCAATACACTCATCGTTCCGCTCAGAATTTAAGTAGGTACAGGAATATTTGCAAAATGTAATCGTAAATGTTCAATATTGTGATAAATAGGTATAGGTATGTACCTAGGTAGATATATAAGCAGATATGTTTGGTTGGTAATAAATAACTTTTGATTAAAACTGATTTTTGTTGTTATAGAAAGATAGAATAGTATTTATTTAATAAAAAAAACAATGGACTAAAATATCTAGAATATTCAACATTTAAAATTTTTCCAAACGATTATATTTTTAAGACAAATTTTGAGTGATTTTAGTTATTCACGTTTCACAAAATAATGGATCTGCTTAAAAAATGTGCCTGTACTGTATCCGCGAAGAAAATAACATGTTCGGTTGATAATCATGAATCAATCAAAAATAATTGCAGGTATTATTAAGATTTAAGTTATTTTTAAAAACAAAAGGTATATGATAGTTTCTTTAAAATATTTATTATAACTCAGTTTATACACGCATAATACTTAAACAATCATGATTGATGACACATATATAGGCGTACCATATTTTTTAATCCGGTAGTTGCTAAAATACATTTTAGATAATGGTTTTACGAGGGAGTTTCGTCTGAACCATTTTGCCTATGGCCTATAACAATCTTTTTCGGAGAGCCCTTTGACGCCTTAATTTTAATTATAGGGACAATTATTTGTATAAGCAATTTTTAGATGTTTGAACAGACTTCATATTATTTATGTAATATAAAAGGCTGGACCCGTAATCCGTATAATCTCAATACCAATATATTTTCGTTCAACTTTTTGAATTATTGTTATGATTTTCTTTTTAAACTCTAATTGGGTACGTTAAATTATGGAAAAATGTTTGTTTAAAGTTTTTAAAGACTATCATCAAGACCATGAATCATGAATGAAAAACAATGAGCCACATTCAATAAAGGTTGTTAAAATTACTAACTTTTATAATTTATTAAAGTGATTAGTGAACCTAAATCCATCCAGAATAGATTCAAAATAATTGAGATAAATACAAATTTGAAATTTATACAGAAGATAATTTTCTTAGAAACTTAATTAGTAATTAATAGTCAAACTAAACAGTTAATTAAAAATTCGAGCAGTCATAACTTTTTTAATAATAATTTCCGCTCATTTCACATTCCACACTTTTTTTGTTGTTGTTTAATAGTAAAATGACTTACGTTTAATTTTTTCCGTGACTCATAACAATATCATATTTTTCGTATAATTGAATTATCTACTTCATGAAACACACACTTTAACCGGCTGTAATTTTCATTTTTGCGTTGCAATATAGGCACAGAACTCGTTTTTATAGTCGCGTTAAAACCATAGTTGGAGCAAAAACGTGTTCTCTATATCTCTTGTCGGCTGTCGTCTCTTGATTATTGTATCAAGGTAGGTATAATATGATTATACTGCCAAAAGTTGGTGTAGAGTAGGCACTAAACTGCAGTTAACTCTATTTACGTGACGACGTTTTGTGCGTCCCAAAGGTCATTTTTTTTTCGGAATTCATTTTCACGCCTATATAAACTGCGCATGCTGTAGGTTGTGAATAATGGGTATATTATATATTCAGTTTCAAGCTCACTTTCAGGCTCATATTTACCCATGGTAATGAAAATTAAATACCTACACCTCAAGTACCTAGGAATTAATGAATTATTAATACTTAATAGTATATCATAGTAAATACATTTTGATTGCATTCGGATTCGGTATTCAACATACATTTAGTTAATTTAAGTAGGTATATAATAATATAATATAGATATTCTGAGTTCTATAAAAATATTCACAAAATAGCTTAAAACAATGAGTGGGGATATTAAAATTACAATAGGTTCTATATATATATGTTTCTTCATCTTAAAAATATATTTTTTTTTTTTACTAGTATTAGGTACAACGATATAGGTTTTAGGTAGATAGGTAGGTATATTATGTTTTGTTTTAGGTAAAACCGTTTTTATGAAAACTTTAATGAAGGAGGTACTTCATACTTGTGTTAGGTAGGTACAATAGTTTTTAATTGTAATTCTTAAATAGGATTGTCAGTAGGATGTTATTATTAAGATAAAATAAGATATGAGATAAAAATGTACCAGAACTAAAAGTATTGACCAGAAGATGTTATTATTCCCCCATTTACGAGTTACGATCTCTGTAATTATATAATATCTATTATATATATAACTATACAAGACATTATATTACAGTATTCGTGAATACATAGTTTTTAGCTGAATACATTATACATATAATATGTGCTTTTGTCATCCATCGTTATCAGCTGAAAATGTTAAAAAAAGATTGCAATTTTGATTATCGTTTTTAAAGTAAGTACCTACCTCCTACCTATACTTATACGACGTCCTTGACGTTTATTCACTGAATTTAAATTATAAAAGCACTTTTTTTTCAGTTTATTGATTTTCATTGAAAATACGTATTTTTTTGAGTACTCCAGTGAGAGCTATCTATGGGTTTTTAAATCACGTACCTATGCTTTTGTTTTTGTTTGTGTCAAAAATGTATAAGCACTGTTAGTTTGTGGTTTGGTTTAAATAGTTTAGTAGGGGTATAGGATTTTTATCCTTTTGTATCCTTATAACTTAGTTTTTTTTTATTTATTTACATTTTTCAAGTGAGTTTTTTGTATAGGTGTAGGTAACCGTAAGTATTTTAGAACTGTTTCATTGAATTTCTTAATTGCTAATATTATGTAATAAGGCAAAATTTACGTATATTATCAAGGTTCATTTAAATATAGGATACACTTTTGGTGGGATTTAGAATAAGTTTTCATCTTGAGTGGAAGAACACGCAAGCATAATTTGTCAATCAAATTTTGCAGATCTTTTATAGGCAATTCTAGGATTTTGTTTTGAGTTACAGAATAAATTGCGGCGTCACCTGCAAACATTTTAGCCGACTGGCAGTGATTTGGTGTTGGTAATTGTTAGTTGGTACCTATGTTAATACTTAATAGGTAGGTATATATTGTTTTTAAATTTAAGACAATAATTACAAATATTAGTTGTTAAGGTGAGAATTCAGAATACGAAGATAATTAATGAGATAAATGGTACAGCTCAACAATTTGAATCATTCAATAATTTCTTAATATTTCTCACTAGTGTTGGAAATTGTTCGGTTATATGGTATTTTAGAAAATTATATATCTTTTACTTTAAATTTTGTACTTTTTAATATAAAATAATGAGAGATGTGAGTGCTGTAAATTCACCAGGTAAATTTTTACTGATAAATCATTTTTACCCAAAAAAATGTTATGTGGTCCCTCTAATCGAATGCATTTAAAAACGCCTATCCTGAATTGTAAAGAGATATCTTTTTTATCAACTGATAATAAATACCAATACAATAATTATTATACTAATCATATATTCTATTTTCTAGACACCGTATATACTTTGATAACTTAATTTAAATTATTTATAATTAAATATTCATAATAATATGTGCTGATACAGAACAATAGATCCATTTTTAGTTCTTTAGTTTTATTATTAAAAAGAACAAAATTTTTCAAGAAAACAACATTCGTATTTACTAATAAAAAAAAATGGACCTAAGATACTTTATTTTATTTAACCTAACATTGGATTCTATTTTACAATTTTAGATTCTGAGTGGAACAAAAAATGTATTGATTTTACAAAGATGTGTGTGTGTTTTTTTTTTTGTGTCCGTTATCACCTTTTAGGACAGTAAAAGTAGTTGGATTTTCTTCAACAGTAATTTTTCTGATAGGAAAGTGAATCTAGTTGGTACTTTGGGGGGGTCAAAAGTAAAAAATTTCCCAGTAGTTTTCAAAAATGACGCGAAAATAATTAAGGAAAAACGGAAATTTTTACGCAAAATCTGTTTTCGAGAAAATCGATTTTAGTTTTTGGTGTAACTCCAAAACAAATGAACGTATATTCATGACATTTTCATTGGTTGTTTATATTTGAATTTTCTATACATGATAAAATTTTAAAAATATTTTGATTTGTTTTGAACTGTTTACGGACATTTTCAATTTCCATTTTTTTAGTTTTTTTTTCTATAAATATCAATACAATTTTATTTGTTGGTTAAAAAAAGCTTGGAAATTTAATAAAAGGCTCCTAGGGTATTGTTTTAAAGTCAGATGAAAAAAATTAAAAATCCATAGTCACAATTTTTTTTATAAGCATTTAAAGTTCAAATATTGACAAAATACGTAAAAATGACGAAAATTTGCAAATTATTTTGAGTTAGAAATTCATAAAAAATTTTCTTTTTAAATCTAAAATTTGACTTAAGTCAAAAAAAAAAAAAAAATGTCTACAAGAAAGTGATATTAAATGTTCATGAGCGTTTGAAATTCATATTATTACAACATTTGATATTCACTCGATTTCTCATGTAACGATTTTGACAAAATTTATTAAATTTAAAATTTAATAATTATTTTATAGGTAGTTAAAAATTTATAAAATTCTCAACTTTTATAGCTAAGGATTGAAAATGTAAAACAAGGTTCCACGTAAATAGGTTATATATAAATTACTTTATTCACAATAATATCATCAAATATACTTGGTAATATCATAGGCTGACTTACCGTTTTCGCTTAGAATCGTTTTTCTTATACAATGATATTATATCATTGAATTCAAATTTAACACCATCCATTACAGTGACCCACTTGTAACCTACTGTACAGCAGAGCGACATACACTAACCCACCTTCTTACCGTTGTATTGGTAAATTTACCGATATTTTGTTTTACGTAAATTCTCAAAATGTTATCAAATTTTGTTTTTTAATTTCTTTTCTTTGTTCTGTTCTGCAAGTATATTTTGGTCCGATTACATAATTAATTATTATTATTCACTCGGAGAGTATAATATTATATAATATGTCCACATTTTCCAAGTATTATTTTGTGCTTTATTGTTGTTATAGGTATACCTACTTATGTCTTACTTATTTTATTTATAAATTAATGTGATATAAGTATTATTTATTTCACAGCAAACATAGTTGCTTTAATTCGTCGAAAAAAATTATTCATAATTATAGTAATCTACAAAGAAAATATAATTTAAAAGCTATTGGAAATCGTTTGAAATTTGAAATTTATTTTTAAATGTGTTTTTATAATTTTTAATAATGCAAAATAATTTTTCACTGTTGAATCTATAGTACGTCGTACGATGACGACATAATATCATTATTTTTACTAATTGAAATATAAATTGAATTAAGTCGTTGTGCTACCAGGCTAATCTAACAGGGCATATTAATTTAACAGTTCTCTCGATTAAAAACTGAGAACATCTATATAATGTAGTTGAATGGACTATTATTAGTATTAGTGTATTTATTCATTATAATATACAATGGGTGAGTTGTAAATAGGCAGCGTATATCGTAGGTACAACTAAAATGCCCATTGCAGGCTAAATAACAAAGTAAGTAATTAAATATTATATAGTTTCGATTGAGAAGTTTTCCGTTTGAACAGCAAAATAATATATGTATCTAGTGAAATTTTTTATAATGACATAGATCGCGCTGTAAGTATAAGCTTTCACGATATAGGAAAGACAATAATTCTATTATAATATTATAGGAGATAGGACCTTTACATGCATATTAATTACAAGCAATATTGATCTGTTCAACTACTTCTATTTAAAAAAAAAAAAATGATATCAACAAAAATTGTAAATAATTTAATTTTCCATGTAAACTGTTATTATAATGGTTATTATTCATTATAGGTATTTACTTATCGCGTGCGGCTAATATAATATTCTGGTTTCATTATATTAGTTTAAACCGCAACAGCGGTCAACAAATATTTTATATAAAGACAATAGCCATGACTATCCATATTATAATGCAACGAAAAAGGTATAGTCGTATAGGCAACCTTTTATTTAAGTTCAACTCTCAAATTTCTTCATTTTTTTTTTAAATTTAAATTTTAATGTTCCATACTTTTCCGTCTTCTATTTTTATTTGTAAAAGTTGGTTATTCAAATTTATTGTTACACTCCTTCCAACGAGACAAGTTATAAAATATGTTATAAAAACTAAATGTCAATACGGTTTTAGTACCTACTTATTTATTGAATTTTGTTAAAAACCCATTTCATTTTTATTTTTTCATTCACATTTAGCTTACTTTCCATAGTAAGTAAAGTTCTTCTAGTGAGAATTTTTTTTTACAGTTATGAAACAGGTAAAAATCATATTTTTTATTGTAATATAAATATTGACTAAATGTATATGTATATATTACCATAAAATATAAATATACCTAATTTGACTGTAAGTACCTTCTACAGTTTCTTATTTGAATATCTACGATAAAAATTATGATTCTCTTGAAATTTTTATTACCATTAATTAGTATTCAAGAGGAACAATTTGAATTGAATATTATTAAGTATTCGTTAAGGAAAAAAAGTTTCCTTAACTATTGTTATTCAAACCGTAAAATATAATTACTGAATATTTAATTTTGAAAAGTCTTACTTGTGTAGTTGTGAAATTTATTATTAATAAAATAATAATAGGTAAGTTTATACATATGGTGGTAAGATTAATAATAACTCCGTATAACTACAAAAAGTATTCATTTGTTGAAAAAAAGTTTGGGAAATCTTAATTTATATGGTATACAATTTTATTGATATTTTAAAGTATAATATCAAAGATATTATTCCGGAGTTCATAGAAATTCAAGACTATCCTATATCAAGTATATCATATTATTATATTATAATTACTGCTTACTGCTTAATCGTATACGCTATATTATGATGTATTTCATAGTATATATACCTATACCTACTTCTTGAAATAGGTAAGTGCTATTTTCTCAGAGACTTCAAGTGTGTAAGATCTCTTTAAAAACTAATTTATTATAATTTATATAATATACAAAGTTGCTTAAACCTGCATACGCATTATTTTTGGATTTATAGACTACATTTATGTCAATGTCATACGTATTAAGTTAAGTTTTCATTGTTATATAATATTTTTATAATATTTTTAATAATTTTCTTTTGGTGAATTATTTTGATTATAAACATTTTCAAGTCACATATATTATACTTAAACAGTTCAACCTATATTTTTATTGATTATATTAGTATTTATTGCTTTGTATATTATTATTATATTATATAAGATTAACTGTCACTTAATAAAAAAATATTATTGCAAATACTAGACATAATATGTTTATACTTGTAATTGGGTACGTCTGCCATTTAATTAAGTATACAAATAAATAATATTATATTATTATGACGATTATGTATGATTCGGTTCGAGAATAATTAATTTCGTTTTATTCTGTATCGTTGTATTGCGTAGGTATCCTTCCATATATCACAGCGTCGCTTCTACTATATATTTTAACAGGATAGAAAATAGTAAAGGATAAAATAAAATTTCCGTGACGTATGGTGGTGATAAATGATGCAAAATCCTCCGCATTAAGAAACCCATTTTAATTGTCTAGCACACAAATCGTTTTTCAAGAGTGGTTTTCTAAATATTATATTCGTTTTAAGTAATATTTATATTGCTACAAATGCTATTATATTAATTTATTTTTATATTAGTAATACCGTGAGTTGAATTAAATTTTGATTAAAATAAAGCATTAACTACTATATTGTCAAGTATAATTATTAAAATTTATAATTAATATTTATACAATATTTTATTGTTATTAACTTACAGTCTATATAAAGACTATTAGGCAATATAGGACATAGACCGGTGTGAATATAGCTTTAATTAATCTTCTACATTTTTTGAAAATATCATTGTGTATAGTAAAATGTAATAATATATTATGTAAAAGTTACAAGAAGCTACAAATAATATTTTAGGGTTACAATTAAAAACTTAAATCTTTATAAGTATCTAGTTACCTACGTTAAAATTTAAACTTCAAGTGTCTATAAAAAAAAAAAATTGTTCTTATATATTTTTAAGATTTTTTGGTTTCAGTATTAACTATTCATGAGGAATCTTGTATTACTTTTTCAAGATTTAGCTATAAAAGTTAGAATTTTTCAACAAACACTATGATCATGTATTTAAGGTATTTTTAAATGTGGCGAGAGCAAGTTAGTTTTTTTATCTAAATTAAAAAAAGTGATCATACTTAATTTGAAGGAAAACTAAATAAGTTAAATGTCTATAAATAGCACAAAAAGTATTTTTAAAAGTTTACCTTGTAGGTATAGTAAATGCTAATAAGAATATTTGGTAAAAATTTCAAGTCTCTAATTTATACTTCATAATAATTTTTTATTTTTCCAGATTATTGTTGACATTCTAGACCAACTAGATCTAATTTTCTACCAGTAACCATCTCTGAAATTAAAAATTAACAAAATTAATAAATAATTTAAATAAATAAAAAAAACACACATTATTGTAAAAACAATACATTCGTCGCTCCGCTCAAAATCTAAAAACTGTACTTGAACCATCGCGAGGGTAATAATATGTTAGGTATATGCAAAGTCTAGCGAATTTCGAATTTATTGATTGCTGCGCAGGGTAAAACCGTACGCACCACACCTCGTAGTGCCTACATGCTATTATACATAAAAGGATATAATATATACATATAGGGGCACAAAGGTAGTACCTATATATACATATTATACGTTTAATACATTCGGAATTTAAAATATCCTTTTGAGCTCTACAGAACAATATAATTTATTAGTACTTTTTGTTGTAGTTATTGTTCGTCGCAATGGTCGTACATGTTGTTACATCGTCGAATACATTGTAATATATATACATATACATATTACATATAAATACATTGTTATTAATGTTGCGTACATTATATTTTGAATGTTTATTATTTATATTTTATATTTGAAATATAACACTTTGGTAGCCAACACGCCCACATTGTGTTTACATTAATCTATATTTGCAAACATTTTAATTTGTCACACGGGTAAACAGCGTTTATTAGTATTATTCATGTTACATGCGATATATATTTTGTTATTATAATTTGATTCCAAATCAACGCTTTCGAGATTCGATCAACAGCTTAGGTACCTAGTTGTACGGTGATGTTTACATCGCGTTTTTCGGAATTATGTTTAGACCCTTTATTTTAAGCCTTGTACATTACAGGTATTTTATTTTGTCATTATTCATTAGCACTGTGTTGTAACCTCGTTTGACATTCACATATTTAACCTCTAATAATAATTATAGGTGAACGAACCACGACTGTATGACCATGAACACTTTATATATATTGGAAAATGTAAAAAATTTTGAATTTTGAATATTTAGGTATTGATTATAAATTATAATTTCCGTTACTATTAACGCGTTAGTACATATTTTTTACGAGATCGGATTAATTGGCTACATTTTTTATTGGCATATTTGGAAAAAACCACAGGAAATATTCGATTTAAATTTTTATGTTTATGATTTTTATCTTATCTGAAAACAATATCCAATCTCTGTGTTGTAGAATAACGTTTTAAAATATTGTTCTCCTGCAGTCATCTTTCTCTTGGGAGTGGAGTAACTCATATAGTTTTATTGATGAAAAAGTTTTTGACTCTATATAATGTACAAGTGGTACTGTACTACTGTGGTAGTAAGAAGGACGTCTTAAACAATTTTCATTATACAACGTATTCTTATTTTTATCATGTTATACGTGATTTGCCTTTCAACTAGATTACCTACACGAAATAGTTAGGTAGTTAAAATTTAGATAATTTAATTAATTTTAATTTTATCGTATTTTATTTACTCTGTGCAGCGATGGGTAAAGTGATTTGATAAATTAAATTTTAGGTACATATCTACCTAATATTTACCTGCAGGTATATTGTAATTTGTAAATGTAGTATTTTTTAACCATAAGGATTTATAAATAATATTTATACTATACAATTATGGTTAGTAAAAATATATCTTATATTTATATTAGATATTTTGAATTCTTCAATTGCGATATCACATAGAGCACCTATCACGATAATAAATCTTTGAAGTAATGTATTAAAACTTAAAAGTATATTGATTGACAATACTAACTACATAGTATCCTGCAATTTAAATAACAAATAATTTATAGTTGTATAATAATTGTATAGTGTAATAAATTAAAGAATTTACCCACATTTCAGATAGGCAAAAAAAAAACGTTTGGGTAAATAATTAATAATTTTATAAAAAAAGTCTCACAACACTAAACAGTCAAGTTACTTACTTAAGGACCTAAAATCGTCACTTAAACACGTTTAAATGTATTAGTTACTATTTTTCTACTTCATATATTAGATATCGTTGGTTAAGTTGAAAATATCTTCTTCAAAATAGAGGTGTGATCACTTCTTAACATCTTTCATAATTTCCCTCTTTAATTCAGTTAATTAAAAATAGAGGTTTGAGCCAGATGCACACCACTAAATGTATCTATGATTAGGTATTCCATTTTTGCTCTTATTCTGCTCTAGAAACTTCACAAAACCTCCTCTTTAGGACACTCCGTATAACGTACTCACAATATTGGCATCGATGGTGGTGGCTCTAAACTTCCTTGCCTATAATACACCTAAAGAGTTATGACTTAATTTATTATTATTTATTGATGCTTATAATAGTACCTATTCAGTATCGATTATCATTATTGTCATGGATAGTTCTGTTCCAGAAATTCAAATTCATTCTTCTATTCACTTTTCGCTTACTGTTTCTTTTTTTACGGCAATCTGCAAATGCTATTCTATATAAGCCCTTATATGTATCAGCTATTCCACCTCTGGTATTTTCTCAATAATTTCTGACTTTCAATTTAGCTTTTAGCCACAGCCCACAATGATATACATTCCAAGTGTTCTCGAATAATCTTAAAATCCACTTGGTTCTTTGGTCTCACAACTCCAAATCTTTCCTCATATATCTTGATTGGTTTCCGGAAATATGGATACCCTGAGAAATGAGAGAGTGATTTATCTGGGGAGCTACACAAAGATATTTTTTTTTGCCAGGTCCTATATAATAGCTCCCTGTGTGACTATGCGTCCATACATAGATCTGGTCATTATTAAATGTTGCCTTTATGGTTTTATGGCTTAACCAAAGGTGGTTGTATTTTGCGTTTCAAAAATTTATCTACATCCTATAGAATGCTTTAATGAAATCATTGATTAACCACGGGCTAATATCTAAAGTTTTTAATTTTTTGATTGTTGATTGTATTTAGCTATTATTACTAATTATATATATGAATATATTATTGTGTGACCTAAGATCTAAACATTTTACTTTGGTGGAAGTGACTAAAAGTGACTAAAATCTAAACATTTTATTGACAGCAAAACTTTATTAGGTACCTACTTATACAAACAAGGTATCTTAATTATTTTTTTGATATAACATTGTATCTAGCACATCATGGATTATATATTATAAATATTAAAATTAGTTCAGTTAGTAATGGCCATTGTACGCGTACTGTAGACCTACATCATTATGTATAATGGGCTATTATTATAATACACATATAAATGATAAAATGACCTAACATAATATATAAGTATATAACTATGTAAGTAATATTCTGTATAGATATATAGTTGCATTTCATCGAAACAATAACACTTAGAGAAACGGGTTATTTTTTTACTAAAAATGTTATTATACATTTATCCATTTATACGGAAAAGCCTCGAATGAAATAAACATTTTATTTATGAAATTTTTCTTTATTTTGTGCAATTTAATTAACATTATTAAATTAATTAATATTATTTTTATTTTAAGCGTTTTCTATATCTAATGTGTATGCATAACTATTGAAATTGTATTATATACTCATTTAACTAAAAACTAAGAGATAATAAAGAATATATATATAATAATATTATTGTTATTAAATCACTAATTTTTAGTACAAAATGTCTTGGCAACACTTCGTACAATCAAGGAGTTGTGAAAGTCGATAAAGATTTATTGTGTGCGTGTGAAAATGAAAAATTGGTAACTTTAGACGGAGTAGTGGCTATGCGAGATCCGATGAAACTCTACGCATTTAAAAGGGTTGTTTGTCCACAGCCAACCATAAAGGAATGTTGATAAAAACAGGCAAAAATCATTTCGCTGATTCGACTGTGGAAATATAATATGTCATTGGCGAGCAAAATGAAGTTGTATTGTACTTTTTTCATATTTTATCTACACACGATGTATGCAATTTTAAATTACACAAAAGAAAATCAAAAATAATAAAAATTATTAAATTATGATCACATATTTCTGTGCATTTTTGCTCATTTTAAAATCATATAGGTATAAGTATTAAGAAAATGTAGGCAATAATCATAACATATAATAAATAATTTTTACACATTTTTTTATAAATATTTCTTTCTTAAAATATACGATTTTACAATAGTTTATACAGTTATACTACTCATACTCGTCTTGTAAGAATAAATGCACTAATATGTTTTGATTTAAGGGTCCAGTTTTTCAAAATTTTCCACAATTCTATAAAATTTGAAAATTAAAATTTATATTTTAGTTGCCACTTCAATTATAAGACTTACACTAATCTACTAGCCAATACCTATTTAGGGGGTTGATAGGGTGTATTATATCGAACAAAATGACTTTACGGGAATAACTATCAAGCTTTGTAGAATGGTCGGATTTTGATGAATATTTTTTTATCTGAAAGAAGAAGACTTCCTACAGCCCGCATCAATCTTTGATTTTGTATTTTATTTCAAATAATTATATTAAAAAAATTGTAAAAAAATGCTTTTCATCTTGTATTTTTTTAGACATATAATAAAGTTGGAGAATAAAATATTGAAAAACAGAAATCGATGCGGGCTATAGAATATTTCCCTCTAGCAATTAAAAAAAAATTATGAAATTTGGTTGATTCTACAAGGCAGTATCGTTATTCCGGCAGAGTGTATTTTTGAGGACAAAATGGCATCAAAATTTATATATTTGTTTTAAGACTTGCTGTGCATTTGAGTTTCATTTCGGATAATTGTAGACCTAGAAGAACGTTAATAGGTACAAATTCGTAGGTACAATATTTTTATATTTGTTAAACAATGATTAATGCATTTACGTACACAATGTCACAAATCACAATTCATGACAAAATATATGCAAGGTATAAATGTATTATAATATTAATCATAAAATACTATTTATGAATAGAGTTGAAATTAAGCAAACCTCGAGTGACAGATAATTTTGTTTTAGGACTTATAAAGATTTGTGATTCTGAATACTGGTTGAATAAATGAGATGAATAATCGGGAATGATTAAAGTTTTGTTTACATGTATATTTTGGAGGATTGTAGTCGTTGATTTTGATGTGCGGTCATTTATATAATTATATATAAAGCCACGACTAAGTTATGATTTTCACCTGTGGCTATATATGTAGAGTTTATTGGTATTATTTCAGGATTGAGGATGTAATAACCGGCCACTGTTTTTTTTGTGTCCACTATTTATCCTTTGAAATATATTTAGGTAAAGCAATTAATTAATAATTATTAATTGACGCGTACCTATTCGTACAATGTGTGCGTGTACATTTAATAATCGATATAGAATGCTAAGGATAAATCTCTAAAAATATTCTTGTTTAAGTTTTAATATAAATTCATTATAATATTATTTGGGTGAATATATGTCAACGATTTATTGTATTGAAAATTTAGATTGTAATAGAAATTAGCGTAATTATATAATATTATAAATCTAATATTTTTTCTTTGTTCAGAAAAAAATTAGTAGATAATTATTGAATACTATTGTATTATATTTTATGAATATACGTGTATAAATTCAAACTAAACCATCTTATGGATTCTTAACAGGGTCTCTAGTCTTTTAGAAATATCGATAGATTACCTACAGTCTACATCAATAGATTATCTTATGTAGGTAATAGATCTAGAAAAAATGAAAATACATATTACATAGATAATCTACATTTAATGCTGCAGGTTATAAACATAAATCATAAATTATAAAACATTATAAAAACCACGAAAGAAAAATAAGCTGAAATAAAATGACGTTTGAAAACGTAAATAAAATATATTTTTTGTATAGTAGGAGTAATCTCAGATTTCTTTTTAATTTGATAAGTCACGTGAATCATTATTTAAATTCTGTTGAATAAAAAAAATGATAGTTGTGCCACCGTGATACAGAATGAGAGATCTTAGAATTTTGATAATATGCAATGTAATATACTATTCATTATTATTATTATTTATAACACAATATTTTTTTGAATATACAATACCTTTTTGGTTTACTCATGGAGATGAAATCGTGTAAATTATTAAAATGATAATAATAAGTTTAACTCTAACTTGACACGACGAATTACATTCGTTTTCTCATCTATATGTTATAATCAAATAATATCACTATAAAAAATTACGTTTATTTGCGTTAAACAGTTGCGTGCGACAGTGCGGAATCTGACGAATTTTTATTTATACGTTTATGGGCCAAGTCTAACAAATTGTTTTTTATACTACCCAAATATGATATATTTAATTTATATTAAGGGGATTAGATACCATGGTTTTCTGTTTTTGTTTAACACACGCGCAACATAGTATTTTAGACGTGTTTTTTGCCAAACATACCAATTTATTTAATGAAGCGATATCGTATATATATGATATCTTATATAAGAATTCTCAAAACAGATTTGAATTTGTTGTCAAGTCTACTTGAAATAGGCTTTCCCACATTTTTGATATTATCCCCCAAATTCTTAAAAATATCATATTCAAAAAGAGTATTTAAAAATGCTGGTATTTCAATTTTTGGAGAAATTAAAATCAAAAAATCAAAAATGTGAGAAAGTCGATTTCAAGTAGACTTGACGAAAAATTCAAATCTGTTTTCAAAAATCTTATCGCTTCAATAGATCAATTGGAAAGTTTGGCAAAAAACACGTCTAAAATACTATGTCGCGCGTGTGTTAGACAAAAACAGAAAATATATGGTATCGAATCCCCTTAACAAAATCTTAATTTTTGAAAATTCCATTACTAATGCATCATAATTTTCTATGCAGTCGGCTATCTGTTTATGCATACTGTTAATGACAAAACAAGTTGATTTATAGGCCATGTGTCCATGATTATTGATAATGTTAAACTTTATATCATAAACTTTAGTTTAGCATCAAATCAGTGTATCTTAATAGCGCATGAAAACATTACAGCACTTTTTAATTCGTCAGATGCAGAACCCACTGCCGCACGATGTACTTGTAAATGCAAATATATTATGTAATGTTATGTTATTTGCTTTCTTTATGAAACAGTATATTTTACAATTTAATTTGTTACAAATATTACATAAATATTTAGTTAGGTATATGATAAACAGTATCGCAGCTACAGCCGATCTTAAGAATTAGAAAATCTATTATGACGTACTGACATAAATACACATTATTCATTGACTCTTTCATATAATTATTAATTTTGTTTCCATTATTATATAATATTTATTATTAATAGTTTAAGAAGATCATGTTCTATATTTTCAAATTGAATTAAAGGTACTTGTTGAAATACACAAAAATTAAAGTTTATTATGTTTATAGTGAACATTTTATCAATGTTTGAACTGGTAATACATTTAGGATGAACATAATATTTTTGTGAAAGCCTAATACTAGTTTTTTTATTTTTATGAATATTTACAAGTAAAATACTGATTATATGATGTTTACGCTTAAGAAATTATGATTTGTGTTAATGAGCTACATTAATATTAATTATTATTTATTAACGTATAAATATTGATAATTATTCAAACTTATTTTGTGGTATTAGTTAAAATATTATTTCTATAGCTGTTCAATGTTCATATCAATTATTAGGTAGGTATATTACAGATAGTTAAATTACGTTTATGTAAATATATTTAATAATAAATCGAAAGTAATAATATAAAACCATATTTATAAAAATGATTATTTGATGAATTCTACTAGCTTATTCATTATTCATTATTAATATTATCATACGTATTTTACAATTTTTGAAAACTATTAAGCTTGTATAAATAGAAAACCATGTCAAATTCATAAACGTTATTATTTTTCGTTGAGTGGTTGTTTGCTGGGAAATAGGTCAAATAGATATTCAATTAACCTACATTCGTCCATGTTTAGGCCGAGGGTGGTTAGTTTTATTTTGAAAAATATGTATGGATTAATAACCAAATTATATATTTTAACTTGTTCAAGTTAAGTAATAACGTACATAATATTATATAAGAAATGTGATCTAGCAGTTGTTATGTTGTTACAAAAATATAAAACCAAGTGTTGGATTATAAATTATATTAATTGTATTCGTGGCTATAAAGATATTTATTATTTTGTATTTATAATTATTATGAAGGTGGAACCTTGAAGCTTTTGTAGATTTATTTTTAAATTTATATAAATTAAATACTGACATATTAGGTAACTGTATTCAATAATTGTCATGGGATTATTGACTAACATCAATATTAAAAACAAAACTGAGCTTACATGGAAATACAAATCTTATCCTTTTAACAGTTGAAATCTTCTTTGTTCAACTAAATTCTGCCTAGATCAATAATATTGTGTAGTTTATATAGTTTATATAAATTCAATAAAATGTCTTAAGATATGAGCCGTGAACATTTTGTGAAGAGCATTATAGTGTGCTGTGTTTAATAAAGGTTGAAAACCATACCTACTAAGCAGTAGGTAAACCATTTTATACAATATGGGTACATTATTAGAAATATTGGAATAAACTTTATAAAGAATAAAAATATATTCTGGAAAAATTACAAATAAAATATGAGATACCTAATCGATATTTTAAGTAGATATTGTTGATGATAAAAACATGTTCTAAACCTAGGTTTTTAGTTGATAAATATTTGTTTACGTATTAAAAATATTTTTACAGTTGTATAATGTAAAATTAATTACATAGTAAAATATTTAAGCTAATAGATAAAAAAAAAGAGCAGTAAGTAATAAAAAGAAGAAAAAATCTAAAATGTCTTTCGTTGAATATAGTGAAATATTTGAAATTTAAATTTAATCTGACAAAAAAGTGTTTTCTAAACTTTATTCATTGGTCGTGAAATTATTTTTAATTATACATGTTTGTAAATAAAGTGAACATATATTAATAAATTATACGGCCAATTAATTATAATTATTTGTAACTTACTATAATCTACATTTTGTAGTGCATTTACTGCGTCGTACTGTCATTTATGCATTTCAAAAGCTTGGTATTCGGATTGCAATTTATTCCCTGGTTTGTATAATAATATCCATATTTGTATTGTAATATTATGTACTAGAATACGTTTTTTAAAAACTTTTTTCATTATACTCAGTTAGTCTGATATTCTGTTTGTCGTTTTTTTTTCCAAGTTTATTTTCTATAAATATTTTGCCATTGTAAAATTGTATCGTAAGACGCAATTATAAGACTTTGTGTTAGTTTTTATATGAGTTTTTTTTTATAATTAAAGTGCACCTTTTCGTTGTTTACGTAATTTAATTTGAATTTGGTACTGTAAATTAGTACTCATCAATACATGTCCAGAAGTTAACAATTTCTTCTATGCTTATCGATTGTTTTTTTTCTGTAAATAGTATTTTAGATTAGTTTTATATTTGTCGAACATATTGTTTTGTTTCGTTCATCGCCAGTGTTACCTATATAATATTATTATCAATGGAGTACTGGAGTTCTCAGAGTAAAGTTTTCTGTAGACAAATTGATTACAAAGTTAACCAAAAGAATGGGATTGTCCCCATAGACTATAGTAACAGTATATATACATTAAATATCGATAAATATTTGTTTTACTATATGCATTATTAATTTAAAAAAAATTAAATACATATAAAAATATATAAAAGTACAAGTACCTATATAATTTTTCTTTATTTTTGAGCATTATGACATCAAAATGTTCTCTCAGTAGTCGATATAGATATTAGTATGGTATATTATAATAATCATTGAGTATTGATACAATAATATCATAATATTTTAATTAGTTGGTAAATATATCGAATGAGTTGCGGAATGACTTATTGACTACATAAACGTAAAACGTTTGTGGTTGTTATAGGAAATTTACGATTAATTATACTCAGTCTTAACTGTAAGTTAATTTGTTCTTGGAAATTCTTAGTTAAACGATAGCGATTTGAATGTCAAGTTTTAGAAAAATAAAAAATGAAATATGGAAAAAGATCACGGTTAAAAATTATTTACCAATTACCTATTCAAAAAATACATATTATTTGCTTTAATTACCTGATATCTAATACTTTTTTTTTTATTAAGAAATGCACAATCTGTAATATTTAGCACAATAAGTATATGTGGTGACAGAATAAAAATACACGAAAAAGGAAGAACAAGGAACAAGGAACAAGGAGACACCTATTAGTGGCACTGGGAGTTTGGTTATTAAACTATATCATACAATATAGTAATAGAGTATTTTCCCCAAGTTCAACTAACATTGTGTAACTTGGGGCAAACTTTAAAATTTATAATTAAGTATGAAACAATTTAAGTAAAATTTTAATATTATAATTTACTTAAAGAACAAAGTAAGATACAGATATTTGTAATGAAATGGAATGATCTAACTTTAATAGTTTTTAGGTGATTTACAATCAGATACAATTTGAAAGTTCCCCAAATAACCCCTAAATTATTATTTTTGTTTTTAATTCAACTTTTTTCATTACTGTTTTGTGATTAATTCAAACTTTACAAAGCATTTAATGTAAATTCATTATTAAAAAAGTAACACCATAATACCACTATTCATAACAACTGAAAAAACCAATTACGTGTTTATTGTTATTACCTAGGCACCACATTAGGTACAATCGCCGTGCACTGGTTATATAACCGTATACTCGAATAGAGCTTAGACAGCGGATTGTGGAATGACCATGATTGGTGCGGAAACCAGGTTTATCTTGAGATTGGATGAAAATGTCGATGCTTAAAGGTAATGGCTTGAAATGCTAACGTTTTCAGTTTCCACTGACCATAATTTGTTATACGAGATGTCGACATAGGTATAATACGTAGAATGTTTAGTGTTTATGTTTGCGTAAAATATATTATTGGGAGATCCCTATTATAAGTACCTATATTAAACTAGGTACCTATATAAATGGTTTGGTTTACTCATTGTATCTGCCGTGACAAATGATTAAATATTAATTGATGTTCACACGTATTTAGATAACATTTGGGCTTGTAAGAATTGTCTCTTGTGAAATTTGTCTATTGTTGTTAGAAAACGATTTATTATTTCTGTTTGATTTATGTTATAATCTCCTCGTCCGCTATTATCCCAAGGGTCTGGTATTTGTAGTGTCCGTTTATCCGTTATCGGGAACGTATATAGCACATCGTATATCTAAACTAAATTCGATGCATTAGTTTTTGTTCAACCCAAAATAGAGCCGCACCGGCGTTGATGGTATATTTTTTTAAGGCAGTATTTCGGTTCGGTACTACCGCACCATGCACCTTACGCATACGGACAAGGTCATATTTTAAATAATCAATTTACTGAGGTATGTGCCCATACAGTACCATACACAATGATTTATAATATAATATAATAATATTTTGTAACGACATCGTGCCGCGGAGACGGCGAGGAGTCTTCTCCTATCCGGGCTCGTCTCGAAGCCGCCGCCGACACGAGCGCGTCGATGTGTATGTGCTGTCGCGTTGAAACAACCACAGCGGCCCACGCCGCCGCGAAGCTCCGCACACCGACGACTATAGGTACCTGCTGCAGCAGGTGACCGCCGCCGCCGCCCGAAGTTTCGAATAAAAGGAGCGGGTTTTTATGACGTATTTGCCACCCCTTACGAAACGGCCGTGCAGGCGGTGGCTAGGATAAAAAAAAAAAAAAGACGACCCCCCCCCCCGCCGCGCTGTCCGTGTGGCGCACGCGAGCTCATATTATATTGGTACAATAATATCATATACGTTTCGAAACCGAACGAACGCCAATGGCGCGCTTTCGCTCGTGCCTGTGTGCGCGTGCCCGCGTGTCCGTGCCCGCGGGCGTGCTTGTGTGTGAGCTGCGCGCGCGCACTCAGCCCTTTGGAGGACCCTGCGACTCGGCCGATCAATATGTGACGAGTTCGGCCGTCGTCGGGACCACCGTACCAGTCTGCCTAGCTCCGTGGCGTTAGTAATTAGCAAGCATGGCGACCGCACAGTGATAAAAATAAAAATTAATTTTTTTTTTTTTTTAAATAGAGAGAGTAACACCGATTCGCCCCATATTCGTGCGCGGCGCTCGAAACACATCGTCATAGAGGTAAGTCCGAACGTCCGATTTTTTACTTTTATATCCTCCCCGCGTTATTATTTATTTTGTGTAAATGAGTGTATGCGCGTGCGCGTGTGCGTGTGACTTTGATATTATAATATTGCATAGGTTTCATATTACTTGTAGTATTATTATTACATATTTTTTATTATTATTACTTATTGTACGCACACCTAACTGCGTACGCTTTTATAAACAATTCATCTTCGACCGATCATCGGGGTTAACTCGACGGGCACTTCCGCCGACTGAATACTGGACTACTTCGGTCCTTCAAAATCTTTTCGTTTTTCGTTTTGTTTATGGGCGTCCAGGTACCGACTACCTATATACACACTCATTGTATACGACAATGGATACAGGCCTGGCGCTATGCGCTTACTTTGATATGGGTACACACAATCCCGTCCGAAATCTATAATAATGTTATACTCTAAGTGCACATATCGGGAAAAAGGATAAGTTTTTTTAAACTCACTCGTCGAACGACCGACGTCAAAAAACAATGATGCGAACGCGTTCCAGTAATTTCACAGTTATAATTATATATTTAAATAATAATATGTATGCTCTTGTCTCATCCAGACACTTGATTCGAGGACGAAGTTGTGGAATAGAAATTAATATTATATTTTATGGACTTTCAACGGGCCAGAATAAAACTGATCCATTGGGTCCCGGGACATTAGACACTTAGTGGGTCCTTTTCAACACTCAAACTTTAACCATTCTCACTTAAATAATTAACTATTTACCATTTAAAATAATGACGAAAAAGAAAAATACTAACAAAATCATTATTTAATATTATTATATTACACACAATAATAAATTATTTAAATAAATATACTTTAGTCACCACAACTACTGCAGTAAAAAATTATATTTTAAGCGTTAGAAACTAGGTAACATAAAATGTTGTTAACTCACTTGCAGAGTATATCAAAAACACCTAATATTAATTTCATAGTTAAATATTATGTTAATATCACTAATTACCTACCTATTAAATATAATTTAATTACTACATAATATGGTAATACCATGTACTATACTGAACTGTATTGTTAACAACTAGAATTATTTTCACTAATTTCAAACTTGAACATAACATTTTTTATGAATTTATTTGATATTATTTGACATTTAGTACATTTTTTGATATGAATATTTTTATTTTATTTTTTAAATTCGCATTTCATAGAAAGAGATGGGCCCATGCCCCTTAATCCGGGTTTGGCTTTTGACATTAAACACGTCATAATATTAGATATATGTTTTAAGCTATGCGTCATAAAATAACTCACAGCAAACAACGTAATGTATATTGTAATATCGTATACAACAACTATCGACAAATGACATTTCAACTGGTTCAATTCGAAATGCAGTGGCGTATAATTAACAGATCATTTTTTTTTTATAAATATGTACATCAAACGATCCAATCATAAAACGATTAAAAACAATATCGAGTAACAACGATGACCCTAGTTATTCAATGTTGTTAATTTAAAAGATGTTAAGTAGCAACATTTGAATTATTTAAATCCAAAAATAATCGGTAATTGACTGATACATTTTATAAAAAAAGTGTTAAGGGTAACACAATGTACCTATACCTATCATATATTTAATTATATTATAATATCAACAATGAATCCAGCATGTGCGTACAAAAATATATGAATAATAAGTGATTATATGTATTATTATTTATCTATTATGTACTAAATACTTATATTTATTATATTCTTTATTCTAAATAAATATAAGAATATTTTTATATTGGCAGTAGGTACGATAGAACATTGACTTGGATTGTGTCGATACACCCTTAATCGTTATTCATTTCATCGATGTCTATTGACACTAAACATATCAAAACAGAAAATCTTTATATTTGTGAGATTTACTTACTGGTCTAATTAAATATAGTCTTAAATTAAATAATTTTGATGAATAAAACAGAATCTACTGTAATTAAGTCAATTTATTTTCGTACGAATGAAGATGTTCAGACCAATGTTGATAAGCAATTTAAATTAGTTTCGAATTCAATTCTTCCAGAGAATTATAAATGCTTCAAAAAGTGATGTAAATACCTAATAGCTTGAATAAAATCGAATATGGAAAATTTTAATATTTAATACATTTTAAACTATAATTTCAAGATAGAAAATAAGTTCCCTTACTAGTTACTAATCTAATTATTCCACGTGCCGCATTTATTTAGTAAGTTTATGATAAGTTGTGAGAGTGCACTCTTGTATGTATTGCCATACAGTGCTTAATCGTTAAATGATCGTATTATAATGAATAAAATAGTAATATGCTATAGTGACAAGACAGTTTCATAAAATGTTAATGCTAATAAATGTATTATATTTATACTTTAGGTAAGAAATAAAGATTGATAATGATAAATGGTAATTCGTCATTCGAGTTCATATGTATTTTAAAATTCTACACCTAAAAAATTAACATGCCATTATTAATAAATTACTGAACGAATTGAGAGCTCGTGTAATGCCTAAGATCTAAAAGTTTGTCGTTCCATATAGTTGTTAATTATTATCAATTTTCTTAGAACAGAATTCAAATTATACAACGCAAGTACCTAGTTAACATTGAAGAAGTATATCAGAAGTAATGATGTTAAGTATACGGTTATATTATCATTGGTATACTATAACGTATATGCGGGTCATATTTGTTAAAAAATAAGGGTATTATTATTAAAAAATATATTATTGTTCCCGCATTATCGATTCTGATGCATATTTAATGCCGTAAAATATTACTACACATTTTCATTCACTAACATTTTAACTGTATTTTAGCAACGTACAGATATGTATTATATTTATTTGTATGGATAATTTGTGTTGAACTGAATATTATAAATTGTTTTTTTTTCAAACTAGAATGGGTGGCTATTAACGTAAATAATTCAAATGGAGTCGTTGTTAATTTTTAATCTATTTGCTTGTAATAATAACCATATAAAGATTTTCTTTTAATAAAATCAACAGTAGGTATATGTTTAGACTTAATAAACATGCACATATATGGAATCGTTTTAATTTAAACTACGGCTTTATACCTAACAATTATATACTATAGTATCTATAGTAACTATAACCATGCTATAAACATCGATTGATCGCTTTATGCCGTTCAAACACTAATTAGGAGCTTGAAATTTGGTTATAACAAGAAGTTCTGATATATCCGATCGAATCATAATTCAAATCATATTCGTAAATGTGTAATAAATTGTTTCGTCTCTAGGAAATTTCAGATATATTTAAACCTAAGTTTCTCTAAATTATGTTTAGACTAAAATGTAAATCAGTTTTGGATAATAGGTGCAGTAGTGAAATGTCTTAATATTTGTATTGGAACATCGTTGATCATAATAAATAGATAATAGTTGTGTAGAAAAACAATTCAAAATCGAATACACCGAATATTGAATATTAAGTGTCTGTTCTCAATAAATGAAGACCTGACTAACCACTGACTTTAATTACGATTTACATATTTTATCTATTAGTTGTAAAGCGTTTGGTTTTTGTTAGTAGGTTAAGTTAGGTTAGGTTAGGTTAGGTTATGCAGCACACCTCAGACCATATGCTTTCCTCCTCACTCGAGGCTCTGTACTAGGTATTCCATGTTCGACCTTTACTTAAGTTTCTATGAGATCCTTCTATTGCCGCTAACTCATTAGTTCTAAAGCGAGTATACAGACCGTTGATACAAACATCAAACATATGATTATATAAGCATATAGATGTTAAGTTTTTGTTTAGCAAAGCGGTATTAAAGAGTAAAATATTTTCGTCCCCCCCCCCCTTCCATGGAATGACCTGAAAACGCTTCTGTCCCGTTATCCTGATAAAGTGGGACGACAAATTGTCCCAGAATCAAACTTCAATCATTTTTACTTAACATTTATAGGGGAAAAAAATATTGTCCCGATAAATGTTAAAATATTCAAGTTGATTACCGGGGACTCTCTTTTTGGGAATGATAATCCAAATATGTTTTTGTATACTTACCAAAATATTTATTCATTAATATTTATATACACCTTTGAAATTTATTGTTAAAGATCGTTATAATTAAAAAACCTTTGGGTGGTTTATATGTATAAAAAAAAAATATATATTTGATTGGTTGGTGAACTCTATTTTAAAATAATATATTACCCGCTTGATGACGAATACCGGAATACGTTCATCGTTTTCCCGTTCCCATACGAAATTGTTATCATTATTTTAAAGTTGATGATTATTTTGTCAGTTTATCATTCCCATTGTAAAAATTAGTAAGAGTGATGACCGTTGTGTATGGTATTCACTAAGTAATAAAAAAATGGTTGATGATCATGGAGGAGTTGTAAGAATTTTTCCACGAATATTTATCGTTTTACAAAAGTGTTTGTCCTGGTTTAAATAAAATAAAATATGGCAATACTTCATTAGAAGGTGTATGTCATATGAATATTTTGTTGGCATTTCAAGTGTTACGATAGTAATGAATAATCATGAAAACATTTGTTTGACTTTTTGTTCGATATTTTATTTAGTTTCCTCACTCATCCAGAATCTAAACACGATTTTAAAAAGGTTTCCTCAGTAGTTGAGTAGTATATAAAGATGCTCACTAGTTAATATTATGACAACAATAAATTGCTCTTTTTTCTACTAAAAATATTAACTATTATGATTAATAACTAAACTATATCGTTCTATAATAGGTACAGGATTTTATAATGTATTTTGAAATTATTTTTATACACCTCCACAATTATACAACTTTATACTTAAGAAAAAAAATACATAATTCAAGAGTCATGGCTGCCTTTATGATTACAAAAAATTATAATTAAAAAAACATTGTAATTTTTCCCATTTTTTTGTATTGCGTTAGTAAGAGGGACAAAACATAATAATATATGCGGGTACGAAGCAACGCGCGACCCTTAAAACGTGATATCTGAGTAATAATTATTAATTAGTAATCACTAATTAGTATATCACTATTATAGTTTGTACGTTTTGTCGGATCATAAACATTTTTTAGAGTCTGGGATAGGAAGCTACTTCAATGAGAGTCATCCCACATAAACTCCGGTTATTGTTATAAGCAACTTGCCTGGAGCAGAGCTTATAGCTTATAATAATTATTATTCTTAGTGTGTCTATAAAAATAAATGTTTATTGTTTTTTTTATAGTAATAATTAGATAAAATATGAAATGGTTTGACATGATATCAAAACGATTTCAATAAAATATCTACCTCGTTTAAGCCGTTTAAGGACAATGTTTGTGTTGGTGATAGAGATATACATTTATTATAGTTATCATAAAAGTATTCTAAAATAAAATAAATATAAAAACTTACATTAAAATAGAATAATATAGAAAAAATAATTACAAGAAAAGTAATACAATTGTTATAATTTGTACGAATGTTATTCAAATTACATACTGTATTCTATTACGGCCAAATGTCTTAATCTAGTTATGGAAATAGCCGTAACTGATATTTTTTTTATTACTTGTAATTTTAAGATTAAGATTCTCAGTCGTGCAAAATATGTTTTTTTAATATGTGTGTTGGCATTAAGTTAAAATATTTAGGACCTAGATAATCATCTAAGAATTTTCGACTCGAAGATTTTCTGATATAATTGATTTTAACAATAAACGTCCTATGTTTCCTTTTCTCCTTTATGTTTTCCATATCCATAAAATATTCATGATTTTGTATTTTATATAAATTAGCTATTCTCAACTGGTGACTTATAGTTTTATTTAGTTGATCCTACTAAGGAATTTTTACGTACCTACTCAGCTCCTAATGATTTCCTTTTGTAGAATTTGTAGTGGTTTAACGTCGTTCTCATTCAGACTCCTTCCCTCTATAACCAACAAACCATATTGAAATTTAAATTATGCGCATAATTTTTGAAAGCTAAAAGTTAATGCACTCATGTGCATTACAATATTATTGACATGTAAGACGTAAATGTTACTTGACTATTTCATGTTTTTGTCAAAAGTTAAACCTAAATTTCTTATAAGTACTAGAAACTCTGTATATTTGTTGATATACTGCGACATTTCGTTTTTACAAAAATGGATTTTTAAATTATCATAATTGTTCTTATCATTATTTATTGAGAAATTCAAATAATTTGTTTTTTTTTATAATTTAACAAAAGTTTTTGTTGATAATTGATTTTTTAAATTACATATAAAATTAATGTATGACTAATATAACTAGGAAAGAATACATAACACTACCTTGTGGTACAGTTTATTATAGTTTCTTCAATTGTGTTAACACTATTTTATGGTTTTTAAGATATATTAATAAAGTAGTGGTTTGAATTTAGATTTACCTATGATTGGTTATTTCACTGAAATATTCGAGGGCAAGTAGAGAATGCATTGATTTTATATAAATATTATAATACCTTCATAAGATGGTGGATTAGAACACCTATATTGGCCTACAATATTAATGAAATAAATCAATTTTAGTTCCTATATAAGCATTATATTATTGTATTATAATGATATTCCCAAGTTGCATTATAATATTTAACGATTAACGACATTTATTCAAACTCAATTATTGGTCAACGATTTTAAGTCATTATTCCCAAGTCCCAACTATAAATTTCAACCAAATTATTGTGTGGTAATTCATTTGGTTTAATTTTAAAATGCATATAACGGTCATAACAAAATATTGACGTAGGATCCAAACGAATCATTAAAAATTATGGTATGACTTCCTTCACATGGTTGATATATTGCTGCAACCGAGTTAAAAAATCTGGTCCCGAATTAAAAATTGCATACTAGTTGGGTCCGGGATTTTTCAGGTACTACACTAGATGGGTCCTGGTTTTTTAGGTGCTACACTAGTTAGGTCCCCAAATTTTTGTGGTGAGTACTACACTGTATTAACATTTTCCTTCCCATTTTAATAGACTCAGGGCTGTCTATGATCTATTTAGACCAAAGTAATGGTAAAAAATGTATTTTTACATTTCTTTTTTTTAGTTTGCCATTAAAAATATAAGTTATTAGAATTTTACAAATTGTCATAAATAACAAAAATGTTATAAATCAAATATAAAAATAGATATTATAAAATGTAAATAAAAATAAGATATTGTTTAAAATAACATTTGTTTTGGTAAAAATGTATACGATTTATTGTAGTAATTTAACTGTACTTAATTAATATGGCTTAAATAAATAAATGCTATTGTAATTATATTATTTGTCCGCTGACTCGATTGGTCAGTAGACGTACAGGGCTAAACCACCGCGGACCGCGGTACAATAACTGCAGCTGTAGGATTGTCGGTGGCAATTTCTTTTTGTCTTGTTTGGGTACCTACCCACACCAATAATTATTGTATCACGACCAACTCCACATGACTGTATTTTTTTTTATCCACGAATATTACTAGATATATAACTCACCCACAGAGTATAATAATATGTGTGTCTGAAAGTACGTCTTGTAAATAATTGTTCTAATACTATATCATCCCGTCCGATCAATCCATCAGCCGTGGTTGTGAAACGTCATTGTCCTTAAATCGCAACGAAGTTTTCGGTGCCGTTTCCAGGACGATGTCGACTCGGTATATTTTTTTTGCTATCGTCACAACATTTTGCCGATCATTTCGTTCGATTTATGAAAATATATACTTCAGTGTTCACATGTAGTCTACAGACTGACAACCAGACCAATACGTTTGAGATTTCAACTTTAGATTTGTGATTTTCGCTCGGTGACAGTTAATAAACCGCTCGCCGTTACAATACAATTGACTTTCGTTTGTTATTTTTTCTGTTTAAAGTAACAATTTATTTTTAGCAATGAACGTTGTTTGACAGTTATGTCCTCGGAGAGCATAATAATATATTTACAAAAAACGTACGTTTGTACTTTGTATTAGGCGGATAAAAGAAATACCAGTATTTTACCCAAAACATATTAATCTGAGACAATAGTGTTATGGTTTCAAAAGTATATATATTAATATTATTATATAATCAGCATTGAAATGTATATGTTACCGTCAATGATGTAAATTAGTTAATAACGTAAATGCCTAGCCAATATTATAAATTCCTAACATTAGTAGTCGATATTGTCAATGCCTAGGCATTAACTGACAATATAGGTGAGGTTGTAAAATTCAAATATTTTGTAGACACATTTAGAACTACGACTAGAAACTTACCTTAATGTCTAATACTGATAGGCAATGTTGATAATTATGTTTAACGAAATATTTAAATTAAGTCAGAAATTTATAAATTCAAGATAAATTATACATAATTATTTATTTTCACAATTTGTTGTACTGTGACACTTTGGATTGCATAAAACATTACTTTTTTTACAAGCACATCTATTAGTTTTGCATCCTGCTTTACAAATACATCTATAGTATAGCCTTGTGATTCCGCGATTCCGTATCCAGCAGCCTCACGAACGGTAATTTCTTTTACTCTGGCAGTCGCGATTGTCTTTTCATAGTTAAATATATTTTCAGGACACGGAACCAGTTGTGATCTAGTGAACCTATGTTTTAGCATACCATACTCCGTACCTACATAGTAATTTATTTTAATATTGTAATTTACTTTGCCAGTAACATATACACTGTATTATCAAACATAATATTGACTACTTATTGTCCTCATAAAAAAATTCTATATCTACAAAAATATTAAACTTTTGAAAAAGAGAATTTTGATTTTTCATAAAAATGTATTCAAATCCTATTTTTGACACCAACGATCAGTATAATATTTTTTTCATACTTTAGTACTAATATTTCAATATTGATCACATTTATTTGCAGAATTTAATATTTGTATTTATCTATTACTATTTTAGTGATTTTTCTTTTAAAATACACTTAAGTGCTTTTTTCGAGGATAGTAACAGTGTTTCTCGTGTAATGGAATAATAAAGTTTTCACAGTCCTGACTCCTCACCATCAAATACAAATATCAGAATAGGTATAATATGAAATAAGATTGAATATAAATATTACATAAAGTACCTCTACATATATAATATAATATATGTTCGAATTTATTTTAATTTATCTACACATAATTAGAACGACTTAAACGTATGTTTTGATTGTCATGCAGTTTGAATATTATTATGAAATCAAAAGTGTTTACTAATGGAAATAAGTACATACGATTTATTGGCATGTACTAAGTACTTACTACTTACATAATAAATATCAATACATGCGTGGAGGAAGTAGGTACAATCATAATAAATCTTTTTTACACACATAATCTAGAAAATAATAATTAAAGCATATATGTACATTTAAAAAAAATTAACGTAGGTACTTCTGCACATTAAAACTATACGTACATTTGATATACGTTCGTCAGGGCATGTATCGTGTTAAATTTGCATTACAATTAGGCAAATAAAACTACACGATCATAATAAAGGAAAATTATTTCCGATAAGAATTATATATGCAGTCATTACATTAGGTATACCCTTTTTAATATAGCGTAGAACATTTTATTTTATTTTTTGACTTCTTTGCCGATAAAAAATAAATTTATTTCATACGGTAAATAAATAATGCAAATTCTGTTAACTTGTTGGGATGTTTTTTTTATATGCGCGCGTAAATTGTGAATACGTAGAAAACTCTGTCACTTCGAATAATTGTATATCTAAATAAATAATAATATATTCTTCGTAAAACATCGGAACTACGAAAAATTAGATTTAGGATCGTTTATTCATTTTTTTAAAAAATATATCAACAAACGTATCTTTATACCAAATAATATAAATATAATAAGTATTCTTAATTTTACCGAGAGAAACCAATAATTGCATACGATTGTATAATATAATGTTATAAATTAATACTCGACGGAATCACTTAATTATTTTAAGACAACTCGAAAGTTGATCAAGTACACAGGCATATAACCATATAGGTATAATATATAATATTAACATATATTTGTTTTTATTTTTATGTTTAGGGGAGTTTGGATCTATTTTAAATGTTCCTTTCCAAGATCGAATCAAACAATCGGACTGATGTGCAGCTTAGGGTTCAAAACACGCAATAGTCCATCGCAGAAAACGTCATTGCGTTGGGGCGATTGTTGTCCACTGTGGTTTTGAGCCAACTGCACTAAAACCCCGTAGGGAACTAAAATCGGCTTACACTTATTTTTATTTTTGTAACTACGAGCCAAGTTTTCCGTTTCATAAGAGTTACCTTTATTAATCTGTTAACAAAAAAGTATTTCGATATACATATCCTATATTTGTTTAAACTTTGTTAAATAATATACATTTTTATTGATATATTTTTGTTGTGTTGAAAAAAATATAACTAACAAAAGCAATTCGTTGGTGATATTGTTACCGGAAATGTGTTAGTGTAGCCGATCCAGAGAGTGCACTACTTGAACGCGAAAACGATAACAGTCGATTGGAGGGCAATTTAATTACACAATAAAACCACTCGTCCAACAAACCATCCGTGAGTGTTAAACCGAGCAATCGCTCCTTGTGCGATGGAATAAATCACGTACAGACAAACGCACACGATATTATAATTGTTTTACCGTTGCATAATATATGACCATTGCAGACGATGAACGTCGTGGGCGTCATATCTATAGTTTTCTTCTATTGCCTAATCCTGTCGGTCGGGCTATGGGCCGGCAAGAAGAAACACACCGGCAACTCGGAGGAAGAAGTAATGCTGGCCGGCAGAAATATTGGGCTTTTCGTCGGCATATTTACAATGACGGGTAAGGTGTTTGCTTGCTATGCATGACCGAGATATCTGAACAATATACAATTTACTGTACAGGACGTTTTTTTTATCGCGATATCATCATGCCCGGGCATTATACCATTTAACTTTTAAGGGCGCATCGCATACATTAATATATGCTATTCTACGCCACTCCATGGTTCAAACATGTTGACCAATTTAAAAATATTTTATAATTATGTATAGGTTAATTTGATACATAAATTATGTGATTCCCGATCAACGAAAAAAAAAATTCACATGTACAGTGTATATTTATTATTTATACCTGTGAGCACTACGACGATTTAACGTGTGCTATTTGCATAATTCTTACGTTTTAGCAACTTGGGTCGGCGGCGGGTATATTAATGGGACGGCCGAAGCGATTTACACGTCAGGCCTGCTATGGTGTCAAGCTCCGTTCGGATATGCTCTAAGTTTGGTCTTCGGTAAGTTATACACTTTAGGTGCAGTATTTTAATGATGTGCTTTTGTAATGACTATATCATATTTAATATATACGCGTTGTCCACGAAACTATACATTGTGTATCTTATAAGTCAGGGCCGGATGGTGAATAACGGAGCCTGTTTAGTTGGTGTTAGCCGGTAGGTGTTACTTTAGGGGCTCAGAGACGGTCCGATTTTAAGTCTATCGACGAATTTGAATCATTAGTTAAATATGTACATGGACTATGGACTAGATAATTTATTTTTGTATCAGGTCGCAGGGCTTTTCAATTCGTGAGGCCCTGTGCCATTGCATACCTCGAATCGCTTTCAATCTGGCCCTGCTTATTGTATCATATAATTTGTATTTACGCTATTTATAATATATATCTATAACTATTGATTCCATAGTATGTATGATCAATCCTATAAGTAAGTTATAACCCACATGGTTTTAAAAAATAAATTACTGTTTGTAGGATGTTCACTCGAAGTTATGGTCATATTATTTTTGTGGCACATACCATAAAACGGTTTTATCTGATAATGCATTTTCGTAAAAAATAATTCGATAAAATAATCTAACGCAAGTTTATCGTGTAGGACTTCAAAGTTTTTAGAATAATCGGAGAAATTAATTTTTATGTAGATATTATCATTGATTATGAATACTATAGTACCTATTACAATAGTATTCATAATCAATGGTATAAAATTTATAATTATGAAATCTTATGAAAAAAGTTGGTATGTTATGTAGGTGTATGATTCGAATAAAAAACAAACAATTTTAGTAGGCACCTACCCGTTTTATTCTAAAAATTATAAAAGTCTGATAAGACACGTATTCGAATGCCGATATGCTGTACAATATAGTGGGGGGAGTGATTATAAGACTGATGATAAAATATTATAAACATAACAATCAGGTGGAATATTTTTCGCCGATCCGATGCGCAGACAAGGGTATGTTACCATGTTGGATCCGCTTCAAGATTGTTTTGGCGAACGTATGGGAGGACTGCTGTTTTTACCAGCTCTGTGCGGTGAAGTGTTTTGGTCTGCCGGCATATTGTCCGCTTTGGGTACGTATAATAATATTATTAACAATTTAAAACAATACGTCGCACGTTCGTATGGGTTTTGTATGTAGGATTGTAGGTGTATGTATGTTTTACCGATATCGTCTCATCAATATCTATTTACAAATATAGTATAATATATACAATATAATAACATACAGGGGCCACGTTGAGTGTGATCATCGAATTGGACCAGGCTACTAGCGTTATTTTGAGCTGTTGCATTGCAGTTTTCTACACCATTTTCGGAGGACTAGCCAGCGTCGCTTACACGGATGTCATTCAACTGTTCGCCATATTCATAGGACTGGTATGACACATCACCGCGATATATCAATATTTTATTTTAACATAAAACCATAACAATTTAGAATATATTCAATACCACAATAGCGCTCAAAGTTTTTGGTTTTATCCAACGAATGTGCTCTGAATTTAAAATACGATCTTCATAAAAAAAATTGTTTTTTGTTCATTGAATCGCTCATTAATCGAAAATGATTCTGTCGTTTGGGATCCATCTCGTGACCACTAGTGACTCTCAAATGATGGATAGAGTACAATTTTTAGTACTTTGTTTGTAGTTTCATATATCTTTAAAATTGACAGCCCTCCTCATGACAAAACTCCTGTACAAAAAGCTTTAAATCTATCTTTTCTATCAGATCAAAGACAAGCTGCTAATTTAAACTTAAAAGTAAACTTATCACATATGAGCTTGATTCCCCTTCGTTGCTTTCCAATTTAAATTAATTATCCTTTCTACATTCCCTATACTCTATAAACTATTTATTACGCTTTCCCGAGTTTTCTTTAACATGCCTTATGTAACTGGAAAATTAAGACCCCCATTTTACTTTTAGAATTTTTAAATTTTAAATTATTAGTAAATAAGTTACCTATATTGTTTACTTCATAAGTATATATTAACTACCTATTCTTGTTTTATTAGCCTTCAGCCTGTAGATTAATAAAATAAATAATAAATATAATAATATAAATACGAAATATTGCCCGTATATAATAATATACCTAATTTATAACTGTTATTTATTATTGTCATAGTGGTTGAGCGTGCCGTTTGCGTGGTATAACAAGAAAGTAGACTTTAACCAGCCTGGTTTGGATTTGATCGGCGAGATCAAGGGAAAGGATTTCTTAAGCTACATAGATTACGCGTTGCTGTTGGTGTTTGGTGGAATTCCATGGCAGGTCTATTTCCAGAGGGTGTTATCCAGTAAATCTGCTGCACAAGCTCAGATACTCTCATTCGTCGCTGCTTTTGGATGCTTCATCATGGCAATACCACCGGTCATTATTGGAATGGTAGCAAGGGCTACAGGTGTGTATAATATACGACTCAATTATACAGTATACATTGTATATATTATAATTCAGTAAACATTTAAATATCAGAATAGTTGATTGGGCCGTAGTCTGGGCTGTAGTGTTGATAAATGTTTATGCTGACGATTGATAAGACTGTATCGGTTCTAATCGCTAAACAATTTCTTCTCATCCGAACTAATAAAAAATATATATGTTTTATTTTGTATAAAATATCTACTTGATAATCAAAGTGTAGCGCAAAATCTTTCTTAAACAAAAACTAGGGTTGAATTAATCTTCAATTTTACACCAACTAGAACAGTTCAAATTTCATCAAGTTCAAGGGTTCAAAAAGTCCGAGAACCCATATAACTAAAACACAATTAGTTCAAAAAGATAACTTTATCTGTCCCTTGTATTTCGCACTAATTTACCTTTTTCGTATAATATAGTAGTAAAATCGAACAGACGACCTTTCGGTACCTAGCATTTAAATTTAAATTCGTACTCATCGCAGAATTCGAACACCTAATCATAGATAACGCGTGAGATATATTTCCTTGTTTATTATCGTCGTACCGCCATGAGACATCACATAGAAGAGAATATTACTTTTTACATTATTCAATCGTTTTGTTTACCTTATAATAACATAATTATAAACAAAAATATAAAAACAATAATCATTATAATATAATGGTTTGACATATTATGCAACTAGACCGGAGAGCTAGTCGTTATATAATATAAAGTAGTGAGACGTGCATTACATTTTTATTCACGTAACAGATTGGAATCAGACAAAATACGAAGGACCGATGCCAATGACTCAGAAGGAAACTAGCATGGTGTTACCAATGGTTATGCAGTATCTTACTCCAGATTGGGTGGCGTTCTTCGCATTGGGCGCGATTTCTGCAGCTATAATGTCTTCGGCCGATTCCAGCGTTCTTTCAGCCAGTTCTATGTTTGCGCGAAACATCTATCGAATGTTATTACGACAAAGCGTGAGTTTTGCATACACTTATTTTCAATATAAACATTTACATTTTAAAAGCACAGATTTACACACTACACAATATATTAAATCGTATATTGCTTCGTGGAATTCCTGCGTAACAGTATAATATTATAATAATATAACGAATACCGTTCGAACTCTGAACCGAATACGTGGCGAGTATAGGTACCAATACATATTTTTGCAGCAAATTTTGAATGTCACTTGCGTACTAATATTATGAGTAGATATAAATATAAAATATGTTGATATTAATACCAGGTACCAGGTATATCTATTACAATTTACGAATTATACGCTTTGAGTTCGGCTTAAACTTTTTCTTCGGGTGGATAGGTTATACACATACTTATATGCAATATTAAATTCAAAGGTGGGCAAGTTAATCAAAAAATTAACTGCGGCAAGTTTAGTTAATTCAATTAAATTGCTTTCAGTTAAAGTTAAGATAGAAAATAAAATTAATTTACCTATCTCGATTAAAAAAAAGTTAATTTTTTTCAAAGTACAATATTTTTAAGTCATAAACTGCCATAGTATTTGGTATACACATCAATTTACCAAGGCGTTTAACACGCTGTGTAAAAAATTAGATTATTATAATATATAGTTTGAAAATAAATGACCAAAATCGAAAAGAGTCGACAAACAAGTATTGTGTAGTTGATTACGCATGAATCGAAAAGAAAATTAACTTAACTGCACGACTATGATAATTAACTATAAAAAGCTAAGTTACAACAATAAACATTTAAACTGAATAAGTTAATAAGTTAAAAACAAAAATAATTAACTATTCAAGTTAAAAAGTTAAAAAAAAAAATTAACTTTTTAATAAGTTAATGCCCACCTTTGATTAAAATATATCTAAATGTATGTTTATATTAAACGTTTTTTAACCGTTTTAGGCATCAGAAATGGAGATTGTCTGGGTCATGCGATTATCCATCGTAGTCGTCGCCTTTTCCGCTACGACTATGGCAATTACAATCCCGTCCATTTACGGCCTGTGGTCCATGTGTTCTGACCTAGTTTACGTTATCCTATTCCCACAGTTAACTATGGTAGTTCATTTCAAACACTATTGCAATACATACGGATCACTAGCCGCGTACATAGTCGCATTTTACATACGAATGGCTGGCGGCGAACCTCTGTTGGGCTTGCGACCAATGATACACTTTCCCGGATGGGACGGTGAAAAACAACTGTTCCCGTTCCGGACCACAGCTATGCTCTGTTCGTTGTTTACGCTGGTATTCGTCTCTTGGTTTACAAAGTGAGTATTACTATACTATGTGCAAAGTTTTACCCATATTATTATTGATATTCTATCGTTCAAGTTGATGCTCCCAATATAATATGCATGCTCAGTGCTATACCTACATAATTTATGGCGCGGGACAAGCGTGTACCCAGGGGGATATGGGGCTTTAGCGAGAATAATAAAAGATCCACATTCAAAACATTTTTCAAAATTAAATAATATATATTATATTAAAAATCATTTTGAAAAAGTTTGAAAACCCATTTTTATCACGGTAAAACCAAAATTTGTAAACCCGATATGCATATTTTCAACTAATCAATAAAAACGTAAAATATTTGACTGGTGACAATATATTGACAAATAACACAGATAGAGGGGAAAACTCTTTAAATTTAATTACGCATTCAAATTATGAAAAAAACATCCAAAATTTTGTATATGAATTCTCCGTACTTTAAACCGTATCGGTGCGTTACTCTGTTCATTGTATCCAACATTCCGCATTCGCAGGTGGCTGTTTATCAATGGTAAGCTGGCACCGCATTACGACTGGTTCCATTGCGTGGTGAACATACCGGAGGACGCGATGCGAGTTGGAGAGCCGCACGAGGGTGAACAGATGACCACGCTCACGTCGGGTAAGATTGGGGGAAATAATAATCGTTTTTATTGTCAAGGATTCGCATTTTATTTATGCGCTGGTCGCTTTGTAGGTCCGATGGGGGCGCAGTACGGCGCCGCCGTGACCACCGGTCTGGTCGGCAAAGACGAGAGGAACGGCAGAATCAACCCGGCACTGGACATCAATGACGATGAAGCGACTACCGCGGTTCAGAGGAAAGCCAGCGTCGTGGGAAAGGTGTACAAGCAGGGGTACGAACAGACGACCACCGGGTTTTGAGTAGGTCGTATCTAGCGCGGCCCAGTTCTGATAGGATCACGAGAATTATCGTAGTAGCCCTCTATTCGTAACATATTGTAACCGAAACCCCTTAAGTCTAATACAAAAATATTACCTATTTATTCAAAACATTGGGCCGAACTCAACACGTTTGGGTATGAAAACATTTTTTTTTAAATATGGATATCATACGATTGAGCGCATTCGTACTTTTTATGTGTACCTATCATTTCGAGTACTGCACTGAGTATACGTCAAATAATTATTAGCTTTTGACACTAGTTGAACAGCACTAGGTTGAGCACAATGTCGTTTACAAAGTTGCAATATTTACGTTAAAAAAAACTTCAATACATATCAATTATATAAGAACCAAGACTGTTGTATGATATTATAACGATATCTTATAATACAAAAAAAACATTAGGTTGAGCACAATGTTGTTTACAAAGTTGCGATAGTTACGTTAAAAAAAACTTTAATATATATCAAGTACCTATAAGACTGTTGTATGAAATTATAACGATCTCTAATAATACAAAAAATAGTATAAGCTGTTTCAGCTTTAAATCCACAGAAACGTGAAATGAAACTGTTTAGTTACTTTAAACTAAATAATTATAAATACTTTAAATTCAATAATCAAAGAACATTAATAAAAATATTTATAAAAAGGTAATATAGGTAAAAACTTTTTTTATTTAAATCAAAAAATTTATAATTGATAACTATTTGCTTGAAATATTACTTATTTCATAACAAATCTGTAGTGTGCTAATACAAATAATATTACATGTTATATTATATTTATGATTTCCAAAGTGAATCACTACAAGATTAGATACCAACAAACACAATATAAATTCACATTATTATTTAAGAATGTGTTTTTACAGTCGTCAGTCACTTACGATTTACGTTTCGATCATTGTGATGAAAAAAAAGAGTTTTATAATGTTTTGAAATTTTAAACAATTTAGCGTGCTCAATAATAGTGCATAAAGGCAGCTGGAAAATAAGAGCGTGCTCAATCGTATAATTTTACCGATGAATACAAGTATACAATGCTTGGGTACACAATACTCCTTGGAAAAATACTTTGGGGTACATTACGGGACTGATGACATATTACTGATTTAACTGTTTATTTGTTAAATTATCGCGTATTATATATTTTTATTTCAAACGATTTAGTTTTGATATGGGATGTTTATTCACTCGTCATAGATTTAAAACTAAAATTTTAATTTGATTTCTGTTATTTATTTCATTTTTTTTTAAATTAAATATTATATTGATTTGTATACAGTTAAGTAGTGTACCTAATACCGTCCTACACCCACCAACCGACATAGTATGAACGTATTGCATTAATGTGTACCCAATAATATGTATCGTTTTCATCATGTACTCAGTCATGTTCTAAATTGGTTGCTAAAAATTTGTTATGTACCCAAACGTGGTGTAACCCATACTATTATATTATAACTAAGTCCAATCCTGTGGTCCCAAACTGCTATTTATCCCTACGTGGTTTTGATCTTAGTGAAATTTTGTGGGCACTACAACACTTGCGTTTCTCACGTTCCGTGTTGTTTGACTGTTATTTAAAAATATAGAATTAGAAATTAATATTTTATCAGTATTAGAAAAAACTGTACCTGTCACACGTTTGAGATCTATAAGGTTATATTATATATTTTCAGTGTTGATTCTTCCAAAAAAAAATAATTAAAATAATACCTAATAATAAATGATAATAATTAAAATAATTATAAAGAATAGAATAAACACAATATATAGAATTATTAAATAAAAACGCCAATTTATAATTGTCTGTAGTTGGAATTAAATTAATTGGCATTTAAATTTAACAATATAAATTTATATTACACTATAATATTAATGGTTTTTTAGTACTAGTATTTTAGAAACTCGAATATGTTAATTAATTAATTGATTAAAGTTGTTAATGTGATTGTTGAGCTTTTTTAAAAACGTTTAAATTTAATCAGAGATTTTATGTGCTTTTATGTCTATTTTTAAGCATAAAACTTAAAATTCCACTATTATTGTTATTATCGGGAATTTGTTAAAGGACTTGTACAATGATACATATCATTTTATCTTACTGTTAAGATTAACAATTACATATCATTATATGTATTCAATACATGACTGACCTTTAGGAAAATAGTAAAAAAAATTACATTTTAGAATTATTACATCTTTTATAATTAATAATATTTTACTTGGTGATATTCGGTCGGTTTAAATGTTCATCACAACATTATATAATTAAATAATTTTACTGTTGTTTGACTTTGAAATGTTGAATTAAGCCAAATTAGATGAACTAGTTCATAGTTGAAAGCGACCGATTTCTCAAATCGAGAATTTACATTACAATTTTAAGTACCTAAACATAAAACATATCAGCACACGACAAAACATTTTGTTATACGGCAGTTAAAAAATATCTTAAGTCCAGCGATTTGTATTTTTTTTTTTTTTAGTTAAAAATATACAAAATAATCATACATACTTAAATATATATTATAATACTATGTATAATGTATATCCTTAAACAGACGATTTTAGCGTACTATTTACAAGCAAAAAAAAAAAGTTGTTATATAATATTATAATCATAATAGAATGAAATACAGAAGTAAAATGTATTTACAATGAAATTGTCTAATCGATATGTAGTTATAAGTAGTATAATAAAATTTATGTCATGTTAAAAGCCGATGTTCTTACTGTAATGCGTTGATTAAAAATTGCGGAACATCACAAACTACTTAATTTCATTAAATGCTATAAATATGTAACATTTTTTTTTTTTATGGCTGATAAAAATTATTCCTTTAAACAGTCTAGTGACATTGGTAGACTAGATGGTGAATTCCATCTATGTACGCACACTACCATTCGTGGTACCAGTCAGAATTTACTCAGCCGTATACAGGTTGCGGCTGTGATTCGGACTGCGGAGCCGCAAATTCATCAAATCGTATTTGCGTCGGCTGTTGTGCTTGCGACCCGTAGCCCGCTGATTGTGTTTGTGTACTAGACTGGCCCGGTTTCGGCGTCAAATAACCACCGGAAGGCTGTGACGGCGACCCGTTCGGTTGCGGCGACGGCTGGAAGTTCAAGTTCCGTCCGTTCGATGACGCTATCGAAGGTGAGATCGCAGACGCGCTGTAAGTTTGCGTTGGCGAAGACGTCGTAAACGTCGGCAAAGGCGATTGCGTCGGCCCGCTGTATGGGAATTGTGACTGGGGATTGGCTTGTGAGGTCGGCGTTGCGAACGGTATTGATGGGGGGTTATAATTGTACCCTCCTGCCCCTGATGTCTGTTGTGGTTTGAATTGTACCTGAGTAATCTGAATTTGAGTTGGACTGTAACTGTACCCTGACTGAGACGGCTGCGGTCTTGGTGTACTCGTTGCAGGAACACCGGTATAAATATAACTGCCCTGTGGTCGTGGTTGGGCTTGCGGCTTGGGAGGGTTATAATTGTTTGACGGAGGGGAAGTTTGAGGCTGCTGTGGTATGCCATATGAGGGTTGAGGTGGCGATGATGAGGGGGGTTTTGCATTATTTTGTTGTGTGGCTGGTTGCGGTGGGTTGTATGAATAACCAACTTGCTGTGGTACATTTTGAGGTTGCGTTTGAGATGTAGTGTAGGTAAAACTAGGCTGCTTGGGTTGTTGTGGCGGTTGTGGCTGTTGATTTGGTCTTGGAGTTGGTTGGTTGTAAGAATAACCTTGAAATTGATTATTTTGTTGCTGAACAGCGGGAGGGCTATAAGAATACCCATTTTGATTCCCCAATAGTTGATTTGGTGTGTTAAACGATTGTGATGGTATCCCAAAACTGATCGACTGTACTACAGTTGGTTGATTAGATTGAGGAATATTAGTATTGGATGGTTTTGGACTTCCGTAATTTTGTTGAGGAGCTATAGTACTTAGTACTGGGGCACCATATGATGCTGGAGGCTGAGAAGGCTGTGGCTGTGGAAGTGGTTGTTGAGGCAATCCATAATTTGGTTGTGGTTGAGGTGATGGTTGTTGCTGCTGTGGATGGTTACAGTTTGGTGAGAGTTGTGGTATTGGCTGTTGCGATGGTGGAGGTCCATAACTTGGCTGAGGTTGTGGCAAGGGTTGCTGTTGCTGAGGGGGACTATAACTTGGTTGTGGTAACGGTTGTTGTTGCTGAGGTGGACTATAACTTGGTCGGGATTGTGGCAATGGTTGTTGTTGTTGAGGAGGTGGTCCATAATTGGGCCGGGGCTGTGGTGATGGTTGTGGTTGTGGTTGTGGTGGGCCATAATTCGATTGTGGTTGTTGCTGTTGAGGTGGTGGTCCATAACTTGGCTGTGGCAACGGTTGGGGTTGTTGTGGTGGTGAACCATAATTTGTCTGTGGCGGTTGCTGCAATGGAGGACTATAACTTGGCTGTGATTGTGGTAATTGCTGTTGTGGTTGTTGTGGTGGTCCATAACTTGGCTGAGGCTGAGGCGATGGTTGTTGTGGTGGAGGCCCATAATTTGGCTGAGGTTGTTGTGGTGGTGTTGGTGGTCCATAGCTTGACTGAGGTTGTTGCTGTGGTGTTGGAGGTCCATAGCTTGACTGAGGTTGTTGCTGTGGTGTTGGAGGTCCATAGCTTGACTGAGGTTGTTGCTGTGGTGTTGGAGGTCCATAGCTTGACTGAGGTTGTGGCAATGGTTGTTGTTGTAGAGGAGGTCCATAATTAGATTGTGGTTGGGGTTGTGACACTGGTTGTTGTTGTTGAGGAGGTCCATAATTCGACTGTGGTTGAGGTTGTTGTGGAGGAGGACTATAACTTTGCTGAAATTGTGGTGTGTTGTAACTTTGCTGTGGTCGTTGCTGTGGCTGCTGTTGTTGTGGTGGTCCATAACTAGGCTGAGGCTGTGGTGATGGTTGTTGTTGTGGAGGTCCATAACTTGGCTGTGGTTGTGGTTGCTGTTGTTGTGGTGGAGGTCCATAACTTGGCTGACTTTGTGGTATTGGTTGTTGTGGCTGTGGTTGTGTTGGTGTTCCATAGCTCGGTTGGGGTTGTGATGAAGGTTGCTGTTGTTGTGTTGGTGTTCCATAGCTTGGTTGTGGTTGTGTTGATGGTTGCTGTTGTTGTGGTGGTAAGTAACCTTGTTGAGGTCGCTGTTGTGACTGTTGTGGCTGTTGTTGTGGTTGTTGTGGAGCATTATACCCTTGTATTATCCTTTGTATTTGAGCACTATAGCTTTGCTGTGGTTGAGGTTGTGATGAGGCATACACCTGTTGTAATTGTGGTTGGTTATTATAATCTTGTTGAGATTTTTGTTGAGGCTGTCCAAAATTCTGTAATAATTGAAACTGTGCTTGGGAAGAATCACCTTGGATGTCTTCTGCGTTAAAACTGTCAAAATCAAAAGATTGTCCATTTCCAGATGTACTAGATGGAGTATACAATGATGATATGCTAACCGTTGGTTGACTTTGAAAGGGAGTTTGAAGTAATTGAGAATACGATGATACTGAAAAAAATATAAACACATTTTTTATAAGTTATATGTAATACAACGTTTTTTATTTTTATAAAATCAAGGATCCAAATTCTTAAAAATAACTGGATTCATATGTTAAGAAGTATTGGGTTAATCGAAAAAACTGATATACAATTGGTTTTACATATTACAACAATTCTAAAGTGATACACAAAAGATAAATTAAAATGTATAGTATCTACCTATAAAAAGTGATAAGGACATTAGGTATTTATTTAATTACAATTGTAGAAAACCATGGATTTTGGTAAAAAACGATTATTGTTCTTAAGATGTCCATACTAATACTAAAACCATTTGCTTTTACTGTAAATATTATGTTAGTTGAAAACATTTTTTATAGACTGTTGAGGAAATTTCGCATAAGTAAATTGTATTGACATAACAAATTTCTTGTCTTCAACGAGGAAAAAAAGATAGTAACTAGGTAATTATTTTGAGAATGAACTAGAAAAATAAAATAAAAATTGAGAAAAAACTGGAATTTTTACGCAAAATCGATTTTGATTTTTGGTGAACCTATAAAACAAATGACCATAGATACATGAAATTTTGATTGAATGTTTATATTAGCATTTTCTATACACCATACAATTTTAAAAATATTTTTACTTGTTTTAAGCTGTTTACGGACATTTTTAATTTTCAATTTTTGCTATAAATATCAATAAAATGTTATTTGTTGGGTCAAAAAGCGTGAAAATTTAATAGGCTCCTAATATATTTTTACAATGACGTTGGAAAATATTAAAAATATAAAGTCACAATTTTTTTTTCTGTAAGCATTAAAAGTTTGAATTTTGACAAAATACGTAAAAATCTAGAAAATGTGCAAATTATTTTGAGCAAGAAATTCATAAAAATGTTACTTTTTCAATCTAAGATTTTAAAACTTAATTTAAGATTCCTCATAAGTTTTTCTATCTTTATCAACAAAAAAACATGTCTACCTGAAAGACAATTAAAATTTTTACTACATTGGATATTCACTCGATTTCTCATGTAGTGGTTTTATTATTTTGCTGTAATTCAAAAACGAATAACTGTAGATTAGATACTTGAAATTTACACCATATGTTTATTTTATCAATTCCTATGATTGATAACACTTTCAAAATATTTGACTCATTTTGAGCTGTTTACGGACATTTTCAATTTTCAATTTTTTTTAGTTTTTTTTTATAAATGTCGGGTCAAAAATCGTGAAAATTGAATACAAGGCTCCTGATTTATTGTTATAATAGCAGTTGAAAAATATTAAAAGTGCATAGGCACACATTTTTTTTATAAGCATTTAAAGTTTAAATTTTGAGAAAATGTATCAAATTTAAAATTTAAAAATGGTTTTGTATTTAAAAATTAATAAAACATTCAACTTGTATAGCTAAGGATTGAACATTTAAAACAAGGTTCCACGTAAATAAGTAAATAAATTAATTTATTCACAATAATATCATCAAATATACTTAGTAATATATTATAGACTGACTGACCGTCTTCGCTCAGAATCGTTTTTCGTATATAATGATATTATATCATTAAATTTAAATTTAACATAATCCATTACAAAGACCCACCAGTAACCTACTGTTCAGCTAAGCGACAACTACTTCCGTACCTTTTTTAATCATTAATTTTTGTTGAACGTCGAAACCATTTTAAATAATTTTGCTATTTAAATTAAAGGTACCAATATAATTATTGGTGTTTTATATTTTAAATCATATACCTGAGGATTAATTTAGAAAAGGTAAATTTTAGCATTACTGAAGCATTTTTTTTAACATAATAAGTAGTTGAACGATTTATTATTATTGAAATTAACATGATTGTTATCTAGGTTTTATGGATAATGAAACACGAATGAATTATTAGCTACATCAATTACTGTAAGTGTTACGTATAAATTTATGTTTAATATAATCGTTTTTGTATATTGTTGGTAATGATTTAAGCTCGATTGTTTGAACATAAATAATTTAAAAACTACACCTTTACGTTAATAAGTAAGTTACGAAACTCAAAGAAAACGGAAAAAATAATAATACACATGAATAAATTATTATACGTTCATTTTGTGCAGATCGTCTCACGGTGTTTGCACTTTTGTTTTCCTCGGTAGAATACCGTGAAGTTACCATGATCCCCTTCTCCTCCACCCAAATACACTTGAATTATTCCATAGACGGCGGAACACAACTGGGAAATATTAACAATCACTATAGCAAGTGTAGTGTTGTTCTCACGTAACGACATTAATTATTCAGAGCCTATGCAGAGGCGCTTATATTATACACTCGCAATATATAATAAATTTTATTATTATATTTTCAATTTTGTATTTGTATAAAATGTATAATATATGTATGTTTGTAATATTGGTTTTTTTTTAACACTAAAGGACTGCGTGTTTTTCACTGCGAACAATATAATACGCTTCTTTATGAAACGGCGATTGAATGAAATCATACTTATAAGTTATAAGTATAATATATTATATAGGTACGTCAGTTGTATGTGTATACATAATATATTATATTATATATATTTTATTACTCGAACGCGAGCAGAGCACACGAGGGAATTCACGGGTATTCACGCGGAAAAAAAATCATATTCTTAATGAATAATATATTGACGCACGCACGATGAACATAATATTATAATGTACGCGTATAACACGGAAACCATTAGTCCAGCAGAAACTAGTGGTGAATAAGCGGCAGAGCAAAAGATGAAAGAAAAATATTATAAAAGACAGATATGAAAACGAGTAGTATATAATAGTAGGTTTTTCGAGTAGTAAGTGGGCACTCTGGACTAGTACACGATGACGGAATAATAAATATCGTATGGACGTACATGAGCTTTCAATTTAATGTGTAAATAAAAGAAACAGATTTAGATTGATGATTAGTTTTGATTTGTTGTCAAAACATTTTGTTCATACAAAATTAATTTTATCTTCCATAATATTTTCCAGGAAAATAGTGTTTATTTATATGGTATAAAATGAGCTAAACCTATCATTGGTTGTACTTATGCCGGAACATCAGTCAATACAGTAGTGAAGTCAACCGGTCAGTTGTACCTTTCAATAAAAAACTGTTGTTTGAGTCTGACAAGAAAATAATAAATGTTAGGAATAATAATATTAATTATTATATTATTTTAATATCATTACGAGTTACGACAACGTCAGTAGTAGACAATGGTTGTTCGTCAATGAACAAAAATTACGTTGTCGTAGATGAATGAGAAAAAATCTAAAAATATGAAATATTGCATCGAAATTTGATGATCGAATTTAAAGTAATTTATAATCTCAAATTGTCTAAGCCGCTTAGCTATAATACGTAACAATAATATTATACCACTTGAGACGGATCCGCCTGTGGAGAATCGTCCATCGTTGTGCAATCATATAAATGTAGGTATAATAATATAGAATAATTTTAAACCCACCAACGTGAAAATTAGTTTTCAAGGAGTTCTAAATTATAATAGTGTTTTTACACTTCCTTGCTCCTTGGATGTACCTAAAATATTGATTAGACGTGATTAAATCACAGACTTCTAAACTACACTAGATAAGGAACTCCTATAAAATTTACATTGTTACAAATGAAGCTCAGCTGTGGACGGCCGCCATTTTGTTGGTTGGCAAAACATTTCATTTATTATACAAAATGTATTAGGAATAATATTTTTTTTAATGGTCAAATAAAATAGTAAATGTAAAATGACTTATATAAAATATATATTTTTTTTTTTTTTAAACAAGTTTCGAAATAATAAAATACGATACAAAATAAATCATAATATCATCTTATTTGTCATATGAAATACCATACAATTGCCAACCAACCTTGAAGCTTCAATTCATGGCAGGAGTTCGCTATCTAGAACTATATAGAAATCTGTGGATTAAATGTATCTATCAAAATGATAACGACCTATCAAAAATCAATGTTTTTTAGTTAATTTCAAATGTTAAACTATTTATTTGTATTTATTTTTATTTATACAATTTAGTAATTTAGTTAAAATAACTCTATAGATTATTTATATGTACCAAAAGTCCATTACATAAATATAGTAATGATTACAAGTAGAACAACCGCATTTATGTATTTTCAATTGTATCGTCCGTTATACGTTATAGGCTTATAGCGCGTTTTTGACTTGTATATTTATATATCATGATACAAATGAAAACCACAGATGGACAAATTTATCACTAATACACCTATAAATAATTTAATTTTTTTATTTTGTACTGTATTTGTGATAAGTAGTATAATCATTTAATATTTTTATTTTATTTCAAATTATATATTATAATTTATAATAAACCTATACAATAATTTTAAAAAAAACGCTGTCGTCAGCGTGCGATGAGAGGTGATAAAACTTTCAAAAAAAGGTATTGTGAGCTCAAAAAAATATATTTTTCAATGTTTATAATTTTAGTTATTAAAAATATATTGCTAAGTTTGAATTGTCCTTTTTTACGTATCTACTTTGGGCTATTTTGTATTAATTTTTCTATACAAAATAAAGTCTGTGTACTTGTCAATACGAAAATTATGCTGTTGTCATCACAACAGTAAGTTTTGTATATAAGGTTTTTTTACTAAAATATTTTCTATAATAATTGTAATTTGCATTACATGTACGATATACCTATATTAGTTTTCTATAGCACATTGTTATTATGAACTTTTTGATATCTTTGGACAAAAATATTCAGTAAGATTTCGTATAAAAGTTAGTGCTATCTAATACCTTAGTAAATAAATTGAGCAATCCACATTTTATGGGTATCGACTAAACTTTGACTATTGAAAAAATTAAAATGGTTAAAATTGTAATTTCAAATTAAATCTTATAATAAGCTAATTAATTATCTAACAAAATATCAAATAATTATTTGTAATCGTTTGTCGACAGCCAAAGTTCAAATTCTGATTTTGTCCGTTTAATTTTTGAACGGAATAAATATTATTAGTCACTTGGCAGGCTCGAAAATCAAATTATTTAGTTCGTTTCACCGTTATAATAATAATACGTGCAATGTGCATTGTGAATAAATTATTCGGCTTTGTGTGCGAATCGATCCGCTTCGCGGCCGGTAGTTGAATTTATTTATCGCTCGATAATCTTTCCGTATCCTATAATAGCGAATACGTAGGTACTGCGATGATGCCACTATGATATTGTATCGCCTGTTATGGCCATAATAATAATAATATTATTATTATGCCGACAATTTATCGCGTTTCGACTCTCTACCGAAAAATGCGTAGGTGCCTACGGGTATTATATATTACCATAATTTACATTATTATAATCGGCGATAATATTTGCCTTCCGACCGCGTCGGACGTTACATATAGTATGTTATAATAATAAGTATTATAAACAGCACCTCTCTCGGGCGACGGACCGTGACGCGCCGATCGGCGGCGTGTGACCCGCACAGACGTCCAGACGACGCGTCACTCGGAGTATTGCACGCGGCGGCGGAAACGCGACGGTCAGTTTCCGGCAATTGAATTTTTCGGCGGCGGTGGCTGCGTCTTTCCGGTCCCCGATGCACATTGTTATTGTTTCGTAAGACCAATTATTATCATTATCTGGCGGGTCGGCTTCGTGTCGCCGCCGCAGCGTATTCCGCACATTATTGTCGTGTTTATAGCCAGTTCACACACTAAACGAATGTAGGAAGTGACGCGGCGACGTAGCGATCCGTCCCGTGTCAAATCGTACCGTTCTCACACCGCATAATATACATTTGCACTGTTATATATAGGTAATGCGTATTTAGAGATATCATAGGTAGATGACGTGTATAGGTGTATCTGGTATAATATATTACGTAGGTACGTGGAAACGCACAACGCCACCGTGGCTGTTGTCGCCGCTGTCGTGACGTCTATTGTCCGTGAAATGTGGCTAATAAATGGCTATGCACATTATACACGTTATTGTCACGATGTCATTTGTCCGCGAACGCGAAGATTACATAGGTATTATTATTATTATTATTATAACTAAGGTGTTATAATTTATCAGGCGTTATTACTTATTATAATACGTATCTCCACGCCTCACGCATTGCGGCGCAGTACGTCCCCGGAATTGGAAAGTCTGTGCACGCTCGTCTTATCGCGCACTGAAATTGGGAAATTAATGGCTTTTAAGTACGGCAGACCAATATATAATGATATGTTCCTGTGGACCACAGTTTCAAACATCAAAAACCGTTTCAAAATCCAGTAGGTTTGTAAACGTCTTTAAAATTGTTCTAAATCTCTCAATTCAATTTTGACTATCGTAAAAAAAAATGTAAATAGGTCACGGTTCATTTTCAACGCCGAAACACGGTAGGCAAATTACTCGTTATATCTTTTTGACTTTACCACTGTTTTTAGCTTTTAAATAATTGTAAAGTTGTATGTGCTTGGGTTTCTAATAAAATAATAAAGCCATACAAATGTAATCATGAAGGTACATTTTCATTCGCAGGTACCTACATCTAATTCAATAAATAAAAATAAATATCATCTTAAACCGATTTTATTTTCCCAAATCCAAACCAAGGTGAGATTTTCTCCAACATCTAAAATCTAAATGAATCAAATAGTTAAAAACATTAACCTATTCAGTCAATACGAACTGACGTGTTGTGGTTTTTAATTTTTTTCAAGCCATGCGACAAAACAAAGTTGAAATAGTTATTTTGAAATTATCGAAAATTAATTTTAGTTTTTTGAATTTCGTGAATTTTTTTGAATTTTGAATTTCTTTGGTAAATATATCTTTTTATTTAAATTAAAATAATAACTGAGGATTAAATACACGTACCTATCTAAGTTTCAAAGAACCGACTAAAAGTATACATTTCTCAACCCATTGTAACTTTCCAATTCAGCAGAGACATATAATATTGTGATAGTAACACATCGTGATACGCGTGTTATATATTATTATTATAATGCATTCCATTAGAACGAGAAAATCAATTTTGTCATCAATCAAGCGGTATATAGGTAGGTACGGAGAAAATAATTGGAGATGATTTGTATTTTTCCCATCGAATGTTTGTTATAATATTCATTGATGATGCTAATGTGCTCTAATAATATTAACAATTTATTTCCGCTGTAAACGTGAGCTTTCAGTTATTGTTTTATACACAATCGGATTTACGACCTATATTGTGTCAATCACAATTCACAACAATAATTAATTCAGCTATTAATCAACATTTTGCATAAACCTACATATTACGATAGATATAAATTATATTATATTTTAGCTACATGTTTTTAGCGTATGACGGTATAGTACCACTGGTGCAGTCACGTTGAATATAAATGCAACATCATAATAATATTAACATTATATTATTTACATAATTTTTAAACGATTATCGTTGTCAATATTGAATATAAATTGCATTCATGTAAATATTAATTCAGTTTCGGTCATTACCAGCTAATCTATTAACATAAATTGCACAGTTACAATTTAATCTTACAATTTTCTAAGTGCATACAAGAAAATAAAATCCATAGTATAATTTATATTAAAGAAAACACCTCAATAACATAAACTAAGAAATAAAATTGGAATTTCTAATCGATTATTAATAAAATGATAGTAATTTAATTTTTTTAGAACGAGTTATTTAATATAAAATTTAAATGTAAGGTTTTAATAAAAAATCTGTTGAATTTTCTTTTGAGAGAGATGAGAAATTCGATTGTTAGGCAGATTTTTAAACAGTTTTAGTATGTGTACTCACCATCACGTTTGTTCGGTAAAACAGCTAAAGCCATGTTCAAGAAGACCGCACAAGCCGTTGCCAACAAATACGCCCTCATCTATAAAAAAATAAAATTCGATTTAGCAGAAATGAATATGTCCAAATAAAAACTCAAATAATTTGGTACACTCATATCATTCAATAATTATTTTTAACCGCTTTTATAAAATTTGGTACCATTTTCATGAATACTATATATTATATAAGCACCTTTCTATAATGTAAGCTTATAATTTAATATTTATCAATTGTTTATTTAAACATCATGCTAATGCGAGTAATGAGTATCTATCGTTCTGCATTTGTATGCCAAGCAGACCAATTTATTAAAACAACGAGTCTTGATATTCATTTTATTTTTGAACAATAATAATCATACTTCATTTTAATATTTTCATTTAAAGTGCAATTTCACAAGAAAGGCTGATATTCGATTAAATGTGAACGTGAGTTACTGAAAATAAAAGCGCTTATATCTCACCTCCTGTTGTTTGATTATATAAAACTTGGATTAAAAAAAAAAACCTAAAACGGTACTGATTCAAATTATTTATTGGACCGTATACAGAAATTATGATATAATCCACAGATTATCCGTTTTCGAACGTTCTGTTGTGGTGCAGTAAGCCACGAGAATCGTACTAAAAATATTTAGTAATGCAATTATGTTGTCAAATATTTAATTTATGTATTAGTTTCGAGTTAAATTAAAATATTGTTAGGACATATAATTTTTTTTTTTGGCTAAATGTCACTGATCAAATTACAGTGTTAACTATACAATAAATCAACAAAATAATAGGTAATGACGTATGAGTAATAATGAGCTGATTGTATATTACGATATATGTCTATATAGGAGGTTAAGTACTTCAAAAATAACATAAGTCATCTGAAGAAAATATAAAACAATTAGTTCATTCATTTTCTACTTCAATTTAATTAAAAAACTCATAACTCATAAAATAATATAATATAAAGGCACTATAAATGTAAATAAATCACTTTATATCATACATGTAAGTGGAGGTAGTATAAGAGCGTTGGAGTAATTTTTTATTTATTAAATTAAATACGAGTATGTTGAATATAATTAATTATTTTGTTATGAATGCATCATAATGAATTTTCACCTTTCTCTTTTAGCCAATTTTTGAATAAATTTCTGATGAATGATGATTATGTATACATTAGGTATATCGATAAATAAATTTTTCCAATTTGAAAATACGCCTTTGACTTATATTATATTTCAGTGTAGAAGTATGTAAAATATAATGATAAATTAATAAAACATTTTTAAATAACTAATTTTCTGCGGGCATTTACCTCTAATCTAATAGATTAGATTTTTAATTTGAAAATCATTTTTCATTTGAAATTACATTTGCTGCAAACACAAAACAATATACGAAAGCAAATTGGTTGAGAAAATTACTGCTCCTTGAATAAGAGTAAAATATTTTTTGGCTGTAAACTAATAATAATTCATATTTTAAACATTCATCAAAAAAGTCTTATAAATTGATAAATTATACTATATTTAAATCTTATAAAAATAACCTAGGCATCTAAGGTTCTAAGATCGATAAAAAAAAACTTTGAACCTTACAAAAACCATCAATAGGGAATCATTTTTAAGTTAGTTATGTAAGTATAAAATATATTGTGATGGCAGGTTTAATAATGTAAGGCTGAACTTAAAGTACTTGTATACTTACTGTAATCGTCTAATCCAAATTACTATCAAGAATCCTTTAGGTTATCCTTGGTTCACATTAAGTCTATTTAAACTTCGTAGGCGCAAAAACAAAACGAAAATCAAACAATCATAAAAATACAGAATAACGGTACGTATTGTACGTATTTTAATTTTATCGTTATCGTTACGACACTGGGCAAACGGTGAGCGCAAGAATGAAAATGAATGAAAAAACAACGAAAAAACCATCAAACGATTTTGGACGGCAGAGAGAATCCGACGATTTTCGATCCCGACATGGTGACTACAGATGGATATTGGATGGGTGACGGTAGGCAATTCGTATTTTATACGAAGATTTTGCGAGGGACTAGAGGGAGAAGAAAGTGATTATGGTGGTGGTGACTGTAGCGGTGGCGGTGGTGGTGGTGGTGGCGACCTTGTTGGGAAAAACGCAGACTATAATATAGTTACCGAGTTACGTAATACAGTTTGTGATCATGTACATATATATATTATATTGCTGGAGAAATGTAGGTACCTGCTATAATTCATCCGGTCTGCACATCGCTATGTAATGAATTATGTTTTCCACACAATTACCTACTCACAGCACCTCCTGACCTCTAAGAGTGGGCGAGGGCCGTAGGGATACTCAGAGGTATAGTCACCCAGTTACAAGATACTAAGGAAAAAACTGTTTGTTTTTGATGGAAAAAAAATGATTTTTTTTTTAAGATAGAAATATAAACACGGTGAAATGTTTAAATGTTTTACGAGAGTTAGTTTTAATTTATTACAATGTGTTAGAACTTAGATTTAACAATCTTTTTTATATCCTATTTTTTTTTTTCACTTTTCCACTGCAGTATATTAGTTGTACCCATAATACCATTGATTTTATAGTATGATTAAAATCAATGCTAATACCTTAAGCTATTTACTTACCTACTAATTTTATAGGCTGTTTTTGTTCGTTACCCGTTATCAAAAATCGTTTAGCAGCATTCGACAAAAAAATTGACTTTTTCTTAAGTACCTAGCATCCATGACGTATATCTTAATCTAAAGTTTAGATTCTGAACTCAAGATAGTTGCAATGTACTATGATATAATATAACGTGTCCCAAATATGTCTGTTCCCGTTATTATACTATGAGTTTGATTATTATTATTTATTATACAGTATATTGGACTTGCCCGTGCTGTTCAAAATAAAATAAATAAATACTAAGAATTCGTTCACTTATAAATAGAGCTTTTTTCGTTTGTCGTCAAAATATTCAACCAAGGACCAGCGATGGTTTAAAAATTCTAGTCTTGTACGAATGCAATGCCATTGCAATTTAATTAAACAAAATGGACCGTACATTGTACGTATTATACGCCATGATGTAGCAAATATAAATTTAGAATATTGTACACATGTATATTGTATTCCTATATATTACAAAAACGGATATAAATTATGCATGATATAATATTTGTAAATTAAAATTAGTAATAAAATTAATTAATTTATAGGTAGGCTCCTTTACAGGAGATCTATATAGTTATATTTACTTCTATCATTGCAGATAGAACCGAATTTATTAGGTTTTAATTAACAAATGTCGGAACGGTCGCGGTGTAGGATGATAACTCCCCGTAACCATGTTATGGGTACTGTACACTTAGTAAAGTTCATCTTTATTGTGGCACCTATACGGTAATATAATAATCATGACGTGTACCTATCGATGGTGTACAATTGTGTAGTGACGAAAATGTAATGGTTTCGGGATTTATGTGTTATATACATACCTTTGGTACCTATATCAGGTAAGCATTATGAACAGTAGGTACAACGTAATAAAATAAAATAAATATTGGTTGATGATACGCCATGGAACTATTGCCCAATTGCTAATAATTGAATACGGAAAAAACGTTATGCATTACAATATTATTATGATTTATAATGTATAGTGCACGTCGATATCCCAAATAAGTACTGCAGTGCATATTATTAGCATAATAATACCTATAAGATATGATAGTCTTTCGTCGATTGCTATCATGCTTCACTGACTGCTACCAATTACCATATCTAAAATCCTAATTTCATTTGATGCTTATAATAATAATCAGGGCTTGAAACCGGTTACTGGTTTTTACCGAAAACCGGTAATTTCCCGGAATTTCGGGGAACCTATAATCGGTTACCGCTATTATAAACCTTTGGTACTCCCGGTTATCGGTTACCGGTAACCGTTAAAATTTTTCAGCTAACATAAAACGTCATGATAACGCAATATGTTTTAACCGGTTGAGAACCGATTACCGGTATTTATAAATACTGACTACCGTTACGTATGAACTATAATAATATTATGTTTAATTTATTTTAGCTACATAAATGATTATACGCTCGAAGATACTAATGGTATAATAAATAATAACTTCCTAAAACTATTCTTAAATCATATCATTATATCTTCGTTTTTTTCCCTAGTCTCAATTCTTGTAATAATAATTCAAATAATTGGTATTCTACATTTCTATTTCCTACCTACCTATAACGTGAAATATCGTTGGTTGGTAGTGAGTAATGACGGTACTCGATAGTCCCGTTCTCCCTCATCGTATATTGTACTAGGAAATCTAAAAATAGCTTGATTCCTATAACAACACGAATATTGTATTAAGAATACGGGTACAAAGGTGAAGTACAAATTTTCTTTTTAGAAAACCGGTATTCAATCGGTTACCGGTAATTGGTTACCGCTAACAACAGGACCGATATAAAACCAGTAACCGGTATCCAAAAATTTTTCGAAAAAACCGATTAAATTGATAACGGGTTCAAGCCCTAATAATAATTAATACCTACATAATAGTATTTACCATAAACTGTAAAGAACTGAAACAATAATTATACATTTTTTGCTACTGTCTGTACTTCACCGAAGAAACGTGCTAGGCAGTAGGTATATAAGAATTCATTTTTAACAATATGGCTAATGTCTTTAAAAAGAAGTCAGAGAAGAGATTGGCATTTTTATCGGTAATACCTAATATTAATAAATTAAATTCCGGTAAAAAGGTATCCAAATGCAAAAATATCCAGCCAAGTAATATCCACAGACAAAGTATTAAACAATAAAATTAAATATTCAAACATTTTGCTAAACTGAAAATATAGTAGCAAAACACATACGGATAATACGTGTTTATAGCTAGGTATACAGTATTCCCTTTGTGTTTTATCTAAAAACCCATTCCATCTCAAATAACTCTAAAAACCATAATTGCTAAATTTGAAATTGAATATTATATTTTGTCTTTTCTTAATATACCTACTTTCAATTAGAAAGAGAGACACGTGATAGCTGGCAGGCGCCTCTTTACTTCCCATTAGTTATGCATGCATGGTTATGATGATCTATTCCCCTCTTTGTAATATTTGTATTTATCAATCGAATAATCTATTCAATTTACTTGCCAGACAAATTATGGATAATTGTCCTTATTGTGCGCACCCATACATAAATATGACTGATATATATAGGTACACTGAGCGTACATCCATAATTTGTATAAGTATTCGAAATTCTTAGCGAACAAACATTATAAAATGTAATGTTTTCTATTGAGTCATAAACGACATAATGCGGCGTATAGCAACAAAAAAAATAGTCATCTCATGAAAAACGAAATGCAACGCTATACCTATATGATAATATTATGATATATTATATAGTGCAATATTTTAAGTCGTCTCAAGTATAATACGTCTGCGTATATAGCTTAGGTAATGAGTTTTTATTTTTTTAAAAGTATTTCCGGCTGTTCTCGTCGGTTTGCCCACACGCCGATATAATAATAAGTGAAAAGGTTTAGAGCATTCACCACGTGTCGTACAACACACGTTCTGCGCATTTAATTTTCAATTTTGGGACGCTTACCGTTATTCGCTGCGTGCGCATTATCTCCGCAGTTGCTGCCGATGGAAGACAAATTAATCTATTAGTGTACAAAAATACGGCGCAATTGCGCAACACTCTGTACACAACCACTGTGGGTACACGGGTATTGACCATCAAAATTACCCATTGCCTCGGTGTGTTCTATACCAAAGCCAGCACAAACCATAATATTATAATAACATTAAAATATGTACGCACATGCAGCGGTGGATTTGAGACAGGCCGCGATGAAATATTCATTTTTAATTTCCCGTCTTTTCAATAGGTATACTGCAGTTTCCGCCGCGGTGGTTCTGTTCACTTGCCCGCCGTCAATGTCATTTCCGTCTTGTACGATTTTTATTATGCGTTTTGATTTTTTTTATATTTTTCGCGCCGCAGACGATGGACATGACTTAACGACGCGATGACTGCAGCTGCTGAACACATTATCTATTATACGATTTTGGTACATGTTTTACTCCCGACGAACAACGTTTGAAATGTGAGCAGTACCATGAAGGCGCGTATTGTGGAATTGGTGAATCTCGATCGCCCATATATAAGGCCAAACTACAAATACCTTATTAATGAGCAGTTGAAACGTGTATAGTAAACGCATCTTATTGATGTATTATTATAAGCTTGTTAACAACCATCATCCAAGTTTCATATTTTAAATTCTGAGTGGGGTGATGAATTTATTGATTTTACAGTGTGTTATTATTTTTAAATTTACACGGTAAGACCGGAAGAGTATTCGAAACAATACTTCAAATTTCGACTACAGTATCTTGTTCAAAGGGAAAGTGAATCTGGTTGGTGCATTGGGGAGGTCAAAATGTAAAATTCTCAGTAATTTTCAAAAAGCGCCAGGAAAAACAAAAAAAATCAGGAATTTTTACGCAAAATCGATTTTGGTGTTTGGTATAATTCTAAAAAAAATGACCATAGACGTATGATATTTTCACTTAATGTTTATATTAGAATTTACTATTCAACATAAAATTATAAAAATATGAACTGTTTACGAACATTTACAGCTTTCAATTTTTTTAGTTTTATTTTTATGAATGTCAATAAAATTTTATATGTAGGGTAAAAAAGCTTGAAAATTGAATACAAGGCTCTTAATATATTGTAACAATGGCGTTTGAAAAATATTGAAAATACATACCTATTTTTTTTATTTTTTTATTATCATTTAAACTTCAAATGTTGACAAAATTTATCAAATTGAAAATTTACAAATTATTTAGTAATTAAAAATTTAAAAATGTTGAACTTTTATAGCTAAGGATTAAAAATTTAAAACAAAATTCCAAGTAAATAGGTTAAATATAAATTACTTTATTCACAATAATATCATCAATATTATACTTAGTAATATCATTTGCTGACTGACCATCTTCGCTCAGAATCATTTTTCTTATACAATGATATTATATCATTGAATTAAAATTTAACACAATCCATTTCAGTGACCCACTTGTAACCTACTGTACAGCATAGCGAAACTCACTTTCCCACCTTTTTTTTTTATCTTCATTGCAAGCATTTTTTAGAAAACTTGTAATAACCAATATTACTTTAGTCACGGAGTAATAATTGTCATTCATAAAATATAAATATATATAGAAGACTAGCTGCCCTATAATAATAATAATACAAATGTAAGTACTTACATAAATAATTTTTCTAATTAATTTTTGGTGATGATTAAGTCAAGTCAATTTCCAATTAAATCAAACCCACTATAAAGCTGACAACATATTTTGGTACTATAGGCATAATTACAATTTTGCTGGAAACAAGCCACTTATCAGTTGTCGCACGTTTTTATCAATATTATTTATCTATAACATATTAGATTGACTGGATATATTATATCATCTTTAGATATGCTGTGAATATTCACAAACAGTACAACATGCATCTACATCTGTTACAATGTGTAATGACGTGTAACTTTAAATAATCTCTTACTACTAGATTAAACGAGTTTTAATTGCAAAGTTATAATTTAAGGATATAACAATTATATCACGAATAAAAGAATAAAAAAATAAATTGTGGATAATTTGTTGTACCATTTACGATTTTTTATTCGAAAACTATTTGGTACATTGAACAGCTGACCGTTATAAAAATGTCCTTTCTAAAGTATAATATGTATTCGATACTTATCCAATCTATTTTGTAGGTGCATAAAACTTTTTGGAGTCGTGTTTTTCAGCAAACCAAATAAGTTTCAATAAAAAAAATAATAAACGGATAAAAATCATTGTAAAACCAACTTCGCTCGTTTAGTGAGAGGTGGTCAATTTCTATCTCACAATGCACACCTTCGCCCTTAAATACGCTGTCAGCCATGACTGCTGATTGTATTTTCCAAAGTGAAGTTGAGCATCGATAGCTTTATATATCAATAAAAACCATGTGGGTCGAATTGCGTTGAATAGAATGCAAATTCCATGTATTTATATTATAATATTATCTCGATGAATTTATTTTAAAACAAAATAAACGTTTTTGGTGAGTAGCTTAGCAGTCATATTACATAGCAAAAATAACTCTCAAGTCACGTTACATTTACATAAATATTTTTTATATACAATTAATAGGATTTGGGTATTCTTGCATTTAAATGTTTTTTTTGTGCTGTTTGTAGAATACTCGTGAGAAAATTAATTTGTTTTGTGAAATGGAAATTAATACAAAGTTTGACTTTGCATATTTCGCTATCATTTTACATAATAATTATTTATAATAAGTAGATACCTAATTATAAGCTGTTTGATATTTGTTTTAAATTATATCTAGGTAAACTAATAATAATGATTATCAAACGAAATGCCCAATTAAAATTTGTTTTCTTGTATATTTTCACGATTTTGACTGCATAATATCATACGCCTAATTTAATTTTTACAGGGTACTGAAATTGAATCCGGTAGGTACCTAACTAAACGGTAGTGGCCTGGTGTTGCTGTTCCAGATTATCGTGTTGGTGATTACTGACTACTGCTGGTATACGTGCGTAAAATGCTTATATAATATCATACATTTGCACATATACCCTAATAATACAACTATTTGAATATTATTACCAATCAACAGTAGTTCGGTCGGCGTCGGCTGATTTATAATGCAACGGATGTATAGGTATTATTGAGAAGTACGAAGGAAAAGCGTCTCGGATGAACACGTGTAATCAACTGTGCCGATAAAATAAATTTAAACACTATGTCTCAGTGCCTATACTCACGCATAATTGTAGCGGGTACACTTGCGATGATAATGCCCATAATAGATATAATATATAAAATATCAATTCTCATCGGTCATGGCCGAGGGTACGATATTAAATTTGCTTACGCCGTCGAAAATCGAGCAATTAATTTCACGTTTTTTTCACGAACGGTAATACAATAAACACCCATTTATTTGTATACATGTATAATGTGTATACGTGCAATATTACTATTCGTGATGTAACAGATACGCGTATAGACCAGAATACCACATACGGTCGGTGAGGTACGTTGTTTCTGTGATGTTTCCTTTATGTAAAACGTATATATTATGATGTATGAAACGAATCGGATGCCATTCGATTGTACGCATTACAATGTGTCGTGTTATGATGATAAATATAAATAAAACAGAAACATTTATTATTATTACCCAGCACCGCGGACTAACTGACACGAGAATCCTTTACACAATATCGTTTTTATTTTTTTTAATATGTTAAAAAATGTCCTGTATAATAATGCGCGAGATGAATAATAATGTAATATGCGAAGAGAGAAATGTGAAATTCTATATGACTATGTGTGATGTATTATACAATTGCGAAAATTCTTCCTGGTGTTTTGAGTTGTCTCACATTTTTTTTCCATATACATTATACACCTATATATTATTATAGCGTCAATGTAATTTCTAAAAAGTATCGTCATTATATTTGATTTTAATTTAAATGTTTTGACCAGACACTTCGTGAAGCTTCTGATATCGAAGACAGCGCATACAAGTTTAAGTCGACTATATCATTATTATTTTCACCTAAATTGAAATAAAAACAGTGTTAGCATTTGTTGAACTGATGGAAACGTATGTATTTTGATTTTTGACTCAGTTACATTTTACATCGGTAGAGTAAAATTTCAGTGAGGACATTTTCGCGGTTACACCGGTATAATTGTAAGGATATACAAAATAAATGTTAATGAGGTAAATCAAGAAAAATAGTTTTATTGATGCATATCTGAAATAATTAAAATATTTTATATTTCAGTGTAAAATTGATAAAATATGTTCAAGTTGATAATAAACACATACAAGATAAAAACTATAAGGGTCTATAATAATTAAAAGACCAGAAAATACTCTATGGTTGTTGAAAAATAATAATTATCGTCTCCAATAACAAGCCAATATATAATATTAATATTAATATAATATACTAGAGGCTCTTCCCCTGCTCTCTTTGTATTCATTAACCTCCTGGGGAGATCAAGATAAACCAACCTCCCACATAAAACCCCTTTTGCAACTTGAAATTTAAAATATATAACTATTTTAAATGATAGAGAATTTTAAGTATTCAATTTAAAATAATTACTGTTTATTTATTTTTTCAGTTGCCATGGCAAATATTATGTGAAAGATAAAGTATACAAAATGATATGAGTAAATAGTAAATACGTCCAAGTCCAAATATGAATTTATTGTATTCAGTATAATGGTATTTATGATTTATTTTATTTTTATTGCGATAATGTTTATTAACTAGAAATTACCTGAAAAGTAAAGTTAATATAAAATGTTTATATTTTTACATTATTATTTAAACATGTGTACCTAATGGCTAAAATACAATATATTATTATTATATTATTATATTATTATATTAACATGTATAAAATATTTTTCGTTTAGTACAAGGCCCTCATAAGTTGTTACAATAGCAGTTCAAAAATAATAAAGATACTTTAGTATGATTTTTTTAAGCATTTAAAGTTCAGTTAGACAAAATTCATCAAAATATCGAACATTTGCAAATTATTTTATTTAAATGTTTATAAAATGTTCAATTTTTATGTCTAAGAATAGAACATTTAAAACAAGGTTTCTTATAAGTGTTCGTATACTGTAAACAAAAATCTAAAATATGTATAAGACTATTTTTTTAATAGATATTTTAAGTTCAAATTTTTACAAAATAAAATATTTAAACGAAGAATAACAATGTCAGTTATTTTGTTGTATAGTTTAAAAATATTATTTATGGATATCTACTTGAAACTTTTGAAGTATATTGTTATATTTTATACACACGATGACATTTTTAAAATATGCAATGTTTTCAGAAAAAAATAATTTATCGTTAATACAGTATAATATATACCCAAATATTGCAATTAGGGTCCGACCGAAGTATTGTGTCGAGTACGAGCAATCTCGCGCGCGTCCGTTTTATATCGTTGAACTCAAATTTGACACATCCATTGCATTGAGTTCATTTATTACATTCATAATAATACAGCTAAGCAACTTCCTTATACCTTAAATTCAATTAAATTTAACATAAAATATGTATTTATCTATTATCTATATAGTTAATTTTATGTATTATGTTATGGATGTTTGGACTTTTAGATTCTGAGTGGAGTGAGGGAGATAGTGGTTTTACAATGGTGTTTATTTATTCTTTTTTTTTTTTATCCTGTATATTAAATTTCTACCAGAAGTAGTGCTTCGATTTCAACATATTATATCTTGTTTTTTATCAAATCGGATCCAGGTGGTACTTTAGAGAGGTCATTTTTCGATTTTCTCAATAGTAATTAATTAATGCCACGGGAAAAACTACCGTCAAATTACAAAAAACCGCTAAATTTTTAATTTAAAACGCTTTGTTTATCACCATAGAAACGAATAAAAATAAAAATAATCATTTTAGTTATTTTTTTGTAATTTATAATATTAATTCAACTTACAGGCTATAATAAAATATAATAACAATAAAAAATATCTTAACTGAAAAACCATCTCCGCTCAGAATCGTTTTTCGTATACAATTATATGATATCATCATTGAATTCAAATTTAATACAATCCATTATACAGTGACCCACTTGTAACTTACTGTATAGCAGAGCGACATCCATTTACCCGCTTTTTATAATGTTCTATTACAAATTATTTAATTGTTTTTTTTTTTTATATATTTCTGTAGAAAATTACTACAAACATACAAGACAATATTAGGTGGATAATAAATTGTTTTCTTAGAACACGTACTGACGTAATTCTACTAACTTTTATAATTAACGTGGAGAATTTGAAGTAGGTTCTTACATATTCGTTCTTGTATGCTGAAGAAATTATTTACATAACACAAGACTTTAACATCTAACTCGGGGGTACACTAGGTACTGTAAGTACCTACAAATTTATGCGTATAGTTTCCCATAGTAATATAGAATTCATTACAAAACGTTCCGTTTTTGTAATTGTATATAATTTATTATGTTAAAACTAATTTTATACTGTCGTGTAGATAACTGTTATTTCTTAACCTTTATCTGTTATTATTCTAGTGTATCTTTACTTAATGTTAATATTTAAACGTAAGTCTCCATTTCACAGCATCATAATACATAATGAACAACAAAAGTGTATTAGGTGGATACCCATTATAGGTGCTTAAACTGTTATATTTATAATAACACCTATGTATTAGTTACCTATTTATAATATTAGTAGGCCATTTTATAAACCTAGATGAGAAGCGTTATTCGAAAATGAGTCAATATTGTATCAGAAACATAATATTTTTATCATAATTAAATTACTTGTTATGTTATTTTACGAAAACAATTTTGTTAGTAAACGAGAACTTGTACTTTAATATGATATAGTATTATACCTTGTCTGTAGTCTATTACTATAATGAAATTATTTTCTGCCACCTAATTTTTTTACGCAAGACCTAAGTTGCAGTTCATTTTTAAGGATTGGAAACTTTTTTTTTGTTCCATTATGGTTTATTAGAATTTGTGAATGGAACAAAAAAAAATAGGTATAATGTTACTTAATATAAAGAAAAATGTGTGCAACGCTTAATTTTGCATTATTTTAATATCTTTCTGTAAGTTAATTATTCAGTGTCATGTTTAATTAGCAGCAGCATCTATATGTACGTATCTAAAGTTACACACTTTATAGTTCATACACATTCACTACAGTCATCCTCTTAACCCAGATAACCGAGTGCTATTATAGCTCATTTTGTCTCTTTTAATTATTACGTGTTTTTAGCTTGTATCAGAATATTACAATAAAGATGACAACCGCTTTTCAGATAATAATTTAATTTCGTATGTAACACAAATACGATTGGTGTGGTTTATACAGTACCTATATGTGCAAAGCTAATATTTTATTATTTGATACCCAATACCGCATAATATTAGAACTGTCGAATGTAGGTATAAGTTAGAAAGATATATAATTAGGAATTCTTTCAGCCTTGGATACTTTACACATTTTATTAATAAATTGCAATATATTATTATAGGTACCTACGTTAGCTATTATGTATTTATTCTATGTAAGAATACATTTCATTCACAATTTATAACAAACGAATGTGTTAATAATACTTGATTACTTATTTGAAAGACCAGACAGAAAACGAAAAGGCATTGCTCGTTGTTATGTAATGTAGAACAATTAAAAGACTAGTCAATTAGGAGTTAAAATTAAATACGAACAGCCGTGTTATTTTTTGAAATAATTTAATAGGATTTTATAAACTCAAAAAAAAAAAAAAAAATGACCATTAAATATGGGTATAGTGTCTTATAATTAATGTTTACAATAATAATTATACCGTACCATTTTACAATTAGTTCACTAGAGCATTTGTTGCAACTCAAAAAAATATCTAAATTTGGTTTGTATAATAGGTTTGTAATAGGTACTATCATTTGTATTCTTTCATTTTAGAATTTTGAAACTATATAAAAACATTTCAGTTGTTCTTATATTATATCACATTGTACTACATCTTTAATTTTAAATCTCATAGCGTAATTAAAAATACAAAAACGAAAGACTTAACAATAGTTAGTAAGTAAATCGTATAAATGGCGTGTACTTATTTATATTTTGCTGGAATTCTTTTAAACTAACATTACAATATTTATATTATATAACTTAAGATATTTTTTTAAGACGTAAATAATATATTATACTACATTATATTATATATATATTACTATTGATGTACATTATAATATGATATATAATTAACTATAAACAGGAATTTAAAATTGACTGAAGGAATAAACTGATAATCATAATAAGTACGAACGTTAATATAAAGATATCTAATATATAAATAAAAAATATGTTGGTAAAAATGTTTATGATTATATTGATAGAAAAATTTTTATCATTGTCGGTTTTATTAAGTAAAACCTTTCATTTCTAATGTATTATGCATGGCTTATACTAAATATATTTATTATTTACTATCAACAAAATAGAGTTAATTTTTTCTGACGTTTGAATCGTTTTTTATGATTTTATATAATAATATTTTATACAGGGGTGTTTTTTTTACAGCTTACTGTAAATTACCATCGACGGGTTTACTGCACACAAAAGCCACGATCATGATATTTCCCCGAGGAATAGGTCGTTTAAAAACCTTGTCTTATTATATGCTTTTGAACCCGGTTTCCGTAAATCGGCAATAGCAAATAAAAACACGAGGGCGAGTAATATATATGGGAACAAGAACAATGAAACGTTTTCTGGGTAAAAAAAAATAAAATAGAAAGAAATTGCCTTAAACCTATACACACGTGCCGCACATAATGGTTTTCATTGTAATTCGACGGCGTACAGTACCTATATATATATTATATACCTATTATACCTATTATAATATTATATAGGTACGGTGCAGTCATGGAGGCTAAGGAGCTATGGAATATACGCCTAGCCGAAATAATAAAATTGTACTAATCCATTTTCAATATTTTTAGTTTGCACAAAACTATGGCTGTTCATGTAGTCATGTATACTCATCTTATCCTGATATCCATATGAACCATATGCTACTTATCATATTATTGAAACTTATCCATCAATACTTCACAGATGAACAGGTGTTCAATTTATGCGTCGTAAATGATACACCTTAGGCGTCTGAAAATTATTATAATATACGTTCAATATAAGCAATAATCGGATAGTGTTATACTAATATAATAATATATGATCGCTGGACGAAGTCTGTGGTGCAAGATAATTTTCTCGCGAGACTCCTGCAGGTACTAGGTTTCTGCTGTTCGAAGACGCTTATGTTTTATATACTAATCGATACTTACCTGGTACCATAGGCGCAAATAAGGGCGGGGCTTTAGGGGTAAAACCGCCCAAAAATGTCCATAGCCCCCCAAATATTTCCTACATTTTGTTTTAAGCTTTTTCAATATTATAAAAGTAAGGTTTTAGCCCCTTCCCCCTCCCACCCCAAATTCAAAACGATTTTTGCGCCTATAGGTAACCTATATAATATTATGAATTTTAGTATTTATATCTGTACCTAGTCAATTTATTGTTCAAAAATCTATGTCATAATAATTAATAACAGTAAAATCATAATTTGCATTGCGCTACGCTTCCATGATTGCAGGTATGAATTATGATAGATAATAATCTGGTTACCGCTGTTACTGGAAAATATATTATATAGTTATTTCCGAGTACCGTGTACGGTTACACACTATATTTGCGTTGATTGCACTTGTATTTTCATTCAAATAATATCAGAAATTATCGGTGACATTGTCCATAAGTGAAAATTTTTTTTTGTTAAATTAGGTTGTACCCTATTTGATTATATTTAAGAACTTAATTTTAAATTTGTGTGTTGCGTCTAGGGTGTTGGGTATGTTGAGGTTGTTGAGTCCATCTGCGTATTGGAGGCATTCTGTAATTATGTGGTTGATTTCCAGAGTTCAGGTCCACAAAAATTGCACATTGGTTTTTCTTCTTTTGCCAGAAGGTATCCATGTGTAAGACGGGTGTGATCCGTTCTATTTAGAGAAGATAGTATTTTTGATTTCTCTTAATTTAGTGTTTTAATTGAGCCAGTGTGTCTACCATTTAATTTGGGTGAGACCTTTGATTTGGTATTTTAAAGCTGCATAAGTTGTTATATCAAGTTTTGGTGTATCTATGGATTTTACTGTTTTTCTTCGACTTTCAGGAAGTTTCAGTGAGGTTTCGTTTAAATTCATAATTGTTGGTTAATGATATTATATCCTTCAAAATTGGGCTTAGACCAAATAGTATATATCTCAACAAAGTTACCTCCTCTTACCTTGCCAAACATAATTCTTAGCTAAGCCAATTCATAATGTAAATAATATTTTTAATTCGATGCTAACTTACGTTTCCCTCCTTATTCCATAATGACGGATATTTTTTTTAAATACCATTCATCAATCGTATATAATTGCAAATTAATTTTTTTTAATTTGATATTTAATAATACTGACAAATCACTTGTACATTTTCACCAGATTGACTGATGAAAAACATCTAAATTATTGAAATTGAAAGTGCCAATTTTAATACATACGTATTTAAATTTGAAGAGTGACTCACGATTTTTAACTAATTTGAGATGCAAACATCTCATAATTTGTGAATTAAATATACGAATATATAAATATGTTATGTCAGCACTTGTAATAATTTTAGTGGGCTGTTAAGCAATTAAAAGAACATAATATATTTCATGTAGCATTATGGTTTATGATATTCAAGGAATATCTTGTTTAATGGAAAATTCGTTAGTCAATTACTTAGCATAACCATCGTAATTTTATATGGGTGCACAAAGTAAGTTAATACTTACCTACTTCTTGTAATTAAGTTACCTGCTATTTGGGGTAAAAAAAAAGAAGTTAAAGAAATTAAAATTGATTTTAACGTACCTACTGCACTACCACAGTTGTGGATAATTTTAATCGATTGTTGAAAATTTGCCGTCCCACGATTGTACGCTCTCTTTTATCATAACAGTATAATCAATATATTGCACATATCGTTAGGTAGATATTCTGTTGTCGTTTGAAAGTTGACATGGTTCGTTGACACTTTGACAGAAAACGTATAGAGTATATACATTATTCATAAACGAGGTATAATGCAGATTGTAGGTGGGTACATACATTGTACAGCGATATACATAATATATATTATATAGATCGTCGCTTGTATCTGATGCTCAACCAAGGGTAAGAGGATTTTTTCAAACACAACGTCTCTGACAGAGAAGATTCTACGTCCAACATTAATCAACTCCTTGATTTTTTTTTTTTAATAATAATATTCGTTTCTTATTTTATTTAATTCTAGATTCATGATTTTAGAATTATTTAGATACAGTTTTACTGGAGCACTAGGCAATATAATATTTCTGATATTATTCATTGTGTTTAATTTTGTGTTCATAAATGACGTAGTTACGGAGTTGACCAGCTTGCAAATATCGACCAGATAAGTGTGCTAGCCGCTACCTACCTAATTGTTTGAAAACGGATCATTAATATACACTGCACTACACGCAATAATATTATGCCGTTTGTGAAATTGTTATCAATTATACGCTGTATATGTATCATGCGTTGTTGCATGATATCTAATAAACAAAACAAAGACACAAAAACCACAACTGAGTTTCGGTTATAACAATCGTCGAATCTTATTGAAATATGATATGAATGTACTTATAAGCTACTATAGATACTACCATTAATACCTCTACATATATACTATTCTATGTATTATACTAGACGGCTTATTTCTAAATCAGATTAAAACATAATAAATAGATTTGTTTTTTCGTACAACTAGCTGAAACGTGTAATTCAATGAACAATAATGTTAAAAATGTCTAGCCGGTGATTATAAAAGGTGCGAAAAAAAAACTATCTCGATACAATTAGACATGGACCTTAATTAATTTTCCGTACTGGAACCGATGTCTCTTGCAGCAACTGCAGACGTACAATATTGTATTAGAGATATTTACATAACTGTAGCCATTGAAACGTAATGTATACATTTCAAACGGTCGAAAGAAAGTACAAATATAGAGTTCTATGACACGGTATGGAACGGGATCGAATAACAATATTACCGACGTTATTGTTATCGCATTATATACATTAATAAATGTATTACTCGGCCGTTTGATCGGATTAAAACTGACACGAATAATGAAGCGGCGGCGGTGAAAATGCCGGTAGCAGTTCGCATAACAGAGTAAACGGTAGGTAAATGCGAATTTCCGACGTAAGTACCTACCTAATTCAATGAACACCCTAAACGTAACCAATTATAATAACACTGATAATAATTATCCATTGTATATTATGTGTCTAATTAGATTAATTATTCAAGAGTATTTATGTATATTGTAGGTATACAGGGTGTTTAAAAAAGAGTTATGTTAAAACTTGTGAATTCGTGCAATGGGTCTTAACATAATAGATTTATTCAATGTACGCTGTTTAGTGTTTTCATCGCTCTACGTTTTATCATAAATGTGCACACGACCAAATCTCTAATTTCTCAACATAGCTGGTGCGCACTTATCAAATATGTTATACATTATCATAATATTATAGTAAACGGGATTTTTCATATTTCTCGATCAGTATGTCACAGCAATAGTCGAGTCTTTTTTTCCTCCGAGAATATTGTGGTAAGTACCTAAATCATAAAGGGATAGCAACATCAAAGTATTACGTTCCTAGAGGATGTCTGCAGCGCAATATTTGTTTTCTATCTCTGAGCACACAGAAACGAATCTGAATTCAATAGAACCAAACTTGTGTTGTTAGCTTTAGTATTAGAGTAAATTGACATATTATCAAACTTAAAGTTTAGAATATTATCTGTGTTCTTATGTTGGTTTTTTTTTTAAGATATTTTAATATTTTTATGTGAGTCATGAGTATCTGTAATATGTTTACAGTGTTACAATTTTAAAATTCTCATACTTTGCTTTAAAATTGAAATTTTGTAAAAAAAACAATATTCTTATTATTCTTATATTAAAATTAACAACACCAGATTGGTCCTGCTGAACGCAAATTCACTACGTTGCACTTGGGTCAGGCAGAGAAAACAAATAGTAGTGCACTGACATCCTCTAAAATATTTTAAATAATAATTTAAATAACCGTATAGGCGTATAGCATACAATTTGTTAAAATCAAATTGTTTATTCATTCAAATTTCAGATAACACGAGTTGTTGTGGATCCGTGACTTGTTGCAGTGTGGTAAGTTAAATTGTATTAGGTACAAAAAATATGATAAATATCGCTGTATACGGTCCATGGTATAGTTGAACAGTTAATCTTAATATAATGCTGTATTATTATAGCTCAAACTAAATTAAGTGATATTATGTAACAATGTGCACTGAGGGCGAGTTTTCAAAATTGTAAAATTGTCGTATTTAATATGGTGACATTTAAAAAGCTATAAATATCGCCTTGACCAGCGTGGCAGTAGGTTACTGATGAATATATCGTATTTCATCACGCAAACTATTGTATAGGTTCCTTCACAGAGAAACGAAACGGTTAGTCATTTTTTAAGGTTCAATACGAAAACAACGCTAGACGAGTTTATATTATACGAATAATGCCTATAGGCATGCGCTGTTCGCGCTATTTTTCTTCTTCTTTCACCTCCATAACAGTCTCTCGAAATTAAATTAAACTGACAGAGTCATGGGCTTATGGCCTGGATGGGACGTACGTGTACAAACATAAAATGCCTTTGATGAACAGTTTTTAAGATTCACCTCGGCTGTTACCTAGTGTGTCTGCGTTAGAGTTTAGCCGTTCAGGTTAGGAACAGTTTATTTTGTTCGCTGTAATATACGTCAACGGCTGCGTTCCGGGCAATGCCGGGGAAGGGGCAATGGCAAAGTTCAAAGGTTGGCAGGGTTTGTCGATCGATATTATGACAAACCTGGCATTTACGTCGCCCACGTTACGTAGTATACTTTACAGTTCTACTCCTCTTCCCACGTACAACATATACGTTAAGCAGCCATTCATAGACCCCTGTGGTTTATTTAGATATGAATTTATAATAAGCGTTCGCATAATTTCCCCCTTTGGCCAAACGGAAAATTTACATTAATAACAGTCGCTTTACGCGAAAAGAAAAGAAACAAATTACTCGTCGACGTTAATCGTAGCCCGTAGGACTATTCAAAACGTTTAAAACTGGGTTCCACCATTATATTTTATACGGTATTTATACATTTATTAAAAAAAATACTTAGTTTTAGTATAAATTGTTATAGCTAACTGTATTGAACACGATTAAAATGTTTTTCATTTTGAACGTAAATAATATGTCGTCTATTTATTTAAAAATATTACTTAAAAATTAATTATATTTATATTAATTTACCGTCTTACATACCTATGTCTATCCAAAATATTAAACGACAATAATTTATTGTAGTATATACGTACTTATGCAATACAGCAATGTTGTATATTATGTGTGTCATTATTGTGAGTCTATAAAATGTTATATTATATGCGCATGTATGTGATTGGTAAGTACATTTCGTCTCGAACAGAGTGGAATGTATAGTGCTATACATTTCACTCTAAAATTAAAATTACCCAACGAAGAAGCTAAAATTCATTACCAATGCTTCCACAACCGTCTTACCTCCAATAAAAAAAACCATTAATACGAAATCTCGCAGTCCCTTCCATTACTGGAAACCTACCAACCAGATGTCTCAAACAAAAATGGTGTGTTGTCCTAACTACAATAATTCTCTGTTTGCGATTTAAAATAAATTCGCATGTTAATCCATTATTTATTTTTATAATATACACATTACTCATAAGTCTAAATTTAACAAAATTAAACCTACCAACTAAATTATAATATATTAATATGACACCATAAGTGATATAAGCAACCATAATAGTATACCCACAATAGGTTTAAATTTTCTCGTTAGAAATTATCTACAATATAATCTGTGAGTGAAGTATTCTCAGTGGGAGCTATTCATGCCATAATGTCAGAGATGATCACCGACTTCGATCAGACGTAATACTCTTAATAATATAATATAAAGTTTATTCCAAAAAAAGTTCTAACCACCAAGCTTGTATCGAATTTCATTATGGTGATATAAAATCATGATGGCACGTTCTATCTTATTATAGCCCATATCGACGAGATAGCTCTCATACTGATGGGATAACATGGCCCACAGGCCACAGGTAATAAAATAGTTTCCCAAGTGTTGAAGTGTACCATAAATCGTATTATGCTGCTAAATAAATTGGTTCAACGTTTGTAAAATTCATTTTTATTTTACTTATTATATTTAAAAATGTTCAATAACTCGTTTATACTGTTAGTATCTTCCTAACCTATATCTTCTTTTTGCACAATATATTTTTTCTGGCATTTTCGCTTGTAAATTGCATGTTCCGTCCCGTCACTACAGTGTCGCTCAAATGATATCCATAAGCCCAAGTGAATAAATTACCAACCATTCGTACCCGCTACAGAACTGTAATTATTATTTCTTTTTCTCTTAAAATAAATGGCTCTTTAAGAAATTTTAAGGATCAAACTTACTAAAACAATATCAAAATACCGTACAGAAAAAATATGTATTATTGGTCTACGACCTATTAAAAATAGTGAATCAAATAGCCAAGTATGGATTTAATAATAGCGAGTTTAATAACTACGTCGTTGTATGATATACTGTAGTAGTGTTAGACTATATTTATTTATAGTTATAAATATTGTGTAAAGTAAAATACTAAAATCACAGTAGCTAGTCAATATAGATTATATATGATTGTTATTGCAAAGGTATGCACAATAAACGTAAATACTATTGAAGACTATTTGTCACCTTCTTTTTTTTCATTTTATTATGACGACGTTGTGTCAAATTTCAAAACCAGTTATTTTCTGTACGCATTCAATGAATTCAATTTCACGGTAATGTAACGATAATATATAGGTATTTTTAAAATAATAATCTGGATTTTTCTATCCGCAAACATCGTTTAACGCGATGGAATTAAATAGTTGTATAACCTACCAAACTATTGTCCAAACTATATTATAATGTTACCCCCCTATGCTTAGCTATAGGTATATATTATGCACTACTTTACTACAGACTACTATATGCTGACGATTCGTTAAGTCATGTGTCGGACAGTGGACGCCAAAAGAATAACAGTGCTGATGATTGGAAATGTCGAGTTATTAAAGTGGTTTGAAAATCAAACGTGTCAATCTACAGCAGGAATACGAAAGCTTATAGGCAAAATGACACTACAAATGGGCGATGCAATATTATAATAACGATTCGAAAATTGTTTAAACTAGAAATATAACACATACGATAATTGTATATATATATATATATGGTTACATTTAAGTATCAATGAACTATTTTACACTATATTTAGTACAATATACCCATACGATCAACTATAAACATATCGTTATATAATATAATAAATAGTTTATACTTTTATTCTATTGTGCGCGTTTATAAATGTTATTATTTATGTCGCACAATTTCCTTTACGCGAAAAATATCTATATATCATAATGTGTATCAATATAATGCAAATATTATGCAATCGTGGTCCGTGGAGCTTTATTTTCTCATTTCAGATTCCGAGTGGAACGGATAACCTAACTGTATGTGTAGATATTGTGTGATTTTATAACGATATGGTTTTACGTTGTTTGGAAATGTAATGCATTCTTTGAATTTCATTTCGATTTATTGGATTTATAAATTTTAATGCACTCGCGACACTCGCGTATACTTATATGCGTTACTTTTATTTTTAATGAACGGCAAAAGGTACCTACAGCGTTTGTATTTGAGTGGAATATGAATGAAAATATATTATAGGATACGCAAATGGCGTAGGAAAATAATAATGCATATTCTTTATTTCCTGTTCTCGCCAACCCCCAACACTGGTGCTGAAGTGACAACATTCATTATATTTTCTGCAACACGTACTTCAGTGGTAGTTCACGTGGTTACTATGGTATGTGATGTATGATATGATATACGTTTTCATACTCTATAGACTATACTGTACATATCTATTTGTACATTGACATAATGTAGGAATGAAAAAATTGTTGGCTAGAATACAAATATAAATTAAATGCTGGAAGCTTTAAAAAAATAATTGATAAACCATAAGCAAGTAAAATTATTGTAAGTATTGTAGACATGGTCAGAAACTATAAGTTGTTGAGTACATATTTTGTAAATTAATTAATATTAACGAGAAAGATCCGATATTTATTCTGGAGAAATATTTTTGTTATTTAAATCTTAAGTCTTAAAACTTTGATTTTATTAATGCTGTAAACATATTTGAATAATAAGGATAAAGGATTTATAAATGTTGTTTTATGTTACATTTTGCTGTTGATATTGGTTCAAACTTCAAGTTCAAAGTTTAAATGCTATGTATGTTTTTCAAATGAGTTAATTGAACTGTCTGAGGGTTGTAAGTTGGAGCAACAAAAAGTCCAAGCTACGGTGGCTTTAAATTTTAATCAAGATCGCTAAGAATCGTTTTTAAAATGTTTGATTGTTATACAGACATTACACAAATTAACACAATCTGTAAAGACTAGTTTACAATAAGTGCAAGTGATGTATTCTGTTTAGTGGTCCTATAGTTATAAAAGGAGTATGAGTACTTATATTGTGCAAAAAAACCATCCACTGATGGAAATTCACGTTTATTTCAAATGTGATTTACTACCTATGGATCCCGCCTACTGCCTGCAGGACTGGGGAAGTACATGGTCAACCCGATGACCAAACTATAATTTCAAATAGTTTATTTGTTATAAGTTTATAAATTATTTTCCGGTTAACGTCGGTTATGGAAAATAATAAATAATACAATATGCAACAACATACTTGACAATTACGATAAAATGTATACGTTTCTATGTAAACTATATAAGATACAGATGTCTAGAAAAATAAAATAATATCGGTTCTTATTCGTTGTGAACGGAAATTATCCAGCCAATATTATACTGTGTATTTATCTAACGAATACAATTTTGTATACAATGTGAATTATAATATCTGTTGGTGTATTTTTTTTTAATTGTGAACATTTTTTATGAAAGTCGCGTGTACAATGCGTCGATGTACGTATTATAAAAATATAGGTAATAATTATTTATTACCTACATAATATGTGTACTATATACGTTTATAATAAAGTCGTACTGCGACACGATTAAGCGATGTGCTATTATTATTACTATGACGCACACAAAACAAACAATATCCATTGCCACAGATGACCGAATCGATCAAAAAATGAAATAAAAACCATCGATTGTTCCAGCTGAAGGACCTCGTTAAATATTTTGTAACGTGTTTAGGGGGATTCCGAACAAACCGACGGGACATCTATCTCCGCAGTTAGGTAAATCCGCTTAAAAGGCCGTGAAAACGAACAAACAAAAGTAACATATTGCGCTTTCTCTTCGTACGTCCTAGGTGTTATGTGGCCACGCAATAAGCGATAATGACGCGTGAAACAAAAATCCATTAGCGCCAATTGCATCTAAACGCACATATTCCGTATAACGGTGCGGGTAACACGATGACACTACACATATAATTTATCAAATTTATGTCGCTCGAATTTCGTTCGCAGATAATCATAGTGTTTGTTTACCTGCTGGAAAACCAATTACGGTAAAGACATTATATAAAAATTGGTTTCATATTTTTATTTTTATACGAAATGAAAAACGTAAAATATAACTGCTCTTCCCTTTGCTTGAATTCCGCGTTAAAATAATAATACAAAATCGGCAACGGTTTGCGATACGTCAGACGAAATTGCGGCGGTGAACATGGTTTTTTTTTTTACCTTACTTATGTACGACAGGCTGAATCGTATTTGATGTCAATGAAGAATTTCTTTAATACATTTTAAATTCAATGAGCTTTAAAATGATTGAACCAAATCGGAGTTATCGATGTATTGCGAGTGACAATTTTGGGCATGGTCCTTTTTTGTGAAAAATTGGTTCTCAAATCTAAACATAGCCTGTTTCTGTAAAATCAATTTTTTGAAAAGACATTTTTACTAAAATATTTTGTTTGGGAATTACGTAATAGTACAGCAATGTAACAACTTTGGGTGTAATTAAAAAAAAACAATAATATAAAAATATATTTTTTATTTTTGGCAGAAACAGTCAATATCATTGTAATGGAAATGTGTATCTCCCAAAGTTTTAAAAATAAAAAGGTGATTCGATATTTTAATTTTATACACATTATATTATAATAATTAATAGTATATTATTGTAAACATCTGTTTATTGAAGTTAATATCCTTCATAATTAATTTCAAACAATTTAATTTTTCAATAAAAAGTCTGACAATAAATATTAGTCAATAGGTACCTCAGTTGGAACTATGTAAAGATTTATCTAAAAAACAACATAAACTTTTTAAGATATAAGTATAGGTATTCTATTATTTCATTTAATAGGTATATCGTATGACATATATATTTCCTAAATCTTTACAATTTTTATTCGTCATTCATAATCACTAATCAGTAATCACTGTTTCCAGACATAATGTAGACTGTATAGAGACTAGGAACCTACTAATTTTTTCAGTCGATTTCTCATTAAAATATGATAAAACTAATGAAGCCCGATTTTTGATCAATTAATTTCCTTGTAAATATACGACTAATAACACTTATATTGAAGGCATATTTTGAAAAATTAAAGAGTACCTATCTTGTGAGTTCTTAAATTTACAAGTTCTCTTGTTTGGATCATAAACATTTAGTTTTAAATTTCTTCATATTTAAATTTCTAAATAAAGCTTTTTGTAATAATATGTTACCTACTTAGGTATTTCATCTATTTATTTCCATCCCTCGACAATTTAAAGTTAATTTATTGAAACGCTAATTGTGTGACAAATATTCGCTAGAGATGCTCGCCAATAACAACTTTTTTACTTGTTTTTTTATGTAGTTAATATGTAGTTACTTGTAATAGTATTCTTTTTATATCTACAGACATATAACTTTAACTTCAATGTTGACCTGAAACATATGGATAGTGTTGCTTTTCATCATCAACCAATTGTCCTAACGACATTGAAGGAAGTAAACATAATTAATATTATTGACATGATCAAAAGAATATTAATCGTCTTTTTTATTATCCATTATAATAATCAAATAGTTGCATTATGTTTATGTACCCAATAAGTATACCTACTGATTATAGGTAACAACTAAATTAATTACAGTATTACCTAACTTATTACTCATTGAAATAGAGGATACACAATAAGTCAATGAAGCATTGTCTCGAATATATTATATTGTTTATTTGTTCATGAGACTCGACTAAAATTATTTATACTTATAACTTATGTATAATGTAAATGTAATTAGTATCGATCTGAAAGTACACATACCTACATATAGTCAATATAGTAGTCAATCATGCGATTTATTGATATAATATGTAAAATATATTTGGTTACTAAATTATATTTGTAATCAACAGTTCAATTTTTCTTAAATTTATAAGTACAATTATTGAAGCATTTGTTTAAACAATAAAGGCTCATACATCAGGATTTTTAAGGTTTTATACAACCAAAATTTAAAATCCTTTATTCACAGATTACCTACTTTATAATCATAAAAATGTTCTATTGAAAACAATACAAAGTATAGATCATCGTTATTAATATTATAATTTATGCCTAATTCTTAATACTATAACTATCTATAGCTTATATTTAAAAATAATACCTACCTATATATGCATAAGTATCATAAGGTATATGACATATGTTACATATTACACATATTTTTTTTCAATAGGTATATGTTTTATTCATTCTAAGTTGTAATAATATTATTTTTAGTTATGTTCATATATAGATCGATTTAAAGGCGATACTATACTCTTTTAATAAAATATATAATAACTGCTATTATTTGACATATTTTTTTAGTGAGTAATAAAATTAAATAATACCATGTTAACTAAAATTACACGCCTTCTTTAAGATTCCTAAATATATCTAAATAAATTATAAAGTTGTTCTTTCTTACCCCACAATAAATAATAAATTATTTCATGTTTCCACTCACTTTGTCTTCTTTCGACATAATATACATATAGAGTATACACAGAACGACAGAACATTAATTTTTAATTTAATTCTTCGGTTCCCGTAATGTCTTTAACTTATCTTTATTATAATTACTCCCCTTGGCCCTTGTTATGTCACATTTTCTTTCTTCTACATCTATTGTAAATGTACTTAAAGCAACTACTTTTATATTGTATTGTAAATTGCCATAAAGGTGCAAACATTTATTTTTTCAAAAAATACCTACCTAACAATTGTCTTACTGTAACTCAGTACATTTGCCATTTGGTACGTCATATATAATGCATGTTGTGTGAACAATAAATTATCCTTAACATTTAAATACTAAAATAACATTGAGTACCTACCTGGGTTTTGGATTCTTAATCAGCCTAAGAAACTATATTAGCTGGTTTTAAGACAATCTTTAGGTATATTTTTATCTTGTTAATTTGTCTTGAACTTTTGAACTTTTATATGGTGTTTGGATAGGTTGGTATATTTTTAATAAACTCATTATACTATTAATATTGAGTAATTGTAGCAAAAAAAAAATAAAATATACAATAGCGTTTATTAATATAAATTATTTATGATTACCTATGTAGGTATTAAGTATTATATTATGTAATATTTTTTATGAGCAAAACATACAACTCATATGAAACCAAATTGTTGTTTTTTATAAATTTTAATTTTAAATTAACAACTATAAAATCGGCAATTTTCTGATTACAAACTTAAATTAAAAGTTATTTGGGTTTTATGTCAAAATATCTATATTAAAAAATTAAAAACGATTTTTTTTTAATCCATTTAGAAGCGTTTGACTAACTGAAACTCTATATTTTATTTTATACGAACACATTCAAATGTAACCTAATCAAATCACGCATGTCTGATCAATTAAGAGTAGGTACGTCTAACCCACAATTGTCTCCATCTTACTTAGGTACTTACTAACGTATAGCATACCAAAACGTATACGTTCAGTAGTTCCAATTTTATATTGTTAGATTAAATATTAGAGTAAATTATTTACGTTTTGGTTATTATCAAACTTAAAAGTAAAAATATTATTTTTGTTCTCTTGTTGATTTTGTACAGTATTCATACAGTATTTTTACAGTAATTATGATTGTGTAAGATATTAATATTTAAAAATTCATGTAACTCGCTTAAAAATTCAGATATTGTGAAAATTCAATAAGGGAATACAGATAATTTACTTTAAGTTTGATAATAGGTGAATTCACCCTTATATTAAATATTATACCACAAAATTGGAACTGCTAAATTCATATTTTCTATGTTTTCCGTGTGGAAGACATATTATTATGTGATTTGACGTCACCTTAATTTATAGTTGTTTGTTGGCGTCATTAAACATTTTTTTTAATCCACTTATTTATATTTTTTATGCAAGTCACAAACCTTGTATAGAGTTCGTATATTTTCAAGCCAACCAATTTAAGAAGTGGACTAAATCACAATAATATTGAATTTTAAATTCGAAAATGTATACCTTGTATGGTCCAAACGATACCTGGTTGTCGTCTGCTAGCCATTTTACTTCGTTTGAATATAGGTACTCATTTAAATATAGGTTTTAAATTTTAAAGAAAATCCGCTGTGGATAAAAACCACGACCACGAGTGGCTAAACTGTTCTGTGTGTAACCAGCTTTAGGCCAACAACTTCAGTGATTTTGGTATTTTCTACTGCCCAATTTAGGTTCTACTGTCCTTTAGAATACGCCCTGTTACAAAAGTTGATTTGGTATATTTTATACAAAATGTGAATGTCTCAAAATGATCTGAATGGTTCAAAGTAAAATATTGTCAGTACCGCCCGCGCATCATCATAGTATTACACCTATAACATATTTTATTTCCACCTTTGTTTATTCTATTTTGCTCATTTGGTGGAAATCGAAAGATTTTCGTGGGAAATATTGGTTTATATAAATTATCAGTTTGGGCGAAAAAAATGAAAATAGAAAGAAAAAACCTCATTTAAATTTATTGAAGATGGCGGTGATTAATCTGTTTATTTTATTTTATTTGCTATTTTCATATTACAAGGCACCTGTCACATTATTTCAGTTTAACAGTATAATAATTATTACGTAGGTACCTTTATCGTGCAAAAACGTAACAGTTATCTCGTTTGAACGCATCATGTTCCGGCTGCAATATAAACGTCCTATCCGCTGCTGCTGCAAAAATTTGATTTTAATGGCCAAACATAACAATATTATAATGTAATGTACGAGTATTCATACCGACCAAGTTTTATTCGACGCGAAGCCCGTTTTTAATATGGAACCGAATCGCGGACGGTGTTTGCGTCGGTAATAGGTATATCCGCTATATGGTGTGACGAAAACCCGACGAGAAAGTATTATATATTATAAATACCTTAATATTATCGTAGCACCTATAATAGGTGTATAGGTAGGTACCTACGTATATGCCTATTATATTATGTTCGGACGTTGGTGCGGTCTGTTACATTTTACCGCCACGGCGTGTCTAACGCCATTTTCTATGTTTTCCATTTCCGAAAACGTTTGCACTCCACTCTTTATAAATCCCACCGATTTACAATAATTATGTTGTTATATAAGATGTGTAAACACTTCACCGGTCACCAGGTACGTGGTTGATAGCACAGATCAGGCAGATAATGATATTATGATAATTTGTAAGCTCCACGTGTCGTATGGGACTCGCAAAGCGTAATATTGTATAGCATGTAAACTCCACAGGTTTAAAATTATGAGCCGTATCCAAATGGCATATCATAATGTCATATTCCCATAATCAATATAAATATATATTTGATTATAATTAGAGCGCGGATTTCTATGCAATTGCATATTTGTTTCCTTTTAATATTTTTGGATTTTTGTCAGTATTCTCTACGAATCATCATAATTTGAAGCAAATGGTGAAATTTTTTTTTTGCATATTTCTGCATATTTCAATGTTATTGCATAATTTTGCATATTTAGGCAAAATTCAAAATGTATTGCATATTTATTGCATATTGAAGCAAAAATAAATTATAAAATAATAATATTTTGTCAAGTAGAAAAATTAAAAATACATTTTATGGGCACAACGTAAACTTAATCGCTCTTGCTCTATCAGTCGGTTATCGACATACCACCGACTCAGTAAATTTAGTTTCATCGTTTGTCGTTGTCCGTAAATTGTTAACATGCCGAAAATAAGTAGTTCGATTTGCAACAAAATTCGAGGATGGATTTCTTCAGCAAACCAAGATACCGAAGTTTTCACTACTGACGGAAAAATAGTATTTTGCAATCCTTGTGGAAAATCTATTGTTTTGTGAGAAAGCAACCTTACTACAAAATTAAATGAGCTTTCCAATAAAAATAAAGGTCTAAAATTCTACGACGAAAATAAATGCAGTACTATCAGGCGAAAACGTTCAGCTCGAAGATGTTTATCAAGACCCGAAAATAATAGTTGCTTCAAAATGCCCCAACAACTTCGTTGACGTCGAACGTTCGTTTTCAGTATTTAAAAATATGTTAACTGATAAACGTCATAGCTTCACTGAAGAAAACTTGAAATGCATATGATCATTCATTTTAATTTAATAAAATAAAAAATTTAAAGAGAAATTTATATAAGTATTTAATATTTTAGTATTTAAGTAATTAATTGTTATAAGAAGTTTAATTTGTAAATTGTAAATAAATAAAAAAAATGAATTTCATGATTTTTACTGCATATTTTTGCATATTTTCATGATTTTTACTGCATATTATATGGCATATTTTGATACTTTTTAGTGCATACAAATCCGCGCTCTAATTATAATTTTCTCATATGATTTGTTTGGTATGTGTTATTTTGCGTAAGACATTCCTGTACTAGGTAGGTACCTATTATTACAAAAATAATTATCTTTTGATCTTGACCATTACATGGTTACAATATAGTATATATCAATATATTTTTAAATTCATATTACACCGAAGTGGATATTGTTGGATATTGTGGGAGCAGTAGGGTAATTAAATAAAAACTTGACTTAAGTTAATAAGTTAACTGTAAGTTTTTGTGTAACCAAATTTGGATAACCATAAACTACAAACTTTTAAAAATATTTTCAATCATCTTAAACTCAATTAAAAATTATCTTTAAATTACCCAGTCTTGTGGAAACTTACAGTTAATTTATTAACTTAAGCTAAGTTATTTATTTATTTATTTTTTTTTAGTTTATAAATAGTCAGTAATATAGTTTAAAATAATAAAAAATAAATGTTTACGCAACATGTATCATCAATAATAATTGTATTATATTTATTATTTAATTATTTATTAACCATCGTAATTTGGATTTGATTAAAATTAACTTGTTATTTATTAAGTTTATATCAAAAAATCAGATAAATTAAAAACTATGTTATACAAAATTAATTTAAAAAAGTTAAGTTAAAAGTAACTTGAGCTTTTCAACTCGTTTATGCCCAGGATTGCCTACAGGCACGGTTATCTAGCAGATAGGTAATGTCCTAATGTATAATATACCTACGCAGGCATCATGCATTATATTTTATTGTTGACAGATGTTGATGTTCAGATTTCATATAGAACATTTTGCATCAAAGGCCCCCACATTATTACCTAGTTGATATAACAATATTATGCGCGAGGTTTACCAGATCTACCGGGAAGTTAATTAACTATATTAGCCGGCAATAATATGTAATGGGTATAGACAAACCTATACAAAAAGATAAAACGTATTATATACTTACACTATTATGCAGTGATGGCGGCGGCACGAGAACTGACATCATGCGAGTAATATCTCATTTACTAATAGGTTTGTCTGGTCCATTATTACTATTATTATTTAACTATTGACTTATAATATAGTGCTGCGTAGTTTGATATTGTATATTATAATTAGATTTTGCGGGTTAGAGACAGCTCGTAAATAATATATATTGTGTGTGTGTGGGCGAAAGGGGCTCTACGAGTCTGAATAATAATAATAATAATAATAATAAAAATATAATGATAATATAACGCATTAGAAACGTCCGCGCACAATTGACAGTTGTAATCGCTGCAACAGAAGCTGAGACGAGTGGCACAATAAACTATACATAAATACTGGCTACCGCCTACCTGTATATATATGTATACTATGTATAGGCACACTAATATAATTGTAATAATATAAGCTTGTCGAGCCGAATAATGACATTTAGAATATCGGACGGAAATCCTATTGGTCACGGAAGTTTGAAGATCGTTTAATAATAACAGCTGCAGTAATTACTGTTATATTACCGTATTATATTATTGTCGTATACCGTCGGGATTTCGTTATGGATAATAATAATATAGGTATGTATATATATAGGCAGTGCTGCAATTGTTGCCGGAATGCATTTCTCAGCGAAAGCATAAGTAAGAGGTCATAATACAATAATAATACGGCGGTTGTGATATACATTTTATGTATGAAATTGTAGACAATTAACAGGATGGTAATGATATTATTATAGAACGGTAATGTAATCACCAATGCAATGAAAATAAATACACATGTGACATGCCAATAATTCATATTATATCAATATTGTTAGTTTCAAAATAATATAGGTACTTGGTTATGTAATGGCTATTGCCTATTGGCAGTGTGGTATATTGGTTCCTATGTACGAATTATTTGAAAACTATCACCTATGTATACAATTGTAAAATTTAAAACTATAAAATATTAGTTATTAAAGCATACATAAACCTAAATGGCTATTGACTATAATGCCATATACTATATTATAAATTATAATGATATAAAAAATAATTGGTTAAATATTATGAACTATACCGTCTGTATTATGACATCGATTGTGACTGCTAAACAAATTATAGTGTTTGATAATGTCAAGTACAATCAAAATAAATAATAATAAAAACAAAATAAAAAAAAATACAATTTAATATATATATATACTTATTATATAACCAAGAGTTCCTAAGAATGACAAAAGGGATGGGAAAGATACAAAATATAGGATAATTATATATATATATAATAATTATAGCTCGAATTACAAAGCATTTGCATATTTTTTTGGTGTAATTTTTTACGTTTTTAATGTATGTTTAAATATTTAAAATCATTTTTACTTATTTCTGGTAATATAATAATAATAATAATTTATTATAACTAAAAATTATGTCTCTATTGAAATATAAAAGTACTACGTAATATACCTACCGTAATATAAGTAGCCTTATCATTTTGAACTATATAACATCAGGTAATCTGGTTTAGACAAAGCTGAAATTTATCTTTATGTTACATCAACCAATTAGCTGATTTAATTGCAGTAGTATAGTACTACAGTGTAATACCTACTAATGTAATTTTTACTATTTTTTTATATTTATAAATGTCTCTACACAATTTTCCATGTTAAATGCATTTTTTTAAAAGGCATATTTTGATATTTTGAGGGCATTTTTTAGAGTTTATGGGTCATAAATGCATTTTTAAAGGGAATTTAAATCCCTAATAATAGTTATATAGGTTAGTATCCTAAATATATACATATCATTTTTAAATGAAATTTATAGGTATATGAATATGTAGTGATAACGGTTCAGTGTCCCAATAAACAGAATTTATTTCAAATTTCAATAAAAAAAAATAATAATAATAACACTTTATTATTACTAATATAAACGAGAAAGAATTTCTAAAATTATATTTAAGAGGGATCCAGCCCATAGAAGAAGCGATTAAATACTACTTTTCGATTGATACAAAATATCATTATGGGGTCGAAGTGGCCAAGCGTACTGAGGCGTTGGTTGCGACGCGCACCGTCGCCGGTTCAAACTCGGCCATGGGCGGTATTTTTCTTCGGGCAGTCACGGTGTCCGGAGAGAGAGGCTCTCATCTCCCACCCGAGCATGGCAGGTACTTACGAGTGCCCAATTAAAAATTCTGCCAAAACAACCCTCACACGTGTTAAAAATCTACAGTACCCTACCCCACAGTTTCACAGGCTAATGGCATCAGTTGTCAAAGATATATGTCATATTATTATATTAAATATATACCTGTGCGCTATGGTCTATATACAGTGTTTTGTATCCCTAAACTTTGCCCGAAAATATTTGTTTGTGTAATTCTATAACTATGGTAGGTATTACTTATTTTACATGTGATTCACCACATATATTATATTTTATTTCGTTTTAACCGTAATAAATAACAATATAGGTACTAAGAGAATGATAGTTTTAATGAAATGTTTATTGCAATCATGTAGGTAAATGTACCAATTTATTCTGTTTTACTAAACATTTTCATATTCGAATCAGAATAGGAATTTAATTTCGTGAATAGTATTTCAGTTTATTTCCATATTATCACATATATTATTATTATTACAGTATGAGTCAGTTTTAATTTAACACAAAGTCATGGTAAATTAACTGTCACAGAACAGTGAAATATTATAATACATTTTTTTATTTAAACATGTTGTAGTTGTTTTCATATTATTACCTATAATATAATATTAACGTTAACTACAAATGAGGATTTAGTGTTTACGTAATATAATATTTAAGGGTCAAAAATATATCTCAGATAATAAAGTTTTACTTACTTAATATATTTCCTTAGCAAACATTTTATTTCCACGTGGATTATTGTTGTCACATCACATCATTTATCATTGTTTGAACTATGTTTTTATACTTTTCCATTAAGTTGTTCCTTTTAATTATATTATACGTAGTTTAAGACAAAATTAAATTTTCAATGTAATTACTAACTACGTATAATTTTATTGATTTTAAGTTTATATTTTATATGGTAGCTATTTTAACATAGCATTACATAGATAAAACAAAATAACTATATGTTCCTAATTCAGGGACTCGGACCTTGATGATTTTTACAGTCCAGTTCCTATTTGGTTCCCAGAAAAACTAAAATTTAGGTTTCAGTTTCTTTTCGGTACTTCAATAATAAAAAAATTGTTACCCGTTTTGTTTTTATACTTGTGTAAAAAAAATTGTAAAGTAAAAGTATCGGTTCCGGTAAGTTTCTGGTTTTTAAATTAATTTAAATAAGAGTTCCGGTTTCAAATTAAATTATATAAGGGTTTTGGTGAGGTTTCGGTTCCCAATATTTAAAGGGTTCCGGTTTTAAAACCGATTCTTTTCGGTAAGGTTCCAGACCCTGGTTTCTATATAATATTTTAATTTAATAATACACATTAAAAAGCATACAGCTTTAAAATTAGTTCCAATGATTTTACAAAAAATAATGTGTTATAACTTGAATATGAGTACTTAGGTTAGGTTTGGTAAAAATTATAGCAACGACCAGTCAAAACCGAAAATATTTGTAACAGCTTGAATGAGAGTATAAACAGTATTATGTATTGTATTGTACTATAGTGTATACAAATGAAACTAAAATTGAATACTTATAAAGTTATAACAATGGAATTGTTTGGCATACTGAATAACTTGTTATGTATACCAAGTACCAACAGATATGTAAATTTATACTTTTATTATTATATAATATGACGTGTTTAATAAATTATATAAATATCTTTTTGTTCGTTTTATTATTTGGATGGCATATTTATTCTTGATTTATTAGTAACTTTTGAACATTACCACAAATTAATTAACATGAATATATAATGCGAAGTACAAACATTTATAGTGTATAATATATTATGTTGTTTTGAATAAATGATTCATTAATGCACCTATATTTGGATTGATACAGTTTGTACAATATTATTTTGGACACCCCTTTTTAGTTCTCAAATTTTAATACATTTTGATTTTGATTTTGAAAGCATAGATTACAAATATTTTTGGTACATACAATTTTTTTACAATTGTATAATATTTATATTTAAAACAATAAATTAAAATGTGTTATACAAATACTTTCAGTTAAAACATATAGTTTTATATAATTTATTTTAACAATTTTTCATAAATAATTATAGAATAGATTTGTAGGTACGCTATATGACCTAGTAACTTTTGGAATAAAGTAATTAAATACATATAGTATTATAGTGTGACAATTTAATTTCACCAAATGAGTACCTATACACATTTTTTCTTTTTATTCTATCTATTTTAAATACATTTACTTATCGTTATTATTTTAATAATTAGATTACAAGAATAAGACATTTTTACTATTTAATTTAATTTTAAAACATGCAAAAATAAGAAAATTAAAAATATATAATTACTCAAAACACAATGACACTTCATGGAAAATTTAAATTATAATAAATAATTGAGATTAAACAGACGATGGATAACTTCAGGTGGGAACTTATATTTTATATTTATTCAACAAAAAATTAAAAATTATGAAATAAGCTATAGCATTTTTTATTTTACGAGAAAATAAATTAAAATGTCATGTTTTTTTAATGTATAATATAATCAATTGTATGCTTTCTATTACGTTAAATAATATACATATATTTTTTAAGAAGTAATTTTCATGAGGATAATTTTAGAGATTAATGAAGTATCATTAATAATAGATAAATAGATATCTATATGGTACTTGTTTGTGTCGATTACGATCATATATTAAATATTTAAAAGTTAAAATTAGCTATTATTAGTCATTATAAAGGTACCTATATATTTTAAAAATGATTCCGAACCTAGATTTTTATTAGTATTTTTTTAATCAAATTAATACATTTTTATTAAATTAATAAACATTTAAAAAATAAACAGACACAATGCCTAGAAGGTCACTCAATCAGCATAACAGCTCAAAACATTGTAATTTATATATTAATTATATAGATCATGCAAAAGGTAAACGAGGATGAGACGAGATTTCTGTATTAACTGATATAAGTTTGCAACGCTTTCTGGCTTCTGAAGTTCTGAATAGGACAAGATGTATCTATATATTTAATTTGAAATACTGTCATTTAAAAGTGAATTCATCTTTATATGTGCACTCCTACATTAAAACTGGAAAAACACAATAAATTTGTATACGCACTCTAAAAGTATTTAGTTGACATTTTACCGAATTCTCCAATGCTTAAACTTAAGTCATTCAAGTGAAAATACTTTAGTAAAAAGCTTATAAGTGTGAAGTGTACCTACTGTTCCTATATATTTTAAAGATTTTATTGAATTTGAAATGATGTGCGTATATTTTTCTGTGTGACTAGAGACCTTTTTATACTAAAAGCAATGCTTTTGTGGTGGTTTCAGGTAGAAAATTGGATCTAGTTGATACCTAATAAGTAATTTCATAGCATTTTGAAATTTGAAAACTTATAACGAGAATCCTCAAAATTGTTATTGAGGGAATTTAAAAACAAAACTGAGCGTTATTCCACAAATATTTTTTATGAGCGTCTGAAGTTTACATTTTTACAACATTGAAAATCCGAGAGTACATTTCTAATTATTTATTATTACTTATTAGTAATGAGTTATTATTGTCGTGAACCGATTTTTTAGTTTTAAATTGTGTTTTGGTTGTTTTCTATAAATGTTGATTAAAATGTCTGGGTCAAAAGCTAGGAATTGTAATACAAGGTTCCTCAAAAGTTCATACTGTAACCAAAAAATCTAAAAAATGTATGAACACCGTTTTCATTTATAGAGATTTTATGTTTAAATTTGTATGAAATCAAATATTCAAATAAAGAATAAACGATTTTAGTCAATTTGTTGTGATTTAAAAATATTATTAATGGTTATTTGATACATTAACGTATTTTATTATATTTTGTATATACAATTACAATTCTTAAACTGCATTGTTTTCGGCAACTTGCAAGAACTAATTCAACTTATCGTACTACATTAATTATAGTACCTAAAATAAATTAATAAATATTTCATAAAATATACTTAATAATACGGCTGACAGCAGGTAGACAGTTTTCGCTCAGGATCGTTTTTTGTTAGCAATAATTTATCATTGAATTCAAATTTAACACATATTTTAGTGATTTACTCGACATCTACTGTAGTTTGTAAGTAGAACGGTTATCTACTTTCAACCCTTTTTGTTAAGTTAGAATTATATTTTCAATACTTATAATAGCTAATAACTATTAGTTATTAATTATTACAAAATAAACAATAATGACACAACATTTTTATGAAAACGTAAATACAGTTTTTAGGATCGGGTTGGTTTTTCATAGACTTTAGTGCCTTACGGAATCGGTGACAGTTACATAAGAATGAAGGCACATATAAGACTCAATAATTTATTCTCTGAATATTATTTTATTTTAATTAGAGTCACAGACCTATTCCAAAGCCCTCAGCGTACTACAATGAACTACATTCAAAAGATTCGAATATTGAACACATGACATAAAGTCATAAGCATAACTCATAAAGATAAATGAAATATTAGCAACCATTATCGTTATACAAAAATAACTATACCTAATAGCTTTATGTAATTGTATTTACACTTTTTTAATTAAAATTACATATGAATGTTGTAATCATAATCAAATAATTGTTCTACGAATTGAAATATTATATTTTAACGAAAATGAATCGCTCCAAAGATGACCAATTCTTGTTATTGTTATTATTTTTTTTTTGTTCTTGTAAATAATAAGATAATATTGTACAGCAAAATATATTAGAGAAATAGTTTATAATATATATTTGAGTTAAATGTAACTGTTTGTTATTCAATTTCGATTAATGTACATATACAGTATTTTGAAGTAATTGCTTTGCCGACCGTCGTAGTTAACACACACATCGCGCTCGTTAATGCTATCTCAACAGCCTACCTTTCAATATTAATTGCTCATTAAAAGTTGATGTATAATAATACGCAATCTAAACAAAACCTATCTTCATCATCGTCACCTTCGTCGTCTCCTAAAGATGCAGACAATAATCCAGAATGTACATCTCTCTCAACAGATATGCCACACAATCAAAGGATTTAGGCTCACCAACCGAAGTCTTCAGCCCTCCCCCAGTTCCAGTTCCACCTTCTATCCAGTGGCGTTATTTGGTCATGTTTGTGTTTGTGTGTGTGTGGAAGAGGGGGGTAATTACGTCACTGATTTATTCCAAGATGTGATCGTGATCTACCCTATATCTCCGGTGGAACTGTCTCCATATTATGACTTATGAGGAAACTCATAAGTCTCCTCCAATATTCATCAAAAATATTTCCAACCTAAATGGGTTAATGAGTGGTCTTATCCTTATCTTGGGATCAGATGGGTTCATCCTATGTTTATATAAAGACTTATTCAAAATTACAACTCAAAACTCCAAATATCACATGCAAATTTTCAATTATCTTTCCACACATTTGCACCGCCATTTGTGTCCAATTATAGCGATCATTTGCTACCTCCATCATTCTACTCATATAGAAGATAATGATACGTCCCTAACGGATCTGAGTTTCTTCGTTTTCAGGGTTGGTAATATTATTAATAGGACAAACAACCAGCCGATGTCACTTTTTGCAATTGAGCTTGACAGCTTGTTAACATCGAAGTAAACATATTTAAACTGACAAAACTATTTCATTTAAAAGTCATCAACGACCGTCGTAGAAACATTTTAAACTATTTCACAATTATTAACCATCATCCTATTTCAACAGAAACCATAATCACAAAAAAATTCTAATGACTCCGTCAAACGAGATCCCAAAAGCTCATGCTCAGCCTCGAAAGAAATGCTATGCTGAAGCTGTTACTATTAAAAATTCTCCCCTAGAAATCGGCTCAAGTATGATGTAATTTATTTCGTATTTAAATTCTTTAATTGGTTCACTAATTCCCTTCCTAACCGAAGTTTTACATGAACGCTTTACTCTATACCTAATGTTTCTCTCATTATCCAATTATTCATTGTATTAAATTTATATATTTTGTTGCTGTGCAAACAATCTTTATCTTATTATTTTATACTTGAAATCATGCAAGCTATTTACAAGTTATTGTGTAATATAGGTTAGGTCCTATATGTATATTTTATTTAATTTTTGAGCTGTAATAGTTTAGTGATAATAGCTACCTATAAAAATATATTTAAAAAAAAAAGATAATAATAATATTATTACGTTTTATGCTCAACATATTATAAAACGTTCGGAAATTGTTATAAGGAACTATATGGAACTCAATTTTAATCATAAAAATACTACCTACCTTTACGGTTTTACCTTGTGGTTTATTTACTTAATATGTAATATTAATAATTATGAATCGACTAATTTAACGAATGTTATTTTATTGTTAAAAATATTCCAATATTTTCAGTGCTTAGTGAAAATTAATATTATTTTTTAACTTAGTCGGTACCTACCGGCTACCACTTGTTTCTGTTAACTTATTCTTTACATTTTGATCATATATATATTACACATATTAACGTTTATACTATATAGTGCCTTGTACCTACAAATTACGATTAAAATTGCCATCAAATTTTATCAGTTATTTTCTCACGTCGTAATCCATAGAACTATATTCATTTTTCTATTATTAATTATTATTTCTGAATTCTTGGGATTTCATTACATATAATTATAAATTATAATTAAATTAATTTACATACATTAAATATTATTTTATATTTTATCTAGTTCATATTAAGTCACAAAAACCACTTTTAAAAAAAGTACCTAATCCTTATTTAATATTAATTCTCTAATTACTAATTAATGATATGAATATTATTATTCGGATGGGTGGAACACGATTGCATACACTCTGCGCTTATGGCTTATCAGCGCTACTTTTTCACAACAAAATGATTGCGCTCATGAAATGTATTTTATTTTTGCAACGTTGTCAGGTGTAGTAGGTATTATTTCACCACCGCCACATAAATTAGAGATTTAAGACAAAAAATGTACATCCACAGCATTTATCTATACTTCTCTACAATTTTCTGCAATCAACTTTTTTTTTCTTTAGGTCTTACCATGGATTATAATAATAAGATTCACTGACACACACAATCAATTTTTATTTAGTGATGCGCTGCGGACTGAGGTAACGTCCTTTCAGAAATATTAGGACCTACCTACCATATAAATGATTTTCTGATTCATTATGCGTTATACCATTGCAGGTATGCAACTAAATAATTATATCTAATACATTTTAATAAATTTAATTGAATTATGAATACAGTTAGTCCATAAATATGGTATATTGTCACCCTTTGGGGATATTCGAATATTGCAAAGGTATAAAAAAAATAAGCTTTTGTTAGGTTTTGTATTTTCATAAATAATCAAGCGTGTTAAAGTTTTAAATTATATTAAAATTTTTGGAATTTCGCTATATTTAAAATAAGTGTTAAAAAGTAGAAAATAATGACCAACAGTTACTATAAATCAGTATACCCCTGTTTTATAAAGACATTCGATATGAACTTTTACAAAAACAATAACTGACGATAAGTTTTATTTTTTTAGTTATAATCTCCGTTGTATTAGTTCATTTTTATACTTCAATAATATAATATTGTTCAAATAGGACTCTATTGAAACTTAAGAAATTTAAACATAGTAACAATACAGAGTACTAACAATACGTCAATACACCACAAGAAGAAAATTACATTTGTTTTCAGATCAGTAAGTAATATCTATTACACAATTTAAAAATAAAAAAATCTATACACAAAGAAGTTTTTAGCTGAGTTATTACAAGTTATCGGTAAAAAGTAAAGTTCTAGTTTAATAAAAAAATAGATTCAACCTTAAATGCTGATGGTGTTGTTTATTGTTTGGTTTCGGTTAGTTGTTTAACTAATTGGATTTATAAACCATTAAATAAAATTATATTTTATAATATAGGTAGGTGTAAACATATTGGTAATGACTGGCGGCTTGTCCTGGAATCACTTTAGCGAGAAAATTAAATGATCGGAAACAGAGTAATAATATTTGATTTTTTACCAGATTTAAAATGTTATGGCTCAACATTATTGTGTATAGAAAATAATTTTAGCGATACATTTTAATAGCAAAATGATTAACTCTGATGTCTTATGTTTCAATTAATTCGATTGCATAGAATGAATATGATTGTAATATATTAATAATATATAGTACCTTTCTATTTTTTTAACACATAATTCATATAATTACCAAACCCTATTGTAACACTCGAGTGTATAACGAGAGATTTGGGTAAGATTATAGAGTTAGTTGAGTCTTGAGTGGCAACTGGAATAGTGTAATAATGGAATTTTCAATAACTACCTGTATTTTTTAAAACAATCCCGAGGTACATAGCAGCCCTGCTAATACTCCTTTTTCCATATAATAAGTTTAAGCTTCATCATATCTTGATAAATACAAAACATTGATCTAATAATTTATAAAAATTCAATAGAAAGTATTTATGTATTGTAGGATTATTTCGTTTTCGAATTATACAAGTCAAGCAAACATTAACAATTAATGTAAACGTGCTTCCTCATTATAATAAATTATAATATTGAGAATGCATTTTTGTTTCGAGTGTTGTTGAAATTTGTTCTTGTGAATCGACGATGATTAATAGTAAGAAACCTTAGAATCACTGGATTTACATAATATATTTTAACATACCGTGTATTGTATATAATTTACCATTTATATTCAAACAACGTCATTCGGGAAGTCACTTGAGAATAGATAATATTATAGTTGATTAATTTAATAAATTGTATTAGTTGCAGTCAACTGTATTAGGTATGGGATTATAAATTTGTAAATTGTAGGTAACTTGTAATAAATAATATCTACACATAAAATAATGATCAAAACAATGACAAAAACATCATATTTTTATACTGAAATTATACTTTTGTTCATTGTGTTTATTTTATATAAACTTTCAATTGGAAAAGCATCGTTATATTATAACACCTGAGCTTTCATATAAAAACGCTGCTTTGGAAAACAAAATTAAAAAATGTGGATTATCTCAATACCTAAGTAAAAGTGTAAGTACTTAATAGAATCATGCGATCAAATAATATTATACTTTCAAAATTATAGTGATACAAACTTGAAATTATAGGAAATTCTGTTTCCAAAAGCACAACATATTGACTGTGATAATAAGCGTTCAGCATTTAACATAATTTGCACCCTGTACCTATATAGCTCATCGGATTGTATAACTAATACACGTACAATATTAGACAGTTATACAGACATTGCTATTAGGTATACATGAAATATAATCTTGATATTGTCCTTACAAATAAAAAGCATCCCATTATATAAGTAGTTTGCGCACATTATGTACAGATATGAAGATTTTCCTATAGGTCGTTTTACTTAAATTTTATTAAATACTACCATAGCCCATATTATGTATAAATGTTTAATTATCATGCACAATTTAACGGAAAAATTATGTTAAGCCCACCGCCTCCGATTAAGAGAAATCAAGATCCTGTTGAAGTATAACGTAATTACTAAGTGACCCAAAATATTTATAATAATAATAATATATTATATTTATTTAAAAATAATTGTTGTTTTTTTGCACTCAGGTTTAAAAATATTTAAATAATTGTAGTATTGTAGGTACCTTTAATAGTATAATATTAACTATCGAAAATAAATACTAATCGAAGAAAATTCCATGTTAGTTATTACTAATATTAAGTAATAATTGAATGACCTGTGAGGTTCCATCAATTTTTTATTGATATATCTTGATTTTGACTTCTGAGTAATTTTTTTTGTTTAAATTATCTCTTAATAAAAGGTTATACTTCAGTTATACTATTACGTACATATTATTACTACAGAGAGACGTACCTTATAAATACATTAAATGTGCATTGGGCATGAAGAGTATAATTATAATTATAATTGTGTTTAAGGCGTAGACAAGTAAACCTTAAATTATACACCACAAAGACACGATATGTTATGTAAAAATTACGTGAAATGTAAATTATTTTAAAATTATATTTGATACCAAACTTGAAAAAATCCTCATTTTCAGACTTAAGAGAACGCTACACCCGCATGCGCCGTCTTCATCTCACAAACACGTAACATGGAAAATTGTACGGTCTGAATAATCCACTTAACTTCGTTATGATTAATATTGGAGCAAATTGACTTATTATTAAATTTAAAAGTGAGAATATTATCTAGTGAACCACATATGTTATTTTTTTAGATTCTGTGCTAGTGGTTTTACAATGGTGTTTTTTTTTTATCATGTATACAAAATATCTACCAGAATGAGTGCTTAGATTTCAACATACATATAGTACTTCTTCTTTTAGCAAATTGGATCAAGATGGTACTTAAGGGAGGTCATTTTTCGATTTTCTCAATAGTTATTTAATGCCACGGGAAAAACCACCGACAAATTACGAAAAACCGCTATACATAGAAAATGCTAATACACACATTTAGTCAAAATGTTATGTATCCACGGTCATTTGTTATAGAGTTACACAAAAAACCAAAATCGACAACTCAGGATCTAAAAATCAAAATGTATCATACAGTTATTCTATGAGTACATTTTAAATTAACCATTAATTGTAGCTTATAGTATTATACAAGTAATTTTACAAATATATCAGGTTATTTTTGTAGAAATTGCAAAAATCAGCTAAATAGGTTTTATTTATTTATTTGAGTTATCGTGTTAATTATATATAAATATTTGCATATATTTTGTTCATATGTGTGACAATGAAGCCTTTACAGTTATTATTATAAATAATTATTATTTTATCGTTTTAACTTTCAAGTGTATATGTTATATAGTAGGTATATACTAATATATTATTGTATTTTTAGTGTTAAGGTCGGGAAAATCAATTATACAGTTGTAATACTCGTCCAGTGACAAACTCTCCAAGTAAAAATATTAAGTAGGTAGTATACAAAATGCAATTCATTATCTGTAGCGCATTGAATATAAATACAGTATGATCGCACAAGTAGGTTTTTGAATACAAAAGTATTATAAACTTTAAACAATTATTGGAATACATGAGATAAAATAGTAAATACAATCCTTATAAGATTCTAGCCAGAACAAAAGTGAAGTGGTGTACTTAAATAGCCTATATAATACTCCGTGTGATCATAATTTTACTATTTAAATATTTTCTGAGATATATTTAATGGAGCTGTCCTCTCAGTAGTGAGTGTGGAACTTTTTATATCGACTTTTTATAATTATACTTTACATTTAAACTACTTACTAGACACTAGAGCACTTTGTACGTGAATAAAATAGGGTCGAAATATATGACTCTGTATATTCGCTTTATGTGAGAAAAGTCAGGGTAGTAAACTAGTAACCAACATAGTCTAGTGGATACTCTTCGTGCATACCTGGATAAAAAGTACCTACCTTATTTTTCAGTTATATTAAGAATTAAATTATATGAATAATTACGCATTTTGATTAATGAAAATCATAAAAAATATTTATTAATTTTAATTTTTTATTTATTCATCGTAACGCCCGCGAGGGCAGAGAGTACAGAATATACAAGATTAGAAGTAACATAACATTAATGGCTAAAGTCTAATAACTTTTTTTAAAATTGCATACTAAATTAAGCTAAGAACAAAGTGATAATTTTTTAACTTGCGAGTATCATCAGAAAAAAAATCTAAGACAGATAGGTTGTCATTACAATATCGTATGACTCTATACTGATTCAACAAAATATTGTTGTTTATATTAGCATTTTCCATACACGTATAATTTTCAAAATATTTTGTTGTGTTTTGAACTGTTTTCTGTTTTTTAAGTTTTTTTTTTTTTTTAATGCCAATAAAATTATATTTTTGGGCAAAAAAACTTGAAAATTTAATACAAGGCTCTTAATATATTTTTTACAATGAAATTTGAAAAGTATTAAAAATTCATAGTCACTATTTTTTTTTATAAGCAAAGTTTAAATGTTGACAAAACACGTAAAAATCACGAAAATGTGAAAATTATTTTGTTTAGAAATTCATAAAAATTTTAATTTTTAAATCTAAGATTTTAAAATGTAATAAAAGATTTCTTATAAGTTTGTCTACCTTTATCAACAAAAAAATCTCTACCGGAATGTCTAATTAAATTTTTACGAGCGTTTTAAGTTCATATTTTTACATTATTGGATATTCACTCTATTTATCATGTAGCGATTTTGTTATTTTGTTGTAATTCAAAAACAAATAACTACAAATACATGAAAATTTGACTGAATGTTTAAATTTTCATTTTCTATAGACCATACAATTTTTTTTAAATGTTTTGATTTGTTTTGAGCTGTTTACGGATAATTTCAAATTTCATTATTTTTGGTTTTTTATTCTATAATTGTCACTAAAATTTTATTTTTTGGGTAAAAATAAGAGAACAATTAATACAAGGCTCCTGATATATTGTTATACCTAATAGCAGTTGAAAAATATTAAAAATATTTAGGCACAATTTTTTTTATGAGCATTTAAAGTTCGATTTTTGACAAAATTTAATAATTATTTTGTAGTTAAAAATGTATAAAATATTCAATTTTTATAGCTAACAATTGAAAATTTAAAATAGGGTTCCACGTAAATAGGTTATAGATAAGTTACTTTAGTCACAATATCATAAAATATACTTAATATCATATGCTGTCTGACCGTCTACGCTTAGAATTGTTTTTCTTATACAATGATATTTTATCATTGAAATCAAATTTAACACCATCCATTACAGTGACCCACTTGTAACCTACTGTAAAGCAGAGCGACACTTACTTGCCCACCTTTTTTGTTTTGTTTTTCTCGGCGCTTTTGAACACTAATGGAAAAATGGGATTTTTACCTTCCCAAGCACCAACTAGATTTACTTTCCGATCGAACAAGATACTGAATTTTAAAATCGAAGCATTATTTTGACTACTTATCATGTACACAGACACAAAAAAAATTTAAGAAAGGTGGGTAAGTGGATGTCACTCTGCTGTACAGTAGGTGACAAGTAGGTCACTGTAATGGATGGTGTTAAATTTGAATTCAATAATATATCATTGTATAAGAAAAACGATTCTGAGTGAAAACGGTCAGTCAGCCTATGATATTATTGTGAATAAAGTAATTTTCTATAACCTTGTTTTAAATTTTCAATTGTAAGCTATAAAATTTGAACATTTTATAAATTTTTAACTACAAAATAATTATTAAATTTTGTCAAAATTCGAATTTTAAATGCTTATAAAAAAAATTGTGCCTATGTATTTTTAATATTTTTCAACTGCTATTGTAACAATATATCAGAAGCCTTGCATTAAATTTTCACGCTTTTTTACTCGACAAATAAAATTTTATTGATATTTATAGAAAAGAAAACCGAGAAAATTGAATTCTGACAATATCCGTAAACAGCTCATAAAGAGTTAACATTTTATGGTGTATAGAAAATGTTAATATAAATATTAAGCAAAATTTTCAAGTATCTACAGTCATTGGTTTTTTAATTACAACAAAATAAGAAAATCGTTACATGAGAAATCGAGTGAATATGAAATGTTGTAAAAATATGAATTTCAAACGTTCATAAAAATGTAATTTGACGTTCTTGCGTAGACATTTTATTTCTACATATACATAACAATATTTTTGATGTTCACTTATCAGGACGTATAATGATGAATCGAGAATAAATTAAAAAAAAAACAAAATATCAATAATTTTAATTTTTAATAATTATAATAATATGGCCAATGGTTATATATTAAGGATACAGAAATTTGAATAATTAACAGAATTATTAATATTTTTTCTCCGTTTTATTATTTGAAATAAAGTTTAATAATTACACATAAATATGCAATGTGCATTTATTTATACTTACCATTTCAACAATCAATGTAATTTTACCAACTAACTCTAACTTTGGATAGTATTAGCTTTCTTTTTCTTATTTATAAATATATTTACAATCTGTTATCTAAAACAATAAGTAAATTTGGTATATGGTAAAAATAAATTGTACACGTGTATAACTTGTGGAGGAAGCTGTTCTCTAACGGCACCTCAGAGTATTATAACTTCGAGACAAAAAGTAAAAGCACTCGTGAGATATATTAACTTTTTGGTCCGAGTACCAGGCTTTCCATGCAATCAGAATGTTGAAATTAGTTTTACCACCTACCGTATTTTAATGAGAATGTTATTCTATTGTTTGGTGAGTGGTGACCTATATATACATCTGAACAAACATTATCAATGTCCATGACGTAAAAATTAAAATTCCTTGAAAATCGAAACAACTAAACTTAATCTGACATTGCTTACAATTTTCCATACCAAATATTATAATATGTTTTAAGATTATAATTTTAAAAAAGTGGTAAAAGAAAACTAACAAAAAATATATTATTTAGCAAGCATACTATATTATTATATAAAATATGAATAAATTGTTTGTATACGTTTTAAATTTCATTTGTATACTGATACACCATAATAATAAGAACTAATACTAAGAAGATGTAGCCTGCGCCCTTCACTATAGCCAGGGCCGTCCTTCAGAATATCAAGGCGTGAAAATAAAAATGTATGGAGCCTAATATCGTAGATTGATGTATACAGTACACCCGAGCTAACGATGCAAGTGAACAATTTTCCGTCGTCGGACAGTAATCCTTGGGAAACCATTCCCATTTCCTCCACTCTTGTGCTTTTCGAATTTCGATCAAACTGTTTTTGAGTCGTCGTATATGTACGTATTATTAAAGTGGTGTGCAGTGTAAGGCAATTCCATCCTAATGAGTCTTGAACTTACATATTATGTTTGGGAGCCTTAACATTTGTGATCCAACGAAATGCGTTGTCCTCTTCCGAAGGATTACGATCTGATGGAGTATCGTTAAGGTGAGATGTACATGATAATGACATCTAAATTATTCACCAGTATATGGGCAGTGTCATTAATTTTTTTTATAAGCACTTAAAGTTTGGTTTTGGACGACAAATTTAAAAATTATTTTATAATTAAAAATTTATAAAATGTTCAACTTTTATACCTAAGGATCGAAAATTTAAAACAAGGTTCCACATAAATTATTTTATTCACAATAATATCATCAAACATACAAATATACTTAGTAATATCATAAGCTGACTGGACATCTTCACTTCAAATTTGGACACTATCCATTACAGCCATTTGTAGCCTACTGTACAGCATGATCGACACTTACTTGTCCACCTAATTTAATCATATTAGTTAAAACAAGTTATCATTGACATTCATGCATAAAAGAATATTTTGATTAAAGAATATGAATTCAGAAAAATAAACTAATTTAAAATAGGTTATATTTTGAATAAAATGTTTTACATTTTAATTTAAATCTGAATGAATACTCAGCAACATAGTAGTTGAGAAATTATGCAATAACTGAATTACACACTTTGAAAAGAATAAAAGTATAAAATGTTTTACTAACAGAAATTAATCAACGATGGATATTAACGTAGCTTCACGATAAGTGAAATATAATATTTAAAATATGACTATACGTCAACATCATTTGAAATAATATTACAAAAAATATAATTTGATAAACTAAATTGTTTGTAGGTAGAGAGCAGAATTTTGATAATTCATCAAAGATTATTGTGTATATTAAATAATAAAATTAATTTAACATTGTTAAAAGTTTGTGAGGCATACACGGATTGAAGAAAATTAATTATGAAAATCTATCACAAAATGTTTAAGGGTTCGCAACTATTAAAATATAGATTCGTATTTAGAATATTCTTAACTGGGATACAACTAATTTTGAAATGACTTATGTTCATTTCAATTATTTTTAAATGCAAAAATTAGTCTCTGTATTAAAAAATGTGTTAGAAACTAATCAACTAAATACATATCCTTATTACGTTTTAAAACCACCGACTCCTAGCAACGATGTGTTGTTTTATGCTCGATAGTCAGAATGTAGTTCATTATTTTCTAATGTCAAGTGATATAATACATTTTACTACTTATACGTTTAATTTATCACTTTTTGTTTAAATAATAATATGCAAGTGTTTAAGTGTTTTTGACCTATATGCAGAGAGTTTTTGGTTTTATAGTCTGAGTGGTTAGCAATTTATTTCTACGATAATATGAATTATGAACACAGATGTTTGATACAAATAGTTAAAATGTCATTCAAATTACTTGGTACCACCAAGTGAACATAATTCATGTTATTCATACCATAACGTCTGCTAAACGTAATATATATATTGTAAGAAAACACACAAATTATTACTGTATATTCAATATTGTAAGAAAATATCTAAAAACTGAAAAATTATATAATCCAAGTTGAACATTGATTTTTGAATCTACACTGCACGCAAAAATAGAGATGGTTTTGTGTTGATGTCTATTTCATTCCATATAATCTTTATTAATTTTCATTAATTTCATTAAATATTATTTAACCTTTTAAGTAAATGCATAGTTTTATTGTGCAGGTATTATCCCTGTAATATTTATAACCTTAAAGAAATAGATCAATTTACATTAAATGTATGTGTATGTTTGTTAGGAGTGAGGTTACGGGATTTCTCCAGAATTAACCTAACTCATAACACAAAAACCCTTAAAATATTTAAAATCCAAAATCCATGAACCCAGAATTATTTTTTTAAATATTTTTGACAGGAATAATTTTACAATCATAATATATTTATCGTTATTCACACATTTTTGTATTTATGTATTATGCTTCGTTTCATTCATTAATTTAGTATGTTATTGTCTATCAATAATACTTTACAACTTTATTAAATAATATTTTAAGGAATATTCTGAAATTAAAAAAGTTAGTATAGGTAGTATAGTTTTCAAATTAAGTTTTTCCTGAACTAAGTACCCAGTGTTAACCAAATGAACCTGAATAATAACAGTTACAAATAATGTTTAATATTTTTCAGGGGCGTCATTTCAGTTTCGTAGAATTGTGTACATTCTATTAGATAAATTCCTCATCAATTATTATTAAAAAAATTCCCATATTTTTGTTAAAGAAATTTTTTCTTGAAATCAAACTCAATTATAATTTTATACATTTCTATAACTATCTATAAAATTGAAACAGAAATTCAAGCAAACTATTACTAATGTCCGAACATGAATATTGTAATTTATTGGAACAAAAAAAAATTGGTCAGACACGGGAATGCTGATTGATGATAATACATGAATACAATTTTACGTTTTATATTATTTATAAATAATTTGAAGACTGTTACATTATATACGAATTCAAATAATTTATCTATATACAATTCAAATTATAAAACTGCAAAACTCTAAAATTATAATTTAGAATATCAATTAGTCAAAGTAGCTAATTATGTATAGTTATAAGCAGTACACCATGTAGAAAAAAAACAAATAATAATAATTAACTACTATTATTTTATTCATGACTAAACCGAATGAAGAAAATGTTATGTGGGTGCACAAAATTACAATAAAAGAATAATGAATATTTAAGCCTGAATGCCGAGACTAAAGTATTGATTAACACCTAGACTAATTATGGATTACAATTGCAGAGGGGTGAGTGCACACCCAGCAACCCATTTTTTTATGACGGTGATATTCCGGTGATTGTACATTTTACATAAAATACCAGAGATCTAAAACCCGAATAAATAATTTGGCTGTGAAGCTATACCCTCCGGCTAGGTATTTATAAGTTAATATACATAGTAATAAGGTATCTATATTTTGTAGGTATTTATTATTTAAATTTTCAAACATTTTTTGAAATACCTATAATTAAATTCAGCTTTTTCAGATATGACCCCGCTTTACTTTATATGAGATATAAGTAAATTCTAACTGAAAGCTATATATTATATCCTATAATGTGTTGGTATTGAAAAAAAAGAACAATTTACAAATAATAACAATTTAGTTTGAATTTAGGAATTGAAATATTAACTTAAAAGTCCATGAAATTTTTTATTCATATCGAACAAACAACATTAAGACGTATTGTGTTGCCGAGCAACACGAAAATAATACTAAGTAAACACTTCAAATCAATGTCTTATTTTTTGATATGTATTATTCTTACTATTTGTATTGGTTATAGCTTTATTGAAGAGCCCTTCCCCTTTTTGTATGAAAATATGGATGAGATTCTGTCATTCTCAAAAATCAATACATTAGAATATACTTATCAGTTAAATATAAATATAACACGATAATGTCTAAGACATTCTTAGTATAGTTAGTAACAATAATTTATTATTTAGATTACGTCGTATTAGGTGCGGGTTACGAGGTTAGGTCTATATTTTTTTCATAGAGTAATAAATAAAAATACCAGAGAGTATTACTCTATGATTTTTTCCGATTTAAATTTCAGATATTGGTATTTATTTTTTTCGATTTTGATTTTGGTTTCAAATATCGGTAACTATTTTTTCTGATTTCGTTTTTTGGTTTTGAATATCGTTTTTTTTTCCGTTTTAAATTTCGGTTTTGATTACCGGTATTAATTCTTTTCGATTTTGTTTTCAATTTTGATATCCAATTCTGTTTTTGACGGTTTTAATAGGTATTCAAAATCGGTGTCCAATATCGATTTCAAGCCCTAGACTATAAGTTTGCCCTTTTTTCTTGTTTACCTTACTGCGTACCTAATCTTTTGATGTATAAGGAAATCTCATACGTGTCACGGCGTGGTATCCGAAGTTGTTATAAAATGTTATGTATATAGGGTCCCACAGGAATTTACTAATTTTAAGTGGAAGAATAATGATATTTACATGACTCCCACAAGATCAAATGGGATAAACAGTTCTGAGGATACACTTCTATTAATCCATGCTATCAGCCATAGTTTTAAAAAACATATATCAATAGTTTTCAGTAGTTTTTCTTTACGTTTAATGCTTTCACCGACTATCGAGGATATCATCGGAAACTCTAATAGCTATAGTATCCGCCGTATAACTAAATTGTATTTCTCATATATTTTAAATATAATAAGTTTACTCTTTACAAGAGTAGTTGATCTAACACGCCTTATAATGAAAATATTGCGAATAAAAAATATTGCAAAAATTTGACTGCCAAATATATTTAATATTCAACAAAGACGTGATTTAGAGTGACTTATCGAAAAAAAGTCAAAATATATTTAAATTGTCATAAATGTAAATTTGTTAAACGTATATTCCACTTTGAATATTATAAAAGCCACCTTTTGTCACATTCAATCTCAAAACAAAAAGTAAATCAGGTATAACCATTTGCGATTTTTTCTAACCCTGTTAAAGGTATATCATAATAATTTAAATGTATATTATTATTCATTGGAAAATTTATATTATGTAATATTTCGAAATGGACGATGGACCCATCAATTAATTATTTGTATTGCTTATAGGTATATGTAGGTAGTATACAATAATTTATATAGTCTATATTGGCTATTTTTTTATTTCAAATGAAACGCATTAACTTTAATTTTTTATAAATCGATAAAAATTAAATTATCATTTTAAAGTGAAAAATTAACTATAGCTTCGCGTATTAATACTATAGGTAAGTACCTACAAAAGTTAAATTATAATTTTCAAAAGTATTACATTATAATATATGTATTCATGGCGTATACTTATACACAAATATTTTTAAAATACTGCAGTTTAGTTTGAATTTATTTCTGTTATATTATGAACTCTGTATTAAAAAATGTAATTATCAGAAGCAGTGTTATATTTTTTTATGAGACCAATACTGGATACGGAAGTCCATCATAAAAATTTCATTTTTAATTTAATTTTATAGTTATTACTTATTTGATATACATGCATAGAGGCACAGCGCTTGATGTAATATGTTTAAGGTTTATGCTCATTATACTTAAACGAATACAAATTAATGTGAACATTTGAGTTAGAGGATTATATAATTATATTCAATATTGTCAACAGAATATTGTTTCATTAACAGTTTGGAACTTTATTGATAACGTATAAATGTTATAATTTATTGTATTACTTATAATAATAGAATGTGACTGATGAGCGAAGACGGTCGTTTTCAGATTAATAATAATTAATAATTCACAAAATAGTTATTTTTAAATGGATGCTTATTTTTTATACAACACTTTATACAACTACGAAAAATAAATAAAGAAAAATTTGAACTTCAAACGCTTATAAAAATGTAATTTGACCATCTAGTAGACATTTTTTTTTCTGATAAAGGTATAAAAACGTATGAGGTATCTTGTATTACATTTTGAAATCTTAGATTAAAAAAAAAATTTTTTATGAATTTTTAACAAAAAATAATTTCACATTTTCGTGATTTGTAAGTGGTTTGTCAGCATTTAAACTTTAAATGCTTATAAAAAAATTGTGACTAGAATAGATTTTTAATATTTTTCAAATTTCATTGTAACAATAAATATATTTATAATATTAATAAAGAGACTTGTATTCAATTTTCAAGCATTTTTACCCAAAAAATATAATTTTATTGGCATTCGAAAAAAAAACTAAAAAAATTGGAAACTGTAAATGTCCGTATACAGTTCAAAACACATCAAAATATTTTGAAAATTGTAAAGTGTATAGAAAATGCTCATATTAACAACCAGTGAAAATTCCATGTATGTACCTTCATATGTCTTAGGGTTACACCGAAAACTAAAATCGATTTTGTGGAAAACTGATTTTGCGTAAAAATTCCCGTTTTTCCTTAATTTTTCTTTTGTATCTCACGGCGCTTTTGAAAACTAATGGAAATATGAGATTTTGACCTTTTTAAAGCATCAACTAGATTCACTTTCCCATCGAACAAGATACTGAAGTTGAAAATCGAACCATTATTTCGACTATTTTTCGCTCCGCTCAGAATCTAATACATATTTCAAAGAGAACAGTCCTACATAAAATATTTCTTTCTTGAAGTATAATATGTATTTTATACTACAATATAAAACTTCAATTCAGCTGGAATCCTTTACCAGTTTTATAAACTTTCATGGCATAGTAGGTACTCGTGCAACATATGAGTATTCATAGTTAAAGAAAATAATATTATTTTAAATTAAATAAACGTTGCAAATTCTTTATGAAACAACACAAAAAATCATTATATTTTATATTTCTTATAATCTAGTAATTTTTAGATGATATGATAGTTATTTTTTAAGTCAAGGATGAAATTATTGGTTTTAAAATTAATAAATGTATGATAAATTACTGATATTTTTGAGACAGTTTAAAATTTCGAAAAACTGCACGCAGCACTACGGACCTCAAATAAATAGTTTAGAGAGATTTTTAATATTCTTAGGTACTTTTGAGAAAGTCACAAAAATATGTTGAGAGCATTAAAACAGTTACTAAAATCAAATATATTTGTATTTTAAAACAATACAGTTAAACAATTTGGTTTAAGTTGTCATTATCCACTAATTTCTGCACTTAAGTCAACTAACATCCCTGGAAATCCCTTCGAGAAGGCTTAAAAGGCGCTGGTATCATGACTTGGCTCAGTAATAAAAAATATTACAAATATAATACCTATGTATAATATATATAATGTATAATATAGTCTTATCATATAATCGTTCATATTTGAGTGTTACTGCTGGGTGACTTCTCACATCATGTCTCCACGTCTTTATATTATATTTTTTTTCTCGCACATATGCTTATGGTACCTAAATAAAGATTGTGTATATAGTCCAATAAATGTTAAAAAATAAAAGTCGTAATTGTAGATTTGTTTTAGTTTCAATATAATATTTATTTTGATTTATGAATTTATAAATAATGAGTACCTACGTGAATATACAAAATATAAACTTTAAATATATACCTAGATACATCTTGACAAAGTTATTTCTTAAACGTTCAATATAAATCATCTGAAATACTGAATGGTGACGTGTCTACGTATATTTAAAATAATCCTAAGATTAAACAATATTCATATAAAGCTTAAATAAACTTGCATCATAAATTCATAAATAGCTAGTAGATCTTAGCAATTGTCAATAGGTCTAAATAAACAATGAAAATATATTTACTAGTGTGTTTGTTAAGACTTCAGAGGATTAAATTAATGTGCAAATATACTATAGTATAATATGTGTATCTTACAAGCCAAATTTAGATCTAATAAACAATAGTCAGCTTATTTATCATCTGTACAATTATACTTGAAAGTTATTTATGTCAGTAACAAAATGAGCACCTAAATAAATTACTAATTATGAGTAATGTGTGTAAAATGTAAATTATTCAAATATATTGGATTACTATAATATTGGTTTAAGAATGGGAAAACATGTGTAATTTATGAATTGATTTAAACGTATTAATGTACCTACTATACCTAGTTCATATAATGGCAACTGTTGCCGACTGAACAGAATATGCCTACCAATTAAATGAAGAAAAATATTCTATTCAGTTTATCATGGATAATGAGTCATAGTTATATTTACATAAATAGATATATGAATAGGTAAAAAAAAAATTAATTATTGTACAGCAAAAATAGTCTTCTACTGGTTTCTCGTTACAACTTTTGAAGTCCACGTTTTTCTTTAAACTTAATAGTTCATAAAATAATGTAATTGCAGTAAAAGTATAATGTAGGTGGTGTTGTGCCATTATGGCATTATACAAATTACTTGTGTAGGTATTAACTACTAAGTATAGATATTAAATATCTATGTACCTATTGTATTATAATAAAGTGCACTTTGTATAAAAATATTTTCTCTTATTTCATAACAGATTTTAGATTACAAGCAAAACAAGAAATGTATATTTATTTTTGTTATGAACACTAGGTATATCAGATAGAAGATTAAGCTAAAAGAGTGTTTAAAAAGTTGTCGTAGTTATAAGATCAGAGATTGAGTCGGGATGGTACTTTGAAAAGAAACATTTTTAGATTACCTATCTCAATAGTTTCTCTAAGCGTTAAGAAAAACCATCGATAGCAATCAAAAATTGTTGAAGAAATGTAAGTTATCTCGGCATCAACTGAACTTAAAATCTTTTTTTTCTATACGATGGATTATCATTGCTTTTAAATTTGCTTTCATAGGAAACTGCTTCCCTAGCTGCAATGTGGTGAGTGAAGTATAAGACTGATACCAAATACCCATTTACTATATTTTTTCTATCTATAAGTTTATTTTTTTCGGATGAAAATTGTGATTAGAAGTTAAAACAATATATGTCTTGTAGAGTGTATAATGCATGTTTTATTATAATTTATAATATAGTGTCTTATATCATAATACTATTCTTATATTTCGTTGACATACATTAATAAATGTACAACTGGTACATACGACCATTGATTATAACAAAATATTTATAATCAATACTAAGAGTAATAGTGTCCTTAATCCTTATGAAATAATGTAATGACAATGTATTGTTATTAATATATTATAGTTTAGTTTGATTTCAGTTATGATGATTATTCAACATGAAAAATATATGTAGTTTAAAATAAACTTTATGTAAGCTTAATGTTATTTCAAGATATATTTAAACGAAACGAGAAGAATATTTTTATGTTTGAAGTACGTGCAGTCGTCGTTCATAGAGAATTCTTTTTTACTGGCACAGGGTATAGTTCAGCAAACTATCGTAAATATAGTTTATGTAACACGCATAAAGGAGGAAAATCGATCGCCAAGTTATTTCCAAGTCACAAATTACGTAATTTTCAGTTATAATTTAATTTATTATAAAACAAATACTATATAAATGTGAAATATCAGAATTTCTAATGCAGCGTAGGTACTATATTACACTGTACAGCGAACGAGTCAATAAACTATTATATTTTTGCATTACCAGTGTAATACGGAACAGCAGCACACCACCGTAGCCCATTTTGTATATAATAAAACATAATACAATACTACATACATATATTACATATTATATGGTTACTCTGCGGTGTTGTTCTTCGGACACACTGCACATATCGTATACAGTACTATTCTTATATTATAGTTATATTATACATCTTATATTCTTATACAATGGCGCGGACGCGTATATCGCCGTTACCCCGTACCGAGAACAATATTATAGTTTATGTATGTAATAGCTATTATACTCGTTCCGCAATACAACGCCAGACTCTAAAATCGTAACAACAACAATAAAGTCGTCTGTTTTACGAGTATACTTTACAATTGCTACAGTATCAAATTATAAACGGTGTTTCTGTTCTTTTACCGAGTTTTCATTTCCACTCGTTCGTCAAAATTTTTTTCTGTCTACGCGCGCGTGTGTTCCGCGGTCGCTGTGATAACCTCGCGGGCTATATATAGCTAGCTACCTATTATATTATATTACTCGTATAAGCGCGTACCCACATTACACCCTGCACCACAGAGTAGTGTAGCGATAGTCAGTCACCGGTATTAATTTGCATATACGTCGTTGGTGGGGTGTGGCGGGGTGGACCTGCGAAGAACCGCCGGGCCGCATTGACCCAGATACCCACTAGCTGCGAAGACACGCGCGCGCGCGAACGCTGGCACCGGGATGTCGGGACACGGGTGTCGGGGGCGACCCGCGCGAATCGAGGCGGCGCCCGGGCGGGGCGCCGGCACCCCGGACACGCCCACGAGCGGATTCGGCGCCGGCGGCGTTCGAAGGGACCTGCCGTTCGCACTGAGCGTCCGTCACGCGCCCGAGCTCGATCACCAGCCACAGTCGCGCCGCGTTTTTCCGTATGTCCATCACCGTAGCGTAACATAGCGCCAGCACCACCATCGTCATCACCACCACTACAAAAACAAAAATATACATTACTCCCCCCCCCCGCCATTCCAGGAGTCAAAAGCGCCCCCTCACCCTCTCCTACAACTGTACACGCATCACCACGACCGCGACCACCACTCGCACCCCTCAACCGCCACTGCACAGGAAACCCACAAGAAACTCGATCGCGATCTTCGCTTCGAGATCCTGAGTGCATAGCTGCCCGGCCGACCGTCCCGCATCACGAGGACTGCACTTTGGGCACAGCGGCCACGGTCATCACCATCGTTCCGCGTCGTCGCCGTCCGCGGTCATCGTTGTGATGTGCACCGGCAGTTGGTGATCACGCGCGTGCGGTTACACGGGGAGTCGCGGCGTGGTCGGTACGCATAGTCGACGCTCGGTCAAGGTGGATAAGGACGCGGCGCTCGCGACGGCCGACCAAGTCGGACCGGCTGCGGCGGGAGACGGCGGCACAACCGGCAGCAAACTGCACGCTGCAATCGTAGCGTCCGTCGCGGCGTCGCCGCAGAAGTTGGCCACTACCATCAGGGGCTTCTGGAACTCGTCCGCGGGTCCGGCTGCTAACTCGGTTCTGGGTGAGCATTGCTATTATAATATTACACTGCAAAGTCTTTATGATAAATTGTCACCGTTACTGTTATTATATTTTGATATGAGCAAGTGAGCAACCGTATCCAAGATAAGTCTATTTATAAGCAGTAAGTGTGTATATACGTACGCATGACCGTACGGTAAGGGTGGGTTTGAAATAAAACGTAATTCAAGACGACGAGTTGCTCAAAGTGAAACACGAATGGCATAAAACGTATAGTGAGCAAAAATACGTTTTGATTTAACTAATAATATTATAATAAGGGCGCACATAATCGTCAGCAGTTTTGAATCGAAACGGGTTCAAACCCGGGTTTCGGGTTGTAAGAACCGTGGTAACCCGCAAAAAAAGTGGCCCGGTTTTGAACACGAAACCCGAAATATTTTATCCCTTCTTGACTCCCTGGTTTTGACGACCTCGGCAGAGCGTATAGATATATAATTTCAGATTTATACCACGGAAGTCTACGACCACACCATTTGGCAGCCGCGATTTATTTGTCAGAGTTGAATTATTATTTACCTGTACTGCGCGAGACATCTCTGCGACGACCATGCCAATTATCTGTATATATAATACGCGTTACTTGCTGCATGTTTGATCTAAAATTATGTATTTGGTGATTAGTATGATGTTATACTTACAAGAGGATCAGCGAAGACTAAACGGTTAACTGTTATACAATTATAGGTATTATGCGGATTATTGTTTTTGGATTGCGTCTTTGCAGTACTCGAATGAAATGGGTAATTATGGAATATTATAGGTTGTTGAAATTTAACTATATACGATGGTAGTATTTGCCATTCCGTCAAACGATTGTGAGCCGTGTTTAAGGACAAAATGTTTATAATGATGCATGTACAAACAATGATAGATCGAGGTAGGTAACAAAAGTTTCGTTAAATTTTGATTTTATGACATCAAAACCTATATAATATAGCCCACAGGTAATATTATATAGTAGGTACAAGGTTTACGTCTTTCATTTTCCTACACATTTGTATTCATTCCATTGCTTTATTACAAGATGGTATAGTATTATCAGTTATGGCTATAATGTATTGTTGCGTGCCAATATCAACAATCGTTTGAATGGATACGACTTCAGTTGAAGTTTAAATAAATATTTACAAACAATAATTAAATATTATGTGTATTTAATTACTCTTGAAAATATTCCAAGTGTTTTACCGAATTTGATGCTGAGTGACGTCAACTCTGTAAATTCACGTCTGTCTTATTTTTAGTCCCTATTTATGAAGTGCAGTCAATGCTGTACATTGCTGCCTTTAACTATAATAATTTTCATATCAATTTATAATTCTCAGAATAAGTTCATCTCTTACATACCAGATGTTACCACAGTTCGAATTTACATTCCATATAACTGAATATCGATTTTTGCATGAATTAAATAACAATGTATGATTAACATGTAATATTCAACATATTAATAACATTTTCCAAGAAATTGTTATACTCCGTTTGGATTATATTTTACTTGTTTGCATATATAATAATATTTTGACTGTTTCGTGAAATACAGAGTATATTACAGTGTTATATTCCATCATTATAATAATATTTTAACATAGGTAATCGATTTATTGAATTTATAAGGAGTAAGATATAGGCAATTAATTAATTTCTCATCCACATATTAACAAAACAAAATATGTATTATCCCAGTTATTTGATATTTCTCCATTTATAACAGTAGATGGATTTTTTTTGTTACATTTAGTATTTACCACAGTTTCCCCTCCATAAATACGAAATACAATCATACAATGCCCCTCAAGACGATTTTTTATTCTTTTGCTTAATGCATATTTATCTTTAAATATAATATTATACTTTTAGATTTTAATTTTTAATGATTTAACAATATATATTTAATATTTTGCCCCCCCCCCCCAAAAAAAAAATGATTCACAGCTTCGTCACTATGTACCCAAGTCACAGGTGAAATACAGTTTCTGTGATAATATTTTCCTCTATCTAGCTAACTTGGTGAAGTCTTATCAAAAATAAATATATAATTATATTATATTATATTAATTATGATAAATACTTGTGAGTTGTTATCGAATATATTTTTAAAAAATATCAAATGTCCTAAAAATACTTTAGTATATGAATTTCTGGTTAGCTACCTCAGCAGTAACTACCCAATACTAATTATTTATGTATACTTTATTCTGAAATACTTTTTAGGCATTTTTTGAAGGGATTTATTACAAATTAAAACAAAAAAAAAATTGACTAAATCGATAACGCTGTATAATATATTAATATTATACTGGTTTAAATTCAAATGCTAGATCATTTTCAATATTAATTTTTACCTTTTGAAAATACCATGTGGAGTACCGAGTAGGTACTTAAAACTGAAATATGCACTTAAAAAGTAGCTTAAATGCAATATTGGATTGTCCACTATTTTTAATTTCAAATTTAAATTTTCAACAGAGTTAAGAACACACAACGAGGCGATTCAGTTTATCGATACACCTGTCTTCCCGATTAAGCTTATTTAAAATAAAAAAAATTCTGATTAGAACTTGGTTAACACAAAACTAGCAAAGGTGTAGACGTGTAGTAAGACATATTGCTTAATATATCTCAAAAATACTTGAAAAGGTCTAAATTAATGATTTAACAACAGTTTAAAAACATCTGTTGTCAGCAAAAAGAAAACACTTATCTAAACCTTAGATATTTATTAAAGATGTCGAATTTGATTACTTACCAGATTTGTTAACAGAAGATGTGTTTTATTTAACAAGTGCAACATTTTCGAGATCAATTATTGTACAACGTCGACAAGATATTATCATTTTTTTAAAGAAAAAATAAACACTTAAGAAATCATTGAAAGAATATAGTTAAAATAAATGCTGTAAAATACAAATATTATTACTCTTTATACCTATACTATGAACACTAAATAATTTATATTTCATTAAGTATTAAAACAATATTTTACAAAAATCTCAATCTCTCGACATTTTAAAATTCTAGAAAAATAAAATACAACATAAGGAATTGTTACTTAGAGACTAGTGAATCTATATTGTAATATTTGTAAAGATGAAATCTAATATATTTTTGATTGTAATTAATTTAATTTTTTGAGATAGATTTATCCCATATAATATGTAAAATCATGTAATAAAATATTTTAAACTTAAAACTTTTAACTTTTATTTAATATAATTTTTAAACGTCAACCTACAGCGGTTATTGATAATCAATCATATTTGTGTTTATTGTGGTTTAAAAAAAATCTTATTAGGTTATATATGATCTATAGATTTTCCCATTCATTAAGTGCAAGTTAAATAAGTAATAACTCATAGAAATTCGGTAACCCTAACTATTATAGCTTTTAAAACTATAATATAAGTACAATAATTGAAATATTTGATAATATTGGTTGTCAAATTAAAACAATATCATTGTCTACTATATTACATCCCAATAGTTGTACAGAAATTGTATTCGTTTTAACCATGGCCTTCAAAAATTAATTTGAGCAAATCATTTTTTGTGCATAATGATAATTACGTAAATTTTTTCTCCAATCAAGAGAAAACAATACGTATAATATTAATATGTTTATTGGTTTTTCAAAATCATTACACCTCGAAATCGAATTTGAATAATTTCACATTTTAAGTTATCACCCTCGCACAAGACGTGCTTTTTTAACTGGCTTTTAAAATCTCAAATTTTGTGGACAAATCTTTTGCGTGCAAATCCCGTAAGAATATAAAGATATTCAGACTCATCAATACATATATAGATGTACATTTACCATTGTCGTCGGTCTGTGTACGCAGTCAGTTAGTTGGGTTTTTGTTGTGTGGGGGAGAATATAGAGAAAAAAAAGTAACCTAATTTCTGATCCCACCGTGACGGGCATACGTATATTATTATATATATATAGGGGGATGGTAGAAAACACAACCGAGACCGCGTTTGCATTCGGCTTTCGAAACAAAAGGCCTATAGCAGTTGTGGCGGCTTTTTCTCGCTGGTATTTTACCACTGCCGCCCGCGGCCATCAGCCCTCGGCAAACTCAATTACTTCCTATGAGCGCCCGCTGCCGCTCGCCGCCCCAGTTGTGCGTCGTGTACATGCAGGTCAACCCCTCTAACGATAATTTTCTTTCTTTAGTTTTGTTTTTTTTTTTTGTTTTGTTTAGATTTTGAGGAAATCGCAATAAGAGCCCTCGGGAACCGCGCGCTGTTACTTTACGTCGGTCCTTTGTTCCCCGAGTCCGGAGCTCGGTGCTCGTCTCGCCCATCGTGTCGGTTTTATACCGTCGTTTTCGCTTAGATGTATATTATAATACGTAATTATTGTCGTACAATACGTAGGTACCTGTAAAGGCGGTGGCGGTGGCACCAGTTCGATCGGTCGCCAACACCTCACCCTCCCGTCAACCACTATTGACCCTCCCTCGTTCTATCCCCCGCCCCGCGGTGCCCGTCGTATAGACCGCGCGTGATGACTCGCGGGAGCTTACGATATTCAAATATGGACGCGGATGAAACGTTCTTCCAGCGGTGCGCGAGTTTCCGAAAACAAAACCACTACGACAGCTACGTGCCAATAATAGCAAACGGTTATTTGCTTATTAAATTATACACGCCGAAGGATTACGAAGATATTTTGTCCTGCGATGAAGCAGCGGCTGACTTACGCGGTTGTCTTCGTGAGGCAAGAATAACTCGTTAAACTCCGTTTTTGTATACGACACGCACGTGTAGGGGCACACACACACACGTATAATTTATAACCACAGGGAAGGGAATAACGAGGCGGAAAGACTGAAGAAAAGTTTAAGTGCGCACGGTCACGGCATCATTCGAGAAATTGGACATGCGACGACGATATAATATATTTTATGCACAAGGCCTATAATATAACGAACAGGCGACCCTCTCATTTCGGGTATTATAATAACGACGAGCCGTGGCGGGGTTGATTGGGTGCACCTACCACAGTAATAATAGTTATAACTACTTATCATAGTGACCACTTCGATCCGGCAACTGTACAAACTATAATGGCGATCCCGTCGACGCAGCAATCCACTCGTAAAAATTCTTCGAATCTACAGCCGATATTTCGTTATGGTAATGACTATTTAGTATTTATGTAAATACAGATCGAAGACATTGCGTTAAAGCCAGCCCAATTATGTGCACGACAACCAGTGTTCGGATTAGATAAGTAGTTTTTTATCTAGATAAAGATAAAGATAATGCAACTCTAATTATCTAGATGGATGTAAAAGATAACTTAACTCATATTTATCTAGATAAAGATAAAGATAATGCAACTCTAATTTATCTAGATGGATGTAAAAGATAACTTAACTCATATTTATCTAGATAAAGATAAATACTTTTTTTATCTAGATAAAAAAAAAGATACAATTTTTTTTTAATGGGTTTTAAATTTAGGTATATTTTATTTGGGCACTAGAACATAATAATAATAATGATATAAATAAAAATAATTACATAATTTATAAACCATAAACTTGGTTTGAGAATCTGGATAAATATTCAAAATGCGTTTGTACAATTTCGCGATTTTTATCAATAAAAAATATATCTAGATGAATTAATTTAGATTAGTAAAAAAATTATCTAAGATGAACGTTTAGATACCTTGAAACTATTTATCTAGATAAGATAAAAGATGAACAAATAATTATCTAGATAAGTCCGAACACTGACGTCAACGGACGCACACAGGACAGGACTCCTATCTAATATCTGTATACATAACGTAATTAGGTATGAGTGTATGATACCTCATAATGTACACTTGAAGACCAGTTTTAGTTAAACATATATTATTATAAAATCATAATGTTCGTTCGAATATTTTTAAACGGAATTTTTCATCGTGCAGAAAACGTCGTATGTGTCTTCATAGGTGGAATCTGAGGTAAATTCTTGAGTGGAGGTAAGGTGGTCTGTGGTAAACATCTATAAGGTAAAAAGACACTATTGTCCAGTTGGTTAGGTATCTGAGGAGTAGTTGCCTCCTTGTCACCAGAGAAATTAAAATAGTAAATAGGTACAACGCATATATCACAGTCCGAATATTTTACTCGATTTTATTTTTATTTGACTATTATCGTTATAATAATATGATATATATTATAACTCATATAAAAAAAAAAAATAATTAAATAATATTATAAAATTTATTGTTTTGGTAGTTTTCAATATAAGATTATAAATATACTTATATTTATCAAGGAAATTAAATCATGACTAGGATATTTAATTTTTCAAAACATCTAGTATTAGTATTTTAAAATTGTATTTAATTTACACTTTTGATCCATATGACGTGAGTTTTAAATATTATTTTATTTTTTGTGCTGCTGAATTTTATGTGATATTGTTTTCTATAGATATTAGGTTTAAACTTCTTGTTATCGTTAATTAATTATTCTAGGTTTTTTTATGACAATTAAAAAAGATAGTTAAAAAATACAGTTTTAATTTAACGTCAACTTTTCGGGTAACCGTATAGAATATTTGTTGAACAGTATAATTGAAATGAGGTACTAACTATAGTAAAAATTAACATATTCAGTATTCAGACCATTTAATTAATATTTGTTATTTCTACAATTATGTATGAATACTATAAATATATACAAGTAACTATAAATTACCTATATTATGTAGCTGATAAACTAATTAAATATTTACGACTTTTAACGGAGTTGTGTACGGTTTCTATTTATTATTTTTTTAGATTTGTGATTTAATCCATTTACTTTATTTTCATAAATTAAAAAAAATACTATTTCAGACATACATGAAATAATATAGAACCTCCTAGGAAATTCATCAATACTTAATATAATTTAATTTTTAATTTATGTTCTTTAAAAAGCTTTTCACGCAAACATTTGATATTTGTCATTCAAAGCCAAACGTAGTTCAATTATACCTAATTGAAATGTTCAATTAATTCATTCACAAATTCTATTAATCCTAAATATTTATAAAATACTAAATAGTATAATTAATTTTAATAATATATTTTATATTATGCAATTATAATAATTATGTATTGAATCCGAACCAATTTTTTATAAGTAAATGGATGCTTTTATTCAGATAGGTAATTATAAAATTTGAACAAATTAATGTAGATACCTATTGTAGGTATTATTTAAAAATAACACGTTTAGAATAATATCTCCGTTAAAATTTAAAAAAAAAAACTAAACTTAACTATTTAATTATTAGAGCGATAACAGTAGTCATGTAAATTTACTAAAAAAAGATTTTATTAATTAATTGTATCAATATTTTAAATATAAAAGAAATCTATATGAAAAGAAATAAAAATTGACAGTAGTTTTTATATAAAAAGAAAGAAATCCTGTCTTTTTTATGTTAAAAGCAAAGTGGTTGATTTAATTTCAGCAGAACACCGGATTTTTGAAACGTGATCAAATTGATTTAGGTGCGCACGGTTAAAAATATATTTTACGCCACGTTAAGAATGATCTACCCCTTTCAGAGTTTGCATAAACAAATTTTCCAAGCCAACACATTTCAATAAAAAATTTCCTTTTTTTTTTAATTCTTTGAGCGTAACAGCTTTTAATTTATTTCTTAGGTGAATGCAATTTATTTTTTTATTTTTATTTCAATTTATATACTTAGGTACATATTTTAGTTGTACGATTCGCCTTTGCATTTTAAAAGTTTGGAAAATGTAATTAACGTTTATTAAGTTATTATTATTATGAACAAACAGTTTTACAATATTGGTATTTTACTTAATTTAAATAATTACCACAGAATAAATTTCAATAACTAATCAGACAATCAGTAATTGTAAAGCAAATTAAATAGTATTTTATAATAACTAGGTAGATACTAAAGATTTAGTACTTATATAATATATTTATGGTTGTTATAAATTTAGATATGCTTTGAGTGCATAATTTTGTATGGAAATTTCATCTTAAAATAGTAAGTAATATAAATTAGCATGTAAATTGAAATATAAAATTATGATTCAATAGTAAATCTACTAAATTATATCGATTATGTTAAACTATGCAAAATATGTTGAATAAATACTTAATATTAAATGTAGAAATTTAAACTAATTGTAGTGACTGGGTTTTTGTTTAAATTATAACAAAGTTCAACTCGTTCATAAAAAAATAATTGAATAACTAAATATGGTTATTTACTAGGTAATACAAATACAACTAATACAACAGTAATTTACATTTTCCATGATTGGAAATTTTCTTTAATATATTATACTATAAAATGTAGATAAAATCCGTTTAATAGGTGTATTTTAATAATAAGTCATATATTTTTAGTCAATAACTGAATTTAATTTTGTTAAAATTTCAAAACTACAATTCTTTTGATTAAAAATTAATAACTTGAAATTTGAATAATACAATTTAAATTTTATTTGAATTTATCTGAACTTGTTGATTAAGTACCTACATATTTTCCAATGTTAAATATATTGTTCATGAATTAGTCAAGTACATGTCCAATATCTATTGCGGGTTATTAAAATAAAAATAGATGTTAGTTCCTACTAAATAACAAATAAATTCACCAATTTGAGTAATTGTTGGTAACTTGACGAATAAAATGTCTCTCTTTTACTAAACTATTTTACATTTACAAATTCATTGATGTTTTTTTCGCGTACGTCAAACGAATCTGCATCGAGCGAAGAAACACGTACATTATCGACACTCGAACCCTATAAAATGAACGAAACATACTAGGAGGGTTGCTCCCTTCCAATGTATATGGTGACCGGTTAATTAGCAAATTGCATCATTAAAAATAATGAGACAGGGTAGTGACTACAGTGGATGTCTTTATAAACTTTACTAAAATGTTTGTGGGGGACCAAAACAAACACGAAAATCATTGCTAAGGGAAGTTATGACTAAACGTAAATATACTGATAACTTATACTTTATTCAGCATTTTTTTTCAAATTATTAACAATATTACTTATGCCATATAAATATAAATTTAATTTTAAACCCATGATTTTTTATGAAAATTATTCACTACTGACTTTAGATATGTTAGTTAAAAATAATTTTTTTGTTTTCATTTTTTGCAATAAATGCACGATGTAGGTATATTTCTTGAATAAAAAGAAATAGTGTTAAACATAGCCAAAAAATAATTATATTTCACATAACATAACTCAATTATAAAGGGTAGGTTGTTGGGTCGGTTCGTTACGATAGCAGCTATGTAATTTATTTTCAAATTGTAAAAGAGAATCGTTTGTGCCGCGAGGTTACGCGTGCAATTGACAGTCCCTTCCATTGACAGCTTTGTAACTTTAAATAAACCTAAACCCTCAGGAGTATATGGCATCTGTAATTATCGCGTCTTTTACACTGATCTGGTGTTAAACATTAATAACAATATTATCAGATTATACTAAGTAATATGTATATTATACTACAAGTACCTATATATTTATGTGATTTAATATTAAAATAAGAAACATACATATTATTAAGTGTAACCATTAAAAATTATTGTAAATAATATTATCAAAGTAAAATGTACGTTTACTTAATAAATTGTTTAAATCATTTTTTCTTAAAGTTTTTCTCACAGCAAAGGTGCAGATTCCCTATTTATTTAATGCATTATTGTTGTCTATATTGTTGAAGAACTTTCCATGATGGATTTCATACCTTTGCAATGAGATACACTCATTATTTTTCATCTGTTGTTTTACATTAATTTTCTAACACAATTATTTTGTATCTTTTTGTTGAAGGTCTGGGATCAATCATGGTGAGTTCCATCATCGTTTCATCGGGGGAGGTCGTGTAATGTGATATCAGAACCTTCACTATGGAACCATCAGGGAATCCACTATTTCGGTGTTGGAGCGCTGTGGGCACGTTCCAAGTGCCACTTATTAATTTAGAAGTCAACGAGTTAAAGGAAATACTATGGGAGAAGATTCAAGAGCCAGTTATTCAAAGAAGACTGATCCTAGTAATCGTGTCTATAGCATTGTTGTTGGACAACATGCTATACATGGTAATTGTGCCAATCATACCAGATTATTTGAGGTACGTAGATTCTTGGGGTGAAATCCCCACGGGAGTAAACTTTACGGATGATCCGATCACCCCACCTGCCCACCATGGACAAGATTCAGCAACTGGAGTATTATTTGCATCCAAAGCAATCGTACAACTCATGGTGAATCCATTTTCTGGTGCTTTAATCGATCGGATTGGATATGACATACCAATGATGATTGGCTTATCCATTATGTTCCTATCCACTTCGATATTTGCATGCGGAAGAAGTTATTCCGTCCTTTTCATAGCTAGAAGTCTTCAAGGAGTCGGATCTGCATTTGCTGATACGTCTGGCTTAGCAATGATAGCTGATCGATTTACCGAAGAAAATGAAAGAGCTCAAGCATTAGGGATCGCATTAGCATTCATCAGCTTCGGTTGTCTAGTAGCACCACCTTTTGGGGGCGCTTTATATCAATTCGCTGGTAAAGAAATTCCATTCCTTATACTAGCATTCGTTTGTCTTGTTGATGGTTTAATGCTACTCCTCGTTATGAAACCCATAAAACAACAACTCAAAGAACAAAAACATTTGAAAAAAGTTCCAACCATACCCATATGGAAACTCTTTATGGACCCTTATATTGCTGTATGCTCCGGAGCCTTGATGATGTCAAACGTTGCACTTGCGTTTTTAGAACCTACTATATCACTCTGGATGGAAGATCACATTACTCATGACAACTGGAAAATGGGGATGATATGGCTACCCGCATTTTTCCCACACGTGTTTGGTGTAATACTGACAGTAAAGCTATCAAAATTGTTCCCGAACTATCAATGGCTTATGGTGGCTATTGGATTATCTCTCGAAGGCCTTAGTTGCTTAATAATTCCTTTTTCAACCTCATACAAAGTTCTAATGATTCCTATCTGCATTATATGTTTCGGAATTGCGTTAGTGGATACAGCTATATTGCCAACCCTTGGGTACATTGTAGACGTCCGATATGTTTCAGTTTATGGTAGTATTTACGCGATTGCCGATATTTCATACTCATTAGCTTATGCCATCGGTCCTATAGTGGCTGGTGAAGTGGTAGAAATGATCGGTTTCACTTGGCTAAATGTCATCATAGCTGTTTCCAATTTAGCATACGCTCCGGCATTGATGAGGCTTAGAAATATATATGACTTCAAGCCATTCCAGAATGAGGCAAATATACTTATGGCTGACCCCCCAGATAAAGAATATCAAACATATGCCATGCAAGAACAACCCATACCAGTTAATAGCGAGTATAGTAGAATGGAAGGACACTCAGAAACTGATATGGATGGCCATGTAGCGATCGAAAATGAAAATGCCACATTCCATCAATCGCAGGACACCAATCCTTTTAGAAGATCATCTCAACCAGCACAGGATAGGAATCCATTTAGGCAACAGCATTGAAATGCTTAAACGAGGAAACTATTGATCTGTATTAAAATAGAAGGTGAGATGATTAATATCACACATTACCGTTTTTAAATGAATAGTTTCTCGGGAAAAAAAAGACTTAATACAAATTATATGTGTAGACTAAGCAATATTATGTCGTGTAGCAGTCATGTTTAAAATTAATGGTGGAAAAAACCCATTATTCTATATGGTCTATATCGTTCCTTATTTGTTTTTTGGTAATGAAATATTGATTGAGTGTTAATGGGAAATATAAATATTTAGAATATTTATAATATAATTACTTTATTAATAATTATATTACTAATTATGATTATTATTATAGCTAGTATTCAATATATTTGAATATTTCATTTTTGCAATTTTAAATCATAATTGTGCATCGGCTATTATAAATTATTTAATGATTAATACATTTAATTAACATAACACTTAATTTATATAGAACAAAATAATAATAAGTTACCTACTATTATAAGAAGATTTAACATGTTTATTTGCATCGATGCATATAAATAATAAATAACTAAATTTAGTTTTGGACCATATATTTTGATGAAAATAAATAGCATACAAAATTAAGCTAGAAAATTAAAGACACTATATTATCTAAATAATTTCTATTGAAACACCAAATCATCATCAATTGACATCATATTGTTTAATATAATCATTAAACATGTTAGTTATTACCTAGTACAGTATTTTACTTAAATACAGTGCAATATTCACCAAATTTATTTCGCGTAAACTATGGCTATTTAAAATTAACATTACTTATATTACTTATATACCAATAATAATTATACATCAAATAAGCTATACTGACAAGAAATATAAAATATGAATAATACTTATTTTACTTTAACACTAATTTTTTAGTGATACACTTCCCACGAAAAAAAATTAAAATTATTCAATACATTTTACTAATTTACCAACAACTATTTTAAATTTACATTATGCAAATTTAATGTTAATATTATAATTTACGTATATAAGTATATTAATTTCAGATGACTTTTTTAAATATTTAAAAACTAAACATTCTATTATATTTTAAGTAAATTAAAGATAAAACTAACTAAATAAATGACAAATTCTGAAAAAAACATCAACGTATAAAAAGATTACATAATGTTCCGTTAAGTTAAATTATTTCGATTTTAATGTTTACCCATTAACCACCGGGCATTGAACAAAAATGTTCGTATATATTTTCTTATTTTTCATAGTTCTAATAATATTTGTAATAACACATTGTTATGAACATTAAGAACTAGAACTATGAAAATTAATAAAATATTACACATCACTTTTCAGCATTAAACAGTTAATATATTATATATAGCATATATATAAATTATAAATATTTCGTACTTTCATAATGCTCAAAAATTACCCAAACATATCAACAGAAATTAAATTTGAAGAGTTTCAACTCGTGAAATGTATTATTACGCAAACACAATTATACAATTTCAAATTACATATCCATGTGAAAAGTCGAGCTTGTAATGTTAGCTTCACGTATTATAATACTATACTATAAAATCTATTAAATTTAATCGGTATAGACTACTTACAACTTATTTGCCTTAACCATTTTCAAGTATCAATTATTATTTGTTATTATTATTATTAGGTAATAGGTATACATTATTAGTTCATAAGTATATAAGTAGAATAAGTAGATATTATATAATTATCTTAAGGGGTAACCAATCATATCAACACATATCATTAAATTCTAAGTTGTACATAAATTAGCAATACTAATAACTAATAAATAATAATAAACATGTACAAAAATGTTTATTTTTATTATTTTTTTTTATATATTATATACATTTTAATATTATTATTACTATAATAATATTTACACTTAATCGTGTAAGCAACCAAGTTCATACATATCATAAAACCAAATTCGATACATATCATTGGTCGAAATTATTGTTAGTTAAGGACTATATGTTAAGGATTATATGTTAAGAACAACTATATTAAGAATAATTAAATATAGATTGATGTTTACTTAGAATATATTAATATTTACAGTGAACTATGATTTCACATTTTATTTTATTTTAATTTTTGTCTTTACCTTGTAAACAATTTAAAAAATAATATAGGTATTATAATCGATGACTTTAGCTATTCGTCTACGTCCGTCTCGTATTAATAAATCTATTTTATTGCATAGAAACGTAGAATATTGCGGTAAGTATTGTTAAACAAATTAACTAATTATAATATCAATGTGTTTTTATGAAATTAAATTCCTAAAATTAATTTTTCGTAAATGGTTTGAAACATTGTTTGATTTATTGAATGTCAAACTTATTAAGTTGTTACCAATTTCATCAGTTTTTATTATTTTGATTAAATTATAAAAAATATTATTAAGTCCTTCTTGTTCTTTTTTATTATTATTGTTTCATTATGTTTAATGTTAAAATATATTAATGAAAACAATTATGTATTTAAGCAAACACTAAACAATTGTATTTATTTATTATTTAGGACTACTCTGTTTTCCATTAGTCTAAACATGTTAGATAAAATAAATCTTAATTTTTAATGAAAATAACTAATTTGTTCTCATTAAAAAATACGATTGTAAATATTATGGCAAAGTACTAATGGTATATTTATAGGTTACTAATACACTTCTTTGTATGAATAATATTATCATTATTATTATCTAGTTGTTATTTAATCTTGTTGAAATTTATAACCATGTCATTAATGTAATTTAATAAAAATAACAGTTAATACAATTATTACACTTGTTTACTGTTATAAATTATAATCCTAGAGACTAGTATGTTAAAATAAGTAGTAGTAGATTACAAAAAGCTTGTTTCGTGAACAATTAGTCAGCCATTAAAATGTTTTTTTGATCATGATTTTATATTGTTATCTGACCTGAATAAAACATTATATTACATAAAAAAATTGGTTTTTAGTTTAAATTCGTTGAAGGATTTATTTTGATAGATAAAAGGCGTTTAAAATACCTATAATAATAAGTTCCTAATAGGTTTCCTAAAAATAGTAAACGGTTGAATAAAGTTAATAAGGAAATACTACGAAAAATGTAAAAATACACATCATTGTAAAACAAATATATTTCTAGCTCCACAAAAAAGGTATAATAGTAAAAGGTACATAATATTTATCAAGTTCGATGTTCTTTGATAATATCAAACAGTTTTCTCATAACATTTTTAGGATTTAAAATGATGAGTACTATTTAAACACTCGTGGTTTCTCATGATAATATAATATAATTAAATGATTATAATATTACGTCTGTGCATTGTTCACCAGTTAATTTAATAATTAATTCTTGAATGAATCGTCAATGAATTTATCACTATAGGTACCGTCGATTACTACACGGAAAACTCAATAGATAACGAAGTAATAATCTGTTTTATATAATTATGACTATAATAGTTAAATCATAAAATACTCTTAGGGGATGAATCCGTCACGGGTGGATTAAAATTATCTATAAAGGTAAAATTCAATTTCATATTATAAATATAAATCTCTAAAACATAATTAATTATTGTCATTGACGTGAAAATACGGTAGTTATACATGTAATATTTCATATTTTTGAAAATTTATTCTGGAAATCAAATGTTTTGCGTTTTATTGCATTTAAAAATTGATTAATTACGTACAACGTATTAGTTGATTGTTATTTGTTAATTATAATATATTCTATAGAATACTATTTGCTATAAATAATACATAATATGTGTATATTCACAACAACAAAAAATTACACCGTTTTGAATTGTGTTAGTATTTTTGCAAGCTTCTTTTCCGCGCATAGATACTATAATACAGTATACACTTTATGTACTATACACTTTATAAACCCCTGACCGGTGTATTAAATATGTATGTCCCCTGCACAACAAACATCCCTAAAGAAAAGCTTAACAGCGTTGCCGTCAGTCCTTTTGAATATTTTAACAAATTCGATCGCTTTTTGAATGCCACTCCACTATACGGTCTAGATGTGCATTCTTTATTACAATGCGTCAACGAACACTTTTGAAAACGCATGAATTGTAATTATAATATGTTTGAAAAAAAAAATGTTTGTACAAAAGAACTGCAAAATAATATTTTTAAAACAACGTCGATGTTTTGATTAGAAATATCGTCTGTTTATTATACGTAAAAGCATTATAAATGTATAATGGTCATATATAGGTAGTGTACTATAGTGTTAAAAATACGAAATGTAATATTTATTACTTATTTCAAACGAACGTCAACTATAATTAATTTATAGTTACTGAAGGTCAGAATGTATATATTGTTGCAAAGTTTATTATTTATTAATACCCATAATATAGTTTATTACTTTTAATAAACTAAAACAAAGTTCAAAAATTTCCCAATTTAATATTTAATCACTTTTAATGTATTAAAGAAAATAGTTACCACTTTCATTTGACAGATATTCCTGTATATTTTTGTTTTAACTCGTTGTGATTATTAGTTAGTTGCAGGTTTAATCTAACTTAGTTACAAACTTGTAAATTATAACTATCATAAGGTGTGGTACTGTGGTGCAAAACAAAGTTATAATAATTGGATTAGTTGGTTGTCTTAAGTGTGTTATGGTTGGTATGAGGAAGGGACAAGGACGATATACGTAGGTATAGCTATATCACACAATCTTCTTATTATTTTTTTTTTTTGAGATTTTGTTTTATGCAGACTTAATTTATTATAAATCATTATAAAAACCTTACAAGTAAGCAACTTATTAAAAACAAATTTATATATTTGTTGTGTAAGTGGGCTTGGTATGATAGTATTAGGTATTTTTGTTACTACAGCTGATTATTATTTCTCGACATCAAAAATAAATAATATTAGGTAGCTATTACCTGTTTTACTGTTGTCTTTAATACTTCTTGAATTTTTCCAAATTATTAAGAAAATCACAAAGAATTTTATGATTTTAATCTTAACCCTAAGTACCAACTAGATCAAACTGTGTAACAGAAATCACCCTTGGTGTTGAAGTCAGGAGCAAAATGTAATAATAATAGATACAAAATTATATATTTATATACATAAAAAATACACATATGTATCATGGTTCATGGTACAACCAACAAATTTCTTGTTCCACTCGGGAACTAAAATTCAAAATCGTAACCTTTTTGTATGAGTAATATTTTACAAGGTTTATAATATTTTTAATACTGGTAAAAACTAATATTTTGTAATTTATTTTAAATCAACTTTCAAGCAAAAAATGTATTATATATATTACAATTATACATTTTGACATTTAGTACGAGTGTATTACAAATAATCGTGTCGTATAAATTATATTATATTTTATTATTTAAGTATAGGTTCTAGAATACTTCCTATATTTGACTTATTCTCACATGCACATATTATTATTTGTACTGTTTATTTTTCACATGTACCTTTACCAAATATTTTTATTTGCAAACTGCATAAGTACCTACATTCAAAATGTAATATGATTTAATGTTCAACCGTTAAGTACGTATCTCGACGGATTTCGGTTGCGCGAAAGGGTTAGTTTCTTTGTGGAATTTGACTCGGGCGGGGGCAACCTTGGAAAGTCAAAACTGAAGAGGTTTCATTTTACTATGGACTCGGCAGAAGGGGAATGTCGGACTATTTTGTACAAGTTTAGTCAAAAAAAAGTAAAATCCACCCTAAATTCATTTGGCACAAGTTCAAAAGTCTGTACAATTTAATCATCTGATGGGACCATCAAAGGCACATTTCAGACGACACCGTCGAGTGCTTTTCGTTTGGCGTATGGTCCGCGTTCAATAAAAATATGGATTTTTCAATTCAATAACCCTCGACGCAGACCGTGCGTTGCCATTGATAAATTGTTATTATTGTCGTTGAAGTGGGCACCGTGGCGATTACATTAATTGGAATTCGACCGGTGAAGTGGCTGCCGTGGCTGGAGAGGATATTGTAAAGAAAAGTGCATTGGAAACACGGTATTTCAATATTGTGGTTCGTGAAAGTTCTAGTAAGGATTATGAACAACATTTTTTTAAAAATACACAATTGTAAAGAGACGAGTGACTTAGTATTTGGTTTGGTTTTTTTTCCATTTAGCAAATAATATAAAATATTATATTAAACCTGCCTACGCAAATCACAGATAATTTGTATGACTTGGATTCTGGATACGCGCTTAAGGCTTAACCATAAATAAATAATCACAGTTATATCTTTATACCGCAATACTTAGTAAAATAACAAAAATAATAAAACCAATTTTAGTTAACAGTAATATTCCTGGAAAAAGTATAAAATTATTACTTTTACTTTGTCACAAGTAAGATTATTAACAATATTAAATGTAAATGAAAAATATATTTTTGAGCATTTCGATAACATGAAAACTTTTCACTTATTTTATATTTTGTACCAACAATTTTAATGTTGTCAAATGTCTTAGTAATTATGCATTTTTAATATAAAACAATTAAATAATACATATATTGAATATATCAGCAATTTGAATGAAAAAAACTAATATACGCCATATCCGTGTGTGACCATTTTGTCATTTTGGTAAAACACTTTGTTGCGAGTAACTACGTTGAAATTTCTAATTTTGAAGTAAAAAAAAGTAATTTTGTTAAGAAATATCAAGTGGAACTCATATACTGCTAATAAACTACATTTTGTGTTTAAAAAAATGTATGAGATAGTATAAAATGTAAATTGCTGATTTTCAAGATGATAAAAATAAAGTATGAGTATAAGTTGGATTATATTATTTAGTACCAACAATTAAAGTAATTTGATTTACAAATCAATATTAGGTCGGCATGATATGGTTGTACGAAATATCTATATTTTATGATTAGTTTTCAACTCTGATCATAACTCATCAGTGGCGTGCACAGTGGGGTTCACCATATGAAAATGTTTTTATAAAACATATATGTGTATATATATTTAATATATCCTCCTACCTCCCCTGAAAATATGTGTATACGCCTCTGCTCGATATATCATGTTATGTCTATAAGAACATAATGATTACAAATTACAAAATAATATGTAACATATAATATTTTTACTCCTAATGGTTAGATGAAATGTGGATAGTTTGGACACATTTCAAATTATGCAACATTGTAATTAAGAAGGTAATATTTTTTAATGGACTTCAAAATGTACAAACAATTTATGGCAATGAATATCCACCTGCTAATACTTCATGACGGCCTAACGAAAATGTTATATGTCTTCCATAATAACAAAGAAAAATACTATCATAAACTTTTTATTTATTTTAAATTAAAAAAAGTAATAATAATTAAGTCAGGTATAGCGACGAAAAACTACTTCCCAAGCGTACAAATGAAGCATCAAAACTTAAAAATTTTAAATTATTCATCATACTTTCAAATGAAAAATATTCACGTACCACAAAAAATAAAATAATATTTAATTACATTCGTTAAAATCTCTTAATTATTTGGCGATAATAATTTCGCGTATTTCGCGAAGCTTTATGAAAACGTAATTTTTTTCATTGAAACAAAAATGAAACATGTTTTTAATTTAAATTTTCACAGCAAAAAATTATAGGTCTACTATACGATTAAATTATAAAATATTTCATTCGGAGTCTTTAGTGCTAGCATGGCATTTATCATCGCTACGTATTTTTACATTTTGAGATAAAGTTTGTTTCGCACTACTGCAGCCTTTCCTTTCTACTATACACGTCATGTAATCGATAATATTTTTTCGTTTTTATTTTTCACCGTCTCGGGCTTGTGTCAATATACCTATTAAATATTTTTTATGACCGTCTCGCGTCGTGTGTCTCGGACGAGAAATTATCGCCGTGCCCGTCCCACCCGCGGGGGTACGTGTGCAATTTTTACGCCCTATAAACGAACCACAACCACGCGCGCATTTATATATATAAATATGTGTGTGTGCTTATACCGTGTATATATATATATATATTATATAAGTTTACACTAGCTGTATCATAGTGGACCTAAATCAATGCCAAAATTTAGATTAATAAAAACCCCGTCGAAAGTATCCCGCGTTGATCCAGGCGGTGACACGACCCCGCGGCGGCGGCGGTGGTGCAATAGACGCGTCGGCGGGGTTGATGAATAGCGCCGCAGTGTTACCCCCTCCCCCTCCCCTCTCTTCCAGGCCGTAATCCAAGCACGATGTTGTGTGCGTGTTTGCGTGTTTGGGTGTGTGCGTGCTCGGGTGCGTGCGTGGGTGTGTGGACACTGCATGGTATGGTGTACATGTGTACGGGGGTGGGTGGTCGTGGTTAGCTTTGCAGCACGCGTTTTGGATTAACGGCCACGGTGGGGGGGAGCTAAGGGACGGGGGATTAGTGGATTACCCTCCAGAGCCCCGAACGAGACGAAACGAGGCTTTGCACATACTTGCGATGCGCGAGACGACCGGCTGACATCGCCCGCAAAGAACCGGCAAGCCTTTGTAATAATTATTAAAGAAACCCTTCAACGGGGCGCAAACCTTTTAAACCTGCTGCCAGCGTTTCATATATGTACGGGCGCATTCAAATGACTGCGTGAATTGCAATTATACATAGTTATATTAAAGTGGCGTTAACGGCCATTGATGGTTATGAATTTCAAATATATACCTGCCCGTTTTCATACGATATATTTCCAATCCCTGTGTGAGAAAAAATAAATATTTTCAAATGTAAAAACCGCATAATTTGTTTACACGACACATAGCTCAAAAATGATTTGAAAATATATTTTTATATTTTTAACGGCCGTACATACACGATGACGTGAATAACAAATATATTGCAATGGTTTAAAAAGCTATTAGATCATTTTAATTTTAAGTTGTTCATTAACATTTTCTGGGAAGAAGAATAATTATTTTATGTTATTTAAACATTTTTTTAATAATCTAAGCCAAAATTTAAGCATTAGGATACGTTTGTTTTAAGTTCAATACGACTTGCAAAGTTGCAACATCTTAAATCTAATGACGATAGCAAAATATAGATTTTATAACTACAAAAATGAATACTATCTATTTTGTTTTGATCATTATATATTTATGTTACACATTACAGTTTCAGAAAATAATTAAATGTAACTACTTTATTAGTATAGACTATTTTCACAACGTATAATATTATATTAAATACTATAGGTAATAGGTATATAAAATTGGGAATTCGTATAAATTTTAATTTTAACCTCAGATTTATTCTCTAATTCAAAAAAAGCCATTATTACCGTAATTTGTTTTTATTTCGTAGATGGGCACACTACACAACAAACTACTAAATCTACCAAAAACTGTAATGCCCGTTTTGTCCATTTTCGTAACACTAAAAGGACCTCACACAGCGATACTCACTCGAGTTGAAATAATGTAGTTTAATAGCTTAATGTCCATTTTGGTGGTTTTTTTTTTACCGTTTTCCCCGTTAAAAGTCCTAATCCCCAACGAATCGTTGTCGCGAAAACCCGTTATTATGGTATATATAATTTTACGAAAGTTCCGTATCCCCACTGATCCCCTAGGGGTAGTGGGGCAAAAGCGTTTTTACTACCGAAGCGAAATACCTTGTCCCCCATCTGGGTGTACGCAAATCCCAAGAGAGCCGCAGGGATAACTTATCGTATATATAATGTCACTTCTCCCCTTCATCCACGTGTTTGTTTGCTTCCATCTTAAAACATTCGAACAACAAACATTAAAGTTTTCTGAAAAAGACAGAGCCAGACATCCCTTATATTTCTATTTAACTCGCTTACCTCCTGCACATACTGTTTTTTTTTTTTTTATTCTATTGATTGTCTTTTTCAGTCACACCAGTCAGTAAACTAACATATACAAGACGTATATAACATATACTAGTATAAATAAAATAAACAAAAGACAAATATATTTATTTAAAGTCACTATGTTATGTCAGTACCATAAATCTTTTATATTATAAATTATAGTAAATTCAATATAGTTCGATTAATTATATTTTGTATAATCCGACTCTTCGTGCAATACACAATATATTATTATGGTTATGTGTAATTAATTAACTTATAAAATATGTTATATTATTATGTTCAAAATGTCTAAATATAAAACACTGTACATACTTAATTAAAGTTTAGAACAAAATTGATTACTACCTATTATATTTTATATCCTTATTATTATTGTGTAGTTGGCTATATAGTGACGGTTTTGGAAGGAAATCCTCTAAATCCTCGGGAACTTTGTATTATATATAAGTCTTCTTTCGTCCTTTTTGCAGTTTGGAATAGCGCCGAATTGCGTTTAGAAAAAGTACCCGAGTCCCACAAAAGAAGAAGGTGTGCGGGGAGGGGAAGGGGATGGAAAAAAACGTGTCGAAAGTAATTTCGAAAGGCAGAGGGCGAACTCCGAGCGCGTGGGGAAAATGGCACGGCAAATGGGTTACACGGCGCCCTATACGTGGAGAGAGGGACGGTCTGAGTCAGAGCGAACTAATCAGCCGGTTACTTTTGCGCCGGAGGGGACAAATCGCCACCACCACTTCCGGGGGCACCTCGTCCGTACGTCGTGTACACGTGTACATATATATTATATTCCTGACCGGCGCCAAGTGATTGATGCGTGCAAACGAAAGCGCAAGACATTTTTATTTCCGAAAATGTCCCACCTGACAGCCGGAGAGTAGGCGAACAATAATAATATATTATATAACGTGGCTCGCGTGTAACCGGTAAGCAAATGGTCCATTAACCGGAAATAAAAATCGTAACGCACCTTCCGGTTTTTATCACTCCGGGCGGTTTTAGCAGCGCACGAACGCCGCCGTCAACGAGGGTGCCGATGAAATAATCCTCTATATCTAAATGTGTTTTACGACTGACCATATATATAATACAGTGTACGTTACATAAGACATTTAATTGGGCCCACGAGAGTGGCTAGAAATAGACATGGTAAGGTTTGCCGAAGTTCAAAAGATAAATACAAATATTGAAGTGCATATATATCGTATATATATATATAGTACCCCTCTGCCGACATTAATCATAATATTTTTATCTCACTCGATCATCATGTCTCTACTCTCTACACTATTAACTATGTATCGATATGTGGAAATTATACAAAGACAATGGGGATTTTAACGTAAGTCTCACTTGCTCACCTTTAAATCCGGACGTTTCTAGTGTATTATTACTATACATTTTAAAATCAATGACCAGGTAAAGTTATAGCATTAAGAAAACCGATTCTATACACCATTTTCTTTACTGTAGGACATATAGGTGGTGGTGTATATATGATGTTTTTTTTTAAATCTTAAGACACGTAGGTCATTACAAGAAATTTTTATTTGCAAACTGTTAATATATTATACTTACTTATTACTAAATCAAGACTAACCCATGTACCTACTCAAATGTCGAGCTTTAAAACCAAAAATTACATATTACATAATATAATCAAATTAAATTATATAATAAAAGTTTTAAAAATAGACATAGGTTACCCATTAGTTATGCAAGCATAAAACAACTATAATTTCAATGTTTACATTTTTGTAATACGATAATTGATAATTGTTCACCTTGTATTATATTTTCATTTGTAACAAATTTGTACATTACTGTAGTACGATAATTAGATAATTAACCAGCTAGCAGCATAACAACTTAAATTACTAATTTTTTGACAGTTTTTCCTTACATTTAAGAAAACTACAGTTTAAAATAATAAACATAATCACTAATTAGCCTGGTAATAGTAATAATTTACTACGTACAATTTTTGACACAATCTTTTTACAAGAAAAGTAATTATTGAACTAAAAAAAATACAAACCATTCTAAATCGTATGGATCACTCTCGATTCATATTAAATGTAATACAAACATTATTTAGCGAAAATAAAAGTAGCGTTAAAGTGTGTTTTAAGTTTAAATCAAAACATCAATATTTTATAACCATGTAATTACTTTAATGAAACGTTTGTTGGCAAAATCGTTTGATTGGGGAAGACATGCCGAATTATTTAAGTGACACCTTAACGAGATAAAATGTCAAATTAGAGTAATTAGCTATACGACGAGAAAGGGGAGCGAATGTCTTCGTCAAGCAAAATTACACGCGTTGTATAATAAATGATGAAATCTCCAAGCGACCCAAACTGTGCGATCTGATGATCTATCTTTTTCATACGAGGTTAAGTGTACGTATAACATGCTTGCGTGCATGCGAACTGCGTCAATTGTCATTACGTGCCTACTTTAAACGATTCATTAACGTCTATACCACTATTTAGTTATTAACATACTAAAACCGTAAAAATCATTTCGCAGGATGGCGGGGAAATATCAAGGAAACGATCGCAAAAGGATGGTGGAATCTAAATACGGAACGTACGGACAAGGACGTGGCTTCAGACTCGGGCGAACAACGGCCAAGAACACCGGACGAGGAGGTAAATCGATGGCCTAAAGGGACAGGCAGACTTATACAATAAATGCATTTTTCCCAGGAGACTTCTTGGCAAGCTTTTGCCATGAAACTCAACACCACGTACCGACCATATTAATTTCCACCTTATTAAATAAGTTTGTAGTATACCAGACTTTTCAATTATTTGGATAGGAAGTAAAAGCGAAACTATAAAGCTATAACGCTGCTATAAGATATAATTTATTCACTTTGAAATTGACAGTAAAATTGGAAACGAGTAATAAACGTACACTTATCTTAAATGTTGATCATCATTATAAAATACTATACTACTAGGAAACTATATTTAGGTAAGGGTAAATTAAATCATATGAATACTGTAAAATACCTACCTAGTGAATATTTTTATATTTATGGATTACCTACATTACAATGTTAAATTTATAAAACGTAGTTACTTATTTAGTTTTATTATGATCTTAATTCTTAAATCTTATTGAATTATGAAGGAAATTCATAAAGAAAATTATTGAATAATAAATATTTAGTCGTATATTATGTTATACAAAATAATAACCAGAAACTGCAGAAAGATAAATTAAATCATATGCAAAACCACTTTAGATTCTTATATAAATGTTAACAAGAACCAATTAGTCTTATAACTTTAAGTATATGTATTATACAAGTATATAATGGAATTACCTATATTATATTTGCAGTGGTTTATTGTAAACATAATTTTTTTATGGCAGTAAAAGTATTCTAAAAGTTAGGTTAAATTATATTGTATTGTATTTGGTTGGAAATTTAACATAAATTCGATATTTTTAACAAGTTAAATTTACCAGTTAACCATTACTTTTTGAAAGAAATGTTAAATACTATTGTATAAGAAAAAGTTTTCTTAAAAATTATTCTTTGAATGCAATCAATAATCATGGTATAAATATTTAGTGATCCAAGTAAGTCTATCGTGCACAGTATGTTGGACTTTATAATAATTGTTTCTTGCGAATTAAGGGCTATACTGACGTTTCAAACAATCTAACGAAATCAAAAATTAAATATTACTACCCAACTTTATATAATGATTAAAAGCCACGATTAGACGTTTCTTGTTGATTCATTAATATTTTTGAAAATTTAAATACATTTTATAAAAACAAATTGATTTGCTAAAATCTTACATTCTTAAGAAGCATGCGGGAAGTACCTACTTAATAATTAAGATTAGTTTTTACTTTTCGATACCTATATAAAATAAAAAGGTCTTGACTCAACTAAACTATAAGTATTAAATACATCTAATAATCACAACTGTTCCCATTCCTGTGACTTAAATCTATAATTTAATTAAATATTTTCATTTTAAGCATTCTACAATGTTAAACATATTATATTTAATAACGTATAAAGTTACAAGTGAAAACTAACCACTATCACGCAGGACCACAAGACCGACCCAAAGAAAGGGCAACGGTCACGCCCAGTATTCCTCTCGCTTTTAAGACTGTATGAGCACATCAATGATCAAATTTCTTAAAAGCGAAACGTGCAATTGATGAAAACATGTATATTCATTTTTTATGCGTACTACACGGCCAAATAAATCAATACGTAAATTATCAAAAATCTGTACGAGTGTAAGTTGTCCATAAAACAAACGTAGGTACAATCTAATACAACGTGTAGAGGTATATTAATATTTAATAGCATAAAAGTAAATTATATGGTTATTACCGCAAAGCGTCATGCAATCTTTTTCTGAAAAAATCTGTGGCTCCGACTGTTGTTGTATAGAAATTACATTTTGGCCATAACAAAATTTAACAAAATCTAACGACAAACATTGCATAAAAAATGTACAAAATACTTGACACATTTTTCATGCAAAAAAAAACTTTAAACTAAATAAACAAAACGAATTTTTTTTTAACTTACCTACCTATTTATTCTATTTCATACTTCATACTTATAAATGATATGTATGTTTATAGTGAAATTAATTTTTTAAATAATTTATTACGATGTTATTTGCTTGTTATTACAATGTTTGCTCGTTTCAATATTATATCACTATATAAACAATATTAATTTGCCAATCAATTTGTTAATCGATTATTATTATCAATTAATTAATAATAATAACCTAATAAGTAATAGTATAGGTACATATATACATTTCCCATTATTTTACTTGCGACATTTTGAGTTTAAATAAATCTTCATTAGTAACGTTTATCAAAATCAATTTATTCTGAGTTAACAGACTGTAAAATTAGATTGCATATTATGCTTTAAGTCAAAAATATCAGTACAATGTATAAATGTAAAATATAAATATAAATAACATTAATTTATCAATGATATGTTTTTAATAGATACATTATATTGTATTTAGAAACATTATTTCATTCGTGTGAAAAAAATATTTTCCAATTTGTCATGGTATTAAATATTAATGTATTATACTATTCAACATAATCCATAAATTTTAATACTTATAATTACGACAGAACAAATGCATTAGATGTAAATTTGAACCGTAGAAATTCACAATAGTTAATGAGCCTAATAGTTATTAACTATTATTAGAAGCTTAAACTTTAAATTTACAGTAAAAATTCCGTTAAATTTTAAATAAATCTTAAATATTATGTTAAGAAAATAATCAAAATTGTGAAGTTTCTTTATTAACACTTTTCAGAAATGTATATAATACAATATATAAGTGAGGAAATCTTATATTTTTAACATATTTAAAGATAAAATAGGTACCTAGTACGTGTTTAAACATTTTCAAAATGTTTGTTTTAATTTAGACTACATTTTCAATTCTTATCAAATAATAAATATAAAATAATTTTATGTGTATAAAGATTTTGCATTATATTTTATCATAAACTATTTAACAGCCAAAACATTGTCTCGCAATCTCGTATGACTAATGTTTTAGTTACAATTAAAATCTAAAGCCGATAAAAAATGAGTAACTTAAAAAGAAAATGAAATAGCGTGCTAGTAATTGTGGGCTCTTTTTTTTATTACACGCATATAATATTATAAGCCCACTCATGAATGAAAAATACATAACATTTTCGCCCTCTTAAAAACCTATCGCGATAATAATATATACATAACGTAGTGCAGGTACAGCAGTATAGGGTACCTTATACCGCATATAACGGGTACGCGTGTTTTTTGGTAATTTCGTGGCCGTGAGGGAGGGTGAAAAACTTCCATTTGTGGAGGGCGCGAGGGGGCGGATAAATGAAGAAAATGAGTTTTTCTGGCGATGCAGAAGTGTAACACGTCGACATAATCGAATTCCATGCCGAGAATCAGAGGCGCTAAACGTATCGGAAAATGAGATCGAACGTGTAATATCCATAACATATATATATATAAATATATTGGCTCTCGTACAGGATATGCAGGCCAAAACGCAATCAAACCGGTCGGATTTGAATTTCTCGTTTTCACCAAATCGGAAAACGCAGCTCACGCGTATAATACCCCGCGGGCAATGTGTCGAAATAATAATATCTTCTAGATCCAGGACGGACAGTTGTTTTTTTTTCTCCCCCGGAATTGATTAATACCTGCTGCAGTCGTACAAAATTCCCATGTGTGTGATACAACATAACAAATAGTAAACACATACATACATACGTACACATATACATGGGCTTTACTGGGTGTGTGGGTTGGTCTACACACACACACACACGATATACATGGGTATACCGTACACGTACAATTAACCGTCGTGTTGGACGGGAAAATAACGTTTGTAGGCAAAACCGAGCAAACGTCCCGCCGCCGCCATGTATATATATATATATATATAAACACTACTGCACAACACAGGGCACTGGATCAATACGAGGCCCAAAAGTTCACGGAGCGACCCCCAACTAGCGCTCTCTAAACCTATATATACACGCGTACCGTTTTGTGTTACAAGCCAGTGTGAATTTCACGTGAATTTTTTTCTATTTTTTTTTCTCCCCCAAATTTTTGACCGTGAAAGATCGTGTTGAACGCACATTTATGCTATAGTACTTACATAGACATTATACCGTTTCGTTTGGATTTTTTAGATTCTGATCGGAGTGATAAACTATTACCTAAATGCATCGATTCTACTACGATGTGTTTATTTTTGCGTGCACGATGATTAGTAAAAAAATACGAACATATTTTACATTTTTATATTTATTTTTTGTTCTTTAAATGTTGTATTTTTATTGACATTTTAAATTCGAATTTGGACGTGACTCAATATTTAAACCAAGAATAACGATTTTTAATATTTTGTCGGAATTCAAAAGTATTTTTTGTGAGAATTGGAAAATTTCACGTATATTATTATATTATATTGAAATTTTGAGTACACATAAAATTTTCAACACATTTGGATAAATTTGATGCTATTTACTATACCTATTTACAGTTTATACCGTATTACTGTAAAATAGTAAAATTAATTATACTATAATATTTAATAGCAATTTATTTATATGATAATAGGTAGGCTGTCAGACCGACTTCGCTCAGAATCGTTTTTCGTATGCAATGATTTATCACATCCATTACCTACATAGTGACACTCAATTACGAGTTACACTCGACTCCTACAAAACAGCGTAGCAGTTACCTACATTCCCTTTTTTTGTTCATTCATAGCCTTTATTTTTGTGTTATATTCATCCGTCATTTAATAATATGTACGACGATCAAAATAAGATTTCCAACGTTATGTCGAAGACGCATTGGAGACAAAAATTCACTAATCCCACATTATACTATTTATATATTTCAATATTTGTATAGAAATGGTCGTAGATAATACTTAAAATATTATATTATATTGCGTTCAGTGTGTTATCCAACGAATCTACTAATCTAATATTTTCTGAAAGACGTCAGCGATACTGAAAAAGTACTAATATTGTAATGATATTTATTGTTAAAAATAACCATATATTATGTATAGAAATATATATAATATAAATATTTTAAATATTTTAAATTCAGTAAGTATGTTATCTGAGGTCGTGCTTAGAATCCTAAAGTTATATCTTGTTTGGTACCTTCTTACTACTAAAATAAACATACGTATAATAGAATATTAAGTAGGTACATTGTCACTATTTTACGAATTATTAAACAAAATTATATTAGTACTATTCATTTTATATATTAATTATTAAACGTGCAATAAAGAGAAAAATCTCTAATAATAAAATATACAATGATATTGAGTATTTTGTAAATTTTCAGTCAATAATGATCCGATAAAATGAAATAAAAATGTATAAACACTATTAAAAAGTTACTTCAAATATGAACAATTATTTTTAAATATTAAAATCCCTTCAAGTTTTAAAAATTAAGTTAGCTGTATTGTTATATTTTATTGACAAAAAAATTTAACATTTATACTTGTTCAACTTTCATTTTTATGATATTTATAAAATAAAACAATATAGTCCTTTAACAGCAATGTGTATGTAATATGGTTTGTTGGATAAAAATATATTGTATTCAGTACAGTTTTATTTAATTATTGTTGTTACAGATTTTCGTATTATTTGTTTATAACATCTACTAACTTAATTACTTCAATTAATTACATTATAACGTTATTGCAAAAATGGAAATTAAAAAGAAAAAATTGATTAATTTCTCTTTTAAATTGGATCTTTTATGCGTCGTATTCTTTGTTTCTTTGCATTAATAATAAAAAAATTTGAATTCTCTCAGCATTATAATTTAATTACATGGGTACTTTTTTTTATAAAATATAATAATTACTAATACTTATTTTTATTAAATTATAATTATTTACTATTTGTTAAGTTCAATGCATGAGACGACGCTAATACTATTATTTACTAGTTGCTACCTATATTATACGTATATCCAAATAATAAATTACGATCAAAATATGTGTAATATGTCATATACTTATATAATTTCCAATTAGTTTCATACTAAATCCATTTATTTATAAAATTTGTAAGAAAATAAAATACACCACGAGACACAAAAATAAAAACATTTATTTAATAGCCAATGACTCTAAAAAGCATTTTAGGTTGAATCAGTTCTTTTATAGCGTTTTGTCCTAAAGTGAAACCATTTCCGGTACTAATATGAATGTAAAAAAAAAAATCTTTAGTTTAACGGTTTTGTACTTCGTTAAAGTGAATAAATAAAATACTAAATAGGTACCTAAATGTATAGGTACTTATATAATAAATCATGTATTACAGTAATCAAACTGATCAATGAAAGTTTTACATAAGTAATTCAAAGTTAAAACTTTCAATATTTTTGAAGCGTGTCACAGAACATTTTTTTGTAATAGGGATAGTGTTAAATATTTATAAAGTTATAAGTTATAATACAATAATTTTAATGAAAATATCATAATGATTTTGTAGTATGTTCATTTGTACATCATCTGTATCCAATTTATAGGCAATCCTTTATTTTTCAAATAAAATAATTTTTTTACATGGGCACGTAATAATAATAAATATAGAAAATATATAATATAGGCAAGAGTACAAATTATAAAATATAGAGGTTAATATTTAAACTTATGCAGATACAAATTAAGTTACTTTTTTTCATTTTTAAAGTAGAAAATTCAACACAATATTATATATTTTTATTGTCTTTAAGAATCAACGTTGACTTTTGTTCTCACCGTGGCATTTAAAGTGGATCAAGTCAAACTTCCTACTCGTAACACCAGCAGCTCCCCTAGCCTACTCGAAGCGTTTTGTAGGGACACAGACCGAAAAAAATAAAAGAGAAAAGAGAAAAAATAAAATAGGAAAAAAAATGAGTCACTCGCCCTTCACGCGTGTTTGCCATTGTATCCCTCGAGGCTACACTTGCCCTTTTTTCAACTGCCATCGTTGTTATAGGTCGGGTCGACCTATTTTATATATATTATACTCTCTGTGGAGATGACTGCGCGGTGATCCAACTGCGGCATGTTACTGCATCATCAAGTATCACACGCAGATCCGACTTAGTAAGTTATCTGTGTGTACGTGAATTTAGAAAATTTAAAATAGAAATTTGTTGAGATAAGGTGAGGCGCGTTTATTTTTAAAAAAAACGGGTTTCAGTCAGCTCTAACCATCACTGTCCAGTATCGAGAACTGGAATAAGCTGGCCATGGGACTAAATACTCATGTAGGGTTCAGTTTCGGTTCTTGCGGTTCTACGGTTCCATCGGGCTTTTATCGTAAATGTACTTACACGTCTTAATGCATTTGTGTATTGTGTTACTTTTATCTACTTTCCAAAATTTTAAATTTTAAGTGAGGTTGATTAGTATCATAATATCAATATTGTAAGTATGTCATAATAAACGTGTGTACACATTTTTTTATTTATTTTACACATACATTATTAATTTCTTATATATAAGAATAAGAAAACGGTACCACCATCTAAGGCACTATTTTTTAAGGACCAGCTGATCTCTACTATAAATAGCTTATTTAAATTTGTATGCGCAAATCACAAAACCACATAACATACCTACTAACAAATAAAATATTAATTGTTTAATATATTATGTTAAAAATCATTATATTACAAATTATGTTAAAAACCCAATGCTCTTATGTTTTTCAATTGTTTCTTCTATTGCATATTTTAATCTAGGTGCTTAATCATTCTCAATGCCAATAACCATTAAATTGCTAACTGGGGCATGGCCCGCGCGGGGTGTTGAACGATCTCCCGCACACCAGCCAACCCGCGACTGAAACGTTATAATATATTATTATATAATATCGTACACACGTAGATTGATGAATCGTTGAGCATGAAAAATCCGAGGCGAGTCCGCCGGGCTTATATCGTGTGCACACAATATAATATAGTGTGCACACTTTTGTTTTCCCCCTCGAAAAACCCCATTGCCCCGCTGCTGCTCCGGGAAAACCTTAGCACCGTTATTCTGCAGTGTCGCGGCCTCGCTGTATAATGTAGATATATACATATTATATGGGACGTCGTTCGCCAATGCCGTCGCCGACGTGACGTGTTTCCATTTACATAGCTAATGACCCTTGGGGCCGGGCCGAGTCCCGCGGCGGTGCAGCTATATAGACGGTGCCGATTCGGAGCGGACGACCCCCCCCCCCACCCCGTGACGAACTGCACTGTACACACGGCGTGCTATAATAATAATAATAATAATGCACATACTACACCGTGAGCAGCGAGTGCGGGTGCGCAAAGTATAATATTTATACGCTATATTATTGTTCTACATATTTTTCTTTGTATAAAATAACTACTATATGGGTATGCGTTTACTGCCACGCTCGAAATATGGACCTACCACGAATAATAATAATAATATGCTACTGCAGCCAGGCGGTATATTATTCAAAGCGATTCTTTCGTCACTAAATAGCCATTTAATCGGCAAATGTGTGTGCTTTCTTGAAAAGTCTATTTAACGTAATTTTAAATTATTATTAATTGTGTACGCGGAAGCAAAATATTTAGATCCATTAATTAATTAATTATACTTATGAGTATTTAAAGTTGGATTAGTGAACAACATAATTTAGCAGGATACCGCTGTACCAATCCACACCCCGTCCGTCAAAATTAGAACTGAACAGAATATTTTATATGCCATAAGAAAAAATACACCAAACATGCTAGGTAGAAAGTATAAAATATGTTCATGTACCTATCCAGTCATTTTATTTTGTAATATTATATGATGCCCTTTATTCGTTATAATTTAATTATATTACTAAATAATATTAAAATACACTGTAAAAGCGTAAATCGTATTTATCGCACCTCACACTGAATCATTTGGTACTATATATGAAATGTGACAATATTTTTACAATGCAATAATAATTGATATGCATGTGTAAATAAAATTGGATTTGGTATTATAAAATATGCATCCTTTTACTGACTTTCCGAGAAAGCATTTTATTCAATACAGTATATATAATAAAATATGGTTGAGTGTTGACTGCTGTGTTGTCTAGACATTATTTTCCGAGGCATTTCTTTTTAGGAAAAAAATGTTTATTCTTTTGCTGATTTATTCGACACTTACAGCATAAAATATATTTATGTTATCTTATTAACTCCATGAAAACACCTTAATAGTTTTATTTTCATATTTAAATTACATTTTAAGTGCTATTTTCAATATACTCATGTCTTAAAATGTAATTATTTACTGTAATATGGTTTTAAAATTATATTTATTCTTAGACTGACACTAAAATACCAAAATAATTTATTTTAACACTATAGGTACTTGCTAAATTAAAAAGTAAAAACAATTTTGTAGACATTACAACGTCCATCAGGCGTTTTTATTAGATTATTGTAGACACAAATCGTGTAATATAATAAGGTAAGCTCAAGGTATTCAAAACTATAATGAAATAAAATATTTGTACAGCATGGAATAATAATCGTATTTTTTTATGATTGAAAATAGAATAAATTATGGTACAAAATAAAATGAGATATAAATGTAGGGAAAAATGCCAATAACAATATTCTGATTGAAAATATATTGAAGAAATAAGAACGAAAAAATACGGTATCCAAGAATAATATTAAAAAAGCTTCTCAATAAATACATTACCTGTAATATGTGACTCTCCCAACTGTATTTTTGACAATGTTTTGAATTTTACAGTACCTATATATCTCCTTAAAATAAGTTTTTATGATAAAAAGTATTTTGTTTTCGACTTTTTTATTTGAATTAAATTTACGAAATATAAATACTTTCAAACCCTGTTTCACGTATTTGAAATAACAAGTTAGGAAACCTTCAAAACTTATAATTTGGTATTTTGATAAGTAGGTATGTGGATAATTTTCTAAAATTAATATTATTTCAGTCATACTACCAAAGTTACCTCTACTCATTGTTTTGGTAACCAACGTCGAAACCTCGGGAAACTAAATCAATTTTATATTTGCAACATTTTATTAGTTTAGATTCTATCATATTGAGAAATGGTTTGATAATGCGTTATTTCATTATTTGTTTAAGTCATTTTTTTAAATTTACCAGTAGAAGTATTAAAAATCGTCGGAACAGCGTCAACCATGTAGACAAATAAGCAAGAGCTGGATTTTTAATTTAAAACTATTATCCATTTTTTTTATGATATTCGTTATTGTAAATACTATAATCTAACTAGGTAGTAGGCATCCAATACCAAACTTTATAGCATTAGTAATCATTTTCTGATAATCATTAAAAATAATCATATTCATATTTTGCATTATCATATGTCATTATTCAATTATTATCATTCATATTTTGCATAAACATTAAATAAACAATACTAAAATATATACCATGAACTTTCATACTTCAAGTTCGGTTGTTATTACTACACTGTATTTGCATTAAACCATCTGAACCATATACTAAAACCATAATTTATTGACATTTTAATTGATATTAGATACATTGGAATGGAACAAATAATTCATATTTTGAAGTAACAAAACACAGAGTTTATTGTTTAACCGTTCTAACTAGCATAGCACTATAGCGCCAAAACAATTAAATGTATTTACTTAAGTGTATAATAACCAAATCTAATCTTATTAGCTGCAATATAACATACCCACACGGCCACACAGCATAAAAATATTTCCTAACTACAGTAAAAATATTTTCAGGAAAATAATATAGTTGTCAAAATATTTTTAAAAAATGCGTAAATAATTAGGAAATATTTTAGTTATATTCTTTGGTTAATAAGTTCATATTTTATAAAAACATTTACAAAATATTTTAATCATATATTTTCAAAAAACATTTTTACGGAAACTTAATAAAAATATTAAGTCAACATTTTTATGTATAGTACAATATTATTTTATCATGAGAAGAAAATATTTCCCTAATGCTGTGTGGGTGAAAACAAAAATGACAATTTTACTGCAGCAAAACAAATAACACAAATGGTACCTATTTGTTTTATTATAAAGCATATTATATTAATATGCATTTTGTGGTACATTGATTTACTTAAAGTTTCAAGCATACATTATGTTTTTTTTTTGTTTTCTAAATACAGATATATGCGATATTTTGTTAGATACACCGTACACACACGATAGGTACTCATAATTTTTTTTTTATGAAATATGTTTACTGTTTAGATTTATGATTCTTTTAGCAACTGTATTATATGTGATTCAACACATAGTTTATGCCTTGACTTTTCGAGGTACCAACAGCCGTATTTTCATTTATCTTAGTCGCGGCCGGACTACAATATAACAGGAGTAAATAAATTCTTTTTATTTATATTTTTAATGAACATTTTAAAAGCCAGCCAGCAGGACGTCTACCCCCGCAGGAATAGTTGCAAGTCGGTTCTTTTATCTTTTTTTTTTTTTTACCTCCCGCTCGTTATTACATCCGGTTGTTTTATGCACCCGCGTGTATATATTATTATTTATGCACAAAATAAAAAACGATACTTACCGCATCCTTTTCACCCTTGTTATGTATAAATATATATATATGGTTTGTATTATTTTGTTTTCGCTTTGGTGCTTTCACACGACGCAAGACAAGCACAGCTTGATGCATGCAAATCCTGTTTGCGATTTCAATCGCTTAATTAATTCTCTTAAATTGAAAATTATAAACGATGGTTCAAATTCATAACCGTGTGGCCGTGTGGGTATACTGCAGCTGCTGTAAAATGCACATAATGTATAATACACTAAATCAATGATAATACAATAGTATATATATATCTCCCGTTAGAAAACAGTACGACGTGTAGGTATATGTATGACTATGCGTATAAATATTGTACAATATATTATGTGACAACATTCAATACATTCATAAATCATAGGCATGATTGGGGGAAAGGGGTGCTAAAAAGTAAAACTCGTTTCCTTAAAATCTTTTATTTTATGTTGCACTGCGTCAATAATAACATCTGCTTAGTCCATACATGCGTATATATACGTCCAATTCCGTCAGCTCCTTGTTCATATATACTGTTATATCACGCATAACACGTATATATATATTTATATTAATGTATACACGAAGACAGGATACATACACATATATATAGGCATATGATAATACATTAGTACCTGTACCTAGAAGTCCCTTTGGAATTTTAAAATGCTTTTAGCGTGATGCCTATTCCGCAGTATCCCGTCGACGCACAGTTCTTTTGATCGTGGCCAACACAATATTATTATTTATTATTATACACGATACACCCGGTTGCTATTTTTTACGACTTTTCATACTGCATATTTTTTTACGGCCACTCTGGGAAGATGCCTAAAAAAAATGTACCTATTACTTCCTTTAAAGTTCAGGCTTTATTGTCTCATTTAAACTTTGTATTACAATTTACAATACTAGTGTTAAACATTTCAATCTTAAATTACAGTAAGTATTAGGCGAGTTATTGATACGCTCGATTGCATTACAATAATTTTATATTATGTATGAAATGCCTTTACTGGTCCGCAGCCCGCAGGTCTCATAAACGACGCGAAATATCCATTAGATACCGTGTACTGCTCTATACTATACTATATTTTATATTATGTAAATAGTAAAATATGCACAATATCATATATTATTTTATAGGTGGCTTCAATGTATTGATTAAAACCAAGCGTGCCATGAAAAACCAATAAAAATAAAATTTCAATGAGATAAGTATCTGAAGTTATTTTGTTGATATTAATTTAACTAAAATGAACGTTTAATAAATCTTCACAAGAATATTTCTGGGTGACTGCAGGGGTTGCAGCCGTCTAGACATATATTAAAATATTTAAAGAACAAAGATGATTAATAATCTTTGTATTCAAAATCAAAACCCGACCACTGCCAAAAATAATCTATATTGTTTTTTTAATTTAAAACTGGTGATATATTTATACAATACCTACTCGTTGTAATAACATTTCACTGCGCCTAATAAAGGTATGAGCACCAAACTAGTGGTTGCAGAAATCGACTCCCTACATATTATACAACAGGAGCAAAGGCATCGTTCAAAATTAAGTCAAAAATGTTTAATTCAACAAAAGCACATAAAAAAAACTACAAGGTACACCACTTCTATAAAGCGAGCCTGGAGCCAACCTGGTATACAAAGTTCTTAAACTAGTTGCAATACTGCAGGACCCATACAAATGTAAAATGGTATATATGATACCTAAATTTATACAGGAGCTGCAGTACTGTGCTATAATTTTATGTCGTGCGGCACGGGAATACCTTCACCTATATATTATATATTATACAATATCTACTGCAGATATGCGTATTTTCGGTGTATATTTTGCAATACACAAATATCTGTGATTCTAATATTCTACATCAAATAGGTATAGAAATAGTACCTACCTATACCCTGGTACCTACTCGTTATATCAGACAACCGCGTTCACTATATATACACGCACCCCATGACAAAAAAAACTTTGTCCGCACACGACCGTGACGCGTATATATATATAAATATATAGTGGTAAATATCATATATATATTTATGTTCGTGTATGTTTGTGTGTGTGTGTATGTGTGTGATAATATGTGTATATAATAAGCGCGGGTTGGCCGTATTTGCCAGAGCGATGGGAAACGGCGACACGTGCACCGCGACGTCGGACTTACACACATATATATATATATGTACAATATAAAGTATATACATGAGTAGTGGTATAGTAGTAGTGTCGCGGTATACACAAAGGAAGCGGAGGGCGAAACAATAATCATTATTGTTGCTGTATAGTATATATAACCTCACCCCCGTGTAAAACGACCCCTTTGCCAGCGGATCATCTTCCTTCGTCCCGTTATTTTGACGCCGCCGTTCCCACCGCGTGATGAATAATTTTTTTTTGAGCATATCTCTCTCCTACCTCTACCCTACGACCCCCGTCGGTGTTGTATTATTATATTATAATATTTCTCCAGCGGCGTTTCTTCCTGCACCTGATGACATATACAACACGTATAATGTATAAAGGTACTCTCCACGCACCCAAAGATGATAGTATACGGCAAACACTCGGAGACAATGACGAGACAATATTGCGACGACATAATATTTGAACAACCCGCCGTACTCCGGTTAAGCAGGTAACCTTAAACCAACAATTATACACAGCTGATACGTACACCATACATAGTTGTTACCTTTGAAGCATTCAAGTATTGAAAACGATGTCTTTAGTTTTCCTTCATATTTTCTTCACCGGTTACCTCAATTGACAATACAAAAACAACAACGTTAAAAGCTATTTTATGACATGTTTTATTTTTTAAATTTTTATCAAAATTAAGTAGGTACTCGTTGATATATAAGACACACTACGTAGCATTTCAATTTTCAATATTTGGTGTAAATTAACTTTATTGAAACCGTAACTAAAAGCATCAAAACACTATACATATAACAATATCATCGGGACTGTGTAATTAAAGTATAAAAAGCATAAATTATACATGCACTTATAGGCACTAAAAAATAGTGAAATATATACTAAAAATTCCAAAATATGCAAAATGTTGTTAAATTAACTAAAACAAATAATTGCTCAGTTATATGGGTTGAAAGATAATAAATGTATAAAAGTATCAAGTTCATTCAAAAAATATTAAAACTATAAATTCAAAAAAATATCTAGTATATGTATCGAATTTGACCAAGTTCATAAAGCTTTCTTCAAATATACAATAAAATAAAAAAATAAAAAAACAGTAATATGCATTTATATTCACTAAAGTATAATATAATAATATGCAAAGTAAAATGTTGTACCTACTTAGAATGGTAATGGCTTGAATCAAATTTGTTTCTTAGTTATTTTGAATTCAGAATAAAATGCGAAATCATTTAATTCACAGACCTGTTAATATGTGATGACTATACTATTATTTTTTTTTTTTTATTATAAAAAACAAGGCCTCGACTGCATAGGTCATTGGCCGCGATTAAAGATTAAAAACTGATTAATACATTATAGGTAAATAATTATAAATATGTAGTAAGTTATAAAAAAAAAGAACAAATCAAAATTATTTAGATTTTTGGTTAAATGGTTTTGTGTAAATTAGTGTCTCTTATAAAACTAAGTGTACTGTTGAAATTTAGAAGTTCATTGTTTAGACATACGGAGAGACTGCTGGGAATATTGTGTTTAGTTCTTTCTTCATTAAATTTGAGGCATTCTTGTTTTAGTTTTGTGTGTCTGAATTCAGCTCTTTGTCTAGATATATTTTGAATAATTCGTTATGCAGACGAGTAAAACGAATTTTACTACTATTTGATTGAAGTTTAGGTCTAACTTTTTCAATTATATCTATCATAGGTTTTTACGAAATGTTGTACTGTTCAAATATAAATTCTGGATCTGGATTAATTTGTACCTTTTCGATTATATCTCTGAATTGTGGGTAATTGATTGATAATTTCTTATTATTGTCAAAAAAACTTTTAATTGGTAATAAATGTGTATCAATGTTTTCTATGAAATTTTCAGTCGCGGGAGTTAATTTTGTTTTTTTGGTAGGGTTAGTTTTATGTGGTTTGATTTGGTTTGGTGAGGGAGTCACCTTGTTTGATATTGTTGAAGCCGACAATGTGGGCGATTGTGTTGAAGCTGATCTTTTGGTATTTGGAGGTGGTTCTGTCTCAATTGGTTGGTCTTTATTGTCGGTTTGAAGGTGGTCCATTGGTTCGTAAAAATCAAATTCCGAATCTGGATGTACAGGTGTTTTAGGTTCATCTAATTTTAACTGAGTTTGGGTATTTGACAAAGGGCTAATATTATTTGTCTCAGTGGGTTTAAGTTCATCTGCTTTGGGACAATTGTTTGAAGTATGTCCGATTTTTTTGCATAGAAAACAGGTTAATTCGTCATTAGAAAGAAATATCCGATAGTTTGCGTTTTCAAAATTGATCAGTATGGAGCTAAGTATTTTGTTTTCGTCTTCGGGTGATATATACATTTGGCGTCTAAAGCTTAGTATGTGTAAGACCTTCGATGTGAATACCTGCACGTAAAAATGATATAGGCTGGTGGGTGTTATGTCGTGTTCTTCAAGTGCTTCTATTATTATTTGGTGTGGTATATTGGGGTATACATTTGCAAGGATGATTCTTTTGTCTGGATTGTATAGTTTTCTTAATTTAATATTTTCGCCTTGCACAATTAAATTTTCGTTGTCTTGAATTAATTTATTAGCTAGGTCTTTTGTCGATAAGAAGATACACATTCGTATACTATTATTTATTCATAGGTATAATCGCAATTATCTGCATTTACTCTATATGCGTATTTATACTAATACGATTTCTTATATGTTTCCGAAGAATTTAATTGTCATTAAAGCGTAAATGCGTTTTATAATAAAGCACAATCCGTTATAAATTATAATAATATATGAACGTCAGCCAATCCGACAAGTTGTTGGTTAATTACTAGTTAGCCACCTAGGTAACTATTACCTATCCAATGATTTACTGAACAATGTCTACAAGTTGAACACTAGGTATTTAAAATGGCATGTTTGATCACCCACTGTCTTATATTTCATCTGACATTTTAGATTAATTGACCAATTCTGTCGTTTAAGCTTGTTACCCATATTATAAACCAGCTAAATTCAGCAACAGACCAGGGAGTCGATCACGTGTATTAAGTATACATTATTGCCTACGTAATATTATTATGTACACAAATTGCCTTGAAAATACGCCTAGATAGTGATTAATAACGAGTTTTTATCTATGCTGCGCGCAGTTTATCATTTTATTTTCCGTCACAACTCACAACACTGTATAATAATATTATACTATATATACCAGAACTTAATTGGGCGTAATGTAATAACCTGCAAAATTATATTGTCCACGCACGGCGTTATCGTTCATCATCATTTGCTGTTTACCATAACAAAAGGCATAGAATTCTCCGGCATGACACGTGTCTAATTGCAAATACATATACACCGCACCCCATAAACATACACCGCAAAAGGGTCCAGATGGCCGATTGTTGGGTTTGCTTTTTGGCGTAAACCGTAGTATATATGGTTAATTGACAATTGCACGTCGAATTCAATAAAAAAAAAAAAAGAATAATAATAACACGTTCCCAGAGTAGGTATATCACGAAAATATGAAATATCTAAACGCAATTGTAGAATAATACTGCCAGACCTTCATGATTCATCCTGCATAAATATGGTCGATATAGCATTATTATCTAACGCTATAAACATTTCATTGTTCGGCTAGTTTACACATCCGATTAATCTTGTAATTTATATAGGAAATAAAACTACGTAGATATTGATGATCAGTGTGAGTAAAAATAACGGAATTATGAATCCCAGCACTATATATTAAGTATGTATACCTATACCTATACAAAAAGGTACCATTTTTCAATTTTTTCGAGTATATAATATATTATACAAATATTAGATGTTATTATACTCCATAATTTTCCACTCCATATGACTATGTTACGTAGCAATGCACGTTTTCCGAACATGAGAAAATAATACCTACATCGTATTTCAATGTTGACTTCTGTTGGGGGGATTCTTTGAGATCCCTACTACGCGCTGTGTGTACCCATATTCACTAATTGACGAGTCCGACTGTACGTTTAATTGGATCAGAAGGGTGGATATGAAGAGCAGAAAAACAAATTGGACAAACAATAACGCTCCAGTGGGTAAACAAAATTGTCGAACCAAAACAAATAAAAGCATAGGGTCCACAGTTTTTAACGAGCTGAAAACTTTTCATCGTTTTTCACGTCTTCGAATGCATGAATAGCACTCGTTTAATATGATGTAACATAATACTATTAAATAAATCCATGTATGAATTTCATATGTGAACGAATTAAATTTAATACGAATATAACAAAAATAAACTTGAAACCCATGATTATCTAAAATTTAATTACACTATATTAGTGCTTTAAATCTACAACAATTTGAAATTTAAAAATACTTGATATTCATTGTCAACTAGGTAATCTTAAAATTCTAACGAACGAAATCCAATCCGGGTAAACTAAAATCACGTTAAAAATGTGATGATATCCAGTACATTGTACGTATCTTATTTAAGCATAATATATTGTAAATATTATGCTTGAACAATTTTTAAAAAAACGTGTTAACCTATACATCTATATACGTACATCAGAATAATAATAAATATTCTTAAATTACCATTTTAAATTGTTCAAGTTATATTGGGTGATTCGCCAAAAGCATACTTACCCCTATTGTTTCCTTTAATAATGTTAGTGAATTTATTCAAACTTTAATTTTTTAGAATTTTTAAGTATATTTAAGAGCATAGTTTTAAATCCTTAGATTTTTCCATACCGTTTTTAAAGACTAAGTAGAGTCCTGTGGCGACACTAAGTCTTTTTTTCAAACAAGAATCCCCCTTTTTACTGTATACTATTAATCAGATTATTTTGATGAAATTAAATTAAATTTCTAACGATTATTATCTTCTAAGTTATTAAAATGTATCTATATATATACTTATTAAGAATAATAGTCCTTAAACAATTATACAGAAATATAAAATAGATGTGGTTCACTGGTATCCAGGTACAATCTACCTATTTAATATATTCATATAATTATTATATAATTTTTAGAAATATTATAAAATGTTAATAGTTTAATATTAATACTCATTAAATAATTTGCATATCTTCATACCTCCAAAAAAACAGATGGTTCTCATTTGAAAAAAAAGGACACGGGACAGAGACTTAATAGTATTAATAGTCTATAAATAGACTAGGTACTTACTTAAAAATAGTGTCCTTAAGTAAGCTAAAAAATTCAAAAATCAAAATTTAGATAAATTAATTATTATAAGAAAATAGTGATGAGCGTACTTCTGAATATCAACCTATATATACAATATTTTTTATTTATTATAATTTGAGTAACTAATTATATTTACAAGAAATAACACTAATTTGTATTTATTAAAATTATTAAATATACATATTATGGTTCCATAGGTATATTATTTATAATAAATATACAAAAAATACAATATACATTCATTAAACCTTCTAACAACTATACCTACTAACTACTAGTTTGATAAATGTATACCTATTGAATAATTTTTTAATAGTAAATTAACAATAACAATTTTTTATTTTTTTTTTTTCACTTAATCAATTTAGGTATATCATATGTCGATAATGTATTTAGGGCTTAGGTAATATTATATTAATACATACCTACTTTATAAAATATAATATAATGACACATATTTTCTATCTAATAAATTATAACTAATATTTACTATCTAATAACTAGCTAAAATGTTCAAATATTGAACAAGCAATTTTTTTAGTTTTTATTACGATATTTTATGAATATCACAATTAATTTTAAGTAGATTTAGATAAATCTGTCAAGAAATTCCATCACTGGATAGTTTCTTCCTTCAAGCCTCCAACCAATCAACTCCTATAGCGCTTGTACTTTTGTATAAAAAACACATTAACAGATTGTATAAATAAATATTGTAATATATAAAAAAAAGTAGATATAGATATTAAGAGTTGCATTTTTGTTAACTATGAGTTAAATTGTAATGCTGAAAAACACCAAAAATATGCTTTAAAGCAATATGCATTTAAGATCTAATATTTGTGAAATAAACGTTTTACAATTTTAAGAATACTTATAGACCTATTATCATATGAACACGTCATAGGTTACTTTTATTATTGTGCGGATAAAACTTACCATTTTATGACTATTGTGTAAAATAGTAGAGTCACAAGCAAATGTTAGTTACATAATAATATGACATTGAAATTATTCTAGTTTTTAAAACTATTCAAAATTCTTAAATCTTTTGAGTAATATTGAAATATCATGTTATAATTTTTAAAAAAAGTGTCCTGGATATAAGTAAAAATTAGGTAAAAATAACTAAATACGTTTTAATATCAAAAACATGGTGTTAGGTTTCTATGTAAAAATAATGGATCAAAATCCTGGGCCTCGGTAGACGATAATAAACTATGTGCGGTTAAAATTAAACTTTGATTACTAATACAATTTTTAATTCGAACGATTTTCCGTCTTCAAAAACAATTTATTAAACATTTTTTTGTTTTCAAATTAAGCTTTGCTTTTAGCTGTAAATCTTTGATCTATATTTCTATATATGTCATGGATATTAACAATCAAGCTCGTAGCAAGCAAAGAATTTTTTGGTTTTTTTGGGGGGCGGGGCTGGGGGTAGTTAAGATAATAAATATGTTTTTTGACTAACAATTTTAAAATTTTTAATATTATTTTGTAAAAACTGCGGGGGGCAAGGGGTGAGGTCGGAACAATAAACTCCCTGGCTACGGCCTACGGTCTTGCTAACAGTACAATTTTTATATTATTGAAATATTTATAATATTTATTTATTATAATAATAGCATGGAACTATATTAAGTGTTTCTAAATTTAGTATACCTATACATATTATAATTTATACATATAATGAAATACACAAAATTACCTCGGATTTCCTCGGATTGTATAATGAATAGGATTTATTATGATTTATATTGGTAGTTAAATTTCAAATATAATATAGGAATGCCGGTGACCTCGTTTCAAATGAAACCCAGGGTAAAATTATTGTTACATATAATTCAACCACAGCGGTTGCGTGCCGGCCTATGTGCCGAGGGCAACTTATTGATTTTCACCTGGCTGCCAGGGACCTAACTGACTGCGCCACTCCGCGTACAAAAACTACACCGTTCTGCGCCGTGTTTGCTTTTTTGAACCACACATTCTTGCGCTTTAAAACGTAACCGCCAATTTTAACCTCCGTGTAATAATTGCACGTTAGATAAACCGATCAATCTATTTGATTGCATGAAATGTATTTAATTAAATATAACCATGTCACATCACCCATCTAACCGCAAAATATTGTTAATATCCGATAAAAAATCTGATATATAAATCAATGCCTTATTATTATTGATAAATATTTCCATTCCTATTCAACGGAGAATACACTCAATTAATAAAAGATCCCAAAAATCTTAAAAAAAACAACACATTATTTAAGTCGGGATTAAAAATAGATCAAAATAGAATATTATATGTCTTGCGAATACCTAATTGTATACCTACTATTTTGTTTTATTATTATTTTAATTTTTCATACACGTGTTATATAGGTACATATTATTTTTGTACGATAAGTATATTTTTCGTAAGAGACTATTAAGTTAAAAATTAAAAAAAAACGATTTTTGTCTGAATTATGTGTAATTAGTTTGTAACGATGTATATTACCTACGTAAAAATGTATTAAGTACTTCAAATTAATTATTAGATTTAGGTAAACCATTTTTTTTTATGTATTCATTTTCCAATGACCAATAAAATCTATTAGATATGAGAGAAACTCTTTACATTTTTTCATATAACATAAGCATATCATATTCGTGTATTTATATGAGCTATACGAAATGCATACCTATAAATTATAATATTATTACATACCTAGTAGAAGTATAATAACGCTATTTTTTTATATGAATTTATACGTTCCTTTACTACATTTTTCCAATTTTAACACTGGCTACAGTGTATGATACTATTATATTAAAATATTCATGGCATTTTGTAAATTCTTTAAAGAGTTACTTTAAATGTATAAATATTTATATAAAAAAAAATATATATTTTAAAAAGTGGTGAATGAACTTACATTCAAACATGTTCAAACTTATTAATGAAATATTTTACTAGACAATATAATGAAAGTTTATGAATATATAAATAGCAATTTGTATGTCTTAAATAATTTCTGACTTTACTACTTTTTGTACATATAGGTAGGTTCTTATAAAGTTTTAAATGCTACGTTAAAAATGTACCTATTCTTTGTAGTACCTAGTTAGCATAGTGGGTAAATCATTGTTATGAATGAGTAACAGGAATTCATAAGTCAGTGTAAGTTATAGGTACAGACAAAGTAAATTGATAAAAACATCAAGAACTAATATTTCGAGTTGTTCACTTTGACATGATTCTATACTGTAGTTAAAAATTTTAAATTTTAAAACAAGTAAATAACATCACATGAGAAATATGTTTTTAAAAGAAAATCGGTTTATATAGGATGATTCTTCAAACAAGCTCACTACCTTTTTCTTCAATAATGCAGTTATTAAAAATATGATTTTTGGAATTGTTAATTTTAATTTAATACCTGTTGTACATTAAAATTCTAGATATTTTTTTACTTAAGGAATGTCTTGTGGAGTTAAAAGTTTTTGTTTTTCAAATGAAAACTCCCTTTTTCTACTATACATTATTTATTAGATAAAATTGTTGTGAAAATTTGACAAAATTTGTTTTATCAAAATCAAAATTCAAACTATGTAGTATTTTTTGAGTGATTTGTTTTTGTATAATAAAAATAATAGGTCCATAATAATGGGTTTGGAAGATAATATAAAAGCTATAGTGATCTGAAAATATTAGTAATTAATATTAATCTATCAAGCTTTATAATTTGTAAAAATGGTCCAAGTATATAATAAATATTAGATTATAAATTTGGGTTCAAAATTCAAATATCCATTATGTATATTTTTTAATTTCAAACCATTTTTAAGGAATACCCTATATAATATATACCTAATATCCTAAGTAAAAACATTTTAATAACTGAGAACAAATTATCTACTAAGTAAAAAGGGAGGTTTTCATTAAAAAAAACGAAGTTTGAATCACCACAAGACATTCTTTATTACAAAATATCTCAAGAAATTTAAAATATGGTATTTATAACTATGTTTTAAATTCCAAAGATCAGAATTTTAATAGATTCATTATTAGACGAAAATATGGGCTGAGCATGCTTGGTAAATCACTTTGTATAGTACAGACGTACAGTGAATGCAAAAAAGTCATCGATGATAACAAACGTCGTGACTTGTGCACGCTGTATAAATATTTTAAATTTTATATTATCCAATACCTATTAATTTATCCTAATGTTTCCAACTAAATATTTCCACATTCGATTGTATCGAAACACATGATTTTTATTTGAAATCCTTAATTAATTACATTATAATATCAAATAAAATATAATTTTGTTAAATACTAGCAACTATATTATTAAATTATTAGTACTTAATTAATATATTAATGAATAAATATTCTTTATTAAAGAATAGGTACAAAAATAAAAAAACAGTTATAAGCAATATTTTATTAAACGAATGATTAATTTTTAATATGATTAAGAATATTATTAGAGTGATTCAATTTATTCTCAACTATCATTTGGGAATATATGATTTATGACATGGCGTCTACCTGAACCTGTACACTTAACTGTGTTTGTAATCAAAATTAATGGAATTTATTTTGGGGAATGGACTCTTTGTTTGACGAAGGCGCTTTTTGTTTGCTACCGTGGGATGCGCCACCACGTGTCTTCTATTAGTCTGCTGCGGCGGAAAAACCTGCCCTGGGGAGTTTTATGATTAAACGAAAACATTCAGAAGAAAAAAATAACAGTGACTAGAAAATTAAACTTACTTTAGTCTTCAACTGTATCAAAAAACAATCGAATTATGGCCAAAAACACGCGGATCATATGCACGATATAAAATAGTTACTAACGCAAAAAACATAATAGTAAAAACAATTTTTTATACCTACTATAAAAAAATGTATTAAAATATGTCAATAAAAAAAAACATTCATATTGTTATAACTGACCTATCTACTTTTCATAATATTAGGTATCACGTATTAAAATATATTATTGCATTAATTGTATATCTCTATCCTCTCCGAGTAAATTTAATATAATAGTAATATAGTATTAATAAAACCAACCTGAAAATGTGTTTAATAATTATTATTTTGCTTCAGATAAATCATAGAATATTTTGTTTTAACATAATAAAGATTGGATTTAAAAAATATCGTAACATTGTTATTTTGTTTTATACATATTAGGTATACAGAATTAAAAAAAAATTAAAAATTGATTTATATATTCGACTCGCCGTAGAAAATTATTATTAATTGTGTACCTACTTCATACGTTTTTATTTTTCAGACAAAACTACCAAAACTTCCAGTGCCTTTGTTGGAACGTACTACGAAACTATATCTGGAAACGCTGAAACCGATATTAAATGAAAAACAATACGAACATGCTAGAAAGCTGGTGGCGGACTTCACGAGTGGGCCTGGTCCAATGTTACAGGAAATATTGCTCGAACGCAGAGAAGAACATGACAATTGGGTACGTTGAATCAAGAATACCGATATTTTTTTAGTACGAGTATAGAACCTAATGCGAGTAGGTCTCGTTGAATTGTTATCATTATTATTATTATTATTACTGTTATTGCAGTGGCGTATTCAGGGGGCAGAGGCCCATGACCGGGATGGCGAGATGCACCCCATATCGGCTGTATTATTTTTATATTATTATCATAACAGTACATCCATAGACAATAGTATGTTTATGAGTATAGGTATACGTCAGTTCGTATGATAATATTATGTAACTAATATAATATGGCGCGGTCGGCGTAAATTGTTTATTATTACTAATAGATAATAATTTTATTTATCAATTATTGTCTATAGCCGGGGTAGTAAGGTTACAAAACTGCCGTTCACGCAAATCACTACTGTGCAAACCGTCCAAGTTGGACGTACAATAATAAACGATACTGTTTTATACTAATGTGGTGCTATAGAATAGATGAAATGTCATCTATTCTGTGGTTGTGCGATGTTCACTCGTGTACTTACCTTTTGGAAACCCTGGGTACGCCACTGTGCTGTTGGTACTATCGTTATATTACATTTATAATAATAATAAAATAAAAATTCTAAACGATTTTTTATTAATATTTCGCGGATTTGGAACAGTTGATTGTCGAAAAGGGTATAAATCATTTTACAGCATATCAAAGTAAAAATATATGTAATTCAGATCACGTGAACAATAATGAAGTAACGAACGCCCTGGAGTTTTCATACACGAATTGGGGAGAGCGCCAGAGAGGGATACACTTTTCGGTTCCGGGAGCAAATCCAATTAGTGGAAAACGTGACGAGTCTGTCTCTATGATGAGTTTTCCCGGCGGGCCGGGAACCCTTCTAAAAACGAGATAAACGGGGAATTTTATTCACACTGCAACGTTGATTGGTTAAACATCAATTTCGGTTTTGATTCCTACATTCGAATAATCGAATGATGCTTTCGTATTTATAGGTATAATAATATAATTATTTGGCGTACTTACAAGTAGTTAGGTAGGTTATAGTACTTGTACAATTAGAATATAGCGATCATGCTACGAACCCAAAGGTAAATAATTGCACAAAAATATAATTATCTTTTAATGACATATATTGTGTCTCTATAATCGTATCGTATAAAAGCACCAAAATCAGATACCTGTGCGCAGTGTGCTTCATTTCAGATATTAAATTCAAAACTAGGCATATCGTTCAAAAACGACAAACGTATAGTACTATGGTCTTAATCAACAAATCTGACTATGAAAGAGCGTCTGAGTTTTTGTGCTATAATACCATATTGTAAATACCTAAACTTTTGTAGTAAGCATTCGTGTAATCTATTCCGTAGTGAAAATTAATTTTATAAAAATATAACTACGAATAAAGGCGATTTACGCATTTTATTTAATGAATAAAAATATAGATTTTTACGATTACATATTATGTCTTATTGACGATTTTGAATGTTTTTAAATATATTTAATATTTGTATATTTTTAAATTATAACAGGTGTAAATTATATTTATTTTTAATACATATCTTTGGAGGTTAGGTCCTATTAATTTAGGCGCAAATTATATGTTAATTTTTATCTTTGGCGCTTACTTTTTATCCTCGGGCCTCTACCAATCGTCTTTTACTGTTCGTAAATAATATAATAAAATATATACCTACCTGTATAACCTATCATAATATTATTATATCATGGTATTATGATGGGACGTAATGGACGCATATAACAATAATGTGTTCTGCAGACGACGAGCCCTTCTTATTACTGTCACCGTGACAAATGATTCACAAACTGGCGATGATGTATCAAAAACATTACGTATCCCTCTCCTCCTCCAACAAAGTTCAGTATTTTTGACGAGCATACATGGGTGTACCTACAACCTACCTATTATAAACCTCGTGTGCTTGTGTGGCCACAAATAAAGGTACCTACACATAAATAATATATATTATATAATCTAATCATATACAGAAAAGTTACTACTTAATCTCAATAAATGAAAAAAAATATAAATATAAATAATACTACATGTTTTTTTATTTGTGTGTACTGTGTACTTTTTCGAATGATAACGATATAGACTCAAATTGGACAACACATGCGTTGATGTGCTTTTTTATTTAAAATTTTCCAAAACAACTTAATAAGTTTTAATAATAAAATAACGTTATTCTGATGGTTAACTATGTTCAATTCGTGGAAATTCTCAATAAATGAATAAATGAGTTAGGAAGTACAATTTAAGTTTTAGTTTAAGTCTGTCAAAACCATAAAAAAATACTGTAGTATTTTAATACGGTAAAATACATTTTTTAAATTAAAAATGTCTACCTTCACTCTAAAGGTTATCATGTTATATCACTTTTATACTTCTAAGAAATCTTAAAAATCGTTAGCTGCAGGGCACTTTTTATAAGCTTTTGATCTGTTTAAATAATTAATACAGTAATGTTCTCTTTCATGTATTCAAATTATTACTTATAAGATTCTTACAACCTTTCAAGAAAAAATGTTAGGCTGACTTTTATAAATTTTAGGACCATACTCTATATCATATTATACTAATTTTTCTTTTAAATACAACATATTCCAAATATAACGTACCAACAAAACAAACCATTTAAATATTTAATCATTAAACTTTAAAGTTATAATATTATGAAAGTAATCCAACGAGAAATGTGATTTACAATAAAACAAGAATTTTTTCCTAATTTTTAGTAGGTAAAATAATTTAACCATAATACTTAATATAGAATATACATTAACAGTAATCAATTGTTTACAGTAAATTTCTTAAAATTCATTATTTTTTCTATAACATGGAAATTACAGGTACCTATACATCACGCATATTGTAATAATATCATAATTTATAAATGAAATAATCAATAATTATTACACAATATCAATGAATCGAAATTCTTCACAGACCTGAATGAATAACGTATTCTAGCACTCAAAATAGGATTTGTGATAACATCCCCTTGCACCTCAAAAAATACGAGTGTACTGCATTTACCCAAGTTGTGATAAGTCACGATTCGAACTGCACCTCTTGTTCTAACTACAAGTGGAGCATAGAAGATCGAGCACATTGATAATTTTACGAGCTCTTATTACACTATTCGGTGTAAGTGTCGCGTATACAATAAGTTATCGGTAGTTTTTTCGTAAGCTCCCACCGGCACCCACATTGTGGCATGGATATAACCTGATTTAAGGTTAGTTGATCCCAGTGCCGACGTTTGCAATATATTATATACATACATTTCTACTTGAGTAATCCCCGAGATCTGCGTATTTAGATACCTAGATGAGCTAGTGGCATGTATCTATACCGATTTCTTTTGTCTCTTTCTCGATCTCTTTATCCCCAATATAACGTGCAATATTTATCTTTTTTCCGATTACGATTTTATTTTGACCCGAACAAATGAACAACCCCTTGCAAAAGTGTACGGCGGCGTCGTCGTCGGGGTTTGGTTTTGAATAATTCACGCGGCGTTTTACTGTACGGCGACTGGTCGTGAATAAAGATTACCGAGGTTTATCACGCAATTTATTATACAAGTATTACCGAAACGATCATAACTGTATTGTTTTCCTTAAATTATTATTATTATTATTATTATTATTATTATTTATATTTTGAGGTTAGATAATATTATGTGTGTGAAGAACGGATGTACTGTACCGCCCACGCTGGAGGCACGCAGTCTCGATGCGACTGCCAATGACCGAATAGCGTTAGCCCCGCCGCCGGGTGGGTACCGTACGAATTACACCCCCTTTGCTCGTGTCTATATAGCTCCTATATATTATAACGGCCCCAAGGGCCTCCAAAGAATTATAGCTGCTAAATTACCCTTCTTCTTTTTTCCCGTCAAAATATATTTTCCTCGTTCGTTTCTATAAAATATACATAATAATCACTAAGTATACATAACAATAAAACGAATGACGATTGCCTACCTGAAAACTATTATAATATTATACACAAATATATAAATAATCAAGCATAGGTATATACTATAGATACACCTATACAACTAAATAAAAATTCAGAACTGCCAATTGGTAAGATTAAAGTAATTTTAAAAATACATATTTGGTATAATGCTGATTTAAGTAAACTTTTTCGCAAAAACAAAATTAAATTTACTAATAAGATTTTAAATATTTATTCTTTTGTACGAAAATCGCAATTCCTGTAAAACATCTTAATAAACTAAAATGTGAAGTTAGTAATTTATTTGGTTATGTATACTTAGATCCATACCATAATTATTGTAAACTACTATTTACAAAATTCATTGATACTTTTATTTTTCCACTTACCTTCATTTCACAAAAAAATTTAAGTTTCAAAATAACTGCTAGTGACATACAACACTTGTACAGTTATACATCGTTGTAAGCTAATAAGAATAGTGAAAAGTATAAGTAAAATGTTTAATAAGTAAAATGTTTACTTAAAAGTCTATTATGATGTTTAAACAAAAACAGTTCATACTATTATTATGTCTTTTATAATATTATATATTTATCAATAATGTGAATGAGATAAATTAAAAATTTACCAAAATTCTAATCATTGTTTTGAAGTACAAGTTATTTCAATATGTGGTACTTTTTAGTTTTTAATAAATAATAGAGAAAAAAAAATTTTAAGTGTCGGTACGTCAATACAATTCACCTCAAAAAGAACATTAAAAAATAACAAAAACACATTTTTTTAAATATAGAAATTAACAATAATTATCAACTGATTGATAGATGAAACAATATATTCATTACCTGCCTACTATTAAAAATTATTTTAATCTCGATGACATATTATACAACAAAATCGTCGAGGAAAGGGTATAAATAGTCTAGGGTCGTGTTATATTATAGTTTTTGTGTACGAATATACAAAGTGTACGAGTGTCGGGTGTCCGTGTATCCGTTATGGTGTTTATATAAATTACGGTAAATAATTACTGTGGAAACATAATTTACTGTAAAATGTCCACCCATAATTTTTCATATTAATTTCAGTAAGTTTTATTCAATATGATAGTCGTATTTTTAAAACCAAATAATTAGTAATAAAATGAAAACATTACAATTTTGAATTTAGTAGGTTGATAATGAAACAAAAAAAATACATTTCTAATAAAAAACAAATATATTAATCATAAAATACTTGAGATACATGGTGGTCAAACTAGTATTCATTAAAATAATTAAATACTTAAGTGTAACCATATTAATGTTTTCTACAAATACAATATAGTAATTTTAATATTATTTTAAAGATAATTAAATAGGTAACTAATTATTTAGTGATCACAAATTTAAATCTATCGGTACTAGAGGAATAGACCAAAATTAATAATTATTTAATGATAATTTAATTAATTAAGAGTAATTAGAAACATTATTAATTCATGATACAATTTTGCACAGTAACTTTTTAGATACTTTATACATTTTAATAAAACTATTTTATAAATCAATAAATAATTATTAATTTATAAATTATAATGTAATTTAGGTACTGTTTTACCATTAAAATAAAATGATATATTGCTGATTATTGCACTCCCAACTATTATTGGAAACTGTATTCAATCGTAAACGACATTATATATTAAACTAATTTCTCCATACTTATAATAATACTCACTTATAATAAGTACCAATTTTAATTGGCATTTGTTTATTTTTTAACAAACCTGCATAATAATATTCTAACTTTTGAGAAATCGGGAAACGGACCACACGACAATGATGTACCTAAAAAGCCTATTTAGAACGCCGTGTGATCATAATAATTGTATTATCGAAACACATTTTTTGATTTTTACTTAATTCTAAAAGCCCAATTTTGTATGAATATAAATGTTATATTTTTTTAATGTGAGTTTATACAGCTGACGTGATAAATTTGGACGAATTTCCCAACTTAGAATACACATTAAAAACGTTTACTAAGTATATGTGTAAATAATGTAATGTAGGTATATAATAAAACCAATAGACAAAAACTGGTAAGCTTACATAGTGAGTTACATGAAACTAACGGAATCTCCTTGCATTAGTTGCATTCGATGGCATTACACACTATTTATTGCAAATCGTTGTCCAGTTAACTTGTATTCGTTTTATACTAGACCGGTAGAAATTAAAATATGTGAAATCATTATTTTTAAAAATAATAATAAAATTAAATAACTTAAAATTAATAGAATAAAAGTTGCTTTTAGGTGTATGATTGGTGGCTTCACGATATGTATCTGTGCAACCAATCTTCGTTGCCAGTTAATTCCAATCCCGGAATGGTATTTCCACCACTGCCAAATCTATCGGCAGAGACGCAGATGGCCAAATTTTCAGCTAGATTTGTTGTTGAAATGATGAATTTCAAACGTATATTGGACAAGTAAATATTATTTTCATAATACCTAATATAGATTTTAATAGAATAATGAAATACCTAATTGTATTGTCAATTTACTTAAAAAACATAAATGTTGTGATGTAGACGAGAACTGCCTGTAGAAAAAGCTGCATCCAGAGAAAAAGGACAACCTTTATGCATGGCACAGTATTATAGACTAATGAAATCATATAGGGAACCAGGATTAGTTAAGGATCGACTCGTTGACTTCGAATCAGATTTGACATTATCAAGACCTCACATTATAGTTGCTTGCAAGTCACAGGTATATCGTATTGTTGTCTAAAGTAAAACATAGTTTTTGTTTACTAAGTGAGTGCTTAATTGTCTTAAGTTCTATGTGTTGCGATTAACTTCGGGCGAAGACGCAACACCCATAACTGAAGAAGAAATTGTGACAAAACTACTGAACATTATAATGGACGCTAAAAAAACCGCTGGCACTGCGGGTACATATTCGGTGGGCATTTTAACATCGCAAAAGAGAGACGACTGGGCGCATAGCAGGGAGTTGTTGATGAAAAGTGCTTCTAATCGCAATAATTTGGCATTAATCGAGCGTTGTTTATTTTTCATAAATTACGATTTGGAACCACTTGGTCTGGAATTTAATTCCACGTGTAAAGTAGGTGCAAAAGGCTATAGACTATCGAATGACAGAGACGAGACAAACATGATGCATCAAATGATCCACGGTGGAGGTAGTGAGTACTGTTCTGGCAACCGCTGGTTTGACAAGACTATACAAGTAAATAATACATAATAATAACTTATAGAATTAAAAATATATATTTTTGTAAAAACTTTTATTTATATAGTTGGTCATTGGAAGAGACGGTGCAAATGGATTATGTTACGAACATTCGCCATCTGAAGGAATTGCAGTTATTGAATTAATGGAAAAATTAATTAAAAGTACCAAAGACTTGAACGAACAATCGATAGATATAATGACATCAACAGAAAAACCAGAAAAACTCGTATGGAGTGTTAATAATGAACTCATAAAACACATAGCTGATGCTTCTACTGTTTTGGACAAGTAAGATATTATTATTTTATGAAGTTGATTATTAATATATACGTAAAATAAAATAATATATTATTTTAAGATCCATGTTTGTATTCGTAGAACTATAATAGTTCAATGCACATTTAATATAATATGGTAATAAATATATCTAGACTCCTTTTTTGCATAAAAATATGGGGGCTGTATAAAAGTTTCTGAGCACTATAAATAATTCAATAAAAAGAAAATAAATAAATGTTTACAAAAATAATAAAAAATAAATAAATATTATGGGACTAATACTTTTTTTCACTTCGTATCGCTCAATATTTCAAATGTCCCTGTAACGTAGTCGGGGGTACGACCAGTTAAATATAAGATATCCAGGGAGAATCGTAGGATCCTATAGATATAAATACCGTAGCCAGGGGCAGATATGTAGATATCAGGATTTTAAATATATTTAAATTACTAGGATTCCTTTTTAGTTTTAATTATGTTTTATCGTCTACTAAACACTTACAAATATTTATACTCACAACTACATCAACTATGTTCTATTATACTATGTAACTGTATCGTAGTTATATGGAGTCAGGTAATCGTATTGTGTATAATTGAGGTCTAAGGTGCACAGCGAACTGCCTTACTAATACATATTGTGTGTGTTTTAATATTAATAATATATCGGTCAGCAGTTAATTGTACATATGGTAGAGTTCGTATTATATACATAGGTGTCATGTAACATATTTATATTTATAATTGTTACATTCCTTTGCAGATTAGCCTATGACGAGTATATTTTTAAATTTCTGCTAATAAATTATTTATTGTTTTTTTTTTTTTATTGGTCATTAAGCCAGGTAACTATGGCCATTAGCTGTTTGTTTGTTTATTTGTAGAGGAGGTTGGTAGGTTTGTAGGTTGGTAAACACGTGTGTTTGGTTTTGACAGAATTTCAAATTAGGCACCCGTAGGTTTCTGCCATGCCCGGTCGGGGGATGGCAGCGTCTCTCTCTAGACAGTTGCCTGCCCAGAGAGAAGAGCTGCCCGTGGACGAGATTCGAACCGACGCCGTAGTCCGCTCGACCACTCCGTCCCCCTAATAAATTATTAATTATTAAACAAATCAGTAATTTAGTAGGGACTGTTCAGAAGACAGAAACAAATAATAATATATTCTGTTTCGTGTCGGGTATGGTTATATCAAAAACTATCTACTATTGGAATGAAATAATTATTAAATAAAGAAAATGATGCATACCTGCAAAATATGTTGTAAATGTTAAATTTATTAAAAAGCATTATTTCGAACAATATTCTAACAAACATTTATATATAGTGCTTATTTTATTAATTTACTAATTAATAATAATAATATATAACAGACTATGTTGTACATGTTATATAAAGAATTAAAAATAAGCTTTTTTATTACAATTATAATATTATTATTGCTTAAAATGTAATGCGTTTTTCATATTTGTTTACTAAATATTTAGAACAGTCAAAAATTTAAACTTCCATGTATTCCGATTTACTCAATACGGAAAAGAATTCATAAAATCTTGTAAGATCAGTCCAGATGTCTACATACAACTTGCAATGCAATTAGCTTATCATAAGTAAGTATATAACAGCAAACAGCTTTTCAACTATACCTGTATCATAATTTTGGCTGTTAAAACTATTTTTTCTTTTTTGAAATCATAGCAAACAACAGACTTGTGCTCACTTGTCTATTTAAAATATTAATCTTATAAAATCATAAATTAATAAAATTATTAAACTGTAAAATTATGATTATTTCTGTATTTAATTGATCATCCACCTTGCGGTCGATTCTATGTTTACAGGCTGCACGGTAAACTGGTGGCTACGTATGAGAGCGCCTCCACCAGACGTTTCCGATTGGGTAGAGTGGATTGTATACGGGCGGCGACTATGGAAGCACTGGAATGGGCTAAGGCAATGAATCAGTCTGCCGTCACCGAAACTGGCATATTAGGCACAAAGAAGATATACTATACAGTGACTGATGTAATAATAATCTACTGAAACACTGCAGTGCCGGGTGTCATCTGTATGAGTATATGTGGGTTGGTGAGAGGTTGTCGAGGAAATCTTTCTCCTGGGGCTAAAGATAGAGAAGAACTTTCTTCTGGTGACATCACCAAATATCAAACTTCATATAAGTACAACCGTTGTAACATAGCTATTACAACACTAATAAAGGGTAAATTTAGGTACCGTACGGCCCAATATCATGAGCAATAAATTCAAATTTTAAAACAGCCCTGGAATGCAAATGTATTTATTATTTTTAAACGCATAAACATTTACATAAGTTATAAAACTAAAGATTTCATAATTATTATCAATATCAATAATTATTATAAACCAACCCACAATTAATTATTAATATATTTATGTATGCTAAAGTTTGAATAAAAAAAATAAATATTTTATAGGTAACCGATGTTCAGTTTTAATAAGTACATTGTACACCATACTATTTTAACAGCTATTATAGGTACATTTGGTAATATTACCTTCATTTCAGAAAATATATTTTTATTTAGTTACTTTATTTAAAATTTTAAAAGGTAAGACTATTTTTTTACTTATCATAATAAAACAGTAACTTAATAGTTATTACATTATTATTATAATATGTATATATATTCTTACTAAATAAGCCACAAGTTTGCTTGAAGAGACGGGTACCTAATCAACTCATGTAAGAAACTTTATATAATCTTATATGCATTGCACCGCTATGTTACCTGTATGAATTGAGTTTAAATAAATTATTATTATTAAATAGAAGTATAATAAAAATTATATTTCATTTTATCAAATTGTCTAGGTACCTAGTTAAACTGTATAATGCATAAACTCAATATTGAGTATGTGTGGGATATAAAATAAAAATTATACTAAATATAATTAAAATATTAGAACCTTTAAACAAATTTACTAAGTACTAATCGAGAAACAGGCAAAAGATAAATTATTTTGTCTATAATAACAAAATATATAATTTGTGTTAAGACAAGTACAATATTATTAATAGTAATAACTCCAGGAATTTAACTTTCTACTAGCCTATAGAAACCCAGACTTCGAGTCCAAATTTTCTTTTTTTACCCAATCCTTGCCTTTTTAATACTACTAGACTTATATTGACCAACGTCCAACGGTCATTTTCCAATCGTCATTCAACAATAGTACCAGGATTAGGAATTATCATACAACATATCCATACAGGTATTGAAGTATTATCTCATTCTTGATAAATCTAAAAGTAGAACTGTGTACAATATCATTTTACTTAATTTTATTTATTGATGAATGGTATCAGTCAACGTTTAATTTTTTATGTTATATATTTTCTCTTATAATTCGATAACCTACGTTGATATTTATACATAAAAAAGCATACAACCTTCAGATTAATTAAGAGAAAGAGTAAAATTGTTCAGGTAATAACTAACAATGTTTAGTGTCATCGTTTAGTGTTGACAACCATGTTTAGAGACAAACCCGGCATTGCATTTACACCATGTGTCCACAAAAGCAGGGTACACTCTATAACTCAGTTGCTTATATTATTCAGTATATTCAGTACCCTAAAAATATTTTTTAATTCTGTATGTGGGACATAAAGTATTGGATCATAAATTCCTATGACTTACAATTGTTTAACTCATGTATTTTGTGCGTTCGCCACAATTTTACTTTTTCTATGTACCTACCTACCCTGTTTTCATGGACACACGGAATATTTAATAATACACATACCTATTTCAAAACTAAATTCTGATAAAAAGTGTTCAGGATTTAATCAAATATATTGTTTTAAACTTAACTATTGTGCGTGATATATATTTTAGAACGAAAAACTTCAACTTTTCGAAACTGCAGTAAAAAAACAAACTGACATCATGATAGACAATATTCTCGGTATGGGGATAGACTCTCACTTATTGGGATTAAGACAAGCAGCAAGAGAAAATGCCATATCGTGTCCAGTATTCGAAGACGATTCATTTAGAATTGCCAATCATTTTTCATTATCAACAAGTCAAGTAAATTGTTTTACATTTTTCAGACCTATATAATATGTTAGTTATAATTTATGATATAATACCTTTAAGTTTTTACGAGTACTAATTTTATATTATATTATACTCAATATATACGTGTGCCGTGAAATCGAAAGCGAGAAACATTAATTAATTAATTAAACATTCATTAGAATGACAATAATTTATGGTACAAAATGTAACTATAATGTACCAATGCCTCCTACATCCTACCAATAATAAACGTAAGCTATTTTTTTTCGCCAAAACTAACTCCTTCCATACATCTCTGTTATAGGATGAGTTCTAATCACATTAGTTTTAGTGGTTAGGTTTTTGAAAAGTGTTCATTATTACACAAGTATCAATAGAATAACATAAAAATGAACTCGAAATCAAAAGTTATATATATTATAGATTTAAAATCTTAATTTTTAATAACTCGAAACAAATATTATCAAAATAGCTGTTATATTGTATTATAATAGATTTAGCTAGAAAATGTTCATAATATTTGAAAATGATTTCCCATCAATTGAAATGCTTCATACAAAATGGGTTATTACAATACAATAACCTAAATCGATTTTATTAAAATTGGGTGTGCCATACATTTCAATATTTGTTTGCAATTCGTCAGTAGTTTACATCGCTTAGATAACTTACATCATCTAATAATATCCTACCTACAATAAATGGCTAAATTACATAAAATAAAATATTATTGTACGTACAGCACAAATTAATTTATCGATTCACTCCAGAACCTAAATAATAAAACCAGTTGCATATTGATGATAACTATTGATTATTGACGATACCCAACCAACAAAGCATAGGTATTATCTGGTTTTTACCACCTAATTTACTCGTATTTTTTTTTTTTTGCTTAATATACTCTACTCGAAAAATGTTAATTATTTTTTAAGAGGTATGCAATTAATATTATTTAACGCAATATAGTGACTATATTATATATCATTAACATAAATTGTACATAATTTGTATATTGCCGATATTTTTATGTAGGATACATATTTAATTCATACGTTTGGGTTTTATCTAAGTGCCTACTATAATCTAATGTACCTATTGTTTTGTGTTTTTATTTATTGTAGCTATTAACTTCCACGGACAGTTTCATGGGCTATGGACCAGTTGTGCCGGACGGCTATGGCGTTTCCTATAATCCACAAAGCAATTCTTTGGTATTCTGTGTATCTTCGTTCAAATCATCCAAAACCACAAACAACAATGCTTTTACTGTAGCTCTAGAACAAAGTTTGATGACAATGCAAAAAATGATATACATGAAAAGAAATTAAGCCAACGTTGTTCATATTGTTTGCATCTGTATTTGGAATTTTCTCATCTTATCTTTAGTACCATATACATATCTTTGAGTGATAAAATAAGTTCAATATTATATTAGTACAATTGTACTTTTCACTTTGAAATTTTTAGTTACCAAACACTAAACCATTTATCGAATGCATTACAGTGCATTGCATCGTTATAAATTTATTCATATTCTACCACGCCAAAAACTAACCTAAAGTTTATAAGCACTCGTTATTGTTTTATTTATTTATTTATAATGTTACTGCTTTTTTTAAAACTTATAACTCTAAAATTTATTTTTATTCGTTATATTAATTATACTGTATCATTACTATTTGTGGACTCGTTATGTTTTAAGTGATTTTAGGCATGATTGAATTATTAAAAACCAATATTAAAGTATAAAATTAAGAACATGGATTCTCATAATGTAGGTATTTAAAAAACAAGTTTATAAATAATTTTTTTAAAACGTTTATAGTAGTCTGACATAATTTTATTTTAATATTAAATTGAAAATTATATTATTGTTGACGACTACCTACATGTTTAATATTATTATTTACGTTAAATATTTTAAACTATATTCATTATAATATAGTTAAGACACTAACTACCTAGTCATATTATTGCTATTTATCTAATGTTATTTGTTATTTTTGTTTATATATATATTTACTTTATTTACTAACACTAGCTCAAATAGTTTAGCAGCAATTGTATTCCTGAACAATACCGAGGTTTAATATTTATAAGAATATCCACACTGTAGTGATCAACAATTACACTTAAAATAATTACCTTGAGTAGTAAGTAGGTACCTAGAGTTATCTACACATAAAATTATACTTAATATATCAATTAAATTTTCTGTAATCATTGAGACTAATATTGTTTTGACTAAGTCTACAAAAAATATATATATCAATTTAATTTAAGTAAAAGTATCTTTACAATATCATTCATACTTTCCGTGATTAATTCATAATATTATGTTAACTTAATACATATCAATTGTTTGAAATTTACATATCATTAACTACATTTTATCACATTAAGGTCATCCCTATAATTAAATAAGAATTATGTTAACTTGTTATACACATAAATTGTTTGAAAATTACATATCATTAATCATTAAATTATATCAGAATAAGATCATTCCTAAATTGAATCAACAATTCTGTTAACTTGATACATATCAATTGTATAACATTTACATATCATTAGAATTACCTATAACATAATTTATACTATTGGAAATAGTTTTTGTGAAATTGAAATAAGTTATTATTGTTATTAAGTACCTAGATAAGTATACTTATTATTCACTATTATGTTTAAATGTTATTAAATTTTTATCAAATTACGATTTTAAAAATGTATTACTATAATAGGTAATGTTATTTTGTACATTTACTCTTAAAAGGTAAATCGTACTAAATAATTAATTATGTATAAAATATTTATTCACTCTCTTCGTTGTTATATTACCCATATATTGTTTTTTTTTAATATTTACAATATACCCCCTAGTTAAGTAGTTAGAATATAAGAGTGTTACTATACCTATTGACATAGTTTATACAATTTGTATGTATAGTATCTGTATTCTATAAACTATAGTTATTTATTTGTTATGTGTTCAAACTTTTAAACTTTACCTATGCAATTTATTCTTAGATAGGTACCTTTCAATGTTATTACTTATTATTCGAATGTTTCTTGTTGTCTATACTATACGCATACAAAATAATACAATTCTTATTGAGTATGTTTCTTTTAATAGGACCGGACTGGCTTTAATATATTAGTAGGTATTCCGTGTAAAGATCAGTCAGTTTATAAAATTATTAAGGATTATAATATACAGTTCAAAGTGTTCGCGCCCGTTTAACGATAATACAACATAAATACCCGATATTTCATATGTATGAATAATTTACGATTTAGGAGTACAGTACTTATATAGATAGCTATATAATGTATCACCTACTTAATAACAATATTTAGATCTAATGTCTAAATTAATCAACATAATATACCTATTACCAATAATAGTATTCAACATAACATAGACGAGCTCAGACTTTATTTCGGATAGTTATACATTACAGACAATTGGGCGCTTTCCGTTATAAAAAAAAGCTGAGTACCTAATAAAATCACAATTTATTGTCATTAAACTATTATTATAGTATAACATTTTTTTGTATCTGAAAAAAAATATATTTATCAGCTAAAGACTAAGTCCTCTTTTACCGATTTTGGACTTGTTCAATATCTTTATCCTAGGGCCTAGGCCATTATTACCTGTTTTGAAAAAAAACCGTTTACAACTTTTAAATCTTCATAAAATGACATATAAATCAAACTAGTAACTAATACTAACAAAATTAAAATTATTTAATCAGTATCTCTCTTAACAAAATTAAAAATAATATAAAACTATAAAATGTATAGTTCGGAAGAAATTTCAAATTTATTATGAGTTCTCAAAGGTTCTTCGATGGGACAAATATGAGCAGTATGTAAAAGTATTAGATTAATTAATACTACAGTGGCGCACCTATTACATACCACTGTTGGCTATTTGTAAGCACAAATAATGTTCACAGCATTTCGTTATTATTCTGCTTTAACTTTGACGCAATCTCTTCAGAGTTTCAGACATTTTAATTATACTTAATACCATCAATACCTAAATAATATAATGTACACTGTTAGATACCGTCAAAACCATAACAATAAAACATTAAGTAGAAGTAGTAATATATTAATGAACGAAAATATTGAATACGATTGGCTGTTTTGATACATTTTCCAACTGTAAGTATGATACGTTGATCTGTAAACCTCATTGTTATCCAGTCCGATCCTCTTTTGAGCTTAGATAAAAAATCTATTAATACGCTTTAGAATTGTAACTATACAAAAATAAATGATTATAACCAATTAGATAACAATAAAATAATCGTATCAGTCACAAATATTTGGTGTTTTTTTTTCATATAACTTCATAGTATTCTACATGCTGAATTAAAACAAGCACGTACTCGTGGTAGTGCTTGAATTAGGTAGAAGAAGTGCTGCAGGAGAATGGAGCTCATCAATTTTTTTTTATATTTTGATTTTTAAGATCACCCGTATATTAATTGTTTTAATTAATGGAACACCCCAACATACCCCAATACACGTTATTTTAGACAAATTTTAAAGATTTTTTTTATTTTGTACAACTTTTATTGAATTATATGATACCAAAGTTTAATTTCATCAGTTGTACAACTTATTATTATTATAATTTATAATATAATGGCGATAATGGAATATAGTTCATTTTAATTTAAAAAAATATAAATTAATGAACACTTAATAAACTTAAATTATCTTTAATATGAATCAATAAGTAATCAGTAATGACTAATATTGTTCAAAACATTTAACTCGAATTATTCATGAGTAGTCATTACTAGTTAATTATAGTAATATTATTTGTTTAAGGATTGACGAACGAGGGTCAATCCACACCAGATAGGTTTTGTTCAATAATTTCAAACAACGCCATATTTTTCAAGACTAAGGTCGACCTTTTTTATTTTTTAATATTCGAGTAGCAAGTGTTACACACAAACGTGAAACGATATTACGTGCTTGATAAATAATAATTAACTTATTGCCAATAATTACTTATCTGTTAAAGGTAACTAGTACTACCTACACATAAACACCCTACAATATAGTATTGTTGTTACTTATTTTTGGTCATCGTTGCACCCAGCCCAAAATCATATCTATGTTAAAAATTAAGAAAAAGGTCCAATACTGTTTACAAGTAGCTCTATATTGTTTCAAGTGTAAAAAATTTAATTAACCAGCAGTTTCTCCAGTGTTTTACATTAAATTTATTATTTTATGGTGAAAAAAATACGTGTTTGTGAAATATGCGATATTCTGATATCAAAAAATCATGAATGAATTAAATTATAATATATACATCAAAATAAATCTAAATATATTAAGTAGTAATTTTATTTAGTGATTGTTCTAAAATATAAATTTCAAAACTGAATTTCCATGCATTTCAGACTCTATTTCTCTACATAATTACAAATAAAGATATTTCTTCGTTCAATTTTTTCTCTTTTATGGTGAAAATTTGATTTTTTATTGAGGCACTTAGTTTCAATTCATCAAAATCATAAAAATGTGCACATTTTTTCTTTTGTACTCCAAGCTCTCATTAATATAATTTATCGTTCGTACTGCTAAAGTACAAAAATACAATACAAAATAAAACAACATAATTTATTACTTGAGGTAAAAATATTAAATACTAAATATTATATTTAGTAGGTATACAAGAAAAATAAATTATTAAATAATACTTTTACAATGACGTTGATACAAAGTTGTTAGACATTAGTCCTATTTACTAATGTCTTATTTTATTATATATATTATAGCTAATCAAAGTCGCAATACTTATTTGAATTTGATAATTTTACATTTTTTCACGAGAAATAAAAACTTGTTAATTTGAAAATGTATTTTCAAAATAAAAGTGTATATCAGTTAAGTTCCTTAGTATATTTGAAAATGTAAACAACACATAAATTAAAAAAAAAGATTTACCTAATTACGTTAGTAACATATTTACTTAGTTAAAAATGATCAACAAAACTGTGTATTTGGATAGGTGTAAATATTTTAAATTACACTAGAATCGAAATCATTTTTTGTAATTCATTAGTCATCATTCATTATTAAATGATAAATGAATCGATATAACCTAGACCTAACTGTCTAGTTAAGTTATAAACTCTATTGACAATATAGTATAATTCTATTATTATTATATTTTACTACTTCCTGAATCAATTTCTAATATTCAGAGACGTTAAGATTTGTGATAATAATATGGTGAATATGATATTTTATAATATAGCGTTCTCATGACGCTTTTCCTGATCAAAAATGTCAATTGCGCTGTTGTTGTTGAAAGCTGCTGAATTGTTGACGCCCCGTCGGTTGTACAGCCGGTTGTACAGCTGGTTCTACCACCGGTTGCTGTTGGTACCTGATGCTGTTCAGCTGTGCGGCATTCACATACCAAAACGGTTGCTTGTCTCTGGGATACTGGCTTGATATTCTATCGACCAGTTCTTTTTCCACGTTGTATATCGGCTGCTTTTCCGAACCCAGGAATGGGTCAGGCGTGGAGTTTTCGCCAATCCTGTTGCCCAGATCTGAATTACTTGGTGGTAGATTTTGGGGTAAGACGCTTGGATACTGATTATTGCTGGATGCATAAAACGGCTTTTGGGCACATATGCAAGTTAATACTGCAAAAACGATTGACAGACGTAGTGCACTCTGAAATATTTTTAAAAACAACAATAGAAATATATCGTATAAGGTAGGTTCTAACAGGACTGGTTAGGATCAGGAGACAAATTTCATTTAACTGAATTATTGTATTTGTCCCTGCATCGACAACTGCCTAAAGTACGCAATATCATTTTCAATTGAAAGAGTTAAGTATGCCATGAACTAAGCAATGTTTTTATTTCTATCTCCAGTATAATATTATAATATAATATAGTGCTATAGGTTTTCAAAACAGCTAAATCAACTATCTACTAACTACCTACGTATTATAATACAATTATTGCTCACATATTTTAATCTTTCAGATATGCTATAACTGTACTGGTAATACAGACCACGGAAATCATATGAATGTAAGATAAATTCGCGTCTGCTAAAATGATATGTTAATAAATTACTGTAGCAGAAATTATAACCGGTTCGACAGCAAAATACTAACATTACTACAAAGTATTTTATACAGAGTATCTATATTGGTACCTACGGACTTGCATCGTACATCGCATATTATGTTGACCCTATAATGATGACCCGTTCAAGTGCGTCCTAATATTCACACAACTACTATAACTTTATCCAAGGTCACTACGAGGAAGCGAACTGAACTAAACCCAAATTGTTCTTTATGTTTCATTATAATTTCTTCATATTGTAAAAAAATGTTTGGATGATTTTTACAAAGTTATCATTATCCTTACGACTTCAAAACTGTAACTTAAAAGTGTCAAATTGATTATTTCAACATTTGAACCTTTTTTTTTTTTTTAGTTTGTTAGCTATACAAAATTAAGCTGAAAGTTAAAAAGCAATGTACCTATATAAAAATAGTGCCTATAATATATAATTAGTTGTTTGTATATTATTTTTATAGCCCATGATGTTATAGGCCCGTGCACTCAGACCGGCCAATTCTAATAAATGACTAATGACTATATTATTATAATGAGATGCAATATATGGAAATCGGACGGTTTTATTAAGTATTTTTTTTTCGTTAAATTCAAATTCAGCAGTAAGGATGAGCATACAATAGGCTAAAAAATAAAAGTGCTGCTCTACATTTCAATATTTATCTCCACAAACATTTAGCTGCATTATATGTGTCGTATACGATATTTACATAATATTCAAAATTAATTTCTTCATCTAAAAACTGTATTTATTATTGTTCTGTAATATTCATTAAATTAGTACTTATTTAAAAATGAATCATAAATGATACCTAAATAACAATTCAAAAACAACATTTACATAATTAAAATACTAACCTTTGAATCTCTTAGATAAATTATTATTGTTTAGGCTTATCAAATCGTATGATCGGTAATTGGGCCACACTATTTGTTTATATTTTATTAGGTACTTCGCCATAAATGTGCAATACAAAAATTTACGAATATGTTATAACATTTTATTAATTACAGCAAGTACCTCCCTACACAGTTTTAACATTTTTTTTTTTTTTGAATAAATATAAAAATATAGGTAGTTACATAAAATACGTACTTAAAATTAGTCAAATCATTATTTTTTTTTTCAATTTCTTAAAAATACGATTATTACTTTTAGTAATGCGATACAAATTTTACAAATTCAAATCTGGTGTTTTCCCTCCTTAGTATTTTTTAATTTTATTAAGAATATAACTCTTTCGAATTAAAATTAATTTTCTGGCTTTATTTATACCTACGCTTCTAATTTTAATATAAACTTCTAGTTTTCAACTACTGCTTAAAAGATTTAATAATAAAAATCGTTTAAAATAGTGATCCAAATACCATATTATAGGGGGCGCACACGAATTGTGTACCAAAACAGGTAAACGAACCTTTTTGAACTTGCACATTTTTTTAGTGGTTCCCAGTGGTTTCAACGTTTATTTTTAATTTATTTTTTAAAAATGTATCAATATTTAATGTGTTTTTGATTCTCCTCTCCCAAACATACAAATGTTTATGAGCTTTTGAACCGATACTATAATATTGATAAGAAGTCGAGAAAAACTTTGAGTACCCAGAAAACTAATATGAGAAAGAATACTATTTATAGAAATTAAATTATAATTGTGATTATGATTTATGATTTATATTATGATAGCCCAATTAAATTATAATTGTGATTATGATTTATGATTTATATTATGATATTATATTTCTACGATTACAATTTTTTTCTTATAAATAATATGTGATTATGATTTACGAGTTATATAATGATATTATATTCTGCCTGACCTACCTATATTATGGCAATATCACATTAGGAACTTATAATAATTAACTGAAGGTGAAAAAATAACATGAATTGCGTCCGGGACGCAATTCGTTTAAAAAGGTTCGTTGACTTTTTGGTAAAATCCCGAGGGCTTGAATCCCGGGTACCCATCAAAACATTTCACCCGAGAGTTAACAATGGTTGGTATTATATTAGTTTAAAATAACAACAATTCAACGTATTCAGTCAATTAATATTCCTTTCTTAATTATACTAACTATATGATAATATTGAACATTTACAGCTATATTTTGCGATGTATTTTTTTAAATTAAAAAGATATTTACCATTTTTCTGCAGATTGGCTCAAAAAATCCTCCAAATGAGCAATAAATATTTGAGTATTGTGCGTCGATTTTTGAAAAATATCGGGTAATTTTAATAGGTACAATGCAACAACTGTTTTACTGCGATGTAAGTAATGCTAATCGGTAAACATTGACCACTGACGACGGTTTTTAAGAATTTGTGAACTGATGTTTTGCAAACAGAATATTTTATACGTTATTATTTTCTGGAATGGTAGGTAGGTGGGGTACGTCTCAAATCCCCTCCTACATTTATGGGAGTTTATAAATCCAGTACCTAGGTATATACCTACTGTATAATAATATAACAGTTGGAGTGATCTTCACTCGTCAATAAACACGGCGCATTAAACACACGAATGCCCGATTAGAATAAATTATGTAGGTATTATTAATATGTTTATGAACATGACAAACGTCATAGGAAAAACATAAGTAATGCTTCCTCGCATAACCAATTGTTTAAAACTAATAAAAAAAATATTTACGAGATAAATATATTTTGGTATACTGCGACGTGTCTTTATTTATTATCTTAACACATAAATTTACTATTTCGATAATATAAATTAACCATCCGTAAATGAGGTGATTTAAACTTATTTTTTCTTAGAACGTGTCATATCCCTAACCTTGTTTCCACATTCCACCCAAATTTGTATATTATTATAAGTCTGTTATAAGTAAAAAAAAAAAAAAATAAAAACGACAAAACTATTTTACAAAATTACTATTAGTACAAAACAAGTAACACATTGCTATTAATTTTATTCTCTGGAAAAATATTACCATTTGTTTTAAAAATATCAACTATAATCTCTAATACTTACGAGTCTATATTATATTATTTAATAATACCTATTAAAAAAACAATATTCCTGAATTCTGAAATTTCTGGAGAACCTGAGTCCAGAGCCCATATATTATTTTCTATAATATAATATAACGCAGAATGTCACAGATACAAATGATACAATAATGTACAATAGTGTTATTTATAGTACAATAATTAAAACTGCAATCAAATAATTAACAGCAAGTGATAAAATTATGTTATATAATAATATGTATTTGAGAAAATAAATATATATTAAAGTATTTTAATTAATTACTTGAAATTATTGAGATTAGGCAAATTAGTCTATTGCTTAATGCTTACCTGTTGTAATTAAATAGATATAGGTACCTAATTAAGTTATTTTGAAAAATAAACTCACTAATTAATAATCGGCTAACTTTAATATTACGCTTCTAATCAAGCAATTATTGTTGAATTGTAATAAGTTAGGTTAAATAGGTGAAGCCACGGGGCGTGTAGGATATGCAGCTGAATCACGCACTAGCTAATATTTGATAAAAGGAAAACAATTATTATTATATAGTGAATATACTTAAATATAGTTACCTACATACATTTGGTTCTAATTTGATTGTGGTTCTCAAAATTATTTCCTTAACCGAAAATGTCGTTAAATGGGAGTTCATCATACACTTATACGGAAGATTCATTGTAATTCTTACTATGCTCAAGTATTTCAAATTTGAAGTGTTTAAAGATTTCAACATTTAAATTCTAACGAATTAATAGTGTAAAAAAAGTTGTATTTTTTTTTTGCAATGATGTATTATTAAGTTGTAAATAAATAAATTTGTAAATACAAATAAATACAAATACATAGATATGGTAGGATGAAAGCAGTGTGGAGGAAAATCTCCACAAGTTGGGGAAAGATTAATTATTAAGATTTTATCCTTAAATACTCAGAATACAACTTCTAGATCTGCCTATAGGTATGTTAGGTTAGTTAATAGCTAGATGAGAAATATTTCAGTTTGTTTTACAAACTTATTCAAATTTAAAAAAAATGATTAATAGTAATATACCTTATATACCTATCATTAAAAGTCATAATATGCATGCATTACATGTATATATTCTATATAATTATTATAATATATTATGAAATGTACTAATGTGTATGAATGTATAATAGGTATACATATATACTATAGGTATTATATCAAACACGATATATTTGTATACTTTTAGAAAGATATACGTACCTGTATCAGAAAAGGTAATTTAACATTTATCAATCACATTTTAATTAATATCGTAATATACATCAAAAGGTGATTCAATTTCTATAGAAATCTGAACGTACAATGAGTTACGAAAACAAATAGCTGATTCACGTCATGTATATTATTAAATAGTTAAGTAGAATTTGTATGGAAACAATCATACTCATACTCACAGTCCTTAGTTCATATATGTATGTAAATAATTTGTAATACAGCGATGCAAAAAGTTCCATGTTTTTCCAATGACGTAATAATAATATTACGATCGTGATCTTGAGGTAGGCGAGTACAGACTACAAATATCATGAATTTGAATTTATTAAAATGTAAACACATGTATATATATATACATGACGAGCCCCCCCCCCCATACCTTATGGCTAAATTTAATACAAAAACGTGATGGATATTTTGATTATATATGATCCGTATGCAAATTTGTGATTATTATTAAAAACAAACACAGATAGGTAATATCTACGATAAATTTATCTCCCCAGTTATTCCGTGATTGGTTTATATATAAATATGAATATTTATTCCTAAGTACCTACCCATTATACGGTTTACGAGGTAAATAATTATTAAGGTAATATTTATTTTAACGTTGGCTGTTTTTTAAAAAAAAAAAACATAATATACCTACATAACCAATATACACGTACCATGGGTACCTACTACAACTGTTGAACTGTAGTATAGGTTTGTCTGTGTAATACAATATTATGTATCAGTACAATTACAGATACCGGTAAAACCTAGGCTCAGGCAACTGATCTTGGTAAATATGGAAATCCCACACTTTTACCAAATGGCCTAGAATTTTGTAGTCAAAACCCGAAATCGTCTTATTTTGAATAATAATTTCTTAGGAAAAAGTGATGGTTATTGATAAATCTTAAGATATTATTATTACACTAAAGTGAAACAGTTATTAAGATAAACATCTGAATGTTAAATACTAAAAAACATGATGTTAAGAAGTATTAAGATTAACTGGTTTCCATTCACTAAACTTTCTGAAGGATGTAGAATTGAATAATATGAATCGTATACATGGTATCAGGTTGGTTAACCTACAATTAAATAGGTATTCTTGAAACTTGATGGATAAACAATGATGAATCTTAGCATTTTGAAAATAACTCCAAGCTTAACTCCGATTATTATGTGGCCCCCCTCGAAAATTGTCAAATAATAACATTAATAAATTATTTTCAGATGAAATTCGTCAAAAATGAATTATAACCATAGACCTATATTATCTAGTTAATAAGTCTCACGGGTGTTATTAGTTTTATTAATATCTTAAAATTGCACGTAAAACACAATAAGACAATTTTGATGTACTATAATTTTTTCTCAAAACATACAATATAACTATTATAATATAATATATTACAGATATACCTTACGAGTAATGACCACAGACCACTATAATTATTATAGACATATAAACTAAGTTAGTTTATAGGTCTATGACAATTATACTAGTATAAGGGAGACTGGGTACAATTGTAACACGGGCAATAAGTCGTTCAATAATAAAATCAATATAAAAATCTCAAAAACAATTTCGACTACTTATCGTGTAGGGGAGAGTGGATGAATACCGGTCAGAGGCAAAAACCGGTCATACAAGTAATCCCAAAGATTAATAAAAATCCGTTTCATCGTGCAGCTGATTTCTTTATATGATTTTTGTATATTTTTAAGTGAACATATATGGGGACGTGGGGGCATTGCCCCCACGAGTTACTTTTCATATAATATCAGGTGGGAGTTACAGCCCCCTCTTCCCCAACATTTCAGCCCTAGTTGCGCCACTGCAGTCAGAATCTATAAAAAACATTATTAACTTTATTTCGTCATGAAAAGTAACTTTGTGAGGTAAAATAAGTACCTAGGTATCTAATAAGTAATAACTCGTTAAGCTTACCTATATAGTTTACAATGTTGTAAAAAGTATCAAGGTTAGTCGTTATATTTTTTTAGTTGATATAGATAGGTACGCGTACGTCATAAAACCTAGTCGTGAAAAAAATAATTCTAAAAACATTTTAAGTTTTAACTCGTTAATGGCACTGCCTTATGGTTTTTCCCACACACATTAAAAAATAAGTAGGTACCTATATAATATATTGGTTTTTACGTTAGTATAAATACTAAACACATGATTTTTCGCTATTTGCAATATATTTATATATATATTATATGTATATATGGTATATCTCTAAGGGGACGTAAAGGGAACAATTATTAGTATAATACCTATGTGGCTATGTGTATTAAGACTTAAGGATATAGGATACATTAATACGTTGATGAAATAAAATAATAAGAAATAGGTACATTCTATTATATCTTTCTGATAATTTTTGATGTGAGAACAATCATCCATTAGATTGACACTCACAATTTACTTTTAGATTCTGAGTGGAACGATGAATGTATTGATTTTACAATGATGTGTGTTTTTATATTTTTTGTTTTATTTTTTTTTTGTCTCTGTGTACACGATAAGTAGTAATAATGCTTCGATTTTTAACTTCAGTATCTTTTTCGATTGGAAAGTGAATATTGTTGGTGCATTGGAGAGGTCAAAATTTAAGATTCCCAGTAATTTTCAAAAGCGCCGAGAAAAACAAAAGAAAAATTAAGGAAAAACGGGAATTTTTACGCAAAATCGATTTTTCACAAAATTGAATTTGGTTGTTGTTGTAACTTTAAAACAAATGATCGTAGATACATGAAATTTTCACTGGTTGTTTATATTTTCATTTTCTATACACCATAACATTTTCCAAATATTTCGACTAATTTTGAGCTGTTTACGGACATTGTCGGTTTCCATTTTTTTTAGTTTTTTTTTTCTATAAATATCAATAAAATTTTATCTGTTGAGTAAAAAAGCTTGAAAATTTAATATAAGGCTCCTAGGTTATTGTTTCAAAGGCAGATGAAAAAAATTTAAAATCCTTAGTCACAGTTTTTATTTATAAGCATTTAAAGTTCAAATCTTGACAAAATACGGAAAAATCACGAAAATTAGCAAATTATTTTGAGTTGAGAATTCATAAAAATTTTTCTTTTTAAATCTAAGATTTGAAAATGTAATACAAGATTACCCATAAGTTTGTCTACCTTTAACAAAAAAAAAAATGTCTACAAGCAAATCAAATTAAATTTTTATGAGCGTTTGAAATTCATATTTTTACAACATTTAATATTCACTCGATTTCTCATGTAACGATTTTTTTATTTTATTGTAATTAAAAAACGAATGACTGTAGATACTTGAAAATTTCACTAAATGTTTATATTAGCATTTTATAAACACGATAAAATTTTGAAAATAATTTGACTCTTTTTGAGCTGTTTACGGACATTGTCAGTTTTCAATTTTTTTAGTTTTTTTTTTCTATAAATATCAATTAAATTTTATTTGTTGGGAAAAAAAGCGTGAAAATTTAATACAAGGCTCCTGATACATTTTTACAATAGCAGTTGAAAAATATTAAAAATACATAGGCACAATTTTTTTTTATAAGCATTTAAAGTTAAAATTTCGACAAAATTTATAAAATTTATAATTTAATAATTATTTTGTAGTTAAAAATTTATAAAATGTTCAACTTTTATAGCTAAGGATTGAAAATTTAAAACAAGGCTCAACGTAAATAGGTTATATATAAATTACTTTATGCACAATAATATCATCAAATATACTTAGTAACATCATAGTCTGACTCACCGTTTTCGCTCAGAATCGTTTTTCTTATACAATGATATTATATCATTGAATTTAAATTTAACACCATCCATTACAGTGACCCACTTGTAACCTACTGTACAGCAGAGCGACATCCACTTACCCACCTTTTTTTTATTGTTTTTTTTTTTTTTTTTTACCGATAGTAAACAGTCTGTTTTAAGTGGAGAGGTCAAGAAGGTTACCACACAATTTTCATTTGAAATGTCTGAGCGGGTCTCCAGGAATGAAAGGACTCTGAAATCTCGTATTACCTAATAGCTGGTTATTTAATAAAAGGGGGGTGATATAAGTAATAATTAGGGTTGGGATTTTTTAGCACTTAAAACTTCAAATTTTTACAACATTAAATATTCTCTCGATTTCTCATGTAGCAATTTCCTTATTTTGTTGTTATTCAAAAACAAATAAGTGTAAATACTTGAAATTTAGTTCTAGGACATTCCCCCCCCCCTGATTCTACGGACGCTCCTCGCTCCCGAACGGGACAACTTCCCCCTGACAAAAAATTTAAAGTTAAATTAATAAATTATTATTATTGTTTATTAAACAATAATATTCAATGCAAATCAATAAATGTACAAATGATTGAATTAATAACCCTAATTAATATACCGTCATTCGATGTGACTTGAAGCGATTTTACCTACTTCTTGGTATTATGAGATTAAATAAATCGCACTGGGCTACAAAAATTATATTTATTTCCACATACGTCTAATGAATAGAATAAGACCTTCCATATAGTTTTTTGACCAAAACTGACTTAAAAAATACAAATTCTTGTAACAGCTCTGAAAATTCAATTCAAGCTCATTAGAGTTGGCTTGTAACAAAATATTAATATATTTTTACATGCTCAACATTTTAGTGAAATCAGAATTTACCTACCTAACTTACTTATTTTTAATGTTATTAAAAAACCGGCCAAGTGCGAGTCGGACTCGCCCACGAAGGGTTTCGTACCATTAGTATATTATATATTCTGACGGATTTTTAGTATTTGTTGTTATAGCGGCAACAGAAATACACCATCTGTGAAAATTCTGTCTAACTTTCATGGTTCATGAGATACAGTCTGGTGACAGATGGATAGACGGATAGGGGAGCCTTAATAATAGGGACATTTTGCTTCACCTTACGAAACCCTAAAAATTAAGCATTTTAAGTTTGTCGACCATAACTTCCAAATGAAGTAAGAGCAACTTTTTTTGAAAGTACCATCAAACTAAGCATGCCAAAACACACATTTTGAAAAAAAAAAAATTACAAAAAATTGCATGGAAGCTAAACTGCATTTTACGTATTTTATGCGTTTTAATGGTGTTTGTAAGTCACTCTTAGATTTTATTTGAAAAATAAAACTAAAACTATTCAATTGGGAAAACAATTTTGTACACTTCTTATTACAATATTCTTCTTTTGAAGTACCCTTTTATGTGTACAAAATTTACAAACCCCTTAAGTCATATTCATACATTATATTTTGTTTAGGTTTTCAGAGATGAATTCTCAATACAAACTTTTCAAATTAAAATATTTAAAACCAAAAATAAGTTCTTGCGTGTTAATTTTATTTTTAAATATTGATTCATATTTTATATTGTGAGACAAATTATTTATATTAAGAGGTATTGGGGAGTTTTTTTTTCTATTCAGCTGAGTATATTCAAAAATACCGGCATACCCTACAAAAAAAGTCAGCGCATACCAATAATAGCCTGAACTACATACAATAACATAATTTTTGAAATATAACCGTATAACACAGCCATTAAGTCAGATTTTTAAGCCCAATTTAGACACTATAAAATAATTTTTTTCTAAAAAGAATCTACCGTCTACATTTTTAGCAAAGGGATAACCTAACTGTTCCACAATTATTACAATATTGCCAACGTAGTTGAGTTGCTATACTAGGTAAAATAATCTATAAAATATAACTGTGTGTCAGTCATTAATCTAAATAGTAAATGTATTCAATTTCAGAGTGATTTAATTTTACAAGAATTTAATTTTTTATAAGATCATCTTATATTTTAATTTTGTAATAATGGTGATCTATTTTTTTGGATTCGTGAAATTTCTTGAAGGGCCCTTTAAAGTAATGGGCCCATGCAACCCTATTAGAATGCTACTAAAACGAACACATCATTTAAAAAAATAAATATTACTCTACAAATAATAATTACTGCATTAATTATTGATTAACAAATACAACGGTTTATTGCTCTAATATAGGTACATTTAAATTTAAAATATCATCAGAATTTTTTTAGGTAAACAAATATTTAACATTTTTATTGTCTAACAAAAATATATTTTTTCCCTTGTACTAAAAGTGAAACTGTAAAATTGAATAATAAAGCGCCTTAAGGCTTAGAGCATCTATTCCATACACAAACATAACTAATAAAAAAATTATGAATATAATAAATGGACTTAATATTTTAATAAATGTGCAGTTTGAACTTTAAGAATTATAAATAAATACATTTTCAGAATTTTAATTTAAATTTACAGCTGGTCCAACTCTTATATGTTCCAAAGTCTGGAACGGACTTACTCCTCTAATTGCGGTCTCAAGTGGTTTAGAATAAACATCACCTGCAAGTTCAGACAATGGAATTTCCGTATCTGCTTTTGCTCTCTTCACTGCATCGTCAATTTGAGCTTTAATTTCTTTATCAATTTGCTAAACAATAATAAATTTATTATTATTATCAAATATTATAGACATATATTGTTTACATGAATTTTAATACACCACACCACTATAGTTTAAAAAAAGAATAATAAACAAGATGTTGAAAACAAGGTTGTTTATGGAACAATTATTACTTTAATACCTATTATTTAGTGTTTAATATACCTACTTAAGTTTAGATTTATATATTTACCTTTAATTCATCAATATTAACTAAATTAGCTCCTATGATTTTTTCTTTGAAAGATGTTATTGGATCTCTTGTTTGTCGCACTTCTTGAATTTCATCACGAGTTCTATAAGATGTTCCTGGGTCAGACATAGAGTGTCCAGAGTATCGGTAAGTTGCTGTTTCCAAAACTAGTGGCCCTTTACCACTAGTACAATAATCTATGGCAAAACGAGCAGCTTCTCTGACAGCCAAAATATCCATACCGTCCACCCAGATACCAGGAATATAATCTCCTCGTGTATAATATGCTACACTAGCAGATGCACGTTCAGAGCTAGTTCCCATGCCATAGCCATTATTTTCACAAACATACACAACAGGTATATCCCACAATTTTGACATATTGTAAGCCTCAAATACTTGTCCTTGATTAGCAGCTCCATCACCATACAAGGTAAAACATACACCACCAGTACCTAAATATTTAGCAGCTAATGCTATTCCAGCACCAAGTGGAACCTAAAAATGAAATAATTATTAAATAGAGTGTACCTATAAAATTAAAAGTTTTTTTTATTAGAAAATATAAATATACATATTACTTAAATTTTAACTGTATGAAAAACAGAATAATGGATTTACCTGTGCTCCAACAATTCCGTTGCCTCCATAAAAGTTTTTAGCATACATATGCATAGAACCACCTTTACCACGAGCATTTCCACTTTTACGTCCAGTTAATTCTGATAATACATTAAAAGGATCCACACCCATAAGATATGTCCAACCGTGAGCACGATATGCTGTAATTATAGAATCTGTATCACGGAACATGGCTTTCATTCCTACAGCACATGCTTCCTAGAAACAAATTTTATACAGATACATACTAATTATTTAAAGAACTATGATGTATGGTTTTAAATCAGCAAACAATCTAAATTAGATAACAATATAGCATGAAAACTATTGTTAACATATTGTTATATTATTTCAATTGGACATTTTTAACAAATTATTAATTTACCTGTCCAGAGTAGAGATGACAAAAACCTCGAACTATTTTTTCCTTGTACAAATTACCTGCAGCCGTTTCTATTCGTCGAATAGTTTGCATTTGTTTATAATATTTAATAGCATCTTCTGAAGACAAAGTGACGGTTGTACTCGGACCATTTTCAAGTTTATGCAACTTAAATGGCTAAAAAATGATATAGTTTACATAATAATATTTTTGGTGAAAATATCAACTTATTTCAATCTAAACATAAAATGTCTTTATACCTTAGTTTCAAAAGTGGCTTCTGATGTGCTTGAAAACAAACGACTTTCAAAGATAGACAACACATTCTGTAAAGAACAACAAAATTAATGTAAAAATATTGTACACAATTAAAATTAAATACTGTTAAATATCTAGGTTAGTTCAACATACAAAAACATTCTATGCTAAAATGTTATGTTTATGAAATTCTAAAATAATAATAAATAATATTACAAGACAATTAAAAAAAAAACAGATGACCTGCTCAATGCTCATAGGCCAAAAACTTGTAAAAAAATTATTTTTGTTTTATTCAATAATATGATGAAGATAATAAATGTGCTTAATAGATTAATAGATATATAAGGAGTGCTTGGTAAATAATTGTATTTCATTCTATGAAGTATAATTTTGAAATAAAATTTAAATTTTATTCCTAGTTACTGGTGTTTTGAATTATTCAACTCATCAATAAGATGCATTTGATATTTCCATCTTCTAAATGTGCGACATACAATTGTATGCTGTTAGTTTTGATAACAATCAATTTCAAAAATCTATATTATATTCATAAAAGAAATCATAAACTTGAAACATTTATTGACAAGTCATATTTTTACTATAGGAAAGTTACAAAGAATTTCAAAGGTAGTTTCAAGTTTGTTATATTAGATACCAGGTAACCAATTAGTATTAAAATAGGCTATTAATTAACCCAATATGTATTTATGTAGGTACTCTGTACAAAGAATATTATAGGATTAGGACAAGGTATACAATATATATTATACACAATTTAAAATACTTTTTAGTTGATCATAATATACAGACGTTGACAATTTATAGCTTAATAGTTGAATCCAAAAATAGATAACACTAAGTTATTGAACTCATTGTACATTGGATAATATATCACTGATAAATGTATTATACATTTTACAAAAATCTGGATTGACATATTCTGCAAGGTAATTCAAATTGTGTATTTAGAATTTGAATGCAAAAATATTAAATTGGTACATCATTTTACTAATTTTAGTAATTATTTGGATAGGTACTACATCTCAATTAAAAAGTATTTTATTGAAAAATCAATGATGTAAAATTTAATTTAATTAAATTTCTACTCAAAGAATATTTCATACTTAGATATTATTAATTGTTTAAGTATCCTGAAATACAGCTTACTAGTTGTTACCTAACCAATTTTCTCTGTTGCCAGTTACCATTAGACGTCTCTATTTCACATGTAGTTAAATTTGCGTGAATCTGTGAATTTTGTTATTAAATTACGCGTTTATTATTACATGTGGAATTTTATTTTCAATACATTTAGGTAGTATCTTCCAATAATGGTTTTCAAGTTTCTACATAGTAGTGATCGGTGGTCAATTATTTATTTTGAACCAGAATCTCCACAAAAAAGTAATATTTTAGAAATGTTGTTTTTCAACAGTTATCTATTATGAAATTTATTTCCATTTTATATGCATTTAAAAATGATTTAAAAAATATTCAAATTTATTGAACAGTCAAAAAAAATTTCATACATTTTTCTTCAAAAATATTGTAATTGAATAAAAATAAAATCGTACAGATATTTTTGTTTTTAGTTTGTTAAGGAAATTATTAACATCTTTTTTAAATATTTTATTATATTTAATACGTTTAGTAAATATTATGTTTTAAATACACGTAATCAAATTAATCTTAATCCACGTTCAAATTATAGTTCTATTTACCATACTAATATTTAAGTACTAGAAAAACTGTATGTAGAAGATATTTATAAAATAAATATACCATTATTTAAATGATAAGTCAGTAAATTAATAAAAATAAAAAGTACTAATTTGTACAAAAAAGTTAATGTAGAACATTAAAATACAACAGTAGGTAGTTACTGTTTTTTATTAGTTATTTAGTGGGAATTAGAAGTTTTTTAAAAAAATGAATTAGAAAAAAAAAATTGACAGTATTATTTAATATTGATGACGCAAGATTTTAGATTACACTATTACTACAATTGGTTTCAATTTAGCATTAATTGAACATTTAAACCTAAGGCCAAACTCAAATACTTGGTCATACTAATAAACTAAAAAATTTTAAACTATAAAACCAATAGGTATTAGGTACCTATAAATTATTATTTTATTTTATTCTATATGTTAAATTTGACCTTCTGTAGGTTAAATAAACCGGTACAAAGTGTGTTACCTATTTGGATTTCTATACAAATCATGTATTAAAATAAAATGTGTTACTTACCTTAAGACTGTGTTTTCTTAATACCGACGAACCGTTCATTTTGCAAACTTTTTGATTTATTTCTCTGAAAAACTTGGCTACTTACATATACAGTTAGTAAAACGAGATTTACAAATATTTAACAGTAAATACGAAGAGTGAAAAAAGGAATGCACCCACCACCCAGTAAAATGGTGATTAAATAGTAAATACTAATTGAACGGTCTGAACGGAGCGATAAGAGTTCAAGCCCAAGGACAGCAGCAGGCTGATTAATGCTGATAGGATGGGACGTATTTCACTCTCGTTTTTTAATAGGTTAAAAATAATTAATAGTTAACAAATTATTGGTGAATCCTTCAAAGTTTCAGGTCGTAACTCACTATTACTCGTAGCTATGCATCAAGATATAGTAAAACATACTCCAATGAAACCGAACCTAACTTCATTCATCTCGACTTATTGATAATGCGATTACAGTAATTCAGTATGTTGATAACAAATTATTTCAATTTTTTCACGATTTCGGAATAATATTTAATAATATAATATTATGAACTCTTGCCGTTTCACAGTACTTCGTTCTATAGGTTTACTGTGTTTGTTGATTTTATGTTTGCACAGGTGTGTGTGTGTGAATGAACCTGTGATGTAAATGTAAATAATAAAATGCCTCTTTTCCGAGGTAAACTATTCGATAAAATATGTCGATTTGTGAGATGTTCACTGTGAGGGGTTCCATATTTTCCACCAGCGTCTCAAAATTATGGCCGAAGACGAGGATTTTCCTGGTCGACTGTTACACCAGGTATGCTGACATAGACAATTTGCGAGCCTCACTGTCGATACCTACCCCCATTTTTATTTTTTAAGCATAATCTGAATTGTGTAGGTTGCATTATGGGACAATGTAGACTTCTTGACAGACCTCCTCAAAGACGACGAGCATAAAAAGTTCATAAACAGCCGTGATTCATGGGGACGCACTGCTCTTCATGCAGCATGTTCAAATGAAGGTTCTGGTTGTCTGGAAATATTACTCAATGCTGGTGGTAATATTTCATTATTTGATGGTTACTGTTGGTTTCTTATTCAAAATTAATTTTATATTTTTTTGATTTTAGCTCTTGTAGATACACCATGTGGTCCTCGTGGCGAATGCAGGGTTTGTAATAATTATTATATTGTGTATTATACTTTTTAAGTACCATTACATAAAAATGTTGTATAATTTATAAATAGATTACTTATAATGTAAATATAGGCATAACATTTTATTAATTAACATTATATCAAATTAATATTTACTTATTAAAAACGAATATATTTTTTCATTATTACAGACAGCATTACATATAAGTGCACACATTGGATGTCCGAAAAACATCCAAACACTTTTAAATCACAATGCAAATTTAATATTGCAAGACTCTAATGGATTTACAGCACTTGATATAGCTCTTAATGCAGAAAATACTGTTTGCAGCAAATTACTGAAAGATGCTTCAGGTAAAATGAACAATGAATTCATATTTATTATAATAGAATAATATTTTCCACCAATATCTTGGAGATGACCTACTCTACTACTATAAAATATCATTGATGCAAGATCTTCTTATTTCTCATAATTTTAGACTTTAGTTTGAATAAAATGATTACTACTGGTGAACTTGTTATTTACTGATTACTTATAATTCATTAAAAACGTACTGTAGATCAATATGAATAAGTTCAAGGTATAAATAGCTTATAAGTTATAATATTAGTCTAAATATTTTTAATATTTTATTGTCTATAGAAAAAAATAATGTACGTTAAGATGAAAAGTTTCAACTCCGTCCCTACTATTAATATTCTATAAAGTACAACAAAATAACTAAAAACCATTATTTTTTATTTAAATATTCCATGAAACTACTAATTTCCTTCTATGAGTTCTTATGGAGTCCAATTTTGGGAAGTAACTAAAAACTCAAGTATAAAAAACTGGTAAATGGGTAACGTTTTGCTGTACACTAGGTGTCTAGAGTCATTATAATAGATGTGTTAAGAGGACACCACACCTGCATGTGTGGTCTCCGTTAGACAATATATCAGGAGCCTTGTATTAAATTTTAAAGCTTTTGACCGAACAATTAAAATTGTATTAAAAAAAAAAACTAAAAAAATTAAAAATTGAATATGTCCATAAACAGGTCAAAACGAGTTAAAATATTTAATATTTAGAAAATTGTATCAAGTATAGGAGATAATAAAATAAACACTTGCTGTTAATTTCAAGTATCTACGGTTATTAGTTTTTGAATAATAATAAAATAAGAAAATCATTTCATGAGAATTTGTTGATTTACGGGTGAATGTCTAAATTCAAACGCTCGTAAAAATTTTATTTGACTTTCCGGTAACGTTTTTTTTATATTAAAGAGAATATTATTGTCATACATTTTCAAAGCTTAGATATGCCTAAATAGAACTTTTTTTATTAATTTATAACTCGAAATAATTTGTCAATTTTCGTGATTTTAATGAAGTTTTTCAACATTTTAACTTCAAACTCTTATAAAAAATTATTGGAGATTTACGCTCAACTTTTTTTTTTAATTTTCACTAACAACAACATTATGAGGAAAGTTGTATTACATTTTCAAGTTTTTTGACCGAGCATAAAATATTTATTTTATCGACAATAATTTAAAAAAAAAAAACTAATACAACTCGAAATTGTCTTATGCCTATAAATAGCTCAAAACGAATCGCAATATCTCAAAAGTACCAACTTGACTTCAGATACTCATAATTTTTTTTTGTGAATTTACGTTTAACTTTTTTTATGTATTTAATATCTATATTCTGTTGTTATTTGTTTTTGAGTTTCACGAAGAAACAAAATCGATTTTGTCAAAAACTGATTTTGTGTAAGAATTCCCGTTTATGTTTTCCCCAACGTTTTTGAAAAATACAACTAGATTACAACTAGATGAATTTACGCACCAAAAAAATCGAAGCATTATTTCAACTTACTTATTGTGTACACTGCAGACACAAATAAAAAAAAACACATCCTTCGCTTCGCTCAGAATCTAAAATTTATCCAATTTGGCAATTTGAAATTCAGATTGAAAATGTGTAAAAAAAAAATGTTTTCTTTATTGGTATAATAATAATTTTAAATAGGTGTAAAAGCAACTCTCCTTAAGTGTTGTACCTATTAAATTGTCAAATATTAACGATTAAAATTGCAAATGTTCGTGATTTTGATGAATTTTTATACATTTAAACTTAAAACGCTTATAAAAAAATTTTACCTCTCAATATTTTTTATTTGGTATAAGAATGAATTATGAAAAAAACGTGTATTATATTTTCGAGTTATTTGAAAAAAAATGTTACCTATCAAGATCAACATTTATATAGAAAAAAGTTGAACATTTCAAATGTATAAAAAGTTTGAAAACACTACTGTAATTTGCTAGACTTTTTAAGTATTTACTGCTATTCATTTTTGAATTACAATAAAAATCCAAATCAGCTATATCAATAACTAGTGTTATGTAAATATTTCCTTGGATTAATAAAATAAAAACGGGTAAGTGGGTGTTACCCTCCTGTAAAGTAGGTTTGTTACAAGTGGGTCACTGTGATGTATGGTGTTAAATTTGAATTCAATGATTCAAAATCATTGTATACGAAAAAGGATTCTGAGCGAAGACGGACCGCCAACCTATAATATTACTAAGTATTTAATATATAAAATATTATTTTGATGATAATATTGTGATTACTGATTAAAGTAATTTATTTTACTATTAGGTATTAGTACAATAGCAAGGTTAAATCGTAAAAAATTATAATTCGACTGATTTTTTTGTTAGGTAAATGTATGAAAACCTAAGGGGAATCTTGTATGAAAATTTCAAATGTTAGATATAGGTACATAAAAATTTTATATGAATTTCAAACTCGAAATAATTTGCTAATTTTCGTGATTTTGATGAATTTTGTCAATATTTTAACTTCAGAAGCTTAAAAATTTTTTTGCGAATTTACGTTCAACTTTTTATTCAACAAATTAAACAAAATCTAATAATACAATTATTATATGGATTTAAGTTTTGATTGTATGTTTTATTTATATTTTGAAACCAACAAACTATTTCATTTTATAAAAAGTTAACAATTTACTATCTATATAATAATTTTATGATATCGTTACCAGTCAGGGGCCGCACCAGGGGGGAATCGCCCCCCAACCAAACAATCGTATAATGTTAAAAAAAAAATTATAAAAAAAAATCATCAAAAATGATTACTTGACCCTCGCCCTAACCATGTCTCTGGAGCCGCCCCTGTTACCAGTTAGGACATACCACGTGAAGTGTGGACTGTTATTATACTGTATGTATACTTATTTTGTGTTAATCCTAATCAATTGAAAATAATGCTATTACCACAAAAGTATTATTACGTAGATTTTGTACATTGTATAAAATATAGAAGTATCATGTATATTTAGTTAATTTTATGTAACTCGCATGGAGTTTAGTAGCCTTAAAAATAACGATATCTAACTGCCCTGCAGGTTACTTACACTTGATTATTATTGTTGTGTAATTCAATCAATGTCAATAGCTAAAAGTTAAAACTAAAACCGTATCGAAATTATTTCTCAAGCAGGTAATCGCATTACAATGGTTGTTGGTTGCCTGTGAAAGAAATATTAAATATAGTTTTCTCATTCGATCAAATCAAATTTTAAAAGTCACCTGCCTTCACATTATTTTACTCCTTGTGCATAACAAAAAACCGCAATATTTGTTCATGTTAAATTTAAATATACTTAAAATTTTTAATGCATTTTAAATTTATTAAATTATGAATACCTATTCAGTTTTACGTAATGTACCACGTGGGCCGTAGAGCACTTGAATACTTTCCTACTCTGTGGCAGATTTTTAACATTTTTTCTGAGGGGGATGGGGGCTCCTAAAAATAATATATATTTCAAAGGTACCTAATCTATTATTTTTATTTCTATACACGTATAAATGTTGAAAAATTAAAAATAAATATTTAACAATATATGTATATTATTTCCGTATATTTGAAATATAATCTTATATTAATATATTATACTAGTGTGTTTAATATAACATATATGTTTATTGTGTCGGTACTGGAGTACTGGACCCCACCCCCCCTCATAAACCCGCCACTATACTTACCTACTTTTTGACTTTATTGTGTCAATAACGATTTGATAAATGTCATTATATATACACAATCGTCGCAAACTATTTCGTAGTGAGTGAATGGGTGATTATTTTCCCGTTGAAATGTGTAATAAATAATACTTGTATATAAGTAATTTCGTTACTACAATAGTACGCATAATAATCATTGGAATTTATTTTCGTTTTGATTCGTTGTACTGCAAGGTCCCCTCTGTCCACGCTGTATCAGTCACGGCGCGTTTGTACACCGCCGTGGAAATTTCTATTATTATAATATTATTTCCCTTTGACACAGTTATAAACATTATTACAATAATATTTATACCTATATTATTATATCGTTTGTCGTCAAACTAGAATATTACGTATTTGCAATGATACAAAAATGTTTAGTTGGTTGATCCCGAGTGGTCCATTTCTAAATAAGTGTTTAAGAACAGAAACTGGTATAGACGCTTGTGCTTATTTTATTAACGAAACCCATCAATATGGTAAGCTTTTATAGAACTATTATTTATACAAACGTAATATGTAGTTATTAAATGTATATATAACAATGTTTGAACATTTACTTAATTACCACTTCAACTTCCTAAAATCTTATTCATTCTTGCCTAGTAGCTTCAAAATTAATCTCTCATTCTGTAACAAATTTACGTTTTTACATTACCAAATGTGTACATTTTCTTATTTGCATTTCATATTTTTTAAAGATTCTTGGGAAGAGTCACAAAGCACGATTCATATGGCTTTGCGAGATGCTATCTGCAGAGGTGATGTTAGTACGACCAAAACCATTTTGTCAGAACTTGGATCTAAAGAAGAATTTATTGTTAACATGGCACCAAATGGTACCACTACATTGTTATACTGGTATTGATTTAAAATACTTGCAATTTTTTTTATTATTATTATTATTATTATTGTTAATATTATAATTATTAGTGCTTGTGAAGTGGGTAAAAAAGACTTAGTGAAAATGTTACTTGACCATAAAGCTGATGGTAGAATACATCCAATCACTCGGTATTCTCCTCTTTATGTTGTTGCTTTCAAAGGCAAAAAAGATGTTATTGAAATCCTTCTCAAGGTACAATTTATAAACTTAGATATTTAGTTTTAAGCTAATCAATTCAATGGTATTTCAGAAATTCCCTGATCTCATTCGACAAACTACCGTTGAAAGATGGTTGCCAATCCATGCAGCATGTATAAATGGAAATATTCAAGTCTTAGAGCTTCTACTAAAATATCCTTATCCTCCTAACGTGTTGATAAAATTAAGGTATTTCTATTACTAATGATTATAACGTTTTGAATGACATATATGATTCTAAAAAAATTAAATTATAGAAAAGATAATTGGGAATTCGACGTTCCATTTGACATAAACACTAAAGATGTCAATGGTCAAACAGTGTTGTACTTGGCTTGTCTCTTGGGAAACTCAAAAATTGTTGACATACTGTTAAAGTACCAAGTGAAAGCTATAAAGGTATAAATTAAATATATTATGACATGTATAAATATTAATGAAGTATATTTTATGATATATTTGATATCCGTGTTTCAGATTTGTTGCGCTGATGGAATTTCTGCAAAAGATGATAATATTAATGACATGTCAAAACGTAGTCGTATTTCTGAAGGTATACAGTCAATAGTTTCTCGTCTGAGAGGGAGTATGACAAAGGAAATTGATTTGAATGAGAAAAATTTAAGACCTGTAGAAATAAATGTATATTGTAATGAAGAAGCTCCAGAAACAGCTCTTCATGCTGCTGTACGAAACGGATATAAAGATGTGGTTATTGCATTACTTGAAAATGGTGCCGATCCTAATCTTCTAACTTTACAACCAGCTGCTGATTACAAAGTAAGTTTTTCTTTAGTGAAATAGTTTTATTATTCAATGATTTCATTTAAACAGCAAAAAGATGATGATGTCCGAGAAGCTGGTACTTCTCCATTGACTCTAGCATGTAGTAAAGGAGATACAGCTATTGTTGAATTACTGTTAAAACATGGTGCTAGAGATGATGATTGTAAAGCTCTTGCTGCTGCAATGTTAACTAAAAACCAACATTTAATTACAACATTGCTCGGAACTAAAGCTTTTGCCGATCCCGAACACAAAATTAATAAAAAGGCAATGACGGATAATATTGCTTCACAATTTGGTGGTCTATCAAGTTTAACATACAGTAACATATTTCCTAGTACTCCAGTTATGATAAATTGGCATAGTCAAAGATGTAAACTTGAATCCATAAAATCACAGTGGCTGGTAAGAATATTGTTTTATATTTCATGATGGGAAAATGTAAGAAAACAAATTAAATATTTTTTTTAGATTGACGGCGCTCTTCATATCAATCCAAGACTGAAAATGAATCCCCGCAGTAGAGAAATTGTTTTGTTTGCCATAACTAGATTAGATATATCAAATAATTCGCTTACCCAGGTACCGGCAATCATTTTTCAATTACAAAGTCTGAGGTATTTGAATTTAGCTCAAAACAAAATAGAAAAATTACCCGATCCAAAAGACTCTCATCAAGTAACCTCTCCTACAAGCAAGAAAATGTCCAAACTATACAAATCTATATATACGGCTAATGTTCTAGAAGAACTTTACTTGCAAGTAGGTTATGAAAAAAAAATATATTTATCTATTTATGAATTTATTAAAAATTGTAAACCAACAGGATAATCGTCTTGATAAAATTCCTGAAGAACTATTCAGATTACCTTCATTAACTACACTTGACTTATCTAATAACAAACTTCATTCTATACCTTTTCAAATGTGGCGAGCGCCTAAGCTAAAAGATCTGAATATGGCATTTAATTTGATAAAAGAACTTCCATATGCTCAATCAGAAGATGAAGCCAGAAGCTTACGAGAAAAATCTGTTGGACGAATCCCCATATTAGACAAAGCTTATGAAGTTAAAGAAATTAATGTCAATGATATTGATGAGTATGCTAGATAAACATTTTTAAATTCAATTTATTTTACTTTAAATCATTATTTTAGGAGTATCTCATTAGTTCATCATAATGTTTGGAATCGCACTATTGAAATAATGGAACAAATCGTAAGAGTTGATGATACATCCGAAGTTAAATCTAACAGCTCACAATTATCATCATTGAACTTATCACATAATAGATTTAGCTCGATACCTCCTGTACTATCATGTTTAGCAGTAAACCTAACGCGGCTAAACATATCGTATAATTGGTAATATGTGTTCTAACTTAAAATTTACAATTATATTTTCAATGTTTGATTTTATTACTTCAGTATTTTTTTTTTAGTTTAAGGACTATGAGTTACATTACATCATATCCCAGCTCACTCAAGCAATTAGACTTAAGCCACAATAAAATATGTGTTTGGCCTAGTTTACCTCAAATTAATCTAGAAGAAGCTACACCTGATCAAGAAAATCTGTTGTGTTATCGACTGGAAACAGGACAAGTCCCCAAATCAACTGTACCTTCAAAAATACGAACTAGTATGTTTAAAAATAATTAAATGTCGATACATTAAGAAATGTATTGCTATTTATTTCTTAAATATTAAAAGGTAGAAGAATGTCATTACGAGCAAACATTTTAAATTGTGTATGTTCACACAGACGTCATTTAAGGCTTGAAAATTTAAGAACATTAATGTTAGCCGATAACTGTATGAATAGAATACAATTGTCAACTGATGATGATGGATTTTCTACTGTTTCAAACGATTCAGCTGATGAGTTGGATGACTGGGTATTTATAATAGTTTTTTCCCCTGACAAATTAAGTATCTACTACTATATGTACCATGCTATAGGAAACAGGAGGAACAGTTTTGGGACATTCAAAATCAAAATTAATTTTTCCTAACTTGAGCATGTTGGATTTAAGTAATAATCAATTAAAAGAAATTCCTGCTAATATAAATGAACTCATTAACTTGTCTGTTTTAAACATAAGTGGAAATAAAGGTAAGAATTATAATCTTAAAATCAAATATTTATATTTCACATTAATTTTACTTTTCCAGATGTAACAGAACTACCTTCACAAATGGGTTTGTTGTCACGGTTGTGGAATTTAAACACCAGAGGCTGTAGCTTGCAGGAACCACTCAAATCCATGATTGACTCAAATAAGTATAAAACAATGGATGTTATTGGTTATTTGAAGTCGGTTCTTGAAGATGCCAAACCTTATGCTCGCATGAAGTTAATGATTGTTGGTGTACAAGGAATTGGTAAAACATCATTATTGGACCAACTCAGGCAAGAAGGCACTGGCAATTATAAAAAAAAACCTGTTGATGTAAGACATAAATATATTTTATATTAATATTAGACTAATAGCGTTTTGGTTTTTAGCATTGGGCAAAACGTATGGGAAATAAAAATATAAATCAAAAAACCAATAAAGGGACAAATATTTCAACAGTTGGTGTTGATATTGGTGATTGGGTATATGAAAAGAAAATCAGAGGCAATTCTCAATATGGCCCAGTAATGTTTAGAACTTGGGATTTTGGTGGACAAAACGAATACTATGCCACACATCAATACTTCTTATCAAAAAGAAGCTTGTACATTGTGGTTTGGAAAATCACAGATGGTCATCGAGGAATTGCAGAAATCTTACAATGGCTTGTCAACATACAAGTACTTAATAAATCATCATTTAAAAATTGAACCTTATGTCATTTTTTTTTACAGGCTCGTGCACCAAATTCACCGGTTATAATTATTGGTACACACTATGACGTCATAAGTACTATGTCTCCTGAATATCATTCAGAACAATTACAACAACTAATTAGAGATCGATTTATCAATATAGTGGATGCAGAAAAATATGGTTTACCTAGAGTATTGGATACAATTGAAATCAGTTGTAAAACAAAGCATAACATTAAACTTTTGTGTAATATTATTTACGATACAGTGTTCAGTCTTAGACCTCCTGGTAAATTAATTTTATGCCTGTGTTTATTAGATGTGTAGCATACTTTACTATCAGTTTATTAATTTTTTTCTTTGTTTTAGGAAGCAAAGAACTTTTATTGGAACAAAGAGTTCCAGCAACATATTTAGCATTAGAAGACATTGTGAGCCATATTGGATCTGAAAGACGACAAGCTGGCATGGATCCCGTTTTAAACTTGGATCAATTTAGAACTGCAGTTAATGCGGAAATGTTATCTAGGTACCAAAAATCATTTCGAGATATGGCTGAACTTAACCAAGCAATATTGTTTTTACATGAAAATGGTTTGTTGAATAGTATTTGTTTTCAGTAATGAAGTTATAGTAACAAATATATATATAAATATTTATTTACTATTTAATTTTTAAATTTTTATTAGGTGTACTGTTACATTATGATGATGCAACATTAAAAGATCTATATTTTTTAGATCCACAGTGGTTATGTGACATGTTAGCACATGTAGTAACAATTAGAGAAATTAATCCTTTTGCTCGATCAGGTGTAATGAAATTAGATGATCTACAAATTGTGTTGAAGTCATCTACATGTACAAGAGAATATATTGTTAATTTGCTCAATAAATTTGAAGTAGCACTCACTTGGGATAGTAGATCTCTATTAATACCATCTCTTTTACCATCCGAAGAAGATATGTATGGTCAAAAATCACAGCCAATATCTATTAAAGTTCCTATGAAATCAAAAATTCATAAATTACGAACCAAAGTTTCAAGTCAACCAATGTTAGATTTAATTGATATCGGAGAACATATAACAAGTCGTTCAGATCCAGAAGTATCGGTTCGCCGTTTATTACTCATGTCCTACTTTCCATCAGGCTTTTGGTCTCGGCTAATAACTCGCATTCTTGGAGATGATACTATCATTCATGTGATCAGACAATTTTTTATGCCAACAGTGGTAAATGGTGATGATTTTATGTGTTCAGATTTTCAAAATCACTTTGATTGGATATTATGGCAAACTGGGATCGAATTAAAATTTGCTAATAAAATTACATTGTTTCGTATGAAAGAAGTATTACACCGAAACTCTCCTATAAATTATAGGCATTTAAGATTTCAACTTTACCAAGAAAACTCTTGGTATGATGTACCAATAAAAACTTCTTCTATCCTCGAAACTTATTTACCCTTAGATACAGTAATTATAAAGAAACCAATAAAAAATAAAGATGAAGAAGATATAGGTTTCAGAGCTATTGTATTAGACCCATCTCCTGTGCAAGCAGCAAAATTATTGGCCTTAGTGGTGGACCATATAGATGTACTACTTGAAGACTGGTATCCAACATTAGGTACCCGATTTGTCCATACATCTGAAGGAAAATGTTTAGTAACTAGACTTGTTCCATGTCCAAGATGTTTAGCTGGAAGTGTTGAAGCTGATAGTATTTCAATTGATTTAAAAGATAATGATGGTACTAATAAAATAGACCATATTTCTAAAGAGTTTTTAAAGAGAGATTTGGACAGTAAAAACATTGTACGCAAATCACAAGAAAGTTACAACGGTTCTGATGGGGGTGACAGTGGTTTTGGACATGATATTAGTCCACAATCAAGTAGAAAAGTATCTGTTGAAGGTCATCCCTTAGCATCAGATGATCAAGTTGAAGGTGGTATACATTATGGATGGACAGTTGAAGATTGTATTCTAGCTGCATCATCTGTGGATAAACTCTGTGTTGTATGTCCCAAGCATGGAGATTTAGCTTTGGCACAGGTTGCTCCTGATACTGTATGTTTCTATTTACAATAACAAAATAAAAAATAAATGTATACATTTTTTTTTAATTGCTTAGGTATTTTTGGATTTGGGCGAAGAATTAGTCATTAATGATCAAGATATTATACGAGGTAAATTATTAGGTCGAGGAGCATTTGGTTTTGTTTTTAAAGGTGTGTGCAAAGGAAAAAAACCTGGTAATAGTATACAAATTGCTATAAAAATGCTCCAGCCTGTACCACCAGGACCTAATGCTAGTCAGTCTGCTGTTATAGCCTATAAAGTGAGTAGATGTTAGAACATTAAAAAAAAATAAAATCATTACCATGTTTTGACTTCTTCATTTAGGGAGCTCAAGCTAAATGGGACCGCGACCCTCTTCAATATACATGTAAATCTTATTGTAGTGCTAGACAAGAACTAAATATAATGCTGAATCTGAAACATCCAAATATTGTTCCATTAATTGGTGTCTGTACAAAACCACTAGCACTTATTCTTGATCTTGCTCCAATGGGAGCATTAGATCAAATTTTAAGGAACTATCGAAGATCTGGTTCAAAATTTGACCCTCATATTCTGCAACAAATTGTTTTTCAAATTGCAAAAGCGTTAGAATATTTACATCAGCAACGAATTATATATAGAGATTTAAAAAGTGAAAATGTTCTTGTTTGGTCTATCCCAGTGCCACTTCAAGATCCTTATGCAGTTAACACTCATGTTAAAATGGCAGATTACGGTTGGTATATTTTAATTTTATTAATACCTACGTATATCATATATATAAATTATTAAATTATGATTATTTAAATGAATATTCTAATGTTTAACTAATTTCAACAACTGTTTAACAGGTATTAGTCGTTTATCTCTACCATCTGGTACCAAAGGTTTTGGTGGTACAGAAGGATTTATGGCTCCTGAAATAATAAAATACAATGGTGAAGAAGAATATACTGAAAAAGTAGATTGTTTTTCATTTGGTATGTTTGTTTATGAACTGATTACAATGCATCAACCATTTGAAAATCATGAATCTGTAAAAGAAAGTATATTAGAAGGACATCGACCAGCATTGACTTACAGAGTAAGAAAAATTACGTGTACAAATATTATTTTCTCACTTTTAATATAAAAATATTTTTTTACTGTTTTTCAGGAAACAGCTTATCCAAGTTATTTGCTTGATTTAATGGCAGTATGCTGGTCTCAAAGTCCAAAAGAACGTCCTTCAGCCAGCCAAATTGTTTCTATAGTGTCAGCTCCCGAATTTACTCATTTATACGATGTAGTTTCACTGAGTCATTCAGCTGATGTAATTTCTTGTACTCGAATACCATTACCACTTAGTATGTATAGTATATTTTATTTTTTTCAGCTAAATTATTATATAAGGAACTTTTGTTAAAACTAATATTTAATCGAATATAAAAATAAAAATGTGATAAATATTTATTAACAAAAATAAAAAACTAATTGTTTAACCCTTTGGAGTGGAGTGGTACACCATCATCCTGCGAAATGTTTGTCCACTAATTCGCTCATCTAAATTTTAAATACTTTTAATTATAAGTTATAACTAATAAACTACTCGCCCTAAATTCTATTTTTATGTTTCGAAATACTTAGACAAATATTCTGCTTTGGAATATGAAAATAAAACTCTGTTATCATTCAAAAAAGTAAAAAACTATAAGGATAAAAAATATTTAAACATATAATTTTTTAATAAAAACGTTGTTTTGTAAACAACTTGAAACTATGTAAAATAATATTTTCAAAAACATTTACACTTCTTGAAATAATGAGTGTTTAATGATAAAAGAATCACCTTTTAGTTATATAACAATCTAATAATTTTTAAGTAAATGTTTAATATTCTGGTTTTGTAGGTGAAGATAACGAGAATAGCGGTGATGAAATATGGTTACCTTGTTCTAATGGAAAACTTGATAGATTGGCATTTAGCATCACAAATTGGTTTCATTATAGAAGTACAAATGTTTCACATAAAATTACAGCCATTTGTACAGTAGACGATCACAGTGTTTGGTTAGGTGATGCAGAAGGACAAATTCATGCTTACTCGTATGTATATTTATAATAATTAAAATTTGTTATAACTGATAATATATTTTATTTTTAGGAGTAATGATAGCAAGTACATGTTTAGCTACAAACTTACAACAGATGATCAAGAAGTCGGAGTGAAGCGCATAGTAACATTGAAAGATAGACATAGGGTTGCAGTTGGTTTGGAAAATGGAAGAATATTTCTTGTAAGAAGTGATATGTCACCCCTGGCTCCAACCATGGGAGAGGGAAGTTTTGTGATGAGTGAACTCGGTAGTTCTACCATTCTGTTTGATTTTATAGCAGTGGATAGTAATAAGTATGTCAATAAAATACAATAATTTGATAATATTTCATTATTCATGTATGATTGAATTAGGACTTGTGAACTATGGTGTGGAGAAGATCAAGGCCGAATATCTGTATACACTATAAAACAAAATGTGGCAATAAATTACGAAGTTCTTAAACATTTTGATTACACTGGCTTGGAGACACAAGTAATGTCTTTAAGCGCTTCACGTGGTCATAATTTAGTATGGTCCTATGTACATCCAGGTTAGTAGTAATATTTAAATTCTATTAATAACACATTGTCCGCACAGTATTAAGATATAAAAGTATTATTAAAAATGCCGGCAGTCGCACCTTGTTATTATCTATATGCCAAATGACTGTGGGCTATCATAAACATATTTATTTGACAATGTAATATTTTGCCGTTGGATTCTATAATATTTTTCAATGATGGTGTACAAGAAAAAATTTCATATCAAATGACATATTAGTTGTCATACAGATTAAAAATGTATGAAATACTGCTGATGAATAAAAAAAAATGTATTTATTCAAAATGCATGATATCAAAAATAAAACGTAGCACTGTAGGAAAAACAACCATGTGACTGGTGGTGGTCACATGGCAATCAACTTTTTCATATTGTATAATATGGTAATATAGTTGTTTATTTCACTATTACATTTTAATTGTACAGGTTGTATTGTTTATCAATGGGATGTAGTCACCAGAAAGATAATGAATAAGTTGGATTGTTCAAAACTAATACCGTGTTCAGAAAGTTTGAAATCTATTAGTATAGAAGAACGGTTAAGTCCAGGAAAATGTCAGGTAATATATATACATATTACTATATTAGTTTAAAATAGAACTAACCATAAATTGTAATATAACTTTTGATATTTCAGATCACCAGTATTTGTGCTGTAGGCGATGAACTGTATTTAGGCACTGCTTGGGGCTGCATTGTAGTTGTTGAACAAGACACTGCTAGACCTATAACTGTATTTAGACCATATGAACAAGAGGTAACGTGTATGACGGCTGCTTGTGAAGGTAATGCAATTATAAGTATTGGCCATGGATACAGAAGTTTATTGAAAAGATACTTATCTCACTGTAACGATATGGCCGACGTAACTGGTACAACATTTGGAATACTTTGGTCAACGCGCAACTGGAATGCTTATTAATTTATTATTTAACCAAATAGATATTTGGGGTTTTCACAACATTATTTTCAACTTGAAACATCTTATTTCTCTTTAAAACATTTGAAAAAAAAAATATTTATCAGTAGGTACCTACCAAAAGTATGAGTGTATTTAAAACTTTTTAAATTTTTTAATGACATGCACAAACAAGTTTGATTGAAGTACTCTATTTCCTTAATAACATATTTTAACACACTCATTATCAATGAAAATCATTACTTTATTACAATATTGGTAAAGCTATATGTGATTTTATAAAAGGACACTGCTACAGTGCTACATATTAATTTGTTGTTTCTTTCTGTCATTCCTAGATTAGCATATTGTTGCATTGTATTATTATTGAATTTAAAGAGTAACTAGGTTTAAGTTATAGTTAACGTATTTTTATCTTTAATCATGTGTAAATGTGTTAACTTTAAGTTCATTAATAAATGTAGGATTAAACAAAGAGTGAGTTTTTAAGTAAATAAACTAATTAAAGATAAAAGCTTTTGACAGAAAATATTTTTTCTCAATTAAATTATAAAATATATAAACAATTTTTGTTTACCCATAATCAAGTGTGATAAATAAGCTAACAACAAACTAATGTAGACACTCTTTGTACGTACTGTAAAAATACAAAAATGGAAATTATTTACTAAATATTAATATTTTTGTATTGACTACTAAAGTACATCAGTATAATATGTGACAACCAGTAAAATTAAATTATTCAACACAAACTCAAAATAATTATCATATACTATATAGTAAATAATTTTTTAAAGTGAAAGGGAAATGGTGACGCTTATTATATGTGTATTAAATATATTGTTTTTTTTTTTTATCACCAATGCAGCAATGCATCAGTCCAATCGCATGTATTATGATAATTTAGCATATGTTTTAATTGTTATTTATAAAATATCCACTCAACACAGTATGTTTAAAAAATACTCTTTACATAAATAACAGGTTTCTCACCTGTATACGATTTGTTTTATTTTAAAATTGTTCCACTACTCATTTAACATTTACATTTGTCCTAAATTTAATTAATACAAATATATACATAATATTATGTTCATTAATTTTTGATGAATAATATAAAAGTGCACTTTAAGGGTATTTGAAATTAAAAGCAATTAAAAAAAAAACCCAATTACTAAATATTAAGTCTGTGATTCTAAATAATTTAACATCATAATTATTACTATAAACGAATAGATATGTGATACTTTTTTTTTGCATTTATTTTATTTTTATTTATGCGCATAGATCTCGTTCTGTCTTACTATGTTTAAAATATTATTTTGTTTGTTTGTCTAACTCCTATTAGTACGTAGGTACACCAGTTAAGTTTATTTTTTATTAAACCTACTTTTTTATGTTTATTCTTTTAATTTTGACTAATATCCATCATGTATGTTACATATAAAATATGTTTAGCTTTTTGCACAATCTATAACAAACTACAATTAAAGACTGGATTGTTATTATTTCAGTATTAATATTCCTCACAAATTTTACATTTATTTTACATAATTGCTTCGTCCTTACAATAAAGTAGTATTAATTTTTATTGAGTACTGCTGCCGCTTTTTGTTTTATCGAGCAAAGTAATCATACTAAGTTACCTGATAAATATTTTTGTTATTAATTGTATTGAAATTATTATTGTTTACTTATAATAAAATTACTATTACAAAAATAAATTGTTTTAATTTATTATTTATTATTTTCTCTGTTTCCATTTTCCAGCAATGTTGTATGAGTACTGTGGTGGTTTAATTTTAATAAACTTGAAGTATTCTGCAAATATTTTGTTTATCATAGAGTTAAGAGGATGTCACACCGCATGTGTTGTCTCCGTCTTACAAATGCACAACATTGCAAAAACTGTTTTGCGCGGGACCATTTTTATCTTTCTGTGTTTGTAGTAGTGGCTCCAATATGTCTGAACATATAGGGTGGAAAATTATCTATGCAGCAGCGTGCCCATATTTTAGATAACATTAATACAATAAAAGTTATTTGCTTCTAAGCATTTAGTATTTTTGTTTCTTTCATTTGCTTAAAAAAAAATTATTGGATAGTGCTATTAAAAAAAAGCACACTGTTGCACAGATAAATTTCTTCTTTAAGTGTAGTGAAAATTTGGTAGTTCTACTGCAAATATGGTGCGAGAAAAGTTGTCCTGCACTAATCAGTTTTTGCTATGTTGTACCTTTGTAAGACGGAGACAACACATGCAGGTGTGACACCCTCTTAAGGAAGTTAAGGAAAAGAAATTGTTTTCTGTATGGACAGATGGTGAGTTTAGTAAGGATCAGTGGCGGATATACGGGGGGGATATGGGGGATAGATCCCCCCCCGGTGGGCTGTGGGTTAGGTTAGGTTAGGAAAATTTAATTTAGTATTGTAAATTTAATATAGAATAAAGCTTATATACCTATACATATTATGTACGAAAATATTTTATATCCCCCCCCATGAGAAAATCCTAGATCCGCCACTGGTAAGGATTCGTATGATTATTCATAAAGCGGGAGTTTGGTTATTTCATAATATATTGATGAACATTTTATAGAGAATTCGGTGAAGTTGAAAGGATGGTTATTGATTTGAGAACGTATCGCCAAGTGAGGAATAATGAATAATACATGTCAAAAATAAGATGGTTTGATTGATCGAGATTCTTTAGAAGAAATTTGCTGGCTAACCATCGACATCTGATGTTAAAGGGAGCTCTATTTGATTCTACTTCAATGGCCGGGCAGGGAGTTGATCTTAAGTAAGCCATAATATTTCTAAGGCAGGAAATTTGGAGTTTATTTATTTTCTACCAAATTGAGAATGATACTGAGCCGATGAAAAAAGAACCGTAATTTAATTTGGAACGTATGGTAAATTATTAGTAAACTGGAGGGGTGGGAACCCCGCCAGGTGTTGGTCATTGTCCTGAGAAAGTTGGACCATCGGGAAACGGTAGCAGAGAGCGATGTTATATGCTGTGGGTGGTTACAACCATACCTAGACCTTAAACTAATAATTATAAGGTCTATGGTTCCAACGAAGATAGTCATCTAAGGTGATACCTATATTGGTAAGTGATATTGGGAACATATATAAGGGATGATTTTGTTATTTAAATATATGTTAGGAACATCCAAATATTTACGTCGAGTGAAAATGACGAAAAACTCCCCAAAGCCAGTGGCGTATTTTGGGTGATTTATCCGGGGGGTGTCCAATATTTATTGAACCTCTCAAACAAGTCATCAAAATCGAAACATATTAGATTTTCTGTAAGCTCAATAAAATAAACTTTTACAAATAAGTTATACACAGTAGTTGCCAAATAAATTGAGACGGCGACAGCGGCGCTTTTCAGCAGATGTAGCCCTAACTATAGTCGCGGTGTGTTTCGTCTCACCTATTTGTTTATTATAAATATTTTTCATGGCACGCACGAGCAAAAAAAAAAAAAATGTAATTTTGTTCAAAAGGTTTGCCACCCCTGATCTAGGCGATATATTATATTTTTATTTTAAAGCGAGTTATGAGTATTTTATGATGCACAATTATATATAAGAAGGTATTTGCTTTTGGGATTATTTTTTCCGACTACCGAAAATGACGGATTTGCATTTCTCTGGTGTGGATTTTAAATAAGACCTTATCCAGAATGATTTTTAGATCTTTAAGGGCTAGGGTTTGGCAAAGAACCATAACGTACGTAGGGTACCATAACCACGTGGTCAAGAGACTTATCGGGAGCAAAAAATTACCATATCATTTATGACCCAGCATAGTAAGGTGCTTTTCGATTATACTCATATTAACGTTGAAGAGTATTGGACTGGTACAACTACCATAGTATTTAATAGTGACTCACTAATATTTTTTTTTATATAATATAGAATTCGGATGTCCGTCCGACCTCTGAACAGTGACTGATTTTGACGTTACGTATTTTATTTTTACTTGACAATATTATTATTATTTATTATCAAGCTTTGTAGTATTTGTACCACAGAATAATTTATTTTGTACTTTGTACTATGTAGCACAGTTATATAATATTATTGTGTATGTTAGTCATATACTTTTAACATGGAGTATATTAGAGAGCCTAGATGATAAATAAAGGAAAAATAATAATAGATAATATATAAAGGATCTCTTGTGTATATAATATATATATATATATGTGGTTTTTAGATAATATTATTATCTATGACCGTGCTATCATATTGAATTTGTTTTGTTAATATGTTGTAATGTTATATTATGATGCTAAACCTTGAATTAAAAACAAATATGTTAAAATAATATGTTGTAATATCACAGAATATAATATTGTATAATTCCGTAGATAACAGCATTACGATGTGCATAAACATCGTAAACAATTTTTTATAAACGTAACATTAATGATTTATTTAGGTATACAAATTATAAAATATAAATTAATTATATTGGAACAGATTGCTATGGGAAAATAACTTTTAGTCATTCGTCAATCGTCGTTTCTTAGGATTAAAATTATTATTTATTTCATACCGTCTTTTAATTTTAAACACTTGAAAAACACCGATTGTGCGATCGATATTGACCATGTGAGACGATAACTATTACGGGTTTCATCGTGATTACTTAATACTTATTTGTTCGATAGACCACAGAATATATGAAAGAATATAATGTGATTAAACTTTCAGCCGAAAGACACTAATACAAGTTCGTCATTGTCGTCGTCGTTCTTCTCTTAGTCGTGAGACTTTGCTGTTCGATTTTTGTACAATTTACACGGTTTGCAATGCGATTTAAAGAAAATTTACATCATCAGGTATAAATTAATATAAATTTCAATAATTGTTTGTCAACTAATGGTGAAACTCTATCATCTGACAATGAGTCACGACATAGAGGAAACTGAGTAAGTAAATAATATCACAACATAACAATTTTTAGAGTTTATTTCGAGCTTATTATAAACATTTTTAAACATATATTATCCACCTAATTCTCTTTAACCATGTCCATTGCGAAGTGTACAACTCTGAGCAATATTGATTAGGTTTTGGTGTCTGGCTCTTATTATTATTAGGCAATTAAGTCACAATGATTTGTTATAATATATATATATTGTTATAGGAAGTAAATAATCAGTTATAATACTTTTAAAATTATTTTTTGTGAGTATTGTTTACATTTAACACAATTTAATGAAACAATGTAAAAATTATAATTTATTGCAATTTCTATTATGAATACATTGTTGGGATACCTGTTTTAATTAGATACATCTATTTAAATCTTAGATACTCACTATTACATTTTAATTTTAATATCTTACAATTTGTAATTTGTTTCAGGAGGTTGATTACAGCCAAAGATGAGCATAAAGACTCAAAATGTTGTGGTTTCTGGTGTCAACTTGTACTCTCATTGCTCGGCATTATATTCCTATTCACAGGAATTATCATGGCTGATTTGTGGCCTCAGATATTTAGCAACATAATGAAAAATGTAATGCTTGATTTTATTTAACATTTTAAATAAACTCGTAGGTTAAATTAAATGAACGCTAGTTTTTTCTCATTATAATTACTAATTAGTACTTGTTGCTACATATCTACCACCGCCGTCCGTCTACCACTATTTACCACACTTTTCCTTTAAAAAATGGCTTATAACAAATGTTATGAATAATACAAATTATTCTAAACTTATGGTTCTAATTAATGTTTTGTGTTTTTCAGAAACTCGAATTAGAAAATAATACACAAACTTATGAGTATTGGAAACAAATTCCAGCGCCATTGTACATGAGCGTATACTTGTTTAACTGGACAAACCCGGAAGCTACGCTACAACAGGAGATTTACCAATATTGCAACAGTTAGGACCATATGTTTTCAGGTACCCATGAAATATAAATATTATATTACATTTAATTGAACTTTGAATTAGAATCAAAAATTGATTGGAAAACTTAATTTAAAATTCTTCAATACTATATTAATTATATAAACAATGAAAATAAAATATGTATAATTTCAGAGAAAACCGTACCAAAGTGAATGTGACATTCAATAATAATGAAACAGTAACATACATGCAGTTGAAAAGTTGGAAGTTTGATCAATCTCTTTCAAATGGCTCATTATCCGACCATGTTACCACAATTAATATTGTGGTTAATGTAAGTTTTGTAGTAAAAATGTTGAATATTTTAATTATATCAGTTTAAACTTTTGTAGATTTTGGGTGAAAAACTACAAGCCCTGAATAAACATTGGATATATGTTCTTACTAACTACTATTTGAAATTGTCAAACATTAACAAGCCATATGTAACAAGGACAGCTGGCGAATTAATTTTTGATGGTTACGAAGATCCGCTTTTGGACATTGCAATCAAATTAAAAGCTTTTTTCCCCATTGACATACCGTTAAAAAAAGTGGGATGGTTGTATGGTGTAATATATATTTATTTATTTATTTGGAAACTATTAACACTATAATATATTTTCGATTAACCTCATATTATTTTAAAAATTAAATACCAAATGAATTTACAGATGAATATGTCTACTTCGTCAGATGGCTTAATCAATATGTATACTGGGAAAAATAACATTGAAAATGTTGGACTTGTGAATTCGGTCAATTACAATACAAAGTTGAATGTGTTCAAGAAAGATTGTAGTTATTCAAATGCTTCTGCAGGCGATCTATGGCCTGAACACACTGCAATGCAACCTAACATGTCAATTTATATACCTGGTATTTGCAGGTAAATTTATGTATGAACTATGAACTATAAATTCAAAGACTGTTTGTTTATCCCAATTTACAATCAAATTTAAATACAAAATAAACAAAGAAAATCTCTATTTTAACCAAAATGTTTTAAGGATCTCAATTTATTGGTATTTTAGATCAAACCTTTTGTTAAAATGTGTATCCTAAAATTATTATTTATGCTTATGTAAAATGTTAAAATAAAACTAGTGTCATTTTCAAATATTAATTTATTTAAATAAATTCAAAAATAATTATTTATTAGATTAAAATCATTTCTAGTGCAATTACTATGCTAAACAACAACTATACATTCATTAATGGTATAAAAGGAGTTGAATTCGTTGCTGGATCTGATGTTTTTAACAATACTTGTTATTGTCCAACATCTGGATGTCTGTTACCTGGGGTACGGCCATTAAGTTTATGTGGAGACAATGCACTTCCTATATTCATATCATTTCCACATTTCTATTTAGCTGATAAATCATACATAAAATCAGTAATTGGTATGAATCCCAACAGGACTTTGCATGAATTTAAAATGATTTTGGAAAACGTAAGTTAACATTTTATTTTTTCAATAATTAAATATTATTATAAAATTTAAATTTAAAAAAATTGGGTGAGAGGATTTGAATTCAATGATAAAATATCATTGCATATGAAAAACGATATTAAGGGAGATCAGTCATTCTAGGATATTTTATATTGTTATTACTTGTTATTAATAGTAGCAGGTAAGTTGAATTAATATTATAAAATTACAAAAAAAAAATAGTTAGAATCATTATTCTTGGTTGTTTAATATGTAATTTCGTCCAAATTTTAACTTAAAATAACTATAAAAAAAACTGGGTTTACTGTTTGTGTAATATACATAATATATTTTAGATTTTTTGGTTACAGAATTAACTATTTAAGTACAACCTTATTTAAAATTTTATAAATTATGTTAAAATATGAACTCAATATTTTTGATATCTATCTATTCTGTGATATTGTAATAATATGTGAGGCATTTTGTATTCAATTTTCAAGCATTTCGACATAACAAATAAAATTTGATTGACATTTATAGAAAAATAAATTTTTAAAATTCGAAACTGAAAATGTCTGTACACTCAAAACCAATCAAAATATTTTGAAAATGTTATGATGTATAGAAAATGCTAATATAAACATCCAGTGACAGTTTCATGTATCTATGATAATTTGTATTAGAGTTTAGTCAAAAACCAAAATCGATTCTGTCAAAACCAATTTTGCGTTAAAATTCCCATTTCCTTAATTATTTTTTTTCCGGCGTTTTTGAAAACTACTGAGAATTTTAAACTTTGACCTCCCAAATTCACTCTCCTGTCGAACAAGATATTGATGTTAAAATCGAAGCATCTAAAGTCGATGACAGACAAAAAAAAAATTTTTAAAAAACCACATAATTGTAAAACCAATACATTCATTGCTCTACTCAGAATCTAAAATAACCTTATTTTAATTGTTATAGGATTATTCAATACCGCTCAGAGTATATGCTAGAATTCAATTTAATATCAAAGCGAAACCAATAAAGGAATTAAAGTAATTACTAATTACATTAATTTTTTAATTTTTTATTCAAATTTTTATTTACTTAAATTTTAATTTTTCAGGATTTTGAAAAACATGCCAGAAATCTATTTCCCTGTGTTTTGGTTTTCTGAAAGTTTTGAAATTCCACGAAATATGTCTGACCAATTGTTGATTGTTACTAACGTGTTGCCAATGTTTGTTCCCTACGTATGGCTTATATTGGCATTATCCGGATGTATAATGCTAGTCTTTAGCACTTACCTATGGGTGAGCAGAAAAAATGAATCCTTCACCATCTTGGACCCCATGTGATAAAGACGTTTTTTTATGACGATCTCAATATTCCTAAAAGAAATATATCAAACTAAAAACATCACTTTGCGGTGATATATTACCATTTTTAACATGGCCATATTTAATAATTTTAAATTGTATTAAATCTTATATTATTGATAAGTTAATAACATGACATAATTGACTGTTGATTGTTTATTTTCCCTTTACTTAATCACATTTTTTATTACATAATTTACCTATCTATTATCTTATAGATTATTTACTTACTTTTAAGAAATTCTATGTACTTTTTATTTATGTTTTTAATTATTTAAATATTATTATTCATTGTTTAAATACCTATCGTAAATCTCCTTTGAAATGTCTGTCAAGTTAAATTAAAAGTGTGCAAATTATAAATCGGAATGTAAATTAATAGTGATAAAAGCCATGCTACATGAATAAGGCTGTGACAGAAAAATTCACACTTTATAGTAAGATAAGTGAAAAAAAATTTTTTTGACTAATGTGTATGATAAGGTTGCATTTTTATATGTTATATTTTTCAAAATTACTGCCAATCCTTAGTATTAATTTACAATAAATAATATTTGTTATGCCATATTACATTTATTTTTGATTAAATGTGTTATTTTTTTTATTTTGGTTATTCTTGGATAAACAAGATTTAATAAATTTGCCAGGTTGTAAATGGTTCCCAATATTAATCAGTATTAATTAAAGGAACATTCAATGTTAACTAAACATAAAATTATTTATAATCTACTAATATAATGAATAACAATAGTTTACAGAGCTCCAATATTTTCTGTAGATATTAAAATTTGTTAAACTCTTGCTGTGTAATGATGGATATATTTGTCATCTTATATGTGCCCTCTGATGAAGAATGAAGAATATTTCAGCATTTTCATATTCATTGAATTTTGACATTTATACTATTCCTGGAACCAGTCACGAGGGGATGCACAGAACAGTGTATTCTTTTGCCGGGCAGAGTATAGTTGTAGTAATTTTATCAATTATTTAGGTATGACAAAATATTTGTGCATCCATCTGTTGGATATTTATTAAAAAAAGAAAATTAGGATTGGAATTCAGACAGATATTTTTGTCATTACTTTGTATCAAATGTTTATAATAATGTTAAAAAGTATTCACTGTCTGGACGCACCAATCAAAATAATAATATACTTTTATGAATAAAGGATTAGTGTTTGGGAAAACTAAAAACTATATATAAATATTTTTGAAAAAGAGTAATAATTGCTTAATTGATTTAAATCCAAGAGTAAAAAATAAAATGTAACAAACAATTAAATTATATTAGTATATACCTTAGTTGTCTAACCTAACATAGTTATAAAAAACAACAATATAAATTAAATCAAGACATGGTCAAATAAATATGTATCTTATTGGATAGAAAACTTAATACTCTTTAATAAATAAAGTAGGTCTTATAATTTTAGGTTAATTTTTAATTTTAATAATGATTTAATATTATTAAAGGTTGGTTATTAGACCAATGTTTAAAATATGCTGTATGTTGTAATGAGTGCAGTGCGTTTTTCATTTCTGTTTTGGTTAGTTACAACGAAAGAACAGGAAAATTTTCCTCATATGACTGCATCATGTTGATCTCGGTTTCCATTATTTCAAAAGGATCAAAGGCAGTCATATCATGCCTGAAAAATGTTAGAAAGGTCTTTAATTACACATGGAAATTTAACCCAAATTAGACAACTTGATTAAAAATTAATGTTAAATGAGTAACAGCAACCTAATTACGATAAATTTATTTACTTTAATGATAACGGAATGTGTAGGTCGTTTATATTATCAATTTTCATTTCTTCCATATTCTCCCACACATTCACCATACACATATCTTTTAGGCTGGGCTCTATAAAAAAAGAAAGAAGTACAATATATTGTTATTTTTGCAATTCAGATAATTATAAAAATGTAATATTTTACTCAGATCTAAAACATGAAGGTCATCATGATCCTTGAGATTCGAAGTAATATTCATTGGTACACCCAGATCATAATCCTGCAGTCTCGTAATTATTACTGGTTTGGGAAAAATCGGACTAGTACCACCGGATATAAATATCCTGTCATTAACTAATTGACAAATCTGTCTTCTTCTAGCACACGGTGGCGTACCCTTCGGTATTATTTTCATCCAGGTGGAACTCACTGGATCATATCGATTTATGTCTTGAAAATGTAAGTCCTTGTTCTTGTTAAATCCACCGAAGATGTAAAAAAGACCATTATACACAACTGTAACCAATTCAACACTTGCATTAGTAACATTATGGTATTTTGATAAATAGTTTTGGCATACATGCAGAATGGCTACGCCGTGCTATGGGTTTAATACCAAAGACTTTTGGACGTATCCACTGTCTTCTAGAAGTATCTAAATAATAAATATCAGAACAATATTTATCTTTATCAGTTTGTCTTGGTGCTGCCCAATCACTACGGCCACCAAATATATACATTTTATTATCAATAGCCGTTGCAGTATGAAAATCTCTATAAGATGGAGGACGTCCCTATGAAAAATAAACCCATAAAAATTGTTAATGGCATACCTGGTAAATAGATATAATTTTATAATCAAATAATACCTTTGTTTTGAGTATACTCCATGCCATGGAGTGTAAGTTTAACATATACAAATCTGAAGCAAACAGACCTGAGCGTTCTTCAAATCCGCCAAATATGTACATGCAATTTTGAATGATACATGCGGAATGGCCATCTCTTGGCTCTGGTTTATTTCCATATACACTCGGTGTTGTCCATTTAAGAGTTTCTAAATTGGAAAAAATATTTTATTGCATAAGAATTATTACAAACATGTTTAATGTTTTAAAGAAAAATATATTTCAAATCAAGAATCAGACCGGCTGTTGATTACTAACGGATAAAATATTTCATTATTAAAGCTCTGTTTTGATTTTTATATTATTAAAGAAATAACAGAACTTTTTTGTTTTACTCAAAAACATTTTTTGTTTTAATGCAGTGGTTCCCAATCTTTTTAAGTCTACACTCCTCTTTTAAATTTTAAAAAATCTCATGCTTCGCCCACCTTAAATTAAGAGTTTTGACGACCTTTTTTTGTTGTTTTAGTGATAAAATATAAATCAACTTAACAATTAATAATATTATTTTTATATTTTAAATACAATTTTATAAATATTTTTATACTAAATATTATGAGTAAAATTAATTTTTTTATTTTCAATTTTACTGATTGTAAAATGAAATAATTATTTTAACAGCAACATTTTCATTATATTTATCACTATATAACCCCCCTGCAGTATCTAAAGTCCCCTCCAGTTGAGACCCGCTATTTTAACGTATTTAGCAAGCTGAAAACAATGTTGAAGTCAGAATTTGGCAGTTATACTTAGTTTTTAAGTTATAGTTTTTTTGAAGAAGTCTGAGACCCACCCAAAGTGATTTTACATAACAAGTCAAGAGATGTTTTTGATTTTAAATGTCCGAGCGAGCAAGTGGCCACATCGGGTATATATAAAAATACCATAAATTTCAATTACCTATAATTTTAAAAAACCAAGTCCGACCATAAAATTCTGACTTCACCATCGTTTTCTTCAGCATAATAACTACCAAAGTTAAATCAAAAAAAATTGTGTCTGGCAAAACAGAAATATACCGAAAAAACATCAGTAAGAGATATGCAAATAATACAATTATAAATATCAATAGTTCGACAATATTTAAGTACAAAAACATTATATTTTCAGTAATTGTTTTAAAGAATTTTTATGAATTTTTGATGTAGAATCTTAGTTGCACTCATAGTTAGGGCCGTGAATTAAATGTACTATGAAAAAATAAAAATGCATTTAAAATTCATAAAACTTTAGTCTAAAATCTACTTAACATTCCTATAAATATATTAAAATAACATATTTTTAATATTCTTAAAGAATACCTACGTTCTACATACAATTAGTTATTTAAAATTATTTTAGTCATTTAATATTATATAAATCAAATATGTGGAAATTATCAATAGTTAAAAATTAATTAATTAAAAATAATTTTTTTATTATTTTAATAACTAATAAAAATATTATCATAACAAAGATTGTCAGTAATACAATTTTTATTTTTAAAACAGATTAAAATCTAATATCTTATTCTTTTTCCTTCAAGGTTTATATAAGGAAATAGTCAGAATATTCAAAATTAGAATATTATAATGTTGAATACTGATGATATTTATTAAATCAGAATCTTAAAAGTCTATAAGCTTAACATACATTTTTATATTGCAAAAAATTCAAAATTAACTATACATTTCAAATTTATTTTTTTAACTTAAGTACAATTTTTTATTGCCTATCTATACTCCATTCCCATTAAGAAGGAACCTCGTCGGCTGATTTGTGCGCAGGGGCGTGCCTCAACTATACAGATGGTTGATCAGCAGGGATGACAAAGATGTATTGCCTGACACACCCCAAAGAGGTCGATGCCGAGGAACCTTTTTTATGTGAATGGAGTATAGACTTTTTATTACTCTTATAAGTTATCATTATTATTTTTTTTTTTATTGGTCCCGAAAACTGGCTTCAACAACCAGACCATTAGTCATACATAAACTTTTTTTTTATAAATAAGATTATTTACATACTGGCTTTGCATAGTTACTACATAGTACATACAATCCATTTAACAACTTTTAAATAAAAATATTAATACATACTATAATATAAAAAGCTTTTTGTGTGATATAATAATTGTAATAGCATTAATATAATAACAATTATGTTTATAAGATGTTTGGCTATAGTAAATCAATTTTTTCAATTAATAATAATTAATAATTATTTCAATTTTTAATTTATCATAATTCAATAATATTTCTATAATCAATACTCAACTTGACTAACAATAGATTTTGGCACCAATTAGAATAATACTTTTCAACTGACCTAGAGAAAGAGCCTGGTATAAATTTAAACCTAATATTGATACAAAATAAATGTAAACATGAACATTTAAAACATAAAATGTATAGCACTTTTATTCTGCTCAAAAATAAAATAATGTTTATTTTTAAGGCTTATAGAAACAATTAATATGAGTATGAAAATTTGAATTGTATTTTAAATCTATTAACTGTTCAACTAATTGATAATGAAGTAATCAGCTATTTATTTTTCTTGATGTATTTATCAAGTCTTGACTTGTCATCAATTCAACTATGCATATTTATTATATGATTTCATTAGTAAATAAATAATTTCAATAACAACATTACAATACCTTTGTAAGCTAAGTGTTAAAATTATGATTTTAAAACTGCGTTGAAATATAAACATGAATGAAATATTTTAATTAGCACAGTACCTTTTTAACCTTTTTGGTTTAATTATAATATATTGCTTCTATATAATGATAGAAACTATTATTTATTTATTTTAATTACCTATTTGATAAATAGCATAAAAATCTATGTCTTAAGAGGACGTTAAACCCACATGCATTTTTCAAATAGTCGACGTATGAAATTGCGTGTTATATGCATTTTTAAATAGGTATTAATAATTAACATACTCATAACTTGGTTAAAAATCAAAATATTGTTAAAAAAACCAATGAGTGAACATGAATATCTTGACCTTTGAGTTTGAAAATAAGTCAATTTATTCTAATATTGAAGTTAACACAAAATAGGAACTGCTGAGCATTCACTGTGGTACGTGTTATGCAAAAGTTGGACAAATAGACAACACATGCAAGCACATTATCTTCTTATTTTTTTTAATAATAAAGAAAAATATAAACATAATTTCATTTAGGTACCTATCTAAATATGATTTTTTTTTCTTTTATTAAGATTTAAAACAATCAATTACCTGTGTTAAAACAGTACAGAGTGTTGCAAACTCTATTATCATTACGTCCGCCCCACAGATAAATATTAGATCCAAGATTAATTGCTGTGTGGCCATACCTCTGGAACGGTACACATGAGCAGTCTTGATTATTTAGCTCCAGTTTCCACCATTTTAATTTTTCTGGAATTACAAAACCAGCATGATATTAATTACATTAGGAATGAACTAGGGCACGCAGCACTAGACTAGACGTCCTACAACATTTTACCAGTGTCAAGTATATGTATGTCGATCGGCTTAAACTTTTTGTAGTCTACTCCGCTGCAGTAACCACCAAACGTGAAAATGCTAGTGCCAATCGCGACCGCTGCGTGGTTGACCCGTCTAGGACCACCGTACGTGTGAACCGTCCAGTACATATTGTGTGGTATCGTGGAGCTAATTGAAACCGTCAACAAGCCACCGGATGAGTTCGAACAGACTGACGAACGCGAGGCACTGGTGACACGAACACTCAACTCTTATCGCTTTGAACTCCTACACAGCTTTTTAACAAAAACTTTTTTCTGAAAACACAAGTGCCTAGTAATCCGGTCGCGAGTGAAAACGGGAGCACGAGACTACAGGAGCTGTATGGGACGTTATACCTGCGACATGCGAAAATAGGTACAAGCGCAGGATATATTTATACAGGGACTACCTATACAATATCACCGTCCTTTCAGGGTACTAGTGTACAACTACAGCAGTCGATCTACGAAGTTATCTACCTGCCATCCACGAGAGTACGAGACGCGAGTAGTACGTAGCGAGCGCTCGAAGCACGGACGTACGATGAGTTGAAAAATAAATTGTTGTAAACAATATGATAGATAAAAACCGTAATAAAAGATAATAACAATAACAACAACATGTATGAACTACATAGTAATAACATACAGTATGCACAGTACACACTACACACGTCCGTCGATCGGTCCCGTCCGCAGTTGGCAGTTCTTTTCTCGCTGTTGGGTCTACTCTATTCTACATTCCTATTTCCTGCTGTTGAGTGTTGGTGCCTCGAGCCTGTCCCACATTCGATCGTCGACTGGACGGACCGCACTACCGCAGGTGGCCGGCCTCGTGGCCCGTAAACACCACCAAGGTACCAAACTGCACGGGCGAAAGCCGTCGTGAGCGGTGAACGGGAAAGTTGTCGAATTATCGGTATTCCCGGTGAGCAGTGACGATAATCAACCGCGGTATGGGCGAATATAATAATCATAATATCACGTTCATCGGCGGGTCCGTGGGGGAATACCTCGATAACCGCGATGGAATGATATCATTTATTATAGACAATAATATATTAATCATAGACCAATAATAGTATATTATTATAATATTATGTATAGTAAACAATAAAATAATAATAATAGTGTAGCAAAATCAGTATCTATTAATAATTTCATATTCTTGATTATTATGTTGTCATTATTTAGTTTATGTACTGTCGTATTAAGCTCCAGTGATATTTTTGAAATAAAAGTAACTTCTATTGAAATTAAGTTACTTTTTAAACTCAAAACTAGTGTAACTTGACCAAATAAAAAAAAAGTAACTTAAAAATAATTTCGTTACAATTTTGATAAGGAATTAGTAATGTCATTAAATTACAAAAAATAAGTAACTTCCCCAACTCCCAAGTATATTATTATATTAAGTTTAACATACAATTTTTAGCGTACCCAAAGTATATTTATAAATTTATCTTGAACGTACACGAAAAATAAAATTTTTTTTTTCCGGTGTTTGATAAATGTGAAGATGAATTTAAAAAAATAAAAAATTTCAATCACACACCTCTTGTCTCCTGACCACGAATTAAGATACGACTTAATTAATTTGTGCTTTGACTCATGTGTTAATTTAAGAGGGCTGCAGTCGATGAAAAAAGTGCCTTTTGGCTTTTAGACCAAAAAGCCAGATAAACTGAAGGAATTCGGTTTGATGGATTTTAATTTTTAAAACGGATTATGATTGATTAACAAGTTTACTAGGTTAGTGGTAATCTAAGTTTGAATAGAGGTGGTTTTTAACATTCCAAATATTGTTGATATCATGATAAATAATATAATTAAAAAGCGGGTAAGTGGAAGTCGCTCTGCTGTCCAGTAGGTTACAAGGAGTCACTGTAATGGATTGTGTTAAATTTGAATTCAGCAAAAATTACAGCAAAATAAGAAAATTGCTACATGAAAATCGAGTGAATATCCAATGTTGTAAAAATTTAAAATATGAATGTCAAACTACGATCATAAAAATTTAATTTGACTTTCTTGAAAACATTTTTTTTTTTTATAAAGGTAGACAAACTCAAAAGGAATCTTGTGTTACATTTTCAAATTTTATATTTAAAAAGAAAAATTTTCATAAATTTCGAACTCAAAATAATTTGCGCATTTTTAAAATTTTAAAATTTTAAGTATTTTACGAAGATCTAAACTTTAAATGCTTATAAAAAAATTATGACTATTATAAACTTTAATATTTTTCAAATTTCATTGTAACAAATAACAATATATTCGGAACATTTTATTATATTTTCATTTTACCCAACAAATAAAACTGTATTGATATGTACCTATAGAAAAAAAACTAAAAAAATTGGAAACTGAAAATTCTTGTAAATAGCTCAAAACCAGTCAAAATATTTTGAAAATTACATGGTGTATAGAAAATGCTAATATAAATTATAAACATTTAGTAACAAATTCATGTATCTATAGTTTCATTTGTTTTAGAGTTACACCAAAAACCAAAATCTATTTTGTCAAAGACCGATTTTGCGTAAAAATTCTCATTTTCCTTGAATTATTTTTGGTTTTTCCAGTGCTTTTGAAAAATATTAACCTTCCCGACGCACCAACTAGGTTCACTTTCCCATCGAACAAAATACAAAGCAGTTGTACTGCCCCAAACGGTCAGGTGCGTCCCTGACGCCATAAAAGAGACGGCTCCAGTGGGGGTTCTAGCCCGTGTTTCCAAAAATAATATATAGTTAAAAAAAATTACAAGAATAAACATATTATGTTATCGAACGCCTTTTGAAAATGACGACTTACTCCCCCTCACCTCCCCAGCTCAGACTTTAAAGCCGGCACTTGGGCCTGGGCAAAGGCATAATACCTAGAGTAACTATGTCTGCAGTGTATACTGTATGATGTCTACATTTTGCAGGCTGCAGCATAGAGTGACGGTAACCATGGTGTAAGCATAGAGCTGCACGCTTACACCATAGATAATATCTTAGATCACCATGTGAAGAAGATGGAAGATAATATATACCTATGTTCTCTACATCGTGAACAAGTCACAGATTTCTATGTAAGGACGTATCTTATGTTATTGTAATGGTTGTTGATATCAACATACGTCTTATGTGTGGGGGTTAAAAAAAATGTGTGATGAAAAAATTGCAATGTTTTTTGGTGCTCTTCTCGTAGTGGTATAAGCTTAAAATTTGAACCACACAGTACAGAATACAAGAAAAGTGTAGTATCGCCACCACGATTTAAGATATAGTATATAGTATTATCATTATTGTTCTAGTATTATTGAGGGTATTATAGAAGTCTGTGGGACAAGATAATACTATAAACAATATATATATACATATATATATGGAATAGTACTATATATAACATCTAAAACAATACTCAGCCTCACTATCAAGTTTTCTTATCAGTAATAGAATAATAATAGTCATATATTTTTGTGCCGACTACTAAACTAAGTAATAATAACAAAGCCAGCACTGTACCTACCTAAATAGTAAATATCCGTATTATTCTGAATTAGTAAAATTGCTTATTAGTCATTACTTAATACTTAATAGTTATTAACATGATAAATTAAATTAAATTGCTTGAACAGAAATAATATACCGCCGTGCAACTCGACTACAAGAGTAACGTGACTAGTGACTACTACAATCCTCTCAGAACACGATTTTCGTCTTTAAATTTGCGACAGTATGGAGGAGTTCAAGACAAGAGTGAAAAACGAAAGCGATATGGATGCATGGGAATCATCTGAAGCATACGACGTAAGGATAAGATAATATTATTATGAGTTTACTCGTTGAGATTAAACTTAATGCAAATCTTCAAAGATTTAGGGCGTTTGTCTGTGTGTAAGATATTATCTCTTTCTTCATGATCGTTTATAGTGTCTGTCTAGTGTCAACGACGATCTGCTTAAATAGGTACGATGCACGATCATCCTGTGTGCACACTGATTTATAATATAATATAAAAGTATTTGTTTGTATATTTTATTTGAATTTCATACAATGAACACTGGGCCCCACTTAGGAAACTCGTAAGGTGGCCCAGGAAATATAGTAGTATATTTTTGTTTTTGTTAATTTACATAAATTACTTTTGATTTCTATGGGAAATGAATAATGTGATATAGGTAATATGTACCTCATTGTCTCGTCGGACTATTTCATTGAGAAATTACCGGAACATATTATAGATTACTAGTCTTGTAAGCTCTATTATAGTATTATACCCTGTTCCAAATAAGAAGATACTGGATTTACGTATTTACGGTTTTGCCCGTTGCCGTCTGGTGGCTTCTTATTTGGAACAGAGTATATGTATCTTCTCAATGTTGAACGTATTATATAATGCAATGTTGTGTTTGTTTTTTGAAATCTGATGACAACGTTCATTTACTTATTCATAAACTAATTTCAAGCAGGAGGTATACAACTATAACAACGACATATTTGTTGTCTTTTATAGGATTATATTGGATTCATAACAGCCATGAACAAATCCGTGTATGCCATACCATCAAACAAAACTTTGACGCTGTCAAATGAAATTTCACAGCTATTAAATATATTAAACACAATTGATGATTGGATTACAGAAGTGGAACCATTGAAAGAGAGCTGTAGGTTTGGAAATAAAGCTTTTTCTACATTTTACAATTTATTAAAAACGGTTAGATAATAATAGTTGATTAAAAATTATATTTAATGGTGTAGATTTATTTTAAAATTTGTTTTCAGAGATTGCCCGAAATATTGTCAAAAGAATTGTCATCAGTCGACCAACAAAACATTATTGAGCTAACCGCTTATATTGTTGACAGCTTTGGTAATCCAACTCGTATCGATTATGGCACTGGACACGAAATGTCATTTTGTATGTTCTTGTGTGGCTTATACAAAGTAGACGTATTGAAACAAAGTGACAGTAAAGCTACAGTCAACGTGCTATTTTCAAGGTTATATTTATGGTTATATTTATATATGTTGACAGAGTTAATTATAGATTTGTGTACAACTATACCGTTTTCAGATATTTAGAAATAGTTCGCAGACTTCAACTTAGATATCAAATGGAACCAGCTGGAAGCCATGGTGCTTGGAGTTTAGATGACTACCAGTTTGTACCTTTTGTTTGGGGTAGCGCACAACTAATCGGTAATAATAAATTATTATAATACTATTTAGGATTTTAAAAACCAAATTGATTATCGTTTTTAGAAAACCCAGATTTTAATCCAAATTTGTTTGTTGATGAAAAATGTGTGCAACAGTTCAAATCAAAGTATATGTTCCTTGGATGTATTGATTTCATTATGCAAGTAAAAAAAGGATTGTTTCATGAACATTCTAACCAACTTTGGAATATAAGTGGTGTTCAAAGTTGGAATAAAATCAATGAAGGTCTAATTAAAATGTATAAAAAAGAGGTAATATTACAAATTTGTATAGTTTAATTTTTATCTAAGTGTTCATTCATACATTATTAATATTTCAGGTACTGGGAAAATTCCCAATCATTCAACATGTACCTTTTGGAAATTTATTTAATTTTAAACAATGTATAAAAAAAAAAACCTTTGCTACACCATCAGTGATGAAAACTCCTGCACTGTCATTATTGGAAAAACTAAAGAAAACCGACCAATCAGTGCCAAACATAGTAAATAAATAAATTATTGTCACATTTGTAAACTTTTACAAATGTGTATATACTTAATGTGAATTAATTATCAGCTACATCTTAAGTTTTCTACTTTATACTAAAATCATATAATTTTACCAGTGCAATAAGTCCAATAAAATCACCAACATAATATAAAGACAATGTCTAACTATCTCTGGTGGCCACTGCTGAATGTCATGAATATTCATTGATCTCTATATTGAATTATTTATCGTTGATGAATAGTGATAACATATTATTCACTATTATTAATTAATACCGATTATGACTGTTAATTAATTTTCTTGATTTCAATGTGTATTTGACCTAGTTTGTCATTATAAGCTTAATTTGTATAATAAGATTAAAATATGTAATGTTTTAGTTACACTTTGTATCTATTAATAATTAGTAATCACCCTTGTCAAAATCTTGCATCTACGATTTCATATACAATAAATTTGTTGTTTTTCAGATAAATTGTATAATAATTATAATTATAATTATAGTGGTATCATTACATTTAGAACACAGACTGTCTTCAAGATACATAAAATACAAATTTTAAATTCCCAGCTTTGAATGTATCAGTCACAATATAAGAGTATAACAGTTAGATAACACAAAGATTATTTTTTGTGCTATTGTGTTAATTCACTACACAACTATGCAATGTTTACATAATATCTTTATTCAGACTAATCCAGTATAGATTTTTGTGTAGCTTATTAAGCTTACGTATTGGGGAATATTATTTTAATGAATCCTGGTTAGACATCTACTCTCGCCAACTATATATTTTTTATATATAAAATAATTTGATGTGCCTCACTTTCACAATTGAATCTAATAAAAATTAAATCAATAGCATTGCTGAACAATAAAATATTAACATTTCATGTTTTGAAAATTAAATAATTAAACTTTTAAGTATATAAAATTAAAAAAACAAAACAATAAGCGTAGTGTAGAAAATGCAAATTAATTATATTCAATCTAATATTTACAAAAAAGGATATCAGATACAGAAATTAACACATTTAAAATAATATCATATACAAACACTTTGCATATTTAGATCGCATAAATTAGTTAAAATTAATTATATGTTGTTGTATAAAAATGTAATGTTATGAAATGTCAAAAAAAAAAAAAAATTTCTATTTATAAATTTATGATTTAAATAATTTCAAAAATAAACTAAAAAAAAAAACATCTATTATTATACAATGAAAAGTAATTATGGAATAAGTTGAAATTATATATACATTTGTAATTCTGAGAAAAAAATATTATTGTTTTACACGCAGTTTTGATATTTGATGTAGCGCCCGAGCTGGAGAAAGAACTGAATTCAAGGAATTATCCTGTTTACAAATAAAGTTATTTTAATCAAACTTTCTTAAAATTTAAAAATATTATGTTCTTACAGAAGGTATGTTACTACTGTCAATTAACGGAGGTTTATTATCAAACAACTTGCGTTTCCGTGTACTAATTGGAATGTTAGCTATGGCTTCATCTATCATTCTGTCACAGCTATCTGGAGTTTCTGTTAAAAATATGAATAGTTAATAAGTTTGAAAATAAAAAATAAGTGATAATATAATGTCACAAGTAAAACCCTTTTGTTTCCTGTCTATAATTCATTAAGTTATGCCAAACACCATCAACAGGTTTTTACCTTACAAAAAATGTACACTCAGTAGAATAAATTATGTATTATCAGTTCATTGACCTATCGTAGTATTATTATAACATTATTTATGTATGTAGATGCTTTCAAGTTGTCAGCATTTTTTTTAATTTTATTACTTTACATTCTCAAAATTCACTAAAAATAATTGAATTTTTTCATAAAAACCAACTTATAAATACACTTAGATTTTGAATTTAAATCTAATAATAGGTAAATTTACTAATATTACACATGTGATGTATTGTATGTTTGTAGGATGAAAAAAACCTTCAGTAGTATAACAAATTAACATTATTTACATATCACTTTAGTGGTATACAGTAATTTACATTTCCTATGCTTATTAATAGACAATGGTCGACCATCTATAATTACCGATTTTCAATTTTTTTGTTTTCCTGAAACAAAAAAAAAAAAACAATAATTTTAGTTTAATAATTATACAATATAAAATATTACAATTAAACTTAGAGCCTATTACCACCAAACATTATAAAGGCTAATTAAAACTTATATAATTAATGGAGAATATAATTTAGTATAAACAACTAGACCACACGCACAATGTATGTGTAAACATGTGGTATGGATGTTGTCCTCCAAATATGGGTGGATAATTTTGTATTTTGTATAGTTTTGTAAAACTAAAGAATAAAATTAAATGCTGATGTCTAATAATCAACAAACATTGGAAAATTAAAATATGCTTATACAAACAAACTGATCACGTCCAATAAAATAATGCACTTAAAATGGGGCAAAATATACCGTAAAAATTCAATAACATTTTTTTTTTTTTTTGCGAAATTTATAAAATATATTCTTCTTATGACATTATCCCTTACTGGACAAACTTCCATACAGGTTTATATTGTTATTGGTAGAGAGAGGATTTTTAGGTTTTTTCACATATTTTTATTGGCTTTATGCAGCTTTACGAGGATGAAAAATGTGGACGATTTATCCATCATAGAGTTCGTAGGAAAAAATTTACCTTGCATATTTTAGAATATATTCAATTATTGTTCATAAAAAAGCATATTTTATTAATTTCTCGAGTTCTAGGAAAAAAAATAATTTGTTTTAAGAATGTTAAAAATTTAAAATCATTGAATTATCTACTTGGTTGTAATTAAATTGGTAATGTTGGTCATACTGTCACTCTCAGTCCATAATTGTACCATAGATTATCGTATTTGACAACTGATAACGTGATGAGAATGATTTTATAATAAATATAATAATTTATCCTTTACCAAAAAATGGTGGATTTTTTTTTTTTGGGGGGGTTGGAGGGGGGGGGGGGGGGGGCGACGACGACAAAAGTACAAAAATTGGCTAAACATGTTGTATACAAGTTGTTCATCGTTTTTGTTTAACTATTTAAGAAAAAAATCATATTATCTGCATATTTAAAAGTTTAAAGAATATTTAGAGATTATTTCAGGGGTTTTTTTTAGAGCATATTAGCATCATATTTTAAGCTTTTAAGAACCTAAAAATCTGCGCTTTAGTGATGTGATAAGATTTGCCGAAAACCAATTATTATACAGCAATTGTTATGATAATTTATATATTACTAGATGGTAACAACTTGCGAAATTACCTATAGGATTACAAATAATATTTTTTGAAATAACATTTTCAACATGTTTTTCTTTATAACAGTGCAATATTTAAGATTTAATTTACAAGTTACTAATTAAACGAAGTAATATAATTAAAAAATGAAAGATTTTAGTATAGATGAATGAAACAAAATCTGTATAACATTAATTTATACTTTTAAATAGTGGTGTCATTTCAGGTTTTTTTTAGGCCAAATAATAATGATATTGGATCTTGAATTCAAAATTTAGACCTTGTGCTTATACATAACACATCATAAAATATAAATGTTTAAATAAAGGAGAAATAAATAAATTCTTATCAATGTTACAATTATTGTGGCTTACTTGATATTTGTTAATGGAGTTTTATTTTTACATCTTCTTTCAGGTTTACGATCTGATTTTGAAAGCTAAACAAAAATAAATAAAGTATATTGTGTTTTATATATGACTTATATAAATAGAAATTATCTTACCAAATTTTCTTTCTCTTCTAATATATTAACCATTTGTAAAGGCTATTATAAATATATAAATAAAAATAATATATAATTAATAAACAATAAATTCAAGTTAACGTCATTTCACAATATTGACTTACTAATTGAATGTTGCTTAAATTTGTTTCTACACCTATACTTTTAGTTGGTGGTTTCACACTTGACGCTTTTAAACTATCAAATGCGGTCTGAAGTTCATTAAATTTATTTTCAGCATCCCTATAATTGAAGTAAATGTTATTAGAACAAAAGTAAATCAGTATTTCATTGGTAAATTTTGTTATTACTTCAGTTCATGTTCTAATTTTTGAACTCCTTCCAAGAGTTTTGCAATCTTTGATTCTTTATCTGTACATAAAATAATTCAAATTATATTTAAATAGTGTGTAATATTAATATTAATCTGTTAACTTTAAAAACTGATGAGACTGTTTGTATTACCTGTATTTGACTGTTCTGTGGCTTTTAACTAAAATTAAAAAATATAAATTAATCAATAATACAAGTAAAATAAGATCTAAATTACCATCTGTTTCAAAGTTTGATATTGCTTTGCCATATTAGACTTCTCTTCATTATATTTTTTATTTTTTGTTTTTAGTTTTGATATTGTATTTTCTAAGCCAACAATTATTTCTATTTTTTCATCCATATATTTTAAAATTTTTTGTTCTGCCTAAAAATATTTTTTAGTTTAAATTTCATATATGGTTGCATAAATAATTTATTTTAATTATCTTGAATAGTAAGTTAACTATAACTTAACTTATACATTTTTTTTCATTGTAATAACAAGTAGTAACATTAACAAAGTGTTTAAATAATTAGTAAAATGTATTATTTAAAAACTATTTAATTAATGCTAAGTAGGTACCTACTAATATGCTTTTTCGTATCAAAACAAGTTATTGTGATTGTGTATATTAAAATATTCAGTATTTCAACAACTATATAAAATAAATATATCCTACCATTTCAGTTGTACGTTCTTCTTGGAGAAGTTCCATTTCTGTAATATAATTGTCTTTTGCCTCTAATGAACCAGTTAGTCGTTCAATTTCTAAATTCTATAAAACAATAGTTACTTATAAAAATGTATATTTATATTAAGTACAACATGGAAAGTATGAATATATAGTTTGAATGTTCTTTTATATTTATTATCACTAACCCAAAAAACCTATAAATTAGATTTACATTCTTTTAAACCTATTATTGTTCGGTTTAATTTTTAAGTATTTTTTTTATGTGACTATGATATAAACTACAGAATTGTTTAAAATTTCTACTAATTTGTATATTATAGTATGTCTGACAGCTCAAATTTGTTTCTTAAAATAATTTTGTGGTAAAATCTCGAAAAAAAATTAATTGTATACATTATATATTCTAAAATGTTAGCTGCAAAGTATCAAGGTATGCGCCAGGTCACAAGTATATAATAAGATGTTAAAAATCTTCCCCAAAATTAGTACAGTAAAACCTCATTAAACCGAACAACTGTTTAGCACGTAAAAGTGCAGTTTAAGCAGCAGATTAAAATAAACATGAAAATAAGTTTCACAAATTTTTTATGAATTATTATATTTTATGTTATCCAATTGTTAATTGAGGGGCGGTACAAAACGTACCATTGGGCATCGCCAAAATATTTAGAAGTTTTTTTAAAAAATTTTTTATTTTTAAAACGATTCAAATGTTTAGTATTTTTATTTAACTTCAAACTTAATTAAAATTTTAGTTTGTTTCGGATAAACATTTTTACTTCCTATATACAGAAATAGATACCTACAACATGGGTAATAGTACATTTTGGGATAACGAAAAAAGTATGCTTTGATTAGGTTAAAAAGTGCCTATTTTTTTTACATTGGCAATAGTACATTTTTTAATACAATTTTTATACACGGAAAAGCATTTTGAATTTAACGGTTATTTTGACCAGAAAATTGTACGTTTTGATCAATTCTGGCAACGCTAATTGATTTATTTATGATTATTCCTTAAGAATAAATATCTAAGTTGATTTTATCAGTAGCATGTTTTGGATTTCCCCCCAAATACATAAACTTAAATCTTTAATACATACACGTTTTTAGGTTATTTTGTTTAATTAGGACAACAGCTTTTTAATTAGAACACACCAGCAATTTAGCAAACCAACTATAGCTCTAATAAGGTTTAAAAAAATTGTTTAAACCACAGAGGTTAGGTTATACCATAGTTGTTTCCAAAAACAACTTTCATTTTTCAAATGTATGTATAGAAAATAATAAAGTAAATACTATACCTTATCTTCTAATTCTTGATATAATACATCAAATTTATTATTCATTTCGTTTAGGTCTGCGTCCATTTGTTCATATTCAGTATTTGCCTCTTCCAACATGACTTTGTAGTTCTAAATTAAATATACAATATTTGCAATAATTAATAAATGTATAAACTACATTTTTACAAAATTATTACTTCAATTTCACGGTTCTTAACATCAATATCTTCTTTCCTCAAATCATGTACATTTTTCAAGACCTATTAAAGTCGAAACATGGATTACTAAAATAATAATTTAAATTGAAGGTTGTACACTTTACATTAATTTCTGCAAGTAATTCTTCTTTTTGAATTTCAAGTTCTCCAATTCTAAATTCATAATTTTCCATTTCACTCTTATTTTTATTGTTTTCATAAGTATTTGTGAGGTTAGGATTAGAATGAAGCTGAAATTAATAATATGATATAACGCGCGTAAATTCAATAGTAAACTTAACAACTTACTGCTAATTTTTCATCTCTCTCTCGAATTTCTTCAGAATAATATGCTTTTAATCGTTTAATTTTGTTTTCATACATTTCTGTTTTGTTTTTTATCATAGTTTCTTTTTGTTTACTAAAAAGAAACAATATATATTAAAAAACGCATTTTTTTTCTTATAATATTTAAAAATGAACGAGGACTTACGTGTGGAATGTATTATTGTTATTTAAAATTGTATGGAACTGTTGGAGCAATTCTTTTCGGAGTATTGCTTCTTTTTCTTTAAATCTTGCTTCAAACTCTTCATTAGAAATCTAAAATAAAAGTAATATATTTAAATATTTACAGTAAAATTTACTGAAATTTAAATTACCAATGATTTTTGTTCACATTTTGAGTTATTTATACTATGCTCATCTTCAATTATTGGACCTAATAGCCAGAAACCAATATTAGTATTAATGTGTTTAGTAAAAAACACTTCATAATAAAAATATAAATATACTTTGTTTGGAGGTTGCCTGTTTTATGCTTTTTCGGTTATTTGCAGCCCATACAGCAAAACTTGGCCTTGGTTTTGAAATAGGTTTTGATTTTGTTTTAGTAATAGCACGGACTATGGCAGACATGAATAACACTTGCTTAGTTTCTTCTAATAGATTTGGAGACATATCTACATTAACTGCCATTGATATACCAGTTCTATTATTTCCAGTCAAAGCAGTTTGAAACATCTGAGTTAATTTGGACTCTCTATAGGGGACTAAATGATTTTCTCCTTTTTTTTGATTTTCACTAAAAAAGTATTATATTATTCAAGTAAAATTTAAAAAATATATTTATCTTATTAATTATCTATATACCGTAACACGGAGAAACATTTGTTTAAAACTAATAATGAAGTATTAATATTTTTAGATTCTGTAAGACGATCACCAATGTTCATTGTTTTTTTAAGTCGTTCAGAACCTGCCAAATCACAAAATGAAATACTGAAAAACAAAAGTTAAAATTATTAGAATTTATATAGGCTGTATAAATTATAAACAAAATAAAACCTGCTAATAACGGCTGTTTTAGGATCTTCAATGTTTTCTACTCTCATTAATTTTAAAGTGAAAATGCAATGCGAACGACTTGAAGATTTATTCAAATTGTTGCTGGCAATTCTTAAATTTGTTCTTCCAAAAGACATTACTTTATATGCTTCTTCGGCAGACTGAACAAATACATGAGTAAGATCTAAAAAAAATGTTAAATTATATAAGTAAATTATTAAAATAATAATTATGCATTCAAGTACATTTGAGAGCTGATTTTAATAGATTAAAATTTTTACAAATGCATAATATTTAGTTGGTACACAATCTACTTTTTTACTATGAAATCATTAAGTAGAAATTCGGATTTACAATTTAGAACCTTAACAACTATTGTAATAAATTAAAAATTATATTAATAGATTTTTTTAAATCGATAATATAAATTATGCAAAAATGAATTTTATTGTGATAATTAACATACCATGTAGGTAGTTAGTATAATTGTAGAAAACAAGTATACATTTTAAAATTAATAGTTATGAAACAATAATAATTAAAAATTTAACAACAGAAAATAATAATAATAATAATGAATAGGCTTTTTCAACAATATATTTTTGAATACCAATATCGTTTTAAATTGTGTGATATTAAATCGCGGTATCAAAAAAAAAAAAAATTCCGATATCTCTATGACTATCATAAATGTCAATACTCAAATACTCAATTGACTGGGTATTATATTAACAATTAATTGTTTTGAAGTAAATTATTCAAGAGCTTTGGCATTAAAATCAGTTAAGCTCGCTGAACATAGATTATCGATACCTAAATTTCTGAAAAAAATTTGCGATATCGATATCAAATCAAAATATTGATATCGTCGAAGAAGCCGAATAATGAATAATATTTTCAAATTCAAAGAGTAAATTATTGATCAATGTGATCAAACTTACTTTTCACGTATACATTCTTATTTTGGTCAAGTGACAGTTTGAGAGGTGTTCGTTTTTGGTTAGCTGAGTAAGTGATCAATAAATCATAGATGGATTCGTTGTAAATTTCAGAATATGAAACCCAAACAGTGTAGGAGACATTGCCATGATCCAATGACGCTACTCCATCATTTTTCAAATAATCAAACATTTTTACAATACTTTGATTAGTTAGTTGATCAATGCCATGTATAGTTTGACATTCATCCACTTGAGACACACAAGACTTAAAATCATCCTTAAATATTTAAGAAATTAGAAAACATTAAAATAAATAAAAGATTAATATATTTTATAATAATTACTTGGGTTCTCTCATTAGACCAATTGTTTAAAATATTATTCCTAATATCCTCTTCAGATTCCATTAACTTTTCATCCAAAATATGGGCTGCAATAACTTTATCAGGTTTGTACTTACATTTTGACATTAACTTTTCATTTAATGAATTGAAGACAAGTAGTAAAGTTCTAGGAATCATACCAGGATCATTTATATTTCCTAAGAATAATATAAATTATATTGAATAGTATTAAAAAAAATAATATACAAATTGGAGTTTAAATTAACTACCATGAATTGTATATGTTTTTCCTGCATTTGTCGTGCCATATGCAAATAACAATTCATTATTTCCATTCAAAAATCTTAATACTTTATCATATACCCAGGTGTCAAAAAATTTCTTTTGATCAACATTTGGACCAAATACACTAGAAAATGTATACCTAAACACAACATTTTTTTTTTAGAAAACAATCAAAAACAATAAAAAACAATCTGAAAAAATCTTACTCTGTAACATCATCTCTTGTATTTCCATTGTTGCAAGCAACAATATTATCACTCAATATTGTTAAAGTATCAACCTAGAATAAAATAATTTATTAAACCATAAAATGCATTAGTACCTACTACCTATACTTATAAATAGTTAAGTATCATTATTTTGATTAACTTACCCCAGTAGGAACACTATTTATTCGTGGTTTTAAGCGTAAGCAAACATCAATTTTTGGAATTCCAGAATGGTCATTACATTTTTCTAAAGAATAATCCAGTACTTTCTTAGGTTTGCCATTGATTTTTCTTTGTCCAAAACCGGTTATACTCGGAACTCTTGGTTCGACATAAGAACCAGTTGAATGATGATCTTTTGAATCATTCATTATCTCTCTTAAAATACTTCAATCTAGAAACATGATAATTGAAGTATTTTTATAAATATTTACCTATTGAAATTTTATTAGAATTTAATTAAGTTTTACAAATTTTAAATTGTAGGTATACATGAATAAAATGTAAAAATGTTTTAATCAGGGGCACTATTTGGCGTCTTATTGGCCTGGATTAAAATTTAGAATGCGCCGATGGTCGTCCCGAGCCCAATTTCTTCCACTCGATTGTGCATGACGGTCGCCGACAAAAACTGTATATTATAGTGGTGTTAATTAGAACTGGCTGTATATTATAGTTCACAACGGACTGACAGCACTGTACGCATGTCGCGTACTGACGGTTTTTGGTGGTATAAACAATATCTATATTTATTATTTTAAAAAAGTGGCCTGACGAAAAAAAATTGGCCTGCTTAAATTTTGACACCCCTTTATAAAACTCAAATGGCGTCTTTGATTTTAATACCTGACAATAAAATGGTAAAATGGATTTAAAAACAAAAAATGATATTAATTTTTGATCCAACATTTTTGGTTGCACATTGTAAACAGGTTTTTAAATTATACTTTTTTTTTGTATTTTTTGTTCAGAATAAGATTGATTATATTTATCATAGCTACGTATATCAATGGTTGAGTATTCCGTAAGGGCGTTACATTAGCTAATATCAGTTTTTATATTTTTTCACATTTAGGCAACAGTATCAAAAATTAATATTATTTCCTCTTGTTCAAATTTATTCCATTATTATTATACAGAAATGAAGGTCTATAAAATCTTTGGTAGGTATATCATACTTCCATATCAGCCAATATGGTAATATTTAAAAATGTCTTCCTTGTAATAACAATATTTATTTAATTTAGATATATTATTGTGAATTCATGGTATTTCCCTACACTAATTAAAAATAAATATAACAGTAATAAGTACAACGATAAATAATAATTGTCTTTAGGCGTATAGTGGAATGTCACTGTAATAACTCAAAATATAGGTAGAGACAGTCTATCCAGTATCTATCATTCCTATACTGTATAATTTAGTTACTATGATATCCAATTTTACTGATAGATTGAATAAAATAAACATTATTTTTACCATAAGAAAAGAATAATACATATTGTGTAACTCAAAATCGACAACTGAATTTTAGAGTTTGCTACTGCAGTAATGTACTGACAGTGTGATAAGATTTAATAATTTATGCTCAATGCAAAAATCTTTAAAATCAAAACAGCTATCCTGTTTAAAATAATGTGCCCGAAAATATTAGGTTTATAAAAATCATTTATATTTTATCACAATATTATGGTATCAGTTTTATTGTTCTTTTTTGTACTAGTTATTTTAGGTACAAGAAACTCTTACATAGTTTTTTTTTACAACATAACTTTTTTTTCATAATATTGTTTCAACTGAACTACAATTAATAGGTTGATATTTTGTTCCTTTAAAGCAAATTTTAGTAATAGGTTAACATGGGTACTATAATATCATAACAATAGGTAGGCATATTATTACTATATACAATTTAGCAGATACTTACGGAAAAACAATTTATTAGACAAACACACTATGTTTAAATGTAAGTACTAAAAAGTTAACGCGAGAACTACAACTGTATGCACAAAACATGAAACACAATTCAATACTTTAGAACACAAAAACACAATACTCAATGTCTCAGCGGTAGACGACGGTGTAGCTCAGTTGTAGCTGTTAGCCAGAAATTCTCATCAAAAAATTTAACGGTCATTCAAGGGGTGCAGTGGTGCACGATAATAGGGATTACGGAACATGGATATCCATTAAGTTTCAGATCGCGGTAAACTGTGTAACACGGACGTCATGGCCGATAGCCAATGAGATTATCCAAACCGATCAAGTGTAGCCAACCTCACGGTAATGTAAAATTACAGTGTGTAAAACGCACAAGATTAAAAAAATAGCAAGTGAAGACCACAGATATATTCTTATATTATCTATGGCGAAGACGTGATTACGTGAAGGTGAAGCATTGAGTATTCTATGCGTGAAGCATGAACCGCTATCGAGTGCGCAGTACTTTTGACAGTTTGAGATAATAATTATTAATTAAAATTAGGGATTTTTGACTTACCTACTTGAATTTTTAGTTTGTATTAGACGATCTCATTTTATTTTGTAGTAAAATACCATAGACATATTAATAAATGGACTGCGCTTTCCTCACCCCCCATCTATCCGAATCTGAAATGTAAATTGTGTGAGTGAGATAGAAACTGTTGGTGGCAATCATGAAAGAAATAATAATTATATTTCATTCATGCTATAAAATTATTGTAATTTATAGATTATTGTGCGTTGGAACGATGACCGACTGACATTTCGTGAACGCGGATTTTTAAGTGTACAAACCGAATTTGCGTACAAATCACATATCCACGGGTTTCAAAAGAAATAAACTTAACAAATAGAGCACAAACGGCACTTGAAAAGACGAAACGAATCGAGAAAAACCAAAAAAGCAACAATAACGACCGACGCTGGCGTCGATTGTGATGGCTATGGACCGACATCGCGTACAAACCGCCCATCGGCGGCTTTTAAAACAAACGAACTAAATGTGAATAGAGAAGTGACGGGGATGAGAAAATGTCGAAAAACGGCGTAAAAAGTGTAATATTTTTCGAAAAAAGTTTTATTTTCGAAACATTTGAAAACCAACCGACCGTCGCCGCGGCGAAGGTACGCGATTGGACGCGCTAAAGAATCGACGGGAACGGGCCGGGCGGACTGTAGAAACGGAGCGGTGTTTAATTTTTTACGCCACGGTTTTACTATAGTCGGCGTTTTCCGTTCCAAGGTTGGCTTGCAAACTGATTTTTCTCTCTCATCAATGTCGGTTTCAGGCACGAAACTATATATTATCCGTGTGTTCCTAAATTCATCAGATTGCCGTTGGATTTGACTGTTCCTAATTTCAGCAGATGGCCAATCCGTTGGAGCGGAGGTAATCAAGCTGATTGACTAATCAGCAATCTGCTATTTTACGGATGGACTGAAATGAAACCCGACGTATATCACAGTCCGTGGCATCGAGTAATATAATAATTATCATTCAGTGGAACAGTGAAACTCTATGGTGAAACCCCACAGACAAAAATATAATTTTTTAATATAATATTTAGAAATTCAATGTTGGCAATATATCTTATGCCGCCGTCTTTCGACCCGGGTCCTTATCATTTTTTGGACAACTGCCCCTAACTCCTTTCTGTACAGCAGAGCGACACCCACTTGCCCACTTTTTTTAAAAATTATATTGCCTTTAAATCCGAACCCTGATTATTAGATTACTACTATAATTATACATTTTAATATTGTCTTCGGCCAGACGCATACCAATGCAGTATGCAGTGAAAAAAAAACTGTCTCGACCCTCTGCAATAAGCTTGGGTCCTGGACGCCCGTTTCGCAGTTTCGCACTGTAATTGCATAGGTGTGCATTGGCATACGCCATTTAATTTAGTTAAGTTGATGGAAAACATTTGAAAAAGTTTAAAGTTGACAGTAACTTAATTTTTTTTTAACTCGGTTAAGTTAAAAGTTATATGAACATTTTCAATTATCTTATTAACTTACCTAAGTTAAGTTATTATTTTTTTTTATATATCCATATAAATACCCATTGATATGGTTTAAAATAATAAAAATCATAAATATTATTGAACACAGGAAATAGCCTATAGCTAATATATGAGCATAACCTAATTGATTTTAATTAAAAAATAACTTATTTACGGCGAAAATATTTAATAACATTATTAAATACTAGTATTTATAATCAATGATATTACTTATTAGTTATTAGTATTTATTAATTATTATTCTTGTTATTAATATTACAATATGCCCGTATGCCACAGTATGGTATGGTATATCTTTATAAATACGATACACCTAAATGGCTATTGCTATATATATAATTAAGTTATTTTTCTTGAAAAATTCTGGTTAATGGAACAATAAATAAATTAAACTACATTTCTAATTTCCTATTCTAGTAAATGGTTATGTAATATGCATCATCAACAATAATTTTTATTTTTATTATATTAATTATTTAAATATTTATAAATTAACTTAACTTGAATTTATTAAAGTAATTCGTTATTTATTAAGTTTATATCAATTAAATTAAGTTGAGTTAAAAATTAAGTTAATGCAAATTACATTTTAAAAAGTCAAGTTAAAAAGTTAAAATTAACTTAACTTTAACTTTTTAACTCGTTTATGCCCAGGCTTGAGGCTATTCCGTATTTCTTTAAATTATAATAGTAAATTAATATGTAATCAATCACCAATGGCAATCATTTAGAAAAACAAAAAATGCTAATTTCTACTAATAATTTCTCCTATTATAGATAATTTGTAAGCTGTTATTTATTAACCAATAGTAACCATCTATACACAAACAAAATTTTTGATTTCCATCTTGAATCTCAAAATCCTTGTGTGAGCACCTCTCCGGGTTGGACAAGTTGTGTTCATTTGTAAATCTAAACCATCCAGGGACCCACTTAAACACACACAAAATCGGTTAGGTCGAAATCGGTGCAGCCGTTTAGGATGAGTTTGAATACTTACCCATGGACAGATATATTATATATATATTATAAGATACCTAAACAATAATATCTTATTGACTTACTATATTATGATATAATAATTATAAATATATAATAGCTAGTATGATGACGTATACTACATGTTTGTTGTCAGAGGCGTGGTGAATGGTAGGTAATTTCAGAGGCAATTGCCTCTGAGATTTTTCTTAAATAGAGTCATCTAGTAAATGTAATATGATATACTCAATAGGTACCTAGTCAATAATGATCTGAAATATAATTATTATATTATATTAATACATCATTATTATGCATTAATACTTGGGATATTTGTAACTTGCCTCTGGAAAATGTTCAGTTCGCTACGCCAAGGTTTGTTAACATGAACACTCAAAACTTGTTCCACTATACATTCGACATTCCAATTTGTACATCTATATTCGATTGAAAATTATAACCTTTATGTAAGTAAATTACATAGTATTACACTATTAGGTACCTCTTCGTTGCTTTTGTAAACATGGGTACTGCCAGATTTTATTTTCAAAGTGTACCTACCTAATATGAACTGTTGTTGTTTGATAATGTCAAAAGAATACTGCAAACATGTTAACTAGACGTCTAATAACAGCCCTATAATCTAAATTCAAAACTGCCAATGGCGTTAAAGAGTATTTTTGAAATTGCAGTTTGGAGTTAGGATATTATAATGATTATAATGTGTGCCTAAAATCCATTTTTAAGTACAAAATATAGTCTGGTTTTAAAATTAATGAAAAGAAATATATAGGTATATTGAATATATATTTAATGCCTTCAGTTAGTAAGTTTGGTACGATATGCTTACTTTAATTTTTAAGTATCACACTATAATAAGCCTGCGCACGGGGTAGTCATGGTAGACACTTAAGTACTCTGTGAACTTTCCCCCCAAAAATATTCAAATAATAATTATCATGGTTGTATATTATTTTATTTTTGTTTATAAATTACTTTTTTACTACGGTTTTACGATAAATGTATTTAAATGAGGTTACCCCATCCAAATTACTTTTTATAACTTAGGAGTGAATATGAATATATACGTAATATGTGTGTGTGTTAATGTGTTATGTATGAATACCAAGGCCTCTGTACCCAGTGGCGGATTTAGGGGAAGGCGAAAGAGGCAAATGCCCCAGTGTCAAAAAATTAGATCTTTTGCTCATGATTTTTTAAATTTTTAAACCTTTTTCTGTATTATTATGTAATTAAAATACATAACTACAAATTTTGTATTTTAAAAAATATTGTGAGCATCTAATTACAAATTATACGATACCTATAGGTAAAAGGTATTTTACATTATAAATATTATACAATAAGATATATAATTAGGTATTTTCGTTCGATGTTCATATAATAATCTGGTGATCGGACCAGTGGTCCAGTGGTGTAATTACTATGCTCATATTCTTGAAGTATTAGAGATTGTTGAATATATATATATATATGCAATTCAAATCTACAATTTCACCATTTAAATTAATACATTTTTTTTCACCTAAAGCGTTTTGTACTAACTTGAATCTTGATCATATGCAAAAGATCTAAAATAATATTTACTTTACAATTATTAACTTTGGCTTTGGAAATAATTTACATCACAAGCTTTTTTTCATACCAATATTTACAGCATAATCATCAAAGGTTAGCCGTTAAACTCACAATATTAACCTCGGTATCATTTACTACATTAATGCAGCGTCTACTTAAAAGTTCACTCAAAGCCATCTGCTCGATTTCTACTACCACTTGTAGGCTGTAGCCTGCAGGGAAAACGTCAGCAACTCAAACGCGTACCGTCAGATGACGAATACTTCCCGTTGGGCGACTGCGCAAAACACAGCTATGTGGTGAAACGGTACAACGGTCAACATCGTTCACATTGGCACAACTTTGACTAAAATGTTGGGGGCCCACTTTACATTACATGAAAAGTAACCCCACACCCCATATTCACTTAAAAATATAGAAAAATCATACAGTCAAATAAATTCTTTTTTATAATTTTTAGAAATATCAATGTTTTTGATACATGTTATTAAAAGTAAAAAAACTTTGTTGTTTGGTGCAGCAACCAGTAAAATCCGATTGCTATGCACAGAGATATCATACAAATAGAAAATGGAGATGACTTGTTGCTGCACTAAAAGTATTTAATTTATTACGAGTGTACACTGTGTACTATATATATATTATATTATAAATAATTAGTTATCTCCAAGTTTTATTTTTTGGTTTTGAGATCATACAAATTTGATTTTGTCAATTGTCACTGGCTATATACATACTATTTATACGAACAGAAAAATGTATTTATTGGAGATGTTTTGTGGTTGCTCCCAGGTCTTAATTTGTGTAGAACCTACCTACACTATATAAAAACCTATTCAAGAAAACTTAGGATTTGTACCTACCTAATACTGCAAAAAATTTTAATTTATATTACATCTTATTTATTTATTTAATTTAAGCTTAAGAAATACAAACAAATCATGTAAATTCAGAGGATTGAGATTATAATATATTTATATCATGGTATTCTTTTAAGCAAATTGTATCACTATTTATATATTAAAAGAGGAACTGCTCACAAATTATTGGTATATTCAGTGACAAAATAGTTATTAATTCCTCATTAATATTATTTATTTATATATTTTTATTGTTATTTTAATACCTTCAGAAAATTCTAATTACATAAAATGGTCACGGGCCGGTTGGATTACTTCCACGTGGTCGATTCTAAAGGGTCCAGCGGAGGAAAAGTTTGGGAAATGCTGCTGTAGAGTACAGAAAAGAGTCGTGAAAAACAGGTAGGTATTACGGATCATTTTTTTTATTCATAATGGTTATGTGTTTTTATGTATGACGTCTGAGAATTTAAATTAACTTAGATTCATTTAAATTAAAAATCATTAAATTAATTACTTAATAATTACTTATGTGTATACTGAAATCAAATCAGTAAGTACACAAGCAACTAGTTTATTAATTATAATTTATAATTAATGATCAAAGTAAAAGTAAGTCCATCAAACGATTAAAATAAAACTACAAAGTTTTAAAATAAATTATTTACTATAAAGTGTTAAAAGTTCATTAACATTAGACAAACGTCGAAATTACGTATTACATTTTTATTCTAAAAACAATTAATTATAACGACACTTCAAATGCGTTAAGAAGAGTAAAAAAGTATGCATGAACATTTAAGCTACTAAATATAGTTGGTCGATGGTTTGTCGTCTTGGTGACGTATTATAAACAAAGTCATTATACCGGCAAAAACGCATGAAAATACGGTGAAAACAATATTTTCTCAAGATCAATAAATTATGAGAAGTTCATGTAAAAGACAAATCAAATATGCTTAGAAGTGTTTGTGTCACTGCCGGAGTCGAATGTACGCGTTCAAAGCATCATTCTTAAAATATGTAAGTACCTACCCAAATAAATTAATATTAAATTAACTAAATAATTTTAATTAATCATTTACTAAAATAATTATAATATAATACAATATTTTCACCATATCACGTGACACACGTCATATCATTTTTGTAATTTTGCTCAGTTCTGCAGGTGTTTATGATAAATATAAATATATATATACAATATACATCCATATATTGTTTATTGTATAGTGTGCATTAGTTACTAGGCTACTTTTTAAAAATGATTTACAACTTGTATATAAATTATTATAAAACATTTTTTTTAATAAATGCAATTTGCGTATACACTATACATATATAATAATATATAATATATAGAGTATAGACATTAGACATACATAATATATGTATAACATAATAGTGAATATTATAGTTTATATTAATTATTCTCATTTTTTCCATTAACAAAAACATTTTTATGTTAGGTATAATTTTAATTTGGTTATTATTAATGTGTAATAAATGGCATGAATAAAAAAATATATTTAAAAAAAAATTATTTTTTAAAACAGAACAATTATTATAATATTGTTTCAATGGACCTCAAATTGAATTACTTACTGAAGCCAACATTTCAAAGTAGAATTTCTTAATTTTAATCTCTTAACTTATATTTTATTTTTGTTATTGTTACTTTTGAATCATCTTATCCTTATTTTAATTATATTTTCAAATGTGTTACGATCGAGTTTGTAATTAAAATTATAGCATGATAAGTTTGTAACAAAAAATGTAAATTCATGTTTAAATTTGCTTGTTTGGTTACGTAGGAATTCATGTATATAATATATTATGTTATAGCTAACAATATGTAAATTACACATTTTAGGTAAATTTAAAATTGTTTGGCATGTCTAAAGACGTACTTAATAAATACTGTACAGATAATCAAAAGTCCAAAACATTGTCAAACAACCGGGCAGATAATCAAGATGATAAAAAAAAATTGTCAAAAAAAGCCTGGTTGCAAAAAGACTCTAATTTCAATAAAACTGAAACAGATAATAATTGCAATACAGAAGTAATATCCCGTTCTATTAATAGGCTTTTAAAAAATGAAAAAAAATCAAGACCCACAGCAAACCCGACTAAAGTATGTTTAAAACCGGAAGTCATACACGAATCTAAAGAACAGTTTGCTCAAAGAATAAAACAGGCATGGATCGATCGGGAACAGTCTAAATCGTGTATTAATATTTATTTGGCTAGAAATGTTATCGAAGATCCTTTGATGGAATCTACAGATCATGCACAGGAGTCTTCAATACAAGAAGAGGAAAGGGACTCTAGTCGAACCGCGTTGGAAGTACAACTTCAGAACCATGCGGGTGAAGGTGAAAATTCACCAGAAGACTCTAGCGAAGAGGAAAAACCTCTTTCGGCTGCCGCCAGAAGAGTTAGGTTTTACAAGACTGCGAAACAACAACAGAACGAAAGACAAAGTTTGACCAGAGCAATGTCGGCGCCTTCGTCGAGACAACAAAGCGTGAACCCTACACAAGGACTTTTTTCGGCAAATTCACGGAGAAAATCTCAAGATGTTCATAGATTCCCGACCAGGAAGCTGAAATCTTGTAGGAGTAAAGCTTTCCATAAAAGCATTGATGTGGATAGTCGTCTGCCGAATGGTCAAAAGTTTGGCAAAAAGAATCAAAATGTTGAAGTGGTAACGATGATGTCACTTTTAAGTCCAGTTGGAAGTGATGTAGAGGAATCACCAACACCCGATGACGTCTCCACAAAAACCGGTAAATAAATTATTGTTTTAATTAATTAACTGATAATATCAATAACTTATAAAAATATCATTTGATTATCATTGATTTAGGTTAAATTGGTAGAAATGTAAAAAGTGCGATATTTTTGCTGATTTCTCTGTTCGAATTACAAACTGTTATAATTATATTTACTATAATTTTCAAACTGAATAGGTATTAAGTAGCCTAATTTATTCTTTTACGTAAATTAAGAAAAATATATAGGTATATATATTAAAAATTTAATCAAATAAAAATAAAAAATAAATTAAAATGAAATTAATTAATCATTCATTCATAAATAATATAGTGATATCCAGTATTCTATTATATTTATTACCTATATATAAATAATAATATAATAACAATTCATATTTTTTTTTGATAATAAGTATAATATTTAGGTTAACAATAAATTAAATAATTAATTAAAATAAAATAATTGAACATTTATTAAAAAAAATCAGTTTTTGCTAGCTGCAGGTTTGTATTATACTATTATAGCCTATAGGCAATAGGCATGCATTAATGTAATAAAAATAGGTACGCAACTGGGAACTTACATACCGACCAAGTATGTAAGTATACATATACATTCCTGCCAATAATTAAATAAGGCATTTTAATCTTTATGTAAGGCCCCTAAGATTTTATTATTTTAACTGAAATAGCCATCTTAGTCCAATTTAATGAAATTGAATGTTGTTACTTTTGAAAATTGTTCAATTGTTTGGCTTAGAAAATAATTCTTTCCAATTTCCTAGTATAGTTTAGGTACTGTCCAAAATTATTCCAGGTGGACTATTTTTAATTTATTGATACGAGTTCAAATGAAACTGTATTTAAGGGGACATTACAGTGACATTCGTCGCCGCCGTCTTACAAGTGCGTAACATACCAAATTTTACGCTCAGCAGATCACGTTTATCTCCGTTGTTTTAAAAATTAGAGTGAATTGACCTCTTATAAAATCTAAAGGTAAGATTATTATCTAGGCAATGACATAGATTTTTTTATTATATTTTAATTTTAAGCAACTTATGAGTATTTTAAAATTTAAAATTGAGTGTACATCTTAAGATACTCATACCTCGAAAACTAAAAATGAATGATTAAAAAGTCATTGCTGAGATAATAATCTCGCCTTTAAATTTTATAAGATGTGAATTCACTCTAGTTTTTAAACTAACAGAGATAAATGTGATCCGAGCGTAAAATTTGCCATGTATGCACTTGTAAGACGGAGACGGGAGACAACAATGTCACTGTAACGTCCCTTTAAGTATAATTGATTGAACTTTGTATCTACTTGTTGTTAATGACGTTATCAACTGCAAAATAAAAATAAAGTTTTTGTGCTCATGTTTACACGTTATGCAAAAAACTTTTTAAGCTACTTAGGAAATAGTTATAAAAGAATTATTTTTTCATGCATTTAATAAAATTAGTCGAAACTGCGTTACTAATAAACTACATTGTAAATAGTTACAATTTAACGGAAATTCGTAAATTGGAAACAATCATTTATCGTTTTATAATAATGATATTTTATTGTTTTATAGTTACATTTCCTCAATTTAATAACAGTATGCGTTATCATCAAAAATCATTTGATAGTGCAATGACACCGATTGGAAAACCAAAACTTCTCAACAACCGTGTTGGAAAATCGTTGATTAAATCAAGAACAGTAGATATAACAAGGTATAAAAAAATATTTCTATTCATATAGATTTGACTTAGTGTAAATATTATTACGTATTTCATATTTGTATAATGTATTCTATAAAATGTAATATAGGTGCTTAAAATGAGAGTTTATTCGTAAAAATATGATTATTATTTCGGGGAAACATTTGAATTATTAATTTAAATGTAAAAAATAAAATTCGTATCAACTGTAGATTGATACAAAAATATCTGAACCTCTTCCTAGTTATAACTTTGGATATTCTTTTGCTAATATTGATTTGATATAATATTATATTATTATATAATAATTAAAATGTAATTATTTAATAGTCTAATATGAATCGAGATTTTTTTGAAACTAAATCTTTTTGCCTAATCTGTAAATAACTAAATATACAACAAAGAACTGTGGGTTATATTTTACAAGGCATTCAACTCCTCTAATATTTTAATAATACAATTTTGAGTTGTATTATATTCAATAGACAATACTGCATTCAACGTAATATTATTTATTTACATAAATAATCGTTTTTTTTTTGTTTGGTAATAGCTGTACCGTCTAATGTATATAATGTTGATTCTAAGGGTATAAAAATAATTGGATGATGTTATAATGCAAATCGTATTTGCCGAAAATAATTTTCATGATATATGTGTATAAATCATAAGATTATATGTGTGCTTAATGTCATAACGTGCATGTTTACTTTTTAATGATATTATAGGTACTACACGTTTTAGAATTGTATAGATGATACGCAGCTATTATATCGAGTATAACACATGGACTATGAAGATATCTTTATTTTGTAATAGTTAAAATCGCATATATTTCTTTAACGACATGACCTACATTATGAAACCTTACATATTGTATGGTCGGCATGCTATACATCCATCATTTCAATTTATTGAAAATTATCCGAGTTTCCGCAATAATTTTACTGCGTGTAAACACGACAAACTATATACTTAGTATATATGTACATACTATCGATGTATCTTTAGGTACATAATAACATATAAACTGGAAAAAAATCTGCCGAATGTGATGGCAAAATTACATACAACCATATAATATATATATCACGCGAATATTTTACCTTGTCGAAATCAACCCGCCGAAATGTTGGTAGTGTTTCGGTTGTACTCCTCGTTTTGTATTGTTATATAATATTATATAGCTATTTTATCATCGCTGTCCCAAAGTGACAGACGAAAGATGAAAATCGATCATGTCGTGTACGTCTCTTTTGCGTTTGCAATATTGATCGTTTGAAGTAGTAATATTAAAATACGAGGTAATCGTTTCATTACAGGGATGACGATGAAGACGACGGGCCGGTTGTAAAAGAAGTAGTAATTTCCAAACGCGGTGGCGACGACGGTGACGATGACGAAACACTGCGGGACAAAGAAATCGCACAGATCGACGTCCGCTGCGACGTACTCGACGGCCAGCCGATGCTCAAGTCCGACAAAGAGAAAGAATGTTGGGCTCTTTTCAAGAAAATGACAGCCAAAGGAGTGTCCGTCACTTTTGATACCGTATTGAGGTTCGGTTTGTGCCGAATATTATTCGAAAGTATATTATAATATATATATAGTATAATGTAGTATATATCACTCGTGGCTGTGCTGTCGTATACGATTTAAACTCCACAGCTATAAGTACATGCAGCATTGGCGCATCTATAGGGTGAGGGAGGGTGTTTGGGTGTGCTCTAAACTTTCGATATCGCGTTTTTAATCAATCTGTAAAAATATATAGCAGAGATTATTTGTGATAATAATGTTAAACCCGCTGGTCATAACTTAGAATAATTAAAAACGTTATTACCTAATGATTATATTTATTCCAATTTATACAAATTGATTGAAGCAGTTACTATCAGTCATCACTATAATATAATATTATGCCTGTAGTATCCATCTGCTACTTATGAAAAATTCTTTTCGGTCACGCAAAGAGTAAAACATAGGATTAAAACAATAGTATAGGTATGCATCAAAATTGGTTTTCAAATCTGTAATCTATATAATTATATTATTATTTTATGCATAGAAAGTCACTTTGCCAATAAAATTTATGAACAAAGCGTTCCTAATAATTTTGCTTAAACAGTAGAAAAATTAATGTATGTTAACATATGATTATTAGTAATATCGGTTGTTTAAAGGAAGCGGAAATCTTTATATTCCACCTAATGAATTACCCTAATAATGTTACTTTAGTAGTGCCTATAGTCTATTGATACCAGGTAGCATGTTCCACAAGAAGTGGTACTAATCACATATCACACGTGGAATTATAAATCAACAGGCCACTTAAGCCCTATAATTGTTTAACGAAAAACTATAACAACTTTATGATAACTTTTCTAGAAAATTAATATGGGCACTATTTTATTATATTATAATTAATACTAAACAATGTTAAATTGATTCTCCCGTTAGCCATTGAAAATTCATTTATGGCTTCATTCAATCTTCGCATGACAGAAAATGTTTATTCACATACACATAACAGAGTTAATATTGTAATGTTATCTATCCATTATATATAATGACCGTGTTTTTTTTTAAATTTTTTAATGTGCGCGCAGCCGTAGGTCATATTATATGGTAGATATTAGGGGGAGTGCCAATTACAGGCCTACTTGCTCATTTTACCTATATACCTACATATATATCATAGTATCTCAGCGATAGTGTTTAATGAACTTTGTTATCGGTGTGTGTTTCAGAGGAATGTTAACACCGACTGAATATAGACTGAGAAAAAACGAACTCCTGTTATTCGGATAGACGTATGCAATTCGCATACACTTAACGTATCACATACCTACCTATATAATATTATATTGATATCGTTACATGCCATCGCAGTCATATAGCCGACTACGAAGTTCCTATAAACATATTATATAATATTAGCTTCGGCATACCGACTTGCGTCGTTGTCTTATAGGCTTATTTATACTATTATACGCGGTAATAATAATATATTTATGTATTATAGCTAGGCTTAGAGCCTGCTGTACGGGGTAAAAAGAAAACGTCGAAGAACTTCGCCGTGAACATAATATTATTATATTATAGATTATGCGAATGTTGCATTCGGGTTGATACGTATATTATACCATTGTTAAATCGTCCTATGTCGTCGTAGGCTCTATAAATATTATATATAATTTGTTTAATCGTCCGAGGAGACACATAAGGCAAAGTAATAGACAATTTTTTTTAAATAAACAAAATTCAATACGACGCATAATATAAGCGACCATAAGTATATAGGTACACCATTACGCCCGCTGCTCAACATATTTATATTTATAAGCACCACCGCGGAGACACTTAAATTCTATTTCAATATGTCATACCTACGCATGCCTGTTATTACATATATTAAACTTACATTCGCGTATTACTATATTATATTTATAATATATATTATATAAAGTTGTACGCCATCCATGAACATTAAACATTATATTATATATATATATAGGTACCTAGACTGCATTGTGATGATGATGATGATAATAATAATAATAATAATAATAATAATGGTAGCGTTTGCCTTACCTATACTACCTGTACCCTAATATACCTTGTACACTACGCCGGTACACCATGCAGGTTTTCGATACATAAAGCGATCGGAATGATGGTGGGAGAGCAGTGAAAATAACGCATACGTAGTCAGATGACGGCCTGGTGGTCGGTTGCAACTCGCAGTCCGCAGAACGATACCGACAGAAGTGGCAGAACCGTACGGGTGGAAAGTCGAACGACAGATTGGCGAGTTCGAGCGCGCGCGTGTGTGTAATAGAAATTATAATAATACTAATAAAATATCAACTCGTATAATAGTCGTATTCATATTATTGTATTGTATTAATTTTTATCTCCGTCGAGTTTGTCGTTTATTTTCACGGATACGTCTTCTAAGTGTTGTTAAATAATAATATAAGAGTATATTTTTTTTATCGTCAATAAAACCAACGAAAAAAAAAGTTCACTGATCTTCGGCGTTTTTGTGATATTCCCCTATAATCTGTACAGTAGTATACGCACGTTATTCTAGTTCTCGCGGAGCGGCATAGTGCGATCCATCACACAATAGTTAATTGATATGTGATTATAATAACAACAATAATAGTAATAATAATATGTGACTATGAGTGTCCATGGTGTTTGACGGATACTCGATCTACGTGAGGATTTACGCGCTTTGAAATTATGACCGTTTCGTACTCGCGTCTCGTAGCCAACGGAAGTAGTTTTGGATGTTTTGGCAGTATACTTTGCAAGTGAGTAGAAAGTCTTATGGTATATTGTAAACGATTTTTTCTCCTATTAAAATACATTTACACTTGGGACGCAGTTTGACAATATTATTATTGTAACGTCGTTCCGTGACACTATGACAGTAGTTGCATGTGAGTAGAGGTACCTACCATAATTTATCTTTATATTACGCCTGCAGAAGAAATAATTTTTCCCACGTTAACAGATCGATCTATACGCTTTTACGTTACTTTTGATTGTATAGTATCAATTATTATATTATGATAGATATAAACGATTGTTTTTGTATTTACATAATATAGGCTACATAATATTTTTAAAATGAGTTTGGTTACTTTTTAATTTTACCAGTACTGAGTACTTATATTGTTTGTAAATACATAGTCAGATCATTTTATATATTTTAAAATTTAATTAAAAGCTCCGCACAATATTTCTGTGAAAAATAGGGGTCTATAATTGAACAATTATTTTTTTTAAATACTATAAATATTAATATATATATAAGACATAGTTAAATTTAATCAAAGTTTAGTACCCACAAAAAATGTATTGTTACTGTCCAAAATACATTTATTGATTGCCTAGCAGGTATTATTTTTCAAATAGGAATAACAATAATTAATAAAATGCTTAATATAAATACCACGAAGATTAATATGTACCTATAGTACCTACCTACGTCCTAAATTATACAGTATTATTTTGTTTTGGATAATCTAAAATTAATTGATACGTCAAAGACATTAAATAATTATTATAATATTTTCTTCGTCGATTATGTTTTTGGTGGTAATATATCAGATAGTTCGAATAAACCAAATAATACAAATTAATCTACTTTAAATTATTATTCATTATTACATACTCAGTAATAATGAATAATAATAATAGGAATTTGTGATTTTGTAAACACTATTATACAATATTAGGAATACTGTATTATTAATAAAATATTCACGGAGTAGGTATCTATGATGAAACTGGTTTGTCGGTTTAAGCCCTTCGGCGATGATTTTGTGAATCGATCAAAATGTATATAGGTTACGTGAACTTCAATTTTAAGAAGTGGCCAAATAATTAAAAAAAAATTGAATTTATTCCAGTTAAATTTTGAGGTCATATTTTAATTTTTAAACTAACATTATTAACTACTTCTTAATTAGGATTGAAAATTGTATACATTTTACTCGAGTAGTGTAATATGGTGTTCTGAAAATACCCGTTTATTGTCCGTAGTGTACAATATTATAGGTGTGTTATATTTTAGAAATATTGATCAAATGGCTATTAAGTTTAAAGTTTCATATTCATATAAGTATTAAAAAAAAATTTTTACAATTTTATTTAATAATTGATCGTTTGTTATATTTTATTATTTCGAAACAATATGGATATTATACAAAGTATACTTATAGTTATAATAATATGTTACCCATCATAGACCATAGTACCATCTATGAATTCTAATATCTACACCCTATAGTACCTATACTCATTTTATAAAATAAATTAACACCATAAAAATTCAACGCGTCCGAATTATTATAAGGTGCAAAAATACTATACCTATAGCGGTTTTCTAAATAGGTACTAATGGCATGTTTATATTATTTCCGATAGACGTTATATTTTGTAAATAATATTATATTTATTATTAAAATAATGAGTAATAATACACAACGATAAATGATAACACCTGCATGGCATAAAAAACCACACCGGTCTTATAAAACATAATGTTATGATACATTTTAAAAATGTTCATTACAAAATTAAATAATGTATTAACAATATTTTGAACAGTATAATAATTATCATTACTTTTTAATTATACCGCGGCATGGTAATTACTTCCAAGGTTCTACCTCCCAATAACTCTTTTTATATTTTTTATTATAATAAAAGGTCATGGAAGACGAAGGGGCATTTTTATTCTTGGTCACTAGGTTTTTTACCATCTTCGAACAAAACAAAAAAAATGTATTCTTCAGTGACTTTTTAATGCACATAATTATATATTGTTTTCATTACAAAGAATCGTTGTATTATTATTCAAGTGTAACAAATATAATATAATATATCTCCGTTAATGATCTAACGATAGATCCTTATCGTTATTACAGCACATTTTAGTTGGGTCTTCTTGTTCAGATGTATCAGATGTATTATTTGTAGGTATACCTATTAAGTATAATATTCTTGATGCACGTTTGTCCTCGTTTACTCTGCCACAGTGCTAAGTATACATTTACCTAATTATAATATCGCGACGATATATTATTTTTATCGAAATGTCGGACTTACAGCGGCTTTTCGCACCGCGTATAAATAATAAATAATACGTACCTAATTATTCTTAATTGTAATAATTATTTTCAGTGTTAAACACTATCAAGGTCAAATTAGGAAAAACGTCTAGTTCTTACGTGTATATAGCAGTGGTTCGCTGGTATCTCATTGTTATATTAATCGAAAACTTATCTAAAACCATATACATTTATTATATACCAACCTATTTCACTATATTATCCTGAATAAAATGTTATCATTTTCATAATAATAGTTATAACTTGTGTAATTTTTGTTAACAACTGGTTAATATATCGACGCATACCAAACCTATGGAGGTACGTACAGATGTATTAGATACGCATATTATTGCGATCGGAAATCGACTTGGCATTCAATTTCTAGACACGTGCGCCCAAATATGTATGAACTACGCCCTTTTCGAAGCTTTTGTACGTTCTGTTGGAAAACACAATGGTGTTATTGTTGAACGTGATTTACTGTTGATTTTTTTCCTCTCGACGAAACACGTGAGTTTGTGTCTTATGACCTACTGTAGTGTTATTAGATAAATAGACAAACAAAGTGTGTAATTAAAAAATAAAGCCTTCTAGTGTTACCTGTACGTTTTAGAAATATTTGAGTCGTAAAGTAATGTACATATGTCCTATAAACTTTTTTTAGTAAATTTAAATACTACATTTTACCGTCAAACAAGACATAATATAACAATATTAATATCATGATTCATTTTTTGACACGATTTCGAAATCCATGACCAGTGATTACATTTGTTTGGGTTTCACCGATTTCTTATAGGTATATAGGCCTACATTTATTATTCAAAAGAATGTAATAAAAATGAAGTACAACTGTTTTGTTGAATATAATACCTATAATATGCCTACGTGCTAAAAAATTTAATTCTATAAACTTATATTGATTTGGATTTATTTTAATGTGATTATAGACTTATACTCTGAAAATTATTGTAATAATATACATTAAAAACGAAATAATATGATATAAATGCCTATTAAAGAATTAAAAAATTGTATGATGAAATGTAGATAAACAAATTATTAACTTACAAAATTCTTTGTGGATATAGGTTTCTAAAATTCTTTAAACACGCGAGAAAATAGAGAAAATAGTGGAATTGTACAATTATAGTATAAACGGCAGCATTTTATAGCCTGAAGAAGATTTCAATTTTGAGAAATCGTATACAAACACATACAAACGTGCATCCAAAAATAATATTTAATATTAGTGACTTTGGTATCAGCTCTTTTAAGCACTTAAATTATTTCACACAAGACTCAATTTTTTCCATAAAAATTGTTTTATCTCAAACGTCTAACGAGTAAGTATAATATACCTATGAGTTATTATTTATTACTACCAGCTCTATACCTTGGTACCTACATAGCGACGTGCTGCATGGTTAATCATTTAAGATTCCTTTATGAAACACAAAATAGGTAAATTAATTTGCCCGCGCATGTGCCAACTGTGAAATCAGAGCCGTTCACGAAATATGCGCGTACTTCTCATAATATTATTTTACGATTATCGTGATAACACTATACTATTGTACCAGTACCAGGTAGGTGTCTATAATAGCATAGTATAATATTATATGTTGCAGTACTTCATCACGAATAAACGACCAATGGAATGTATCATGATATAAGATAATATTATACATATTATGTATAATGTACCTATACATAATATAATATATGAGTGTCGTTCGTGTAATACACATGACATACTCGATAGGTACCACCTACCTGTTGTACACCTACATCACCTATACATTTTATACTATAAACAAATTTTGTAAATACTGCAGGGTTGTATATAGCATATAGTTGTATATATATATATTTTTTAATTCAAATCAAACAATCGATAATCGTTCGCACCTGAAATACAATTTCGAGCTGTTAAAAGCTGCACACGACGTTTATTTAACTGACTATCTGAGCAACCGAGGCGTTAGGAATGTATTAAAATTGTTAGAAATATCGATTAAGTAATATTAATGAATATAATAGTGATATTAATGAGTATCTCCCATTCATGACTTACTAAGACCATAACTAGCCTATAGGCGCAAATTGACTAAATTTTTTGGGGGGACTCAAGCTCCATAGACCATATTGCTTGGTACCACAGAATATACAAATTAGTACTAATTACTAGATTTTGAACTGAGGGGACTTGACTGACATTAGCCCCCTCCCCCCTATTTGCGCCAATGACTAGGATTGTGAATTTAATTAAAACCTTAAAAAAGGCATTAAAACACTAAAAGCTCAGCTTTTAATAAAAAAGAAAAATTCACTTAAAATTGATCCATAATTAAAAATCTAAATCTTAAACGAGCCAAAATTAAATTTTTTATTACATAATTCAAACTTTCTGTTAAGAAAACTATGAATTACAATAAGTTAAAAATCAATGCACTACTATAAATTCACAGTTGACACCCCTACATGGCTACATATTATAATCACCCATGCAAATTAAAACATAACTCAAAATATGTGTAAATAAATGTTTATTGGCGTAACTTGATGACGTAAAGTAAAATAAAACATGAAATAATGACCAAAAAGACAAGACATTACCAAAATATTAAAAACATGTTAAAAAATTCTAAATAAAAGTTTCTAAATTGAATTTGTTGCTATAGATAATCCAAACTTTCTGCAGTTAGGAAAGCTTAGTTTTACAATGAAGCTAAAAATAATGCACTTTGCAACAAATTTATAGTCAATTTTATTCATGAAGTGTATGGTGTACATATTTAAATACAAACATTTCAAATTTACTTTTTGAATAACTATAATCATACCGCAATTGTAACCAAACTATTAAACAGTAAACATAATATTATACCAATAGTAAAAATAAAGAAGAAATATCGCTGGTATTGTAACTGCTTACAAAAATGTCGACGAGTCCCAACAACTATACCGAATATTAATGATATATTATGTTATATATAGGTACATATCATTTTGTACACATTGCGAAATGCGTACAATGTACCTAAAGCGTATAAATTAGATAAGTAGGCATTCAACATTGTAATTTGTAACCACGTTCAGTATATACATACAGTTTTGTCCACATAATAATGTTGTAAACATTTTATAAAAAAAGTACCTGTTAAATTTTTCTACTATAATTTACACACCTAGGTATATTTTATGTATTTTATAATTTTTTTTTTAATTTTGATGTACTTACTTTTGTAATTGGAAATTCGAACGAGTAGTTTCTCTGCAGCTTATAAAATTTTTGTACTAATAATAATACTTTAAAAATCGTTTTACAAGAATATAAAATATTGGATCTAGAATTTGAACCTACTACTTTTAATATATTTCACAAAATCTCTCATTATAATTATTAGCTTACGAATCTTGCTCGGACGCTCGGTGAATCACATTGCATATTATTTGACAGTATATAAAATCTTTATATATATGTATATTTCTTCTGTATATGTATGTCATTGAACTCCTCCTAAACGGCTGGACCTATTTTGATGAAATTGCTTGTGTGTTTTTGAGGGAGTTCCTGAATAGCTTAGATTAACAACCCGGAGAGATACCCAAACAGGGATTTTTAGATTTACGACGGAACATTTTAGTTTATAAATGGTTGACGGTTGTTATTGGTTATAGGAGAAATACTTAGTAAAAATTAGTATTTTTTTTCTATATAAATGGTTGCCATTAGTTACTCGGGCAGATGAGGTAAAAGAATCCATCAAATCGTTACGTTTATGGATTTGAATATAGACATTATATCATAAAACAAAATGAGAGTTAAGTATAATATATTAATTGTAGCTATTATATAGGTACTCAAAAATTACTTAACCGGTTTTGTGAAAATTTCAAATCGTTCTTTAAAATATCAGGAAAGTTTAAAGAGTAGTTTGAACCACCTTCAATTTATATCAAGTGAAATATCTAATTTGGCTGTGAACTAAGGTACATACCAAAACCAAGATACACGTATATAATCTAAATTTTGTATTTTTTCATTTGTTCATGACGAAATCGGGTTATACAACTAAAATTAGATGTTGGTTCATCCGAAGTTAATAGCCTCAAAAAACGACTGGACCGTTTTCAGTAAAAGTTATATCAAATATCAATAGATTATTTGAAACTTGGAGGGTGTTTATAGCTTGATTTTTCAACTCCTATAGGCTAAAGGTTTGCTCACACATTTTTCCGCTTACAAAAAAAGAAAATTGTATTTGTTTATCTAAATGGTTGCAATTGATTACATCTTATATAAATATTATAATTAGAAGAAATATGGTATAATCGTTTTGTACAAATATATTTATTAAAAAAAAAGTGGGAAAGTGGATGTCGGTCTGCTGTACAGTAGGTTACAAGTGGGTCAATGTATGATGGATTGTATTTAACTTGAATTCGATGATATAATATCATTGTATAAGAAAAACGATTCTGAGCGGAGACGGTTTGTGAGTCTGGATATTTTTTATATTGTTATTATTTATTATAGCCTGTAAGTTGAATTAATATTAAAATATTATTTTAGATTCTGAGCGGAACGAGGAAGCTAGTGGTTTTACAATGGTGTTTATTATTTTTTTTTATCTTGTATACAAAATTTATACCAGAAGGAGTGCTTCAATTTCAACATATAGTATCTTATCTTTTAGCAAATTGGATCAAGATGGTACTTTAGGGAAATCATTTTTCAATTTTCTCAATAGTTATTTAATGCTACGGGAAAAACCACTGACAAATTACGAAAAAGCGATAAAAATTGGATTTTAATTTCTAACGCTTTGTTTATCACCATAGAAACGACTAAACAATTATAATATTCTAATATTAATTCAACTTACAGGATATAATAACAATAAAAATATCCTGACTGACATACCGTCTCCGCTAAGAATCGTTTTTCTTATACAATGATATTATATCATTGAATTTAAGTTTAATGCAATCCATAATACATTGACCCACTTGTAACCTACTGTACAGCAGAACGACATCCACTTACCCGCTTTTTTTTCTATTCGTTTCTATAGTGATAAACAAAGCGTTAGAAATTCAAATCCCATTTTTAGCGGTTTTTCATAATTTGGCGGTGGTTTTTCCCGTGGTATTAAATAACTATTGAGAAAATCGAAAAATGACTACCCTAAAGTAACATCTTGATCCAATTTTCTAAAAAATAAGGTACTATTAGTTGAAATCGAAGCACTCCTTCTGGTAAAAATTTTGTGTACAGAATAAAAAAAATAAATAAATAAACACCATTGTAAAACCACTACAGCTTCCTCGCTCCGCTCAGAATCTAAAATACAAATCTTTGGCCTGGACAACGTAAATGATAATCTCCGGCGTGTAAATAGGTCTACATTCTTTTTTTGTCCCGGGGATATTTTGTTTTCGTGTCTCTTCCTGTTTATAATCTGACGTACGCAGACCTGCTGCAGGCTGTTGCTGCCGAAAAAATACTTTTATAATGAATGCTTTATTTATCGTTACCATTCTAATGCCACCGGTAACTATATAATTCGTATACTTGTGTGACGTAAAACCGCCATCAGACATAAAGTCTATGGTTATAAATTATATTAACTATTGCTATGTATACCTGCAGTTGGCTACAGAAAAGGCAGACATCGCGCGTGTCTCGGGAGAATTAAAAGGAAAACGCATGTTCTAAGGAAATCCCGATAATCTGCTTGACCTATAGTAGGACATACATAATTTCCTATGCGACGAATAAGTGGCGAGGCGTCGCATAAAAATATCGTGCAAGGCCGAGGCGTTCGACGTAGGTATGCCTAATATATGGAAAAATATTTCGTATCAAATATCACTAAACATTTGAATCGGTGTTCGAATTCGACCGGTGTGGTGCGACAGTCCACTGATTGTCCAGTGTTGTCGGAGTGATTCCGCAATACACGTGTGTTTTATTTTTCTCTTCGTGCTCTATTATATACCTATCGTATATTTGTATTATATTGTTATACTTGACTTATAAGTCATTTATTACAAATGGTTATTATTGTACGTACGTCCCGTTATTCACGTATACACACACACTCGTAAGTCGTCTCGCGGACTTGATATTTTCATCCAGCTATTGATTTGGTCGTTTTACCGAAATCGTCCAGATCGGCGTGCCGTGTAGTCGGACGGCGGAATGTAATCAAAAGTTTATACCTACCGTGGACCAGGAAATCTGAATCGGCAGCTGGAAGACTCGCAACCAGGTGAGATAAATAGCCTAGTTCACGTCCGAACGTACCGTAGTGCCTGCCTGCGCAGAGGGCGGTGTCCGATAGACCGGTTATATTATATTATTATTTATTATATATATTCTATTGGTATAGGATATTATGACCGGTTCTATTTCCAGTACTAAATCGTATCTATAAAATGCGGTTATCCTTTGTAGAATGCACTTTGTTGACCATGCACGCCCGTTCCGAGGCCGATACACCGTAAAACCATTGTGTATATATTATTATTATTATTATGTTTGTGTGATAATAATAATATTATTATTATTTAAGTCGTCGCATAATAATATAATATATGTATTTCTTCGCGTTATGATATGACAATAATAGTATTATGCAAATCGTCATTCCCGTAAAACACGGAATTCGAAACGAGGTATCGGATTAACATATATTATACCAGCTATTACTATTATTACAGTACTATACGTTTGAATTTCAGGTTTTTCGTACAGATCACACCTACAAAACGTGATCGAATAATATTATATTATGCTCGGTTATTCATTATTATATAGGTGTATGGTAGATATTTTTGAATTTTCCGGCGGAATAATAATATGGGCAAATTGAGGATACCTATATCATCGATATTACATATACCATATACCTAGGTCGGGCTAGGTGATATACCCCCGCGGCTTAGAATCCGAAATCACAACAGTAGTAATTTAATATAGAAGGTGTTTGCTAGTTGCTATAATAGACACCTACAGTATAAATTTACGATCAAAAAACACGTTCAATAACAATATATAAACATCGCCGGCTGCCCGGCTATAGGTTATAAGCACGATTATTATTTATAATAATATTTATAAGTATATAGGTAGGTTTTAATGTATTATAAATTATTATTATTTCTATAAAACAGATTATTTATATTATTATATACTTATTATATCCTTAAAAAATAATTTTAAAAAAAAATAAAAATCAAATCCGTCGATATAATATACCCGTGTTTATACATTATATAGAAAATGTATATTAGCCTAATTCATATATGATGGCGATCGACCGCAATGCACCTGATAATGTGTGTTTAAGTACTAGGTAAACTGCTACTGTGTCACTGTGATAATTACTGATAATTATAAATTTTAGTCAATTTACCTAGTCTTGTAATGTAGTTAGTGCCACTGCAGAAGAATTTGTCTGTAGTTAAATATAGGTATAGTATACATTTTAGGTATCATAGTCAACGTTTAAGATTCGTTGAAATAATTTTACGATACCATAAATCATCTGAACTGGTTAGCCTTGCTTGTATTTATTGTATTTATTATTTAGTTATAGTGCGTAGACCCGAAGAAAGTAAAAAAAAAAAGCACGCCGGATAAAAAAGGCCATATAACATTATTGTGCACCTGTGACATTACATGCACTTTTGTAAGAGACATTATGATAACAATCGGTACCTAGCTCGAAGTTACATAATGATACGTAACTTTTTTTATTATCATTATTATTTTAAGGTATCAACCGCGTGGTTATCGGCCAACTTTACACAATTTTAATTATTTATAATACCTATGTGTAACTATAAAAACGGCTTGAATGTTTTTTTTAAAATCATTCCACAATTACACATCTGATGTTTTTCATAAAATAATGATATCGATGAATACGGATACCGTTGCAAAATAATCGTGTGGACGTTATAAATGTTTGTTAATATTCAGTGTAATATATTATAATAGGTACTTACTACTTAGGAATCGTGCTAAATTCAAGTAACTGTATAAGTCAAATTATTGTAACTTGCATTGATTCGTTTTAAACGTATAATAATAATATAAAAGTTAAAATTTGGATGCAAAAACGAAGTACTCATTATAATTTAGTAGTCTCCACTTCTTGAACTCACAGTTAACTCACGGTTAATTATTAACTCATTCGCCTATTGGGCTAAAACAAGCTGGTCCCCATTTTCACTTGTAAAAAAAAAATCGTTACGCCGGTTAACGGGGTCAATTAAAGTAAGTGCATGGGTAATTGGATAAATGGCTAAAATGAGGTATATTTTGAACATTTTTATTGATTTGACTCTAATTGTAAAATACATATTATGCATAATTTAGTGAAAATAATGAATACCTATATGTAATGAATTTAGAAGCACATACGACATACATAGCCTAATTTATCTATTTTACTTATAAATCACTTTATTATAACAAATATATATATATTAGGTATAATAGATACATATGTCATATTATGTTGTATTGGGTTTTTTGGCTCAGTCACTCATTCAATATATGCTCTGTCCCAAAATGAGTCTAATAAGCGACATCAATGGCCATTAACCGGTTGGGGGTGGGGGGATAGATCCCCTTGACATTTTTTTCAATGTTTATGATCACCATAAATTATATTTTTTATGATAAAATAGGTAGTACATTTTAAAAATTAACAACATCTCCCTCCCTTCACCATATAACAAAATCATTTGACTACTACTGAGCAACTATTATACTTCGTATATTGTACACTTTATTACGCGTATATCGATAATCATAATATTACGATAGAAGCATCGGTAACTACACAATTTTCTACGGCATCGTCAAATTTTTTTCCGATTGAGGTAGGTATTATCCAGATACATAAACGGGCCTCCATATAAATTTATTTGAACACTATTAAGTATACAATCATCAACTGAAGGGCTCACTGCAACAACAAGGCAAGTCCACTTTTTTCGAAAATCAGTTTTTGATTGCTTGGAATGCGCCGTATCATCACGGTCAATGCTGTACAAAAACAAGTCAAGTCCAATCGTTATTAACGGTGATAACGAGCAAATGGACTTGCCTCGTTTAATATTTTATGGTCAAAAACAAGACAAGTCCGGACTTGCCTTGTTTTTGTAGCTAATATTATATTGGTCATACTGTAATATTGTTATCATATATTTTGAATTATTTTTGGCTTCATAACAATATTAATTATTATTTATATTTTCTCATATTACTACTATCATAGTCTGGGTACTAGTCTATAATGTATAATATAAAATTAACCGTTAATATTTTTTATTTTAAATACCCATTGTTATTATTTTTTTCTTTTATATTTAAAATAAATGTATTTTAAAATATATATATAATTATCAAATGTATGATTTAAATTAGTTATATTTTATATTTTACTGTGAGGAATGTAAATCAGTTATAAAGGATAAATGAATCTAAGTGAATTATTTTTAAAAAAGTGATGTTTAATAAGTTGTTTCTAAATAAATTAAAACAAGTGAAGCTATAACCGTTTTTTTATGTTTCACTGCTAAACTGTTTTCCATTATAGGTTGAAAAACTTGATTATGTAGAATCACTATTCTTTCCTATAATCTATTATTAATTTTGGAAACATTTAAAATCTATTATTTTATGTTATGGTAAATAAAACAGATTAATATTTAAAAAAAATATACCTATTTTATGATCAAAAAAGTCATGCAAGTCCATGTCAAAATAATGAACATCAACATTATTATACTCTATGTTGTTAAAATCAGTACAAAGCATTATTCAATATTTAAATATTATTACTATTGACAATAACTTATATTTATTATTGCTTTTAAGACTTTATTATTTTTTTTTACTTTATAATAACTAAAAAATTGAAAATACATTTATATTTTATGAGCAAAGACCCAGGCAAGTCCATACCTTTCAAACTTCAAAAATATATATGCACTAGAAAAGAAATATATTAAGACATGATAGTATGAAAACAAAGTATGTGTACTACTCGATATCATTTTTTTTATCAAAATACATTTTGTTTTCATTTTCTATTGGCTAAAACAATATATTTACTTCTCCTGAACATATTTCAAAAGTGGACTTGCCTTGTTGCTGTGAGCCCTTGAACTATTATATTTTAATCTAAATGCACCCTATTATGTATGAAAATAAATATTTAATTAAATACATACCATAATTTTCAAGTACTGAATAAATATAAAATTCATCGCTTCGCTCAGAATCTAAAAGTTATTTGGTTCTCCAATATTATTAGGTACTTATGCATAGTTATGTTATTATTTAGTACTATTTTATATAACTGATGCCATTTATGTCTGTTAAACAAGTGTTTTCAAGAACCTTTTAAACATTACTCGGCACTAATCACTATATAATAGGTAACTAGATTAATACCATAACTGGCTTTACAATATTGTACTCACAAAATTTGATCTTCTTATCGACTCATAAGTCTGGTCATTGATTTAGGGCCCTGCATTAGTTATAATATACCTATTAGATATTAGCTATTAGTGTATATGAATTATTAAAAATGGTAGTATAGGACATATTAGAATAATCTAATATTAGATAGTAACCGGGTGATAGATCACTTGAGGTTTTTGTATTATGTAAAGCAATATTGCAAAATCATTTTTAACACATAATTATTATTATTTTTCAGTGTAATTTTTATTACCTATTATCTATTTTAATTTTCTAAATATTTACTATTTTAGTGTTTTCATATTTGAATTGGGACAACCCGTATATATGTATATTATGAATAAATAAATAAATATATTGCTGTAATTCAAACATTTGATACCTTATAAAAATATATTTTAACTTTGATATTTAAAATTCATTCTTTTTGATAAGTATGATTCAGTATAAAGGTTAGAATAAAATATACAATAAAAGTATATTATATAGGTATATAAGGTATTATACTATGGACGAATAAACAGATTCTCGCACTTAAATCATAAAATCTAATAGCGTTTTATACGTAGTAGAAAAGTTCTAATTTATATAAACAAAATAAATAACAATTTAAGTTAGTTGTTGAAACTTGAAGTTTCAATTATTAACCTGTAATGACGGTAATGATATTTTTAATAATTGTATTAATCATACATGTTTATGTTTCAATACATAAATAATAATTTATAAACATATTTTATTGATTTTTTTTTATACTTAATTGACGATAAATAATAATTAACATTATTCTAGATGGCGAGGAAGCGTCTACAAGCTTGTGTGGAGGGAATTAGCAGCCTATTTAGTGGTTTATTTTGCCATAAATTTAGCATACAGGTTTGCATTCACGGAAGCCCAGCAAAAGTATGTTACAACATTAAAAATAACGTTAAAATAAATATAATATATTAAACGGTCTCTTGAGGTGGACATTTGGATTGTTGGTGACTTCTGTTTGATACTCGTATATAGTTAAAATCCGATATAAATATTATACAAGATGAAAGCAATTCAAATTAGAAAATTAAGTGATCAAGTATTATAGGTATACTTATACACCAGATATTGATGGTATACCTATTTTAATTAATTAATATATAGAATGTTTTTATACCTATACGATTACATTATTAATCCATACCTAAGTTTATAATCACCAACATTCCAAATCGATGGCACTATTATGTACAAGTCAATTGTTGTACTTAGAATCCGTTTTAATGTGATAGAACTAGGTAATGACTGATGATTTTTATTGTATTTTTAGGCTGTTCATAAAAATCCGATGTTACTTGGCCGGTCATTCTGCAAGTGTCCCGTTGACGTTTGCTATGAGCTTCTACGTCGGTCTGGTGGTAAAGCGATGGTGGGAACAGTATAGGTTATTACCTTGGCCCGATACGTTGGCTCTTTTTGCAAGTGCGGCGATACCCGGGACGACGGTAAGTGCCTATTTAATATAATATAATAAATAACATAATAATTAATGATATTATATAATAACACAATATATATTATATTTTAACGGACCGTATATAACCGTCCTCGAGTATATATCTGCACGTCATAATCATAGGCGTAAAATTGTTTGAAAATCTAGGGAGCTAGAAATATCAATTAACACGTATACACATAGTTCATTATAGGTTAAGTTAGAAAATACTTGGGGGAAGCTTCAGGAATTTATATGGGGATAATCCCTAAACGCCCCAATTTACGCCTTATATGGTCATAATAATATTATAGTCTAGGATGATCCTATAGTAGGATCTATAAGATTTATAATAGGGTTTTCTAAATGTTTGAATGTATTTGTGCAATACGTATGTAGACGTTAATAATAGTGAAGTAGAAATGCGTATTTTGAAATGCATACATTAATTATTTGTCTTTAAAAATGGTTCAAAAAGTCGTAGAATTTTATAGTACAATATTTACTGACTATACATTTGTATACAGTGTAAATTGTTAACCTTTGGTACGATCGTCTCCTGCACGATGGTAAATATTTTAGCCAGTTTTTTTTTATTGATATATTTTAACTAGGTACGTTTAGTTACCTACCCAGTTTATTAAATACTGTTCAAACATATTCAAACAATTGCGTGTGTTTTTAAAGCATGTTCGATGATTTTTTTAAGGCATGCACGCAAGCATGTTTTAAGGTTTTGTTTTATAGGGAATCGAATCTCTATAAAAAAAATAACATTATATTCTTTATTTCAGGACGAGAGAGGGCGGCTTATGAGGAGGAACATCGTGAGGTACGCTGTACTGGCCTATGTCATCACTCTAAAGCAAGTGAGCATAAGGGTGAAAAAACGATTTCCCACATTACAACACATCGTCGACGCCGGTGAGTACTCAATCTCGATGTTTGTATTTATAAAAGTGCAAGACGTGTCTGAATATATTGTAATTATACCTAAGTAGGTAGTAGGTACATAAACAGCCAGCGATAGCCTAGATTATAATAAACTATATTATTATGACTACGTTATCAAATGTTTTAAATGACCGTAACATTGTTTATTATCGACTCGATTAATAATAATATTATATCTTTACACACGTGGTGCCCGAGACTCGACCGGTTTTTTTTCGCACATAGTACTAACCCAGAACCTGTTGCATATCAATTTATTCAAAGAATGTGCGACTGTTACGGGTCTCGAAGCGGTTTGAGAATAAATTGGATCATTCCGTAGATTTACATCGATCAGATTTACATTCGAACATCGCCTTTTAATAATATCGCGACAGCTGTAGACACAACTTTATTATTTTAATATACGCCTATGCAAGAGACATATTGTTATATTATATAGGTACCGTCATTATTCATTTTTCGTAATAAACTCTAGCGAACTTTTTAATCGTACAAAGTACAATATAATATTATTAGCTTTACGCGAGTATAGTACGACCCTGCAGATATTATAATATTATAGTTTTGCGCCTTTTACACACGTTCGGTGCCTGTGGTAGATTTCGAATCCTGCAAAGCGTCAATCCCCCGTGTCAAAATGGAAATAATGATATACATATTGGTAGGTAGGTAATTGGTGATTCGTTTAACCTGCAGATTGACGGTTATGCTCATTTTCCAATTGAATTTTTGTATATTTTAAGAAAATAAATGTTAATACAATATTATTATAAACGTATATTATCGTTTGATGTAATAGAAAAGACAGATATTTCGGTCCACGCATTTCGTGGGGTATGCCTATAGGAATACGTATAATAATATAATATTCATCTTAATACGATATTATAAAATTTTTTTTCTTTTAAAATTTCAAAAAACGACGAAGTATAATTTTTGCATTAAAATGGATTACCCTGTAGAACGCGTGCAGGATAATAATATTTGAACAATGCCCAGTAGCGGTAGGTAGGTAGGTATGGTGTTTTTACGCGCAAGGCTATACCTATACTGTTTAATATACCATAGTATATACGGTAGGTACACTCTAAATAGGTATACTACACAACACTGGGATGTGATCGTTACGATTGGATTAGTTTTGACAATAACAATCGTCAACTGACATAATTTTACCATCGTGTTATTCTTAATTCGATCACATATATTGTGTATCACACACGCGTTATTACAAAATATACAAAACACACCGCTGAAAACAATATATTATTTACGATTACTCGATTGTCGTCACGATATGGTCATATTATAACTTTATGAGTTGGACGTCGTTCGTCATTATCCATTACCAATAAATAATAATAATATAATCATTATAACTCTGCAGCGTCTCTCCGCAAACGCACCTTCATGTGTCAACTCTGCAGTCCTATGTGTATCGAAAACCACGTCAAAGCTCGAGGCAAAGTTCTCATTAATATAATTTATCGGTCGTAGATCTTCAAATGGATCAGTCTCGGGACTACGATACCTACCCATATTAAACCCACCCATCACTGTGGCGGCAGCTGTAAAACGTCCTATATGATTGGTGTGCACGAGTACATTGTTTCGTTCTCGTGACCTTTGAAGCGGGGTGTGACGTATGTGCAATGTGCATATTATTGTTGTGCGCAGAATCGTTTCTAATACACGGTGTATTATAAATTATAATAGATATCTATAATTATGATGTGTGTTGTTAATAGAAACAAAGTTTCAAGGATTTTCACTTCCGAGTCTGTTATCTCTTGTGGATGAATGCGAATTTTGAATCAGTGCCAAAGTTATTGTTTTACGAGTAGCCTATACCCAGTTTAACACGGATTTGATGATTTTACAAATATTATACTTTATTCGTTTATTTTTTATGACTAGGAACCTATAACTACCTTTATAATTTTCAATAAACTGTTTTATTCTTCTTCTTCAAAACGTGCAGTTACTATATTGTTATGTTTTTATTAAAGTGATGGTTCGTATCCATTTTATCACGTATTCAAGGTTTTATCTTATTTATTTACATAATTATGTTACAATCAACAATATACTTGTGGGTTGCGTGTGAATAAAATTAAAAATATATTCACTATATTTCTTATTCTACTATATATTATTTTGACTTCTGCCGATCGACCGTTCGTTGAAAACGGCCATGTGGGTCGCGGGTTCTGGGGTTAGTGGTGGGAGGTGGGTCTATGTTGTTGAACGTGTAACGAACTTGGACATGACACAGGAATCATGTTGGAGAGCGAAAAAAAAATCGTGGAAATGATGGACGAGAGAAGCCCCATGTCCAAGTATTGGATGCCGTTGGTGTGGGCGACCAACATCATAAACCGAGCTCGCAGAGAATCGCTCATATCCAGCGACCAGGTGGTCCAGACGCTTCTCGTTGAGCTGTCGGACATCAGGCGTCGACTGGGTTCTATAATCAGCTATGATACCGTTTGCGTGCCACTCGTCTACACACAGGTCAGCATTTTGCCAATACCCTACCGACTATTTATATAAATCTATTCTGTTTAGCATATCATCGTTCTTGTTTCATTAATTGTGTTTTCATTTCATTTTAAAACGTACATCTTGTTCTTCCCTGGTCACCTGCTGATTTTATGTTCCCATTTCTCACGAATAATAAATCGCGTCTCTTCAAAACGCATAATAATACACTCGTTTGATATACATTTTTTTGTTATTGTTAAACACTTGTTGCGTTCACGAGTTTATCATAAAACGTCCGTTTAAAATAATATGAAAAATATTAATATTAATAATTTCAGCAGATCTCACGGGAAGACTTGTCATAATATTCATTAATAATTATTTAACTTATTAATAACCGTAGTTATTTCATTTGTTTAATCGTAATAGTAAAAGTGTTGATTTCTTGGTGTGACATTATTTATATTCTTTTTGTGATTTATTTTTTATTAATGCTGCTTAAGCTTTGCATGTGCATGTAAACACTAACAAAAAAAAATGCACGTACAATATCATTTAGAAATTGGATCCTTAAATATTAAGTGCATGATACATATCGGCTTATGTTATTATTATTATTTTATAATATTTACTATTTACTATTTACCTACGTCGTATTATAAGAATCACCCGGTGATCCTAGACTCGTCAACTACATACAGAAATGTACATCCGAGGATCTAAGACATAACCTCAGTTGGGTCGAACTCGATCAACGTGATTGTGGAATATTATTTATTATTATTGTTCTTCAACCGGAATCTAGTCCAAGTCAAAATTGTAATTGTAATTTAATATACTCTATGTCACTATTACCTACCAAATTATAGTTGGTTAGGCTTTATGGAACACATACATACTATGTATTTATAAATATTATATACCAGCTACCTCAGCCGAGGCTCAGCGTTTGAATTTTCAACCGCAGTGTTACACAAAATACGCTTTAGCCATATAGTATCGATACCCATGTGCGTGTGTGTGTATGTAATATACCTACATATAATTATAGTACCTATGTGTGTTATCGTAATTATGTTTTTGTACGTCATAATGATTTATAACAATACAAATACCGCGGTATATAATGTATCTACGTATTAAATTATTATATATATATATATTATGTACACCACAGTCGGATATATGGCGGTGTGTATGTATGTATGTATATGTTTATACAATGTAAGGATAACCCCGCGTGTAACATCAGAAAGGTGAACGTTTTGCATGGCAGATAAATTTCACCTGTCACAAGATGTGTCAGGCATGCAAACGCGAAATACTACTACTACAACAACAACGACAGTAATATAATGTAATATATTATTATTATTTTATATTTCTTCGAGAATAATTAATAATAACGCCAAAAAATCACACCGGTCGCGTCCGAGTCGGATTTGGGTATTGTCAGAGTGTGCAGCTGCAGCAGCCGCCGTGTTCGTTAAACTCGCGCGTCTCACTGTTCGTCTGCAGCAGCAGCACCAGCAGCACCACCAACAGCAGCAGAAGATCAATCATGATATTATTCGTCATTATATTACCTATTATATGATATTATTATTATGCCTATCGTCGTATAATATAATTATTGGCGCGAGGTGCTTGTCGATTGTTCCCCGCAATATATATACAAATATGTAGTTAATTATAACCCGATTACGTTGCGACGCGTGCAAGTATATAATATAATATTATGTACAATATTATATAGGTAAGCGCACGTTGTACGTACCTATATTAGCTGGTTGTTATAAGTGCTCACTGCATACGTAATCTAATTGCCGGGAGAAAGTGTAGTAGGTACCAACTACCATGACTATTGAAAGAGAGAGAGAGAGAGAGGGAGAGAAGGACGTTATTTTAACGTAGAAATATTTAACCGTTGCTATTTTTATACTTCATAATTTTTTTATTCTACTTATATAGTTTCTCCGAGCGAAATTATTAATTATTTTATTATTGCATACCAGTGCAGTGCAAGTTTCATTCCGTTAATAACTTTAAGTATTGCTACTGATTTCGAATTATTATTGTAAACACATTAATATAGAACCATAACAGAGTTCTGTTGTTTTGCATATTTTCCGATAGACTAAATATATTATTATAATATTATAATATTATACAAACATCTCCTCTTGAAATTACCTTACGTAAAACACACAGCATTTAATATTATAATATAAGGTGACTTGACTGCGAGTCTTTCTTCAAGTCATTCACAGCTTGTATTATAATTCTTTCATCAAATTTACTTATTGTATGTAATGTATAGATTGCAAATTATCGATAAACACCACTCTAATTAAAAATATAAATATATATTATATTATAATATGTTGTACAGTACTTCGTACAAAAGTAGGTATCTACTATAGGCTCTATTCAAATGTATGTGCAATACCCATATAAAATACGTACTATACCTATGTATGTCTGCAGCGCGTGTGTCTGTGGGCGTGCAGTGCATTACGCATTTTGTAATTGCAGTAAATTATTATTCTTTTCGGATCTTCCCGTTTCATAAATTCGACTTTCGTAAAACGTTTTTTGTTATATAAGATATAAAAGGTTCCTGTTGTAGTAGTGTAGTACATCTATAAAATATAATGACGTGATTGGTTTCCGAAAATTCCGAATACTATGTTCACTAGATATATGATTTGTGACTACTGCTATCTTTAGATGTGCATTGTCTTTCAGCCTCCCTTCCCCCACTTAATCGATATAGACATATTGCTGTTTGGCCAACAATATATTATTATATTATAAACTATATTATATTATACGGATACGAAAATATAACGACGGTTGATATTGTATAATAAAATCAAAACGAAAACAAAACGTTATCCAAGACGAAACGCATTTTTTTGTTGACACATGGCGGCGGGCGTAGGTTTGATGATGGATAGCGAAAAGGAGATACTGGAAGCGGTGGAAGCGAAGACCGCGATGACCAATTACTGGATCCCGTTGACTTGGGCCACCAACATCATAAACCGGGCCAGAAGAGAAAAACTGATATCCAACGATCACATGGTACAGACAATACTGTTGGAGATGTCCGACATGAGGTACAGGCTGGGATCGCTGATCGGTTACGATAACGTCAACATTCCTATTCTCTATTCACAGGTCGGTATACACTACATACAAAACAATGTGCACAATTTATTATACAAATTACAAATAATTATTATGTACTAGATATATATTATATTGTTAGTCGCAAGTATAGGCCCTACATTTTACCTTGGTGCAGGTGTTTTTGCATGCATCTCTTATCTGTACTGCAACTAAATTATCATCGTAGTGTAGTGTGTGTAATTTAAATGTCTTACAATATTTTACATAATTAATTATATTAATTTTATATTATAATATTGTAGTCTGCGTGCATTCATATACCTATAGTAATTATATTATTATAATGTGTATATTAACAGCGTAAACGTATACTCGTATAATATATACTGGCTGTGAGCTATATACCCACAACTCTCGATCGTCGCGATTTCTTAAACTTTTTAAACATTTTTTAGTATTATTCTATAATATCTTTATTGGATGTTCGGCTCTGCGCGTACCACCGACATGTGACCGTCAATTATTATGCCATAAATTCTACGAGAAAACTGTATTATGTATTTATGCACAGGCATTACTGCTGGATCACGATTTGCCAAAAAATAAGTTAAAACCAAGGTAGGTGTATTACAAGTATATGGGTAGTGAGTACTTCCGACCAAAGTCATATCATATAAAATATGATATTATATTGTAATTATTGTACTCCGACCAGAGACGATCGTAACCTTGGCCGTTCTACAGTTATTGTCGATTCTGCCTTCGGCTTGTGCTAATTTTTAAGTTCCTAATACCTTGGCAAACCGACATCGTACCTTTTTTGCGCTCCCAGTAAATCGTAATTACCACTTAGCTAATCATACGATATGACGTCATAATAATCTAGTAAAGATTTTTTAATTAACGCCATGTTAACCCTAAAAAATATAGATGCTTAGATGCTTATTTATTTTTATTCAATATCAAATTCTTTTACTGACTTTTACAATTTAATTCCAAGAAATCGAATAGAAATTTAAATTAAATAATAATAATTAAAAAAAATATCTATGTAATAAGAAATAAGTAAGAAGTATAACTAATAGTATATAATAATAATATTATACTATAACTGAAAATGCAAGCACCTGATCGTATATTGTTTAATTTAAATAAAACCGATAAATTATAGTTACTAAAATTACAGTGTAAATAATTATAATAAAACTGTTCATTTTTAATTTTAAAATGTGTATTATTATTTGTTATAATTTACTGTTTTTCTATTTTTTTTTTTTTTTTTTTGTCTGGGCCCGATAACTGTGGCCATTATCTACTGTAGGGTTTACGGTTGGTATAGGGTTGAAATGGTTTATATCGTTGATACGGTTAGTTGGCAATACGTGTATGTGTGGCAAGGGTTTTGCCACTATGGACCCGGGTGGTCACCCATCCGGGAACTAGTAGCAGTACCCGTTGCTTACTCTCAATCATGTTGCGTGATTGATTTCAGCCCGTGCCAAGCTATACACTTTATTGTTTGTTACAGTTTTGAATGGGTTAATTACGATGCATATAATAATATAAGACTAAAATTATTTATATGTATTAAAAGCTAAGACTTTATTGGTTTTCTTAAATTTAAATTTTTCATCATGATTCATGACAATTCAAAATATTAATTTAGATTAATGTAAAAGTGTTTAAAATGTCATTGTAATAATATTTAGTCAAAGATTTCTGAACTTATAATGGTACCTAATTATTACAAATGTTGATCATTTGTTGACCTCAAAATTTGCATTTTATTATATTGTCATTGACACATATTTTTAAACTGATAATAATACAGATATATTTAATATTTTGTGTAGGTGTTTCTGGAATAACCAATGTACTTATTAAATAATATACAGTAACCTATAGATTAAAGAATCAATAACACGCAATTTATGATACTGTTCACTGTTCAGTGTTCAATTTTGATCAAAAATGTATTCTAGTCATGACTAGGTATCTTGTATGGGTACGTTATAATAATACTATAAATATTTATGGTAATCGAAACAAATCAAGCCGTCCTATATAGGTAGACCCTCAAAGTTAAAGTTTAATAATATAACAATATTTAATTCATTGAATTTCTTATGTAAGTATGTAATAATTTTAGGACGAGTTTTTCCACTTACCAATAACGTACCTATAATAAAATAATGCATAATAATATAATCTTGTATAATCACCGATATCATTATATAAATATAATTACATACAGTCATACAGTCATATGTAGGTTTGCAGAGATTCAGTATATTAGGTATATCTTGTTATAATGGTACCTACACAATATTAAAGTATACATCAATATTCCAAATTTATTTAAATAATCTAATAATTTGATACAATATTATTTATTTATTTATTATAATTTTGGTGTAAACAATATAATAAATGTTATACGATACGTGTCGATTGTTGTTAAGGGGGTTGTTGTAATCGCAAATTACATCCGTAAAGTTCCTGTTTTATTGTATATATATTATAACTTATAACGTATAGTATATAATGTTTTTTTATTATATTATTCTAATTGTTGTTTACGATTATCTTCGGTCTCGCCGATTTAAAAGCATCGGACCATGCAAGGCTGTAACTCGATGCCCGAATGCACTGTACGTAAAAAAAATGTACAACGAATGTTACTAGCTCTGTACCTAGGTATATTAATTTGAGCCGTTGAATACCGTTTACGGAAACAATGCTGCGATGCTTCCGAGGGGAAAAAAATTGCAAAAAATCGTATGCGTAAATGTTGCACTCTACAACAAAATAATATAATATTATAGTGACGAGCATAATATAGGTATTCGGTCGAGTGATTATATTATATCGGTATCACTGGTGTAAAAATCACCTTGACGGTATAATTTTTCTGTGCAGCCATTCGCACATTATAGGTAGGTATAGGTATAATACATATACATACCTAATATATTAGCGTAGGTACCCAGGTATAGGTAGGTACTATAATATATATATTATAGTACTTATAGGTATATAGACATACAGTCATAGTCAAATTCGAATCGGATCTGGTGCATTATAGTTTGTACATATTTTATATCCTGACTTCGGTACGAGATTATGTTATTAGTATTAGGTAGTATTATATTATTCGTACCTACGTATAGTGTACAGGGGATCGACTGGAACCGATCGAATCGATCTCGATGGACGCAATACAATAGGTATAATAGATATGATGATAATATATAGATGATGATAATTATATAGTGTTCGGATTCGTATACGCATTTGCATATTATTTTTTTTCGATGTTGGGTTTATATTAGAATGAGCACGTTATTATATATTTTATTTCGTGACGCGCTATGATCTAAAACACGGTATTCTATTTTCATGATTATTTTTGTATACTCACCTTTACTTACTTTGAAATACATTTTTAGTTTTCAGAAAATTTTTTATCGTTAAATGGAGTTACAACAATGCTACTTTATTTTTAGTGTTTCCTAAGTTTATCAAACGACTTAATCTTAGCTACCAGCCTAACAGCTGATGACAAATTGCATATAATATTATTATTTATTAATTATAATACTGGTTTTTTTCTTGCAGAAATAGGAAACGGCTGTAACCTGAATTAAAATTTAAAATATACCCACAAATTTTCATACACAATTTGTTAACAGTCACTTTTATAATTTTTTTAAGATTAGGTGATTTATATACAATAATTGTAATAATGCATATTTCCAGAATATTAGTGAATCATCATTTTCCTATGCATTTTTTAATAGAGAACAGTTAAAAGATAAAAATCGAAAAGGTTTGCTAAGAATCAAAAATTATAAAATATAAATTTAAATAACTGCCACATTATCACGCAGCTAAAACACAATTTACACACACACATACCCAACAAAGTTTTAGACTTTTAGTGCACCAGGAAAAAACAAAGCAAACGCATCAAAATATCAGCCTTATAGAAATAGAAGTATACACGTACCTTTATAGTATTATAACCAATTATCGACGACCATCAAGCGTTAATAATTATAATTATTCTTTGGTCTTCGTGATCAGTGATCGACGAGTGATAAACTATCGTTTGGCAAACAGTAGGTACCCAATACCCATATAGGCATTTGGTATACTTAAACGTTTCTTTAATATTTAATTTTCGAACATTAGCGTTTTTTTACGTTTCTCACGCAGTTGCGGATCGTGGTTGCCCGCGACAAACGATACCGAGCGTGGTTACTGGTTGCTGCGAACCCCGAGGCAACCAGTTTTTAAAGAGTCGCAACCGTTCGCATATTAAACGCGTTTGGCTGTCGGATGAGACGGGCGGCGTGCGTATTGTCTCGTCCAATGAACTCTGCAGGCTCTTCTACGCGCAGTCAAAAATCAGATGGAATTTTACGAAATGTGAGCGATATAAACACGTCATATTGAAATAATAATTTATATCAAATGGACACAAATCTCACCGTCGTTTCACATTCGATGAGATACGCGCGCCTATACATCATTTTAACGCCTCGAGTTATAAATTAAGAATATATTATTATAATACTAATATATTATGTACACATTTCGGACAGATGAAATACGTGTTTGTGGAAATATTAAATCAAAGTAGGAAAACAAATTTCACAAATGTATATACGACGAACGATATTTACTATAATTATATGGGTACTTACCTAAAGTTCATTATTATTATTATTATTATTCTTTAGTTTTACTGAAATATTATTCATATATTTATTGATATCACAATAATGTTCAAAATTTAAATTTTTGTTGGAGTTATATACAATCTGTAGTACCTACCAATATATATATATGAGTATAAGAGCTTGAATACGGCTATACGGGTTACGAACAGAACATTTTACAATCGAAATATTATCTGAATTTAGTATAATAAAAAACGGTGTTAGTAAATTATATCTAGTAAACCAATAATAATCATAGTATAGCCTGAGGTGGCGTGGTGTTTGCCTCAGTCACTAACGTGTTCTGAGTACCAGCACCGTCTGGTGTCACTATTTCCTGGATGGGTTCCGAACCTACTGTACCCCCCCCCCCTACAAATACTAATGACCATAGTTTCCGGGCTTAATTTCAATAAAAAAAAAATTAAAAAATATTCATAGTTTGGTTCATATGATATGTTAATAAATTACATTGTTTTTTTTATAATTTGTTCAAGACGTTATAACAACTTAACATCAAAATATTATAATATTATTATGATAATAATAATAATAATAATTCAAGGATATATACATGTGTGGTGTGTGATATGAACATTTTGAAAAATTCTCATCTATAGCATTCTCAAAAAATATCAACAACTATTAAAAAAAATGACTAGTATTTCATGGTTTTTATTTTTTTAGTCATTTCTTTCGAAATGTACGATACTGCTAACATATGGGAAATTCTATACAATATACAATCATATTATGGGAATACTATCTATATCTGATTTTCAATTGATGAATATAATATAGTGCTTATATTATAGCATATAGGTGAATTAGTATAGAACACTTTTATCATGTTGAAAATGTTGTTTAAATAAAACATTAAATCGTTTTTTGAACTATTATTTTTTTGTTCCATTTTTAAGTCATAATTTAAAATTATAAATGTTAGTGGTACCTAATTGCATTGTTTATTTCCTTGAGTAATAATAATAACAAAAAGAGCAGAAATATAATTATGTGTGCGATTATTATGATGAACATCGTGTATTTTAGTGTAACATTTAAGTTATTTAAAAATTCAATCATATAAAATTATATGTGAAATACCAGAAGGGCACTAAGTGGCTTTAAAATATAACACTTTTACAACAGTAGATAACCATAATTTAAAAATTTATAATTTATACGAAATTCAAATTAATTATTAAGGAAAAAATATTACGAAATCATTTGATTATAATTATTATATTGGCATTTATTTTTATATTAACATACTTGTTAAATTATATATCAAAACTACGTATTAATTTAAGACTTGCAGTAGATTGAGAGAATTTTTCAGCAGTTATTTTAAATGGCTTGGGTGGATAACTATATAATATGTTTCATACTTAATAGAATATATGCATAGGTGGAGATATGGGGGGACTTTACGGGGGCTTAGCCCCCTTGGAATTTTAATGGATTTCCGCATATTATTCTATAATAATATTATATTATGTTCTATTTTACACTGTCTATAGTTTTAATTTTTAACACATTTAAATAATAATGTAAAATTGGTAAATATCAAATTAATATATTTAAAAAACCATTAGTATCATTCACACACAAAAAAAAAAATAGTTATTTATCATCATTTCAAAACAAAAAATGTACCTATATCAACTAAGTTGTTTAAATTAATTAAAAACATGATAATTAGATATATAATAATATATTGGTTTAAAAAAAACTTATTTTACATAAATTTTCCATCGCGTCTATATAAGCAATAATTTGTACTCACTGACCTTGTAGGGACTCATATAAATTATTATATGTTATTAGTTATTATCGTAGTGTTTTCATACAGCGTGCAGTATTATAATAAGCGGTGTTTCGGGGTGATCGGTGAGCCATTGCAGGTTTCTCTAGACAATAGCTTACACACAATTTGTCATAGTTATAATTATTATTTTAGAGAATACACAATTCATTCAAGTAATCGAATCTATATTCAATAAAATGTTGGAATTAAAATTTGCGATTTGTTTTACAGTGTCTACCTATATTATATTATGCATGACTAACGTGTGAAATTATTGAAAATACGAATTACAAAAAGTCGAAACGGCCTTGAAGGCTTGACGATTGATATTGAAATAAGTTTTTGTAAACCACAACTACTTGCATCATCAATATGCATACATATCTTAACAGACCGGACCGTATCGCGTAATATAATTGTTTTTTTTTTCAATATAATATCTCTCGCACGTGTTTACTGTTTTGCACAGTCGTGCTCGTCAGTTGAATTTAAATTAATTTTTTTACAACCGCGGAAAACTACGTAGGAATTTACCGTCAAAATTAGTTATTATATTATGGAAACGATTTCAGGTACCTATACCCGGTATCGTTTTAATCATTCATCAATGAGATACTCGACTATATAATATATATTATTAGGTAGGTACTAAATATATATATCTAAATGATATATTATGTTTCAATAAAAAATGTGCCAGATTACACGAGTATACGGTTAAAGCAATTTAAATACTAACACCATCATCGGATCATGATAATATCATGCATAATAAACTTATACCTACTTGTTTCACTGTTTTATAATATCATAATACATATTGTATTATAGGTACCTACCTACAGCAATATATTCGCGTGCTTACCCACGATACGCTCGTGTGTGCAGTATTTATTTTGTAATTCGTTACCTGCAACAACACACGAATTGCTATAATAATATCATAATATACAGGTGTTCCAAATTTCATGTGACAGCGGATTTCACTATGAAATAGCATTACTATGTTCTGCTGAAATCTACGGTCACATAAAATTTGAAACACTCTGTATATGCACACGGCGTACACGTGTCCGTTATATATTTTTGTAAACAGTCGATTTTGTGTGACAGGTGGTCACGTTGTCGTTGTACGCCTATTTTGGCGCCCAGCTCATCGGTGCTCAGATGGTAGAGCCCCCGCCAGAATGGGGTTTCAAAGATTTTAAAGAGTTCGACCTTTACGTACCAATCCTGACGATTATCGAGGTTTGCAGTCTTTCCTCATATTATATTATTATTTGTTAATATTGTTATTATTTTTTGTACAGACGTCGCCGATTGTATATTATAATATCTATTTTGTAGTTTTTGAACGACGTGTGTCTATATACAAGCTATATATTATTATTATTTCAGTTTTGTTTCTTCGTCGGATGGCTAAAAGTGGCGGAAGTTCTCATCGGACCTTTCGGTGAAGACGACGACGACATCGAGCTTAACTGGTTGATCGACCGTCACATAAAGGTAAATATACCATCATTATTGTAAAAATATTATCATTTGCAAAATCAAAACTACACAAACTGTAGTAGGTAGGTAGGTAACGGTAACTGGAAGTGAATAAGCTCTTAATGAATTCGCGCGCATCATAATATTGTTATCTGCATGATTTAACTGTATCATATTTTATATTATTATAATTTCTTTTCCACTCGATATAACGATATATCATATAGGTAATATAATTATATAAGTTTAAAAATCGTTGGCATCGGATTGTTATTATAATGGATGTTTAATATTTAAAAAAAATACGTAACAATTATACACTAAACAACCTACTAATACCTAGGTATTTATAACTATATTAGGTATATTGCCCTTGCCCATACTTGTATATTATAGTTACGTCATATAATCGATTTGATTATTAATTTCATCTGGATTTCAAGTTGATATTATATAATAAACAGATTTACAAAAAGCATCCGACAGCGTTAACCATACTTTATTAATTCATAAATTGCAACAACTTGTGGTGTCTAATTTCTTAATAGCCTGCTCACCACCGGTCGCCGCGTCAGACATGCACGAATGAGTTGCGTTCTCTCGCTGGGCGCAGTATAGGTGTAAATTATTCTCCTCTATTTTATTATTCCCTGAGAAACCTAACGAAGCTTCAAAAACAATTATAGTCTGAATACGTAATACCCAAGATTTTTCAGATATTAATGCCTTAAATACACTTTATTTTTCACTTGTACGTTTTATTATTGAGCATGCATCTTTTGTTTGGTATCCTCACCAATTAACATTTATTGAACGATTAAATAAAATTAACAATAAATACAGAAGAATATCTTTGTTTTGATGTGGTGGTACTGTGGCTTTTAAATCGTTTGCAGATATAGACAAAGAGAATTTACATCTCGCTTGTCTACAAATTACTTGGTTGACTCTCCTGATTTGTTATCATGACTACCTATTATATCTGTCTCTTTTTTTAATTTAAGGCAACAATCTTTTAATAATAAACTCCACTCAACTCATATTGGGTTTGCAAGTCCCTTTGACCTATGCGCCGTATAAATAATTTGTTTGATGTTGATTTATTTTTTAATTCTATAGGCACCTTTTATACTAAGAAAATTGTATCTCTAAATTGTATTCTCTGTTTTTTAAATTATTATCATATTGCACTTTAGTATTGCTTTACTATGTACTCCCAGCCCTCGAGGAGTTGAAAATTTAAATAAATAAATAAATAAATAATATTATAAAAATGCATACTCATAGAATTTTAAAACGTTTACACACGGGCGCTTTCCACCACTAAGACATAATATAATATATTTGTTGAAACCATAACTAATATTAGTTTATACGTAGCCAACAAAATCCCAACAATGGCAACAGAAACAATTGAATCCTATCGTCTTACAGTGTCATGCATAAACATACTTTAAGAAAAAAAATTAAACGAGTTATTCCAGTTTTCGTTTAAAACAAAATACGCGTACCTTCAAATGCAAATTTTTTATATTATACATTTATTTTCTATAATTTTAAAGCACAACAATAGTTGGACGACTTTCACATTTAGACTTTAACGTTCATTGAGCCCAAAAGCAGATAATATATGAATAAGAGAGGTACCAATGCTTACCTAGACAGTTGACAAATGTTTTCCGAAACTGACGAATGAATGTTATTTGTTTTTTTTATTCTCGTTAGTAAATAATTTAAAACATTAATTACAAACCATCACCGTTCGTAGGTACAATGTACAATATTCGCGGTTTTCGTTTCTTTTTTGAGGTAAGCACATAAGCGTGACAGGACAAGAGGCCGCACTATAACAATATTATAATATTATTTTTCGTTTTAATCGTTCGACCGATGGTATTGTCGTAATACCAAAATGAATAAAGTTATAATTAGGGTCAAGGTCTTAAATAACAATCGTAACCCTTTGATACTCCGATCACACAATTTAAAGATGTTTCAAAATGCCTAATATTCCTAAATATGGTATTGACTTTATGTAATGCAATGTATAGACGCAAGATCAAACAAATTGGTAGTCAATAATGTTATTGCGTAAATTGTTTTTGTTTTTGTTTTTTTTTTTTCATAGAGTCGAGTTTGATCAAATCATAATATTATTTCAATTAGTCGATTAACACAAAACTTGTACACCTATCCACTTTTAATTCACCTTAGATACAAGCTCAAGTATAATTAATTAACCGATTCTCCGATAGCCGATAGGTATAAAATTGTGAATATATTATGTTTATTTTCATCTTCTACAAATCATAATAATGATACATTTTTCGTATGACTCAGAATCTGAAATAACTTATTAAATTATTGACGCTATTTATAAAGCACGTTTTACATAATATACCTTCAACTGTTTTAGAAATGTTTTTTAAATAATCGAAAGTTGTATACAAGCGGGCGTGTTTCAAGCGTTATAATGTTTCTGTATTTTGTTACTGCTTGACATAATCCTGCAGTAAACACATTTCATTTCATTAAAAACAAAAATTAAAATTGTTGTAAATTCCAATACCAATATTTTCATAATAATTTCTAAACTACATAGTTGTAAATAAACAACAACTACCTAGTAGTTATATTATGTAAATTGTTGTTCAAGTTGATTTTAAAATTAACATTCATCAATACACAGGGAGGTACTATAAAATTATTTATAGATATAGGTACTTACATTTATTTTAGGTTCCATATTTTAATGTGGTATAGCGGTGTATTTTGGTTTTAGTGTTTCTCAGTTCACCGGAAATCGGCTTCAATGTAATTATACTACCATAGCTTTATAAACTAATTCAACAGAGGTCAGCCCGTGTTGGATTTGATATATCAAATCGGTATATTTTCGAATGTGGTCAAGCTAAACTAACCTAATAAAAGTACAATTTTAAATTTGTCGAGCAGTTTTTGAGTAGGCACCTATATAACTAGGGTGGCCACATATAAAATACTTAAATACGAGATTAATTACTACTTTTATATTTACTAAAATAAAACGTTTATTTTTAATAAAATAGCATTATATTGTGTTTTATTGAATAAAAAAAGACTTTTTTTAGTATTTACAAAATTATATTAATATATCTTTACTTAACCACTGGTAAAATGTGATGCATATTTGGCGTGTAATACCTGCTGCGGTTGTAATTTTCTTCACATATTTTTTATTATTATGAAAATGGTACATATTTAAAAAAACAGGATAATTAATTAATTAAGCGTCTCGAAATCTTTTACCGGGACACCTGGACAGACTTTCAAAATACGGATATTCCCCGTATAAAACCACCGTCTGGCCACTCTATAAACCTATAAACATATACAATGTATATTATACATTCATGTCTAAATCATATTAAAGTCTCTTTTATTTCTAAAACCAATAGCAACCATAATACTGTACATAGTATGTATAAACAAAAAAAATATTCGGTTTTCTAGTCAAAATGAAATTCACGTGTAAACCACTGTGTGACGTATGCAATTTTTTTCATTATTACTTCTACTTATTAGCCTTCCCATCACGTTTAGGGTGCACAATTTTTTTTAATATTCATTGTGAGGGCGGTTTCTGGTAAAAAATCCATCGGTTTTGGGAAGTCAAAAATTGAAAAATCCAAGAACTTTTCTTAATAATTTAGGAAAACTAACAAAAAATATCGTTAAAATGAGGATATTTACGAAACACGTTTTACGACATCAATTTGTTTTTCTTGTGTAATTCTGATAGGTATGAAAGCCATATGATAGACTTGAAATTTTAACCATTAAGTATAATATTATAATAATATTTTTTACACACAATGACATTTTAAAAATATTTGTACTAATTATTAGAACTTTTTACTTCATATACATACCTCATAAGTATTAACTTTATTCTACTTTGGTAAGATTCAGTTGTAGCAAAGCGAATTTTCCGGTTGTTTTTTAAATTTATTTTTGGAAATTAATATTTAGTTGACGAAACTACGTCGTTAATTGTTAATGGTATATAACTATTTGAAACTGTGGTTCAAAATGAACCATTGTTATATAAGTAACTATACTCACACATTGCACTTGTTGACAGTTATTATTTCTGAAACTGAAGTCGTGGTGTTAAATTTTAAATTTCTAAACAAAAATGTCTGCGAATATAATAATATACTATGTCATTTGTTTACACGTATAACAATTAACAGTTACCTATACCATTATTAACATTACCTATGTAAATATGTAAAATACGTATGTATACAATGTATAATGTTTTCAAAAAACAACAGGATATTTAACAATTAATTTTTTTTTTCAAAAAATCGTTAAGCGTTACGAAATGATATCGCGACGAAAGTGTATCGTTTATGATTAAAAATATTATTATCAGTCATGAGTTAAATAGATTATTAGATGTATCTGTGGGCGCACATAGTTTCGTTATTTCATTGTACTCAACCTATATACAGAGTGACAGAGTGTTTCATTTAATTCATTCATTCGTGATTTTTAAAGAAAATGTGTTAAGTACTTTTAACATTGTATCGATTGAAACAATTTAAAGTAGGTAAATGTTATAATTTAATATATCACATATTGGTACACAGTAATAGAAAATATTGTCGTATATGCTATGCAAAATGCATTTCATACGTATGAGAATAGTTTCAGAATTGGAATAAAATTTTTAAAAAAAACCGGGAAACTCGCTATACCATTTACGAACTACGCTATATATATTATAGGTAGGGGTTCGAGACTTAAAAGTTCGAGTGAATGTCGTCTTTAACCAGGTTATTGTAATGGATGATGTGTATAATCATAGTATAAAAAAAAAATGATTCTAAGGCCTAAGCTATAATGAGACGGATGGATCAGCATATTATTTTCCAAGCATATAGTTTATGTCGTAATATTATATACTTGTGTTTTATTATATTATTTGTATTTTCTTAACTTGGTAGTTTGAAATAATAATTATTGCCAAAAACATAGTGTAAAACATAAAAGTCAGTACCAGAGTACTGTAGAATGGTGTGAATAGGTTCGTGTTATAATAATAGTATACACATTCAAACATTTGTAATGGTTATAAAAAATAATAATATACCTACCTACATAAAATTTCAAGTCCCTACGATTAACATTTTTTGAATTTCAACGAAACAACTTAAAATGAATTTATTTTGTTGCCCTTCGAGCCTTCGTAATATGAAGGTTTCACTGTACCTATATAAGTCTATATTCAATATTTGGTGAAAATCTAATGTCTCTGTGATTATTAATTTCTGAATAATTACAATAAAAAAATCATAACCGATTTCAACAAAAAACAGTGTATGTGAAAAACGATTTCAACACTTTTCTGTTGAATTTTTCCTGAATTTTCAAGAATTTTCTTTGCTATAAACCTCACGTAGCCCAAGACCTTTCAAACGAATGCAAAACCATGGAAATCGGTTGGTGCGTTCTGGAGTTATAGCGTCAGGGAGGAAAACCGGACTTATTTTTATATATTAGATATAATATACATTCCTCGCTCCGCTCAGAATCTAAAATAAAATATACGTAATAAAAACTTGAACGTTACTTTTATGAAAAAAAAATAGTAAAACATCTATAATAGGTGCCTACTTAACTAATACCTAAAACGATTATTTTTTTTTCTCTCTCAATACACGTCGGCAGGGATTGGCTGTGAAAATGGTGCGCAACATTATGCATCAGACCCGCGCGTACCACCCTGTACATTATATTATTATCTGCTGCAATGGTTTATTTTATCGACGCGATAAACATAATAATACATATTATTATAATTATAATACGGCGCAGTACCTGCTTAACAATAGTACAACATGGCTAATAATGTGTAGTTATCGCACGTACGACTAAGCCACAGACGTGTATTATTCGCGATATACGTGGTAGGTTCATACGCGGTATATATATACCTACGCGAGAAATGTGACGTATTCGGTATCGCGTGTTATCGACACGTCTTATCACCCGATGGATAAGTGTAATGTACATGGATTTAAGTCGGAACTGCTGCTTGTACAGTATAATATACAATATTATTTAACTGTAGTATTGCAATAGATAACTTAAATAATAATGATTAACGATGATACAGTTGATATGAAATAATGACTAACCAGGTAACGGCAATGGTCAATGTACGAGGCTACCAGCCCAGTACTATAGGTATACGATTGTTGTTTATTTACATACACTAAGCATACAATTTTCGATATTAAAATTATCCCTACATTATTTAAATATTCCTAATATACGCGAGTACCTATAGCGGTTGATATTGTAATAAAATAACGGTCATATATTATTATTATAAAGATTAAACTTTTATAGTGATTATAGTGAAATGCGTGCGAAAACCGTTTAATTAGATTAACAACGAACATTAATTAGCAACATTATAAAACCGCGAAAACCAAAAACCATCTCTTCCGCCTACTTTAAGGGACGAACTAAGGGTGTATTTGAGGAGGTCGATGGGATTAGGTCATTCACCTCCCCCCTCACTAGCTTACTTGTATTATTTTTATTAAATGATACATTAGTTCATTTAAACATTTTAATGTATTATATATTATATAGGTACTTATATTTTTAATATTCTCATATATACCTAAATATTATATTGTATTTAATAACTTTCATTATTCAATTATATTTGCACTTATATATTTTTTATTTATTTACTCAAATGAGAATTTTATGGGAGATGAGGTTCAGGTTATTTAGGTTATTAATAGTAAAACATTTTTATTTCTGCAAAGAACAAAAATATTAATAATTTGTATTCAATGGGAGTAAGTGCATTTAAAAAATAAAATAGTTTCTCTTTCTCACATGGGCCCAGGTCAAATGCACCCTTGGGATGGATATGTTCAAATCATATAGAAAGCGATAGTATGTAATGTCATTGGTGGTTTCTTACATATACGCCATAGGGTAAAGAATAGAAACACAGAAAATCAGTCTATTGAGGGTGATCGGTTGAGTCCGAAGAGGGGGGGGGGAATATGATCGAGTCGATCGAGGTTAAAATAATAAATATAGATAAGTACTAGGTAATATTAATATATTTCAATAACATGTAATAACACTGGTTAGTCTCAGTTCACCCCGCATTCGGTGTATGTATTATGTATTGGAAGAGTCCTCGGATTGACCTACGATTTTTGGTATTTCTTTTATTTTCATGAATCTAATGAATATCATTATGCTGCGGGTCCGGAATAGGTTCGGTCCGATAGTATTATTATAACAATAGTATACGGACTGTTTGACTCAATTATTGCGGTCTGACTTAGCAGGGTGCCATATATTATAATACGATTATTGAAAATGACCCGGGGGTTGGGCAGCACAATAATATACGCATAATATCGTATAATGATAATAATATATTATGTTATTATTTATTATTACAGGCAGCGTACATGATCGTAGACGAAATGCACGAAGAGCACCCGGAACTGCTGAAAGACCAGTATTGGGACGAGGTGGTGCCCAAAGACCTGCCGTACACAGTGGCGTCGGAACACTACAGGCGCGAGGAGCCCAAGGGGTCGGCCGAGTGCTTTAAGGTCAAGGAATCGGATTCGTTGTATGCGAATATGGCACCGATGCATCACATGCACAGGAAGACCGCGGTGCCCGAGGACGTGTACGCAGACTACGTGAGTACAATTTATCACAATAATAATAGTATAATCGACATGATATTATAATATATTATTATTGTTTATATTTTGTTAATTGTAATAATTATCGTTGTTATTATTATTATTATTGTTGTTTGTACAAACATTGGGCAATATAGCGGACATCGGGACATCATAACCAGGGTTCACCCCTCCACACAACCAATCGCTCGCCTTTAGTCTTAATCGATATCCCCTCTTATATACCGATGAGCCGATGTATATATATTTTTAAGGCTCGGTATTAACCGCGTTATGGGTTATAATTGTACCTACATGCGAATCACGTGCCACGCCGAATCGTCGCGTGTTAAAATCATTATTATTTTTCAAAAGTATTCGAAACGATGCACAGCGGCGCTTCCTCATTCCTGCACAACGGATGGTTTTATATTTCAACGTAGGTAACAGTAAAACTTCCTACTGGCGCACACACAGCACACGATATTACGATAATCGAAAACATGTCAGAAATACGCGCGCTCTTTAATCGACTTGTATCGAAAGTACTAACAACTAATCAAATATCTGTAGGTAGGTAATATTTAATATGTTTGAAAAGAAAATTAAAATATGCACTATAATACGCGTATATACGTACTATAAAAACGTGAAGTAGAAAACAAATTGCGATTTACCAAGTGTTGACTGTTGAATGATCTACACTCTTCAGAGTTCGATTGGGTACCATTCCTTAAAAATCTTATGTGAATAATTGAGAATGAATGTATTTCAATATCGACCAATGTGATAAATGATAATAAAGGGACTACGTACAAGCAACTTCGAGTAACTATATCGAAAAATAATATAATTTAAATATAATTTGCTGTGTTAATTCATACATAGATCTCTATTACTATTCTTCCATCGATTAATGGGTTGTAGGTTCTGTATACGGAGACTGACTCATCAGGCATTCGACAAGTATTTCAAATACTTTAAATATTATAAATATATTTACAAAATATTCTTTACAGGACTGGATTGCAAATAATAATTGCTACAATATAGTGTCGAACCCTCCAAAAAAATCGAAGCGGATCGCGTAAACCAAAACAGTAAATCGCGTACTTCATTTATTTTGTGAGAGGGATAGCCATACTGTTGTAGCCTTGTAGGTACCTATATTTGTTTTCGAAAGAACTAAAAGATATTTTCAAACCGGCTGGTATTTCGAATAATAACAGTCCCTGCACGTGTTGTAGAAGTTATATTCTAATAATTGTGTACGTCCCTCACTCCTGCTGGTAGGTTTACCGCTCCGTGGGCTCACCATGTTGAGATTAATGAACCCGGACGGGTAGTAAATATACCTATAGGTACTATATTATAAATTATAATTTATTGTGTCCACCGTGTTTATATTTTGGTTTTGATATTTTTTTCCGTACACATAATATTATGTAGATACAAGGTGTACGTACTTATATTCGATCGAAGGTCAAGCAGTCGTGTAGGAATGCATATCACTGAGTCCCATGCGCACTGCAGGCCACAGGTGGTGGTAGTATAATATTAGTCCATACATACGCACTAAGTATAGTAGTTATAATAATAACAATAATAATAGGTACCTATACGTATTATTGCAGCACTGAAGCACTGCGCTCGACTAGGTCGGTCCGATTATTATTATTATTTGTGTTTGCTGTATGTAGGTACTCGTATATAATATAGGTAGGTACCCTTTATATTACTGTCTAGCTCAGTGGTTCCCAACCTTTTTATTCTGCGGCCCCCTTGTAAATCTTCAAAAATCTCACAACTCCCCTTTAATTAGAGTTTAGACGACCTTTTTTTTTTTTAAAAATACCTACAATTTTATAAATGTTTATATACTATTAAATATTATAAACAATAATAAAATATTTTAAGTAAAATTAATTTATTGTTTTCAATTTTACTAACAAAATTGTCGTTATCAATTCATCATCACTATATATTCCCACAGTAGAGTATTTAAATCTCCCCTCTCCAGTTGGGAACTACTGGATTCTAGTTCAATCTCGCCGCCACCGTATAATAATTTAAAAATTCGTACAACACTGTCGAAAATCCAAATATTTATTCTTTATGCTATCGGTATACCATTTTATATATCTTCAAAATTAAAATATTATGTCGAAGATACGAAATAGTTTTTAGTCGATTATATTATTAACATTAAATACAGCGAACATGAAACTTTTTCGTGGTTTTTTTTTTTTTATTATTATTGTTTCGACGTCGATGCGAGTTGAATTCACAAATCGAAGCGTTTTCTAATTATGATTGCGCCTATTGCGTACGCGTAATCGCAGTCAAATCGTTTTAAAATCATCTACTCCTCTAATGAAATAGTATAATAACCTATAGTTATAATTAAAATAATGTGTGTACAATGTGTACATGCAATATGCGTACCCAGATATAAAATACATGGGTGGCTTTTGAGAAAGCAAAACATGCGCTCGTCTATATGTATGTTATATGTGTATGTAAACTTTCGTTTATGTTTTAAAAATGTTTATATGAATGTTATCATCGGGTGTATGACATATTACAATATATATTATTATTATAATGTTGCGATAGTTTGAGACGCTTATCTCATATCGAACGTGATTAATTTCTAATGGAAAACAATTCATTTGAATTATACTATACAATAAAAAATATACTATTATCGTCATTCATCGTACGTTACATGTTGTATATTATACGATTTTATATATTTACAAAACCATTACAATTATTGAAGATACCTATAGTATATTGGTAGATAGAAGGAGACTGCTGTGGCACCGACAGCCACGTAACGTATGTATTAGGTTATAGGTATCATATTATATGCATTCATTGATTCATACATACAATGAAATCTTCCTTAACGGACACCTCCAAATAGCCGACAACATTTCATTTACCTCGATTGTCCGGTATTTAGAGATTTCACTGTATTACAATATCATGTTTGCAGATGCCAATTACCATAGAGCCACTATGGCAGTATTCTACAACGGTCAATTATTATTATTATAGGCAGTCCCATAGGTATCTTGATTTATGTATTTTTTTACATGAGTATAGTTATGTTGTTATTTTGTATATTAAAATAATCTCTAAATGTATTATAACATCCTGTACTATAGTACCTATAGGCAATAGTATAGTATAGTTATTGATCATTAAGTACTCAGTACAGTTAATACTTTTAGCAGAAAAAATAGTCATTTTGTTTAGAGTAAGTACCTATAATATAGTTGAGTAGTATATAATATTATATACTATAACCAACTACTGAGGAAATCGTTTTAAGTAGATATAGGTAGTCAAATGTTTTATTGATTATTCATTGTTACCGTTCATACTAGGAACGCCAATAAAATATTCACTATTCATATGAATATAAAATGACGTACACCTATAGTGTAGTATTGCTTTATTTTATTTTGCTTGAGACAAATTTTTGTGTAATTTTCATGCAAAAAATCTTTCCGCTCATCCACGGTTAACATCCGATTTTTATCAGACATTTTATCACATTACTAAGTATTATAATTTATGAAGGATTCGTATTAAAACATGGATGTTGGATATATGTATAAACTATAGGTACTTGATTAATTTATAATACATATAACTTGCTGGGTGCTATATATATTATAAACTTCGATCATGAACTCACTAGATAGTAATACACTCATCACTATATTGGCTAAATAGTCATGGTTTATAATTGTTAGGCATTTAAAAAAATTTATAATAATATCGCCAAATTATGTTTAGTGGCCTAGGTGGTCGCATATATTGATCCAGCCCGGTGTCCCACAACACAATAGTACACCTAGGTAGGGCCAATCCACCCCTGCATATAGGGTGATTATTTTGACAAAGAACACTTATATTCCTCAACAAACTGACTTAAACAAGACGTAAGACTGTAAGAACAAACCACCTTTTCACAGCTGGTGTTAGGTTATAGGATTTTAGGATTAGGGCAAGGTGAGTGTTCTGTGACAAAAGAATCGATCCCGGTGAAATCTCTCCGATGATTGTTAAATGTTAGTCATTTTCGTTGTAAATATCAGTGTGATCCAAATACACAATTTGTGTGTGAATTTTACCTGTATGCTATATTATACTTGCAATGCGACTAGATTATTATTTTGGCGCCACTTGACGTGTGTAGGGCTCTCAGATCTCTACTGCATGGTGGCTGCAGCTGCAGGTATAGAATCGTTCGTAAAAAATACAATACCTATACACACGATATCCAACATAATAGAAAAACGACAAACCGCTTTATTTTTGTCAACAATAGATATAACGTTAAATAATTTGCTTTCTGATTTAAAATCAAATTATTTGACAGCACCGTTTTTACTTAGGTACGTATACTATATTATATAGGTACCTCCGTCGGCCGTCATTTGTTTTCAAACAAAAATTTTTTAACTTCGATGTAATCCTATCAATCCTTCAATGTGAACCTACCTGCCTACTAATTACAGTTGATACTATTTTTTCTATCTAATATGCATAAAGATGGTTTTTTATTTTGTGATTACGTATAATTTCTAAATAATTATTTATGCGAGTGTTTTTTTTTGTTTTTACAGGAAAGCGTTGACACGCCAATGGCCGAACGCCGCAAAAATTGGTTCCAGAGGCAAATACATCGGGTGGGATCGATTAGATCGTCGTCGACCACTTATTCGTCTGGCGGTCTGTTCAATCGAACCAGGCACAATTCGGTGTACTCTAGCCCGGAAAATGGGTTACCCGTGTCGGCGGGCATTAATGGTCACGGCCACGTCAACGGCATTAACGGCAGTACACCACATTTGCAAAAGATAACGCTGTACGACCGACTGTGGGGTAGGAAATCTATGAAAAGTCGACGTGGCAGTACGCAAGGTATTTATACTGCAGGTTGCTTGAACTTTAAAAAATACATTTTATCAACAGATTAACCCCAATAATAATGAACACGATTCATTTTTAATCGCTAAAACGTATTTCAATATAATCTATAGCTGAAAAACATTATATTTGGAAATTAATTTTATACCCATATCTATAAAATATAAATTACGTTTTTATCGCAGTTGTGTACATACTGCAGTAGACACATTAACCGAGAAAATAGGAACTCGAAACTATAATAACTTTGGAAAAAAAACAGTTAGATATACCAACATGTTTACAAGTTCACGAGACGAATGTAATCGATTTTCGAATTAAAATTCATTTTTTTTTTACCCTTTATATTACGACTGTGTTTATTTAACCACGCGTTGATCATTCGATTAACGTGGTATTATATTTAGGTACCTCTACCTGTATACAGCTATGTTTAATACATATTATTATAATGTAGTCTACCTATACGACTATACGACGTTAACGTAAAAAAATCGGAAAAACGTTGATTAGATATTTGATATTTCACGGGCTTTTTTAAACGTCATTATTCGTTCTGAAGGTCGTCGTGTTAATAACTCGTTTTCTTGTGTTTGTTTTTATTGAACAAAAATAGACAAAACGCGTACGGTTTTTAAGATTTAAATCGGCAGTTATTACCCGAGTGCGTCATCATCGTGTCTCATTAGCCAAGGAAACCATAATCGTTCGCGCATATAGAAGTATTATAGTTACCAAGGTATAAAAACTTTCTTGCCGTGTTTACCAATCGCCAAATCTTAATATGTTACCGCGAATTTTCGAACAAAAATTACGCGGAATCATTGTCGTAATCGCTTTGGTACCTACAATAAATCTGTGGAACTACATGTTTTCACTTTTTTTTCGCACCACACACGAATATAATTATATCGTGTCGTCCATTATTAATATTACTATGTTAGATAGGTACCTACGTCATAATGTATAGGCGTATAATGATATATATTATATTATTGGGAACGTAAACTGCAGAACAAGAATTTTTCAAAATTTAAATATGAATCCGAAGCCACCGATCAGTAATTCCACTTTATATAGGTACCCATACGTATACTTTGGTTTCTATTTGTAACCCACTCATCTTCTATATATTATTATATAGTATATATAGGTACTCGACGTGATTTATTAAAACTTAATAAAAATGTAGATTTTTTTTTTCAACTTTTTAGCATGATATTCATATGGCGAATAATCAAATAATATATTCGATACCCAAGTGATTCGTTTATAAAAAAAATCAGCTTTCACAAGTCTTGGTGAATTCGATTCGTTTTATAATGGCTTAACGCCTCAGAGTACCATTTTTTTCTTCATTCAAACAGCAATAATATTAACATTTTTTTTCGGCTCATTGGGCTGTGTGCAAATATTATACGGAGTAACGTAGGTACTATCGAATTCGCATTTTGCGTGACGTGTATAATTACTATGATTTCCTATTTAATTCCGCGCAAAGTCAAATTTACGACAATATAATCGAAACTGCAATTATTTTGAACGATGTACAATACGTCAACTCAGGCACGCGAATATACTCGAGTAGATACTACAGATACCAACAAAATCAATTTGGTATAATACTATAATAGTTAATTACGAAATGTGGAGCTGTCTTTTTGCAGTCGTGTCTTATAATATAGTGTTGCACTTTTTGACGTTTCGTACCCAACACTTTATAACGTATAAACCGTGAGCTTAAAAGTTACAAGTGTTCAGACGTCACGTGTATAGGATATAATGGAACACCAAGTTGTGTATACAATTATAATAATTATTATATTAATGGACAAATTTTTTAACTATTATTACATAAAATACATCAAATCGAACTTTCTAAAAACTAAAAAATTGATATCTTATTATTTTTACACATACCGCCGCACAGTGGGATGAAACACGAATTTAGCGTGCCAAAAGTAACATTTTTAAACTTAAAAATGTTTGGTTTTTTTTATCAATTATTTATCGTTATAATATTCTGACGCTTAAACCAGAATTTCAAATGAATTAATTAACATTCACCTGACTTACAGCTATTTGTATAAAATATATAAATTATTTTATTGATATTTTCAACCTTTTATACATTTTAATATTATTTAATTTTCACACTTCAACGATAATAGAATTTTTTTTACACAGTTATTACATTGTATACCTACACGTAACAACAACATATTATTTTTTATTTTAATTAATTTTTTTTTTTTTCGTAATTGCTATTTTATGTTGACATTTTAAGTGTCTTAGTGGTTTTTGAACTTTTGAGGAGTGATACTTAAATTTACGCAGTTTTACCAACTATTCAATACATTCATATTGTAAAGGAAATTGATAGCTATTTGAAAATATAAATATTTTTTTTCTTTCAGTTTCAACAGTAATTTACAAAAATGGTTTTCTTTATAAATATGACGTATTACTAAAAAAACTACGCTTTTTATATTATTTAGTTTTCTCACTTGAAATGATAAAATTTTATTTTTTATTTATACAATAGTTATAATTGTCTTAAATTTAATAATAAAATATTATTCATTTTTTTTAATAATTTTTTTTTTATTTGCTATACCTATTATGTTGTTTAAATATTAAGTGTTTTAATGATTTCAGAACTTTGGAAAAATGATACTGAAATTTACGCAGTTAAAAAATGGTACTTTTGGCACGCTAAATTCGTGTTTCATCCCACTCTGCGCCTCGCGCCGTGTACTTAAATGTTGTTATTATCTATTAAAATAGATAAAAAATAAATGTCCATGTAATTATAACAATTTTTGAAATACATCAAAATAATCAATTCGACTAGGTTAAATTGTATTTACTTATAAAGCATAGTGTAATCAGTACCTATATAAATATACAAATGAGCGGTATTAAATAGGTACAAATCATGTCATAACAAATTCATTTATGCAGGGTTTGATTATCAACTATTATAGTTTGTATAGTCTCGCTCTATATTTGCATGTCCATGTAACAATGCAACATTGCCGTCCAACTTTCGATTTTATAATATTATAATCCATCAAGTTCGTACATTATATAGTCTCGTTTATGACAAGTCAGTCACGTTTACAGTGATTTGATTGAATACAATATTGAATAATGTCTATTTTAAAATATTACGAATATTTTGTAATCAAATAGTATTAAAAGTGTTGAAATTAGTTTAACAGTTAATACTTATACTTATCATTGATATTATATCACACAATGATTAAGAAAAATCGGTAAATGAGTTTTTTTCTGGTTTTACTTTTAATTTTTTTCCATAGAAGTCGACCTTTTATAGAACATCAAATTATATAAATTTATCCCAATTGCACACGTAGATGAACAAGACGCAAACACGTACACACTTTTTGGTCGGCACTTGATTTATTTAACACACCTAACAATATTGTCGTACGATTTAAAGTCCATAATGTACATGAAGTTTATAATTTTTAATACAGATTCTATTTCGCGTTATCTTCTATAAGTATAAGGTACCTACTTACGGCGATTTCGTAATCATATTGTATATAATATGTAGGTAAATTATGGTTTGACACGAAGCACTTATTTATTGTAATATAAAAAAAAAATTGAATGCAATCAGGATATTTTGATTACTAGCTATATGTGCGAAGGACTCTTCGGAATCGCAGTGGTTATAACACCGCTGCCATTCCCGTTATGTGTCTGCCGTTCCACATTTTAAATCAGTTAGTCGTATGTATACATAATATAAGTAGGTACCTACCTACCTATACTGTACAGTATACACGTTATCCTAAGGACAATAAATATCTTGCGTTTTACTTTTAGGTTCGAACAAGATTAATGGACAAATGAATGCCCGAGGAAGGCCTAGAATTCCAACGCCAGATGTGCAAAAGGACGGTGTCGTCGATAAGGACAACAAACAGAATATGTCCATCAACGGTTCTGTTCCTCCGGGAACGTATACGTCAGATTTGCCGCAGTCGTACAGGTATGATATTATATACAATATATAGGTTTTTATGAGATATATAAGTTTATATTGGTTGAAAAAATAAATAAATATGAAATGTCCAAAAAAAGACGTGACGTACACAGTCCGTCATAATGTATTATTATAATTTTTGTAAATTAGGATTAAAGTTTTCGACTGCTAAGGTCATTAGCCTACATATAATATATTAGTATACTTGTGAGTGAATCCGATAGAAATGCGGCCGTATAATATATGAATCAAATATTTAAAAATATGTCTATATCTGTATATGCTTTAAAACCATTCTGTTTAACTAGTGTTGAAGTCTGAAATACTTAAGTACATATCTAATTTTAAAATTAGCCCAATGCAATAATAGTGTCTAATAATTAATAACCGTTATATGAATGCATCATTCGTATCGATGGTAATAATATGGTATACTATACTTTTTGGTTGTCTCCTGGCTATTGATTTTGATTTCTGGTGACTGGTAGGCTGTAGGCGGGAGCCCTGGGCAGTATCTGAAACTTAGATACATACTTTGTATCATTCGACATTTAATGATAGGTGAATCTACATACTTGTCTTTGGTATATCTTGAGTCTTTTTATTTGTTATGCGTTAAAGATAATAGAAACAAATGAAGATTTATTTTAATATTTTTTGGAATTTTTTTTTTAAATATCGTAAATCGTTAAAATATCTGTAAAATAATAAAAAATAAGTAGTAAACAATATATTTGTTGACAAAATATTTGTATTGATGTGAAAACATCTTATAGGTACAGCGTTCAGATGTTTCCGCTTGAGCAGTGAAAATTTTCGAGCGTTATCGTTTTCGTGTAACGCTCGTGCTTAATATTATTAAAAGGAGAAGCGATTTTTATATCTGAAATTCTAATATATTTTCAAATTTTTCGAAAAACACCTAAAATTATTTTTCTCTAATTTGGACGTTGGACTGGGTGACAACCTTGGTAGGTCGAGATCGGAATTCGTGACGAGTGAATTATCTATGGAGGTAATTTTTTTTATTTTGTTCAATTTGTTTGTCACTTTTATATATATGCGTGTAAATATGTACGTAGCGTACCTACCTTTTATGTAAATATTTTATTTTATTAAAAGTTATCGCTTTGTGTTCTGAAAAATAAAATTTAAACAAATATAATTCTCAAAAATGTTCATTCCTATCCTACAAATAATATGAAAGTACATGTTTTAAATTATGAATATTTACTTCAAATTCAACATAATAAAAAAATATATTCTTTAGCTCATATATATGTTTTTACATCTTTCTGTGAAACTTTCTGTTAGTCTTTTTTTGACATGAATAACGTGACTCCTCTGTTCAACGACAGAACCCTAAATTAAGGCAATATACAAGGTTATATACTTATATTATACAAATTACAACACTGTTTTTAAATAGTAAATTAAATACCAGCCACGGTACACTTTAATAATTAAATTCGTAGTATATAGAAATAATAGTGCCATATTAATTTAATTATTTTGACTATTTAGTGTTTATACTATTATAGTAACACACTAACACATATTTAACGTCATATTATATTATTGTACTTCGTTCTGTGGTTTTGATATTTTATTCTTGTTTGGAATTTGAAACATGCAGTTTAATAACATTTTAAATATCTTCTCTTCAGCATAACTATAATAAGTAATAACTATTTTTATAATCATCGTCATTTTTAACGAGTATTTTATTAAGATCTCAGATGCGTTTTAAGCCATCTTATTGTGTGGAAAATTCATTTTTTAGTGTGTAAAAATGTTTTGATTTATTGTGGGTTGCTAATTTATGGGTCGTTTTAAACGTTGCATTGCAATCATAGAAATCAGGTTGAATCGCTAGACCTTGAAATGAATTTTTTGATCACGTCCAAACTTTTATAATAGGTATTTAAAATTGTTTTAAAAATATATATTTATTCATTTAAGAGAAGCGCGATTTATTAGTACGCTGTAATCATGGAAAATAACTTTACTAGTTAATCATATACCAACAGGTAACAGCATAATATAACTATTATTATGTTAAAGAACTAATTAAGTATGTAATGCTAAAAGTTTTATCAATCATTCAATACGCAATTATTTAAATCTGAGCAATAAAAAAGTTTGAATAATGTTGAAACGAAAATTAAATACCTATTTAAATGTGAAGGTCACCTAGACAAATATAATATACCTATCTTTTATTCCCCCAATGTGTCCATCCGATAAAACGCTATTATTTCTCTATATTTTTTGGCCTATATAATATTACTATACATCGTGAGAGTTGAGATTTCGTTGTCTGTTCTGTATATTATACATGTTTAATCGGCATCTGAGAAATTGAATCAATATAGGAGGTAGTTATTTCATGAAACTACTTTGTATTGTATTATATGTATTTTATATTATAATATTTTATAAGAGGGGTTTCGTTGTGTTTCCTGATTAAGTATAGTCTGGACGTATTGCATTTGATTAGTCAAAAGTAATAGGTAATACAATATTATTATTGCTTGTTTATTTTGATTTTGGAATTCAAAAATAACATTTATATATATATTATAAAACAAGACTTGGCAATGTTCGTAAAGTGTGTCTTTCTCGGGTATTGCATGTATCAAATTAGAATATTATAATTAAGTCGTACGAATAAATTATTCAAAGAATAATTGAATAATATTTGAATAATTTTTACGACACAATAAATGTACTGATTCTGGTGGGCCACTAGGGCGGGTGTTTTAAAATTCTTAGTAGTGTAAATGTGTAATGAATCATCACACATTAGCATATCACTATTTATTGTAGTGTTCTAAGCAGTGCGGTGTTTCGTTTACATAAAAAATAATAATGGTCAACATTCAAGCTCTAGTCACAGTTATTTATTAAAAAGGGGTTCCCGTTTGAAAAACAGAAATTTGTATTTCCATTTTCCACAAGTTACTCTTGAAGTAGTACAAAAAATCTCAACAATTTTAAAATAGGGTCTATTTAAAAATCTTTTTGTAAGCTCACGGTTTGATGTGCTGTTTTGTACACTTTGGTTTAAAGTGTTAAAAATGTTTTTAATCATCTTGCTCAGAGGTATTCAAACTATGCGGCGTGGCTCCCAGGGGCGTCGCCAGAGTTGTCGAAGGGTGGCGCGTCAAAGCCCCGGAAACCAAATTAATGTAGGTCAAGTATAATTAATATTAATATTATTTATAATCATTACAGCGATTATGGAAACGATAATGAAACACATTATCCGACTATTTGAAGTTTTATTTCTAGTATTACAGTCACTGTTATTATCACCCATATTGGCTATAATGTTGTACGCGTATTGTTTCAGTTTTTTCATAATAATTTGGAAGTTGTAATAATATTGTGAACACGCAAAGAAGCTGTGACCTGTGGGATGAAAAAGTTTGAAAACCTCTAATATAGATTACGTCTTATGCTAAAACTATAATTATCATATACTGAATAAAGTAATCGGTAATACTGTTAAAAAGGTTATTTTGTACATTTTAGAAACCTGTTACTCGAATTATGTAGTTACGTGGAAATTACGATAAAGTACGTCATATTATATATTAGTAATTGCTTGCTAATCATTCCTACTCATTTTTCTTAAACATTATTTCAGGCAATTTCTTCTGCCCACTAGTTTGATGTAACTTTAATTAAATGACCTGGTTAACTAAAATATTGAAGGTTTTTTAAATAAATTTCTGGAAATTGTTAGAAAACGAATAATAAATTAACTATAAAATTCAACAAATTATTAACTAAACATATCCAAACGTTTAATATTGCATAGTAGGTATGTATTATTTATACCGTTATGACTTACGAACAATATATTTAAAATATATTTCAGATTTAATTTGAATTATGTAACTGTATTTTGAATTAAAGTGTTTATGAATTGCTAGTATTTATATATACAACTATACAAGTTATGTTATATAATTGTTTATAATAATATGTATCAGTATATAATATTATCGCCATTATATTATAGTATATGATTGAAAATTATTAATACTATAAAGTTAATTTTATTTCAATATTTATCAAATATTTGGTAATTGCCAATTGGTTCATACTCAACGGTTTCTTTTCAATACCAGCTATTTAAAAAACATGCGTCGTTCCAAGTGGAATTTTAAGGAATTTTTACGACAACACTCGAAAAACTGTATTGAGAAACTCGAAATTTACCTGATCTAACAATGTCGTACTGTCGTTTAGGCTCAATGTCTTTACTATTTTATTTTATTTTATTTTTATGTTCTATTCTAATTAAGTTTATTTATTAATAATTATTATTGAGTTGTAGTGCTTGTTGAATCCCATACGATAATAATAATAATAATGTCTACATAAATTCATATTAAAATATCACACAAAATATTTCCAGCATTCTTGGTTTCAATAAAAGTATATAATAAAAAAAATAATAAAAACTACATCTTCATGACCCCCTCAGGTGACGTCCACATTCCACGCTCCGTTCAGAATTTAAAATATTTCAAAAATGTTCGACCATCTCACCCTCTTTTCACACTCTGTCATTCTCGCTCACTCCCTCCATTTACAATATCTTTCTCTCTCCACTCTCCAAACTTTTTTATATTATTTGTATATATTGTATAATATAATGACGCTATTAAACGATTTGGGGTGAGTCTGCTGTTTGAACACCATAATGTCCCTCCACCAAAACATTCCCTACCAATGATTTTAGACGTACCTACATAAAACGTAAATATTTTTTCGTTGAACTAGAATAAATACAATTCCTTAAATTTAAGTTTTAAAATATCTATACCTACCTACATAACAATAATTATGTTAGACTTATACATTTCCAGTCACTAATTTGTTCACCGTATATACGTAGTAATTTAAGGTTCATAAAATATGGTAAGTAATCATTATAAGTACCTCTATCTATTTAAACCTGGTGACTGGTAATATCGTCTGAAATCGTCGAGTCGAATCCGAGACCGAATTTGCAGTGTGTTTGCAATTTTGCACACAGCAGTCGCAGGCAGGGCGTGCCCAAGTCATATAATATATTATTTAAAACGAATTCACTAAACACAATATATCATCGTTACATATAGAGGTAAACCTCCACTGATGTTAATCAGTAAATTTTCGCGTGATTCGTTAGTTTTCTAAATTCCCCCACCGCTGCCGTATTCAAACATAATTTAATATAATATTATATTATAGTCAAAAGTCATGTTTCGGGTTTTCTGCAGCTTGCTGCATTATATCGGGTGAACACGATAACCTTAAAATTATGTGGGTAGGTAGAGGTGCTTATCGACAAGTAAAATATGATGGTTGTCGTAACGTATCTGAACGGTTTATATACAATATTATGATATATGTTATGTCGAATAAAAAAAAGCAAAGGTGTGATTATTTCGAAAAAATGAAAAAGTTCAGTAGAAATTCTAAAACTCGACTTGTAACATATTTAGTTATTTACGTACCAACTGCTGCACATTTATAATTTATGCACAGTATTAAGTATTGAATTAACATTGATTATAGAATAGTCTATTAATAGGAAACAAAAATGTTAATAATTCTATATCGTTTCAAGAATATAGGTAGGTAGGTACCCAAACTAAAAACATGTAAAACATGTATTGTTATTACAGTTATAATTTTTCATAATCATCAAAACAGTTTCAAAAAAATATCAAATAAAAAATTTACCCTTGTTTGGGGGGTGGGGGAGGGGGGTATACGTCAACACTCCCGTATGAACTGTCTTCTATTTTATTTTATTCTGTCTTCTATTTTATAAAATAAATCATATATATATATATATAATAATATTAGAATGTGGGCGTAGCTTAGCAGTTAAAAAAACCTGATCGATGCGGGAGATCGCTGCCTTACTTGCAGTCATCACATCCACATATCACGCAGTAGTGACCTATGTCAGAAGAAACGTAATTTGTTCGCACTTCACGTTCACGACCAATGTCAAAAAATAACTCATTATCTTAGTTCATACACTATTATACTACTATGGATGTACACAGCTTTTTATATTGTGGCCGATATTTGCAACGAATCTACGAATTAGGTGATCGATTTGAGCATGCGCGATGCAACTCCTCGCATAATTATCCATAGGTTATACTATCACAGGATTATTCTAAATCTTAATGCGTGGTTAATTATATTATAATATTATTTTTTGAATAGTATAATATTATACTCGAAACGTAATATGGTGTTTTGATAACAAACTATCTGTGGATAAACATGCAAGATATGTTGCGTCGCTCATACGCATATCGAACACCGGATTCGGTGACTCGTCGCTGATAATTTAGACAACAATTTTTCGTACTGATTTAATACGGCTCCACCTATAGTATGTGATCGAAGCACATTATTCGTTTACTTTATTATTTCGTTTTTATTTTTCTTATACGTATGTGTAAACATTGTAAACGCTTCAATCGCGGTTCGTTTACATTTTTTTTAAATTTATGTTACCCCGCGTTTGTCACGGAACTAATTTGACACTTTAAAAATTATTCTTCGATACGATCATAAATAATTAAATTAATCACGGTTTGTTTGATAATAGAAACACGAAATCATGTATAGTGTGGTCGGGTCCGGTTTCGCCCAACACCCGCTTTCGTCCGAACCGCATAAAAACTCTGATTTCGTTTTTGCTCAAACCACATATATAATGCTTCTTTTCGTTTTTTCTAAGGACAAATTTTACGACTTTATATTTTATACACAGGCATTATAATATAGTGACAATTTTTTAAGTTTTCATTTCAATACTAAATCACAATGTTTTAACATTTATCATTCGGTTATATAGGTAGGTTGTGGGTACCTATCTCATTCGAGAAAGTCATTGCGGAATCGTAGCACAGATACTTAATACCGCAGTCGCTCTGCGTATACATTACCCTAATTAAAAGCCAAAAATCTATTTCCCAAATGCTTAGAAAATACCTGTCCAACGAGTTTAAACGTATTTCTCAAAATTGATATCTTTGAAAATCGTAGGTATCCAGCTACTATTTGGGCGATTTTTTCTTTTGTTATTTATAAGTAGATTTTGTAGTTTCATAAGGAGCAATTTTATTTTATTATATTTAGTAGGATGTCAGTGCACTGTTTGTATTCTCTCTATCAACAGAGCAAATAGCGTTCAAAACCAATCTTGTGCTGTTATAGCTTTATTAGAGATTATTTATTATTACAGAGAGCTTAATATTAGAGTGAATTTGACCTACCTATTATCAAACTTAGTGAGTTATCTAGGGCACCTCAATACCTCATACGCCTTAATTGACCTTTTAATTGCGAGTTATGCCTATGTAAAATATAACAATTTATTTTTAAACGCTTATATTATTAATATTATTTGCTCATACTTATAGATATTTATGTCAATCGGAGGGGACTGGTGAGCTAGGGATATATTATAGTCTTCTCCAATATAAAATTAGTCATCGCTAAACTCCTATTACTCGCGCAGTAATAATTATGAATGCATTTTTAATATTAGTTGATGCTTTAAATTATTTTATGAAACGTTGGTGCTTTTAATGTAAACCAGTCGTTACGATTATTATTTCAAATCAATAATTTGAGAACAAAAATGCCGGCGAACGTTCTGAAGTTGGAACTCAACTCGAATACCTATCTTAAAAACGTTATTATAGTACACTAATTGTACACTATTATTACGATATTATAATCACGTTATACTTATAAGTTATAATGTTAATAATGATAATAAAGCTATTACGAATTTTTGACTTATAAATGTACAATGCAACAATAAAAATCAAGATCAAGATTAGGGATGGGTGGAACTTAAATTTTCACAAACTCAAACTTAATTATTTTCTTGAATTGTTTGAACAACCGGTACTTGAATCTTATTTGAACTATTATTGAACTTTAAAACTTTGTCGAACATTTTCACCATTATAATAATATTATATTGATATATTATATCAGTATTGTAATATAGACGTTCACTTTTAAGTTGTTGAGATTTTTTTTCATACTTTTAGATCAAAAGGTTTTTTTTACAATCTAAACAATGAAATATCAACTTTGACCAGTTATACCATAATTTTTAGGTAACAATATAAATTTAAAACAATAATAACAAGTGATGTACAGTTGACAGTTGTTAATCTTATGTAATAATATTATTAGTTATCTCAGGGTAACTATTATTAACAATACATTTTAAACTGAAATAATTAAAAAACAAATTTGTTTTTGATGTCGTCGCAGGTGGTGTTGTCTCCAATCCAAGAAATGGACCCCAACCTGTCAGGCACATTCCACAACCAGCGCCGAGTGACAGGCGCCGTGAGCGTCTGCCAGGGCGTGCTGAACCCAGCGTTCGCCGGCACCGCCGTGTACACCACCATGTCGGTCAGCCCGATCGCCGTGTCCACGGTGTCCATGAGCCGGCCACTGCTGTCGTCGCTGGGCATCACCCCGGTGTCCGGGCCGGGCGGCGGCGCGACCACGCCACCCGCACAGCGGCTGCTCATCACCGACGTCACCGCGGCCACGGGGGCCAACGCGCACCACTCGGACAAGGACGACAGCGCATGCGGCGGCAGTTCCAGTGGCAGCGTGTCCAGCACGGACGACCGGAAGACACCGGCGACCAACAGGCGCAAGCGGGGCGAAGTATACGTGTAGATACGTTCCGTTTGTTTCTCGTTTCTTCCGTTAATTATAATTATATAATTCATAATATTATAATGCACAATTATTGGTTTTTTGTTATACGTTACGTGCGTGGGGTTGACGGTATTTCTTTTGTTGTTGTTATTGTTTCCGAAGATAGGTCTACATTTTAGTCTATGTATATCGGTGGAAGGGATCCGTCAACGAGGGTGCAGTTGGACTCTTGCATGGGCGGGTGAGGGAGGGAGGAATGAGATATAATAATATTTTGATTTCGAACGAAATATTCTTTTTTTTTATGGGACGTAATATTATTTTATACGGTGCCGTGTGGATTTCATTATTTTGAAGTATCGTAAATAAACATTCACGCAGGTGTACATTTTTTATATTTTAGCGTTTGAGAACGATTTTCTTCGCCGAACAGGGTAAAGCCAAATTTTTACTTCTGAATTAAACAGAGTGAAATTAAGTTGATTGAAAAAAATACTATTTACTATTTCGCCATTAGTCTGCAGATATTTCGAAGTCCAGAGCGCGGATAGATTTGCCTGTAGATATACTATGGTTGCACAACGAGCAATAATATTATTACGGCATCAAATATTCATATCAAGTTACATCTTATACACATACAAAAAAAACGTCATATACCTAATAGCGCTCCTACTAGTTACTTATTAATAATATTATCTATAGGTAATGGCCGTAGACGGCGCTTGTATGACGCGACTTTTTGTCAGATTTGATAAGAACATTCAGTGCCGCTCAGCGACGTGGTCCAATATAGACCATCGTGAAACCCCTGTACTTATCTCTACGTCCGTGGTTCGGATTATAATGTATAATATATTATTATTATTATGTTATTGTTGAGGCTGGCACTTTATTCGGTACATCGGTATGTGTTATACAGCTAAACAGCTGTTACAAGGGTTGGGTATTACGCAGTATCGGTGAGGTTTTCGGTATTATTTTTTAAATTCTCGGTTAATATAATATAATATTATAATATATTGTACAACTGGATAAATGGATCATTTGCGATAAGATATTTTCAAAAAAAATCTTTGTTACCTCAATATATTGTTATATCACTAGTCGCTACCAGTAAAAATTATTATTACGCGTTCACGATAATGTAGGTAGGTAGATGGTACCATTCCGAATGAGAAGACTGTTGACGATGTGTATACCACGCGTGGTATATAATCGAAATCGCATAGTAGGTATATAATATACCGTCAGCCCCAGACTGTCGAAGAATTTTCCTATAATATATTATGTGAAATAATATTACGATGTGTATACCGTAATATTCATATTATACGGTACCTATGTATATTATAGACTCGTGCGAATGTGTCACGTAGATAGTAAACAGAAGCTCTCGTGACGTGACGAATATCGTATATAAGGCTAATCGAGTAATGAAACATGTGATTTAGGTAAGAATTTGTACTGTAATAATAATTAATGTACTTTTGTTTTATTATTGTACCTATGAGTTACGTAGAAATAGTAATATAATAATATTGTTGACGTATGGAAATTACCACCATGATATACAATTTTATATTGTATTATTATATAGTACGTGACTACTACGCGAGATTACACGATGTTGCACATTTTTTATTTATAAAAAAACAATATATATAATATTATGTAACGCCTAAGAGTCAAATTATTATGAATTTTGCTCAATTTGAACAATTATATATTAATTTAAAGAGACATATATTTTTATGTCTGCCTATATATAAACCACCACTGTATATAATATAATATAATATATTCTATAAGAACTAACCCAACTCACATATTATTTTTATTATTATAAAAAATAACACGTATCGATAAATATATTTATGTATATATTTTGTGTATATAATATAATATGTTTACGATTCACAATACTATACGTAAATATTTGTATATATAATTATTATCATTATAAGCGTATATAATATTATGTTATATATTATATATTTACCATTGTTATAGAAACATTATAATATTAATATTATATTCTTAGTTAGACGTTTAAATTATTAGATTTTAGCAAGTAGCAATATATTATACCTGTATAATGTAATATTATATAATATACGAACAAAATGTGATACTTAATCAAAACACCAAACATGCCGTCCAATGTATCTATCATTATAATATTATGTCTGTGTATACTGTATAGTATAATATACAATATCATGTAACCTATAATAGTTGAGATAAGTATGTTTTTATTTTAGCGTTACTTACCTACCTTTTATTATTATGTTATGCGATAAGTAACAACTTTTAATTACGTTCTTTCTGAAATCTGCCGCAGTGATCGTTTAAAGACAAAATAATATTTTAAAATCTAGAAGCGGTAAGGGCAAAAAAATTATTAGGCTCACACGAATTGCGTACAAATTCAGCGGTACCTTCTTGTGCTTCCTAAAGTATAATATTACCAAATTAAATTTACACTTGACAAGTTATTTACAATTTAATTTACTTACTTATTTTTAATTTTTGTAATTGGAAAATCAGTATACTATGGACTACAGTTCGTAGGTAGGTAATATTTTTATTGAGGATACAAAACCGTCAAAACCACTAAAAACCGTATACAAAATGTATTAAGTATTCAAAATGTTTGTAGGAAATATTTAATTTAATATTCTTAACTTATCGGGTGGTTTTGTCATACTAACAGTAGTTTCAAAAAAAAAAATAAAAACTTATTTTTGAAATTAAAAATCAGTTTAAAAAAACCATACAAACAAAAATATGTTTAATAAATTCGACTTGGACGCAGTTCGTGTTACCTTTATTTCACGATAAGGTAAGACGCAATTCGAGGGACTGGTACGCGATTCGTGTGCACCGGTACACAATTATAGTGTGTTGTTAGGACCATCCGACTCTGTAGGTATACCTATAATTATTATTGCACGAAACTTACATGGTATAATGAAGTATATCACGAATACTCAACCTTGGAATAATCGCATAAAATATCGGGTGAATTTTATCTCGGAGCATAATAGTTTTGCGGTACTTATACGAATTATTATAATATCATACGATATCATCTGTGGACAGTTTGAAAATGATTTATAATTTTTTTTTCGTCTTTTTTTGCACACATTTTTGTTGTTATTAAATATAATATAATACGTATTATATATCATATAATATGTTTATTATGAGTTTGTCTTTTTTACCATAATATTTTTATACTCTGCAACACTAACTTTTTAAACGAAAAATAATTATATACCTGCAGTAATTATATGTTATTATTGTGTGTGAAGCGTATTATTAAAATTTTAAAATACGACTCATTTCACTTTTTAATGAATAGTAGGTATGTACATTTTTCCAAGGTTAATGTATAATTTTACAAACAATAAAACCCGTTCAATTACAGACTTCTTAGCGAATTTATTAAACTATTTAGTAGGTATATTGTTATGAAAACCTAATAAAATGAAAGAGCTACTCATTGAGTTTAAAAAATATATTATAATATCGATGTATTCAAACATTCAATGGTATAATACCTTCTCGATGGCTTATTAGTAGGTACGATTACGCGTGTACTATCGAACTACTCTCACGTGGACTGGCTGAAAAATATAAATAAATACCGAAAAAAATATCATAATGCTGCAAATCAAGGTATATATTATTATCAGACTATTTTTTTATTTATTTGTTTTTCGAGAAGATAATGTGTTATATAGAACAAGTTTGTTGGAAATTAGCTATAATATTTTAAGAATTTAAGTATCCTAATAACATTATCATAAGGATTTATAGTTAATGATATAATATTATTATTGTATCGTTTGAATGAACGTTATATAATTTAGGTACAAATCTGTTGACCAAATTACATTTTAAATAATTATGGATATTCTTCAAATATCCATAGGTGTGCGCATATCTTAATGCAAGGGGGAGGGGGAGGGCAAGAATTGAATTTTGTCAACATCATTGGTGCCTGTGTAAATATTTTTTAGGAGAATTGTTGAGTAGGTAGGTACCGAATAAGTTAACATCGTAAATATAACATTTATCAAACGATATTATAGCAAATGCAATAAGTACGTAGTACGTACCTACTACCTACCTACAAAATGGGACGCCCGGACAACGTAGTTTCTTTTCCAACAAATATTATAGATTACAAATACAATTTAGTGGAACCATTCAAAATAAGATTAAATATCAATAAGTAAATGTGAAAATGAAAATTATTATTATTACTATTTAATTACTATTGTATTAGTCATATTCTATAATTGAAATTACAGGCATGTGATAACTGAAATATGTTACGTATGGTGTTTGTGATGTAATTTTTTCCAAAGATCTTGAAAATAATGAATCAATAGTGGTGTCATCTCTCGTTGTAGATTCTTTTGGATTGTTTATCATATGTAAATTGAACGTGTCCATAAGGAAAGTTTTAAATGTCTCCGATTTCTTATCATTAAAATGGATGTTAAAGTCACACAATTGTTATAATTTATAAATTATAATAATTTTAAATGCATAACATGCAGACCATATTACGCTGTTTCGAATCCTCGCGTTATTCCAGTTTTCTACTACGCACTCTATACAAAACGTGATCCACAAACAAATGTTAACACGGCAAAGGTAATTCACTATGCAGGGATATATGCAACGATCAGATTATTCCACAAAAACAATTTCATGAAATAAAAATGTTTACGCGTCATGTAAAAAAAAAATTAAATAAATCCACAATATTTTTTTATGAGCGTCTCAAGTTAGAATTTTGACATAATCACAAAAAATAGCTACTTAATTAATTATTCGTTGGAAATTCTAACCAAATAGTCAATTAGTTTACAAATATTGTTGTAGGGAACCTGAAACTTTTAAAATATATTATATTTTATACTCACAATGACATTGTCGAATACAATATTTTCGTAATAGATTAATTCAACCTACTTGTAAATTGTATTACTAAAAGTAAAATCAATTACTTTAATAGCAATAATATCATAAAATATACTTGGACTCAACACTTAAAAAACTTAAAAGTTCTTGTAAAATGAAAATGAACATAATGAAAACACATTTACATCACACCTGGGGGGCTGACACAAAAAGCCTTCTAAATATGTCATTAATACTACTATGAATAAATTATGGATCAATTATTTATAGCACTGCCAAAGAAAATCTACTCAAAATATTCGATCCTTTACATAATGAAGGTATTCGCATTTCAATAGGAACATTTAGAACCAGCCCTATTGACAGCATTTTATGTTACGCTGGAGAAATACCCCTCAAACTCCAAAGAGAAAAAGACATACTCATCTACGGCATAAAAAGAAAACGCACACCTTATCATAGGATACAACAATATTTTCAAAAACCAAAATATAAATCCAACTAACATAATTAGGAAACAAATACCACCCATATACGATACCTTCTCCCATTTATGCACCAAATTTAAAATCCACACATCTATTAAAGCAAAATTTAATTCCAAAAATGTCCACCTTGGCTTTGGAAAACCAATCTCAATACCGAATTAACCAAGTATAACAAGTATGAAACAAATTCGACAATTATCACGTCCCACTTCAAAGAAATCATCCAAAGTAAATACTCTAATTTTTTGCAAATTTATACCGACGCATCTAAATCTCAGCATGGAACTGGCTTAACAATCATCAAAGAAGAAACCAAAATCCTACACAAACTTCCTCCGGAAAGCAGCATTTTCACTGCAGAAACCCACACCATCTTAGAAGTGATCAAATTAACCAATCTGACCACTTCAAATAACAATATTTTAATTGTAAGCAACTCACAACTCTCCTAGCACTCCAAAACCCCTTCTCGACAAATTAAATAACCTGAAACATCCAAACCGGATTATGTTCTACAAAAAAATAATATAGAATTTATATAGGTACCATCGTCCATCACACATTGGAATTGCCGGTAACGAGGTCTGGCTGATAAGTCAGCAGTTATAGCGACTAAAACCATCTTTCATCCAACAATCACCGACATACCGGCTAACGACATAAATATATTCATTAGAAATAAAATAAATATGACATGGCAAAGTTTACTGGGATTTCGTCCCACCTTTCAGCAAATTAAAAAAGATCGAAAAGTGGCATTATCTCCAGGATTTAAACAGGCGACAACAAGTCACTCTAACCAGAGTGAGAATTGGACATTCTTTTTTGACCCATTCATTCTTAATCAGCTTAGATCCACCACCTATATGTAACAATGTATGAGTTATAGGTCTGCTCCCTGACGTGATATATTATCACCAATGTTGGGCTTATAGATAAAAAAAAATTATCTAGATATGGATACTTTAGAAATTGAATTTATCTAAATATAGATAGATAAAACAATTGTTTACTGGATAACTATGTACGGCATTACCTCAAAATTTAAATTTATAATATTATATAATGTTTAGCGATTTTGTTGGTGTTAGTTTTATGAATTATTAATTAAGACATTTCTGTTTTCTTTAAAATAACTATTATATATTTAAACGTAAAAACAAGGTAAAACCTAAAGAAAACTGTACAAACACCGAAACACGTCTATAATATAAACGTCTACTACCATATTAAAAATATACATAGGTACCTACTATTAGTTTAAACAAACGGTTTCAGAAAGATATAAAAATCGTTATGTATATAATATAAAATATATAGCCACTAAAATGTATTAATATTACTTACAATATGAGTACAATATGATTAATGACTATTTTTATATATTACTAAAATGTATAGTAAACAGTAAATACTATTAATAGGTATTATACAGTGCTGCGTTTTTTTTGTATAATATGTTTTATGTCATCATTCGTTTTATACTGCAGCTATGTTAAGACAAATGTCATAGTTAAAATAATCGTTTAATTTTTAATGGGTATTAATATTTTTTTTTTTTAAATGTTTTTTAATATTATATAATCAGTATAAGTAGTATGATAAAAATATTCAGTATATACAATATAATATACATCTAGATTGTACTCTCGGTTTTCATAGATTAATTATTTTCGTTTACTGTCAAACATAATTGAATAAAAAAAAAAAAATGACTAAATTGTTAAACAAGGATTCCAACGTGATAATATTATACTTTTATCGAGGACGTGATATTTTTCTTAATATTATGTATAATAAATAATAATATATGCGCGTAACGCACATTTTACATTTTTACTCCAACGCAGATAAACGGAACCATATTATTGAACTCTCGGGTTTTTTTATATAGAATTATAACACATTTGATACTTTAATATCCTTTCAAGCTTGTACCACACGCGTCCGTGCCATTGGTAGAACTGGTAGGAGAAACGTGTTCCGGCTTGTCTTCTGGAACAAAATAAAAGTTTACTCAAATCAAACAAGTTAGGAAAGCCAGGGTTAACCAGTAACCCTCTCCCCCCCCCCCGGAAATTAATTCTTATAGACGTCACTAAGGAAAGCTCACCCGGCAAGTAAGCTAAATTTCCGGTTTTACGTATTTTTTATACTATACAATAAACAATTACAATTGTTACAAAACTTAAAATTTATAAAAAGAATTTGATAACCTTTATATTTTGGTAGAGGTATCTATACCTATTTTTTTAATATTGGCTATCATATGACTCAACTATAACAATAGTAACTAAAATCTGTACCACTGTACTAGTATAGCTATTGACATATTTACTAAACACGATATTAACTATGTAGAGTAACTATAGTTACGGATAATTAGTAGTTATTTTAATATCAACAATCGTCATTAAATATCTTGATTACTTAATACAAACAATCGTAACTATGGACAATAAACAATTAATATCTTAATATATCAATAACAATCGGTAATTCGTAACTATGTACACAGTGGCGGATTCAAAGGAGGGGCACAGGGGCACGTGCCCTCCAGTCAATTTTCTATCGACAATTTTTTTATGTAACTAAGATTATTATATAAATGAAAAATTCATTTAATAATAAAAATACTACTAACTATTAATTATTATTTATTATAATCATTATTGCTTAAAAATAATAGTATATAATATTATTAATTAAAATTAAAATTATACTATTTATATGTGCCCCCCCTTATAAAAATATCGAAGATCCATCCCTGTATGTACAGTAAAACCTCCTTATAACAGAATTGCTCGGTATCAAGCTGCCTACTGGTTTTTCCGTTATAAAGGAGTTTCGTTATAGAAATACTAAAATATTATAGGGGGTTGTTGTTATCAGAGGCGCCAGGTTTTGAAAATGTCATGGGGGGGGCTCACTATTTTATAAACACATATGTACAGTTTTACCTAAAACTAATTTAATTTTCCATAAGTTAACCAAGAACCTAGTTGATTACCAAAATCTATACTTTTTTCTATTATCAAAATCGGAAAAACTTTTTTTTTTGTCAATTAATTTATTATGAATTAAATTAGTACTTTGAGGGCATTTTACAATTTAAGAACCGTGGGGGGCTGAGCTCTACCTTATCGATCTCATGGGGAGCTGCAGCCCTCGAGCCCCCCTGTACTCGGCGCCCCTGGTTGTTATTATCTATTTTTAGGAGATTTCCGTAATGTAGAAAGTAATCTAAACTCATGTGTTTAGAAACCTAAAATCTACGTTTTTGGAACAACATATCATTACAATAAAGGTTATCGTATAGTGAAACTTTGAAACAATTATCGGTTCTGAAGAAGGATTTATTTTTTTCTAATATGAATACATTTAAATGCTTAGGCACGATCGGTTCAAAATAAATGCAAACGATGCATAAATAAAAAAAAATGCATATCATTCGAGTTGACAAATATAAGTTATTTAAACATATTATAAAAGTTTTGACAAAGTTTATACATTTCACTCCTAAAGTGTAATATTGGTGATTAGTTGTATTTTTAAATGTCATTACATTTTTTTTAAACTATATAAGTACAATATTTAAGTCACTATTTTATTAAGTTAGTATTCACTATTAAAATTGAAAATTGGAATTGTTTTAATTATATGCCTTAAATCGATTCTAATACCAATAATATAAATTATATTTTAAAAATGTTTATAAAAACGAAAGTAATAAACTCTTGTCACAATATTGAAGTTAACCTTATAAACTTAAAATTACATGGGCAGCAGTATATAGATCATACAATTATTATTGTCATTATTATTATAGCCTATAGGTACTTGAAAGAACATTGTTATGAATAGTTTAAGTTTATAATAACATTTTAAACCATATAATGCAATATGCATTGTCTGATTACACATTTTTTTATTAAATACCTACTTATTATTGTTCAATATTTTAAGATTATAATAAGTAATTTATTCTTAATAATGTAATATACATTCTTGTATAGTTATTTTACAATAAATTGTACAAGTAATAACTAATAGTATTTACTGTTTAGATAATAAACGTAGACAGTAGGCACTGGATACGCTATAATTTAGTCTTAACATTAATATTATATTATATTTTATTTGTATGAACTAAACGCTTTGTAATGTTTAGATTTTCTTGGAATAAGGTAGGTAGGTATACCCATAATAATGACTTTTCGAATTGGTCTTGCATTATATAAAGAGTTAGTTATAATATTTTATACAAAGCTAAACGTGAATAACAACTTCAGTTGTTTATTATTTAACAGTAAATATTTTTGAATATTCAGTATCTATGTATATATACTATGACATACCTATAATACACATCACTTACAATAATATTAAATCGTGCAGTTAGTATGCCGATTGTGCCAGTCTCGATTTGCTAATAATAACTTACTTATATAAGTATTAATATTATTATATACTTCGGCAATACTCTGCGTCAGGCACGGATTAAGAAAATTTTAATAAGAGCTTAAAAAAATACTTTTACTATTTTAGATTACGTAATTTTTAATACAAATTTATTTTATTGGTTGCTTAGACAACATAGAGTACCCGAGTGGGGGGGGGCTATGGGTACTAACCCATATCAATATAATTGACCCTGAATCCGCGCCAGCTCTGCATCATAATATTATGTATTTATGATGGTGTGTCCACATAGTATCGATAAGCTTTATATCACTGCAACGCGCGCGATACATATTAACTTAATATTACTTAAGAGATTCAAAATGGTTCTTGGTCCTTCTGAACCCTAAAGTAGTTAATTAACTTATATTAAAAAAATAATAATCGTAAAAATATTTAACTCTTCTACTGACCCGCTGTAGTTGTATTGAACGAATTCGTCTGTAGATTTAAACAATACGATAAGAACTGGTACACGAATTCATATTGAGCCTAAACAATTACACAATTGATTAATATTTTGTGCGTGATGTCTTATCACAATAATTTTTTTATTTCATATATATTATTATTCTAACAAAACCTATAATTTATCATTTACTATATAGTTTTGGCAAAGGGTCCATTATGAGACGAGGAAGGATTATTATGCACAGAGCAGCAGTTATAAGCGCAGTAATGGATATTGGAATTATGGCGTAAGAAAATCAGGGCGTAATAATGAAAATACAACGTGGAATACTGAAAAGAAGTATGATTCGATCAGTTTCAAAGAATACTGAAGAGTAGAAAATTATAAAAACACTGAACGAAATTGAGGTGCAGCCGTGCAAGTAAAAGTGGTAAAAGGAAGAAGAAGAAAAATGATACTAATTAATTACCACTTGGTATCAACTATGGCCATTAGCTGTTTTTGTTGGTAGGGCGAAGGAATGGTTGTGGTTGGAGCACGGTTTGTATGTGTGGCAAGGATTTATTGCTAAAAATCCCAGGTGGTCACCCATCCGGGAGCTAGCAACACCGGCCGATACGTACACTCAGAGTGTTTCCGCATTTGAGTGTATGAACCGCGCCACATACAATAATTATTAGTGTATTTTCGGGTAAAATAATAATGTTTTACAAAACAATCAATATATTTATAATATGTTTATTGTTTATGAAATTATATAAGTATTTTACCTGTGTTTGTACCATATTAGTCCGTTGTTCGCGCAATCTCAAAACGGTTTTGAAAACATTTAATTTTGTTCTGTCCTGGTGGATTAGACGCAATAGCATATCACAAGCTATGTAAGTTCCCGTTCTGCCGACTCCAGCACTTTTGAACAAATTTGTTAATAGTCATAGCTATTAATAATTAGATCGGGACTAATCGAGACTAAAATAGCGAATAAGTGGGGAACGCTCTGCTGTACATTTGGTGTCTAGAGTCATTGTAGTGGTAGTGTTAAATTTGAATTCAATGATATAAAATCATTGAATTTGAAAAACGATTCAATTTGAAAATCGAATCATTGTTTCAACAACTTATAGCGTGTACTTTAGACACAAAAAAAACACACACATCATTTAAAATCAATGCATTCAGCGCACCGCTCAGGATCTAAAATTAATTGATAAAGAAATAATACCTATTATTGTAAATTACACTCACCTACAATGCACCACAACCAGGCCAGTTGGGGATTTTGCTTGCACTACACGCCAAAACTGCAATAATTTCGCCGGGTCGTTTGGTGTTCCGAAATCCGGCCAGTCATGAAATTGAAAATGTCTTATCGTCTTTTTTAAATGGCCCTAAAAACACGACCTATTTCAACTTTGACCTATTATTATGTTGTATCTTCTGTTGGCGATAGGTAATACATCACAATAGCTACATACATCAACGAGTCCTAACTATTAACTTCTAAGATATGTAGTTGGTAGTTCAATATAGATCGATATCGATACTGTTATTAGTTTCAATTTTAGAGCGGTTTCGTGACACGTCCTCTTAAGTTGAATGATGTGTAAGCAAAAATATTGAACTGTTAAGGTTGCAGAACGTGTTGTACATTCAAATATTCTTTTTAAAATCAGATTTTTAATACGAATACGTGTATTACAGGCCACTATTGCTATTGTATATTAATTTCATAATATATAAAGAAGTGTAACAGGACTATTTAAAAAAAATAGCAACGTTTGTAATGTTAATTTATTAAATAGTTCTGTTACACTTTATATAAATACTACGTTGTTTATGGGATCTAGAAGGCAATGCTCTAGTCTATCCGTTAATTTTTTTAAAATCCTGATGTTGATTACTACATAATATAATTGGTTTACCTACCAATAAATACCGTTTAATAGTAATGTTTTATGATCTAAAGAATTACCAAATAAATAGTTATCACTATTTTATAAGAGTATAAATACATTTTTATTGACTGTAGGTAATGCCTTACAGTTGAATGAGGTTCAACTAACCTTGAATAAATCAAATTCAATAATTGGTAAATTTTTCGGTTACCCATACAATAAATTTGGTCTAAACTGCTACTTATACCTAGGTAGCTAGTTTACCTTGACTTGTCATTGGCGCAACTAGAGGGGTGCTTAAGCTCAACGTTTTTTGTGACTTAATGGGACCTAAAACTTAACGATTTTTTAGGGGGTGTTAATTTTGACTTAGGGAATTTTTTAGGGGGTGCTAAGGACCCAAAGAACACCCCCCCCCCCCCCCCTAGTTGCGCCAATACCTCTTGTAAATTATAATTTTATACTGACCAAGCAAGGAATAGTATTTAAAATACACTAATATAAGTCACAATTTCGATAGTAACTTTCAAACAAAATTATATATACCATATAATGACTACCAACCCGACGCACCGAACTATAGGCATTTAAAAATGTGAATTACGAGATAAAGATTCAGTACTCGTATCCTTTCAGGTCTTTTGAAAAATTAGATTCATCTAAAGATCTCTAATTTACAGTTACCTATACATTATTATTATATGAGCTGATATGAACTTACTTTTAGAACCGTCAATATTCTGATTGTGAACGAATAACGCTCTTTGTCGATAATCGTAATGTCGTTTTTCACTTGAATATCGCCAAAGACTAATTTTTCATTGCTGTTTGGAAAATATTTATCGCATTTTATCTAAATAATTTTATTTATAAATTAAAAATCATCAAAAATACTCTGGTAAGCTTATATTAAAATGGGTTATAATTATTTGTTTTGTTTACAATTTATTATACAAAAGACTATCACAGTATATCTACTTGATTTGACAAAACATGATGAAATAACGTCTTTTTTAGAATAAAAGTTAATTGTATATTATTTTAGACTAATGGACAGAAGCCAGAGTTGAAAACTTGTAAATTAGAGGACTATACCATGTTGGTTACTCAAAATCATATAGACGAAGTGGCATGAAATTGTTAATAGTAGTTGCATAGCCAGGGGTGGTTGGGTTTTTTAACACTATACACCCCTCAACCACCATTGCCATTTTTGTAACGGGCAAATTCATTATAACGGTTCAATATTATTGATTTTTTTTATGAGCAAATCATATTTATGTATACACTAAATCTTACCCCCCCCCCCAAATAAAAAAAAAATCAACATATCCTGGTTCTACTGATATATGATTCATTGCTACCTACTATTATATATGGTGGATTTAAACACCTATAAGATCGCTAGGATTAAAATATGTAATAATTTATAATTTTATTGGAATAACATTTTACTTCACCTTGTTTTTTTCACTTATCTGACACAACATAACAATTGAAACCACGTCTTGATCCAAAACCATTTGCCACATATCACCAAAAGTATTTTTCAAGGGACCTTGGCAAGCTATATATTGGCGATTACCTTTAGAATCCTGAAAATATGAAATTAATGTTTTTAATATTATCTACATAATTCAATGTTTTACACTCATGATCATCAGTAATAATCATAACGCATAAGTATAAATAACATACAGCTATAGAGGTAATCATAGGCGTAGGGTGATAAAATATGTTGGGAGGGCTGAAGCCCACTATAAATTTACGATGTGGTGTTTCATGGGGGGCTTTGCCCTTCACACCCTCCCTTTTACCGATTTATTTTACTGCAAAAATTAAAAAAAAAAATTATGACTATGTGTTTTTAATATTTTTAAATTTCTATAATATAAAATGCCACAAAATTATTTCAAATTATTTCCATGTACGTATAGAAAATGCTAATATAAGCATTTGGTGAAATTTTCAAGTATCTACAATTATTCGTATTTGAATTACAACAAAATATCAAAAATCGATTGAGGAGAAATAGTTAATTTAAGGGTGAAAAACTAATGTAAATAAATTTGAACTTCAAATGCTTATAAAAAATTATTGTGGTTTTCCAGTAAAAATACTCGTTTTTCTTATTTTTTTTTATTTTTTCTAATCATTATTAAGAAAAGTACCAAGAATTTTCAATTCCCTCATCCTCTCAAAAGTACCAACTCACTCTGCTCAGAATCTAAAATGATTTTATTTATTATGGTCTGATGTGAAACACAACTGTGATAAATAATTACAAAAGTGATAATGTTAGTAAGTATTATATTGCCATCGTTTTAGCGTTTTACATTTATCTAAACGAAATACACAATAATTCTGGGGGACTAAGTCCCCTCTAGAATCTAGATACGCCTATGCAGGTAATACTTTATGCATTCGTAATTGTTATGACTTGAGAATGTATATGGACGTTAGGACTGTGCATTAAAAAACCTTAAGAAATACACTTAAAATCTCATCAACTGCACAGCTAGTAAGTATTCATAAAAACTATTTGTAGTTCAACTATAGAAAAGAGTTGGGCATGAACTGAAAAAATAAAAGAATGGGGATTCTTTGACTTGAACAAAATTAGAGTTCCTTAAAGTTATTATACTATACAACCCAACTTCAAATGAAATATTGAATGTGATGCTTTGATCCTTTAATTTTGAGGAATGGAAAAGAGAATATAATTATGCTAGTATGAATCATAAATAGGTATGTATTAATAAGTAATAATTAATTGTAAATTAGATTAACCTATAGTCCGGCTCATGAAAAGTGAGCGTTCAAGGTCGACATTATGAGTTAAATATTGTCAAAACCAGAGGTTCTCAGGTTTGTAGTATTGTTTAGTCGTGCAGCTAGGACGCTAGGTTATAATTGTAAAAATCGCGCCAATATGTTTAACAATCACTTATTAAAAACGACCAGGCGGATCAATTATTAAACTCAGCCCGTAACCTCGAATGCTCACTTTTCGTGAGCCGGACTATAGCGAGAATTAGGTAATTTTTATATTTTATTCGTTTCTATGGGGTGATGAACAAATAAGCGTTGCGCAAAATTGGATAGAAAATAAAAATATCTGTACCCAGCCCGAAAACAGCCTAAAAACATATTTATGTTAATGTATATATAAAACGCATATTTTTAGAATGTGTACCACTATAATATTTTAATAACCACTTTTAAAATGTATCACTCACTTCGATAAAAGATGCATTGATGTAGTCATCGGTGTCGCCGGACCTTAAAATCACTCGGTTGTAGTCATCTATGTAATATATTATACAACAAGATCAACACGCTGGGTGAGTGTATGTAAAATAATTAAATCGCTAAATGTTCTGGTCTTACATGGTAACGTGTTGATGTAACGGTTTTTGAACTTGTTCTGAGGCATCACAGCAACGTCCGTCGTGAAGTTTGATTTCGAATACATATTCAGTAGGTCGTACTCGGCCTCGATTTCTTGGGGAGTTTTGGCCCACAGGTGTTTGAAGTTCATGTCACTCGGCAAACCGGGCTCTTGGCGTGTCGCAGTCGGGTGTACCACTCTGTACTGTACGGCCCTGTTTCATTCGATTAAAAACCTGTACGCAGTGCCGCAGTGGCATATTTAGGTAAGGACAATGCCTATCTCCTCGAGCAGAATTTTTTTTATTTGATTGTTTAATTTTTTTACTACCTACTTACCTATATATTCAAATGGTGAAAAATGTAGGATATTATCTATCAATATAATAAATAATAAAATTGTTTGATAACATTGTGTGGTCTTTATTACCAAAACGTCAAGACGTTGTTAACCTATACAACCTAAAAAACCAACCTATACAACTAGAGCTATACACCAAAGTTTTTTTTCGTACACGAATTCACGGTACTATAGTAACTATTACTATACGTCTATACAGACATTTTTGATTTTCTTGAACACGATAAAATATTTTAAAGGTACAAGAATAGTTGCAGTGTTGGTAATACTTATGATATTATAGTTGTTGTACTTTTGTGAGAAGAGTGGGGAAGTTGTTCAAACTTTCGTTGTCCCTACAGCTGTTAAATCCTGAATACGCCACTGACCAGACACGGTTAAGTATATTATATATTACCCTATTATAAAGTGTCGTTTTACGTACCACGGGACTTTTTCGTTGAGTATACAATACATTCCGGTCGCAGTGATGATCACCGCGAACAGTACACTGTACAACACCAAGTAGTAGACTGCAGTGGGTTTTCCGCCTAAAATGCAGTACACAAATAGTAAAACGTCAAAGTTCACAGTAAGTAGGTGTAAAAATCCAGGTCAATTATTGAGGTTTAATTTTTATTCTTATTGTGGTGGTTTTATCACCCTAGTAACCATATTATATATACCGACTCGGTAATACATATATTTATACCGGCATACTAACCTGAAAATGTGAGAAATAATACTTCAGACCTTGTCCAATATTTATTATTTTACGCGTTACGAGCAGTTATGCTTGCACCATAATGCGAAATTAAATAATAATAATTATAATTGTTATTTGTTACTCTAATATATTAATATTGTATTTTTTGGTATTTGATCGGTTTCTATTGAGGTTTTGTATTGATAAATTTACATTAGCTGATAAATTGTTGCTACGTTTTACCTAACGTATTCTTGCAGCACTTACGCGTAGTAAACGGTACGGTCCACGAATCTTGAAACCCGTCTGCGGTAAAAGCCCTGAGTTTCAGTCTATAATTTGTAACTGGTCTCAACGGCCCGTTGCAATAACTTTTCATATCGTTTATGGAACAGGTGTCATCCGCGCCAATGTCGAAAACCCCACCGTTTTGGTCTAAACGTCGAACAAAATTATAATATTATAACATAATAATAGTAATATATCAAATGTGAAACTTAAAAACTACCGAATGTTCTCATTGTTAACTCTTTTTGTAATTGTTAAATCCATCCAAGCGATACATTGAGATTATTGATAAGATCAAGTATTATTAGCTTGAACAAATGTCTAGAATTTCGATCCCTCCCCAAATCGTGTACGAAACAAATATAGTAATATTTATACTTAAGAGTGGTATTTGAATCGAGTGCCTGGGGGTGTAATAATTTTATGGATTCAACGTTCAGAGTATACTCTGGGCAGAACCCATTGGACAATAAAAAAACGAATATGGGCCATCTCACATAACATTTTAAATAAAACAGTAATATGTACATAATTTAGCTTATAATTGACATAAATTATAACCAGTTTATATCTGGTACATAAACTATAAAGACGTTAACTGTTAGTAAAATGCACTGAAAAACCGATTAGTTCATTTAAATATATAGAAAAATATATTCTAAAAATCTAAATTCTCAAAATATAAATAATAAAAGTTGAATAAAAAATAAAAAAGGGCAAACTATTTAAAAAAATATATATTTTAGAATATTAATCAATAGGTAATTATTGAAAAAGTATTTTAAATAAGCCATAATTTAAATTTACAAATATCTAATAAGAACTACAAGAAAATATTTACTCAAACCCACAAACACATATTTGTATAGCCGATCATGCTAGTATGATAAAGTAAAACAAATTTAATTAACTCGATCAATTATTCTTTTAATAAAGTAGGAAAAAAACGAGCACAGGGTAAAGTATTAAATTCACAACCATGCATATAATTGCAACATAGGAGGTGATTGTGGGGAGCTTATCCCCCAAAAATATTCAAAGCACTTTCTGCAAAATTAAAATAATAATAATTTTTTGTATGTATAGCTCATATTGTGTAGGATAATTTTCACCCACTCCTAGTTTTCTAGTATTACCACCCCCATCCCTCCTCCGAAACATGTATCCCCAAAATAAAGTAGGTACATCAATACTCACCTTTGAAAGGCATCCACCGGTCGGGGGTCGTCTGGTACGCCAGTATGAAAGGGTACGGCGCAGCTTCGGCCCACGTCCGCATTACGGGCGGCCAGACGTCGTCGTCCATCTGCTGTCGAGGATTATTCAACCTATTGCCGTGTTCCGGTTTGTCCGGAAATCCACCGTCCTGGTAAACGATTATCGAATAGTATAGGATGTTTCCGGAGGTGCTCGTGAACAAGTCGCCGGGTATGGACAAATGGACCTGCGTGAGATGACTGTCGGACACGGTCACTCGTAAATTACGGTACGTATCGTATTTATTCGGTAAATCCGGGCCTGTATAATATTATAACATTATAAAATCACGTAAAATAAAAAAAATCGTTTTGCGCTAAATTAAAAATCTTATAGAGTCTATGATTGACATTAAAGAAGTGCTGAGAGTTGTTTTTTAATTAATGGTACACGGCTATTTAGAGTTTTAGAATACTATTAACAAATATAGAAGAAATAATAATAAAAAGCGGGTAAGTGTAGCGTAATGGAGTATGTCAGCGGTGTTGGAAGTTTGTCCATCGTCCCTTCAGTCCTCGGACAGTATAGTGTATTATTACAGTATTCGATTTGAATGCAATGATTGCATTCGTTAAAAAACGATTCTGAGCAAAGGATCAGTGTAAAAATTAGTAATTATATGTAGCAATATATTTATTTGTGTATAAAAACTATTATGTTTGATAAATAATATTATATAATTTGAAATTAGGTTCATAAATTATGTTTATATTCAATAGTAAATTGAATAAATATAAATATTAAATAATATATTTTACTTTTTTAGCAGCAATTTTAAAATTTAAATTCGTATCTATGGTAATAAACATTCAATAACAAAGTGTTAGAAAAAAATAGCTTAGCAATAGGTTATTTTGGTGGTTTTTCCCGTAGCGTTAAAAACCTATTGACAAAATCGAAAAATGAGTAATGACCTCTCTAAAGTAGCATCTTGATTCAATTTGCTAAAAGATAAGACACCATAAATGTAGAAATCAAAGCACGTCTTCTGGTAGAAATTTTGTTTACAGAGTAAAAATAAAAATAAATATCATTGTAAAATCACTAGCTTCCTCGTTCCGCTCAGAATCTAAAATATAATTTTCAAAATATTCTCAAAATCTCAAATAATATTATATAAAATAGGTATTTTAAATATTTCCTAGAGCCAAAAAAATTTTTTATGTGATTTATAAGTTGAATAAATAGATCCACACTCTTATATACCCCTATCAGGCATGCGTATTTACTCAAAGACAATATTATAAGTACTAGGTGATATAAAGATGAAAAACATAAAAACCCTGACTATAATTTTTATTTAAATATAATATAAATATTTTATACTTGTCGATGGTGTGATAAATCGAATACGTTTGTCTTGACCCGGGTTCTCCACGGAATCGGTTATTGCTGCTACCGTACAGACGTACGTATATTCAGGCAGTAATTGAGTTAAACTATATTCGAATTCCGTTTCATTGTCCTGATAAAATATATTTTGTAATCAAAAACATGTTCACGCAAATGGTTTAAATTAAAAATGTATACCAGGTGGCAATTGATCCATTTACCATAAAACACTCTATTTCAAAAATTATTTTTATATAATTTTAAGTCCTTTAAAAAGGCATTAAAAACAAAATACTTTTTATCGTTACCTATCATTTTAAATATTTTTTAATGACAACATGCATTTTTCATTCCTTATTTTAAAGCAAAATTTATTTTGGAGTACTTTGGTATAAAAAAAATCTAGTTATTGGACGAATAGCTTAGTTACGCCTTATGAGTTATAACTAATAAGTATTTACAATTTAGATGAGCGGAGTGAAGTGGTATAGAGGTACCCCGCAAAATATTTGTCTACTACTCCACTCATCTAAACTTCAAACATTTATAAGCATTATAACAGTTATAACTTGTTGTTTTATAAATTAAACGAAATACTCTGAATAATATTATAGTGTAGAATATGAAATAAAAATGTATGTCATTCAAAACAACAAAATCTTTTAAAAAAACAGTAAAAAAAAAAAAATTTCTTTTCCAAAAATGTTACTATGCAACAAATTAAAATCGGGAAGGGGGGCTAGCCCAGTGGGCCGTTGTCCTTGGTTGGGTTTTGGTCCGGTGCCTTGTAAGGGGTACGAATTTATCAAATATATTGTATAGGACATCGGTACATAAACATAGTAATATGATATAAACATAATAGGATTATATATTTATATAACAGAGGTGTCATCAAACTTTAATAGTTAAATAGTTCCAGTTTCTATAACGAATAAATTATAAATGACTTACTTTAATTTGCTATTATATTATTATAAAAAAATATTTTGATTGCTAAGCCCCCTCTAGCTCCCAAATCATTAAGCCTACGGTCAGGGTAGAGCCACTGTTATATATCTGGGATAAAGGGTTGGATCCTACCCAGTTTTCTGAGGCTCTGAATAAAATTATGCAAAAGAAATACTTTCAAAAACTTTTGTGTTTTTATAGAAATAATGAGTGTCTTACATTAAATGGACCACCTTGTGTAATATATAATATTATGTAAAAGATAACATTTAATAATATTAATGAACAAATAAAAAACAACTTTTAAAAATAAACAACTGTTAAGCATTTTTCAATCTTTGCCAGTATAAACTATGAACATACGAAATATATGCTGGAATCCTAATATTCGGAGAAAATATTATGCTCATAATAAATTGAATTTACATTTTGATCAAACATTCAAACTTATTGTCCTAATAAATATTGAACATTAAAAATAATTATTCTTACTGAAATATCGCATTTAATACTAAAAATGTGATTATGAAATCCAAGTCTTTCTCCCACTAGTGTACTGTGAAAAAATGCAATTTTTCCATTTGGCATGCACGGGTACTTCCAACTCAGGACGACCAAATTGAATTCTATCGATGTGACTTGTAGGTTTTTAACCGGAGAACTAGCTGCAAAAATATACATTGTCCAATAAATTAAATATATAGGAAAGTAGAAAATCGTCAATTAAAGTGTTTTATATAATATACATATGTAATAAAAATCTTAACTGAAGTTGAAATTCAAGCAGCTCCCTGATTAGATGAAAACATAATTATGTTTTCTGATATTATTATTATAAGAGAAATAAATCAATAACACGAAAAAGGGTTTAAAAAAAAAAAAAGTTAAGTGTACTTACTTAATATTAAGTTTTATATTTTAAAGGTACTATTCCACCTCTGATGAAAATAATATATAGTGTACCTATTACTAGTACATTGTATACCTACGTACCAGTTAACTTTATATTTACTGTTTATCGTTTGTAAAAGAAATTAATTTTAAAAACACATTTAATCTGGTAAAATAACAATACGTAACTGATAGGTTATTCAATAGGAATTATAATTTATACATTACTCGAAGATAACGTGTGTATCGTAATATTTGTTGAATTTCCATGACCGGACTCTGTTGCAGCGCTCAATTCTACGAGGTAGCAGCTAGCGGGCAATAGATTCGCAATTTGATACTGGTACGTCTGGTCATTTTTAACGAAATATGTGACTACGGGTTCCATGGTTCGGGGAGCGCAGTAATTCGGCGGATCGTATAAAAAATTCTTGAACGTAACCGTCCAACGGTATTCGTCGATTGCATCGTGCGATATCGTAGTAGGTGCTGCCCACGCAAGGACCACGCTGCTGGCGGACAATTTAATGATCGATAAATTTGTTGGTGGGTCTGGCACTGTCAACATAATATTATCGACAACAATATAATATTGCGTATAGCTATAATATCATCATGCCACTCTGTATACACGTCACCGCAGCACAATCGAAAAATGTATTTGAGACGAATATCTTAGGCAACCCTCAATCGCATATTATATTATTGATGTAGTGTTGTCTGATAGATTTGAATAAGTAGTTTATGTTCTATGCGAATGTGTAATAATGTAAGATCCTAAGGAAGACGGACGAAAGGCAACTGATGCTTTTTGAAAGAAGAGATGAGGAGATAGACTCTTCCAGAAACAAAACATATTACAGTGGACTAAACACTCATTAAGTGACTATGCATTTTTAATATATTTCAACTGCTATTGTAGCAATAAATTAGGAGCCTTTTATTCAATTTACAAGCTTTTTGACCCAATGAATAACATTTTATTGTCATTTATAAAAAAAAATTCTTAATTTGGAAACTGTAAATGTCCGTAACCACTTAAAACAAGTAAAAAAATCATTAAAATCGTTCTATAATATTGTCAATTTAATAATAATAATGCCTACCCTGTAACTTTGTCCGAAATATGATTTCGTCACTCTTTTCTGAATAACCTTGCTTATTAAAATACGCCGAGTAACAAATGTATTTTGTGAAAGGTCTCAAGTTATCTATGACCACTGCTTGGACTGTTGTGTACGTTGTCATCTCGAGTGAAGTATTTAAATATGAACAGTTTACGATTTGGTGTATAAAATTGCAAACGGAATCGATAGGATGATCCCACTGCAGAGTGACGTTATTACTGGTTAAATACAATATTCGTCCATTCTTGGGCTTTTCCAAAACTGAAAAAATAACATTCATTATACTACTTATTTACGAATTCAGAATTCATCGATCAGGAATTTTCTAGCAACTATAGCAGTACCAGCCACATAGGCGGGAGTTAGTCATAATTTTAAAAGGGAAATACTTATATCATATCAAAGTCGCTCTGCGCTTGCAAGTTCATCTTATCTTAAACACTATGATAAAATCTAACTCTGATTTATTTTAATCATCCTATATCAAACATATATACGAGTATGTAATATATATATAGTATATGTGTATTATATTAGCATTTGTGAACCATAACTTTAAAGAGATAAGAAAGACTGGTAGATAAAAGTTTTAAGCAGATTTGGTTCTTATAAAATGTTCTTATACCTATATGTTATTTTTTCAAAATTACTCTCGAATATACCCTAATATCAATAATATTTTTGCTGTACCTATTTTATTTCGCAAGCAGTTTAGTTAATGTATAAAACTATATAAATGTTCTTTGACGTATATATTATAATAGCATAAAGTTACCTATTACCTATGTATCAGTATACGATATTCAAAAGATTCTTTTGTCATCGTAATATTAATTATTATCTTAGACTTAATAAAATTTATCTTGAAATGATTATCAGTTGTAGATAAAAGGATAATAAGCGAATAGTGAAGTATTCCGATGTTGCTAGTTTGGTGGAGACTACATGAGTTGAACAAATTTGAGTTGTATGGTGCTGTAATAGCAATCAATGATAATCTTACTATAGGAATCATAATATTATAGAAATTATGATTTTGCAGGACAAAGAAAATGTTGTATTATCGATACCACAATGGATCAGGGATGTAGAATATCTGTGGATACACTGAGTTATATTTTTACTTAGATAATATTATACCTTCGGCGATTACTGTGGCTTTGGTTTTGGCTGGCATGCCATTCTCGGTGTCAGTCATCTTCGGCGTGACCGTTATTTGATACGTTACACAAGGCATTAGGTGTGAAATAGTCAAAGAGTTGGTCTGCAAATGATTTAACATGTTGGTATCAATCATCAATGTATAGGTACTATATAAATAGTATATCAATATAATCACAAGTTAAATATTAACAATAGTTTAGTTTAAATTTTTACTGATTTATTACACTTATTTACTAAGTCAATTTTTGAGTTTTTTATAATACATATAAGGAATTATCAATACATTTTTAGAGCAAAAAAAATCTAATTTCTTATTTAATTTTATCATAACAGTTTTTAGATTTAAAAATAAGGTCGGTACGTACTTCAGTTATAATTGTAGAGCAAACGAACAAATCGTAACAATAAACGATTACGTATTGACGAAAACAGAAAGACGAATTAATCGGTTTATCCCATCTAACGAATATAGTTCTCGATCCATTTGACAAAGCTGTTAATTTCACTACAGGCCCAGGTACTGAAATAAACAAACTCACTCAAATATCACAAATAAAAAATAAATGTTCAATCAAACCATACTAATCAATATGGAGGGAATTAATCGTTGAAGTGTGTGATCAGTTTTTAAAATAATGACAATCACACAACAATGTTTTGTCAAGGACCAAGAAAAAACTAACGATCCAAAAGCTTTATTTTCAGGTTCTTTATATGAACACAATATTTTATACATAATACTACGAGTATTTAATTTACATTTATACAACTTATATAATATGTATAGGTTCATATGTTGTGTGTAGCTTTAACCCTAATTTCTTATTTCTAGAACTACACCTATATTATGAATAGAATACTTTCGGTTTATTGTCAAGTAATCGTTAAGGCTTTCTCGGGTAAGTGTAAAGAGGTCCGAAGTACTATATACATACTTCCAGTGTCTGTTGTCACATTGAACGTCACGGGACTTCCTTTGACGCCAAGGAAGTCGACCGCGGAAACGTAACCAAAATATGTGACGCAGGGCTCTAACGCTGTTATTATGTGATGGTCAAATTCAGTTTGTATTTCTTGGCCAGTGTCCCTAATTGAAGTCAATGAGACGTGAAAATTCGCCGTACACAGTTTCTGTTCCGCCGGGTTTTCCCATGAAATCAAAATCGAGTGACTGAAATCACTAAGGTTAAGTTCCTTACCGCTTTCAATTCTAAAATTACAATTTATTAGTCATGAATTTAATTTTTTTTTAATCCACGTTGTATGAAACAATAGAAAAATAATAAATACAGTGGACGCCACTTATAAGACACATTGGGTGGTTGTGAAGTTATAAAGAAATAAGATAGGTCTATGAACGAATCGCCCGATTCCAAGAAACGAAGATTCTCAATTATCATAAATTTCAATTAATTACTAACTTTATTTTGCTATTTTTAATTTTACCTATTTATTACATCTATAATAGGTACTATCGTAAACTTTAGTATTCATAATCAATGGTGTTATTAATATTAAGTATACATTTCAAATTATATTGCCACTTTACTTTTGCATATTAATGTTTATAAAAAATTTGTTTTTATTGTTACATTCGTCTATTTTGACAATTAGTCGATAGAAAATTAGTGCCTCGGTGATGTGTGAAACACGATAACTATATTGTTGTGCCTATAAGACATAAGTATATATAAATTGAAACCACTATGTAACACAAATAACTTTTTAAAAACTAATTTATTTCGATATTTCCCCAAAAACATCCTTATAACCGAATTGGTTGTATTAAAAAATTATTTAGATACACTCCTAACGCAACCGGGCAATTTTGAATCTTACGCCGCATCTACGTGAATCCGACAAATGCGACGAAATACAAACTTTTATTTTTCGTCACTTTTGTCGAAATCATGTATAGGGCACTGCTTTATAAGCAACTGAATCTTTATCCGTAACCCGTGAGTCTTATAAGTGGCATCCACTATAGGATAATATGTAAGACATAATAATGCTGGTTTTAATTTATTACACTTTTTTTACTCACGGGAAGTATGTGAAGTCAGCGCAACTGTAGAAGTAAATGGACCGCCAAACGCATTTTCACCGGCTCCATAATATAAACTCCTCACCGTGATTATATAGGCTGTGCATTCCATCAACCCGGTCAGTGTTAAGTTGTTGCCACTAGTTAACTTAACTTCGGTGTTGAGTTGAGTGGAATACGTGAGTGAATAATTTACACTGCCGTCGATGTCTGGCAATAGTCTCCATTCGGCATAAAACGCTGTCGGGCTAATAGAGTCTATAGTCAATTTAATGACACGTCTTTGGAAATCTTCTAAGTGTAAAATAAAAAAGAACAAAATAATACAGAATTCAATAATGAAATAATTATATCACTGTATAGTGTATATATGTTACAGACAAAGTGTTGAATCCGGCATTCTATATAATACTTATAGGCCCTCTATGCAATGATAAAAACTAACAAGACAAGTATATACAAATTATAATATAATGACTATCTATAGTCTATAGGTCTATCAATATAATTCCGAATCTCGCTTGTGGGGAGTGTATTAAATGTATATAAAATAATATACTTTACATACATGGTCAGATAAAAACTTAAACCGGCAGAAGTAGGTGCTACACAGTTCGAGTTCCTGTACCAGATGTAGAAAAACGTCACGAAGACGCTAGAAATGTTTTAGGTGTTATCATGTGGACAGGTCAAAGCAATGCAAAAGCAGTTCCGTCCCCGGTTCTTGGTTCAAACAGGGAAAAAAATATAGCTAAGAACTTTTAAAATCTTTAAGCATCAAGGTCTCGATATTCACAATAGTATGCCAAACACATTTTAATAACGATTGGAGACGAAGTTTCAATGGAAAATACACTAGAGATGTAAATTATTTACCAATATTAAACCGGTAAATTTATAAATTGTATTTTTTAAATAATTTTTACAGATGAATTTTTTTACCTAAAAAATGATCATGTGATACCCCAAATTAAACATCTTTACGAGGCCGGACGGACCCCTTTTCGGCCAAAATGTACTCTTCTCTTTTCGGCCAGTGTCACTTTTCCAAAGGAGGCCATTATTCATACAAATGTAACAATATATAATGGAATAGTTGATATCAAATTTAATACGACCAAACGTTCAACACGCCCACAACTACATACTGATATAGTGTATTATTTATCATACTTTCAATTATTATTATTGTTATAATAGGTCAATGGTTATTATCACTATTAGTTCTTACTTATTAGCATCGCTGTTAATACATTTATTTTAAATACATTGTGCTCTATGATAGTATCAGTGGTATTGCTAATATTATTATACATAAATAATTGTTATCAGCCCAAAATGTATGTTCATATGAAATAAATACGAAAGTTAATAGAACTTAGTCTGCTACTTATTAAGTCATAAATATATAATACCATACTGTTCAGTAAATAATAAAAATAGGCGTTACTATAATTAGGTAGGTATTCGTTTGTTGTTTATGAAAAAAAAAAGGTAAAGAGGCGTCACTGGATGTGTGCCTAAGGGTAATATAATCAAAATACAATCTCAGCTTTTATGGGGTACTGCAATATTGTAAACTATTGTTAAAAATAACCTAAAATGTATTATATATTATTGTTGCTAATATATTATTATTAAAATCTCCAATCTCCACAAAAAAATTTATTTCTTTAGAAAATATACTTGATTTACGGACAATAGCAAACCTGCAGTAGTATACGAAAACACTGGACAATAAGTTTAGTCAAATTAACATGCAATTCAAAATTTCATAAAAAAAATGTTTTCTAATAATATTTTATGCAATTCAAAATGTCATTCATCCGCTGTATACTGCAATAAAATAAATATAAATACATAATTGATATAACTACAGTAATGATGTTCATACTTTTTTTTAAAAACTTAATTAAAACGACTTACGCTTTACATGCATTAGCATATAGAAGTCCTAGGAATTGCACGGATAACCTAGGAATAATTAAAAATTTAATACATTGCCAAATAATACAAGAGATTCTACATAGATTGATTAGGATTTCTTTTGAATAATACTTATAGGTATTCAACACTTTGCCGATGACATATATAACCGTAGACTTTTTACGATATCAAAAGATTTGATGAATTTATTTCGACATTGGAACAATCTTTTAAAACAAAAAAATTAGGTATACCTAATACATAATTGTAGGTATTTCGTATATAATATTATTTATAATCGGAGTCTACCGTCCACATGTAAAAATAAAACCTTATTGACACTGCAGTTCTCATATTGCTGTATTAATAAAAACTTAAAAATATGTTTGCTTATAATATTTACTGAGCTCTCGAAACATAAAGACATGCAAAAATACACGATAATATAATATAATATACACGATATACTAACAACTCGGGTAGCAGTGGCGGATCCAGGGGGGGGGCAAAAGGGGCATTTGCCCCCCTCAATCGCCGTAGTTTAGCTGTGTTTAGCCAATTTTGTAGCAAATGTATGTACTTCCATGTGCCCGCCAAAATTAAGCCCTGGATCCACCACTGTAGGGTAGTCGGGTACTATAGGGTCAACAAAACTAAATCACTACTATTATATTAATATTATAGATACCTACGTATGTCATAGTGCGTGTGACCTTGAGTGATCATTGCCAATTACAATCAGTTGCATATTAATATATAATAATTTATATTTGTGTAGGTACCTACTAAACCAGTGGTTCTTAACTGGTGTGTCGCGACACACTATAGTGTATCTCGTATTAGTGTATTACCATAATTATGTGTGCCCCAAAAAATTGTTTATTTTTATTGGACGTGTTCAAAGTAAATGTATGACATTATTATAGTATACGATATATTTTCAAAAAATGAGTCGACAATAAATAAAATATACGTCATAATTTAGTTTCTATTCTTTATCATTATACTTTTCAGTTTTTTAAATGTCAATAACTAATACCTATATAATATTATAAATATTTTAATCATTTAAATCGTATATACTTTATAAATTATGAGTTTTTCATACCTACCTAGTTGAATTTCTAAAAATTGCCACTTGACCGATACAATATTGTTGAAATTGTATTTTATGTCAAATACTTCAAATAACGTATAGGTACCTATATTTTGCAGGAATTTATTGTTTTAGTTTGGTACTACTTACTGTCACACTCACAATTTAAAAAAACTAAATAATATATATATATAGGTGTAATAGTTATATTGTAATAACTCATAAGCTGTACCACATAATAAATATAAATCAAGTAATAAAAATAAGACGTGAAATTTTCTTCCAAAACCATTGGTTTTCACAGAAAATCCTTTTTATCTTCGCGACTTCGTATACCTAGGCACATTTTTTTTGTATACGTTAAGACTTGTAAGCATTGTCTACACTCAGAACTGCAGCACAGCTTCGTATAGTAATTTCGTATATTTGTCTAAACATTTCGATCGGATCGGAATAATTTATAAGAACGATCAAAAGTCAAAACGAAAATGTATTGTTTAGTTTATAATAATAAATTATTAGTAATTGATTACGCGGTGTCCTACGTAATCCAGCTAGTCCGGCAAAAAACAAAATACCTATAACTAGTAATTTGAATTTTACCGAATCTGACGAACAAAACAACATGACCAGATTAGAAATCGCACACACTCGCTGAATTTACTTAGGACACCGCGTCGGACATACACTGAAAACCGTGATTGTCAATCTTCCCATAAAACCAAACATGTTTGAAATACATCAACCAGCTCGTCAAGCTTTATCGATTCATATAAGTACATTTCTGATAGTCATTCTATGAATGATAGTTTATGCCTGGTTATCATGGTTTTCCGACTTTATTCTTCATTGACACTAGACCAAGGGCTTGCAGTCGGCTCAACAAATGTTCAATTTATAAATGTATCAAATATATTTTAAGTACCTATATCGTTATAACATTATCATACCTGGTTGTCGTAGCGTAGAAGCTACAGTCACATAAACCGTTAACAGCGTTAACGACGCTTGGAAAAAATTGTTAGGCAAGTTCATGTCTGATGTGGTTGTCATTTCGGAAACAGTGGCTACTGTTATAGTTGTAATGGCCGTTATGGCTGTTATGGCTGTTATGACTGTTTATACGATTCGTCGTCTCGTGTAACAACTAAAATACCACTGAAGTGATACATAATAATATTATAATATTCAAAAATTGCCTACCATATAATTAATATCATCTAATCACAGTTTAGTTGTTATAAAATATTTTTTGCACGAAATAATAGTAATTCGTCTTCGTAAGTAAATCAACTGCGACTAGCGCGGTGACCAATGGTCGGTGTATTGAATATATAAACATTAAAAGCGATAAAAAAAATTATTAGATAAAAGGTCGAATATTATATACGTATGTTATAAATGTTGTTATACAAGTCATATTTAGTTAGACGAGGTTTTTTTTCGTTCGATGTCAGAAAAGTTTTTTAAGTTATGTATAATATGATATTATAATGTAACGTAAAAAAAATTGTTTGTTTATATTTAATCATTAATTAATAGTTATTAAATTATTTAATATATTTCTTACTCAAACGCAGTATTATAATCTATATTTTAACTGAACAATTAAATTTGTTCACTGATAAAGCAAATACCTATGTCCCGGGCGATGAAATTATAAATTATTATAACACACTAATATAAATATATCAGAATTATTAGAACAAAAATAACACAGTACATTGATCGCAGATTTTTATAAAAATCAAAAAATACCTACATCATAACGGTTAAAAAATCAATTGGACGTATTGATTTAATTATTACAATATTACACATTCATTTTCACTTACTGATTTCATTCACATTGTCTGCGTGATCAGGGACGGCTGTGTGGCGTTTATCCAGGGCCTCGTGCTTTTGAGAATATTATCGAGACGTCCTCGCATTGGTACCCAATAAAAACACATAAAAATAAACTCATAATACAAAAAACGTGAACCAAGAATATCAATAAATTATATTTTTTTATTGGTATTAAAACTAAATATTAAGAGAACGTCACACCCGCATGATTCGTCTCCGTCTTGCACGCGTATGACAGCTAATTTTCGTTCGTTATTACCAATGGGGTGAGTTTTGATATTAGAGTGACTAGACCTATATCATCAAACTTTTAGGTAACAACATTATTTGCAGAACACATATTGTGTTCTCTTGTTGGTTTTTTACGATATTTTAAAATGCTTTGATTTAATATTCCCAATAGTTTTCAAAAAAGCCTGAAAAAATTAAATTAAAATTAAGGAAAAACAGAAAGTTTTACGCAAAATCGGTTTTCGAAAAAATCGAAAGTTAGGTGTACCTAACTCTAAAAAAATGACCGAAGATACGTGTAATTTTCTCTGCTTGTTTATATTAGAATTTTCAAAATATTTTGATTTATTTTAACTGTTTACGGACATTTTCAGTTACCAATTTTTTTCAGTTTTTTTTCTATGAATTTCAATGATAAATAATAATTATTTGTTGCGTAAAAAAGTTTGACAATTTAATGTAAGGCTCCCAATATATTGTTACAACTTACAATGAAATTTAAAAATCCAGTCACAATTTTTTTTTATAACATTTTAAGTACAAATCTTAGCAAAATACGTAAAATTCACGAAAATTTGCAAAGTATTTTGAGTTAGAAATTCATAACAATTTTTCTATTAAATCTAGATTTGAAAGTGTAATACAAGATTTCTCATAAGTTATGAAAAGAAAGGTCTACAAGAAAGTCAAATTAATATTAATATTAATATTTCTACAACATTGGATACTCACTCGATTTCTCATGTAGCGATTTTCTTATTTTATTGTAATTCAAAAACAAATAACTGTAGATACATAAAAATTTCATCAAATGTTTTTATTTTCATTTTCTATACATCATACAATTTTGAAAATATTTTAACTCGTATTGAGCTGTTTACGGACATTTACATTTTCTTAGTTTTTTTTTTCTATAATTTTCAATACATAATTATTTTTTGGGTAAAAAGCGTGGACATTTAATACAACATTCCTGATATATTGTTACAATAGCAGTTAACAAAAATGATAATTTACCAGAAAAAATTATTTTTGCAAAAACATTGTATTTGCATACCAATTCTCCTAAAATTATATCGGTTATACGGTTATACATTTTGAAATAACATCGAGATATCAAAAATCAATTAATGGAATTCGTTTGGTACAACACTTGTATAAGTAATAAGTTTGATTTCGCAATCTTGTACTATATTACAATGCAAATCATCTCTTCGTCGTATAGATTGCTAAATTGCAAAAATTAGACGCTAGATTAAAAGCGACATTACCACGACATTGATAACAAGTAACTACCAGTTTGTCACCAATATAATGATAATAATATAATTTACTATTGTAAATTATCATAATGATTATTAGCAAAAGATAAAAACAACTTAATTATATGTTTGTAAAAAATGACAATTTAAAGTAAGGGCACTAAAAATGTTAGTATGCGCCGCTGCCCACCCTGCCCATGGCTATAACCGCCACTGTCCAAGTGTTGTAGACGCATATTTTAGTTACGAATTAGAAATGTATAAATTAAGCGAGATCGAATAACACAAACGTCGTCGTCGTTTTTCAAGTCCCCTCTTCCCCGGTCGTAGAATAATTATAATTAATAGGCGCATATTATATAAGGTACTAATTGAAATAATATATATATATATGTTTTGGTTAGGTTAGAAATACATGTTAGGTATAACTGATAACTCATAAAATACAATTGTAATTTATAACTGTTAATTTTTTTTTCCAAATCCAACTTTATAAGTTATGGGTAGGGAATGGATTTTATTGTAAATACATATTTTTATTGAAATGAGATATTTTCAATCTGATAAAAAATGTGTACGATTAAGATCATTCTAATTAAAATAAACCCAAATTTATTTTACATATTTTTACATATTTTGGTACAAATACATATTTTTACATATTTGGTAAATAAGTACATATCTTGGTAATTTTTGATATTTTCATTAATTTTCGATGACTAAACATTATTTGCTTCGTCTAAATTAACAAGATTAGTAATTTTGGCAATTTTGGACATTTACCTAAGTACTTATTTCCAGCACGCCGCATGTCACTATAAACATTAGAAGTTAGAACTATTTCAGTTATTGTCGATCTTGGTAATGCCGGACGATAAAAATATAAAATAAGGAAGTGGTAGTTAAAAATATAATTTCAAATCTAAATACTGAAACTGTCACCGCTATCGATAAAGCAAATAATTTGATGGAAAATAATAATTTAAAAAATAATTTAACATAAGTTTCTGCTAATTTTGGTTTTTTGATTCATACTATAAAACAACTGGAAACTCGAAATTTGAAATGTAAAAATGTGATAGAAAAAAAAATCAAGGATTGAAAATTTTTAAAAATAATTAGAGATATACTCCAAGAACTAAATCTAACAGATTTATTGGATGTCGAACTTACACCACTTGATATAGTTAATATGAAATATGCTATCATTACAATGTCAGTTAATGTAGCAGAATTATTGTCAAATCAAATTGTTGCCATGTTCTCCTCAAAATAAAGGTGAAAATTAGTTTGGTTTAAAAATATATGATTTATATTTATGTATAACACATCAGTTAAATGTATTTATTATCTATATAACTATAGATATTATAATTTAATTAATTTAATTTTAAAAAAGTAACAGAAACTGCTCAATCATTTTATAAAGTTTAAATTGCTATATATTTTATTTAACTTAACTTAAATTAATAATTAATATCATCTTTAAATATTTTTTCATACAAAAAAACAACCGTGCACCTTACTTTAGTATTTTAATAATTACCTTACTAAAAATTAATTGGAACTTATTTTAAAATTGAATGAATGCAAACCAAACACTTTATATATTTAAAAACAATGGATAATGAGTTAGATCATGAGTTAGACATATGTTAATCAATATATTATTAATTCCTTTGATGTACTGAAATTAAATAACTGTAATGCATCTAATCACTTTTAGGATGTGTATTTTTTGAAAGTCGGATCGAACAAAAACCCTAAATGTAAACTCTACACCAAACTCTACAATTCCATGAGAACACTAAGAAATAATGGACTTGTTACAAATTCTGCAGCTAAGACTATAAAAATTGACAAAGGAATTGATAAATCGAGAAATGGCAACATTTGGACAGAGAGAAATTTTAGTAATAAAGCTACTTTTTATATTTTTATATAATTTATATTTTAATGATTGTTGTTTTCAGCATCAGAAACTAATATAGATTCTATATTAGATGTTTTAAAGTACAACACAACTTCATATCCTGATTTAGAGGAGAACTGGAAATCAACTGTTTTTTATCGTTTAAATGACATACAAAAATCAACTTCAACGGAAGAAATTTTCAAAAATTGGAAACAATATTTGATTCCATATGGACACAAATTAGTGAGTATATAAGAAAAAAAAATATTATAAATTATCAATATCCCTATAATATGAATAAAAAACTTATACATAAAATATATATACCTAAACATTTAGAACTGCAGTTATCATTTAATTTCAACATACAGAGAAGGTACTGAATAAAACATTTATATTTTATACTAAATGTTCATAATCTTTTTATAATGCTGTCAGAATTAAAATTTACACTTAAAATATGTTACATTTACATTGACAAAAGTATTAGTAGTAAATAACTATACCTACTGAACTGAGTATGGACTATAATCTATAAATAAAACTTTTTATTCAAACCCTGTTTCAGATCGACATTAACTATAGTGCTCTATTTCCTGATCAAAATATTCACTTTGAATTTGAAAAAAAATCAGATAAAATTTACAACATTCTAGGTGAAAAAAGTGAAGGATTCCAGCTGTCTTAAAATATTAGACCAAATAAATAATGGCAACAATTTAAATGAAAGTAAGTACAAAAAGTTTATTTTAATAAATTGTATTATCTTAAAGTGATAGAGAGAGAGAGAGAGAGAGAGAGAGAGAGACAGAGAGAGTTTGTAAGTCATACTAGGGAATTTCATAAGCCAATAAAAAAAACTACACTTAATACTCTACTATTTAAACAATAAATAAATAAATTTTACATCTATGTTTTTATTTATAGATGTAAAGAATGCTGCTTTGGAATATTTGTTACATGGAATGTTTGCACCAACATCTAAAAGAGTAACAAAAGATGATAACGGTAGAAAAAACCTTAATAAGTTCTCTATAAAAGATTTACAAGAAAGTTTTATAATGTTTGGGGAATCTGTGGAAATGATGGAATCTCACTTTGAAAAACTTAAAAAACAGGCTAATCCTATACAACCCTTTATACTTGTCGTTGGAACCATTTTTAATATTAAAGAAATATTAGTTTATTTTGATTCTGTTAAGACGTTAAGTATAAGGTAGGTACATTCAATTTTTAGAGCAATTGAAGTTTGTTACAAAATATTTCAATTATTTAATCTACAGTATCCACCAGAATCATTGGTAGTTTGGTTGTTTATTCCAAAGTATTTTTTTAATTACTCTTCAATTTACGATATACCTCACCCTAAACTAACACAAATATTAACTGAATTAATCTAATATTTATTGAATAAGTACTTGATAATGTATAATGACAAATAGTGTCAAGTTGTGTTCTCTCCAATACATTTTTTTCTAGCTAATCTAACTATTTTGACTTTAAAGTAAGTTAGTATTTATACTTTTTCGATTATTTTTTGTACACAAAGTAAAAATGTATAATGTATTATTTGAATTGGTATTCGGAAAAAAAAGCCCCGGAAAAAAAAGCCCCGATATCAAAACACGGTAAAAAAAGCCCCGTACTAACTAAACACATGACGCATTTTCATTATAGTGTACATTTTATAATTTAATAAGTTGGTACGGGGCTTTTTTTTCCAATGAATGTTGTCCGAGACTTTTTTTGCAGGGCCTTTTTTTCCTAGATTCATTTGAATTAGTATACAAAACAGTTTTTATATTTTTTAAATACTAACTAGATTCACTTTCCTATCAGAAAAGACATTGTTGAAGAAAATCCAAGCACTTTTACTGTCCTAAAAGTGATGACGCACAAAAAAAAAATAAATAAACAAATAAATATAAAAAAGACACACACATCATTGTAAAATCAATACATTCATGCTCCGCTCAGAATCTAAAAGTCAATTTTAATATTAATCTAATCGCCCCGATTTTTTCCTCTGAAAATTGAAATCAAGTATTCACGTGTGCGACTTGTGATAATGATTAATGATAAGTAATTAATAGTAGAGCGTGATAACGTGCAATTTAGTCTGTTACATGAAAAAATAGATCTGTTATACCCACGGATATAATATTTACTGGGCCGGATTTAGGGCCGGGCGAGTGGGGCCCACGCCCAGGGCCTGGCGATCAAGGGGCCTCGCGCCTAACATGTTTATGTGAATAATTATAATTGATTTTTAATTGTTATTGATTTTATAATACACAGATATTCACTGCTGTACAGAAATATGGCAACCGATTCCACGCCGTTAATTATTATGGAATAGTTAGATAGAATAGTTAGATACAAATATGAATATTTACTTATAAATATTTTATAGCTATAAATTATTACTGTTCGAGTGCAAGCCGACCAGGGGAGCACGATTATCATTTTAATTAAAAATCGTGGAAATACCAGTTATTATTTATAACTTATTTATAGATTGACAAAATTAATTTTATTTGACCACTTCATTTTCATTTTTGACCATCATTTTATTATCTACACTACTGGTGAATGGTTGTCAATTCGAACGCAGAACGTAGCTTCTCAAAGTTAAAGTTTATAAAAACGTATTTGAGAAGTACTATGTCCCAAGAGCGTCTTTCTGGCTTAGCTTTATTAGCTATAGAAAAAGAAGAGTCCGAAAATTTAAATTATGATAAAGTAATAGAAGATTTTGCGGCTAAAAAGTCTATAAAAATTAAGTTTAAATAATTTTTTAAGATTTTATGTAATAAGTATTTTATATAAGTAATAATTAAAAACAAACTAATTTTAACACGTATTGACTTATTATTTTTACATTTTACGATTAAAATATTTTTCCTATAAATACCTACCTAAATAATTATTAAGTTGGTAAAACTCAGGGTCAAAAGAAAACTCAACTTTACTTAACAATAAATACTTTTCTTAATAAATTATTAAGATATTAAATATAGATATAGGATATTAGAAATTATATTAATATTATTATAGGTGTATAATGTATAAATAATGATTAACTGTATATTCAAGTAAATAATTATGAAAATTAGGTTATTTCTTCTTTGGTGGTGAGTGGGGGTGTTAAATATTCTATATATTGAAGGCCTCGCGGAATGTATTCCGCCCAGGGCCTCGCAAAACCTAACGCCGGCCCTGAATATTGATATAATATTGTGTTGTCTATAGTTTGTACATTGACATTTTAAAATTTAATAGGACCTACCACAACGATTTGTTAAAAAAAAAGAAAAAAAAATCGTATTTAAAATTATACCGAAAGTACAATAATGTGATACTTTTTTCTAAACAAGCATGCTATATCTGAATACATTAAGTAATATTGGTGATGACTGAATATGAAAATGTTTGATTTTCATCCAATGTTAAAATTGAATATTTCGACTTACCTGGAAGATGGCGCAAAAATGTATGGCGGGGCAAAAGAAAAATTTAAAAATTGTAATTTTTTCTATGATGGGGGGCTGGGGAAATGCTCATTAATAAAATAAAATAGTAATTCATAAAAAGTAATTAATTTATAACAAGTTTGATTATATAATGGTGTTTAGAAGAAAAAAATCTAATTTAGTAAATTAATTAATTTTTTTTTTTAATTATACCTAGCTCTAATTTTGTCAATTTTGGGTTTAGAATACAAGTTGGTAGATCAAAACTACTTTTAAATAAAACGAGCAATATTCAAAATAACAGGGTTTCCATTTAAAATAAATGAAGTTATGTTGCGCATACGCAAGATACATGAGTTAAAAAAGTTGTAAGTCATAGAAATGTATGATCCATTAGTCTAGTTTAATGTCCCACAAGCAGAGTTGAAAAATACTTACAGGGTAATCAGTGATAAAGTGTACCCTATTTCGGCAGATACAGAAAATATCCTTAAATATTTTGTAATCAATAAAAATATTAACATTCTGTATAGTATTTAAACGTTCTTTTAATGTTATAAACATTTTAATATTTCTCAAACTGTTCATAATATACATAATATATTGCCTTTTCTTAACTGTATAAAAATAATTGACAGTTTTCTCCACAATCATCAATTTTTAGATTCTTAATTAGATAATATTAAATTAGGTAATAATAATTACATTTTTAATACATCAATACATTTAATTGAGAATTACTCATTATTAACATGTATATAATAACTAAGTTATTATACATAAGTAAGTTCTGTAAGAAGTAATTTACTCTTGTTTTTCAATAGTTCAGTTACTTGGTTAGAATTTATATTACTCAAAATATCTCTGTTCGAAGCCATAAGAATAAAAGCTTCTAATTTATCTTTGTTCGTAGTATTTCACATATTTATATTGCACAATGCAAAATTTCAAATTTCCAATTTAATTTTTACATTTTACACTCTTCTGTAAACTATGAGTCTATAACTGACTTTATTATTTTATTTTACCATAAAAAATGATGTTATTCTTAATACATTTTGTATAATTTAATGAAATGTTTAGCCAACCACAGACATGTGATAAGCGCTTAAGATCTAGCTTCACTATTTCCTATGTGCGACGCCACGAGTACCTACTTTATATATAGTACCTTTTTGGCGATTATATTCATATTCATATTATTGATATTATTATCATCATAAAAAGTATTTTTTGGTTATCGTACTAACTTTGTCAGCCGGTAAAAGTACGAATGTACCAATAAATACCAACATAATACTTTCATATTTTATTTTTGATATTTTATGCCTATTTTAAAAAAATATAACTTTTTTGTAATTATATAATAATTTAGCGACCCATACAAGATTCCCGATTTCCTAATAGACTAATTCCTTGCTATCAACACTGATTAGTGACTTATGCATAGTATATATTTATATTGTTTTTAGGGTTTAGTATAAATTATTAAAGTAAAAATATGTTTGATTGTATATTATAAATTTTATGAAAAAACATTCATAAACTTTTACATATTAATATTCATATTATAATTTAATTAATCACATGGCTTACTAATTTGATTCTATTTTATTCTGTTAACTTAAATTATGTATAAACATTTTAACAAAATAATCACATTACCTAAACTAGATAATTTAACAATAATACACCTGTATACCATTTAATTATTAAAATGCGGAGGCTTATCAATGACTACCACTCCGGCATAACTTCGGCCAATATTCATAGAGGCTGTTAACATGGACCATGTATTGGTGTTAGGATTGTAAATTTCAATGGAAGCCAAATTAGAAGCTCCATCATCACCGCCCACAACATATAATAACCCATCTAATGCAATTACTCCTATATTAGGACATAATTTAAATTTAATATGTTTCTTAAAAAAAATTGCTAAAAGAAAATTAAAAATTATTTTACTTACCAGCGTTTCTTCGACACATATGCATATCAGCAATAGAAGTCCAAACTCCAGTACTTGGTCTATATGCTTCAACACTATTACGAACTTCAGGTCCATCATGCCCACCGACAGCATACATTACACCGTCTAAGATTCCTACACCAGCGCCACTGCGACGTACACACATTTCTGCGACTGGAGTCCATGTATCAGTGCTGGGATGATAACATTCAACAGATTTTAAACACTGCCTTGATAATCCATCATAACCTCCTACCTACTCGATTGAATTAAAACAAATATTTTACAAATTTAAAATAACAAAATAAAATATTAATTTACCGCATATAAAAGATTATTGAGGACTCCAACACCAACACTACTTCTTCTGGTAGACATACTAGATACCATTCTCCATTCTTGAGTGCTGCAGTCAAAAACTTCTGCACTATTTAAACCACTAGTGCCATCAAACCCACCAACCTAAAATGTATTATATAATTTACAGTTTATAACATGAAATAAGACATATTTCAATATAGGTAACTTACAGCATATATGCAATTATCTAATACAGCCACTCCTAAAGTTCCTCGTCTAGCTAACATGGCAACTGTTGGTACCCAACAAGGTGATGGTGATGACAAATCAAGCATATCAACTGTACGAACCCTTAATGAACCATTAAAACCACCCACAGCAAATACACGACGATCTTTTAATACAGCTAGGCCAGCTCTACAACGGCGCGTACTCATTTCAGGTCCAGACTGCCATCGATTGGTTGCTGGGTCATACCATTCTACACTACGAATGGCTTTAGGCGCTTGTCCACCAACCACTAGTATTATCTGTAATGTATAAATGGATATATTAATTTTAAAACTAAATAAATCACAAGAAAAAGTTACTTTAGGTAAACCAACAGGTTGTCTAGGCTTGGTACGAATGGTTTTTGGAATAGTACCAGGCTGTTCAGACTTGAGTAAATGAAAATTTAAAGCTTCAATTATATAGTCTTTACCTAAAAATATTAGAGGAATATTAAATTATAATTTATATCACTAGTAGCCTTTTAAATAGGGAAATCAAAAAAAAAAACATACATTCAAGACTATTTTTAAGAAGAGGTTCCTCTTCAACTCTCTTAAGTAAATATTCTTTTGATGCTAAAGGCAAACGAACATGCTCCATTAATTTAGGCAACATATCTTTTCTACAACTTGATTCATAATTAACCCAACAAATAACACATTCAAATACCTAAAAAAAATTTAAGGAGTTAAATAATAATCATTAGATTAAATAAAATGAACCATTAATCTTTCATCGGATGTATTATATTTATATGTAATAATTTCTTTAAAACCTACTTTTTCTTCAGATGGAACTGTGAGTTCATCACTGGAGATTAACTTAACTACTTGTTCGGATGATAAGGATAGGAACTCGTCACCTTCAACCACTTCTCTAAGTATCAAAATATAACAATAATTAATACAATTTCCATAAACCATCATACAAATAAATAATATATCATACGAAAAGTGTTGTTGAATATATGATTCAGAACTAGACAATAGTTCCATACAGCCATGTAAATCGGCAAATGCTTTGATACCAAGACAATTTGTAGGGTGCAGTTGTGATTGTAAAAAATCACAACATGCATCTTGTACATCGTGTAATTGTAAAAGATTTGCTGCTGGCAACAATACCTTAAAATAAAATGATAAATTAAAAATAGTGCATTTAAATTAGTTTTCAATGTTCATAAAAAGTGAATATGATTATACCTGTACATTTTCTTCACTGACCATTATTTGGGCAGTATAAATAAAATCTACTAGTAGTTTTAATGCTGTAGAATCCACTTCTCTAATAATTACATGATCCTTACTGCTCTCTTCAAAACTTGTGAACATAGCATGGAAATAAGGACTGGCAGATGCTAAAACAACTTTGTGTCCAAACACTACTGTATTATCATCCGTTTCTAATTTAATATCACAAAAAACTTCATCTCTAAAACAAAAATATGTTACTACAATTATACTACCTAATATTTATTTATCTAAAAACTAAAAGTCTCTCACAACAATACAATATACCTTCGCAAAGATTGTAAAACTTCAAATGCACGAACTGTATGAGAACTATTTCTATATGGAGTTCGTTCACGTCTCCCTGACCTTGGTACTTGTTTTTGAGAACTCTCATCCAATGAATTCTGACTTGCATATCGTAATAATAAACCTATCCCTCTAAACATAATAATAATTCGACATTAATAAACAAGAATAAGTAGCACAGATTATTTCAAAACTTACCCTGTTAAAGGGTTATCGCCTTCCATATTGAGCACCACAGTGAGAACTTAAATTTAAAAATGCTTAGTTCATTCACACATAGTTGCAGTACCTAGGCTAGAATACCAAAGGTCATGGCATCATTCTAAATTCAAAAATAAGTTATTTTGTTGAAACGCTATAGGTACTAAATTCATCAACAAATGATTAAGTTATTAAATTAACAACTATAACAGTTATGAAGTAACAAAAAACAATAAACATGTAGAAGTATCAACTAAATAAATAATAATTATGAATTAAGATCCATATTCCCTATTCTCTAACAATGGACACTTTCTAGACAGTGATTTTTCGAATTGATGTTATCACTTATCGATGATGACTGATAAGAATAAAAAAAAATTATTGATCGATCCATGAAGACTAAAATAAGGACACCAAACTACTTAGTGCCATAGAACAATAGTTGAACCAGCTGTACAGCGCCATCGTCATAGCAATGTTGTCATTTCTGACAACATAAAATATGTTTATTCGCATTTATATAATACATTATTGAAACACAAAATTAAAAATACATATTTTTTATAAAATCTTAGTTACCATAATAATTGATTAATAATAAATCATATTATATTCAATAAATGAATATATTATTCATTCAGAAACAATAAAATTTTTGAGTATTATTCATCAATCCATTATCATACAATAATTGTTAAAACTCAATAACCGAACGCCCAATTTGAAATTTTATTGCGCATGTGTGCAGTAATTAAGTAATAGTCGAACAGCGCGCTCAAGTGGGCCCGCTGGAACTAAGTCCGTGCTTCGTCTATGAGTATATTCATTATTTATTGATTACATTATTTACATTTACTAAAAAAATGGGTACCATTCAGGCTTCATCTTGTGAAAATAATCTAAAGCATTAAGCAAGTTCTGAAATCAAATAAATATGAACCAACTAGTTTTAGAAATGACTCTCACTCTGTAAGAATACTAGAAGATTTTCAATGTTTACTCAAGTACGTTGACAGTTATTTCATCTTCATTCAAAATAAATATCACTTACATTTTTGTTTTTAGAAATGAAGTTTTATGCGATGTTAGATTTGAAGCTGATGATGATAAAACTGTTATTGGCATAAAAATGTTTTAATAGCAGCTAGTTAATATTACTTTGCAATGTTTAGTAATTTTGATGAAAGCAATAAAGATCTTATTAATATAAAATAATTGGATTCCACTATTTTACAGCTATTAGTAGATTATATCTATACTAGAGAAATTATGGTCACAGAAGAAAATGATCAGGTATAATTAAATACTTGATTTGATAAAAACTTTAAACAACATATCATATTATTATGTGAATTATTGTTGATTTCTTAGGGGTTGTTACCAGCTGCAAATATCTTACAGTTAGATTATGTAAGTAGTGCATGTGCTGAGTTTTTACAGAAACAACTGTATGCATCAAATTGTATTGATATCAAAGCATTTGCTGACTTACACTACTGTATGGAATTGTTGTCGAGTTCTGAAGAATATATTAAACAAGATTTTTTGTATGATAAACATAGTTTAATTCTCTATATATGAGTAAGTAGCTAATTAATTATGATAAAAATAATAATAATAATTTATTTTTAGCAAAAACAATATAAATTTGCACTAATATATGAAAAAAAATGTATAACACAAGTTTGCAACTCCCCTTTAAGCATAAGCTTGTTTTGGGGGAATAATAATAATAATTATTATTTCCAGAGAAGTAGCTAAAGGCAAAGATTTACTATTCTTATCTTCTGAAGATTTGGTGAAGCTTATTTCCTCTAATGACCTCGCTGTTCCATTTGAAGAAAAAGTAAGCAAACTGCAAATTATAATTTTTAATATTGTGCATGGAAAATCAACTTAAGAGGACGCTATACCCGCATGTGTTATATCCGTCTTACAAATGTACAACATGGGAAAAAATTGTTTTGCGAGGAAAGAATAGAGAAGGCTACAATCATAACTAAGAAACAAGATTTTCACCACATAAAAAGGAAAACTTTGGCTGTGCCAACGTTGTTTTTATTTTTTTGATATCACTTATATGAAAAAAGTTCTTACTGTTTCAAAAACCATTATTGTTTGTGTTTTTCAAACTTGAAAAACTTTTTTTACATAAATGATATCAAAAAAATAAAAACAACGTTGCACAACTAAAGTTTTTCTTTTTATGTGGTGAAAATCTTGTTTCTTAGTTATGATTGTAGCCTTCTCTATTCTTTCCTCGCAAAACAATTTTTGCCATGGTGTACATTTGTAAGACGGAGACAACACATGCGGGTGTAGCGTCCTCTTAAAAAGATACTGTACAGTACAGTTGGGGTCTAGACCAGTGGTTTTCAAACTTATTAAACAAGGCACACCGAGCTCCTCAAAAAATGTTCACACTGATCGTTTTTTGCACTAAATAATTAGATGAACAAAATTGTTTTGAATTATAATTATATACATTTAATTAAAAATGTGTACTTGATGGGCCAATAAATTTTTATTGGTTTTATTTTTATAATTTTATTCTTGGACAAATAGTTGAAATTTTTTAGAAGACCACGACACACCCGACCTAAGTTCACACACCCAGTTTGAAAACCACTGGTCTAGGCTCTACAGTAGCAGTTCATAACCTTTTATAAGCGTGACCCTAACATCTTACTTTTGGTGATCCAAAATAAAAAATCCTAATTTCAAACTCAACATTTATTTATTTATTATTATCATCAAATTGGTAAATATGTATATTTATTATATTTATTTATTTATCTAATATCAATCTGTTCTAAAATACTGAAATAAATTTTTATTTTTCCTCTGCATCTCAACATTCAACTCATTTAACTGTCCAAAAATATTGCTTAAAAAGCCTATTTAGAAATCCACAAATTGTCATTGAATCTATCAGATAATGAGTGTTTTTTTTCCGTTAGAAAAATATGTATTTCTAAACGTGGCTTCAATAGAAAGAATCTTAAAAATGTTGAGGTTTATAGACTAAGTGATGGAGTTTGGTCACCTGTAGCTGATATGTATTTCTCTCGATACAAGTCTGGTGACTAAAATAAAAATTATTTTAGAACTAACTTTAATTCTATATTAAATTTAAATTACATTTTGATATTATAGTAGTAGCCGTATTACCTAGATGGTTTATTGTATGTTTTTAGCGGAGAAAGAGAATCATCTATTGTTGATACTGTAGAAATTTACAACCCGAACACCAATACTTGGGTCTTGGACTATGGAGATATTGTCAAGAAATGAAGTACAAATTTATGGTGGAGTGGTCGTTGATAGACCACATCATTATAATTAATCAGCATACAGAAGTACTCATTTTTAGTAGTAATATGAACATATTTTTGTATAAATTATGATGACACGTATATTTGTTTTATATATTTTTATTTTTTTGGATATTTGATAAGAATGTTTTTTTATAATTAATACTGACTATTTTCAAATAATAAAAATAAGCTATAAAGTTAATTTTATTGCAATATGTCAGTTAAATTGTATCTATAATTTACTATTTAAATTATATCTTTTAGATTCCGTGTGTAATGATGAATTTTTCTTTTTGTGCGTATGCACATCAAAAAAGTACTTGACATTTTTACCAAATGTGTATTTCATAATTTTATATATACATTATAAAATATTCAAAATATTTTGACTCGTATTAGGATTTAAAGATGTTCTGAATTTTTTTCATACTTAAATAATAAATAATATTTCTTCGTCTATTAGTAGGACCCTTAAAGAATTACATAGGTAGCGTAACATGCAGTATTGCGGTACTATCCACGATTTAAGAAATACCTTAAGATATATCTAGGGGGGGGGAGGGGATTCCATACCGTGATTTTCTGTTTTTGTAACGCGCGCGCGACATAGGATTTTAGATCGATGCTTTGCCAAACATGTGTTGGATTTGATTAAAATTACGCGCCAAATTGTATATCTATTATCATTGACGAAATATATTTCACACATTTTCGTGTTGCTGCTATATAATCGTTTAAAGACTTAAAAGTAATAAAGTGGTTCGCTCGGCCGACGGCCGTTAAGGCAATTATATCTTTTATATATTATTTGGGCTTCGTAATCCGTAGTAAGTAGTTGAAATTGTTGATTCATTCTGTGTCCGAAGGAACAAATTTTAGGTTGTTGAACTATTCTGTTTTTGTCATGCCGCAAATTTAACAAATCGTGCGTATCGACATGCCGCAAACCGCCAGTCCGGCAGACATTAATAGTTAATATAGCACTGAAGACCGAAAAACTGGCAGACAATATTGTGAATTTTTTTTCCCTGAAAATTATACTCTCATTTGATTGGATCTGTATTATGTAAGTACGTCTGTATTTGTAGTTATGACAAAAATAGCATAATATAAAATTTAACGATTTCCTATACCAATTATATTTTTAGGTTAGGTTAACACATTTTGTGCTTTTTTAGTTTTTTCCCATCGGCGATCTTTATCCGCTGAGTTTGAGATAGGTAGTTTGTATTACCGACAGGAATTATTGAGTAGGCGTGATTTTATTGCAGCTAATAGCAATAGGTAGGTACCTACATTATTATTTTTAATGTTATGCTTAAGGTTTTTGGTATACTCTATTCAGTTACGAGCATAGAAAAAAATATTAAAGTGGTACGGGTTTACCACAGATATAGACATAGAGGGGCTTACGGTTTGTTTTTCGGGTTAGTCATCTGGCCATGTGGGGCGAGTACTTACCTATTTTTATGCATGGCTAGGTACCTATATCGTCATTCATCCTGCAACGCAGTGAAAAAGACTCAAATAGTGATTTGTTATCTATATAATATATAAAAATGAATAGCTGTCCGTTAGTCTCGCTAGTACCTAAAACTCTGATCCAGTCGACTGTTTTATGATATTCATACATTTATATAGCATAATTGCACAAATAATAAAATACGATATCATCCTAAATTCGTAAAATCCAGCTATTTACCTAGCTAAGTTAACAAAAAAGAGCTCCTCGGTGGTTTAAATGTGTTACATTAAATCTAAAAGCAGTTGCCCATTTGAACCGTGTACATTTTGTTGATTTGTGCGCAGTTCATTAACTAACGTAGTTACGTGTCACTGAACATTTTTATTATAAACATGCAGCATTTCCGTGAAATATCAAAAGTATTGTTTGTATAGAATACGTACATATTTTAGATTCTGAGTGGAACGGTATGAATTGATTTTATAATGATATTTTTTTTTTGTGTCTGTACACGATAAATAGTCGAAATAATGAATCAATTTTCAACTTAAGTAACTTTTCTGGTAGGAATGTGAATCTAGTTGGTACATGTGGGAAGTCAAAGTTAAAAATGTCCAGTTGTTTCCAAAAGTGTCGAGATAAATAAAAAAACGGGAACTTTTAAGCAAAATCAGTTTTGGATTTTGGTTTTTGCCTTTTTTGTTTAACTCTAAAAAAAATTAACCATAATAGTTACATAAAATTATTACTAAATGTTTATAATAGCATTTAATATACACCATACAATTTTTAAAATATTTCGACTCATTTTGAGCTATTTATAGACATCAGAAAATTTCGATTTTTCTAAGTTTTTTTAGAAAATTATTGTCGGAGAATAATTTGTCGCTTTCAAAAAATAAAAAATGTAATACAAGGTCATTTATACAGTTATTGCTAGTGGAAATTTAAAAAAAAAACGGAATACTAACAATGATTTTGCTTTTCTTTTACCCTGCGCTTCCGAAAATTATCAGGAATTTTTTACTTTTGACCCCTCAAAGTACCAACTAGATTCACTTTCCTATCACAAAAGATACTGTTGAAGAAACTCTAAGAATTTTTGGTGTCCTAAAATGTGATGAGTGATGACAGATAAAAATACAAAAACACATTATTGTAAGATCAATTATTGTATGATCAAAATCATATTTAAATAGATAAGTATTTAGTACATATAATTTTTATAATGTATTAATTTCCATGTTATTTAGTTCATTAATTAATTATATTAATATATATAATTTATTTATTTACCTGGTTCTGCTATGGATAACTGTGATAAAAGTATGACTGCTCTTTGTTCATTCGTCTCTTTGTTGTAACGAGCATTTAAATATTAAATAAACCTCAAAGTTGTATAGTCTATATCGTATAAAAATGAATGTTTGTCTGTCTATCTGTGTGTCCTTTGGTTGCCATGGTTGCCATTATAATAACAATTATTGGTTGTCGGGCAATAAAGTGCACAGGATCATTTGGTACAGAGATAGATTAGACCTCTGGGCAGAAGATAGGCTAATTCAAAAAGGGAGAGGACCAACCCCGGAGGTGCTCAAACAGGGATTTTGAGATTTCTGATGGATATTTTTGTTCATAAAAATGGTTGCCACGGGTTTTGAAGCTATTATAATAATAATTATTGGTTGCTGGGCAACGAAGTGCACGGGATCAGCTAATCATCTTATAAAAGTAAAAGATCATAAATTATAATGCACTACATTTAATATGTATGATTTTATAATTATGAATTATTATAACTAATAATATTATATTCAAGTTATTTATTTTACTAAAGGTTTGGTTAAGATAATACTGGTTATCTTTTTTACGAGAAATTGTGGAATATATAATTTGTGTTTTCTAACTTTTTTTTAGCTTTAATATTTATTGTAATAAACTGAAAAATGCAAAAAATACTAATATTTTTCAATTTTTAACCCCTTTGAGGCATGGTAAGAAGTTGATTAATAAGTCAAAATTTTAAAGTTCTAAAATAAGTACCAACCTAATGTACCTACTGAACTTTAAAATAGTTTCTAGAAATGTTAGGTTAAAAAATGTATTTCTTTTATGAATATTTATAAATAGTAAAGTTATTAATTTACAAAAACATAATAGTATTTACTTGTATTAAATTGGTTGATTTTTTTTTATAAAGTTTATACATATTTTTTTTAGATGAAATGACGTTGGAGATTTTAGCTCAAGAAAAAGTGTGGCTCAATAAATCGTTTTATGCTGATGCAGAGCGTGTGTACTTTGAGAATCAAACAAAGGTAATTTGATATTAAATAATACCTATTGGCTATTTACATATTATAAATCCCTATTAAAACTTAAAAATGTCGATAAATCTATTTACCAATTTATTAAAATGTATTTATTGATTTGTTTTATTTTAATACATACTATTTATTAATCATTTTTAGATAATAAAAGCTTGATAACCTAATCAATTTTTTTTTCAATAATGTGTTTAAAAAAAATGTATTTTTATGTGTCATGTTTTGATTCAGGAAATCTTAATGCTTCAGTCTCAAATTTTGTGGTTGATTTCTGGTGTGAATCTGACATAGATTGTTTCTTGGAGAGCCAGAAGCAAGAAATTCTTAGTACTTTTCTTATTAATTTGGTAAAATTAACAAACAATTTTGGGCAATATAGGAATATTTACTAAACACCAGTTCTCAATAAAATTAATTATGTTGCTTGTTGTTATTCAGAAAGGACTAATCGTAGTAACTTGAATTTTCAACCAAATATTTTATACTATCATTTTCTAGACATAAAATGATTTTCAAAATATTTATACCAATACGGTAGCCGGTAGGTACGTTGATATTGACTTATAAGGTACCCTATTGTGATATTTTTGGAAAAATCTAGTTATAGAAGTAATAGTAAAAAGTGGGAAAGTAGATAACAGTTCTGCTTGTACAGTAAAAGTTCAGTCTATCTTGAGTAATTCAGAGTAATGGATGTATTGAATTGGAATTCAATGATAAATCATTCAAGGAGATTCATACAGATCTGTATATCCGATTTCGTCAAAATTTAAATTTCAAACGCTTATAAAAACAAATTAATATTTTTAAATTGCTAAAAGAACAACGTATGTAAGATCTTGTATTATATTTTCAGTTGACGATTAAAGCATTTTTGCTGCTTCAAAAAGTATTGACTGGCACACATTATTGTAAAATCAAATCGTACTGCTGACAATTCTAAATATGATTAATATTATAGATTCCCTACATTTTGTGTGTATAAAATTACTGATAAACTATCCTTAGAAATAGATGCTCACGAGTGATCCGACTCATCTCCTCTGTTGTTAGTATTGACTTTTTACGTAAAAAATTATTTATCTTCAAACTCAATGACTAGGTGCACTCTAAACCAACAATCACCTACCTTATGGACCTCTCGTATCTCTAAATTCTACAGACCACTTAAACTTTATATTATGTATTCTATATAAATCATGTAATAATGATAACTACATTGTTACGCTTTCATTCTTTTTTGCCGTTTACCAAACTTAATCTAAACACGTTGACATAGTACAATATTTTTTATACATAATGATTATATAACACAGACCCGCTGGAAGTTAAATAAAATAAAATTGCAAATAATGTTAAAATTATTCAGCGGATTACAAATATTTTCCCGTGGACCACTGGTTGGTAACCGCTGCTCTAAATAGTCTGAGTCTAAACTTTCTACACAGGAGAAAAAATTCTTCTTTTTTTTAAATTCATATTTTTTATAAATTATAAATTATTTTTCAGATTTTAAATTATGAAACTTTTGGAAAATGTATAAACGACCAAGTCCAACCACAGAATTATACTAATTGTGAAGATTGTTTTATGTGTAATACAATCACTCAAATACATTTACACAATGATATTAGTAAATTATTGGACAAAGTTGAACAGTGGGATAAAATAGACTCAAAAATGAATTTAAATCAGTATAAGCAAATAAATAAGTTTGAATGCCTTGTGTGTTTTTTTAAAACATTTAAATTTAGTGATTGGAAATTTCATATTATGTCATTACCTCATATGGCGGATTGTCACAAAATTAAAAATTTGTATTCATATGTTTGTTGCGAAAAAATATGTAAGCTATTATTGTATGGACCAAAAGAGTTATTAATTAAACATAACATGGACAAACATTTATATAATGGTGATGTTTTTGGTATGTCAACTTTAATGGCTGAAGTAATGAAACGATATCTAGCAGATAATCTAAAACCTTTATACTTCTGTTCTCATTGTAAACATTTTGCAGAAACGCCAATTCATACAGATGTTAAATTATTAAATAATGCAATAAAAATTCCTATTGAATATTATTGCAGGTTTTGTAGGGTTACATTTTTATCTAGCCATGAAATGATTGATTATCATTTATTAAGCTTAGAACATACGACATTAAAGTGCTTTGATGAATTATGCTCAAAAGCAAACTCAAAAAAAATAAAATTATCAGAAGAATTGAATCAAAATAATGAGAATAATTTATCAGATGTTCAAAATGTATTAACAAATAATTCAGTAAAATTGCCAAACATAATATTAACAAGATTTCAAAATATCAGTCAATATTGTGGTCTTTGTAAATTATGTGGTGCTTCATTAGTTTGGAACATTAAAATTATAGTATCACATTTGTTAGAATGTAAGTACACAGACGATTTAACAAAATCAAATAAAACAACTGTGGAAACATTTGATTGTGGTGTATGCAATCAATCCACAAATAGTATAAACCAGCACAGATTGCATATTATTTCACACTCACATCTCTCTAAATGCTATGATACTAATAATTATTATTCATATTTTTGTAATGAATGCAATAGATATATGTATAGTTATAGATTTGAAATTCTCAATCATATTAGTCTATGTCATAAGAAGATGAAAACTACTATAGCATTTCCTGTTTTTTCTATATTTATGGCAAACATGTTCAAAGAGTTTAATAAAAATACAAATAGAGTTGAATTTATACATTATTATAGTACTGACAAACCAATAAAATGTTCTAAAACGGAATCGTTTAAATGTCACAAGTGCAAAATTAAATTTGAGACATTCTCTGACTATAATTGGCACTTAGTTACAAGTGAACATATTATTTTGAGTTTTGTAATCCCAAAAGCTGTGAATAATAAAAAAAGAAATAAAAATAAAAAGGGAAAAATAAAAAATGTTAGTACAACTAACCATACTAAACATGTGGTAATACAAACCATAGAACCAAGTATAATACAGAATGTTCCAATATCTCAAAAATATGATGAAATCAAAAGTAAAAGTGACCAAACTCAAAATGAACAATTAAATAAAAGTAAGTGCTATGTACAGTTGAATCTTTTAAGAGTAAAAATTCATTCTCTTTAAAAATATTAATATTTTGAAAATACATTTTTATACAATTTGAGTTCATTTAAAATATTTTTGAAAACAGTTTTTTTTAAATATTTTTACATTTGAAATTTCTTATTCAGTTTTAGAATATTATTGAGAGTGTTATTAAATCAATCACCTAATAGATACTTATCAGTTATCAATTATGTATTTTTATTGAAATTAATAATAGGTCATTCAAATAATAGAAAACATCTATTAGTATTATTCAAGTGATGTATAACAATCTAAGGATACAAAAATTAACAATTATCGTTCAGATCTAACATTTTTAAATTTATTTTTTAACTATTAGTAAGTATTCAATGATAAATATTAATAAATATTTATTACTGAATATGTTATTCATGTAATGTATCTAGTACTATGTACATGTTTTAAGTAGCAAGATATTTAGTAAATATTTTCTGTTTAACTAGATGTTCCTTACACCAGTTTTATTTTGTATACATTGATTATAAATTTTAAGAATATTACAATAGAACCCCTGTTATACAAACCCTCTATTATCCAAACAAATATTAAATGTAATTTATGTATCCAAATATCAATAAGCATTGTAAAGCTTGTACACATAATATTGTAGACATGTAGTTATGTATATAATAATTCAATATTAATAATACATTATAAATATCCATATATTATCATATGATATTATGTATGTATTTTTGTGTTCCATATTAAATATATATATCACATTTCCATTATCCAAGCTTTCACGTTTCCAAACTAGGTGTAGTCTCAATTAGTTAGGATAATCAAAATTCTACTGTATTTTATAATGAATATTCTTACCTAGTGGTGTAACAATTCATAATTTATAAATTATTGTTTAAAATAAGTTAGAGAATATTGATCTATAATGTTTGATTTTAGGTCCAATAAATCTTGATATTGATGGAAGAACAGTCTTAGATAATATTCAAACAGTTCAGGTATAATTATAATTTTATAAACTATATTTACTGACATTTTTTTAACAGAAAGAATTTTACCATATTGTTATATTTGAAAAATCAACACTATGCTTTATGTTATAAGCATAAATCATTATATCACAATTGTAATCATAATCTTTTCTTTATGATTGATTTATTTTAATATGTTTAATTTTGTAAGTATATGACATTATATAGTTGTATTTAGATTAATTTGAAGTTTTAATATAGTTGGTAATTAATTGGCATCAAAAAATAATCGAGGTGTTTTAATATTGATTGTACTTTGAATGGGTTGGGTTTGTATAAATATAGTAACAGTTCCCATTTTTTGGTTATATTTAGAAATTAATTAATTTAACTCGAATAATAAATTAATTCAATATAATTTTCAGAAGTCTCTTGTAAACAATAACATCATTGAAAAATTGAATGATGATGTACAAAAGGGCAGTAATAAGTCTAATGAAAACAGGAAATTGATGACACCAAATCACATTAAACAATGGCAACAATACACAAATTATTTCAAACATAAAATGAGTTTATTGAAAAAGCTGAGACAATATGAAGATCTTGTCATAACAACTTTGTCATACTATTGTGATGCATGTGATTTTATAGCTGTAGAAAAATATAATTGGGACAAACACAATCAAACAGAACATCCCATAGATAGCAATAGACCTATAACTTATTGTTCTACATGCTTTATGTTTGTTGTTGGTGGAGAACATAACCGTACAATAGAACACAGTACTCTTTTGAACTTTTTACAAACATTAAAACCGGTAGAAGTATTAATGGAAAAAACTTCATTAGTAAAATTGGTTGAAAGCTGTTCTTCAGATAAAAATATTATAAACCTAGAACCAAAAGAAAAAAATGTGTTAAATAATACTGATTGCTCCAAAGGTAATATAACAAAATTATAATGTTAGTATTTATCAAGAAATTTTTTGTTCTTGATTTATATTAATTGTTAAAGCATTGTTTAAGATTAAACTACAATTTTTATACATAAGTGTTTTTTTTAATTTTTACACGTTCACGACCACGAATCAAATTTTGTATCCTTCTGATAAACCAGAAAATTAAAAAAAAAAAAACCATTTGATTTATATTATGTTTGTTAGGAAAAACAGGCGTCAAGTAACCCTATTTATCATACAGTCTTATGTCAATTATAGTTGATGTCACTCATATTAACCTGCCATTAGTCGCATTATGGCCAAAACAACTGCACTTGAATAGTATCTTCTATTAAAAAAATATTTTCATATCTAGGTATTTTGACATTCTTATCAGATCAAAATTGTTAGTAGTATTAAAATAAAACTAAAATTTGATGTTTAATAATATATTATGGTATAATGTGGTCATATTGACCATAAATCTATTTATTTATTCAGTAAAACTTGACCACCTTAAATTATCATATATTATCAAATGATAATTTGATAATATTTTTTCATTAGATTTTGTAAATATGATCATAATATTTATTTCTATACAATTTTAGATTTTAAATTAAAATAAAATAAAATAATTTGTATTTTAAATTTATATCGATCCCTTGCAATGAAAAGACCAAGATGCACTAATGGTGTAGCTAATATACTCCAAGGCAATTTACAATAAGTTTTAAACAATTTTTAAAAAATAAATAAGTTTGAAGGGAATTAATTATTATTTATATTTGTTATAGAATCAAAATATTCTAAAGATAATGATAGCAAAAACAGTGATTGTTTTTTAATGAAAGAACCGAGTACAAGTAGGGAAGATCCAATGATGAAGAATACTATACTGTTACTTGATAAAACTGAAAGTCAACATGAACACAAAAACGATAAGACAAATACCTCCAATGTATTAATATAATTTATTCATTATTATTTATTAATATTATTTTGTTACTTTCATATTAGTTATGTATGTAATTTTATTATTTAGGCAGCTAAACTAATTCATAGTGAAATTGCATCATCAAATAATTTGGCTAACACATTGATGACTATTCCACATCAATCAAATGTGCTTGTGGAGGAGATGACTGAAAACATTAATTTTGTAAATGTTTCAACAGATGATTTGGTAATAAATTTTATTTATTGGTTTTATAATAGTATTGATAAAAAATATTATATCACAACCATTTAACAAAACCAAACAGATTAAAACATCTAGAATGTTGAAAGATTTTGCTATTCTAACTTCCAAAGTTTATGGCTGAATTTTCTGTGAAGTGCAAGATTAAATCTTGCCACTGATTATGTATAAATATTCTACAGTTATTAAGTATTTTGTTGTGATGTCACATTTTTGTGAAAAAAAAAACCAAAATAATGTATATAAATTAAAAATGAATTTTATTACGATAAGTACATATTTATTTAAATAATGAGTAGATATTTAATTGTATTGTAAATAAGTATTAATAATAAATCATTAAAAAAATATTATTTAATAGTATAAAATAAAAATAAATGTAAGTATTCATGTTTAAAATTTAATGAATACCTATAATCGATATGGCTGTATAAACATGCGATACTGAATAGTAGCTAACAATAATTATGATTATATTGGGATGTTGGATATAAACTTACTTTTATCAATATTTTTCAATATCCTGTGTCATGTAAATAATCAGTTAATGCATTGATTAAAATACAATATATTATAGGTATTAGAAATTAGGTACCCATAAACTTATAATAAATAGGTCGTTCATGTTATTTTTATTTTTTTGCGGTTGTGTCAGTATGCCTTAAAGTTAGTATACATAAACATTAAACGTATTATTGGTAAATAATAATCTCAAATAGTCTTTTCAATGTTTTCTATAATTTTAATGTTCTGATATATAAATTTAATTTTTTAGGTTTTTAATCAAGTTGAAAATGACTCAGAATTCATAGATATTGTTAAATCGCAAAACTTTGATGAAACAATTTTGCCACTAAAGACAAATAAAACACAGATTTTTGAAATAAAAAAGTTATGTGAACTTGATGGAGACCAACTGTATGGAGAATATGTAATACAAAGGCTTAAAAATATCAAAAGTACAACTATTAAACAACAAGTCAAGCTTGAGATAGATTATATATTTTGTACCAAAATGAAACAGTTGTCCCAGGAGAATACAGAACCATGAGTTCATTCAATGCAAGAAGTTTTAAATTCCTGTTTAAATCATTTTTTACTATAAGCTATTATATTAGTATAAATACAAGAATTTAATTTATACATGCATAAGTGTTGTAAATTTAATTTACCATAAAAGTTAAAAAATATTATGATAACACAATTTCAATGTAAAGCATTAAATTTTGAGTTTTTTGAGTTTTTTGTTATAAAAAGTAAATTGTCTTTTAATGAAAAAAAATGGTTGTTTACTTATTGTTTTAATCATTATGACAATTATTGATCGCTTAAAAAAAGACACTATTAAGAAAAAAGGTGGGCGAGTGGTTGTCGCTCTGCTGTAACTTAGGTTATAAGTGGGTCACTGTGGTGTTAAAATAAAAAATTTATTGACAGTAATAGAAAAAATTAAATATGTTTACAAATAGCTCAAAACCTTTTCAAAACTGTATGGTGTATAGAAAATGAAAATATAAACATTCATGAAATTTTCATGTATTTACAGTTATTTCGTTTTTTGTATTACAATAAAATAAACAAAATAAGAAATTGCTACATGAGAAATCGAGTGAGTATCCAATGCGTTGTAGAAATATGATCTTCAAACGCTCATTAAAATTTAATTTGACTTTCTTGTAGACATTTTTTGAGAGACTTAGAGGAATCTTTTATTGCACTTTCAAATATTAGAAATAGAAAAATGTTCGTGAATTTTACGTAATTTGCCATGATTTTTACTTTAAAAATGCTTATAAAAAAATTGTGACTGGATTTTTAATATTTTTTCAAATGTTATAGTAACAATAAATTAGGAGCATGTATTAAATTTTCAAGCTTTTTTACCCACCAAATAATTATTATTTATTATTGACAACAGTTAAAACTTAAAACAAATCAAAATTTGTTGAAAATTGTATTGTGTATATAAAATTTTAATTTAGACAACCGGTGAAAATTGCATGTATCCTATGGTCATTTGATTTGGAGTTAGGTACATCAAAAACCAAAGTCGATTTTGTCGAAAACCCACTTTGTGTAAAACTTCCCGTTTTTCCTTAATTTTAATTTTATTTTTCCCGATGATTTTGAAAACTGCTGGGAATGTTAAATCATGTGGTGATTGGGGGGCTTGAGCCCAAAAAATGATTGACCATTTTTCAAAGCCCCACTTCTTATTTTGTAAAGAAAAACTAACCCCTCCCCCCTAAAATTCAATCAAATCTGGTGGAGGCGTATAGAGATAGAAGCCTTCTACAGACCCTACAAGTTTCTCATAGGAAACAAATTATTGAAAATGATACAGGTCCCAAAATTGTTGCCTACCTCAAGAACGTAACTAGAAAATGTCTATTGATTGGCAATAGACATTTTCTGGTTACGTTCCTGAGGGAGTGGAACTGGCACATTACAATGGTGTTATAAGAAATTTGTTGTCTAGTTTGTTTAAATTTGGAGGGGAGGGGGTGTACATTTTAAAATTAAAATGTTTTAAATTTTTTTAAAAACATAATGATAAATTCCGCATTTCTGCGCCGATATACTGCACAACTCTTCACACATATTTGAAAATGGATTGATCTAGTTTATTAGGAAATTTGGAAATTGGTTGGTGTCCTCTGATTTTCTATAAAACTGATCAATGAAAATATACTGCATCGACCCACTTGTGGTTAACATAATAAATAGCTGTTAAACTATAAAGCCATCTACCTCGATATTAATTTATTATATCAAGTAGGTGTACCAATTGTTAATTTGCGTTGTAGATACCTATTAATTATATAATAATATTAGTGATCAGGCCGCGTAAACAAGGGATGGTGGTCAATCCCCCCTCCAAAATTAATGGTGTGTAATTTATTTATATATATATAGTCTATAAACCCCCCGAAACTAATATCAACCCCCCCCCCCCCCCTCCACAATTACAACCATACGCGACTGTAATACCGTAAACTATTGAGCTCAGTTTTGAAAGTCGATCGGAAATATTTCCCCTCCAAAATTCAATAAAAGTATAATTTGTATTAAAAAGCACTCAACAGGTGCCGCCAAGTTAGAAAAAAAAATCACATTTTCTCAATTTTTTACCATCAACGTATAGATCGCATTTAAATAAATAGTATTGCGCAGAATGAGGCAAAAATATGATTATTCCTTTTAAAATCTAAGTAACATAATCGTCGTTCTAAAAACTGTTTTCAATCTTTTGATAGTTAAAACTTATATTTTTGTAAATTTTTTTTGCCAAAATTTTAATCGACAGTACCTTAAACTATTGAGCTCAGTTTTGAAACTCGATCGGAAATATTTCCCCTCCAAAATTCAATAAAAGTATAATTTGTATTAAAAAGCACTCAACAGGTGTCCGCCAAGTTAAAAAAAAAAATCACATTTTCTCAATTTTTTTACCATCAACGTATAGATCGCATTTAAATAAATAGTATTGCGCAGAATGAGGCTTAAAATATGATTATTCCTTTTAAAATCTAAGTAACATAACGTCGTTCTAAAAACTGTTTTCAATCTTTTTGATAGTTAAAATTTATATTTTTGTAAATTTTTTTTGCCAAAATATTTAATCGACAGTACCTTAAACTATTGAGCTCAGTTTTGAAACTCGATCGGAAATATTTCCCCTCCAAAATTCAATAAAAGTATATTTGTATTAAAAAGCACTCAACACTGTGCCGCCGCCAGTTAAAAAAAATCACATTTTCTCAATTTTTTTACCATCAACGTATAGATCGCATTTAAATAAATAGTATAGCGCAGAATGAGGCTTAAAAATATGATTATTCCTTTTAAAAATCTAAGTAACATAAACGTCGTTCTAAACAATGTTTTCAATCTTTTTGATAGTTAAAATTTATATTTTTGTAAATTTTTTTTGCCAAAATATTTAATCGACAGTACCTTAAACTATTGAGCTCAGTTTTGAAACTCGATCGGAAATATTTCCCCTCCAAAATTCAATAAAAGTATAATTTGTATTAAAAGCACTCAACAGGTGTCGCCAAGTTAGAAAAAAAAATCACATTTTCTCAATTTTTTTTATCATCAACGTATAGATCGCATTTAAATAAATAGTATTGCGCAGAATGAGGCTTAAAAATATGATTATTCCTTTTAAAATCTAAGTAACATAATCGTCGTTCTAAAAACTGTTTTCAATCTTTTTGATAGTTAAAATTTATTTTTTGTAAATTTTTTTTGCCAAATTTTAATCGACAGTACCTTAAACTATTGAGCTCAAATTTGAAACTCGATCGGAAATATTCCCCCTCCAAAATTCAATAAAAGTATAATTTGTATTAAAAAGCACTCAACACGTGTGCCGCCAAGTTAAAAAAAAAAAACACATTTTCTCATTTTTTACCATCAACGTATAGATCGCATTTAAATAAATAGTATAGCGCAGAATGAGGCTTAAAAATATGATTATTCCTTTTAAAAATCTAAGTAACAAAACGTCGTTCTAAAAACTGTTTTCAATCTTTTTGATAGTTAAAATTTATATTTTTGTAAATTTTTTTGCCAAAATATTTAATCGACAGTACCTTAAACTATTGAGCTCAGTTTTGAAACTCGATCGGAATATTTCCCCTCCAAAATTCAATAAAAGTATAATTTGTATTAAAAGCACTCAACACGTGTGCCGCCAAGTTAAAAAAAAAAATCACATTTTCTCAATTTTTTACCATCAACGTATAGATCGCATTTAAATAAATAGTATAGTGCGCAGAATGAGGCTTAAAATATGATTATTCCTTTTAAAAATCTAAGTAACATAATCGTCGTTCTAAAAACTGTTTTCAATCTTTTTGATAGTTAAAATTTATATTTTTGTAAATTTTTTTTGCCAAAATATTTAATCGACAGTACCTTAAACTATTTGCTCAGTTTTGAAACTCGATCGGAAATATTCCCTCTCCAAAATTCAATAAAAGTATAATTTGTATTAAAAAGCACTCAACAGGTGTCGCCAAGTTAAAAAAAAAAATCACATTTTCTCAATTTTTTTACCATCAACGTATAGATCGCATTTAAATAAATAGTATTGCGCAGAATGAGGCTTAAAAATATGATTATTCTTTTAAAAATCTAAGTAACATAATGTCGTTCTAAAAACTGTTTTCAATCTTTTTGATAGTTAAAATTTATATTTTTGTAAATTTTTTTTGCCAAAATATTTAATCGACAGTACCTTAAACTATTGAGCTCAGTTAAAACTCGATCGGAAATATTTCCCCTCCAAAATTCAATAAAAGTATAATTTGTATTAAAAAGCACTCAACACGTGTGCCGCAAGTTAAAAAAAAAAATCACATTTTCTCAATTTTTTTACCATCAACGTATAGATCGCATTTAAATAAATAGTATAGCGCAGAATGAGGCTTAAAAATATGATTATTCCTTTTAAAAATCTAAGTAACATAATCGTCGTCGTTCTAAAAACTGTTTTCAATCTTTTTGATAGTTAAAATTTATATTTTTGTAAATTTTTTTTGCCAAAATATTTAATCGACAGTACCTTAAACTATTGAGCTCAAATTTGAAACTCGATCGGAAATATTTCCCCCCCAAAATTCAATAAAAGTATAATTTTTGTAAAAAGCACTCAACAGTGTGCACCAAGTTAGAAAAAAAAATCACATTTTCTCAATTTTTTTACCATCAACGTATAGATCGCATTTAAATAAATAGTATTGCGCAGAATGAGGCTTAAAAATATGATTATTCCTTTTAAAAATCTAAGTAACATAATCGTCGTTCTAAAAACTGTTTTCAATCTTTTTGATAGTTAAAATTTATATTTTTGTAAATTTTTTTTGCCAAAATATTTAATCGACAGTACCTTAAACTATTGAGCTCAGTTTTGAAACTCGATCGGAAATATTTCCCCTCCAAAATTCAATAAAAGTATATTTGTATTAAAAAGCACTCAACACGTGTGCCGCCAAGTAAAAAAAAATCACATTTTCTCAATTTTTTTACCATCAACGTATAGATCGCATTTAATAAATAGTATTGCGCAGAATGAGGCTTAAAATATGATTATTCCTTTTAAAAATCTAAGTAACATAATCGTCGTTCTAAAAACTGTTTTCAATCTTTTTGATAGTTAAAATTTATATTTTTGTAAATTTTTTTTGCCAAAATATTTAATCGACAGTACCTTAAACTATTGAGCTCAGTTTTGAAACTCGATCGGAAATATTTCCCCCCAAAATTCAATAAAAGTATAATTTGTATTAAAAAGCACTCAACACTGTCCCGCCAAGTTAGAAAAAAAAATCACATTTTCTCAATTTTTTTACCATCAACGTATAGATCGCATTTAAATAAATAGTATTGCGCAGATGAGGAGCTAAAAATATGATTATTCCTTTTAAAAATCTAAGTAACATAATCGTCGTTCTAAAAAACTTTTTCAATCTTTTTGATAGTTAAAATTTATATTTTTGTAAATTTTTTTGCCAAAATATTTAATCGACAGTACCTTAAACTATTGAGCTCAGTTTTGAAATCGATCGGAAATTTCCCCTCCAAAATTCAATAAAAGTATAATTTGTATTAAAAAGCACTCAACACGTGTCACCAAGTTAAAAAATCACATTTTCTCAATTTTTTTACCATCAACGTATAGATCGCATTTAAATAAATAGTATTGCGCAGAATGAGGCTTAAAAATATGATTATTTTCCTTTTAAAATCTATAACATACGTCGTTCTAAAAACTGTTTTCAATCTTTTTGATAGTTAAAATTTATATTTTTGTAAATTTTTTTTGCCAAAATATTTAATCGACAGTACCTTAAACTATTGAGCTCAATTTGAAATCTCGATCGGAAATATTTCCCCTCCAAAATTCAATAAAAGTATAATTTGGGATTAAAAGCACTACTCAACACGTGTGCCGCCAAGTTAAAAAAAAAATCAAATTTCACAATTTTTATACCATCAACGTATAGATCGCATTTAAATAAATAGTATTGCGCAAATGAGCTTAAAAATATGATAATTCCTTTTTAAAAATCTATTAACATAAGCGTCGTTTTAAAAACTGTTTTCAATCTTTTTGATAGTTAAAATTTATATTTTTGTAAATTTTTTTGCCAAAATATTTAATCGACAGACCATTAAACTATTGAGCTCAATTTGAAACTCGATCGAAAATATTCCCCTCCAAAATTCAATAAAAGTATATTTGTATTAAAAAGCACTCAACAGGTGTCACCAAGTTAAGAAAAAAATCACATTTTCTCATTTTTTTTACCATCAACGTATAGATCGCATTTAAATAAATAGTATTGCGCAGAATGAGGCTTAAAAATATGATTATTCCTTTTAAAAATCTAAGTACCAATAACGTCGTTCTAAAAACTGTTTTCAATCTTTTTGATAGTTAAATTTATATTTTGTAAATTTTTTTTGCCAAAATATTTAATCGACAGTACCTTAAACTATTGAGCTCAGTTTTGAAACTCGATCGGAAATATTTCCCTCCAACATTCAATAAAAGTATAATTTGTACTAAAAGCACTCAACACATGTGCCGCCAGTTAAAAAAAAAATCAAATTTTCTCAATTTTTTTACCATCAACGTAAAGATCGCATTTAAATAAATAGTATTGCGCAGAATGAGGCTTAAAAATATGATTATTCCTTTTAAAAATCTAAGTAACATAATCGTCGTTCTAACAAATGTTTTCAATCTTTTTGATAGTTAAAATTTATATTTTTGTAAATTTTTTTTGCCAAAATATTTAATCGACAGTACCTTAAACTATTGAGCTCAAATTTGAAACTCGATCGAAAATATTTCCCCTCCAAAATTCAATAAAAGTATAATTTGTATTAAAAAGCACTCAACAGATGTCCCCAAGTTAGGAAAAAAAATCACATTTTCTCAATTTTTTTACCATCAACGTATAGATCGCATTAAATAAATAGTATGCGCAGAATGAGGCTTAAAAATATGATAATTCCTTTTAAAAATCTAAGTAACATAATCGTCGTTCTAAAAACTGTTTTCAATCTTTTTGATAGTTAAAATTTATATTTTTGTAAATTTTTTTTGCCAAAATATTTAATCGACAGTACCTTAAACTATTGAGCTCAAATTTGAAACTCGATCGAAAATATTTCCCCTCCAAAATTCAATAAAAGTATAATTTGTATTAAAAAGCACTCAACACGTGTGCCGCCAAGTTAAAAAAAAAAAATCACATTTTCTCAATTTTTTTACCATCAACGTATAGATCGCATTTAAATAAATAGTATTGCGCAGAATGAGGCTTAAAAATATGATTATTCCTTTTAAAAATCTAAGTAACATAATCGTCGTTCTAAAAACTGTTTTCAATCTTTTTGATAGTTAAAATTTATATTTTTGTAAATTTTTTTTGCCAAAATATTTAATCGACAGTACCTTAAACTATTGAGCTCAAATTTGAAACTCGATCGAAAATATTTCCCCTCCAAAATTCAATAAAAGTATAATTTGTATTAAAAAGCACTCAACACGTGTGCCGCCAAGTTAAAAAAAAAAATCAAATTTTCTCAATTTTTTTACCATCAACGTATAGATCGCATTTAAATAAATAGTATTGCGCAAAATGAGGCTTAAAAATATGATTATTCCTTTTAAAAATCTAAGTAACATAATCGTCGTTCTAAAAACTGTTTTCAATCTTTTTGATAGTTAAAATTTATATTTTTGTAAATTTTTTTTGCCAAAATATTTAATCGACAGTACCTTAAACTATTGAGCTCAGTTTTGAAACTCGATCGGAAATATTTCCCCTCCAAAATTCAATAAAAGTATAATTTGTACTAAAAAGCACTCAACACGTGTGCCGCCAAGTTAAAAAAAAAAATCAAATTTTCTCAATTTTTTTACCATCAACGTAAAGATCGCATTTAAATAAATAGTATTGCGCAGAATGAGGCTTAAAAATATGATTATTCCTTTTAAAAATCTAAGTAACATAATCGTCGTTCTAACAAATGTTTTCAATCTTTTTGATAGTTAAAATTTATATTTTTGTAAATTTTTTTTGCCAAAATATTTAATCGACAGTACCTTAAACTATTGAGCTCAAATTTGAAACTCGATCGAAAATATTTCCCCCCCAAAATTCAATAAAAGTATAATTTGTATTAAAAAGCACTCAACAGATGTCCCCAAGTTAGGAAAAAAAATCACATTTTCTCAATTTTTTTACCATCAACGTATAGATCGCATTTAAATAAATAGTATTGCGCAGAATGAGGCTTAAAAATATGATTATTCCTTTTAAAAATCTAAGTAACATAATCGTCGTTCTAAAAACTGTTTTCAATCTTTTTGATAGTTAAAATTTATATTTTTGTAAATTTTTTTTGCCAAAATATTTAATCGACAGTACCTTAAACTATTGAGCTCAAATTTGAAACTCGATCGAAAATATTTCCCCTCCAAAATTCAATAAAAGTATAATTTGTATTAAAAAGCACTCAACAGGTGTCACCAAGTTAGGAAAAAAAATCACATTTTCTCAATTTTTTTACCATCAACGTATAGATCGCATTTAAATAAATAGTATTGCGCAGAATGAGGCTTAAAAATATGATTATTCCTTTTAAAAATCTAAGTAACATAATCGTCGTTCTAAAAACTGTTTTCAATCTTTTTGATAGTTAAAATTTATATTGTTGTAAATTTTTTTTGCCAAAATATTTAATCGACAGTACCTTAAACTATTGAGCTCAAATTTGAAACTCGATCGAAAATATTTCCCCTCCAAAATTCAATAAAAGTATAATTTGTATTAAAAAGCACTCAACACGTGTGCCGCCAAGTTAAAAAAAAAATCACATTTTCTCAATTTTTTTACCATCAACGTATGGATCGCATTTAAATAAATAGTATTGCGCAAAATGAGGCTTAAAAATATGATTATTCCTTTTAAAAATCTAAGTAACATAATCGTCGTTCTAAAAACTGTTTTCAATCTTTTTGATAGTTAAAATTTATATTTTTGTAAATTTTTTTTGCCAAAATATTTAATCGACAGTACCTTAAACTATTGAGCTCAAATTTGAAACTCGATCGGAAATATTTCCCCCCCAAAATTCAATAAAAGTATAATTTGTATTAAAAAGCACTCAACAGGTGTCACCAAGTTAGGAAAAAAAATCACATTTTCTCAATTTTTTTACCATCAACGTATAGATCGCATTTAAATAAATAGTATTGCGCAAAATGAGGCTTAAAAATATGATAATTCCTTTTAAAAATCTATGTAACATAATCGTCGTTCTAAAAACTGTTTTCAATCTTTTTGATAGTTAAAATTTATATTTTTGTAAATTTTTTTTGCCAAAATATTTAATCGACAGTACCTTAAACTATTGAGCTCAAATTTGAAACTCGATCGAAAATATTTCCCCCCCAAAATTCAATAAAAGTATAATTTGTATTAAAAAGCACTCAACAGATGTCCCCAAGTTAGGAAAAAAAATCACATTTTCTCAATTTTTTTACCATCAACGTATAGATCGCATTTAAATAAATAGTATTGCGCAAAATGAGGCTTAAAAATATGATAATTCCTTTTAAAAATCTAAGTAACATAATCGTCGTTCTAAAAACTATTTTCAATCTTTTTGATAGTTAAAATTTATATTTTTGTAAATTTTTTTTGCCAAAATATTTAATCGACAGTACCGTATACTCTTCAGCTTAGTTTTGAAACTCGATCGGAAATATTTCCCCTCCAAAATTCAATAAAAGTATAATTTGTATTAAAAAGCACTCAACAGTTGTGCCGCTAAGTTAGAAAAAAAAATCACATTTTCTCAATTTTTTTACCATCAACGTATAGATCGCATTTAAATAAATAGTATAGTGCAGAATGAGGCTTAAAAATATGATTATTCCTTTTAAAAATCTAAGTATTATAAACGTCGTTCTAAAAACTGTTTTCAATCTTTTTGATAGTTAAAACTTATATTTTTGTAAATTTTTTTGCCAACATATTTAATCGACAGTATAGTGATACAAAATTCGAGCACGGTTATTTTTGAGGAAACAAATTTTTTTTCGATTTTACAAACAGATACCAGCAATTTTTTATGTTTAAAGAAATAATTTTCTTTTCAAAGTCTAATGAGTGAGAAGGTAATCCTAACTTATTTTACAAACATTGTTTAAATCTTCAAAATAATTCCAGGCCACACTTTATACCCTAAAATTTAACAGTATAATACGTATACTTTTTAAATTTTTTGTTTATGATAGCAATAAATTGTAATTTAATTATAATTTCCAACATTTTAACTAAACAAAAAAAAGGACTCATTTTTATAACCTTTACTAGCTGATCCCGCGTACATCGTTTACCGTAAAAAATGACAACTTTTAATTGTGATTGTTTATCTCCTTTTAGGTGTAACTCGCTGCAGTAAATCAGCCACCCTGGTATACAATGCGACTATGTATAGGATAGTGGACAATAATTGCGGTCACAACGATGAGCGGCTTTGATTTACTTTCTTTGGTAAAATTTTATTTTTTTATACATTTTATAAGAAAACTGACTTATTTTTTAGGAATTCTAAAATGTCAGCAGATAGGTGGCCATTCGCTTTCCTATCTTCATAATATATTATAATATTATAATATAGCCAATATAGGTATATATATATAATTTTTGAGTGTACCTTTGTTATATTACTGTTTGTGTGGTAACTTTTGAACGACTTGAGTACCTGACTGATTGAGGTAAAAGTTATAGACTTATATATCAATAGATTCCTTGATTCATGGAGCCCGGAGGTTGTTGTTATACTAATTATAGCGTTTTTACAAGGATTTCGAGATTTGCAATGAAAATCAAAAATTTTTTTGTTGCCATTGCCCATTGGTACCATTTTGTAGGTATACAAATGGTTACCATTGGTTACTCGGGTACAGATGAAGTAAAAGCATGCTTCAAATCATCCCTTTATATGACCTCGAACAAAGAAATTATATCTTAAAAAGTTAAAACAAATATGTGAGTTGAATGTGTGTGAATTATATACTCAAAAACTACTCGACCGATTTTGTAAAAATTCAATTTTTTTTAGAGATATTAGGAAAATTTAGAGTGTAGCTTGAACGCTGTTTGATTTATACCAAGTGCCAGAGGTGAATTATCCATCTCGGTCGAATTAGTTCTCAAAGAGACTTACAGCGACGTCGATTTGCTCGTGAATTGTGATGCACTAAAACCATGGTCCATGTCTCCATGATACACCTATATAGCAGTGGCGTAATAAGGTTTTTGTCATGGGGGGAGGGAGGATATGACTTTATCCAGTAGCTCAGCATTTAAAGCTAGAGGTCTTAAATTAGGACTCCGAAAATTTTTGTATATTATGTACAGCCTATGGGGGGGGATAATTGATCCCCTTGACCCCCCCCCCCCACCGTAAATACGCCACTGCTATATAGCACTATATTTTTTCATTTTTTACGGCCTAAGTCGGGTGGTTATATAGCTAAAAATAAGTAGATGTTGGTTTATCCTAAATTAATTGACTCAAAACTGCATGATGGACCGTTTTCAATAAACGTTATACCAATAGATTTCTTGAGACTCGGAGGGTGTTTATAAATTATTTTTTTAACCACTTTAAGTAAAGGTTAGATATCAGATATACATTTATTTTCAGCTCACGAAAAAATAATATTTTTTTGTTTATTTAAATGGTTGTCATTGCCCATTGGTACATGCTACATATCATTTACTTAACTATAATTATAATCAGTATAGAAATAACGCGAATATTATTTACATTATTTTACAAATATATTTATGAAAAAAAACAAATCTTTGTGATGTGCAACGCCGGGCGGGACAGCTAGTATTTATACAGTGAAATTTCCATAATATAAAGTCTCATTGACCATAGTGAATTAGTGTCTCATGCATAAAAAAAATTCGTATTACACAGAATTTCGATAAATAGAATTGAATAAATTTGGTTCTCATAAATATTTCGTTGAATTGAAAATGTTGTTAAATTATAGACGTTCGTTTAATGGGAGTTTCACTATATATAAAATATAATTTGATTTATTTGATAAGAAATTAATATGAAAAATAATCCAGTTTTCGAATATGTCACGATAAAAAAAAAAATGTTTTCATAAAAATGTACATCACTATAGGCGTATGTGTGTGACACGCACATATTGTTATATGTATAAATGTTTTAACTATTGCCATTTCATTGTCTTGAGCCGTTTAATATCGCATTTTATTTTATCTTATACTTCGGTACCTACCTATATATACCTATGGCACACACGCACAGACAAATAATGTTATAAGGACGCAACCGGTTTCCCGCAGTGGCTGCCGTGTCCGAATAATGACGTCCAATGAATTCCACACGCTCTGCGCCCTATAACCACCTAATCTAACCGTTGCATGTTTTATGTATGTAAGTACCTATATATACACTTGGCACAGACTTGCAGTCGGCGGCCTTGGCCGGTAGGTATATAGAGGAAAGAAGACATAAAGTTTTTTTTTTTTTAAAATCCATTATAAATTAAACTGGCACGGATCGGTGAAAAAAAGAGTGTAATATATTAGTGTATTATACCTACCCATCTGCCAAACGATTCTATGGGACTCGATTTTCATTGGCCGTTTCTGCGGTTATTATATTGTTATTAATTTCTTATACATCATACGTATATGATATATAGGTAGGTATATAGGTACGCAAAAAGTCTTAGAATTTATGAGAGCAGACGATTTATTGTTACATAGGTATTATTATTGTCGCGAACGCCAAATATTTTATAGGCCGCTGATCTGATCAGCCGTGAAAAATATTGAGTTGAAAATGTTTAACCATTTAAGGTACCTACCAATAAAATATTTAATGAGGATCAAATTGTTATGTTTTCTTGCGGGCTCTGACATTTCATTCAATCAGGCGTTTTAGATAGGCAAATTGATTGTATAATGTCATAATCGCAAAGTTCAAATCATTTCTTTTTTTATACACCTAATATTATTTTATAAAAACTAATAGTCAGTAATAGCAACAGTTTAACTATATTTACGTGGTTTATGAAAACAAGAAGTTTCGAAAATATTGCACATTCATTTTTGTGTATACTTTGGAATTTATTTAGACTTGATTAATATATTATAATATTGTAATTTATGCGGATAATTTTAATTTATTATAATATTATGTAATTCCTAATTTATTATGATAATTTATATGTCACTAAATACTAAATACTGCTAACCTGCTCGGCAGTTTTAATATTTACACGGAATACATAATAACCTCGACACATTATTTAAAATTCAAATTACGCGTTATAAGTATATTGCAATTGAAGATCGCACAAATATTCGCGAGTTATCGCAATCAATGTTATAGATCGAAAATGTGGATTTCTGTAGACTTAGAATTTGTATTTAAAGTCTTATAAATTACTAATTACTATGCAATTATATAAATAGGTAGGTATATTGGTACATCATATTTTGTAGTTTGTACATCTATTATTCCCCCCCTCCCCTCAAATCAGGCTACAGACTTACAATGTTACAGAATGAAGTTTTAAAAATATAGACATTTATGATTTTGTAACTATATTACGATCTATTGAATACCTTATTAGTTATTAATTATTGGTCTGTGTATCGTATACTAATTTTATTACTAATAACTGTTGTCCGTTAATTGTTATGCGCACTTAAGTGTATCAAGTGCTATCAATCCCTTTGTTAGATTTTTTACACTTCTGTTTTAAATCTACCTATTATAGGTATAAATTAAGTATCGGGTCCCATTAATTCCATAATTTATTGTTTTCATGTATACTGTTATTTATCACTTACGAACTTTGAATCAAAAAACACATTTTAAATTATTTCATTAAAAATAGATACCTATAAGCACAAGTGGAATTATAATATCAACATAAGTCTTAAAAAATCATTTATTATCAACCAACCATTCGGTTTATGTTCCATAAATGTAAAATTATTTAAATTGCATAGGCATCAAATCAAATTTCTATACTTAAACATAATATTATATATTATTTAGAATGATTTTTCGTGACTAATAAAACTTTTAAACTATTGGCAAATACCCAGGATTCACGTATAGGTATCATAAAATGTTTTTTTAGTGTGTATTAACATTTAAAAAATAACTAATGATTCTTTTGTTTGAGTGATACTTATATTGCAACTATAAAATTTCGTATCCAAGGCAAACTTCAAGTGAAATCGGTATCGTCATTATACCATCTTTTATTTTTTTGGCTGATGTAATTTATTGTGAAATCCACTATTAAATAATGTGTTTTTCGATTAGTAAAGTTTTTTTAACATTTCTAGTATAACACCAAAAACCAGTTTTGATTACGGAAAAATGTGTCAATTCTTGGATAATTCCCATGAAACGAACCACACGCATTTGTTTAGCCATTATATTATTATGTCTGCGATTGTGAATAGCCCGGTTTTTCTGGTTTTAGATTGAGAATCCAAAGAGCACTGCCAAGGATTATAGGCCATTACGTTTAAAGATGGTCTTGTAATCGTTTGCAGATTATTTAACTGATATTGACATTTTTATATTTTTTAGTCGCTGTGTGTTGTTATTATTGTGGAATAATAATAATATATTATGTATTAGGTATACGCAATAAAGGTTAAGATTTTAACAAATAAATGTAAAACGTTCCATTTGTTGTACAAATTGTTTTTATTTTCAAACTTAAACTCTACATAATGACATACATATTACACATGGTAAACAAAAATAATATGTTCGCTTGGGCATACATATAGGCTGATATAACCTATATGCGTCAAACGAGTACATACATAAAGAAGTGACGACGGAAACGTCAACTATGAGAGACATTTCTTTATGGCGTTCGTCGGGAAAGATAAAAAAAAAAGGAAAAGGAAACGAAAAGAAAAAAAAAAGTTCAATTGAGTCCGAATTTCGGGTTTTCGATCAAAATGCAATTTGAACAAAAACCAATCATCAGAACGATGAGCCGAACCGAATTGTAGAATTTTTTTTCTTTTATTTTTCTTGTACTTTTTCAAGACGAGGGAAGGAAGAAGTGGTGGAGGTTCGATTATTTGATGCTTGCACAAATAAACGTCCGGCAGTTGTTGGATTCGTTGATTTCGTCATAATATATATCATCTAGTACCGTTTGGCGGTGTTGATCGGGAAACCCCTCTCGTCGTATTGACCGGCATCGGCGGCGGCGTTCTTGTAGGCAAGTTCGTTGGCACGGACCAACGCCTCTGGGAGTGGTGGTGGTGTGGGCAAATGTGCTCCCTTGGCGACGAAACCGCTGTCAGCGTCTGCGTAGTATTCCACTTGGTAGACGTTGCCGTCTGGGCCGGTGTACAGGTAGTATCCTTGGGCAACTTGTCCCTCGGCCTCGGTGCCTGGGTTCTTCAGGTATCCGGATTCGCCGGCTGAGATTCCGTTTCCGGTCTGGTAGCTGCGAACAATGGGAAAAGAAAACGGGCTCGTGTCGTCATTGATGTTTTATATTATGATAATATTATGGTGTATAGGTAACGATTATTATTATTAACAACGAGTTATTATGATGATGACGGCGACGATAATATAATAATTGTATATTTGTACGTAGGTATAAGACGTTCGTCGATTACATATTGTAATTGTTCGTTTTTCTTAGTGTTCCTTAGAGGAAAAGAATACAATACATTATACAATATTATATATACCGCGACTACCATTCTACTATTGCGTGTACCAAGTAACTATGTGTATATGTGTGATCGGCACAATAGCCATCACTCACCTGTATTGGTAAGATCCGTCGAGGTTGAGTTCTTGGGTCTGGGCGATGATCGGGATGGGGGTTGTGACGGCGGCCGATGGGGCGTAGTAGGCACCTTGTGGTGCGGCGAAGACAGCGCAGGCCGAAGCCAAAACGACGAATGCAACCTGTAATATAAGACATCGATATTTGAGTGGACAATAAAAATTATTATCTTGTAGTCGTGCCCCCGACGTTTCGAATTATGTTCGATTTTATGATAATAATAGCTAATACGTAGGTATATTATAATGTTACTGTATGGGATTAGAAAACACTGTAATCATACGAATCTATTGCGTGTTCTAATAGTATGATACACGGTACGATACATGAAGTATATGTATATTGTGCTGAGTAGATTAAGAATGTTTTGGATGTGTTGGCCGTAATCATGATAATGTACACGAGTCGTCGTGGTTGGTGCTTCACGCCGAACGCGGTGCTCAAAACAATAATTAAAAGCGGCGGTTATGCGTCTTGTGCGTACACCAAATGAATTCGTAGGCATTATTCGATAATAATAATATTATTACAAGTGGACGCGCTGAAGTGTTGTGCGTTACGTGTTTTTGAAACTCTTTTTCCCGTTGTGATCGTGCAGCCCGGCTCGATATTATAATTATAAGCTTTTATTATATTTTCGTATCATTATTGTTGGCCACCGCGGCCCGTAAAAAACGCATTGTCACGGCACAATATTATTGTTAATTTTTTTAAGCTCGCAGTGTTTTATTCACACGCACAACTTCTGCGTCGCAACTGCTGATACTGTAGAGAGTATAATATAATATAGCATAATAATAATTATGTCCCGCTAATGTAGTAATCCGATGAGGTGCGAGCGAAAAACACGATTGCCGGACGAAACGACCACGGTCGGCCGCACATGTTCGCCGCGTATTTGTATGTAATGGATATAATAAAATGATGTGCAGTGCGTATAGATGTATATGTTAACACGAGGTGAAAAAACGACCGTTGAAAACGTAAAAAAGAACGAAGTTTTTCGCGTTCGAACCGCGGCAGGTTTAAAAGTATGATATGTAAGTAATTTATAATATAAAATATAATATGTGTAAAAAAATTAAAACCATATTATTACACGTGGGTAATAATATTATAATAGGTATATATACTCACGGAGGAGAACATTTTGATTTTTTGGATTGGTGTTTGTTGACGGTTGTCTGGATGAGTAAAGCGAACTGTTGTCGAACGGACTTGAGAGCGCACACAATTGTCTGTTGGCTGTCGGTAAACCTATAAATACTCGAATTCCCCACCCCGGCGCGATGCGACTGGATAAAAAACGGTGCAGGTATCGCACTAGATCAAAAACGCATACACGGCGTACGTCCAGAGACGAGTGAGAGAGAGAGACAGATGTAGTGAGAGAGATAGAGAGAGTGTGGTGTGTGGAGTAGTGAGTGCGAGAGAGAAAACAGGAACCGCAACACGTGCAAGAAACGAGAGAAAAGGGGAAAGACAAAAAACGGAGACGACCACTGCCGCCGATATGTTTTCCCTTCGAATTCACGCGGTCGGTGGCGGGAGGATGATGAGCCGCATGAAGAGCAGAGCATGAGGTCGAGCGCGGGATGGTGTCGGATTTTACGCGCGCGCGTGCGATAACCCGAAGCGTCGCCGAGGAGGGGCCGCCCGGTGACCTTAAGGATGAAATAATAATAATGGAAAAAGAAATATCATAACCCGAACGTGGGCCGCTAAGTGTTGCGCAACCGTATCACGACGGCGGCGGCATCGATGATGGTACATACCTGTAACCATCGGTCGCGTATGACGGATGGAGATGACCGGTCGAGCGGCGGCGGCGACTCTTCTTGGCGCAGCCGCCGTTTTCGTACATACGTGTCGGCGATTATTACTACAAGTTACTATTACTACTCGTCGTCATCTCTGGTGTGTTGTATATTCACGACGACGGCGGTGATACCTGTTGCACGGTCGTGGTATCCGGATCTCTTCAGCACAACCGACCGGCCGGTCGAAACAGTGCATACGTGTATGTACCTACGTCCCGCTAAGCCGCACGCTGATTTTTATTTTTTATAACATTTCCGAAGTACTTGTGCAAAGACGCAATACAATTTTTTTTTTTCACATGGGACAACGATGAGACGTATAATAAATAAAATATTAATATTATATCCTCCGTTTTCGATTTTCGTCCATACTAAGTATTTACTATGGTTTTTTTTAGTGCACTACCCATATATGATACTTGCAGTCTTATTCTTTTTCGTGACGCGTTATACTGTACAATATAATACATGTGATGGTTAGTACTTTTTAATGCTATGCGCCAACATTTATTTTCCATATTTTGTTTTCGCTTAATTTTTTTATGTCTCTTTTTTGTCCGTCCACAATATTACTATACGATAACGATATTATTATATCATACCCGTGAAACACCACAGTAAGTATATCTATCGTTGTCCGCTGCAGCCTAACGTAGACGATCAAGCGGTTCGGAGACCGAGACAAGTATACGTACTAAGTGCATAAAAATTCGATCATTTATCATAGTGTCAGATTCTTTGACTTTTTCGCAAACCATCAAAATGTACAACCATACCGGGGTTACGTTAATAGTTTTTTTCCTTTCTGTGTATTTAATATTATTTTTTTTTTTTTAAATTTATTCGTCTTACATTGATTCCATTGCTTCACGTGTAACGATAAGCAGATAAGGTGTAATATATATACTTATACTTACAATAGTTACTACAGATGTGAGATGTTAACATACCGTAAACGTAACCTCTATAATTGTACATTAGACAAATGTAATTAGCCAAAGACGTGAACGTATGTACTTGGGTTTTAAATTTTAATTCGTATGGTTTTCACACCGTGTGCACTGTAGGTAGAGTAGGTGGTATTATTTATACTTGTGATGAACTGTGATCACTGATCATAAAACAAACTGTGCCGACGTATACCTACGTATAACAATCCGTACGTTTCAATTTATTTATTAGGTAAGCTTTAAAAATATATTTTCAGCCCCAAGAATGAATAACAATGTGTATTGGTTAATCTACAAAATTAATATAAATATACTAACATACATTTATATATACCAACGTACTAAATAGTAAATATATAAATCACTAATAAATTCATTTGAGCAGAGGTTACACTTTTTCTTTTACTTTTTATAATTATAAAATTTGATTAAACCGTCGAATTATTTAAAGCACGTGTTTTTAATGTTATATATTTTTACAAGAGTAATAATGAATAACAAATATCTATAGGTATTGTAATTTAAATTATAATTGTATTGCTTAATAACTAATGAGTAAAGTATATTTCTTTTATACCAAGCATTGAACATTCAGAATTACAAGATGAAAGGTAAATATTGTGTAAATTATATTGGTACATCTAATATATATATTTTATCATCTTTGGTATGGCCAGTTTAAGAAAAGATTTATTCAATATCTATTTGAATTTTATTTTTATTAAATTAAAAGTCATAATAACATTCATTTTTTGAACTACTGTTTTCTTAAAATTCACAAAAAACCGTGAAAAATTAATAATTGTTACAAACAATCTGAACAAGAAGGTATTCCGTTATTAACGAAACCTTCACCTAGAAGAAAAACAATAAAACAAAAACAAATAAATCTGTCTGAACAATTATTCGAAATCCTGGGACCCGACGAAGATGCGAACAACAAAATAACAATTTTTTAAAAATGTGTTATTTGTACAAACTTATTTAGCAAAATATCTTCATAATAATACTGTTTTAAAAAAAAATTAATCACACACGCTAATGACCATTGTTGTTGAAGCGTTTTCTTAATCAATAAAAAAAAAAAACCTTCATTATTCTTCGGTAAATTAAGCTCAGAAGATGTTTAAAATTTAAAACAGATAGGTACTCTCTGCATTCCAGTAGTGGTTCACCTAACTCTTGTTTCTCACTTTGCATAGATTGTTATTTATTTTTATGTAATTTCCAGACATCGAAAGACCTTAAATTAATCTTAAACACACCGAATTCACGTTAGGTAGTAATAACAAGTTTTCGGTTATATATTTTGCAATATTGCAATTGAATCGGTCCATCTCCGATACAATGATTATGCAATGACATAATTTGTTTTTTATATTCTTATACAGGTTTAGTGCATACTGACCCCATGTGTATTCTTAAGCCTCTTTCTACTCATGTAAATGCATGATTAATAAATAAACATTGGTAAGAGAATTGGGAATTATTATTTGATGTTCATATTTTTCACTAGGTAGTATATCATGGTATGTACACCAGTAATATTATACATACAATATATTATTTGCATGAAATATGATTGCCAATATGTTATATGTATCATCGTATAATCAAACAGAAAAACGTGACAATTTTATTGTTATAAATTAAAGTAAATAAAGATATTTTGATTTTTGTTGCTTTATAATTTTTGTATTACCTATAATCAAAATTGATATATTTAAATATCGATTATCTTTACTACCGATTTAATTTCCAAAATAAGAATATTAAATTTATCGAATATTATGCAATTCCCAAATTTTATTTAAAAAAAAAATGCTGACCTAAAACCTTGTCGGAAAAATGCAGAAGAAATCGATCGAACAGCAAATCGTATTATTATTAATGGTAAATGGCAGGTCGGATGCCGCAAGGCAGGTCATTCAGAATGATGTGAACGTCATTCCTTAATGCAGAAGCCCAATATTACGAATGTTGCAAACAGTTTGAATAGTTATTTTGAAAGGTTTTTTTATTTAATATACAATTTATATTTAATATACACTTATTTACTTCGTGTCATATATTTAAATTGAACGCACTATTATAGTTACTAATCGTGGTTCTACGTTGAATTTTCATTCACTGGATTATTAGAACTAATATTTATCGTATTTTTATGTTTCATTTAGTTATAAACTTATATCCAATATAATAAATGTACTATAATTTATAATATTATGTAGACTTGGCCTATTAGCATCAATATGCGTCAATAAATAATATTCTACCCACTGAAACTGCTATGCTAAATGTCAGGGTAAAAATTGATATTTCTGCAGAATTGTTGTAAAATTATTTCTTATGCAATAAATATTTTTATTTGAACCCATTATAATTATATCGTGTGCATGACTTGAAAGGTTTTTATTTTATAGAAAAAAATATAATCTATTTAAGTCTCTTACTAGAGTACTATTAAAGTAACACTATAGAATATTATATAACTCATAACTGATAACCAATAAAACTACCTACTCTACATGTTTAGATATTCCTACAAGGTAGGTCAATTAGAAATCAGATACATATGAATATATTATTATGATATTAGGTATATAGGTACTTTAAAATTATAAATTTTTGTCTGAGGGCAGGGTTGAAAATTGTATTCGAAATAGTTTAAATAGTTTTATTTGTTTTCCGCTTTATGGAGTGATAAATGAAAAATTGATAACCAATATTCTAATAATAGTATACATCTATCACCTAACCTAGTAAAAGTAAAAAAAGTTTTCTAAATTGTTTTCGAAAGAAGCAATATCTGTAATGAAATTGTGTATCCAAATGTTTTAAATTATAGAAGCTAACTAAGAATGTACCTATTACAAGTACCTGTGTTGAAAGTAGAATAGCCATAATATCTTGCAATTTACGGCCACCAAGCTATTTATGTAGCCCAAAAAAAAATAACTCAAAATGAATATCAAACTTATTTGAATTATATTCAACTATACGATGAATCATAAAAATGTTATACATTTTTAATATTATAAAATTGTAAATTTATAATTAGAAGTTTTATGTTATATTTATGTGTTGCTCTAGGACCTTAATTACAATAGTATTCGTAGCTCGCGTAATCTAGATAATTAAAATATGCAATACAAGTAAAATAATGGTCGAGTATGGGTGATGCAGAGTATTATTAGTAAATGGACAAAATCACTTGACAGTCGGACATGTGGTTCCGGTGCACAAGCCATTTTTATTGTTAATAAGTTCAAAGCTCAAGTAAATGTACACATTTATTCTATCGATCGATAAGATCAAATATTTATCCAAATACGATTATGAAAGTTATGATTCAGAATGCACGGCGTTTATGAAAAAATGTCAACAACTGCTAACGACTAGAATATAATACGATGAAATTTTTCTGTGTGCTAACATAAATGTTCACACGCGTCGTGTTAGTTAACGTGAAAGTATTTAGCGTATGCACCTATTTTTTTTAATGAAATGCATGAATATAATATACTTATAGACTGTATTATTATTAATGTTATCGTTTGTTTGACAATTCGTGATCTCATAGCTCAATTATATGTGATCGTAATGATTCTGTTAAGGATTTAATGAATTTACCAATAAATTGTACACGTGGTCGTAGTATAGACTACCTACCAACGTATAGGTAGGCACTTGTTTTTCATTAAACCTCTGTATATTAAATTTCTGGAAATCACCCTATGATCTTAATAAGTACGTTTACTAAACAGTCACGAATCTGCACTCACTAGATTGGAGTATGAAAACTCCAAGAATCCCTGGTTACTAGGGCCTGGTATACCTATTTCATTATACTTATAACAGTGACCTATTATATCCTAATGTGTTAAGGCTAAATAATGCTAAATAAGTGTTTTTTTACAGTTTATAAACAGTTTATTTCGCTTAAAACTTACTGGGTTTGTCAGTAAATATGAAAGTAAATAAATATCTAAATAACGAGGCACAGCAGACATAAATTATACAGCAGAGCGTGCTCCCTGGTTTTTTTACTCATGTTATATTGCTTTGGGGTATATTAGAATATTAGACTTAACTCAGTTTCTCAGTAAAATATGTTTAGTACAATTATAATGTACAATTGTGCGTGCCAGATAAGTGGATTTCAATGTATATATTGCATCTACAAAGACAAAACTGTAAATTGTAATGTTATAATTACTATAAAAAGAGTGAGGCTGTTATAAATGTTTTTGTAATAATTACTGTTTGTAGGTACTTAAAATTAATACCTAACTATTACATAGTACATGTTATTATCATGGTTAAATACTCAAATCCAAATGTATAGATTGTCGTTTATAGTAGGTATGATAGACGTACCTATAGTAAACCATTAAATATAATTTTCTTCTATTCAAGATTTATATTAAGTAGTACCATAAAATATATAGTATCTATATGACTGTATCGGTATATAATAAGTATAGAAACGTTAACAAGTAACGACGATATGTTTTAACTATATAGGTAGTAGAGTATTATTAACTATAATTAAATAGCGATTTGAAAATTTTTATCCTTCATATAAGTGTGTTTCGACAACTTTTATGTAAACTAATAGTTTATAAGATAGTTTTATAGCTTGGTTATAAATTATTATAATTATTTGTACGTATTTGCATTTTTTCGTGAGGTATTTAATTCATTACATTTACTTATAATTTAATTTAATGTACAAAAGTCAAATATTAGTTTGACACATAAAACGGGTAAGTACAGACTTTACACATATGAAATGCAATAATATAATGTTTTATTACACATGCAGACTACCTAGTTATAAATTATAATGAATCATAAAGTGTAAGGTAACATTATTCATAATCATTTATCATATTATAATATATTGCATGTAATAATATAATATGATACATCAGACGTAATAAACGGCATAGTAAAAACCATGAAAGTGTATAATTATTTCCAAATACCGTAAAAAATTTATTTTGGTGGTTTTAGTTATAAAAAACTTTTAAATGTCATAAAGTGACGACAACTACCTATTTAATTAAGATTAGGTACCTACCTATAACTATTGGTATACATGGAAGTATAGTAATTTACTATAATAAGTATCTTGTATCTATTATGTAAGTGTATAACGCAGATTTCCTTCATTTAAGACTGGATTAAATAAAAAAAAAAAAACCAAATAAAGGTATTTCATCAAGTCGAGTAACAACTACAGCTGAAACTATTACCATAATATACTACAAGTGAGCAATATAATTTTATTATATTTTGTATTTGTGTTATTTATATAAATGTAGTCCGCTTCTCGTTTCCATCAAATATTATGACAATAGTAATACTTGTGTTATTGTACTTGTGTTTATTAACTATGTACAATTTATAAACTTATGACACTCTTTTAGTCGTTCTTCACACACCTACAGTTTACCCTGGGCTGGACCCTATAACCACTAATTCGTTCTTACAATATTCAAGTGTACCTTATTTATTATTATATAATATCATTTAGGTATACCAGATTGGTTTGAACTGTAGATCATGAGAATGGGAATATCCTAACCGGTCTAACACGTAATCTCAGCTAAATTTCGGTGATCTTTTATTTTTTAATTACCTACCTAGTTAATATAATTGTATTGTTAAAAGCGTATTGAGCAATACTGTTTAGATAATAAAAATGTATAATATGAAATAGGTAGATACAACTCTTATTTAAAGCTAAAATTTTTTTGGTATAATATACTGCAGTATAAGCATTAAGGCACCTACGACCTACCAGTTTACTTGTAAATACAAAAATAATTATTATTTTACGTTTTTTTTTTTTTTTTAAGTATTTACTAATAATTTTTAGACACAGTATGTATAATGTCAATAGACAATAATATAATGTAATCGCCCGTGTACATTATCTATATTTTATATATTCTCACTCTAAGGTATGACTAAAGGTCTGTCTGTCTGTCACTCTGATGCAATCAGAAAATAATATAATATATATATATATGTATATCGTCTTGCTTCATACCCGGTCATGCACATCATCCCACCGGATCAGCAGGGTCGTATGCGCTAATCATTTTCCATACATAATATGTCCAATTAATAACACATAAATCAGTCGCTCGTATGATAATGCGAGTAATTTAAAATTGCCGCCATTATACCACAAGTATATGTAAATACAATACTGTAAAGGAATTATATAGATAGGAAGGCCTACAGCACTATATGCATTATTATGCTTGAGCTACGGACAATTAAAGTGACTTCATCACGGCCGGTATGGCGCACATTCGTCGTTACACATAATATTACTATTGTGTATGCCCCGGGATCGGATTTTTATTACCATTATCATTATTATCATTATTGTTATTATTTTAATACCGTCTTGATATGCATTTGAGAGGTTTGTCAGAAATAGAATTATTATGCTTTCGCTTTACATTTCTAATTTTTTTTTCTTTTTTTTCGCAACACGTGCCCGCCCATTCGTTCGTAATACGAGCTGGTATTAAAAGCGCGCGGCCGATTAGATTATTGCAACCAACGGATGTGTCTGCACGAACTTCGTGACATTCTTGAAGATTAAAAAATATATGTATTTGAATTTTGACTGCAACAATTCGGTTGAATCGGTCGCCGACACTTCAATGATATATATATACTTAGATAGCAATAGAAAATCCTAATAATCTTCGAACAGTCACTTTGCATATTGTACAATGCATGGCGTGATTATTTTTATGGAAACGAATAATATAGGGCTATATTTGCCACTTACAATTGATCATCATAATATCATGTAAGTTTAACCATATTGATATTTAGTTGAATCACTTTCGTACTTGGTTAAAAAAAAAATTTTAAATTGTTTATTAATAAGAGTTTTATAATATTGTATATACAATATAAAAGATTATACATTTATACTTAAAATATTATAAACAATAGTCGTAAAACATCATAATAGTATAAAATACTAACGGAAAAAAGTAATACGAGACGAGTAATCAAAACCACAATGTAGGTAAAGATAATCTTATTGCATACTGTGGTTTTTTCACAACATGCGAAAGCGATTTTCGCAATACCCATTTCCGTTGAATGAATCGTTGGTACCTGTGATATCATCACAAATATTTTCGATTAGTATTAGATCATTTTATATTATATTTAACTTGTAATTTAGTTAATTTTAGATTGGATATTCATATTCATATTTTGCATTAATGCATTTATAAAAAGTAAATAGGTATATGCATAAGTACGTATACAAACAGTAAACCTTAGTCTTTATATTGTAAAATGTATGTGCAAATAACAGAGATGCAGCAATATATAAATGTTTTAATTATCTAGAACAATATTTCTAAAATATGTGTCATTGAAATAAACAATGATGAAAAGATGATACACCTATGAAGGTTAGGGTTTTATTTATATGCATATAATTTAATATGTAGTTCCTTAGAGTCAGAAATAGTAACATTTTAGTATGTATTATAGAACGTGTCAAGTTTTTCCTACAAAAATACTAAATAATTAATTAATATGAAAATAATATTAAGATTTTTATTATTTATAGACTTATAGTATTATTATTTTGAATTAAAATAATAAATTTTATAAATATGTGATATTGAATTACTTTTCAGTTTTCTTTAATTATAGTTGTAGGCATTTATGATCTATTGTTTATTAGATTAGGAACTAATTAAAATAAAATATAATTATAGGAATATATAGGACACTTAATTATTGGTTTAAATAGAAATAGGAAAAAACATAATACCTAGGTATATGTTACCCGGTTAGGTAAGTTGTATCTGCTCAGTGACTCTCATTTATCATAAAATTACGTTTCCTAGCAAATTTGTTCCTGACATAATATATTTCAATACAATCCCAAAATAATAGTTGTCCATAAAGATACGGCTCCGAACGAACGATCTTCCAACTTTTTATACGCGTTAAAAAAAAAAAAATGACAACAACCGTAATAAAAATATTTTAAAATGTAATGATACAAATATGTAAAATATACAATATAATACATAATTCATATCATGTACGATTAAATTATAGATTTGCTAATGTAATAACATCATGTCATCATATAATTAAAAGTAATGGTTTATTTATATTACCGTTATCGTGCATATTATTGTATACCTTCGTCCTTCATAATTTATTATTATTTTTAATACAATATGTAACAGGTACCTAAGTATCTAACCTATATTTAGGTAATGCCGTGTAATAGCGTTTTCGATTTGACAAAAAAAGTGTGCACTGACAAAACCGGCGGTACAGAAAGTTCTTACTGAGTGCACACAAATGTTGCCAGTGCAATAAAATCGAATACAAAATACTGCACCAGTTCACCGAATTTCGTTCAAATCGAGTGAGTGCACTCAGTGCAAAAATTTCGTCAAATCGAAAACGCTATAAGCCCACTCCTGGAAATACGTTTTAAAAACACAATATGACTGTTCATTAAGACAATCCAAGTTGGATTTTTTAATAGATAATAGATTCTCCACGCGTAGTCTTGATTTTGGTGTTTCAACGAACATTGTCGTCCATGTCACAATATAATGCGATGCCAAATGCCTAGAGACGTATTGTTTACTCTTACTTCCTTTGTTGTTAATTTTTTTTTATTTTTTTTATATTAAAAATAAAGTATATTTACAATCTATACCTAATAGTGTATATGATGAGTAAGTGTGGTGACAGAGTAAATGAGTAATATATAAAAATAACAAGAGAGAGAAAGCTCCCAGTAGTGCCACCTGACCAGAAATTGGGGTTTGAGTTTATTTATTTAATATTTTTTTTTTGTTTTTTTTTTTTAATTTTTTAATTTTTTTTTTTTTTATAAGTTAGGTGTTGAGGAAATCTCTTGGCCATTGCCTTTTTAACCTTATGTTGTTAATTAAAACAATTTTAATAATGTTTTACAATACATTTAAGCAATTTATTGTTTATTTTGTGTTATAAACATTAAGATATACAAAATTAATGTATACTCAGCTCAAAAAGGTAGGATAAACCCACATTATATAAGTCATTGTTTTAAAATTGAAATAATGAAATACATAACTGCGGAGCATTTGTATTCATATAACATAATATGTTATTATTATTTATTTATGAGTTATTATTAAGCTTGGGATTAAAAAAAAGGGTTTGAAACAAAATAAATGTATCGGATATTGGACAAAATAACTAAACATAGTTTAATTTAAAATTCTTTCGTATAACGAAATGTATTTGAATAATACATTTTTTTAAACTAAACATTTACATAATAAAAGTATGAAATTATTGAAAATTTAAATTTAGTGTTCAGAAATTATTAAATATTATGAAATGTATAAAATTATCATAAAATACAAGAATAATAAGTATAAGCAAGTAAATTCCGATTTAAATTCTAAAAATGAAATTTGTATGAAATGAAAGCTCTGTATAAATGTATAATATTTATGGAAAATCAAGTTAACGATTTAGAAAAGTTGTTAGCCGTGAGAAATTTGATTACCTTGATTCTTCAAATTGTGTTGTAAGTAATATAGTCGTTAAAAACTGTCAATATAATAGTGAATCTCGTTTGTTTATGAAGCGCTAAGAACTTTACCTTGTGGCGCGATGTATTTCCGTCGTGATATTTATTTAATTAATTAATTAAATAGGTAAATCCATAGTTTTAATAATATGCTTTTGAAAAAAAAAAAAAAATGATATTTCCATATCATTATAATATTATTTCTAGTAGGTACCTACCATATGTATTATATAGGTACCATAGTACATTAGTACCTACCTACCAAAAACCCAATAACTATATATAGTGCCAATTATTCACTAGTTGTGTAAGCACTGAAGGTATGAAAAACCGTTTATGTACTACGAATAAGAACATCGTATAATCGGATTTATTCGTAATACCCATGTTTATTATATAGGTAATTAAGATGACTATTATTTAATATTTTTTGACATTTATGTGCAATTGATTCGGTATATATTAAGATATAATTGGTTATTTAAGTTTATGCAAAACCGGTTTAAGATATATAATAAACGCTAAATGATAAAAGGTTTAAATTATATTATTTAATTATAAAATATAATATTCAAATTAAATAAGTGTTAAAGCTCAGTGACACTTGGAACTAATTATAATATCACTGATCTTTTTAAAAGTGTTCTAAAATCAACAACTTTTATACATTTATCAATTCAATACATTTTATATCGTTTCATTAAGTTGCGTAACGAACTACTCGTCCGTATGGACACGATTGATCATAATATTATTTATTAAAAAAAATATAATCAAGCAATTTAATGAGTATTAATAAAGACTAACGAGTAGGTGTAGGTACCCTAATCATTTACTGCATTTCGATCGTTTCGATCCTGAAATCTATTAATTTTGTTATTGAATATCGTGGTTATGAATTATGAAGCCGTTTCTCAATACGCAGCATTAACATAAACCACTGTTAAAATAGTTTTACACCGAAAGCGATTTGTGTGGTTTTTTATGTCCGAGAAATCTCAAGGCAATGACTATAATATGACGAAGAAACAATTATACATTTTATTTATCACTATTATTTGTATTTTATAAAAATCGGTAATGGTTGAATACCAACTATAATATATAAATTAATAAATTACGTTCTCTTTGCATCCATGTCGAAATTGCTTTGGCCGGCTTTCCGTTTCAAATATTATTATCAACCTTTTATTCTTGCCGAAACACACCGCCAAAGCTCGCAGTCTTATAGATATTATTATTATGTAGTATATTGTTACGCATGCTTTGCCTGCAGAATTTATGTTCGCTCTATACACGCTCATGGGCACATCGCTATGTGATGTTATTCATCAGATTTGCATATTTATGTAATAATAATAATTTTTGGACTGGTATTCACACTATTCCTACGCGAGTTTTATCTAATCTGTCATAGAGAGGGAAACGAAAAAAAAAATTCAAATTACCGGTATATTTATACCATAGTACTATACGCGGTGAATCTTCAATACGAGTTAATTTGAGTATATTTATAAGAGTTAAGTTATAGAATATTATAGTACCTACCTACTTAGTTTATACTAAATGTTAATTTAGGTAGAGTGTTTAAAATTCACCAGAATGAAGTGTTTATACTTGACTCGAGAATCAAGTATAATAGCTTACAGAGGACGAGTAACCCTCTTTTAATAAATTGTTAATTTGTATGCATTAAATTATTATTGATTTCAAAATAAACTAAACTATGTATACGTCATTATATTCATCTACCAGTATAACCAATATATTTTTCCTGGTTGTTTCACAATGATTATACTTAAATATATCTTTAACGAAAATCCGAATAAAAAATTTAAATTTATCAGTTATTGCAAGGTTAATCAATAATAAGTAAACTAATATATTCATTATTCATATAGGTACCCTACACACAAACGATAACAGAAATATTTTACGTAATTTTTTCCAGTATAACCAATTTTTCCTTATAGAACAAAAAATGATAATTTATATTAAATAATAAAATACCTACTTATTTAGAAACTTGTTTTAAATATAAAGACTACATAATATCTGTACTATTAATATGATAATAGTTAATAATTATTGACTTATAAGCTATACAATAGTGTAAAGAGAATAAATCTAAAGGTAATTAGTACTTACTTAATATTATAAAGCAGAAGAATTTGTATATTTGAACGTGCTAATCTCAGGAACTACTGGAACGATTTCAATACAAGTTTTATAAATTTATATCATTGAGACTCGGAGGGCTTGCTATAGTGCTATAGGTTTTGGCTTACGAAAATCAAATATTTTTTTGTTTGTATACGTGGCTGCTATTGCAAAAAAAAAAAAAAAATATAAAAATAAATGGTATATAGGCTATCCGACTCGCCATGCATTTCTATGGGGCTTTTTGTAATCAAAGAAAATTATATTACATTAATATTATTGTTTGTTATTCAATTAATGTATAATAAAATTAAATATTCGTATGTTTGTAACATAATATACATACACTAAAAAACAACTCAACCAATTTTGACGGAAATTTCAGAGATCATTCTTACTTCTTATAGATATCAGGAAAGTTTAGAGAGTATTTCTAGAAAAGTTCGAAAATATAGCAAGTACTAAATGCACTCCTTCACAGGCGGAAGTGAGCCACCCCCGCAAAATATTAAGTCTTACCTAATACTAGATAAATATAATTACATATTTACTAACTTTCTCGCCCGACGTTGTCCAGGCAAAATATTTGTATTTTTAGTAAATATATTTGTGGAAAATGTAATTTCTTCTAATTATAATATCGATGTAACCAATTACAACCATTTAGATAAACAAATGAAATTTTCTTTTTTCGTCAGCTGAAAAAAAATCATGTGTTAGCCATCCTTTAGCTATCTATAGCCTACAGGATACAGGAGTTGAAAAATCAAGCTATAAACACCCTCCAAATTTCAAGTAATCTATTGATATAAATTTTATTGAAAACGGTCCAGATGTTTTTTTAGGACATTAACTTTGGATGAACTAACATGCAATTTTAGTTGTATAACCCGATTTCGCCCGTGAAAAAATGAAAAAATACAAAATATAGATTGTATAAGTGTATCTTGATTTTAGCGTACCTACCTCTACCTCAGTTCTCAGGCAAATTTGCTTCGCTTTGCTAACTAAATCGACAAAAATGGACAGTTAATTTGTGGTAGACTGGATAATGCATTATGTAATATGTAATATGGATTATGCATTATGGATATAGCACTATGTGTAAACAAATTTGAAATTTTAACAAAATCGGTTAAGCAATTTTTGAGTACCTATATAATAGCTACAAATATACATTCATCTCTCATATTTCTTTTAAGATATAATTTCTTTATTCAAAACCATAAACGTGACGATTTGATGGATGCTTTTATCTCATCTGCCGAGTAACTAATTGCAACCATTTATAAACAAAAATGTCCATCATAAATCTCCAAATCCCTGTTTGGAGTACCTAACACGACCAATAAATGTGAATCTAAATCATCCCGAGAACCACTCAAACACACACAAAAAGTTTCATCAAAATCAGTCCGTCAGTTTAGGAGGAGTCCAGTGACATACACACTGACAAAATAAATATATTTTATATCTTAATATAGGTATTTAGGTATTTCTTCTGTCCGTGTGTAAGTATTCAAACTCCTCCTAAACGGCTGTACTGATTTTGATGACATTTTTTGTGTGCTTGAGTGGTTTGGATTTACAATTGAACCCAGTAGGCCCAACCCGGGGAGGTGCTCAAACAGAGATATTGATATTTACGATGGAAATTTGTTGTTTTTAAATGGTTGCTATTGGTTATAGAAGAAATAATTAGTAAAAATTAGTATTTAATACTATTTATTTATTATTGCTTGCCATTGTTTATTCTAGCAGATCAGGGAGAAGCGAATTTTTGCACATTGCCTACCATGGTGGCTGAGTTACTCTTATAGCAGGTGGATTGCCTACTTGATTTGCTGTCGCACATTGTCCGCGATCCGACGCAGATGGATGAGTTGCATTTGCTTTAGCGAGTTACACCCAAAATGAGTTGAACAATCATAATTTTTTTAAGAGTTGTCCTTTTTTACGGCCAACGAAGTGCGTAGAATTAGCTGGTTATATATTTATTTGTAAAGAATATATACCCAATGCTTGAAAAAAATGTTTATGCGTAGTATATTCTCTTTCCAAGGTTGTTGAAAAACACGTTTTTCAAAAAAAAAAAAAAAAAAAAACGTTTAAAACAAAAAAAACCACGTTTTTAACGTTTTTTCAAGATAGTTTTTTGTTTAAATGTTTAAAACAAGTAAAAAAACCTATTAATAAAATTCTAAAAATGATAATAGTAAATTAGGTAATGGTTTTTGTGGGATATTTTGGTTAGGTCAAAGTTGAACACAGTATTTGGTATACACATTACAGTATATTGTACATTAATTTAATGCCATTAAATAAGATGGATGTAACTTACATCATGTAAGTACAGATTTGAGTAAACTAAAACTAGATAAATTAACAGAAGAACATTTATATTATTAATTATTATAGATAATGATAATGAAGCAATGAGTGATGTGATGGTATGGTACTAATGTGTATGGACTACGGTTAGGTTACGATATGGTACTATAAAGTATAAGTATAAATATATAATACATTTTAAATATAATTAAGGGGTTCTATATTTTTGTCAATCGATAGGTTATAGGTAGCATCCCTCGACAGTCATCAAGTCATTGTGCTATTATTATTCCTATGTCTTACTTACAGGACACCCATTTTTTAAACTTATTTGTTATTCATACTTATGTAGATTTTGACTCTGACGTGGTGTGATCAAAATAATATGCGTGGAGTAGAGCTTATTTTAAGTTATGGAGTTTTATCTACAACAATTGGCCCAATTTCTTTGGATGCCATCGTTATTAATGTTGAAATCGTTGATTTTCAACGAAAAAATCATTAAAAAAAAAGTATCTCGTAGAGTAGAAAAAATCCATAGGTTATTTTAATTAAAAATTTACTAAAAATATTGTTTTAAGCACATGTTTTTAATTGATGTTTAAAACGTTTCAAACAAAATCAATATGTTTTTTTTGTGATGTTTTAAACGTGTTTTAAACAAACGTTTTAAACATAACAACCCTGACTCTTTCTAACTGTATTATTATTAATAAGACATTTAAATAAAATATAGGTACAGGTAGTTATGCATATTATTTTTTACACTTTTGCATCCCTCTTCTAATTTATTTTAAATTATATAATGATCGGAATTGTCAAACAAATTAATCGTTTAAATGTTTTAAATATTATAAAAGGTGTATTCATATATTTTAATACATTATTAATTTAAGTATATTATATTCAATACTACTGAAATAAAATGATGTAATATTATAATTCATATCATAATATTATATTCACCATGCTGTAACCAATGTATTATTATAATTTCAGATAGTTTTTTTATACAAATATGTTTCATTGTTGGTACTTATATTATATTCGATTTCCATCGTATTTGTATTATCTAATTTTGTTCTTTGGTATATATATTTTAATCAATTTTTAATTCAAAGTAAATAGATTTTTGATTTTATGCTTTCTTGCTAGTTAATGCAAAAACCTAATCTCGTTCAAAATGTTAAACTATTTTCAATTGAGTTTCGCTTAAGATGTGTAGGTACGTTGTATTGTGGCGTACATTTAAATTATATAATAATAATATACTCAATACATTTAAATTAAAGTTACATAAAGTAATTATTTGATTATTTTCATACATAGCAGTATTTCATTTTTAATACTAGATTCCGTGTAAAATTAGGATTTAGTATTTACATTGACATTTTAATAATAATTTTTTTTTATTGTGTTTTCTGTAGACTTTTTTTTTGATTTGAGCGAGTATTTACCCCTATAAAGATCATCTATTCTTAGATGCCAGATTATATACTTGTATTAAGGAGATATATTTATGTCATGATATACAAAATTTCATGATGTACTATTATAATAGAAGTTGGATTCTATCAGTAAAGTTTCTATACAGCTGTGGTTATTTTAAGCAGACTATGTTTAGAATATTTTGTGAACGCTATAATATTTATTGTTTTGAAATTTAATATCACGACTCATAAAAGTCACACCAAACCTATATGCTTTGCCGAGGTATTTTCTATTCTGTTTGTATTCTTAATATATTTTATTTTTCGCTTAATATAATAAACCGTAATGTAGTCTTTGCTGTCGAGGTAAATATTTTTTAACTATAATTTTAAGCGTAGTACTTTGTTAAGACTATTGATGGCTATTTACAATGAGTTTTCCTAATAGTCATTTAAAATTTAACTGCGGGAGTATAATGCTAACCTAACCTATACTTATATAATTCGTGATAGGTAGTCATTTTTATTGATCAATATAAATCGTATGTAAAATTATTACCTACACAAATGACTTACTCATATAATATATTATAATATATCCTTACCATTAATTAATATTTTTATCAGCAGCTTAATTACAAACTTTTCCTTGCAACATAATATTAATAATAAAAGCAAGAATAATAATAAGATTTCAAATGAAAAAAGTAATCTAGTTTAACTCTTCTCTCAGACTCTCACAGCACTACTTATACCTTCTAACTATAAAATATTATGAAAAAGCCCATTTAGTTTTATGATTTGTCATGCTCTGAGATATGAAATTCATATACTACTAAGAATGTTTCGTAAGGAACACAATACAAATTGGTCACATAACTATTAGTATAATAGTGTATAGTTAACGAGTATTGGCGTTTAATTTCAGTAGGTATTATAACATACAAAATTCCATTTTTGGAAATATAAAGAGTAATGAGTAAGATTGAAAACGTAGTCTGTTGCCGGTTTAACTACTTTCATTATTATTATTTGTCTTGTAAAAACTACTTTGTGTGCCAAAATGATGGTATTCATAATGACTTTTTGTTAATACTTTGACACAACTTTATACAAGAATTATTATATACTATGTGGATTAAATATTAGCATCCTAGAATAATGAACCCGAAAATCATAAATGAATTTTATGTACAATATTTAAATGACATGAATTATGAATACGTATATTTAAAAACTATTATATAATAATCTACATTTACATTTGATGAAATATGCATCTTCTCTCGTTTGGATAATTTCTCTTTTTTTTTTTTTATATTAAATTCATAATAATATGTTGGCTTTTAGTCAAATAAAATAAGATAAATTCTTTTGTTTTTTTGTATGCATTACAATATTATAATATTTATCGTATAAAAATGAAATTTCAATTTAATATGGCAATACCGTTACGATTTGTAATCATTGCATGTGTTGTGGAATCTGTACAAATATTTGAATTAACCAAAAAATCTATACTAGTCTCGAACTCGTTAAATCGAAATAGATATTTACTTTTCTTGATTTATTTACGTAGATAGGTCAAGCCATTCACTGAAATCTATTCAGTATTGTGATAATCATTGATCGTAAAAACCTAGTGCTAACCTACTAAAAGTATAATAATGGTTTAATCATGCCGACCTGGTGATCCCGGAAATGAAGGGTCTAAAATGTAGTAATTTTTACTTTTCGTGTTTCTAGATCAATGCTTCAATAAACTGGTAAAATAAGTAAATATAAATAAAATACCCATATTAAATTTAAGCGACAATTTTTTGACATAATATTTTTAGGGAAAGTTATGAAATCGTATAAAAACTAAACTTCTACATAATCATTACTGTAGTATAATATTCACCAAGAAATACGAGAAAAACTGCTTCATCTCAATTCGCCAACGCATATTATAGCAAATATGTGTTAATAAATGTATGTTTTTGTGTCACAAACCTAAAACGATTGTTACGACATCAAAAAGTTTTAAAAAAGCTAATTGTATTTGACAAGAAGGCGTTTGTATAATATAATCTGAATGCTGATGTATACCGATGGTCATTAGAACGTATTCAAACATATCATTAACACTTCATACGTTTGAAGTAACGGCTTCCATTAACTTATTTTTTAAATAAGTCTTATGAAGTTATATACGTAATTGGCTGTCTATTTTATTTGAGTAATCTTTTAATATCACTATACAATTGATTAATTTTAAATTTAATTATATTCAGTTCAAATTACTTTTAAACACTAAATATTTTTCGCTTTTATCACGTTAACAATGATGATTTTTATCATATTATTATAAAAATAGTAAAACACATAATATACACGCTGTTAAAAAAAAAAATTGATTTTAGTTTAATAATAAGTTGTCGATATCAGCAAATAAAATAAACGTGCGTTAGTATATTTGTAAAGTATCACTCTCAACTTGAGAACAGTATGAAACACTAAGTCTCATATTTAAATCAATATATTAATTTATTTAAGCAAGTAAATTAATTGAATGTTTATTCAGCTCAGAAAGTTACTGCAAATGTAATCACAAAACTCATTCATGATTCATAAACACTCGAAAAGTATAAATAAAGTTTTGATCATAACGTGAAAAATATAAGTTTGGATTTTGCTAAATTTTGCGAAAAAATAAACAATAGGTACATATTATAATATTGTATTAAGAAAATACCTATTTAAATATTTCTAATAGCCAATTTATTCTTTTTTTATAACCTACCTATCGAACAATATGAGTGCGTAATGATAATATATTATAAAACCTCGCGAAATATACGTATATATATGTATATATATATAGACAATACACTTCTACACAAAACTTAATTTAACCAATATTATGCTCGGTGTTTGGCACGCAGTCATTAGCTATGCTTCCTCGTCCCACGCTCCTTTCTCCTCTTATTTTATTTGCCGCCACCGCCGTTCAAATCGAATATGTCATAAATCATCGTCGGCTACTCACAATATTTGGAAAGGAGGATTGACAGAGGCGCACAGGTGGGAGACTAAGTCGAATGGAGATACGACTGTCGTGCATAATGCGAACACGAGTGCACTGAGAGAGGATAAACGGACGTCGAAGAAAGCTAGGCGAAGATTGAATCTGCAGACCTGCCTTTTAACGTCGCATCGACCATAATAATAATAATATTTACGATGCATAAAATCGTAATTATTATAATAAAATTCGGTTTATATAACATAAATGATTCACCGGCAATCCACCATTGTTCCGTCCGAAAGTCCTCGATGATATACTCTCCGATAAATGAATGTGTAATAATGTATTATTATTATTATTGAACTGTTTATAAAACCAAACCGGAAAGTGTAACAGTGTAGGCCATCCGAATAGTGAGGGGAATCACTGTTGCTTTTAACAATGATCGTTACATAATAAACACGTCTGTGATAGTAAGGTCTCGTTGTAGAAGATTCGGTATAAATTAAACTTAAATAATCATAATATAGTAGACACAAAACGTGAACTGTAATCGTTTCTAATAAAATACAAATTGTTATTGGTATTAATTTAGAGCTATGCAGAGTTAAGATGCCAAGATTAATGGATCAAACGAATCAAGGGCGACTACAATTTACGGATTTATTAATAGAAATAGGTACTAAGCATAATATTTTTAAAATATAACTATGGCAGTACGGTGCCATTTAAAATAACCATGATGTTATCTATGACTTTTGGATGAAATGTAGTTATACGTACATATTATTATCTTGTTTTAACTGATATTCTATAAATAATGAATACATTATACCTTTGGAGATTATTGATATTAAAAAAATATTCAATTCCTAGAAGATTGTAATATTAGAAAAATAGAATAGGTACTTCTAAACAAATCGCCAACAATAAATTATATGAGTATTATACTTAGGTATATAGTTTGTGAAAAAATATTCGATTTTAATAAACTTAAATAAAATAAATTGATGCACCTTATTTTTAACAGTACCTTTATATTCATGTTAAGTATACTTTACCATTTTCTTACAGTTATATTAGCACAGGCGTAGAATGGGGGGGGGGGGTGTCTAAGGGGGTTATAGCTCACCTGGAATTTTTTTTAGCCTCCCATTCCGTAATTTTTAGAATATATGTTGTGTACCAGAAATATAATAGGCTATAGCTCTCCTATAGAAATTTATCACGCCTATGGAAACCAGGATGATGCACAATTATCGAAACTTAAATTATTAGTTTTCCCATTATAAATTACGTTAAAACGATGTTGAAATTGGTCAATTTCGTACACCTTAAGAGTGGTGTTTGTGGTAAGTTCACTCGGTGAACATTTTGTACAACTATAAATCTTACGATCGTTTTGACTATTTTTAAGGTGGTTTATGAGTTGAGTAATAAATTTAAATATTCCGAGCTGTTGGTCTACAAGATAGGAAGTCAAATTATAATATGTCCACGTAAATCACAGCTATCTTTAATGCATAATTCATTGTTGCTGTGCATTTACCATTACTAGATGATTAATGCCTATGTATAATATGCGATACACACTTGAGATAATTCACACATATTACACAGGTTACAGGTATTAAGGAATAATAACCAAGATTATAACTAAATAGAAAAATGCAATACCAACAGTACCTACCTAACCTATCTTGTATTTTACAGAACGCAGTATAAAAACTAATATCAGTGTATATTGTATATATTTTTAAAATGTGTCTATTTTGTAAGACTTAATGTCTTAAAACTTGTTCTCCTTTATAAATTTGTATTTTATTTATATAATAATATCATAAAAAAAAAAATCATGAATTGTATATTTGGAATAAAACGATGGTGCTCAGTAAATTATTTTCTAAAAGTCTTTTACAGTATAATGATTGGTATAGGGCCGAGGGGCGTTTGTTCACATAGAATCTGGTTGATTCCTTCTCGATAATGTTTTGTTAGTATGTGCATTCACTTCTACATAATATACAAAGAATTTCCATTAATCACGACGTATTAAAAGATACGGAACTACTTCTGTTTTAAAAAACAAAAATATCTGAATGGCAATTAGATTTAGATAAGTGGGATTGTTGATGAGTACATTTTAAAATGTGTGTTGGTTACATATATTTAAGGAAAATTCATTAGAAAAAAAACGTACACTATAAAGCAATGCATTGGCAGTGATAATTGTGTCTCGTCTGAGAATTTTTGTTTTATAATAATACACTCGATAGTGTATTATTAAATTGATCGCACAGAAAAAATACTTATAAAGAAAAAGTGTTTTAATATATTGTGTGCCTATGTAGTTATATTATATTATACAGTATTATAGATGATTGACGACTTCCACATTTCTGAATTATTTTAATTTAAGCGCATCAACTAAACGTTCTTGAAATTAATTCCATAAATGAGATTTTAGTAGCAGCGATTTATAAGTCTACAATTTATGTATAATATTATGTGGTGATTTCCCAAAGCCAATGTAATGACTATAATATTAATAATTATTATACTGAACATTTTAAGGTTAATCGGTGAAAAAATAACGCCAGTGATTTAATGCTGTTCCCCGAGGTATTGGAAATAAAGTAGGTAGGTATAGGCACCTAATGGTTCTTGAAAATGGAACCGTACAAAACCATGTGTGGTTTTGCAAAAAAATAAAATAAAAACAAGCCATCGGATGCTACATCCCGAGGCGATATATCAAACATATATTAAATAAAGTGAATTTCGTAAAATGTTTGGGTCTTCGTAGACTTTACGGCAGTTATATAATAATGAATAAAATAACTTGTGTGTATACAAATAATAACGAATAGATTATATACCATTAAAGCGTTTTGATTACCAAACACGACCGCCTGGTCTTGACTTCAGAATGCAGTTTTCCCTGGTAAATGATGAATTGTTAAAATAGATGGTACTATAATGTAGCTAATATAGAGGTAGACGGAGACGCATATTTAATTCACATTCTTATCGGATCGCGAAGGACGAACATTTTGATAAACGTCAAGGATGGACCGTCTATAAAAAACATCTTGTACTTATACATTTTTCTTTCAATAATATTTTTCCAAATGTGCGTATCAGCAATCTAGTTTTTGATTTAAATTTATGCGTATAGGTATATATTGTTTATTATAAAATAAACCCACTCGACTATCAAACAATGATAATATGTAATAAAACAATTTCTATTTAAAATATGTAAATCAATATACACCTTCGTCAATATTTTAATTGGTTTATTATTATAATATAAATAGAAAATTAATAATAAACTTTTTTGTGATAACAAAGCTAAGGAGGACCTATTTTATGAATATTGTACGTCATTAGAATAAAAAAATACTGATACCTACATTGTATGGCCGATAGTGTATAATACTATTTACATACAATGATGGTTAAAACATTAATATAATAAGGTAAATTTGACTCAAGATATTTTTCCATAAAATTGACTTTTTATTTGATGAACTTATTATTTTAGTACCAAAATCGTAATTATTTATTTACAATGAACTTTTGTTATTTTTTCAATAATTATCGTACATTATTCATCGTATACATACTTGAGTATACTTTTCGAAAACCAATTATTTCAGTATGCATGTACAATGTAACGCCTAGAGTATGAAATCGTTTAAATAGTAAATCGATACCTACTTAAATCATGTAAAGTATAGTGATTTATATTAAAAGCCTCTAGAGTCTTAGGAAAGATTATATAATAGCTATATAACCCTTCTATACTGACAGTGCTAACTAATTTCGAGTACCTATCTATTTATATTGGTTAAGATATTACATAGTTTTTTTTAATAATACACGCAATAATATTGGCAATAGGCATGCTAAAAATAAAAGTTGATCGATATTTGATCTAGTACAACTGAGTTGCAATAAATAATAAAAAATAGTTATCAAACTAATAATAATGATGTTTCCATGAAAGCAGAGAGAAGGTTTATTATAATATAAAATATAGTGGGAGTTATGAACATCGTGATAAATTATTTTATAAATAGCAGTATGACTGGTTTATTGACATAACACATATTTTCGATCTGGGAACAATTTAAGATTAAATTTATTGTCTTACACCAGCGTAAAAAGTCTGTCCATATTATTATTATTCTCTAGAGTCTATGTTGATAACTGGGGTTCTGTTTTTTGAAATCAACGAAACTAACAGTCTGCAGAAATCCATAAACACTGCAAGTTACAGTAGTACCTACAAAGATTTTCACTTATTGACATTTTTTGAGTCTACAATGGTACAAGAATTTTGAGTTTATAAATTTTTCGTAAATTTAATTGTTGATGTTGCTAAATAATTTTTTAACGGTAATCTTCATAATATATATCATATTATGACGGTTGATGAAAGCTTTCCAATTTATATTTACATAGTTATACTCACAGGATAATAATATAATATTTGCTAGGGATAAATATATTAGTTTAGATAAGTATATTAGCTGGTAACAAATATAGTATTTTAGATTCTTAACGGTTTGATGAATGTAATTTTGATTTACTGCAATGAAGTACCTATGTTTTTTTTTTTTGTATTGCGCGTTACCTTTATACGAGCAGTAATAATAGTTTCTATTTTCACCTTTGAAACTTTGAATTTGGTACTTTGGAGAGTACTAGATCAAAAAAATTCTCAGAATTTTTTTAAATAATCAGGAAAATCAAAAAAGAATTCTGTAATACAAGGAATATTTGCGCAACACCACGCTTTTGACAAAATAGATTTTGTTTTTTGTTGTAATTCAAAATTATATAGGTATCACTGAATTCAATTTCAACACATCCATAACAGTGAAATCAATGACGATGCTCACTCAGAATCTACTATATACCAGAGCTAGTTAGCTTATATAGTTTTTTTTTTCATTTTCAATATTCGTAATTTTAAACTTTAAGTCAAATATTTTTTAGAAATTGGATCAATATTATTTTTCAGTAAATATTAAATTATTTACAATATAAATATATAAAAAAAAATTTTTTTTAATTTTACAAATATATTTTACTTTAAATATTAATTCACATTGATGAATACCGGCCCATTCGTATTATCGTTTATTATTTTATTATAAACAATAAAATTATATTCAAAATTATTTTTATTTTAATTTAGAAAGTAAGTATAGCTCAATGATTTGAAATATTGCATTTAGGACGTATTCAAGGTGTCATTTCTTTATACCATCATATTAACTTAGCTTCTAAACATATATTAATAAACTGGCGTGTAGTGACTAGGTAGTGGGGATAATATAAAAACTATCATACATGATAGTTATTACTTTATTAGTTATTGATTTTGTTGATGTAAGACACTAAATTTCTTTTGTTAATTTTTATATTTTGAACGTTATTTAATGATTCCATAATATTAAAATTACTATTTCATTAACCATTATGATTCTGATTGTATTATACATACTAGTATTAATTATAAATTAGAATATATATAGAGAAATTCTCTAAACATAAAACTGTATAGGTACATTGTATAAATATATTATATAAAGATTAATGTGATTGATTTATTGTTTTAAATAATAAAATACCACAAAAACTATACAGTTTGGTATTTAATAAAAATTGTGTGATATAGTAAAATTGTATTGTAGTCAAGGCATTGAGAAAAAAAATTGAATAGACCTTAGGTAGTAGGAACTTGTCATGAAAATAATATCGTCAGATACTGTAATCACCATTATTTCAGCAAAAAATAACACGATATGTTTAATATAAGTACAATTTTATTACAAAAATCAATATATAATTAATAATATGTAATTAGAATCGAACGAAATATTAAATTATGCACAAAATACATGGCATACTTCCGTTGTATAAAGAAGGGTAAATAACAAATAACAAATAAAAGTAAAAAAAGAAAAATGAATTTAAATGAAAGTGAAAATAAATAATGACAGTAGTTATACAGATTAACATATATATGCAACTTAAGTATAAGCGGATGATACGACGAATCGACAAGTGGACGATTGCTCGTAAGCACGCGGTATACGTGTTGGGGGAATGACGTTTGAGCTGTGTCGGACGTTTACTTGATTTTGTTGTAAGCTGGTTCCGGTGTGGACGGCTGAGTGGCGAGGAATTGGAGCAACTTGGCGATTGCTGGCGGTAATGGTGGTGGTGTGGGCAGGTGGTCGCCGACCGGAACGAATCCCTGGGGACCAGCGACGTACTTGACGCTGATTGGTGTACCGTCTGGAGCTGTGTAAGAGTAGCCACCCTCGACGTTCAGCGCTGATTCGCTGGGATTTTGTGCCGGTTGCACGTAACCACTTTCTTGGGCTTGGATGCCATTGCCGGTTTCGTATCTGTTGATGATATTAATATTTTTGTTTATAACATTGGACAATATGCTCTATAATATAACACATTTTCCGCGTATACCGCGATAAAAAATAAAATTATAGCTAAGATTGAGTGGTTTAACTGTAAATAGTCGGAAACGTATCGTAGGTGTCTTGTAGATATTTTTTTTTTTTCTAATATGCTCTATAATACTCTTTCCGTATTACCAATAAAATAAAATCATGGACTAAAATATAATAGGTTACTCTTGGATAACTTAAAAACGAATGTTTTCCCAGAATAACAGACTGCGAAATATAATTTAACTGTAGTGTTATCTTAAACAGTTTATCAGAGATGATGAATACAGCAACAAGTGACATCATAACCACGACTAAATATAGACAAGGTCGTCAAAATTGAAGACAAGCCCTAAGGGAAACTGTCCGCGAACTGACTGGTTATTTCGTTAAATTCATTATACCGGGTTCCAAGGTGTCCGAGTTCTACTGCCTACTACCTATATAAATATGTAACCTAACACCAAACATTCGGTTTGATCATTTTTACTTATAAATACGTATTGTCAACCAATTATCAAAACAAATGAAGCAATGTTATTTTGGAATATTTGGATTGATAATTTTTGTATAAGATATTACAAATAAAAAGGGAAAATTATTATACACACTATTGAATGTTTTAAGCACTATTTACGTAAAGGAATACTGATTTTGCACCAAAAAGAACAATAAGAATGAAATCACATTTTTTTTATATACCTATATTTAGTTAAAAATATGAAATAAAATAAGTATATATTTAAAGTATATTTCAATACGCAACATATTTCTCATATGGTGTTATGATCCATAATTTATTGTCAAACTAACTGTAGGTATAATATTATGCGTCGATTAGTTCTGTATTGTGTAGTGAATGATATATTATTAATTCAAGTATCTTTCAGTCCATTTTCGGAAATGTGAAGATCATATTGTTGAATTTTACAGACTCATATTATTCAAATTATTATACCTATCTTATCATATTTAAACACTTATATTTACGATACTTCATTCAGAAACGTTGTACAACCTTGAGTTGAACTACGGTTCAACACACATTTATGCAACTGGAATGTTTTTAATACATTCATAAGCGAGAGTATAATTTCCGGAGGTATGTTATTACGTTTTATGTTCTGGATATATTCGTTACCGTTTACCGGTGTTTTGTTACATCATTGTTACAATAACAATGGCCTCAATCAAAGTGGGTGGCCGAATCAACGAAAGCATCTACTTAAAGAGACTATACGCCAAAAAGCGCGGCCGAGTTTTTGAGGTCAACGAAATTAAACCCATTTGTATGCAATACGATGATTAGTGCAATCTCCCGTGAGATACAATGACACGCCTCGAGTTTAATACGTAACACTCACTTCCCAGTCGACAAATAATTGTTCCCTGGATAAATCCAATTATTGAATTGTAAATAGTATATAATATTGTAAAAGTTCGTATTTTTAATCAAGAAAATTAGTGATTTTAGTGTTATTTGAAATCATACGAATCGTATTTTGAAGATAGTGATGCAACGGTATAACTATAAGTTAGTATTATTATTCTATATATGACGAGATATTATGGTTGCATACAGTCCATGTAATATAATTTATATATTTTTTAAATCAATTTACCAAACGATTTGATGAATATCATCAAATTATTAATAGTTAGTAGCAGGAGTATTAGGTTAAACGGATTTACGATCATAACATATCATTTTAAATTATTCATTTGATTTTATGAAACCTACAAGTTCCAATGCATCGTGTAATATAGTATCATGGCCAAGTGAAGACGTTGTTTTAAATCAAAAATATTCGAATATCGATTAGCGGTTTGAGTAGACACTTGATTAAGTTCTCTGGCACTAATGTATTTCGAGTGACGTCTCATTAATTCCCATCGTTTAATAGTGGTACCTAAACCGCATCTCGTGGTAACCGTGATATATCTAACGCGCAATTCCTATACAGTTTCACGGTCGTCGGATCAATGGGAGAATCGGTTAGGCCTTGCTGATTGCCACACCGTCCATGTGACCCGGCCGCGGCCCTATCGGGTAACGGATCCACGAATATTCGTGATAAGCTATCACCCAAGGAGGTGTGTCTGATTCACGATCCGAATCATTTGCAAATTGGTGCACCGACGGCGCTGCCCGAAGAAACGTGTGCGCGAGCAGATGACGAACTGCCCGGTGGGTCATCCGATTGACGGGCTGACTGCGGCGATTGGGTCAAACGGCTTCGGGTCAAACCCCGAAGACTTTCTCGTCCTCGTAATACTATACTTTTTGCAAACATACATAATATATACATACATACATCCATACATTATATACAACAGATATATATTCTATTATTATTGCTGTCGTTGTTGCTATTATTGTTATCCATACACTTCTTTCGCTTTATGTAATTGTGTAACGTGACAGAGTTAAGTAAGATTATTATAACCCATGATTGAGCACAAAACCCAAACCATCGTCGTCCGACGCGTCTCGGCTTATCATTATAATATATAGGAGATCTAAACGATTATTATCCGGACGAGTTTCAGTTATTGTGGTCAGATGTTCTACGGAGAATAATTGTGTTTATGCAATTTCGATTGTTGTGTTTTTTTTTATAGCAAACAACTCGTTGCAAAAGAAAAAAAAATAATAATGAAACGTAAACATATATTATGGATTCGTTTTCGATTGTCGTGTTAGACATCGGGTTACATTTTATTTCTTTTTAATGCAAAAAGTAATAAAATATTGAATTAAAATTACGTCATTCAAGCGGTTAAAGAATACAAGATTCTCGGAATTCCCGGCTATTATTATCAAAGTGTACAGTATTAATGACTTACTACGATCAAGTACATTATTTCTTAATAAGATAGCTCCGGATAAATAACAGTTCCACGGTACAATGTTACTCAAGACAAGAAATATCTATGGACGATAAATAATATTGTACTTAAATAAATAAAGTATTAATATACAATAAAATTTCCCAAGTAGAATATAGGGTTTCTCTCAGAACCCATTACTTTACAAATATTTGTTGTGTTAAGATACAGGTGGTTACTATTCGAATATAATAAATAAAAAAGTATTTTTAATGGGCATAATAAAATCAGTGGTCATTATTGACTAGCTACATCAGCTAATAACACAAAACTATTCAAAGTTAATATTCGAGTTTATTACCAGCGAAAGAAAATGTGTCGGTTTCATAAAACTTACTTATCTCAACCAGTAGTTATTAAAACAAATGCTGAATGACGACTAGAATATGATTAATACGAAGAATTTATTAAAAGTGAATTATTTTTTATAACAATTATTCAAAATCTACGATGGATGTTGGATAAGTTAGATTGTGAGGTGAAGAAATAATTTACCATGTTCCAAGTTTGTTCATGTGAATATTATAATAATTATTATTCATACAAAAATGTAATTATTGAATAATAATTTTGATAGATATACCTCTGCAACAAATTTACACTTGAATTTACGTTTGGTATTGTTGTTAAAACTATAGGAGTGATAGATTTTTCTTTTAATTATATTAAACGAAAACATTGAAATATATTTAAATTAAGCAACATAACTCAATACGTTTAAAATGAATATAACTAATATTAATATAAGGACACGTTGATTGATTAATCATTTGTATGATATTATATTTCCGTACATCAGTTAACCAGTATTATGCGTTCTACTATTATTAGAAGTACGTATAAAGTAGAAACACGAACTCCATTAATAATGTCACATTTAATTTCTCAACACATATTTTATGTTATGTAACATAATATATTGTACTAGTTTGACTGCAAAAGAATTTTAAAAAAATAGTAATTTTATGCACTGCAAGTATATCTATAATAGGGTATTTCAAGACTTCATGTATCAGCGCCTACACTGAAATGATATTCCAGTTTATGAAAATTGTACACTACTAAATTGAGATTTATTAATGGATTTTTCAAAACTATCGAACTATAAATTGCAATTAAGTACGAATATTTTAAACGAATCATTTTAGTTTACTAGCGTTAGAAAATTGGTTGAAAAATAATAAATTTTATACCTAAACTCAAATGACTATTATAATTATACTAGCTTATTAATTTTAATTCATTATGTTGAAGATTTCTAAAAAGTTAAAATAAATAGGATTTATTAACTATTTTAACAATTAAAGTGCAACAGGAATAGTTTAAACAATATTAAATAGTTCAGTTTTTTGTTTCGACTTATAATAACTTTTAATAATAATAATAACTTGCATTGTACCTAGTATGTTAATATCGATAATTATTTAAAAGGGATCGTGTTTAAATAATTTGTCTATGCAATGATCATCGTACTAGAAAAACATCTGCTTTATCAGATAATGTCCCATAATTCTAAATAATTTAAAGGTCGTCAAAAAATAATTTAAATAAAATGATAACAATATGTAATAATAGTGAGTTTTACAATGTTAGTTAATATAATAATAATTATAAATTCCAAATTATTTCTATAATATTTAAATAAATAATGATTTCTAGTTTTAAGATTTTATTAAAAATCATACACACATGCGGTAAAATGTTCCTACTGTAACTACAAAATAACCATAGTTGCAAAGTTATTCAAGTATTAAAAATTGAATTGTTATGAAAATAATGTAAAAAGCATTATATTTCGTGTACACCGGTGGCCTTAAATTGCCTATTCAATGCGCCGGCCATTCGTTTAGAATTCAGATATTATTGTGTTTCACTGTATTATCATCGTTAAGCTCGCTACTATCTTTTTTTAATTAAAAACTTGAAACTTACTCACATATTACTACTAACTGCATGACTGCAGTAACAATATAAAAGTTTAGATGAACACACGATGACATGAGCATTAGTATTCTCAATTTTGTCACCCAATTAAAATATAATATACATTTCTATTAACATACGAATTTAATTCAGTAACTAAATGAAACAAATAAAATGTTATTAAGATAATTATATTATGTTAATAAAGTTTATTTCACTTTGACAACATGTTGAAACTATATGCTATAGGTCTGTAAAATGTATTAATATAGTACCAAGCATAATAATACCTAATTGGAAATTTCGATTTACCATCAAATAGACGGATTATATTATTTTCGAATTTTAAATAATTGTCTCGTCCCCTATAATTGCGATAAACGAACGCGCGTACACGCATACATGTTCAGGAAGACTTTGTTGGGATTATAGCGAAGGATCAAGGCCGATGCGGCGTTCAAGGATATCGAAACAGTGTGCCTATAGTATTATCATGGCACGTGTGCGAAGGACGTGACGAACAGACACGATACGATAAATCGTTTTGATGTGAGCCAATAGCGAAAAGGAAAAGATAAAAATACACAGAACGACTACCGATTGACAGTAAAAGGCAGCATCCGACCAACCGACGAGGAACGCCATGTCCCAGATAAGTTGACCGTTGACACCAGGCCGCTACGGTCGTGTTCAACGTGTGCCAGTTATATCATCGCCGGGCCAACGGGTGTTTAACGTAGGTACCTACCCGACAATTACGTCTTGTATTGCCATTGTTTTTACGCGTTCCCTGTCCATCGATTAAATTATAGTTGTCAGACAATTTATATTTTAAGTTGTTGCGGGCTACGACAAACAAAAATAATAATTACTGCGTGCGGTAGTTACGACGACAGCCTGCTGGCGCAGGTCGTTGTTAGCAACGATGACTTTCAATGTGCGATTATTGATAATGAATAACGTCGCCGTCGCGCTCACATAACATATAACTATGTTGTATTATGTAGTCGTAGTTATGTCATCGCGCGTCTCCCTTGTTGAAATGTTAGGGACGGTGTCGGCGATCATCCTACCGGGTCAGAGGCCGCAAGTAGTCGTTAACGACACATTAGGTCAAGGAGTAGTTTGCCGAGTATAATATTATGGAAATCATAAGTGCAATACCAGTTTGAAGTTTCATTCGTATTTTTATTTTATTAGTGTTTTTAAGTACCTACTGTGGGTATATGAATACGTTTGGGTTTCGCTGCCAACAAAACGTATCATTTTTATAGGCCTTGTATGGGATATGACACAACAGAATATTAATGCCATAAAGTGATACTATAATATTTACTACATGCAATACAGCATGTCATGACGCATTTATCCACAGGATTTTGTGTTTTTATCTTTATTGGCAGAAAGATGATTTCTGAAATATATCTTATGCAGCTCAATAAACTTCAGAAATACGAGAAATCACTTACGGAAACACAGAAATTCGAGCTTTCAGTTAAACTAATACAATGGTATATAACCTATAATAACTAAATGTTTGTGAAAATGAAATTCAAATTTGTAATAAATTTTTGTTCACTTTTATAGTTTTAAACATCAAGTTGTAGAATATAATAAATATTTGAAAAGAGAGTGATAAAAACTAAACACAAATTGTGTACATCCAAATATACTAGTCAACAATTAATGAAAATTATTGACCTTCAATCGAGGGTTTGCGAGAAAAATATTGGTTGTGTTTAATATTAAAGAACTTAAGAAAAATAAACTCTTTTCGTTTTATATATTGAATATACTTACGCCCATTTATAAGATCCATCAAAGTTCACTCCATCGTTTTCATATCGGACGATGGGGATAGGAGTTGTGGGTTGAAACTGTTGACAGCTGACTAGACCGACCAACATACAGCTTACTACTGCGATTGTCTAAAAAATTAATTCATACATAAATTAATTTATTATTATAAGACTGAATTTAATTATTATAATTGAGTTTGTACACAAATGAGGAAGTAAAATATTTTTTTTTAAGAATTACAGCTTGTAATATAAGCAATTATAACCAAACTATTGCTAATGTTATACATATTATATTATTTATATTTTGTATTAATTATAACTTGTACAAATAAAGTAGCTACACAACAAGTGATAATTATCAATGTTTGGGAATACGTTAAAAGCTGAAGTCTGCAGATATGCTAGAATCATAGACATACGTAAATCTTATTTTAGTTGTTAATATAAAAATGCAACTTTCGTACTTTTGATAAGTATGAATTAAAATAAAATATAAAAGTGAAAATAATGTTTGAGTGTAGTAAAAATCTTTAATAATGATTAACTCTTATGATTAATATTACCTATCTATAAAAGCTAAAACTAAGACGAAAGCAGAGACATAGGTTTCTATCTGTGGCCATAAGTGATCAGCAATGATTATACAGTATGAAATGTATGACCATTTTAAATCATAAGGCTAATATTTTAATCACATAATATCAAATAATATTCAATTGTTCGAATACTTTGTGTTCCTCGTGTTTGTTTAAAAGTTAATATTCAAATTAAAATATAACTATTGTTCGTTGTGCAATACAGCTGATATACATCTATAATATTATTCGAAGTTAATAAACGGGTATAGCGTCTAAAATTTAGATTCTTCGCACCGACATGACAGCCCAAACAACTTATTGAAACGGATTTTGGGGTGTGCACGATTGGTATTTTAAAAAAAAAAAACCATATTTAATAGTACCGGACGACGGGACGAATAACCCTTTTGCAGATATAACGAAGTCGGCGTGATGCTATTAGAACAATAATTAGAACGAAGAATACAATACAACACCTCACAGACTTCTGTGTCGAGTATAAGAGCTCTCGCGTCTGTTATGTCACTACTATAATAATACATATGATAAACGATAATAATATAGCATATCGGAACTGGCACATACGACGGCGGCTCAACAGGTACGTACCAATTTCATGATGGCTTCTCGAGTGTGACTGACGATGATGATTTCAGATAATAATAATAATATTATTATTATTACAATACTTCGTACGGAGCGGAGATATATCGTTCCTCTTGGTCGCTGAGACGCGTAGATATTGTGCTTGGATACTTTCGCTGTTGAACACGATTCGCACCGTTCCTTGTAGGATGATGTCCACGTTTTTCGTCGGTACCGCCGACCGCCGTTGTATTTATATGAGACCGCAGACGCTCGACGCTCCCCCTACTTCGGCAGCGATGGGGGGCGCCCCGGGGGTTTTCGCGGTGCGTATTATAGGCATAATGTGTATAATATAATATAACTACTATCCACGCAGGCTGACCTTTTTCCCGCCACGGCGATCCCCCTTATCAATCAAACGAAATCGCGTTATCACGCAATATTGTGTGCAGGTATACCTACGCCCTCCATCCACCACGCCGTCCAAAAAAAAAAAAAAAATATTATAACACCGACGTAGGTACGCGCGTCATAACGGCCGTGCGCATGATAATAATTATATAGTCAACAATATTGTTTTGTATATTATTAGTATTACAGAGGCCTGCGTAAGGGATATGTGCAAGATATACAATGTGCTAGCATATCCTGGGAGCAGACACTTTTTTTGGACAGAAGTCCCAAAATAACAAGCTATTTTTATAAAAATTTAAATATGTATAGGTACTATCGATATTAATTACGTCTTAACTATGGGTGACGCCAGCCATGAAATAATATATTTTTCAATAAACACGTCTTCATAAAAATGTTTTAATTTTTTAAAAAATTTATCGAAAACCCTATATAATATTTCTAATAAAAATTAGTATTACAAAAATTATGATCATAAATATTTTAGAGGCACTATGGTATGAGCACTTATTTAGGGTAATTTATATTTATTTATTTTTATTGTGGGGGGGAGGGGGTATATAAACTGGGACCACGGGATGCGATTACCTTTTTTGTTGTAAGCTCGGTCCATATAGGTTACATATAGATAATATAAAAGGTCGATTGTAAGCTTAGTTCGATAATTTTTACCGATATAATATTATAATGGAGGATAATAAGAATCGTCTCCTCGTGGTGTCCTCTGATAATGTTAAAATGCCAAATGTTTCTTAATAATATTATAAGATTATTAATTTATTATTCGGATCTAGTTTACAATATCCCTTTTAGGGAACATATTTGATCAGCTGCATACTCTGTGACAAAAGTCTGTACTCGCCATTGCCTTTTTATATATACATTATTTTGTAATAACCAACAGGTTGGCTAGCATGCGTATAAAAATACATAGTATTTGGGTTTAGTGGATTCCCAATATTATTTCTCCACCTTATAGTTTATAATAAAACTATAATTCTATGTCCTATATACTAACTGTTACTATATGTCCAGTTTAATTTAGAATCATTATATTTTTTGTTGAATATTTGCATTTTGATGAATTAAGACTTCGTAAAAAGAATGATTATAAAATAGTTATTAGGAATTCATTTTAGATTCTGCTTGAACATAGAGTAGATAATCTAATTCAATTATAGTTGGTTAGTTAGAATGTCAAATTGTTACATGGGCTGCCTTTTTTTTCAAACTTTTATAGTAATTTAAAAGTTCTGTTTATGTTCAAAATTATTTATGATGCAATTTTAACTTTGAAACAATAGTTTATTATCGTAGAAGGTAATTGAAAATTAAACGGAGTATTAGGATATTTTGTAGTGAAACTGTACGAGAAATATTTTTTATCGTATTGTTTAACTTACACTTCTAACCAGTTCCTTCGAATAATTTTAAAAGTATGTATTTTGCTTTAAAATGTTTCTATGTTTTATATTTATATAAAACAACATATTGGTAATAGGTACCCAAAATTTTTTCTATTTTCTATTTGTATGTATATAATATACCTATATATATTCTAGGTCTGTAAATATTTACAGATTTTTGATAGTTAATAATTATTAATTTTAATATTTAATAATAAAAGTGTCAAGTATGGAGGTGTAGCATAAATGCATAATATTACAGTATTATTACTTTGATCATTTACATTGTGTATGCCGACGATGTTGATTGCAGCATTATTAAAATGTAGGTAACTTGATGATCAAGATGTTTAGAAAAATGCGTAATATTATATAATTTATTTTTAATCGGTAATAGTTTTAAAACACATCGTAGGTCAATGATTATGTTAATTTCGACGTAACTCAATTTTATAAACATTACATCCTTGAATATCAGCTTTGTCACAATAATTTATTATGTTTTCAGAATATGACATTAAATAAAAACAATCAATTAAACTTGTCATAAAAACAATTTGTCGTATACAAATATGCGTAATACCCAACATATTAATCAAACGTGTATTATTCTTACTATTACACATTATACATTTATTATTCTAGTACGAAAAAGTTAATAGGATTTATTTTATTATCAATACTGTCACTGATACATACTATTATAGTATTATACCAACAATGATTTATCAATGTGATTGGAGTGTTATTGGTTTCATTTTAAGATGGCTACCAGGTCCGGATTGGTATGTATCGGCCCATCGAGATTTGCACTTCTATAAGCGGCTATTTACATATTCAGTGGCCCAAAACGCATGTATTCTAGTAGTCTTGTTAGTTGAAAAACAACAAGAAATATTTTAATTCTACAGACTAAAGTTAACATATATTTTGTATTTATATAAGTCGTTCAAACTATTATTATTTTGTCATTCACGACACATTCCAGTAAATTATTTTGTGTACCTATATTCAAACAAAAAAAAGAAGGACAAGTGGGTACCGCTCTGCTGTTCAGTAGTCACTAGTTGTCAACCATGTCGTTGTAATGGATGACTTATATTTGAATTAATTGATAAAACATTGTATACGAAAAACGATTCTGAACGGAGATATTGTGTCAGCCTATACTCTATAGCATACTGGTATAAATAATCAAATTTAATAGTAAAATTTTTTTTGTAAAAATCGAAAATATCTCATAGCTATAAATAGCGTAGCTTTTCGGTAAACTTTTTATTTTTGATAGAGATGGTAAAACTTGTTGGAAACCTTCTATTAAAATATCCAATGTTAACTATGAAAAGAAAAACTTTTATGAATTTCTAACTGAAAAATAATTTACAAAATTTGAAAAATTTTCTCATGGCTATAAATGTGATTCGCGATCCGTTTGGGTTCCCTGCTTATCTTATTTAAATGTCAGGTGCCACTATTTTATACCCATACAATCGTATCTAATGCACATTAAAATCACACACACACTTATTGGTCGTGCGTTATTTTTCATATTTTTTCAATCAATTTCAAATAAATATATTATTTCAAAACTAATATGTACAGCCAATGGAGTGAATTAATCGAACAATATTGTAATAGAACAGACAATTTAAAAGTTACTACACAAATATTATAATATGGTGTGCCGGTGCGGGTCTAAAACGAAATCGTCGTCGTCCTATCGCGCAGCCTTTGAGCGGGGTTTCGCAGCGTTCAAAGGTTTTGATTGCATTCGATTGTTTTTCTTTAAACCTCACACTGTCATCACGCTGCAGCAGTTAGTAGAATATATTTTCGTCTGACTTTTGCAGGTTTACCCCAGAGTCCAATATCGACCGCGACGGTCTTTAGATCCGGATAACGACTATGCGACTTGTAAAACAACGGCGACGAATGATCTTCTCTTTTTAATTGTTACTATCTAGTGCTGTTGTGACTTACTGACTTATCCGATGGGCACGTCCGGAGCCGTTCTCCGAGCATATCGCGGGCTCCGTAACTGTCGTCGTCATCGCCTCGCGATTACGCAAGATTTAAAAGTGCCACGCATATTCTTTATCGCAGTCTGTGTGTGTGTGTGTGTGTGATTTATTATAATTTTAACAACAATAATCATACGCATAGGAAGCCCCCACCCCACTCCTATATGTTATATCGCTTCACAAGTCGCATAATATAATATAGGTAGTAGTAACCGTGGCCCGTAGCCGCGTTCACGCGTTACGATGATAATATGATAATGTAAATCGTACCGCATTATAATAGTAGCATAAGAGATTTCTATCTATCTTTTTTTTATAATATATATATATACTTGCGTATGCTATCGACTGTGCTGCAAATTTATTAATTTCATTATCACGCGGAATGTCCAATTAATATAAGTTTTGTATATAGGTAAAATACATAGCGGAGTATAGGTGTAGTTCACAGCTTGTGCGCATAATGAGTTCTTGCAGGATTTACGATTATTATGGATTTGTACCGTCGTGTAAAGCATATAATAATAATATTATTATATTATATAGGTACTTGTATAGTATACTTCATTGTTTTTTTTTTTTTTTTGAAAACGGAAAAGTCACGATTTAGAATGTTATTTTATATTTGCTATTTTCATCGATAATGCCACATATATTGAACATAATTTATTGACTTCAGGATAATATTATACGCTTATGTTGCGAAAACATTAACCAAAAACCAGTGTAAAATTGTTCAAAATTATAGTCCATACTCGTTAGATAACCACTGCAATTACTACTCTAGATAAATATTAGGTTGTATAGGGTTAGGTAGGTATCTACTAAAAATAGTTTCATATAAGAAAGAGTGAATGAGGAAAATAATGTCATGAAATTTTATAATTACATATTAGTGAATAATATTATATATATATCATAAATCATAATAAATTTGATATTTCTCAAATAAAATATTAAAAAGAAAATAATTATAATTATATAATATTATAATATAGCATAAATTTGTTTTATATCTACCTTCATATTTTTATATTAGTCACTTTGGTCTTTAACACTAGTTTCCAAGAAGTTCCATGAAAATAAAAATAAAATAGTTTGTTTAGAACGAAATTAAAATAAACAATTAATTTTTTTATAGTGTAAAATTAAATAATACGTAGGATCTATGTCACAGCTAATACTAGGTATAATATCCTAAATCATTCACTTTATCAGCTTTCTTCGTTAGTATTTATTAAGCATAAATACTTATAAGCATATTATGTTATGACTTATGTACAAAGTCTGGAGTTGTAGGTAGTTACTAGGTAGGTAGAAATCTTTTAAGTATTTCATTTCCGGATTATCATTATTTTTTGTTTTATGAAAAAATATAATGTAATATTTACGATATGTAGCTGGAACACAATAAGAACATTAGCTGGCAATAGATAATTATATAAACATGCGTATGATGGCGTGTCTATATATCCACGGATATCAGGGATAGGACCTTGTAATTATTAATTGTATATTATGTATGTTTTTCAAAATTTGATTTTTACTAAAAATGTTGATTTATTTAAGCCATCGTATATTATTATAGAATGCAACCAAAATAATAATGACTGATGATTTAAAGATAAAATCTTATTAAGTAGGTACATATAATAGTATAGATACACTACCCTATAAAATTATCACAAATGTGATGTGAATACTGAGTTACTGAGGTGCCTATATTATTTTCTAACTAGAAATTGTATAAGTTGCATTATACAACGAGTACATGATTTAAATTAAACTATATTCACTTTAAAAATATGTATTATTCTCTGAGAATACATTTTGTTCCTTATTATAGTTTTATTGGTGGGTAATATATGTATAATCGTCAGAAATTAAAAATCCCTTGTATTATTTTTCTCATTTATTTATACAATTTATCGACTTTTTATTTTATTTGTATTTCTTGGGCCTTTATAGTGTATTTTAACTATATAACCTAATGGGAATCCGAACTAGATAAGATCAAATAATATTATAAACGACTTTCACTTTAAACATTTTTAAATGTTGACCTTTCTGCAGTCTGTTGGTTATTCACGATGACAATATTACATAGGTTGCTTAGGTATATAAATTATATATAATATGTGTATTGCTGTATAGGTATGTTTATTGTTCGAATGAATAATTATATAAAACTTCTTAAGAATTGAGGGTGAATCGTGTATTGCTGTGGACGTGTAATAAAATATTTTCTACAGTTTTTAGAACAAATAAAAGACATAAAGTTGAAAATTATTATTTAGTAACATATTAAGTTATGCCTATATATTCTAAGATTAATATTAACAATATTAACAATGACAACTAAGTTTAAAATGTAGGTGTCAACTAAATACATAATGTATTGCCTCTAGTATATTGCCATTATTTATGAAGCTTGCTTAGGTATACCGTGTGCACTATAATATACAGAGATATAGTGATATGCCAAAACTGTCTAAATTAAATTTAAATTCCTATTCGTAATTAAATAAATCATTCAGTCAGTTTAGCAATATCCGGACATTTTTCCGGAAGGAGTTGTGCTAAAAATAATTTTTCACAAAATTACTGTGGGGAGGAGCACACGAGCAACTGAATTTAATTTTAATCAATGGATAGACTTATGTACATAAAATCTATTTATAATATCGGCCTAACACTGCATAATGCTGGTTTCAATTATAAATTCATATATTTAGTATTTTTGACATCCCTTGAATTATTTTATGTAGTTATTATATATTTAAATTGGTTTATTATTAAAAGCCACATAGGTAGGATAGGTTAGGTACCTATATAATATAACGCACTCGTTTTGGCATTTAATGATCCTTGAAATGGCTGATATATGGTAGAAATAGTGTTGATCTTCAACGGATGTACAAATAATGGGTAGATCACGCCTAGAGAGCTTGGATCTGCAGTTGAAAAAAAATCATATTATTGAGAAATGGCAACCTGCTGTTTAAGGTCAATTATTTGTACAGAAATACTATAAAAGTTGTTGTAAAACTGTTAGGTTATTTTATAATATTTATGGTTTTAACATATATGTGTTTTTGGGATGGGTACAACTTTTCTTTTTCTAATCGATTTGCTAACTGTCGTAGAAATGCAAATCAACAATAAAATAAAAGTTTAATTTAATTTAATCATTCCTAACAAAATTTAGCATGTTACAAGACATTTTTCACTGCACTAAACTCAAAAACAAATGTATGGTTCCTCGCAGGGGGAAAATATCTATAGTATCTTGCTACTATTACAGTATAATATATGAACGAATTTTGTTTTGCACGTATAGACAGTTTCGAAATATACTCTGATACGCTGCTATAAGACCATTATTTATTTAATACACGGGTAGACTTGGAAAATCCTAGGAAAACCTTGTTAAAAATCACATGACGCGCGCTGTATGAAAATGGTTATAGGTATTTATTATAACATTGTAACACTATAATAATAAATACCATAAGTACTCATATCATCGTGCATTCAGCATTACATCACAATAATGTAGTTGTTACACGCGAGTGGAAGTGGCAAGTGCGTTGGTGTTTTGTATAGATTTAATCGATAAACAATAATATATAATAATATAGTTGTATCTATTTCTACATGGTTTATGGCAATATTCGCAGGCATAAATAATTCTACGGATAAATTTGCTTCGGTAAATATTCCGATAGGTAGGTAACTTAACTTTTACAAGCAGCTAAGTACCTATTATATAGGTACTTAGTTAATGCTGGATATTAACAGTTCAACGCCGGTTCATGACTAATATTTTATACGACTATTGACGTGGACTGTAAAAAGCTTAAACGTACAAACACGATGAAGATTACCTACTCGCGATGGTTAGTTTTAAATTATAAGTCATACTTTAACTTTGTCGAAACCATTCAGCTGTCATACGTGAAAATACAAATGATTATATTTGTATAACTTGTGCGGGGGGAGGGGTTGTAGATTGTTTGTCATTGATTTGCAGTCAAATATACGCATACCTACAAATTCACAATTTAATTTTAATCAAAGTTAAGAATATAATATTTCAACTAATACAACTGTACACTGTTTACAAATACACTTGTGTGGCAAGAAATATGTTTATACAAATTTTATATTGAAAAACTTGTAACCCTAGTCAAACACTCGAGTTATTCAATATAGGTAGGTTATTATAAAATATTTCATGATTTTCCGATTTAATCTGTAGCTCAACACAATAATAATAGAATAAAAGAGGGAGTGGGATTTTAATGGTTTAAAAAATTACAAAAAATGCAAAAATGCATTAAAAATCTCAAAAAAAACGCGTTTAAAAATCTATTTATTGGTTTAATAAATGATATATCACTATAACAGTATAACAGGCATAATAAAATGTGTTTTACAATGATGATTTTTTTTCAGAAGACATTAAAATACTACAGCCACTAAAAAGATGTATTTTCATCGCCTAATTAATTAATTCATTATTTCTTTACAAATATAGATATGAAAGTGGAAGTCGACGAGTATTGTGTAGGTATATTATATCATGGTCGACACTATTTGATCACTGCAGTGTGCCTCTAGTATCTACCATAATATGTGAGTTCTTTTTTACGAACATTATTTTTGTATATTATAATTTACGTACAATTAAAAATAAATTGTAAAAATTTTTCTAAAAACTTGAAAAATCACTAAAAAGTTGAGTACGTATATTTCATTAGAAACGTAAAAAAAATGTTAAGTGAAACAATCGGAATCCCCAAAAACACATTTCTCACTTACGGAGCTAGGTTCGTTTTAAAACACAGGGAAATAAAATTATATTTCATCAAAATAACTGCCCCTAGTAAAGTAACCTGACTCATCTAGCTATGTACTATGTAGTAAGGTTTTCGTACTAAAATGCAATTGTCATAATATTTATCAGATGTCTTATTCAACCAATTCGTCTTTTAAGTTTGCATCAAGATATAACTTTTTAAATTCTAGTGGATAGTGTTGTTGGTACTTGGTATAAACTGTATAGAATTATTTTTATACAATGGTGTACAATTTGTACAGAAAACCTAAAAAACATTGGATTTATTATTTTTATACTTCCGTAACAATGAATTACTAATTTGCAATATTCGACATAACTAACCAAGATTTCACAATTTATATCAAGGAAAACTCTTTAAAAACGAGTTATGAGCATATTTTTTAAAGTCGACATGAATTTATTTACTAATAAGATACCGATTGAGAATGTAAGTACCTATATATTTAATGAGTATTTCCTAAATAGTTGTATACGTCAAAACCTAAGTTTATTTTCTAAAAAACAAAATAGGTACTAACAGTATATAAAAATAATTGTTATAAATTTGAATGGTACTTATACAGCTGCGAATGAATAATTTCGGGTAGTAGAAAAATAATATTTTGCATAATATTATACGTATGAGCGAGACTTGATAAATAACACGCTTTTTACTTAAAAACAGTTTTAATTGCATAAAACCTGTTTTATATTTGTAAAATAGTATAAAACGTGTTTTTTCCAATTGTTTTAAGCATGTTATAAAAACGATTTAATACAATTCAAAACCAAATAAAAAAAAATACTATGGTTTTATTTTTTGGGGCAGTTTATACTTTATAGTATACTATTGATTTTAAAAGAGTATAAAATATGTATAATATGTTTAAATATAATTATATATTTAATTTTGCCATGTCGTGCGTGTGAAAAAGATAAAATACACATGCGGGTTCGGCGACTTCTTAAATATAGATAACCTAACCGAACCTATAGTTTAATACAATATTATACAAATATACAATATAATATAGTTATAATAGAAGCATTAAACTCTTTCAACATCATAACTCTATAGGTATATGTATTATTGTCACTCAAATGAGTTCCGGTTGTTAATGGGAAATTTTAAAAATGTGCGTCAACTAGTTGTCGCTCTATCACAATAATATACTACGCTTCAATACCTATAGGTTATAGCCTATATGTGTATAACTATACATAGTATGAAATTCTCAGCGACTCTCGGTGATGGTATCATACACACACACACTGCGCGCGCACACTTCATAGCTCAACACCGTGACCACGAGCACACGCGATGCACGGGAAACGCGGCGCGGCCGGCTGGGCCCCTGGTAAGCGACGGGCTTATTATGTGGAAATTTTCACGTCTCACGCGCATCGAGGGTTTCCCGCGCGGTCCGTGCATGGGACCCGGTTCGGCAAACGTCGAGTATCGCATGAAATTGTCTGATGTGACATTTTTTTTCCGACCGCGAGGCATGCCGGACGCGATGCGACGCGAGCACTTTATGCGCTCCTGATACTTTGACGTCGAGTTCGCTCCCCAATTCCTTTTGATTTCGCTCTCGCTCTCGGAGTTGACTTTTTCGTCACGCGACGTGACTACGTCACACCGCTTCTACACCTCATAATTCATGTTATTATATTTTTTCACCGCTGCAACTCTGTACTTATTGAAACAACTCGACATTCGGTACGTCTAGGTTGCACATCAGCACACTTTACACAATATCGCATTATCGTTATTATTATTAACGATCCTCGTACGAATTACGTACGTATTTTTTAATACTCGTACGAATTATTATTATCGATTAATCGACCGGAGCTCGCCGAAATTAGCTACGGAACGAATATTTATTTTCTGCATTACAATACATTAACATGATAAACACCATTATAGGTAGATGTGTACGAAAATCAATTATTCATTATTATTATTATTTACGAAATAGCAATGTGTATGTGTGCCATACGTGATTTTTCATCGATTTTTAACTGCTGTTTTGGCTTTTATTTCGAGCTACCACGACGTCGACGTGCCCGCGGCGTATATTTTCATGTTATTTATGGGCATTGGTCACCCCCAGGCGTCACCTCAATAATTAGCCCTCAGATTACATGACGTATTATGTCAATTATTATTATTATTGTTATTATTATTACTATACACACTCGCATCGTGCCGTGTAATTAGTGATTAATGATTATAATATTTAATCGTCGTTTTGACGTCAACGATGATCGTTTCTCGCTGTTGAATCGCAGACTTAAATATTTTGCAACGTTTTCGAGTAAACGTAACCCTTAAAACTAACGATAACGGGCCACACTGATATACCGTGGCACATACCGTGGTAGTATATGAGTCCGGCGAACACACACGCGATTTCCACAAGGCCGCTACAGCCTGAACACACAACATTATTATATTACGTGAAGAATCTCAAGAGGATATACCTATCTCCATCATGACTTATATGTTGTACTTGACTCCGTCGTTATACTTTGGGCATAGGCGCAAATAGGGGTAGGGCTTTAGGGGGCTAAGCCCCCCCCCCCCCAAACATTTTCTACATTTTGTTTTAAGATTATTCAATATTATAAAAGTAAGGCTTTAGCCACACCTCAAATCCCAAATGCTATTTGCGCCTATGACTTTGGGTAACGTATAACGTGGCAAATCTTACGTTCAAAAGAATCCATTTTTAATAATTCAGTGTGAATTGAGAGTTTGAGACTTACCTAAATAGTCACTATACAATTTAAAATGAAGTATATTATCATTGTGGCGTATGCTTATGGTATTTTAATTTTGAAACTAGTTACGATAGCTGAATTTTTTAATTTACATTATAACAACTGTAAATTAACTCCTCCATATATTCCACATCGATCACCGCATATTAACCGCGCAGGTATACTATATTATGTTAGGTTACAAACTTAAATATACTTAGTAACCTATTATGGTTCCAAGTACTTATGCTACACGTGACCACGTCACTATATGTAGGTACTATTACTATACGTCTTACAATTTACTAAGATAGCCAGATTTGAGATTTCATAAGTAGGTAGGTATCTATAACCATTAAACGTCGATTAAATATACATAACATACAGATAATATTAAAAATGTTTATTAATAATATAACTATATAATATATTAATATATTATAATGTTTATAGGATATAGCATCAAAAAAGAACCTTGAGACGCACACCAGTCTTGTACCACTGAACCAGGTAGACGACCTCAAAGTGGGGGGTGAAGGTTCTTATTTATAGACGCCATATCCTATAAAAATTTAAATATAGATACTAATTTTAATAATAAACATTTTAAATATTATATAAACTGTATAGTAAAAAAATGATAAAAAGACTCGAGAGTAGAGGTATACAACAATACTGTAATAGGAAAACCTACATAAACGGTTGATTCTAAAATTAAGTGATACCAAAAAAAAAGTGATAATAACAGGTGATAAAATAATGATAATGATTCAGTTAGGTTTATGTCAGATGAATGTTGCATATGTGGTATAATTAATACTTGTTAGAGAGATGACCCTGTAAACATGTGTTGTGGGTTATATAGTAAGACTCAGAACTCCTCAAATCATTCTACTTGTGGTAAAGAAAATAAATAGTGTTATGAATGCTGATGAGATATATAATTAGGCTTAGGCCTAAAGGCGTAATGTAATATGGTAAACAAACACCTACCATTATAAGATTGATTTGAATTTGTTTTTTGGTAAATTCTAATGTTTTATGTAAATTATAGTATAACAGATTAATACGTATGTGTGAGATTTTCGTGTGATATTATTATTATTATTATTCGTTTTATTCCACCACAGGAGGTCAATGTAAACATCCTTTGTGGAAAGTGACTTATTGCGTAGACATTTTATTTTGAGTTCATCGTTGATATTATGCAGCTATTATACATTTTATACATACTATACGGTAAAAGTAAGTTTATTATTATTTAAATGGAAATAATCCAACCTAGACCTGTTTATTGATAATTTTGTAAGAACTGATAGGTATTTAAATTTAATTTAACCATACATTTCATAAAATATAAATACCTACCTATTCTTTAATTTACGAACAATCTACAATAATTATTATCACTTTACATTTATTTATTGCGCATCGTACGTAATGAAACGTATAACTTCATAAAATATACCGTGTCATCATAATTCATAATTAGTAATAAAAAAGTTATAAGTAATATAAGTAATTACCTATAATAAATTTATCATAATTTATTATATCGCGTTGATATCAGATATTCAATAATTAAACGTTCAAAACTCTTGAGTTCAGATATAAATATGAATGATAACTTTCATAGTTATATGTACATATAATTTTAAATTAAGGAAATATCGATTAACGGAGTAATGGGAAACATATAATATTTATTTATTATTAGTAATTTCATGTAATTGCATTTTATTTGTATTTAATGTCTTAAATAGAATGTAAATTATTGTTAACTGTATCCTCTATAGTCTGTCACTGGATTGCACTGTCGCCAACTTTAAGCGTGATGCTAAAATTACGTAAAATAACTCTCTCGTATAGAAGAGAAAATGTATACCGGTAATACCTACGGTATGATAATTATAAGAAAAATGTTTTGTTGTAATAATGGACAAGTAAATGAGTGATAATTTGTGATTAAGCATGGCATTAAATAATATTTTAATTTTGGTAACTACCTACATAACAATATACAACATGAGTACGAAACATAGTAACTCTATACCAATTTTAATATAATATTATAAGTACGTCACAGTATTTTAAATGTAATCTGTGTAAAAAATTCGAAGACGCTTTTAAGTTCTTACACGAATTTGCAGATATCGTTTATTAGTGTGTAATAACTACTATAATTGGAATGCACGCTGATTACAGAACGTACAGCGATGCCCAATTTAAAGTATTATACAACCCGTAGATATTTTGAAATAGAGAATTTGATTTTAAGATTTGTAATTTTAATCACATAATGTTACCCACTTTACATGCATTAATCAATTATATAGTTACCTCTGACCATACTAAACACCTTTTAAAAAGGTCTTGGACACCCAGCTGTCAAACTAAACAGAAAAACTCTAACGTTTTCACGTAGGTAATATCATTAATTATGATAATATACGTTATCTAATAAAGTCGTAGTAATATTAGTGTAAAAATCTAAACGACCTACAGGCCTAATATGAAGTGTTTTAAAATGTTCAATATTTTAAAATCAAATTAGTTTTTGATATTTATTGCGAAGCGTTCATAATATTGTATTCAACATTTTCAAATTATTTTATGAAAACTATATTCGATCTTCTCAAATACCTAGTTCTAATGTTCTATAACAACATTATAATATTACTTATTAGTCTTTATAGTTAATAGTTACTTAGTTAAAATAGGTAACATTAAGTTTGGAAAAATGTTATTCATAGGTACCTTACACTTCAATAATTAATATCTATTGATAATTAGTAATTACGAATAATTATTACTGTTGAAATTTTATTACTTTGACCGAGTGATATATAGAATTAAGTAAAGAACCGTCGTTGTACTATTATGACGCGTCTAGTGTAGTCTATAATGGACGTCGATGGCGCGCGCGCGAGTGCTATTGCTTGCTGCAATCCTGTTATTGAATTGGTTCAAAGCCGGTTGTACGGTACCGCGGTGAACGATCGAAGAGAGTAAAAAAGTGTTTTCACCGCCACTATATTACTATACTACATTACTATTACGCTATTATTACTTTTTTTTATAAATAATAACAATATCTCTAAAATAACATTATCTCATCGTCCCACGCACTATACACGTAATGTAATAGTGTACACACAACCATCTGTCAAAATCCAAAAATCACGTTATTTCACGTTACGTGTAGCCGCCGGTGATAATAAACAATCGATCGTTAAATAATGTTTACGGCGTATCGTTACTGTCGGTACCTACTCGGTCGTTACTATAATAATAATAATATGTCGCTATTAACATTGTTATCGGTACGCATTGTTGATGGCGGCCGGACTTGACCCACGTCGGGCGGCGGAGACTTTCGAAAACGCCGCGCCGGCCGATGGGGCCCTGTTACGCGTACGGTCCGGTTTGGCCTCGGCGCCCGTCGGGTCGCGTTCACCTGCCGACGCGGAAGGAAGCGCCGCAGCCGCGCGCGAGAATAGATAACTGGCCGCCGCCGGTGTGCACTCGCTCCGTTCGGTTGTCTATTGGCCACCAGGAGACTATGATGCCGTCACCGTTTTCGAATCGCACAGCGAGTCGCTCGCGTTGCGTGTCCAGCGTTTACCTCTGCGTCCGATACAATAGGAAACGTGGAGCCGCGGCTAATGCGTATTTGCATTCATACTATGATAACGCATACAATCTTATACCGCGGTATAATAATAGATGAACTACCTATTATTTAATCGTCAGCACTACACACGATTTTCACGCGGTGGCGATAGTGCAAAGAGATCGTGGCGGGTTGGACGAGCGCTGGTACCGCGGATTGACACGACCCTCAGTGCCGTGGAGGGCCGGTAAAGTGTGTGAGTGTGTGGCAGTTAAGCAGTGACCCCTAGGGTGGAACGCGAAAGAAAAGCAAGAGTTTTCGGTAACTCACACCACAGCTACTGCAACTCCTGCTCATAGTTGAAAATATTTTTTTTTGCTTTCGCGATTCAAAAGGCAAAAGCGATTTCTGTCGCTAGTATTGGTAATTGGTATGCATTTTGATTGTCGATATCAATGTGTAATGTTTCTCCTGGTGTAATTTCCGACTAATTTAAATTAGGTCATATGTACATAATTTGAATTTTATAAAGTAAACGATAATTTTTTTTTCATATAAAATGAAAACATGTTTTTAGGTTTTCAAACATGAGTTTAGAACACCCTATGTCCCCGCTGTGTCCACCCGTTGGTTACCAATACGGCAATACTTAGTTACGATTATTGATTTTAAGATATTTATTTGTTGCAGTCTGTAGTTATTGTGCATAGTTACGAATTTATTACGATAGTTTGTATTAAGATAATATTACTTATTGTATAAGTATTGAATATAGATTCATACTAGCCAAAATATACCAACCAAAATATTGGGGTAGCCAAATTCTGTTTAAATTGTATTTGGAATTAAAGTTTATTGCGTTGTATTAAAATACGTTTGGAAACCGGGAAAATTAACACGCCCGCAGAGGGAGCTTTCCTAACTTTTTTTTAAAATTATATACATCAAAATTATTATCATTTTAATTAAATTTTTTGATTTATTTATCGATAAAATATGTCAAATTTATTGAGCCTAATAGTTAATAGTTTTATATACCACATACGTGGTGGTTCCATCCCCATGACCAATCACTCGTATTATAAGCCCCTGCGTGTACGTCCCTGTTACTGCAGCATTATCGGATTAATGTTAAATGTATAAGGTAAAAAATTTCGACTGTACTTAATGATATAGCTCCAGGTATACGTGCTTACAGCTTACATCGCGATACTGTGTGTACAAACGTTTAAATCTTTAATAATAATTCTCACGAGACAGAAAGGCGACGATGAGTTTTTTCCCATCATCGCAATACTATATAATAGTGTATAGGCAAGTATACTCGTATTATTTGGCGCCCCTTTCGCCTCGATTACAGTTTATGGGAATGCGGTGGAATAGGTAAGAAGTGTAGGTAAGAGGTACTAATGGTTCGAACACTTTAGAAATTCGCATCATGGATCTTACTAATATGTAAATCTTGTTCAGTTATTTACCTATATCACGTCATACGACCGATTTTATCCATTATTATTATATTACTATATTGCCCGGATCGCGTGCTAAATATTTTTAGTCTTACGAAAATAAATAACACGCGATAATAACATACTTAACAGCAGGCGGCATATTATATAGGTGTATTATGCATATGTTTATTAATTGTTATTTTTCTCCTAATTATAATTATAAAACGAGGAAATGTTACAGTATATTTTATTCATCATAGTATAATAAATTATATTCCGCGATTCTACCTATATACTATATGATTAATAACCTTGTTCAGTTATTGTTCGCCTAATTGTATACGTATTGTTATTAAATTATATCATTTTTCTACAACACATCGTATAGGATGTGTTGTGTCGATTTAAATTATTTTATTTTCATAATATAAAACACAAAATACCAAGAGAAGGTATATAATATATAAGTATTTGGTATATTATGGTATCTAGCTAGCTAGCTGTGTATTGTATCGTCCTTGAAATTCTGTACATATATGTGTAGTACACTATTAATTATAGTAATCTATGTATAATTAGTAATTAGTAAAGAAGTACTATATATTTATAATTAAATATGAATTAAATCATTGTTTGAATCGACTAAGATAAAATATTTGGAGTTTTTTAAGGAAGGTATACTTACTACTCAATATGAAAATGTTATATACGAATAACCGTCCATCGTTTATGCAATAACAATATGCTATTATAAAATAATATCCATAATTCTACTAGAAAAAAACATTAGTACCTACCTACTAAGCAAATTACACCCACTATCTGTACTTGAAAATATTATACTTGTACTCTATACGTGTATGTAATATTATTTATCAGTTTTCAACACGAACTAAGACTAATTCATCTTATATACACGTTTATTGTTTACACAATTTCACACCGTCGCTGTGAGACACGAGTATAATGAATGTGACCTATTGGCCATTGGTAGGTACCTATAATACCGAATAATTGTCGAGATTAATAGGTATAATGTAACCTACTCAAAATTGCAGGTTTAGTATGTGACCTACATTTCATTGTGTGGATAAAATATTATTGTTATATTTGGAAAATTGTATTGATATAAAGTTATCATGTGTTTCTGTTTGTAATAATTAAAAAATAAAATTATATTATTTAAGTTTAGATAATACTAATTCAAGAAGACTTTAAATAAAAAATCAAGGAGTATCCACACTGCATGTAGATACATTGGTACATGTATATGCTTTGTAAATATATTCGTGGCTACGGTCAGAATCTAAAAAAGTATAATGAGGTTGCTATGGTAACCTAATTATATTAATCATCGGTTGCTAGGGGCAACCTAGGAACTTTATAACATTAATTTCATCTTTGTGAAGTTTAGTTGTCAGGGCAACTATAATGCATAATTGGTCAGAAATACACAATAATATTTTAGGCTCCCAGCCTCTACACGATGACGTCACGGTAACGTACTCCGTATCGCACAAAATTATAGAATGACCCCCAGCCATAAGACATGTCAAAAAAAAGTTTAGATAACTGGTGATATTAATAATTTAAATTTGTGGTTTGTTCGGAAATAAAAGCTAACGGTAAAAGTAAAACATATAATATAGATTAGGACCAGTAGGAATGATATAATATGATGTATGCGAACCTATATTATTATAGTAATAAATAAAATGATTATATGTAAGCAATCCACAGTCAAGTCTAATATCTGTCGCATTCGTGGTTCTGAAATATGGTACAAAGGTATATGTGCAGTATACCTGAAAAGGTGGACCTCGAAGAAAATTTTTTAGTTTTTGCATTTGAAAAAGAGGGTTTTACACAGTAATTTCAAATTTGTTGACTCACGAAAAACAAATATTTTTTTGTTTGTATAGGGTTGCTATGTTGGAGACATAAAATATAATAGTAATTATAATTGTACATAATATTATATATTTATATCAATATTTTATATTTGGTCAAAACTAATCAAATAACTACTGTGTTGAACATCTGTGAAGTTTACATTTAACGGAGTTTAAGAAAGGGTATTCAATTTATCACGAGCAACGCCGTGCAGGATCAACTTTAGTATATAAATATACATTAAAATATGTTAGTAACAGTGTTTATTAGTGCTGACAAAATATATAAAATACTTAAAAATAGGTAGGTCACCAATTCATCACTTTCATAATATAATATTAATATGTGATCTATAATTTATCAAGTATTCGCATCAGTTTAAGAAACGCAATTGTATTTTTTCATTTTCAGAGTCAAGATATAATAGGTTTTTGCTGATATGTGGAGCCGAGAAGACTCATTTTAAGTTCCAATTTATATGTGTTATTTATTTGTTTGACAGAAGCCGATAACATTTAATTTGGTGTGGACATTTAGAACAATAACTCTATCTTTTGAAATAATCACTATTTATCATAGTATGTACATACGGGATATTGGCGTCCGCAGACATTTTTCTTGGGGCGGAGAGGGAGCAAAGATAATTTTAAAAAAAAACAATTATTTTTTTTGTATAAAGAAAACTTTTAACTTATTAATATTATTACATAGTAACTATAGAGCGAGTTATTTCCAAGTGACCACATCAAACTACGATTATAAGATAAGATTTTTGTGTAGCAATTAATTATTTTAAAATCTGTTAGTTAATGCGGCTGTGGTATGGATAATATTCGGACTAACATAATTAACAACCTAGAGGGGATACCTGCCCCATATTTTTCCTCCCCTTCTTGGGACGCTCATGATAAGGGATTGAAAACAATCCAATTATTATGGAGCATTCATCATAAGTAATATATGAAGGGTGGACGAGCCGTGTGGTAGTATATGCATATATATAGTAACATAGATTATAATTTATAAATAATAGTATTTATAATCAACGGTGTCTAGTAATAATGCTAATTATATAGTGTGTACATGCATACCTATATCATAATGCGTCCCTAACTCTCACTCGCACCATGTGCACATTTCACGCGTGAGACCGTATTTTTTTCGGTAAAAGTATGTAATGTTTGTCCATTATACCGATTGATCTATTTATTGGACATGACTTCTGAAAATAGATTTCTTATTTGTTATAGTTTGATAGGTACAGTGGTACACGATGGACTACATATTATGGGTGCAGTGTTTTCAGTTTTGGTGCAATTGAATTACTGTTTTTAATTCCGTTAATGGTTTAATTACAGAATGAAATCGAATACTTAAACCAAGTCCACAATAATCCTTTATTAAGAGGACGTCGTACCCGTCTTACACACATATAACATAGCAAATTTCCATTCATTAGTTTCAATAGTTTGCTGTTAGTTTTGATATTAGAGTTAATTGACCTGTGATACAATTTAAAGGTAAGATTATTATCTAAGGCACGAATTAAGCTTTTATTGATATTCTTATTTTTAAGTTATGACCATTTTGAAACTGTACAGTTTAAAATGATCATAAGTTACTTAAAAATAATATCAATAAAAGCTTAATTCGTGCCTTAGATAATAATCTTACCTTTAAATTGTATTATATTTTTAGATATTTTTAGTTTTGATATTAGAGTTAATTGACCTATGATACAATTTAAAGGTAAGATTATTATCTAAGGCACGAATTAAGCTTTTATTGATATTCTTATTTTTAAGTTATGACCATTTTGAAACTGTTCAATTTAAAATGATCATAAGTTACTTAAAAATAATATCAATAAAATCCTAATTCGTGCCTTAGATAATAATCTTACCTTTACATTGTTTAATAGGTAATTTACTATAGGTAATTTTATAATTCACTCTAATATCAAAACATTCAAAACTAACAGCACACTATTGAAAATGATGTGAAATTTGAAGTGTGGAAAACGGAGACAACAAATTCGGGTACAACGCCATTGTATTTTTTATTTTGTTTAATGTATTATTTATTAATAATATTATGTTAAGTAGATAGGTATTATAATGTTGATAAAAATAAAGTTAGTACAAATCGATGTATTCCTATATATGTTATTTAATAGTTGAATACTTGAATAATATAAATTATGATATGCATCAGGATTTAAATATTGTCCATGCTGATACACATTAAACCTTTCACCTGCTGCCATTTGCAAAGGAATTCACACGATATAATATAGAGTCGATGTGTCCTCCATGAATTCGTGTTTTCCTATATAGATACGGCCGGCTGCAGTGCACAACTTTATCGAACAAATATGCGTGTGTATATAGGAAGAAGAAGCAAATAATTAAAAATATTTTTATCAAGTTGAGCAGTTAGTTCGTGACTTTTAAATTTTAATCCTAATACGCAGGCTAGAACGGTAACGATTATACGTGGGGATTTGTTGTCGCTCGTGCGAAGAAAATGTCTATGCACTCGCTATAGGTACATGCAGCACGCCCGCACATGATGTTTTTTCCCATTATTCTCTTTATAAACCGATTATTCATTCCAAATGCCATTTCGCATTGCATATCCGTAACCTTGTAACGATTACTGTAATGATTGGGTGTCGGAACATCCCGTTTATGATAATAACAATGCGGATCAATAGATTTTCACGAACGTGTTCACTGCCTCGACCAGCCAAAAAAATATAAGTCAAATCGGCCAAGGACGAAGTGAGACTTATGGTATTGGGCCTATTAGTGTAAAACATCTACATCGACGCCTTCATTTCCAGTTGACCACCGTGAATATTATAATTAGTAGTTTTTTTGTAAAACACGAAAATCGTGTACGCATATTATAATTAATAGATATAGATACTAAATATCGTTATTTGCGCTTCAATAAATGAATAAATTGAAATATTCAATCGTGTGACTTGATCGTTTTCAAATCTTTAATTGAATTGCCAAAATTACTAAGACTCTGTCGTTTGCACAGTTTAATTTTCAATAAGCTCAAATGTGAACAAAAATTAAAATTTTATACTATAACTGAAATCATCATTATCATTACCTATATATATATTATACTATTTGTAGTTAGTGTTATTTCTTCTTATTATAATTCCATAACCTCTAATATGTCTATAAATTGTTTTTATTCTACTGGCATCACGAAATGTCAAGGACAATTGATATAATTATTATTTATCATTTACCTACCTAAACTATTCGATATTGGTTGCATCACGAGAAGATCGAATAAAAACATATATCGAGATAACAAATTATAATTTCAATAGAGTGAATAAATAAATTATTTGTTAAATTGCACACTTTAGTAACTTAAAATTATATTTTAAAATTGATGTTTATATAAATTTGAAAACAGTTATTATATATTGTTTACAAGAGGTACCTATATTTTTCGTATATTTAAATAGCCAATATTCAATAGGTAGGTAACTAAAAATATAATAATGCAGTTAAATCTAATCATTTATCAGTAATAACAATTTAATTTTAATCATGTATTTAAAAACCTATAATAAATATAAACACACAGGTATACCCAATTTTATAAACACATTTTGGATGCCAAGTGGAGAATCATAAAAATAAGTTCTTTTTAATTATTGGACAATCTTAAAATGTGATTTAGTTATTTAATATTTATGTGGAGTTCTTTTAAAACTTTATTGTCTTCAATTCAGGAATTGTAGTTTTGATGTGTCAATATTAAAAAAAAAACAAAGGTTTTAACACATTTTCAATAAAAGCAATATTTTAAATGGTTTAACTTTATAAATAGGTACAGGATAATTCTTTTTTCAAAAATCCCTCACAAATAATTATTCACATAAGTTTAAGTCGTATCAAAACAACATTTTAAAGTTGTACAAGTTAGTTGTACAAAGTACAGTGTTTGACAATAAACATTTATAATTTTATTTATAGAATATTATCTGTAGCATAATTATTGTATTTTAAATATATAAAAATTAAATTTCGGATGAGAAGTTAATTAGTTATAATATGTTATAAGTTATAACTTTAAATAACTAATTTCAACTATAATACAATACTGTCAATACTTATCCAAAATTCGATGTTTATGTATGGAAGTACTCCGAAATATTCTACTTTGGAATAGGTAAGAAATTAAATGTGTCATTCAAATAAGTTTAAAAAAACATAAACATTTATAATGATGTAAAATAGTAAAAATACCATATTTTTTTCAACATTTGTTTTGTAACGTCTTCAGCTTATATAAAAAACATATATTGTTTTGATCTTCGATAATATTGATGTTTTCAATGTATATGTCGTAACCACTTAATTAAATCGCAAACTTTTCATGAAAATTTATGTATTTCATAAAATGGAAACGTCTTTTTCACATATCGTAAAATTCGAAAATATTTCAAGAAATGGTCACTCCAATTTAACATTGTGCCATATTTTTCATAAATTAGTCATTCACATATTGTGAAACAAAACATTTACGACTCATATAGTCATAATTAATATTTATTTATGTCATATTTATAATATCTTACAAGATTTTTTCTTTATCTAAATTTAAATTATATTTATAAAATGATACTTTTAGTTTTAATCACAGACACAGAAATATTTATATTAAATTAAATTAAATTAAAAAAAAATAATATTTTTCAAAAAATGTGTATTTTAAAAAGGAAAAATATTTTTATATAAGTAAACGTTGAGTACAGTAATTTTTTTTTATAATTTTTATTTATTCAAGCCATTTTAAACATGATTTAAAACAAGCATCGAGTTTGGATTGAAATGCACTCTTACACATAGAGCATATTATATAGTAACCCCAAACCTCCCGAAAAACTTTAATCAGTTTAACACAAATCTAAACAACAACTATATTATACATTAGATAAACACACATGAACAAAACCTACACATTTCAAATACCCAGGTTAATGTGGAGATATAATTGAATTATTTAATAACTGATAACTATTTTCATGAAACTAGGTATCCAAGCTGTAACGTTAAATCAGGACTCAGGAGGTCAGGGGAAGTTGTTAATGTAAAATTGCTTTTAAACCTAAAGTATACAATGTAAAAAGTTACACCCGTTGTCATAACTCATGGTCCTACTTAAATAAATAAAAATCTAAGCAAATTCGTGTATACTTATACTAATTAACTTACTTTTTCCGTTATATTGTAAACAATATTATGTAACTTAACTGATCTTTAAATAAATAGGCACCTACTACTTAATTAGGTTTGTATGAAATCATGTATAGAATTGAATATTTCATAAACTACTAAAATAATTTATTAATAGTCGTGTAAACTTTATATGACTAATAATAATAATAGTGATTGTGTGCAGCAAATGTTTTATTTCACAAAATGAATGACCATTTTGTAAAAAAATTACATGATGTAAAATTGCAGGATAGATCATTTAACGAAAAATTGATCATTTCGTGAAATATTTTCTTATTTCATACAGTGTGAAAAAGCCGTTTCCACTTCATGATGCAGAAATGGACAATTTTTCATTGAAAAGAGCGAATTTACAAAGTAGTTACGGCCTACAACATATAATATTATATAATCTATGACCAGTTTGACTCGTTTTCTAAGAAATATGAATCCACGTAGGTTCTTCAATGATGGATGAGTTTTGTGCGATGAAGGATTTTTTATTTTTTTACATTAATAATATGGTTTAATCGAATTTCAAAATACAAATATAATTCTGAATGAAAATATTATGTTTATCGTATTAGAAAAATGTTTGCATTGATTAAAAACTAACTCTAACTTTAATTCAGAGGCGTGGCCAGGATCAACATTTGGGACTACTAGAATGCTAGTGCAATGTTGTGTGTGTCTCAACACGAAAATGTTTAAATCAACTTTAAAATCGTTGGTTTCGAAAACACTCGTGATTTCGTGAATTACAGTGGTTAAATGCACAGTAATATTACGTATAATATTATTATATCATATTAAATATTGACATCCTTCTCGCTAGCACCCACGCCGTGTGACTATCGCACATCGCCGATGTATATAGGTATATACGCAGTGTATATTCATGGCGCCACATAAACTGCGGTGATTTTAAACCTATCCAAAGACTACTGGTCGCCGTTTATTATACCCAAAACCCATCGCAACGACTATGGCTATCGGGTGGCTGCAATTATTATATTATTATTATTATTATTACATCGTATAAGGTTATTATAATATGCACTGGGCGGAGCGGTTCCCCATACATAGCCTTGACCTCTCGATTATTATACTATATACACCGGCGGCATCGGAATACACGCATATTTAAGTGTATACACATTTTTTTTTTCGTTTCATATATGTAGTATATATACAATTACACTTTCACCCGCGCTTGACTGACGCGCGTCTTCGATGGAATAAGAAGGAACAAAATCGTCGATTGCCTCATTCGTATTATATTGAATTCCGCGCATTTACACACGATTGCAGACGAGACTCGTTTATGTTTTCTGGCGCAGTCACATATAATAATATATGTATAAAACGTAAACAATTTTGAGATTTTTTTTTTTAATAACAAACGATTAGGGAGCAGAATCGTGTCTTGGCTGTCTGGTTTTAAGGGTTATTAAAGATTTGCTGAAATGCTGAATCGTTTCCGAAACCACTACAGTGCGTAGTCGTGAATAAAAACGATTGATTATATACACACGTTATATTACGGGTTATTATACAGGGTTTGAACGTCTGAATAAAAAAATCATGATTATGCAATGAACATGAGTTTTCAACAGATGATGAACAATAGTAGGTACATGAAACAAAAAAAAATGCCGAATACTTCTTTAAATAATATCATTCTCGCATCATATCGTCTATTTTAAATCGAAATAAATCCATTAGGTAAATGAGTTTGAACTTTTAGAAAGTATGAAACTACTAGCTATTTCAAAAGCTCAAAAATTCACATCTGTTGATTTAACATTGATGTACCTTCTGTAAAATATATTTTCTTAATAATGACGAAAAAATAAGAAGACCTAAAGCGCAGTTTTTATTTTATTTAATCTTAAGTACCAAATATTATATGTTAGTATTTTGGATTTGAGAATATGTAGATATTATTGTTATAATATGTAGTTTTTAGTTTATGTGAAATTAGTTACTCCATACTGTATTTTAATCACTATAGTACCGAGTTATTAATACAAATACTATAATATAATATTATTATGTTTAAATGAATATAACTACTTATATTATAACATAAAGAAATAAGCTTATTATATCATCTTTCATTCCTATTTTAACTCCGAGAACGTTACCTAATAGACCTGACGCATAAACGTAATTTTACTTCATCATGAATATGATTAAAATAATGAATATTTAAAGAAGCTACATGTAGTTGGATATAAGTTACATTACACACGCAATTCCAAACTCATATAATAATAATAATAATAATAATGGATATATTATAGACCGCGACGAAATGCATAAATAACATTATTTCTATACCGGTAGATATTAAATCTTCTCGAATATATTAATATAATAATATCACAATACAATCGATGAAAACGTATGAAACATTGTTCAGTTACGTATACAGTCTACTGTCGTGTGCGTAGAATAAACAATGTATAATGCCGTTTATCCGTTCACGCAGTAATCTATCACTTTTAATTGAATATAATAATATTATGCTTACCTCAGGGGCGCATCGTGTTGTTTGTATTGTATATATTGATGCATTATAATATATCATGTTCTCAACACATGTCGAGCGATTTGCATACAACAGTTTCCAAAGCTATATAGTGTAAACCATTTGTTTAGACAAGTATAATTGCACGCGTTTGATCCATCGACGTTTCGAGCAATCCCATCATGATGGTTATAAGTATTATAAGTTATAACCAACACGTGGATTGCACTGTTTTAACTAGTTTATTACTCGTAGGTATATTATATCATAACGCAAATAAGCTCATTGCAATTACTTTTGCAGATTGTCTGACTATTTATAACGGAACGCATAAAATGTATCGTGACCATATATAACGTCTCATGGTTTTGAAATATATCCCTTTCGAGTTTAACATCTGAACATCGTAGCTGTCCATATAACATAACATAATGTCTAACATTAAACTATCTAAGTTACCGAGAATCGATCATTAATCATTATAGTCACGTTTACAAATTTTTAGTCGTTTCTATCGGCGGGTAGTTAGAAAATATGTAAAACACATAAATTCAACTAGGTTATTTTTATTAAATGCTAAATATTATTGAAATACAATTTTATGGTTTTTAGTTTTATATTAATCTAAGGCGGTTAAAATTGTAAAACAAGATTTATGGAAGAATTATATATACCCTCAGGGCTGTTGTATATTTCTCTCAAAACCTATCTAATAATTCACATTTTATGTTAACCGTTTTATATTATCGCGTGTACCTATATTCATATTATTGTTTTCAAGATTTTCTAAAGTTGTTTAAAAAATTAACATACCTATTTGTTTTTTAGTGTTTTATTATTCAAAATCAATAAATATACACGCAATACATATTTAAAGAAAACTACACTTACTATTCTATAATACTGTATACCCACCTATTACATGCTTTAAAAAATACAACTGGGTAACTATGGGTTATTTGTGATACTGCAGAGATTCTCAAAGTTAATGATAATGAAGTATTTTTGTAGATAATGTTGTGCATATTATTATATTTATCAATTATTTGGTTAAATAAACTTATACCTATCTTTCAAGAACTGATATTTTCTACAATAAAATCGTGATATTAATTTTGGTGGAAATCACTATTATATTAAATGCCCGATGAGGCTTGATGATAAAACTCAACAAATATCAATATTGTATTGATCACTATTTTTTTAAAAATATTTAAATATCATCTTAATTGTAGATTGTATTTATTTACGTCTTACATTATTTTCTTTAAAGTTATTATTATAATTTTCTCTATAATGTCTACTATATTATTATAAAGAATACTTTTATAGCCAAAATATACCTTTTAGAGGTATAATGTACTAAATCTGTGATCGTAAAATTGTTTTTAACGTTGTTGCAATTATTGTTGTTTACTAAATACAAACAATAAAATATTTTACAGCATAAATAACATTTCAAGGACATCCAATTGTAAGTGTACTACACAATAACTATACGTTTACGAACAAACGAGCCTATACTAGCTTGGAAACGATTTTCAAGTATAATAATAACCATAAAATAATAAGGAATCCTAGACCATCAAAACTCCAGAAACGTTGAATCTCCTGATCTATAAGCTCGAGGTTAGTGTACCATATTTTAATACGCTCTTGCTATCTCTTGCGTTTTAAACTATGTTTCGTGTGATTGGCCCGTTCTACACTTTTTATGGTACTTTTCCGTATTAAAACGTTAACGATGTTTATTATGTTATACACTTATACGGCATATATTCCTTTTACCAACAAGCTTTTATACGAACAATGTAACTAATTTTTAATGGATTATTCAAAGATTACAATATTTTGTATTTAACGAAATAAATATTGACATGGATAGGTAGGTCACGAGGTGAACAATAAATTGCAGAGTGACAATGACTGTAAAACACATAGTCTCGGAATGCATATGAATAAATAAAAATCAAGAACAATAAACGAACCCATAGGGACCCGACAAATCAAGTGACCTTATCTCCTTTCTCAAAGAGACCGGGACAAGAAATTTAACAGTTAATATTCTTTCAATGTACATATCTATAAATATATTTTAAAAAAATAATGAAATTTAATGTTATAGACGTTGTGCATGAGAAAAAACTAATGGCCTTAGCTGCTGAAGTTTTATATAAATGATAACAAAAGGAAAATGAACTGCAATTAAAGTATTAAATACTTAATTTCTTCGAAATTGGAAAAACAAATAATAATAATAATGTATATATAAAATTTTTATATTATGTTAAAGTGTTTTATATTAGTATACAAGAAATACGTTGTCATTGAATTTCAAAATAGTTTCTACTGCTTGTTTATTGGGTGAAGTATTTATTATTTTTCTTAAAAAAGTCCCTTGTTCGTCATCGAAGTATCGAAGTATTATATTACATTTAATGAACCTATGCAAGAGATTTGAAAAATGTATAAGAAATATCTTATCAGTTTTCAATACAATTTATTATGTTATTATTCATAAGCACAGCGCCGTAAAGTCAAAGAATATATTCCACTAAATATACATACCAGTAAATATTTTTCATCTCTTAATATTAATATTTTGTTCTTTTCTCAATATTCAAATTAATGGTTTGTATCTAAAAAAATAAAACGTCAAATAATTTAACCTAACCTAACCTTTAATCACTTCAATAATCATAATTATTTTAGATTTATAAATATTTAATTTTTCATATAATTTTAGCAACGATAGTAAAAAAATATTTAATCGTATCATAATTGTATAAATTACCTACCCATAAAATATCTTCCATTATCAACTATCTTCTTGGTGTTTTATGTGTTTTAGGGTTGAGGTCACTTCTTAATGTATACAATATTTTAGAATATACTTTTAGACCCTATCATTACCAACATTTTGTACAGTCACTTTTCGTTGAGTAAATGTTATCGTTTGCCATGAAAGCTATTTATAAATCCAAACCAATATTCTCCAATAATATGATTTAAAAACATAAAAAAAAATATAATATGCAAATATTATATGACATAATATTCTTATATTCTTATGAGTCCTAATAAGTTATGACCATAGTATATCAAAATATATGATACGTGAGGAATTTCATATTTATCATAAACCATAATATATTGTACCTACATGATAATTATAAAATGAACAAATACATAATTTTGTTAACACCATTTAACAATAGGTATGCTAATCATACTGCCATGGATAAAAATATTAAATTCTATATACGTTATATTCAATAATATAATCAACGCTACTATTGCTACTGCTTTTAAATTATATTTGTAATCATTCGATACGATGAGAACACTAGAACAGACATCGTCCTCAATTTAATGTAATAACTACTAATAATTTATACCAGTAATAATTAATAAATGATTAATTCTGTGAACGCTAAGCGGATTGATAATAATTCTTTTCAGTAGTTTTTACGTTGGACTCGATGACAGATTGACGGTTTCATTTATCACGATTCAATCTTTTTATCGATAAAATATGTCTCTGTACTGACAATAATATTATGTTATTCTATACCACTTTATTGTACCTATTTTGCAGTAATTTTGGATCGTTAGACTTCGTCGCCGCATAGCTTATACCCTCCAAGTCCGAGCGACCTATAATAACAACGTCGCGAGGATATTGTAACAATATGTAAAGTAATACTGTATTATAATATTATACGCGAATAATTGATGGTTTTTTCGATCTACATGATATCAGAATCAAACAGTATCTTGTCTTATCTTGTACCGCGGACGTGATGCGACGCTCGCGAAAAAATGTCTACCGTCTCGGCGGCACATCACGCGACGTGCATAATAATATATTTTATTTTACCGACGGTCACAGTACAACAATAATTGCAAGTCGTCGTGTGTATTAGGGCTGCATGTTCGTCTCACCCGCCGTCCGACGGCGAACTGAAGCCGCGAACAGTGCGTGGGTGTACGCGTGGGTGTGACAAGCCGTGACGAAGTCGTATTGTGCGGTGTCTCGACGCGTCTGTGTGCGCGGGCCGACACACGATCGCGACCGTTTCTGCACACTTGTTCGTCTTTCCACACACGGACGTGTGTTTCTAGTGTGTTTCTACACACATATCGACACGGTTATACTTTTAGTCCGCACTACCGGTTACCAGGGTACCATGACGTGAATCGGAAAGTATGACCCAAGTGTCGTTCCTCGTAGTGTCATAATAATATTATATTCATTGTTGAGTATCTATGCTATTGTATATAGCGTGTGTATACATAATAGGTAGACATTTTTTGTTTAATAATATTATTATAACATTATACTAATATTTTAATAATATTATTATAACATTATACTAATATTTTAATAATATTATTATAACATTATAATAATATTTTATAACATTATACTAATATTTTAATAACATTATACTAATATTTTAATAATATTATTATAACATTATACTAATATTTTTCGTGATTATAATATCAGTATAGCATTATTATAAAATCATCATTACAAAATGCTACTAGGGCGCATGTATTGTTATAATTCAAATACATACGATGTATTATTTTTTTTTTTTAATTTGTCTGGTCTTGAGGCAACGACATATTTTGAACTTACGTATTATCACGAACTAGTCAGTGGTAAATGGGAATAATATTATTATTTACCACAATAGGTAGGCGGGTATATTGTTTTTATGATTTATTTTTCCGGGCAGAAATAAAGTATAAAATATTTATTGCATATTTCTTAAACCCGATTATAGTTTCGGCCATAAACAATAATTTTACCGTCATACTTTGACATTGTTGTTTTTATATAAATCTGCTTTTGTGGTATAATGTGGGTAACGACGAGGGAGGTAGTATCAGGTTTTACTACAACTGTAAATTATAGAAGTTTTCTCAATTACCTAAGTCAATCAAAACAACACGCTTGACGTTATTGTACCATTGGTTTATTTATTTAATTTTAAAAACTTGTTGGTGTTTTGTAAGATACACATACATTTCACATACACGAATAATGTTAGTATAAAATATTTTAGTGTTATGGACGTAAAATAGATTATATAACCTATATATGGTACTTAATAATACGCACAACACTTTATTGTTGAAATAAAGCGATGCTCTGCACGCTGTAGAATATTCTGTAAAACCACTTACACCGTTTACACATCAGTTCTAAACATTTAAAACAGAACGTGTTAACCACAGCACTACTGTTTGCAATCCTGGTATAAATAATTACATTTCTTAATGCTCATTACATTTTTTTGTTACAATGTGTTATTCAAATAATTGGCGAACGTACCTACTTAATTATAGACAATATTTTATTTTACATACAATCAAAGTCCAAAACTCCAAACGCGGGTACACAACAGTATTTACATGTATGATATAAATAGTTACTTAATGTTGAATCAGTGAATCAATACATCAATATCAGATTTATTTGTATCATAACTTATAATTTATTTTAGTTGTTAATGCGTTTATACTAGGTGATTATTGTTGTAGACTGTACATAGTTTCTATTAGTTACGTATATAAAATGATTTGCTTGTTATCATACAATTATTTATGATTATGCATTTATGCCAATATTTACAAATAAAACAATATATTATGAACATATTTTAACACTTGAGATTCTTGAGACACTTTTAGTACCTACGTTATATAATTATACGTTACCAAATACGTTTCATTATGTAAAAATATTAATAATATTATGTACTTACTATAGGTACTTACTAGGTACTTATAATTTGTAACTTTTAATATGGCCAGTGTACGCTCGAAAACCGATTTCTTGCTGTATGAGTTTGCATAATAATTATATTCTGTTAAGTCTAAACTTCTGTATAGTAACTTCAGTCTCACGCAAGATAAAATCGGTTACGATTCAAAAATATGACAAAAATAATAATAAGCGAATAAACTTAAAAAGGTACTTATAGTTCCAAAAGTCAAAACAATCATAATAATTTTTTTCGTACTATTTACCATGGTAAATTGTCAGAGCATTTTTCTTTATTTAAATTTTTAGGTGTCTATAACACATATGATAACTTAGATAATAAACTATAAACTATAAAGTACCTAACTATTAATTTTATTGAGTCTCTATTAAATATTAATTACATATAGGTAAACTACTCAGTAGAAATATTATATTTATTTTAACAACATATTGAGTTGTAATAAATAGTGTGCCTAAAAAACCATGTTCCACGTTACTTAATTTACGTATTTACGTGTTTAATGTATTTTATTCAATTTAGGTGTAAGTAATAACTAATTAATAACTCTCGGGAAGAACTCGCTATTATGAATATTCGTCGAAATAAAATCACGCAGCTCAACTTATCAAGTGCAAGTATTTAACACAATATACACAATATTGAATATACCTATCGTATAATTGATACTTTGACGTTACGTTTTATTTGCGCTTATTTCTAAGCTTCCATCTTTGATAAATCTAATCGTTTGTAAACCTTATATAGGTAGTAGGTAATATAGTTATTAATTCATGACCACTGTATAGTTGGTTGGTTCTTCTAGGTTAGGACTTTTAAGTACGCCACTAACCGGAGTATGATGGTGAATATAAAATATGTTTTTTTTTTTATTTACGTTTGGATAACCGACAATCGTATAATATTATATCTATGTAATTTTTTTTTTGTAGTCTTTCTAGGCTCGTAACTGATGTAAGCATTCGAAAAAGACACCGCGCATGGTCGTCAATCTCGATTTTCGATAATTCCACAAAAATTTAGGTGAATCGCAGAATTTTGAACTATTTTTAAACACGATTATAGATAGTTATATAAATATTGGATATGCAGATGATAGAAGTAGTGGATCGACATTTTGCGTGTTACCCTGCTATGCCTTTTAACTCCGCTCGAAACCAAACTATTATAGACATTGAATATATATTAAGTATTTATATAATTAAGTCAGAACTAATTAAAACAACTCGTTTAAAATTTGATAATACATCGAAATTCTTAGAAAACTATTCTGCTTCAGAATATAAAATTAAAAATATTGGCTGTCTCCGAAAAATTAAAAACTTAAAATTGAGTTAAAATATATTTTTTCAAAAATTTTGATTTTATACTTAAAATTATTTTGCCAAAAAAAAGATTTAAAAAACGTTGATCATTTTCGAAAAAATGAGTGTTTTACCTTAAAAAGAATTACCTCTCCTGAAATACATATATAGGCACTTACATCTTATTACATTATAATAATATATTATAGTTATTATACGCATAAAACAGTTAACTGGTTTCGAGAACATTCTTTCTTTAGTGTTCGTCTCCCATTTACATGCACTATCCGATTAAGTGACTATCGTAATAAACCGTTTGTGATATAATACGTATTACAATAATATGCTGTATAACATTATTATTATTAGTAACAAATGTGGCAATGTGTCATTACGACATATTATTATAAAATATTATATTGTTGCCATCTAAACTGTTCGGTGTGGCGAGCAAACGTCTCCGGACGGTCGCGTCGTGCTCGATTGGTGCATGAGGCCCTGGTAGGTAAACTTGTACGGTCCCGTGAAATTGTGGTTCGATGATGTTTGTTCTCACGGTCGCCGCCGCCGAAATTCCTCCCGCGGTGCCGTCACGTACGCTATCGGGGTCGTGACCTGTCGACCAGAGCCGTCCGACGTCGGCCGCGGCTGCGGGCCTGGTACAGTTGGGGCTACGATATATCCTGCGTCATCCTCTAGCCGTCGATTAACAGCCGCAACAGCCGCCAGCCGAGAGCCTCCCCCGGACACGCCCCTGCCGTGCTGTCCCGGGCCACCACCACTACCCCGCTATAGTGCCGCAGTGGCATATTTGAGTGACCACCTACGTGGTTGGTTTCTTCTTTATTTGTCTATAATCTAAATAATTTCTCGAGACGGATAAAATAGCGCGGACAAACAGACAAGATTCGAAGTTAAATAAAAACCTTAAAAAATGTAAAAATCAATAAGACTAAAGACTATGACTATGACACACGAACTATGTCGTATGACGGTCTAGCTAAAAAGCTATTTCACGACGCTCATGAACTCTATCATGAACCCCAAACACAAAAAAAATGGTAAAAACGTATATTTGACGTTTATATAAAGTAGTTTCTTCTTAATTATAATTCAATATGATTTAATATAATATTATATAGTGTGTCGTTTTATATTATTAAACATCGAGTCTCGAGAACTAACTAAGTCTTAATTAAAAATTGAATAACACTTTTTTTTGTAATTTGAAATTTGAAGATGCTATAATTTTTTCAAAGCCAAAAAAGCAATAAATTACTTATATTAATTGAACGATATCGATTAAAATATGCAGTTGTTTAAGGTTACGATAAAACAATCGAAATAAATTTATAAAATCAATTGCGCATAATTGAGGGATGGAAATCCAAAACGTGCTATTGCCAAAATTGACAAAATCGAGTTAGGTATCGATTCTTATAGAAAAAAATATCGATACATCGATCGGCGTCGTCTAGATAGATTAAAACGTACTATTTCCTGGTCAAATCTGCGATTCAAAATGACTGGTTAATCCAAAACAAACCTTTTCCATACATAAAAATGATATGAAGAAAATCAAAACGTACTTTTTCCAGTTTTATGCCAAAACGTATTATTGCCTATGTTAAAAGAATAGGAAAAAATCATTAACTATATCAAAACGAATTATTTCCATAACATACTTTTTTATGTTATGCCAAAACATACTTTTACCCGTGTTGTACGTATATATATACCTATATATAGGTAAATAAAAATGTTATTCCTAAACGTACTATTATTTAATTTTAAAAATTTTAGTTAAGTTTTAAATTAATTTAAAAATTTAACTCTTGAATATTTAACACATTTGAATCGTTTTAAATTTAAATAATTAAAAAAAAACCTTTTTGGTAGAGTACTAGAGTGGTGCCTAAATATAATACAATATAATATATATTAAGCTCATCAGCGTTTCTTCTGAAAATTAATCATCCTCCTCACGACTACGACTACCAACCAGTTATGCATAAACTCGGTGTTGTCTCTTTAGCCGAGAGTTTAGGCTAACTTACTCTTTTTACACAAATCAATAGATGGATGTATTGATGCTCCTACCATACTCTCTCAAGTTAGTTTTAAAGTTCCATCCCGTCAAACTAGGTAGTCCGCTCCCTTCGCTATTACTTCTCGCATTATACTAATTACGGCAGAAACCAGCCAATTGATAGGATGATGCGCCTTGACACTAAGCACCCACTGCTAGTTTTTGTATTGCTAATATTGTTCTTAAAAGCCGCATGGCGTATATTATATAATAAATAAAATAAAAATAGAATACTGTGATTCTCGGGGCTGATTAACGAAACGGGCTTAAACATTTTACCTAAACGGTAACCTAGCTGCACCCATTATTTGATATTATGTTAATTCCGTTGCTTTGTTGTTAACGTATTTACATACAGAGGTCTTTTTTAAGTAGGCCGAATGGCGAATTCGGAACTCAACTGTGGAAACGTCCCACGGGCCACGGTGTCGTATTGTAAAGATTATTTGGTTATTAGGTACCATATGCCGCTGCCGATGCGCAGTTATTATTTAATAGCTGACAGTTAATGATAATTCGGTTGCGTTTATAGTATGCGAGTGCGGGCACGTGTGTGTAGGTATTAGTTGTTTGTATAATATGCAATTATTGCCCCGATTTTCTATCAGGTAGGTATATTATTATGCTGTTTAGAGATTTTTTTTGTCGACATAATACTACAATATGAATGGCGAACTACGCCTCATCCTTCGACCTGTTATAGTCTGTTAGAGCAGGACTTAGTCAGTGTCTAAGTATTTTCGTTGACACACATCGCGGTACTATACGCGTGACACACCGCGGCTGAGAACCGCAGTGTTATACTTTAGTCGTCTTCAGCTAAATTCGAAGTCTGCTTTTCGACGGTTTTAAATCTACATAATGTACACCTATGGGGTAATACAAAAATATACACAACAATGACAAAAGGCCCTGACATTTTACTATTTTTACTATTATTTTTTAAAAATTATTCTATAATATTTTGCTACACCCGGATAGAATATTATAATAATATAATATAATATGTTATGTATTTGCCTGCAGCGAGCCAATGTATAGACAATATAGTTGTTATATACTTACAAAATCATAATTATTAAATAGCTGTTATATAGAAGCAGGTAGCACACAGTTGCAGTCGTCGATTTTTTTTTCCATAGAAAAGTAGATACAATCTTCATCGGTGGGTCGTCATGATGAACCGATTACACGTACATTAGCCTTCGCTCGGGGGAAAAAAAAGATTAAATATATTCCGCCCAAGTGCCTCGCCACCGCCGCGCCGTGGCAATTTACACCGGTATTAGCTTCCTTTCAATTTTCGTGTATTTTATACCCAATAGTTGATTCTATTTCACATACATAATCATGTATATTTGAAATAAAAACCACATTATCATCCGTATTTCATGCGTATAATCCGAGTATTCGACTAAGACATTATGTAATAGGAATAATACATAATTATTATATATTTGTATGGGTATTATAATATTATATTTTTCACGTGAGACGAAAGCGTGCCGCGTGTGGTTGTGAGTATAGTGTCGTAGGAATATTATAGGGTTGTCATATAATACGTCCCGGTTTTGATATACCGTTCCAGAAACTGTTTCGGGACGGCTAATTGTCTCGAAATTAAATTTCAATAGTTAATTTTAATTTTTTATCTTTTACTACGTTTACTAAAATTTTATTTCTGAAAAAAAAGAATATTGATTATTGATAAAATAAACAATCGATTAACTGGTTGACTGACAAATTCTATTTTTAAATTTGATAATGACATAAATTATGATTGACGAATACGTTCATTTGGGCGGATGTAAGCTCGGCCCACGATTATCTTTTTTTTATAAACTCGGCCTGATGATTTTTACCGATAAAATATAATATAGACGACACAACTTAATCTGAAAATAATGAATTTTAATTTTAGTATTAACTTTTACCACCCAAATGAAACAACTAAATTAACATAAACATAAACTGAAACTTATTTTAAAATAAACAGTATATACATTTATCAATGAATCATTACAATTTCTATATAACTTAATTTAAAAAAAAAAAATTAACTGTAAGAAATCACGCTTTAAAAGTATAAAAACAAAAATATATTAGTATATGAATACCTACATCAAATAGGTATATAGCTGTTTACTTCAAAAATTAGTTTTGTATGTTTAAATTTATATAATTGTACCTATGCTGTTATAACAATTTTTTATAATACTAATTATATATATGAAAAGATCAAGGTATGTTTTTTTAGTCGAGCCGTGTTTACAATCGCCCGTGAACATTGTTTCACGTTCCCTCTGCACGATCATTTTTGTTATCACTACCTAATTGTTATTTTTGTCGGTTCCTCATTCTGATTTTTGACCACGATTTAAGATATATCTTAAATCGTGTTTGTATCATTGTCGTCATTACTGACCATTGTGCCTGGTATCTATTCCAGTTACTGAAAAATAGGATGTTGAAACTAGTGGTTGAGGTTGATTATAAATATTACATAAAAAATGTTTGTCTGAGTTTAAGTAAAATAAAATGTGGCAGAATACCAATATTGTAGACAGTCATAAATATAATAGTATAATATATATTATGTAGTACTCGGGGAATAATATATATATTAGCAATTAATAGTGATTAAAATAGGTCAGATCAGTGAAGCAATAATACCTATGTGCTGAAGTCAAAAATATTATTTAACAACGCCGCACGCACTGGAACGAGCAGTCTATCGCAGCTGTCGTGAAACTCGGTAAGAGCGTAGGTGTGACGGTCGTACGACTGTATAGGTACACAGACTTAGTGTATTTTTGTATGTTTGCATTTTTAAACCGATACAATTGTTTCCGACCAAAAACTGTGTTGATGAAAAACATTGTTACAATCATTTGACGTTCTACCTTTACGACTTTACAGCACAGTATATCTTTGAGTATTGTAATTATATCTAGGTACCTTATAAATGCCGAGTATGCGTAGGATTCAATAGAGTTAAAATGCTATTAATTGCATTGTTATTAATACGCCGTATTTACACACGTACTTTTATAGATTCAAAATGACCAAATACCACCGTTTTCGTGTTAAGGAGACATTATTTGCAGGACTATACACAACGTGCCGGACGTTTCAATCGCCTTGAAATGACGATAGAGACGAGTCAATTGTGTTGGTTATAAAATATACTTGCCGGCGGCGTGCACTCGACGACCACTATATTATAAACCTTCTTATGCCAACATTTATTATAGAGTGGTATATGGTTACGTATTATGTACACGTACTTTGTCTACGTAGGTACATTGTTGAAAGTGATCGGAAACCGTATATAACCAGAAAACCTTCTCCTCTCACTTTTAGATTCAGAGAGGAGAAGCAATATGATTTAATTGGTTCTACAATGATGTATTTTTTAACTGAAGTCACCACAATGAGTAATAAAAATGCTTCAATCTTAATTTTGAGTATAGTTTCTGGTAGGTAGCAAATTGGATCTAGTTGGTGCTTGGTCAAAAGTAAAAAATACGCAGTTTCTACTTTTTAAAATAAGCGCGAAAACCGAATCCTGGAAAATCTCCCGCCCACGAATATTTTTGGTGTAGTAGTACATTTTCCCCTGACACATTTTTAATGCAGATATTAATTTATATTTCCCACAATTTTTAAAAAAAATATTATAACATGGATTAAAAATGTTTTGTCTCCTGTCTAGTTTTGTCTTAAGACAGACACAGAATAGATTTCCAAATAGTTCATTAAATATAATAATGTTGTATAATAAATCATAGATGTATATTTTTGATCACTATCCATTTGATATAGTAAAAAAACACTAATATACCTAATAAGAAATAAGAATTGATTAATAATATTTAAAACGAATTAAGTGAAAATAAAACTTAAAAATTAAATAATAAACCAAAAATTTTCTAAATAAAATATAACTAAATAATTGATGACGAAAAATCGCTAGATATTCCGACATACCTACTATCTTAAAAAAAAAATCAACCATTACAAATAAAACAAAATTTTCATTTTCAAATAATTTTTTTAAAAATGTAGGGGGAATATTTCTATTTTAAAATAGATATTAGGTGAAAACGTCTTATTGTACTGAGAATAGTCGTGAGGAAATTTTCCATTTTTACCAAAAACATGAATTTTGAATAGGTAAATCAGTTTTATACATGGTTGTTTTTTTTTGTAATTCAAAAATGAATAATGGTACAGAATGATTGAAGTTCAAATTTTTACAATATTTGATATTCAAACGTAGATATTATAACGATTTATGTTATATTGTTATTGAACAAAAAATTTAATCGTAGGAACTAAACCTTCAATATTATTATTTGAATTATAATTTTTCTGATTTTTCAATAATAATTACTTCACCGATTTAATTAAATAATTTGAGTCTAGCTTCAACACTGTCCCTATTTACGCATGATGTCTGTAATTTTTACATGTCCAGACATTATTGATATATTATATTATTATGTTTAAGTGATTGCTTGGTTTTTATAGTTTTCTTTTATAACTTATATATTATATGCTTAAGCTGTTAAATACTTGGACCAAATTATGTATTCGTCGAAAATATTTAACACTTATAGTTTCGGTGGATTTTATATGATATATTTTTTTTTACATAATTTTTTCTTTGATATTAAAATAATATTAATAGCATGGTTTTATTTTTTATTCGAGGTTTTAACAAGATGAAAAAACAAGTTAAACCAGTTATGTTGAACATCTTTTATTATTAATTCTATCACCGAAATTTACTCTCGTTTAATTCAGATTTTATTTTGTTAGTTATTAGATTAAGGTACCTAATTCATTAACTAGGTAATTATTCATATAGACTTACTTATAATTTAAAAATGTTTGTATGACAATTCAAAATGTAATATGGGTACTAGGTAGTAGGTAGGTACACTTGTATCAGGCGCATACGTGAACTTTTAACTATTTAAAGTTTTTAATTATCATTTAAATTGATTTAATGATTTCAATATTTCATAATCATTCTAATGACCATATATTTTAGATATTAAAATAATTGTTCTAAATAGGTAGTATGTAGTTACATAAAAACACTATCTTAAAAAGTGCTGAAGGTAATATAGGAATGTAAACAACTGTTTAAATTGATCGTGAAATGCTCATTTACAGATTCCGATGAGTAATTGTTTGTTTTAACTTTTAATAGCTATGTGACACGAAATGGTAAAGGATAGTGGATACTATGAAGTATATTTTGTTCTGTACGTTCCATGCAATGTTGTCTTGTCAGGTATATTATCAATAGGTAGCAGGTAAGCATAACTCAGCATAAGTGATAAGTATACATAATTTAAAAGTACAAGCTTATACTATTGAATTAATAATTATTAACAAACTAGCTAAGACCATAAAAATAAAGCTCATCAAATAAACAGTGTTCGGATTAGATAAGTATTTTTTTATCTAGATAAATATAAAGATAAAGATAAATACTTTTTTATCTAGATAAAAAAAAATACAATTATTTTTTAAATGGTTTTAGATTTAGATATATTTTAGTTGGGCTCTAAAAACATAATAATAATAATGTTATATATAAAAATAATTACATTATTTATAAACTATGAACTTTGTTTGAGAATCTGTATAAATATTTCAAAATGCATTTGTACAATTTCACAATTTTTGTCAATAAAAAATGTATCTAGATGAATTTATTTAGATTAGTAAAAAAATGATCTAAGATGAACGTTTAGACACCTTGTAACTATTTATCTAGATAAGATAAAAGATGAACAAATAATTATCTAGATAAGTCCGAACACTGGAAATTAACATATAATACAGCATATACAATATATAGGTACAATATAGGCCAATATCGGTACATAATATATTTTTATATATTATACGTATAATATTACAATATTTTACAAGCGTTTTAAATATCAGACTTCTCGAAAACCGAACTCGTATACGACGTGATCCACTCGTAAAAATTAAACACAGACATGATATCATATACGCAGCTCATCGGGGAAACCCTCGTCGAATATAATACCTACTTGAAAGAACACAGTGTCGACATTAGTTACTGTCGCGTATTATGTGCGTATAGAAAGTAACAGTGAGAACTGACACGTCGTCAAACGGATTCCGTAAAAAGTATAATAATTAATTTATCATAATGCTTAATGTACAGGTCTAAGCATAATGTGCCGAGGTGAATTATACCTACTATATGAACTCGTCAATAGGCACAAAATATCAATATCTGTAGGTATAGGTACCGACGTGTTTAAATAAACAGCCCGGACTTATCCGTATTATTATATCTTCTGCCGCAACCAGGAATTATTTGTTGGTAATTAATATAATATCAATACAAGTAATTATTTTAAAAATGTATATTATGTATTTAAATCGCTTCTGAAAAAAACTAGGTTTTTTAAAAATAACTCAATTATGTTAAAATATAAATATGAAAGAAGGAAATTAATTATTATACATAATAACATTAGACTTAACGATATTTTCGATCGATAAACATTTTTATTTTTGTAAATATCACTTAGCATAAAACTATATAGTGTTGTACTTCACTCAGACTTATATTATACCCACCAACACACACTAGTTATAGCTTAAAGGAGAGTTGTTATCACTAAAATTTATCTTACTCTAATAATATATTGTATCGTTGAATGTAATTATTTGTTTGCTAAATAAATAATATATTATTATTATATGCGTAATTATTATGGTATTATTGGTGTATTGTTTTGGGTGTTCGCGTAACAATACTTAAAGGACTAATTAATATACACATTGTTGATTGCCGCACCAAAGGACATAATGATATGAAGAAAAATAATATCGGCAAACCTAGGATCCATTTCTTAGTTTTATAAATTAAGGTATTTTAACACGAAGAATAATTAATACCACACGAAATTATTAATAACTTTTCCAAGTTCTAACTGCAGATAATCGATAAGTTCGAAAAAACCAGCAATGATAACAAAGAATATATTGACACCTTTTAAGAGTACCAACTAAATGCAAATGCTATTAGAAATCGGCCAAAAACTCGAAATCTGATGGAATTTTACTACTATAAAACGTGTACGCACGTACTCAAAAAAAACACACGTCGTTGTAAAACAATTCATCGTTCCGCCCAGTGAATGTAAAATACTTCACCTAAAAGTATAAGACGAGCACAAATACAATTCGAAATACGAATCCTCGTTAAAATAATATTATATTATAGGTACCTAACCGTAGTCATAAATACGTATCGATAATAATGATATTTGGGAAAATAAACCGTTAAATGAACGACGCGGTCGTACTCGCGCTGGCCAGCAATAAACGACGTCGTAACCGTCGTCTGGGCAATGTTTGTATTTTTCGGTGACTGCTTAGACCAAAATTGTTTTTTATAGCTCACTTACAATTTTGTCTCCAACAGTATTAGATACTTGATTCATATTATACCGAAAAAAACACTGTAAATAACATAACATGGCCACGTTGAAGATCGATATAGACGCAATCCTGAGGGAAATGATTTACAAGCTTGTTGACGAATTTATCGTCGACGAGGCAAACGAAGCACAGCATTTCGATCACAACGAAAATCAAGAGCACATTGATGAAGAGCAAGTCCTAACGGACATCATCGACAAAGAAGACCCAGATAATATAGATGACGTCGTGAACACCCTTTTGGGTGAGATTGTCGAAGCTGTCGGCGATGAAGACTCATCGGAGGCTATGGCCGGCGGAGATGCAGAGGCAGTTACAGTTCTGGAACAGATGATAGAGGCACCGGCCGAGAAAACGTATGGAGGTGACCAGTGGCCTTTGCATCTGCACACACCTCGCCATCACGTATCAATCCCCCTGCTTTTGTGTCTTGTCTGGTGTTTTTTTTTTTATATTATCATTTTTTTTCATGTTCAAAATTTCTAAATTTTCAGTCCATTTTGGGTCATACCTCTTATCTTTCGGCTCACCAAACATACATTTTTTTCGTTTATATATTACCATTAATTCAGACCATTTTGCGTGAAACCACTTATCTTTTGGCTCACCGGACATAAGTTTTTTTTATGTATATCATCATTAATTCAGACCATTTTGTGTCAAACCTCTTTCGGCTAAAAAAAAATAAAAATTATGTGGTTAAAATATTGTTTCTTTTTTTGTATTAATAGTGTATTTGTATTTTTATTTATTTCAACAGAATAATAGGTAGAATAAAAGGTACTGCTAGTATTTAAGATTATAGAATATAGATAAAAAAAGATACAATTTTTTTTTTAAATGGATTTTAAATTTAGGTATATTTTAGTTGGGCACTAGGGTCTAGGAACTCAATAATAATAATGATGTAAATAAAAATAATTACATTATTTATAAACCATAAACTTGGTTTGAGAATCTGTATAAATATTTAAAATGCGTTTGCATAATTTCGCGATTTTTATCAATAAAAAATATATCTAGATAGTAAAAAAGTAAAAAAATTATCTAAGGGAACGTTTAAATACATTATAACTATTTATCTAGATAAGATAAAAGATGAACAAATAATTATATAGATATTCATCTAGATAAGTCCGAACACTGCAAATAAACAACTCATATCACATATTTCTTTGGATTACATTATTAAATGAGTTAACTTGTAATTTCTATTGCCAGCGGGTTATGATTAATTCGCATATAAGCGTATAAAGTATAAATCATATAAGTATAAAAATATCTAGTCGGAATAACTGCAGGTGGGATTGAGGAATGCTTTCAACACAATATATGTGGTCCTATAATAAAAAGATAGAGATTTGAGGAAAGTATGTACAAGATTCACAGTCATAAATTAAATTATATTTTTCTTTATTATTTGGTGAGAATAAATGCTGTACGCTAACATAATATAGGTATTGCTCAAGGTGGATTTATATATTATATACATATTTTTATATTTATAAATCCACCTTGGTACTTCTTTTAAAATGTTTTTAAGCGCATATGCATTATCGTATTGATTTGAATTACCTAATAAATAATAATATAGCATTAGTTTAATTGGTAGGTATCGTATAGCCAGTATAGGAGGTACCCATAATATTAATATTATAGGTATAACGTTTATTGAATGTCTGTTCGTAACTGTATTCTTTTTTAAAAAAAAACTGTTGTTTGAAAATAAAAAATAAATATCTCGCTTACCACCATCGCTACTTTAATGAAATTATGACACGATATAATGTGTTATAATATTTTAATATTACTACAAAATATGCACATTTTCGTTTTTAGTTAAGAAGGTTATGGTAAAAAAAGAAAATAAGGAAAAAGGACCGACACGTCATACAATTATTATACATACCTACAGTATAATATTATCCGTTTGGGTCTTATCTATATATGGCGCCCCACTGTAGTTCTAACTCAATGAGATGGGTTCAAGACTAGGCCTGAGTTTATCTATTCTGTGCCTGAGTGTTTGAAGCATTTTTTACTCACGAGTAACGTGTTACCAACTACCAACATATTACGTTACACACTTACACACGACAAGCTGTAGAGTAAACAATTAATATTATTAATCTATTAATAAAGATTTGCAATATGCTATTATAGCCGTTTTGTGATATTGATTTTTTTATAGGTGCTTACGATTTCAATAACATGTTCTGGGTAATAATAGGTCCCAGAAAAACCCGACCGAGGGAAAACAGTGTGGTCACGTCTGACGTTTTGAACGTTTAGGACTAACACATCATCTATTCATCTGTCGTCATGTCATCATTGAGCATTTTCACCACCGCTGACATATTAGAAAAATATTTTTTCAATTCCGATCAGCACGGGATGATTCAACAAGTACGATACCTCATTCATTCCTATTGTTTCCTTTAATTGTACCTGTCCTACAATATTCTACATATTTTATCAAATTCTAATTATTGGAGTTTAGAATTAAGTACCTATAACTATACAAAAAGGTACCATATTTTCAATTAAGTTCTTAGATTTGTTATGCCTTTTAACTATTCAAGGAATGTCCTGTGTCGTTACGTATTTCATGTTTTAAAATAATAAACTCCCTATTTACCGTGTAAGTTATTAAGCCGGTGATTTTGTGAAAGGTTGATGTACTTACTTATCTAAAACAAAAGTCAACGAGTAGTTTCTGAGTTATTATAATGAATATATTATACCAATGATAATGGTCAATAAAAAAAAATCTTACAAAAGTAATAAAAATAGATCTAACAGGTACTTAATTATAATTTATTATACATGGACTATTTGTACAAATTTTAAAATGTTGATAGATTTATATTAGTTACTATAAATTTAAAATTATCTTCCAAACCTACTATCATGACCCTGTTAATTATTATCTTTAACACAAAAAATTAAATAACTCAAAAACTACTCGTTCAAATGTTTATTTAATTACACAATATTAACGTTTTCAAAGAAGTCATGTCTTTAATAATTTATATTTTATGGGAAAAAAAAGGTAATTATTATTTGATAACAGTTGATGGTAATACCACAGGACACTGTTATATAAAAATCTAATCACCTATTTAAAAATATCTTAAGTATATTTAAAAATTCTGTCCTCATAGGCCTATTCACCTCTGCTAATTAATTTATGGATAGGTTTTTAATTCCATCTTTACGAGAAATCCAGATACAATATTTTTTTATTTGCGTTTTTAAAGAATAATTCTATAAGAACATTTTCCCGGAACTGTAGGATCCAAGGATTATTCTTGTCATAACTATAACCCACAGAAAAGTGGGTATAAGGTTAACTAAATGTGGATACACCTTTTCTAAATTCAAACAGAATGATCTAGAGTCACGAATATTTGAATATTGCTTATCCGTGGAATAGATTATAAAGAAATATTTATTTTATATGATCACGGACGCATATTATAATTGTATTTAAACATTTTTTTTTTTTAAATTTAATAATAAAAATAAATTAATAATAATAACATAATGACCATGAACTAAGATATATGTTGGTTAGTGTTAATTATATTTTATATTTTGTGTTATATAGAAAATATATCGTATTAACTAATAATTCAAGATATATAATATAATGTAAGAGTAACTTAAGAGAACAAATTAAATAATAGTAATAATGTGCGGTCAGTTATAATTTGCAATTCTTTTTTTTTTAAACTTAACTACCTATGTTTTCCGTCCGGTATGTCATTTAAGATTTTTTTAATTATATGAAATTATAATATTTTATAATAATTTATAATAATTTATTATATATCAAACGGCGCTATCTGTGATAGTAATAATGTACAGACGTACAGTATACGGAGGATACTTTTGTCTGGCGCTTAGCATAGGCAACTCAATGTACGTACTTGCTATGGCCGATTTCATGCTGACGGTGAACCTCTTTAGTTGTGTGTAGCCAACATAATATTAGTACAAAATTAATATCAGTAAACCAAATAAAAAATTGTTTATTTTCACTATATTGCAAATTCAAGTATGTTTATACGATTCAACAATGGTACTATGAATTTTTTCATTTATTTTTGGACTATTTTTCTCATATTATTTTTAAACGACAGTTGTACAATTTAAGATCATATTATGATCTTTTCAGTGGCGGCGCCAGATATTTTTTATCGGGAGCTAGAGTGATACCGGGCCAAATGATATGCTGGTAGAGCATTTTTGAATGGCTACTTGTTCAACCATTAATTTTTTTATACTATATTTTCAGGAAAGTATTGCTAAAAATGTTTTGGGTATAATATGCTATATTTCCAAATAAATAATTAAAATAATACACTATATTATTTATTATTATCACAAATGTACTACAGTAAAACTTCAAATTTCATCAATTTTATTTTATTTGTAAATAACGATACATAATTTTTTATTTTTTAATGTATGAGATTTAAGAAAGTGTGCAGTTAGTGTTCACTTTATTGAGTATTTTTATTTCCATAAATGAGCAAAAAAACCATATTTAATTTGAATATAACAATCAAACTTAATATAATATAACTTATATCTAAAAATCTTTGAAGTAATTAATACTATTTTATAATATGTAAACAATGATTTATCTAATCTAATCAGTGATAACATAACACATTAATAAAATGCTCAATTTAAAATGCATTTTCAGACTAGATTAAAATTTTCAACATTAAATTATAGGGAAGCAACGGTGGGGCAAAATCAAATGTTAGGGGGGGGGCACTTGCCCACCCTTGCCCAGTGTTGCGCCGCCCCTGGTTCTTTTATATCAACGACTGCAGTATTATGAGTTATTATACTATATTTGAATATTATGTAGTTAGGAATGCGTATCTTTGTTATAATTTAATAAATACATATTTTCTTACAGTACTAATATTTATAAAAAAGTATTTTATTTTATCAAATATTCAAATGATAAATCACTAATATCTATATTTTTATTACGGCTTCCTTTCCTTTACAATTTGTTGCCATAAATATAGTTTTTTATAATGCTCTGCCATTACCTTGTAATACGAGTTAGTAGTTTTCAGCCGATCGATCATTTTCAGTTGCTCTGCAATTATAAATTTCTTGTCGACGTCATCACAATCGGGATCCATTTCTAACATTTTTATAAATTTATTTGTGCGTTCTTCGTCTTTGATAGCAGTGTATAATTTCGCAAGTGCATGTATTATAAAAGTGATGAAAATACCTATGGTGGTCAACAATATATCTATTTATAAATATTTTATTAAAACTAAAACTTTTTTTTTTCAAATTTTAAGTCGAATGTACAATCTATATCACTTGACATAATAATTATATGCGTATATGTGAAGTAAAGAAGCCATCCTATAGTGACACTTTATTAAAAACTAAAAACTAAAATATATTTTTACTCACAAAAAATATACACAGGCGTTAAATCCATATCATCGTAAAATTGTTGTTCATAAATATTGTAGTAGACTCTCAAATGAAATAAAATACTAAATATGGAAAATAATGTTGCTAGTCAACATATTATATTTAATTTCTCATTTTGTAATTTAATTGTTTTATTTTATTGCAAAATATAACAGTTTAACAGTTTACTGTGAAATGTGAATGTAATATTATTTTGATCAATAAGATAATTGAAAAATTAAAAATAGGTTTTGCACAAATCATGAGGCTCAGCCCCTCCTAGTTTTATTTAAGTCCCCCTAAGTTTTTAAATATATTCATTCTTAAATCCCCCTAAAAAAAAATTAAGCGGGTCTTTATTGATTTTATAAATTTAGCCCCTCCAAATCAATTGTCCAATTTGCGCCCATATGCACGTACCGATTGCCGTAAAACTTATCACACCCTTGCACCTTATATCACTTGAATTATTAAAACAAATTTTGTTGATATCAAATATTATTATAATATTGTAATCAACATACTAAATTTTTTTTTAAAACATTATTTTGGAAAACTCAATATAGTTTCCGTTGTATGATGATGTCCTAGTCTTACCCAGGTTTCGCCCAGTCGTCTACTTCCAGCATATTCAGTTCAAATTTAAAATAATTGCATACTTGAATATGATACATATTTATATATTATAATATTATTTATTGGAGAATATCGAAATAAAATATAATATTATATAGTCGTAATTTATTTATATAACGTATAAGTAATCATTAAAATATTACATCCATTTCTTTGAATTAAAAAAAGACGCGCAAATATAATATCTAATTTATAAGATAATCGAAACATATGAAGTTCAAAGTTTATCCATTACACTATCCCGTGTCCACTATAGGTTGAACATAATGGTATTTTGTCACTTCTCGTACGATTTTAACTCTACATTTTCATTATTTATCTTATCTCAGGCATTTCTATTGAAATTCTCAGTGTAATTTGTCATTTTTGGATCTGATTTATTACAAGATAAAGTCATCTTTAAAATTAAAAACTACTTATTTCGCACTGTATAAAAAAAGAAGTTTTGATATTATTTATAATAATCAAAATCTATACAAAGTTAATTAGGGACACGTTAATAATTGTACACATACATGGCAAATTGACAATTGTATATCTTAACTAAATTGTTAAGTAATTTAATATTCGTTCAACCACAGCGTATTGCATATGAATTAGAATTTATTCAAAAACTGAAAAGAAAAAGGTTGTTGTCCTCTTGATTTGAAAACCACGTTAAAAAAAAAAATCTGTGTAAAAACCTGACTTATCTTTAGTCAGGTGATCTGGGCCGTTTTTCTTGTCGGTGTTTCGACTAAACAATTCTGTAGACTGCAGTATAGTGAGTATTATAACTACAATTCGAATACCAATAATAATAATTTATTCATTATTAATAGCGTGATTTTTTTTTTACATGTGAAGATGGCACAAGGCCGAATCAGCGTGAACAACAAGAATTGTACGCTTACACACATAACTCATCATAATATGCATTCAGGTCGCCCGCACCTCTCGTTTTGTCATTCGCCTACGAGCCCCGCGCTAAACGATTGATATAATAATAATAACATAATATTATGTGAGATTATTATTATTACCGTGAACTGCTCATAATTCGATACCATACGACAACTACGGCGGCTGCCACAGCGGTGTTATTGTACCCATGTGCCCGCGCGTTGACTTCATTTGGCGATGTTCATAAAAAACCGACACTGAATTACAGAGTGTGTAACAGCAGTAATCCCGACCGGTTCATCTCGCGGCGAGCTGCACGTCAAATTAATCAAAGTATAGTATAGTTGCCAATACAACATTGACGAAAGCCGTACTGTTTATAAATATCATTCAATCTGTATTGTATTAGATGAGTATATCAATGCCCTTTCATATACGTCTATAGCCGTCACATCATAATTCGTTCCGACCTCAGATCCGTTTATGAAGAAGCTATAAGTGAGCGATTTTACGCTTCTATAGTCGTCTGATTTCCCACAATAATATTTCCCCACTAAAATTTCGCTGTTTTCCCACAGTTCCCGGTAATCCTTCAGGACGTTTCAAACGTCAATTTTGTCGTGATATATTGGATTTATAATACTACAATAATTGCAAAACACAAATGTAATATTATATTAAAAAATAAATCTGTCGGCGCGAGTGTCATTATTATAATAAATGCGATTCCTTCACTCCTCAGAGTCTGTCTACTTGTTCAAATATATTTTTTTAATGTTTGATGTATCATACTCGTATTCCATACAATTATTTTTCCTTTTTAGGTGTAAATTGAATATTTCTTGTAGATTTATCACAACGCTGCTAATACTATTATGACAACCACGATTGGAGTGTATACGGACCTTTGTATCAATGTATATTATTATTTTCACAATGGCACTCTTATGATATTATGGTATTTTATACTCGAGCGCCGCTACTTAGTGTAATATTTTTATTAAAAAATATTTTTCCATTCGTCTTTTTTCCAATACGCCCGCGACGGTCTTAGTGTTAAATTATTATTGGCCATCGGATCGTTGTTATAGCGTTCGGTAATGGCGTTCGTATCATGGATATAACTTTAAACATTTATAATATTATGTGCTATAATAGTGTGGGTTTTTTCCCTAACCACAATTATTACATTTACCACAATATATAGGGATACAGTCTTTTAAAACGTACCCAAGGACGACGTCGTTAGATCCTCCGAGATAAATTATCATAATGTCGATCCGAATTACCATTTTATCATTTTAAGCATTGAATCTTCGTGCATTTGAAGATCACAATTTAATAACGTATAAAAAAAAATTAATATACTGCATAGTAGTTGGACTATTTAGCTTAGCTTGAAAATCTAAATGTTATGCAAGCAGGTTGTTCGACGAGTATTGGCCAAGTCCGGTTTGGTCACCGAGGATCATCCTCGATTTCGTTATTGGTCAATCGCTGTTGTATTATTATAATTATGCTGATGTATAAACATATTTATTTTTTTTTAAGCAAATACTACTTTTTTACTTTTATGTTGTAAAAAAATATCGAATAATCTGAATACCTTAAATACAACGCCTGTATAATAGAGCTACACAATTTTCGCAACAAGGACTTCGTCGGCAGGAACGTGTCCAATAACGTTTAACCTTCATTTACTTATTATTCTTATCACGTGAAGATACATAAATTTACTCTTCACAATAAACCTATTCAATTGAGTACCTACAAAAAACAATATTAATTTTTTTATGATATTATAATCGACGCATACATTATAGGAATCATTTCACACATCTAAATAGTTTTATATTTTTGCATAACTAAAATTAATATTCTTAATGATTGATAGCGTGGAAATAATCAAAGAAATACAATTGTTCAATTTACATTTTTTTTTTTTTTTTTTTTTTTTTAATAATAAATAATACTTTATATTATTTAGTTATATTAATTAATTATTAGTTCTTACTAGATAACATGTTTTAAAATAGTATTTCAAATTTTTTATTGTTAAAACACTTACACCTGAAGCAAAATATTTATTTATTGCCATTCAGTATTTAGTATTTTTAATTAGTAAGTGCCTATTATTTTGATAGGTATCTATAATATCACTTTGTAAATTATAAATATATAATGAGTATATTAATTATAAACCATATTCAACTTGAAATAATAATACCTAATTAATTATTAATAATTTAAATTTGTATTGGGTAAAAATATTAAAACTTAGGTACTTCTTTGTTTATAATAATCAATATTTTAAGGATGTCGGTGCCTGTTCAATCATCCGAAATTCTATACAATTTGAAAATTATATTTTATATTTTAGTTACTACCTTAATTATTATGATAGGTACTTCACTACTAATCTACACCTTGATATCTAATTAGGGAGAGTTGATACTGTGTATTATATATATATACATTTTATATCAATGAAAATGTCAAAAACTCTCACGCCCTGTGAAATAGTCGAATTTGAAAAAGAACAAATATTGTGCATTATTCAAATTCATATCCTAGCTTCTATAGTTATAATTTTCCAACTCGGACCTTCATCCAACCTAAAAAATGTTCTTTTATTTTAAATAAAAAAAAATTAACGAAATCCGACATTCTTCAGGACGTGAGAGTTTCTCCTGTAAGACATGTTTTTGTTTTAAAAAAACGCACCGGCTCCGATGCCCTTAAAGAACATTTTTTTCAATAAAATACAAAAAATTGTTAACACACGATTGGTTACTATATGTTTGTAAATATTGCTGTTAATTATGTTTTAAATCATAATTAATAGATGCATTAAACTATTTTTTTATAATATTATATTTTATATAATATTTGATTTTAATAGACACAAATTGATGATTTGGGATGATTAGGAACACATAAGTTGATATGCATCAGCATACACCATAAATAAAAAAAACATTAATAAAAATTGTTTATCGTTAATCAAATATAATGCCAATTCCTTTTTATGTAACATCAATTACTATTATAAGCTATGTATAATATTTTAATAAGTATCTCCTTTCTCAGCTCAAATATTGAAATATCTTACGAGGCTTATACAATAAAATTACTATAATGACCCGCTAACCCGAATTATCATGTTAAGTAATGGCTTGGCCATGTTTGATTACATGTAAGTGTAAGTAATAATATTAAGCTAAACTTTATTACTAGAGAACGACGATCAATGATCATTTCAAAGTTTGACAATTCAAACGATCACAATATTTTAATTTCGGGATTAATTAATTTTTCTTTTTTATTGAAAAAACGTGCCAACTATTTTGCAGGTACATTACATTTCAATAAATCAATAGCACATAAATATAATAAACCATTAAATACCTACCTAATGTGTTGTACAAGTTCATATTATGTAGATGCACCTATCGGTAAAGGATTAGAAAGCAAATATTATATGAGTACTTACATTATGTTAGTTTATTAAAATAATATATATAGCCAATAACCATATTGGTAGGTAGGTATAAGTATCATACCTGGCATATACATAATATTTCAACAGGATGTAGCATTCTATACTATGTACCCATATATTAGTATCCATAATTCATTTTAGTAATTTTTTAATATAAAGTATTAAGTACCTTTTTATGTCTTGATTTTTTGTACAAATAGTTATCGCGCAACTACTATATTGTTTCTCTATAGTTTAATAATGTTATGTTTGTAATTTGTATACAGATTTTATATTTATATTTATTCAAACACTTTTAATGTGATTTTAGCGGATAAATATTTAGTTGACCAAAAGTAAAAGATTTTGATTTTTCGTTCGTAGAAATCGTGTTATTAAATTCCTATAAATATAATATAATATAGGAGGTACATATACTTTCGTAGTTTCATGTTTGTATTCCGTGACCTCACTATATATAGGTAGGTATTAGGTATACGTACTAAATACATATAACGTTGAAATTATACATTCTTATTCCTTTCGTTTTCATCATTATACATTTGTACTAATAAAGTAATATGCTATTATGTATATAATATAAACGCACGTAATAAATAATCCCTATGTATCGTATAGGTAGGTACCTCGACTAAAATAAAATAGATGGTTAATTCGTTGTAATGTTATCCATCCTCTTTAAAATAATAATCCCTCTCGTTAAACCATATACCTAAATAGTACATACAATAATAGAATTATACCTATTTCATATTTTGATAAGAAAAATTAGTGAAAAATATTTAATGAAAAAGAAATACTCCCGGGTCCTTTGCATTTAAACTTTCTATCGAAATAATATTATATACAATTATATAAAAATCTTTTCATTGTGCAATGATGTAATATATTGGTATTTACCTATTTGAAAGAAATCGTAGAGAGTGCAAAGATCAAAAAATATAATAAATAAAAGGATAATTTAAAATAATTATTAACATAATATACCTAAATATAAATACAAATCAATATTTTACAATTTTATTTTATGTATTATTTTTGATTAACTTGTTTTTTTTTTATTCAACAATTATTATTGAATGTAATGTTAATTTAATCGGATGTTTAGAATTTTCTTTTTAAGTCAGTACCCCAAGTAAGTTTGTTATCGAGCGTAATACTCGGTTATACAAAATAATTTAATCAATATTTGATAGAGGTGACCAAACTCAGTTAAATGCTAGATTATAAAATTAGATATTAAATACCTACATTTTATTTTTAAATTTTAAAGGACGTATTCTTACATTATTTCACTTATTTTGTATATAGTACCTACTGCAGGCTACAATTATATATATTAACTAAAATATAGTTTATCAAAATTAAAATAACTAGTTTTGTCATATGACACCTGATATTATAATGTTGTAGGTTAGTAGAAATAATCGGCTTATTAAAAAAGTTAACATTTTACCAATAAGACGTTACAATATTACAATATACAATAAATTGTTCATAAATCATTAATGTAATAAAAAATTGTATTAGTTTAATTTAATAATGTATAAATATTTGAACATCTTTTATTCTGTAGAGTATATATTGTATAAATTATGAATTTACTTAACATATGCCAACAGTTAATTCATGCCTTTAAAATTATTTTCATGTTTTATTACGATTTATTGTATTAATTTTTTTTTAAATATCGAAATTTATTATTTTAAAACACGCAATGTAAAATATTTAAAAAAACAAAAATATCAAATAATTAAACAGATCGTATAGACTATAGAATAACGTTATGCACTTGTTTTGCTTTAAAAAAATAGGTAGGTAGTTATTTTTCCTAATACAAATACGTTTTTGGGCTGAGACAGATATTTTTATTTTTCAACTGATTTTACGTAACGCTTCATTTATCACCATAGAAATAAATACAATGTTAAAATTACCTAATTCCCACTAGGTATATATACAATTAATGGTTATATTTATTAATACATATTTGTGATGCATAAATGTTCTTCAAAGTAGAAAATATCGAGTAGCATGCTACGTTTATGTCAAACGATCACCACCCCTGAACTCTTTTTAAGTTTCCTTGACATTGTCTCCTAAATTTGTTGTTAATATATAATACACATTTTTGACATGGGAATAATAGATACCAATAATGTAAATCAAATAATAGATGACAATATACACAGTAGTCTAGCGGAGTAAAATATTACATTAGTATAATATAATAGTTATAACTAATAATATTAATGAAAAGTATTATATATTTACTCTTTACTACATTTTACAATTAGTCAATGGTGATTATATTAAAATGTAATTAGGTACTTCTATAATATTTTTTCTATATACTTGATATAATGACGTTAGTTTAAAGTTCTTCTGTAATACTACTGATTTTTTCGTTATCAAGTATACATTTGTAATTAATGTCAAAACAACTATCATAATTCTGTAATAAATGAGGTACTTACACTTTAAAAAAATAATGTTTTTTGCATACATATAAATTAAGTACGCTGACCAAAAACAGCTAAATTTTTTTCCATAATTTTGAGTTATAAGTACAACATCAAAATAAATTGTGCTGGATAAATATGAAATTGCGAATTTTAAAATACACACCCATTATGTGTGGGTGACACATTTTAGTGTGAACGATGTTTTAGTAAAAGTCATCTAATACAACCAAAGATGAAATTAATTTAAACATGTACTATTTGCGTCTGTATAAGTATAATTAATTAATTTAATTTTAAAAGAAAATAATTACACAAATCAACATAAATTTAATCTTATTTATATTACAGATTAAAATATTTGGATTGCATTTAGTAGAAAACTACGTATTGCACAGCACATTTCCATAAAACAATTTTCATACCTATTTTACAAAACTTTATTGAGCGTAAATCTTTGCCTATTCCAGCAATGTGTTACTTAGCTGAACCATTTGAATTCTACTAGATGGTTACAGTGAGTACTGAGTATAATATGCAATTGGGTGCCATGTATGAGGTATATTATGTAGTTATATATACGGCCAAATGTGGTAACAATACATAATCAGTTTATCGAAAAGTTATTTAATAAATAAATATATAGAAGACGTAGGTGATTGGTGCGTAATATATGCATATATAAGTATACGTATAACTATCTACATAACTCGAAGCACGAAACTCGAGTTGCATTATATATTCATATTATCACTATTTGCTATCATATTCACTATCGGTTATTACTTACTCCTATATAATTTAAACAAAAAATCTCGTCATTTACATTTATTATTAATATTATGGTTGGTTCATTGACTCGTTATACAATTTGAATACAGGTACCGGTCCGGAAAGTTTAAACACTTAGGTACACGTGGTAATGTTTCGAAGCGTGAATAAATCTGTGTAAAAATTATAATATAAAACGATATCGTTCAGTTGTAAGTCACGCCAGTCACGTTAGATTTCATATTATGTTAATTTTGTTGATATATCAATTTTAATATTATAAACTTGTAGGGCTATATTAATACGATTTTTTTTTTCCTGTAAACGAGTTCAGCAAATTCATTCTTAAAGTGAGGTGCTGACCAAGTATACCTTGAGAATGAAAACTGGTATCGGTGAAGATGTTATCTGGTAGAGTAGTTTATTGTCAAGGAGACTATAATGCTCAGACACCTGATACTCTGCCGAGCTGGTGCGATCCTAATTTACTTTGTTATCCATTCTGGATTTTTGCTACTCCTGTGGTATCGTGCCGATACCCGTATTATGTCTTGTGTGGTCTAAAATATATAAGCAATGGCTTCCTACGCGACTTTCAAGCATTTCAGTATATACGTCGTATTATACTGAAAAGAAACAAACCGCTTCAGAACACCCGAACACTATGTATAGAGTAAGAAAAGAAGAATCCATGTTTTTTTTAAAATAAATACATTTTTATGAATCTAAACTTTATCTATTATTTGGACAGTCGTATTATACTAGGTATTTATAAGATTGCGTTTTTCTGATTTTCTAATTTTGTATGTTTTTGACACAGTTGTAGTTTACAATTCTGAAATAGACGTGAAAAGTAGATGTTATGCCTTGGAAAAAAATGTATATTTAATTAAAAGATGTTTATACATTTATTTTAATGAGCACAAATATAGAATTTCACATGATTATTTAATATATTTATATATTCCATATTGAAGATGCTTGTTAATTCTAATAAATAAATGTTAACAACTTTTGCTAAGTCTGAATCGGCGTGTATGTACACATTCTTGATTTTTAATTTTGGGAAAAATATTATCTATATGTTTATATTTAATTACAATAGGACGAAGCCAAATTGTACTATAGGCAGGGTTCGAAATGGATAGTAACGAATTTTTCTTCAAGCTCACCAACAGACTACGAAATTTTAGTGGTCTGTTTCTATAATGTTAACCTTTTTTTAATACTTTATTTGTACTATTATTTTGAAACTCACCTCGTACTTTCTAGCTCTTTTAAAATTTTAAAAAAATTAGAAGTAAAGTGAAATTCTTCACTGCACTTCTCCTAGCCCATGTGATTCTAACAGGACTCTAAACAACAAAATCCGTTCTCCAGTTTCGGAGTTCTGTGTTGCTAAATAAATATCTAGCTAAAATTGACTATTTTTTTGATGGTTAAAAATGTAACTATTTTTTTTTTAACTTTTAAATTTCACATTTTTTATCTACTTGACAAGCCCTTTTTAATGAGCTATCAATCAACTTTCTGCTCTTATAGTCTAAGTAAAAAGTTAAAAATAGAGTTTTCAAGGCCGATCATATTATAAACGTTTTTCTGAATTCAAATCATTATGCTGCTTGGGCATTATATCAAATCTTAGTCATTAATATCTTATATTAAAGCTAACTTAATTACCCATCTAACCTTTATTATTTTTTTATTTATTATAAACTCTTGAAGTAGGTATTCAAAATTCATTCAAATTACTATACATACTCCATTAAAAATCAACAGAGTGAAAGTCAAACTAATAAAATCATGAATGAAAGGGTAGTGTACTTATGCACACCTATACTGTACAATGTACCTACTTATTAATTTTTAAATTATGATAAAGTTAGTGAAATATAGGCCACATACAGTCTATCGAAAAATAACTTGGGCTTATCTTATATTTTTTTTGTTCCAGTAAATATTAATGTTTTTTTTTTTTTTATTATTTTTTATATTTACAATCTGTTACATAATATTGAAAATAAGTAAAATAGATAGTGATTAAAAAGTGGCTTGGAGAATGGACAGATTTAAGAAGCCTTCCAGTGAAGACACTTTGACAGCTATTTATATACATTTTTATGAGTTTACAATAAAATTATAAATACAGTTTGGCAATTAACTAAATTAATAGGTCCCGACACCACCGCCTTTTTAGTCTTTTCCTAGGATTTTCGGGTATGTTTGCCGACGCAAGTGCTTTAATTATGGGATTATCGTGGATCTTGGCAGATAAGTTAAATCGTCTATAAAAAGTTCTAGCTACATCGCAGACGGGTGAGATGGCAAGATTGTTGTGCAGGGTATGGTTGGATACGTAAAAAGGTGCTTTAGTTATGGCACGGAGCGTTTTAGAATTCGGTTAGTGTTTGAAATTTTTGCAGGGCCCCATAATTGGATTCCATACGTCCACATTGGTTTAAGATAAAGTTTATATATTAGAAGCTTGATTGGTAGTTTTATGTGGTTAGAGGTTAGGAGAGAGCGGAGGAGAAATATTAATGTAAATTTTAAATCGTCGGTATAATACGTAACGTGTAAATCATATTATACTGCACGTGTATAATATATTTATTCGTCATGTACTTACATCATAAATCAAATACAAGATTGTATATTACTGGTATAAAAAAAATGTAGCATAAACTCGATATTTTTCCTCTGCAAGGAAAATTGAGAAATCGTAGATATGTTTTTGGGTATTGTTATAACTTACTGTGAAACAATTTTTCTTGCAGAAAAAAAATATCGAGTAGCATACTAATTCTAAAGAAATATCTATTGCGAAATTGTATGGTAGACATTACAATCAAAATATAATAGTATTATTGTTTATATATATATATATTATTTCTGGCGAGACCGGCTAGAAAAATGTTATATCCTGCAGTCCAAAAACAATATATATGATTCAAAAAAATGTATATTTAATAAGCACAATAAGATACGTATTTATTATTGATGTGATTATTATGTACCTAGTAGTTTGTTTATATTTTCTTAGTAAATAGTTGATTCGTAAATTTATGATCTCAAAAATAATAAAAATAACAAAGGAAAAAATTCCCCAAAAAAGTTTTTTTTTAATTATATTAATTTGTTATTAATTTTTAACTACCTACTATTTCTGTTAAAAACTGAGTAGACCTTTTGGACCGCTTTTCCACCTTTTCTTCAAATGTATGAAAATTAATAATTATAGAGTTATGACATAAGTTATGATAGTTGCATCATCAGCCTATATAATTACGAAAAAAAAGTTTTAATTTATTAAAAACCCTACAGAACCTATTTAACTGAAACTGTATCATTATTTATTGATAATTATTAATTCAACAGTTTTTACTACTGAGGTAGTGAACATAAAATTATAAAATTATAATAATATTATCATTATGTTAACTACTAAAAGATTTTTTGTAAAATAGCCAATAGGTACCGTATTATATACACATATTTACCTATATAATATACGTTTATACAATTGTGGATTATACACGTTCATACAAATGCTATTAGGTGTATAAAATACAGTATTCTTAAATCACTAGGGATACTAAAAATTACTTATTTAAATAATATTAAACTCATAAGCGATAATGGACTTGTTGCGTGGTTTATTTTTATTATAGTTGGAACCTGATTCAAAATTTAAATACCTAATTCATTTTGAACTTGGACATTATAATTTATAATTAGCTATTATGATTTATGGTAACAGTACAAGTAAAATCATGTATTTATTTTTCTAATTTATAATAATACTATATGGATATAAATGTATAATAAAACAGTTTTTCCATCTAATTTATTGTTGCAATATGAACTTTATGAAAATATACAATCCATAGAATTAACTCTAACACGCATGATATAATTACGAATTATTTGATATTATATCATATACTTTACATAACTCATAAAATATTAGAGTGATCTATGAAATAAATTTACTAAACACGTTAACTGTTTTACATTTGATGGTACTAAAATCACGCGTATTTAATAAACAGGTTTTACATTTTTTTTTGTTAGAATGCCAGTTTAAATTTATTACAAATATACAATATTATTACGACTATATCGTAAAAAGTAATTTATTTTAATTTTTAAAATATCATAATACAATCATTTATGTTTAAAAAAAAATATTAGTCCTTTTATTGCTTAGTTTTAATATATTTTTTCAACGTTGACTACAATAGTGTATTTAGAATTTTTTTCTCGGCAGTATTCACTATACTGGATATAATTTAAATTATTATAGGACATATATTATTGTATTTGTACATAATATTGGTACATGAGTACATTATTTCCATACATATCAGCCACCCGATACTTATGTGTACAATTTACAAGACTGACTGGTTCAAAATACATCGATTTTCAATTTATAATCGGAAAGTTTTATAAATACAATTATGATCATATTTCGATTATATAAGTACAATTATGACTAGCTAGTAACACGTCTATTTTTTAATATGTTTTAGTAGAATTTTTTTATATTTTTCGAACTTTTTACGAGTGTAATATTAAAATTAGGTATTTCAAACACTTAATACGGGGTCATTCCTATATCCTGTTATTTTTTGTATTTTGATCTATATACAATTAAAAAACTGTAATAAAACTACTATGCCTAAATGACTTGCTTTATCTAGTTAATTAATTCTTTAAAGATTTGGTTTTACATTACACTAAACCATAAACCTAATATATTTTTGTGGCGTCTAATAGTTACTAACCTTAACAACTATTTTAAAAATCTTGAGTAAGCCTTTCCCCAATCATACACCCATATATGGTTATTGGTTACGTATAGTATATACCATATATGAATGTATTCGAAGTGTATAATATTAGTATACTAGTATTAGGTAGCTAATCGTTTAGAGCCACGGATGATCTCCAATGATGTATTGATGTGTGGGTTTATACCACAGATAGATAATTATCTAGACATAGCTAACTCATAATATGCTGCTGCGGTATACATTTGAACGTTAATACTAATCCTCATTTAGTAATTTGTATGATCGTCAGTGTTATTCCTTACTTTCAGTTAAAATCGGCTATCAAATATGATGTTGATGTACTAGATACTGGTTTAAGTGGTTTAACCTACGTTAGAACTTAGGAATATCGATTTTGAGTCTCATTTTCAGAGTGTTTTGACTATTATATAGGTTTAAGTACATATTTAAATTACCGATATAAATAGCGAACATAGTGTATTGGATTTAGTAATACAACATACGGAACACATTTTATAATTTATTGTACCTATATATTGATTACATTAACAAGATAATACAAACAAGTAGTAGGTAGATATACCGTATACCTTACTTATTAGTTGTACTTTACATAGTTTCCGTACTTTTAAATAAATGGTTTGTGATGCACAGATCAAATATAGAACTCTTATATTTGACTTTTTCTATTTTTGTTCCTTAATTATTGCTCTGATTTGATTTATGGGTTTTTCGATTTTTAAAAATAATATTGAAATTTGAATGAAATCATCGTTAGAATTTTTAAATTAAAAAGTAACTTTTTAGTTTGTATTTGTACCTATTATGTTTAATATCATCAATATCAAGATTTTATTCACCAAAAAGCATAATTTATAACGAGTTAATGAAATAATTTTAAAAAAAAACTCAAATTCATTCACATTTTTTTAAAAAAAATATATTTTATTAACTTGTTATGAATTATGCTTTTTGGTGATAAAAAATATAGCTTGTTGCCAAAAATTGATATTGATGATATTAAACAAGTAGTTACTGAAGATGTGTACCCAAATTTATATAAATTGCTACAAATAGCTTTCACTATACCTGTTAGTTGTGCAACATGCAACATTCTTCAATTCGGCGATTAAAAGCTTGTCAGAGAATAACAATGAGACAAGAACGATTTCAAATTTATTAATATTGAATATCAAAAGAGATGTAACTAGTAGTCTTGACACAAAAACCATTATTAATACATTGTCAGCAACTAATAGAAAATTAGTATTGATTTTATATTATTTTATATGATTAATATTACTTTAGATGTACATTTTGTATTTGAGTAAAAGTTGAATTAAAAATGTGTCGTGGTTATATAATTATTTATAATTTAACTATAATTTTTTAAGTTACTACCTAGTTTTATATTAATTTATTTGTGTATTGTTAGTAGCCAGGCGATATATTAGTTGGGGGGAGGTGCCCCTTAACCCCCCCCCCCACCCTAAAAAAAATATACCCTAGTCTCGCCTATGAACTGTAGAAAGACTTTGTGTTGTCAAAAACGGAAGTCGTTTGGAGGTTGATCTTTTTGTAAAACGAGACCTATTTGGGAAAACTGAAGCTAAATGAGGTATAGCTGGTTAACCACCTAGAAGTTTTTACTTTTATGTGGTTTACACAGGGGGTTAGTTATCTTAAGACCACCCAATCCACATAGTATACACCCTTATGCATCTGCCCCTATACAAATACAACAAATACAATAATTTGTATCATTTTTAATAATATATTATAATATATGTTATAATCTGAAATCATATTATTCCCTAAATACTTTTCATTACTTTTTCAAACTATACAGGTAGGTAGGTACATACAGTTACACATTTCAAAAAATATTACTCCAGCTAAAATAATATATATCATGAATATAATATTAAGATATGATATGCATACTACATAGGTATACCTTCTAAATGCTGTTAATAATATTTTAAAACCTACCTATAGTAATGAAGATATAATAATTTAGTTATTTTGAATTTATTTTTACCACGGAGAAGTCAATAAGAATACAAATGTTATATAGTATATGTTATAATATTAGTATCATTAATACTAATGGTCGTAATAGCGGCAATAGAAAATATTATTGAAATTAATAGTTATTTTTAATTAATTTGTATATACATTATTTTCGTTCTATATAGTAATGATGGAAGTCTTAAAAAATTTCTAAAATACAAAAAAATGAGAATATAGAAATGGAATAAAATAAGAACATAAATTAGTATATTAATTAATTGAATTGGGTCAAAGAGAAAATTAACCTAATTGGATAACATCCAGCAAAAAAAATTTATGTTAATTTGCAGAAAAAATAAAAAACGATATGTGCACTGCAGTGCATTATAAAAATAATGAAAGAAATATGGATATTTTTTTTAAATGTTTTTCATTGACCTTTATACATTAATATATGTGCTATATGTGTTAATATGTGTAACACGTGTTTATGGTTTAAATATCTGATTTTTTTTTAAACCATTAAACCAACATTTTATTTTGAATGTAATAATAAAGTAGTAGGAAACAACAATTTTTAATAAATTAATCATCATTTCACTGAATGTTTGTATTTTCATTTTCTATACACCATACAATTTTGAAAATATTTTGACTCTTTTTGAGCTGTTTACGGATATTGTTAGTTTTCAATTTTTTTAGTTTTTTTTTCTATAAATATCAATTAAATTTTATTTGTTGGGTAAAAAAGCGTGAAAATTTAATATAAGGCTCCTGATATATCGTTCTAATAGCAGTTGAAAAATATTGAAAATACATAAGCACAATTTTATTTATAAGCATTTAAAGTTCAAATTTTGACAAAATTTATCAATTTTATAATTTAATAATTATTTTGTAGTTAAAAATTTATAAAATGTTCAATTTTTATAGCTAAGGATTGAAAATTGAAATCAAGACTCCACGTAAATAGGTTATATATAAATTACTTTATTCACAATAATATCATTAAATATACTTGGTAATATCATAGGCTGACCGACCGTTTTCGCTCAGAATCGTTTTTCTTATACAATGATATTATATCATTGAATTCAAATTTAACACCATCCATTACAATGACCCACTTGTAACCTACTGTACAGCAGAGCAACATCCACTTACCCATCTTTTTTAAATATATATTTATAAATGTTGAAAAAACAATTTTAGTTACTTAGGTCCTAGGTATTATTATTATGTATTATATGTGTAATAATCCAAGTCATCTGTAAATATATCCTATTTTTTATTCTAAACAACTTGCCATGGAAAGTTAATTTCGGGAAATTTTACCACGGATATTTTCCTTCAGACATTCTTACCGTAGACATTTTTACCTAGATTTAATAATAATATAATATGAATACTGCACAATCCTAGAAATCCACAATTTTAAATCAAAATACTATGAAAATATATATGTTTAGCTTATTTAAAAAAAAAATAATCATTAACTACGAATTACGATTATTTATATAAATTATAAATAGGTACATTTACACATTACATATTATATGCATTAGTATGTATGTGCCCCACCCCTTCTAAATTTAAGAAAATTACAAAATCATTTCTATGGTCTATGAAAATTAATGCAAATACAGATTTGTACAGCCGTACAGATACAAAACCTAAAATAAAACCTTGACATTAGTAAGCTAAACTTACGGGAGACCCTAGTTATATTAACTCTGTGTGAAGATATTATCAGCCTCATTCTCTCTAAAGAAAAATCCTAGTTACCACACTGATATGCATAAAAGATTAAAATATAAAAATGATCTAATATTAATAAATGTATACATAAAGTATTATTTAGCTTAATAGTACTGTATTCTTAAAGTTCAATACAGTTTTGTATCATTGAATGATTCTTGATTTATCTCAAATCAGGTAAAACAAAAAAATCAGCCATGGCTTACTTACTTTCAAGTTATATGACGTTTCGGACAATCGCACATTCGCACGACCAGATGGTCTCGAAATCGTACTTTTTTATATAGGTACAATACAAACGTATAATATGTTATCTAAGTACATATAGTTTGCATTTTGTAGGATATATTTTCATGTGAGGATAACATAGCGGCATCAACTTAAAGTTTTTACTCGACAAACGAGTGGAATAAGAAAACATAACACGATATTTAACTTCAAGATTTTATATTTTCATCTTTTTTTGTTACATCCAACATAACTGAATAATTGTGTACACAGTAAGTTTGTCGATATTCGTCGTTTAGACACAAATAACGAAAATTACTGGGGACACAATATTTGCAAAGGTAAAAAATGTGCATGATTTCACATGCATTGTCTAATAGCTAATGGTATACGTGTGTTTGGGCCGTTTCAGCGTACATGGTTACATGCGGGCTGGGTTTACTTCTTTTTGGAGTCTTCTGGTTTCTGTGGTTGGGAAGCGATCAATTCCAAAGACTTGGCGATCTCTGGGGGGGTGGTCGGGACGACGTTTCCGACTGCGTGGTAACCGGTCTCGTCGGCGTAGTACTTGACTTCGACTGGAGCACCATCGTCACCGACGTAGGCGTACGATCCTTCGATCACTTGGACTGCGTTTTCGGTTCCGGCGTTCTTCACGTATCCGGCAGCCTGGGCGACGATACCGTTCTCGGTTTCGAATCTGAAATGCACGCAAATGTGTCCATGGTTTACAAAAAATATAATTTTGATGTGCATGCGCCGTGTGGCGCGGCTCTATCTCTCTATTTAATCCGCCATTTGCGCTGTTGCAGAAAACCGATCAAATAATTGTGTACCTATTATGATACTAACCCGTATTTGAATCCGTTTAAGTCAGCTTCTTGCGATTGTCTAACGATAGCTGGCAATTTGTTGTCTACGGCTTTGTACACTGGAGCAACGGCCTTGGGCACGACTGGCACGGGTGCGATGATCGAAGCCGGGGTGACGGCACTGACGGTGGGAAAGACTGCTTGGGGGGCACCTGGATAGTAACCACGGTTGTAACCTGTGTGAAAATAGTAAGTTATAAGAAATTGTTAACGAATCGTGTGATTCTGCAGTGTCTTAGACGAATAGTAAACGAAATCAAACCTTGGTATCCTGGGTAGTAACCAGATTGGTAACCAGTTTGGTATCCTGGGTAGTATCCCTGGTAACCTTGGTATCCTGGGTAGTATCCTTGTTGTCCCGGGTAGTATCCGTTACGGAATCCGGCGTTGTAACCTTGGTAACCTTGGTAACCCTGGTAACCTTGGTAGCCTGGGTAGTACCCTTGTGGGCCTGGGTAGTAGGCTTGGTTGGATGGGAATCCACTGAAAGTGAAAGCTTTGGCAGCTTCCTTAGGAGGGGCCGCAGCCACCGATGCGACGACAGCTACTAACACTACCTAAAAACGAAGACACAAAAATGTTATTAAATTTCTGAAGACAGAAATAATTGTATGTATAATTATTGCAGTGTAAATGTTGTAGACTGTAGTTATACTGAGAAAAATATTATAGGTGTTACGTTAATTTTAAATTGAAACTAAAAATATACAATTGGTTAAAATGTTAAATACTCGTATTTAGTGTAAATATTACTTTTACACTTTTGTAGAATATAAATATTGAAATAATAATTTGAACTTAAAAATTTTAAAATTCCCAGCTAAAGTAAAAAATTGTTTGTGGTTTTATTAATTTAAAAATATGTTTATACATATAAATATATTTTTTATAAGATATTTGTAAAATAATAAGATATATAAAACACTAAAAATGTGCAAGTGTATTATTTTAGTGTAATAGGTACATAGTATTGTACGTAAGAGTGTTTTTCAAAAATCACAAAAAATGTTAGTCATTATACTTTTCTATAAAATTAAACTGTTTTTAAATTGAAACTATAATAAAGAACGTTGTATGCTTAAATAAAATAACAAATCGAAAATGTTGCTAAGTCAGATTGTTTAAAGTATATAAAGATTTAAAGAAATATTATTTTACTCACCAAAGTGTTCATGATGATATTTTTATGGACGTATACCGTGATCAGAAAATTGTCGTATGTTGGGATGTGGACAGATGACACAACTGATGCACAATGAGCATCCCGATGAGGTATATATACCAATATTTTGGCGCAGGTTCACGCAAAATACCTTGAACTTGACATTTAAAATAAAATAAAGTATCTCCCCTTTTTTTTCTGCGAATAAATTATTTGATTTTTTTATACACGTCTTGTCCAATGTATATGTAGATTTGTAGATTATTGGACGAAGAAGACCGGTTTGCGATTTTTTTTTGTATGTAACTGCGCTCCAGACAGAAAAGTGGAACTGGTATTTACAATTTTTTTTATTAGAATTGAAAATCGATGGCTATTTTCGATGTTACACCACAAACAATTTAAACCATCAATTGATATAATGAAATATATGAAAAGTGTTTTATTTTCAAATAGCAGCATTATGAAAAATTAGTCTATTTATTCTGCACACATAATATTATTTTATGGTTGGTTCCACGATGACAAATATTATGAATTATGTGACGAGTCTTAACGAATAACGATGGTCAAATATCGTTATAATAGGTAACATGAATGAATCTGGACGGGTTCCAAGTCAATTTTTTTTTTCTGATTTAAGAGAAATTTGATATGCAGGTTGTCCATTGTCCGTACTCGATTGAACATTGTGTTTTACTCAAAAATACACATTTCATACGTGTCCAAGTACAATTATAACGTATACCGTTAACAATTATGTACGATGTACCCTGCATAAAGTATCATATTATATTTACATTAAATCATATAGACTAACAGTAACATAAAGGTAAAAATGTTTTTTATGTTTTATTAAAAATTTTTTACATGCTATCAACAATTTAACGTGCATGTTTCAACTCTGCACTGTATACCTACGTATTATAAAAGTAATGTACTATTGAAATCAATTTAATAAGTTATTTTAAAATTGTATAAAAAAATATTTGTCTTCCATAACTTACGACTTGATTTGTCATAACTCATAAGTAATAATTCGAAATACTTCGCATTCTACATAAAGATTAACGTACCTAATTAGTCTAGTATGAACATTGAACATAAGACGAACGTGTATAGGTATATTATTGGTCTATTATTATTTGGAATTTCAAACCTATATTGCTTCATTATATATACTTTACTATACCTGAAAGCTTCAGATACCCAACCCAAAAGCCATTTCTTTCAGTACATGTGATTAAATACATAACAAAAACCATAATATTTTTATAAAAAGAAGTATAAGAGGTCATGTTCGGATGTTCGACCGATGATTTTTGAAATAATAAAACCTTAAAAATATTTATACAATTTTGTAAAAAAAAAATATTTATTTAATGGATCACTAAAATCTAATGGACTAATTGTGGGCCTCTAAATCATGTTTATGAGACTAGTATATGAACATTGATTTATTAAATGTTTAGTGATTGCTTAAATATGTATGCAACCCAGCCAGGCACGCGGACTGGCTGGGATGCTACAGCCCTTGCCCTTGCCCTAAAATATATTTGCTTAATATTATTTATTATATACTTAAAAATTAAAGACTTTAGGCACCTCATGAACAGCAGATTATTGTTACCAACTTACGATTATTAAAATTATAATTAATATTGTACAATTTGGATTGAAAGTTTGTTGTAACTTGGTACTTTTTACGTTTTTAACGTATATTCAATATTTAATATTTTTTTAAAACAAAATAAAATATATTAATATTTTATAAATAATCTACATGTTTTAAATTTGCCCTAAAATTTTTGTTATTTTCCCTTTAAATTGTGTAGCTTCCCGTGCTATTTTTTACCAGTCCGCGCCTGAACCCAGCAATAGTAAATTATTAATATAGATAGAATAGATATAAATTATGAATATTAATAAAAAAAAAAATTAGAATCTAAAAAATGGTAAAATATCATTGCGATTCTTACACCTGATTTTATAAGTATTTAATTTATATTACAGCGTTGAAAACCAGTTGATAAAAAATATAAATATGCCGCAGCAGTAGGACGTCTGTCGAGGGTTGTATAGTAAGTTGTAGACTACTGGTGAGTGGGTGTAAGTTTAATTCATAACTTTGTAAGGATGTGTTTTCAAGATACTGCGTGTCAGAATGTATTATACATTTATACTTATAAGTACTTCGTATTTTTACTCGACTAAGTAATGAGTACTTTTACTAAATAACTTTATTCACGCAACATCATATACATTATTATATATATACAATGTATAATATGATCTCATGAGTAGGTATGATCTTCAAATTGAAACACCATAACGTAAAAAATATCCTTTAATGGCGTACAATAAAATTATCATATATTATAATAAGGTCATAAAAAGTTGTTATCACCTATAATACTAATAAACATTAAATATTCGTATTCATAATTACATTAATTAAACTTTTATTGTTATTGCGAGAAAACCATAAGAACATAATAATTGTTTAAATTTTAAATTTTTATTAGTTTGTGCCATACAATTTCGAAGTATTTTACTTTATTTTTAACATTCAAGACTTAAAAAAGGTTTTTAATTCAAACATTTTAAAACTAACATTAAAATACTAATAAATATCCTAATAGAGACTTTAATTACATAACTAATATTGATTTTACATAAACATAATGTATTTAAATTTTAAACAAAAATACTTGTTTTATGCAATTAAAACTGAAAACAACGAATGAAAAAAAAAAATTCATAAACGTGTAACTGGTTATCAATCGCTGTTCAAGTAATTTGTTCCGTAACTTATAAAACATATAACCACAATATAACTGATAGATTTAAGATACTAATTTACCCATATAATAACATTTTACACAAACCTAATTTTTTTTTTTTTATTGTAATAAATAAATTTATTTTAAAATACTAAGCTTTGAACAATACGATGCCAATAATAATAAGTCTAGGACTAAGAACTTATCAATTCCTAAATATATTGTATGCATTTATGTATTTAAAAAATAAGAAATATGAACTAAAAAATGCACAAAATAAATTTATCCGATGTTCAGGTTCATTAGGTAATTGAAATAAAAACATTATGAATTATATTTTGAAAAGTTAACCAAATAAAAACCGGAAAACGAATTTATTCCTTCGTTATCTATGTAATAAACGTAATTAATCTACTTAGCTGGTGTGATTTATCAATAAAATATTATGGTGGTCAACTAAAGATTATTTCTTACTCACATTCGCGTTTTCTTATCATACGCGTTGCGGTAAAGTCATATCAACCCTATTAAATACGATTTCAAATTGTGAAATTATTATTTGTATCTGCACCGAAAATATTCCAAGTGTGTTTTTATATGATCAAACTTATTCGACAATTAATTTTCTATACTATCCAAAAATTGGAAAATATGTTTTTAATTTTTCTAATGTACCTACTCAAATATGCAAAATTATACAAAACTAAATTCGAAACATAGCTTTCCATCTATTTGTAGATCACTGACAGTGTTGTGCGGCCTTTCTAGACAAATATGAAAAAACAAGAAGACCTCAACCCTAATAATAACTTCAGTTCGGTACCTGTATAAAAAATTGTACTACCTAGGTACATTTAATGAAGATAAAATACTTAATGCTGTAGCTAGGTAATTGCTTTTCATTAAGTACGCTTATTATTTTCTATAAAATTCTTTGCTCAAATTTTGTTTGGATTCAATACTCTTCGAACCAAGTGTCCGGGTGTAAAGTTTTTTTTTTTTTTAACACTTCAATAAAACCAGTCCAGCCAATGATAAAAATACCCTTAATCAAGGTCATGTGACATAGTGGAATCCTGTTTAGATACAAAAGCAACATGATGTGATTACTGGTTGAGACTGTAAATACTTAAGAGCGACATGGAAATCGAATTATAACCCTGAAGGTAGGCGCGTAAATACATGTCACATGTCACATACATAGTATGCACATACTAGGTGTATCAGTGTATGTATTACATTAAAATACATTTTAGACTATGAATAAGATTCACACGGTTCGTTAAAAATATTCAGTCCATGTAATACGGAGGAAAAAATATATTTTTATGACATTTTTTTTTATAATTTTTATTCTTTAGGTACCTACACTAATAATTCAATTTGACATAGGTACTAAAGATTATAGACTAATACAGAATAATAAATAAGACAAGTTGTAAAAATAATCGCATTTAGACGAGTAACGACGAGTACATAAACCTACTGTCTACTACTACTGCTATAAATAATTATTCTTACATAGATACGTAGGCATACTAAAAAAAAGCTACGTAGGTGTTAAAAAGGCATAGATAACCTATACGTTCAAATAATCCTTTCAGACATAGTATTAACTATTGTTACCAAACTTGAGTACTTTATTTCAAACATTAATTTAAGCAATTTAATATTATCTAACCCCTCGAGAAAATTGAGCGTATTGTATAAATAAAAAGAAAAATTCATAGACTAAGTATATAATGTTTTATTTAAAAAATTGTATGCATCAGATTATAACTATAGTTTATGATGTAGGAAATTGTATTATTTTATTAAGTAATAGATTACAATTTACAAATATTGGTAAATTTGGTGTACTTAAAAACTTTCTGTTTAAAACATATATAACTTAAACTTATGGCATAAATATATCACATTAAACATCAATCATACAATTAAAAAATGTATGAAGTGTATATTAACATTATAATTGAGTATCACGGGATCGAGCTTAACTCAGGTACATTTTATTAAAAATTATAAATTTGTTTCTTAATTTTAAGACTTTAAATTATAATTTGGTTATTAAACTCAAATTAACTGTACACTGCAATACTGCATTATGGGTTTGCATTGCGTAAAGTGCTTTATAAAAATTAAATGTTGTTTGTTCAACCACATATCCTGTTTTTGCTCGGTAATTAATTAACGAACTAATTCCATTGATTCTATTCATTATTTTTATTTGTAAATTTTTTTCAAAAACGAACCCATATTTCATGAAACGGTTTTACGTTTTTTTACCGTATTCGAGAAAAAATGAAAATAATAGTCCTTGCCAAGGTGACCAAGTTATGCTCCTAATTTTGAGCATAACTAAAAACAGCAAATTTTCTCGGAGTGGAGACCTTCACAATGAATTCCTTGCATCGAAAACCCCTTGGTACGATGTCTGATGAAATCCTTGGAACTATTTGTGAGAAAAAAATTATAGGCAATCACGTAATAATATTCGACTGTTAATACTATAGGATATAATACTCATCAATATAGTACCTACTACCTACATATTTTAATATTTTATTATAAATCCATTTTAAAGACAGGTTTCTATAACTTCGACGTCTATGGAAATAACTCAAAGTAATCGGAAAATATAATGTGAAGGTTTAATAATTCATTTTTAATCATGCAACATTTCTGATATTTCTTTCAACGCATTTATAATAATTAATAGGTACTATACGTTTTATGCAAATATAGTATTAGGGACGCTTGTACCTAGTGAGTACATCATCTTAGTAAATTTATAATATACTAAAAACTCGTTTCCATAAAATATAACGATATTCAATTAGGTATGGATTTCATATAAGTATTATATTATATAATATATAGGTAATAATTTGTCCAATTTTTTATTCAGTTGTACAAAACAGTAAAGATAATATACATTATAAACTGATATATCTTTTCTTTTTTTTAAAGTTGAATTTGCAATTAAGTCGAGCACAGAATTTATAACGTTAACCATTATTTTAATTATAAGAAAACTCATAAAGTACTGTGTATAAATATGAATCAAAATTGCACTTTGTATTTTGGAAAGCTTCTAATGCACTCCAAGAATGTGGATACTCTAAAAATTATTTACTATTATAGGTATTTCAATTTCCAAACTATTAATACAAGCATCTATTTTTGGAGTATTTACTACAGTAAACATGTTTCCATCTGAAATAGTAGAAATACAAAATTAAAACAAAAACAGCTGTAGGTACAGCACTAGTGGTAAAACTTTTAGTTATTAGTAGGTACCTATCTTTTCATTATTTTATTTATTCACACAGAAGCTTAACTTATTAATACTATTTCTTCAAATAAATCAATTGCAAAGCAGCTAGTGGTTTATTATTTTTTCACTAAATAGTCAATACCTATGTAATCTTAACTTTAAATATCCATAGTTGTAATAGTAAGTAGCTATTACAATAATAATCCTTTTGATAATCCATGCCTTATATCTACATTATATAGTTATAAATTTGTAGTTACAAGTTGGAACATAAAAGTACATAATTGTGTTTTCCAATATTTGATTTATTAAAATCATAATATAAAATATAAATCATCCTACTATAATAATCATACGAATTAAACTTCACTTGTGAGTTGTGTTTAAATTTGCTAAATAATAATATCATAATTTTAATGAATGTTATGTAGTTGATAAACTAGTTTAATATTATCATTTATCTACTAAATTTTTTTTTAACAGTTGAGCCACTTTATAATACATTTTTTAAATCAAAAACAACTGTATATAATTTGGTGAGGTATGTACATTTATTTTATATTTTATATTTTGTAATGTGGTTAGAGTTATGTATTTTCCAAGAGCCTGTTTATAGATCTTTTATTTTGAAAAATTATTTTTGCAAACTATTATTCTGTTTAGGATTGACATGCCACATTTGTAAAAAAGCATCTATTTGTTTTATTTTACAACAGTCGAATTTTTACAATTTCTTACCTAATATATAAGTATATAATGATATAATTTTTAGTTGTATACATAATAACTTCTATTTTACATCAAAGTACCATAAATTAAAGTCACCCGATTAAACATAGTGATTTATAGAACAAATGTTTTTTTTATAATATACATTTAAGTTATACTATTAACAGTATAGGTATATATTAATACGTCCACACGTGAAAATACAATAATTTGTTAAATATAAAATATGTGTATGAAACATGTATATTCCAAGGACTTGATGATTTGTAACCATATACGATACACTCAAACACTTAAGTTAAAGTGCTTACTAGTTTTAATAGTTACAGAAAATTCGTAATTAGAATTGCAAAATCAGGAAGTGGATAATGAAATTATCAAAATATATTAAATAAATTTAATAACTTTTGCAATGTACCTATAAGCACTTACAATAAGTGTATTCCACATTTGATATACCAATGTGTCTTATATGGTTATACAATTGTACTATCTTGTATCATACTTATATAAAAAAATGCGTTCTAGGAAATCGTTGTATCATAGTACATTAGCTATAATTCAGCGGTTCCCAAATATTTATGACCACGGCGCCCTTAGGAAAAAGTTTCACGTTTCAATGTCTGTAAAAAGAATATCTTATAGATATAAGTATTATATTATAGTAACTATTATTTAGGTAAACTTTTTTTTTCCAAGTCCATAATATAATATATACAAGTGTATAATAAAATAATTTTCTCAATATCCATATACATCTGGTGGAACACTTGAGATTGTCTCACAGAACCCTTAGGTTCTGGGGAACACACTTTGGGAATCGCTATATAACATATGAGTACAGACATCAACGCAAATATTGAATACTTCCTTTGCAGAATAAAAATAAATAACATTATATAATATATAGATAAGGTTTACTCGTATATAGTTTACTAGATGACACGGCAATACGTTACTATTGCTCATAGACGCAGCGTGATGAATTTTTTTTTTTTGGGGGGGGGGGGGGGGGGGCTATAGCTTCTTTTTTTGTGGTATGTCGGAACTTCTTATGAATTACTTCGCAAAAGGGCTATAATGATTCGGATACAGAACATAATATCCTCCAAATATAACTATAGAAAAATGTAAAGGAAAACAATATAAAAAGGACTAAAGAAGCCCATTTTAAAGTAAAATATAAATAAATAATATATTACTATACATTAAATTATTATCAAATACATATTTTGTACTTGAATTAAATAAAAAAAAAATTATTTAATTGGAAATTATTTCAATAGTATAAAATTTAAACGCCTACTTTTTTTGGTAAATATATTAAGAATATCTTCAGAATGAATAATATTAGCTAAGTCCCTTTCAAGTTTCAATATGAAAAATTATTTCTAAGCCATGTTTTTATTCGCTATAATTATAGAACATTTTTTCAGTTTTCACATAATATGGACGTATAAAACAGTAAACTTTTACACAGGGAGCTAAACAGATTTCTGAGAGACTATAGCCCCCTCGCCCCACCATTCTACGCCTATGCAGTATTGCTAGGTTTTAGTGATTATGCGAGCAGTATATTATCAGATAGGCAATCTATCTGAGGTAGATCGCGAACCCCACGTGGTGCGTTCGTAAGTTTATAATTTAACTATTAAGTATCCAAAAATGCAAAAAATTGGTCCATCGAAACCGTGGTTGGAACTCGATACATTCTGTTCTACAAAAAAAAAATAATAATAATAATAGTTATCTCAAAATCACTGTTTGAGAACTTCTCCAGGTTGGACCTCTTATTTACCTTTTTCGTGACAGTATATAGCCTATCTTCTTTCCCAAGGTCTAATTTTATTTATCCATGTATCAAATTGCATCGAAATTGGATGAATGGTTTAGGAATGAATAAACAGACAGTCGCAAACATTTTATGTCTTATATATAGATAGATAGGTACATACTCAAATTTTCTAAGGCGTATAAACTTCAATAGTTCAATCATTAGGGAAATCTTTATAAAGTTTCTATGTCAATCCTTTAAAAACAAAAATAATCGCCCAAAACAACTGTACATAATATAGCTATAATTGTAATCACGCATACAGTTACATTTTAACATCAAAATTGTTCAGTAATTGAGGACTTTATGGCAATTCAGTCCAGACTTTCTCAAGTGAATCTGTTCAACTACTTTTCATTTTGACCGTTAAGACAAAGTCGATACAACAAACTTTTATCTTTTTTATTTTACGTAGTTTTATTACAGTATTTAAATGATTTAAATGTATTTTAAAATTGGTGACGGGGTGCCGCCACTGGGCGACTTCTCCTTCATGTCAATCATTTATCATCACATTTACTTAATGTATAACTTGTAAATACTATGTTTTGTTAAATAAAAAAAAAAAAAAAAAAAATTGGTAAAATTGAAACCACAATCAAATTTTCAAAATGTGATGTTAAAAGAGATAATTGGTTTATAATTTAAATTTTATTTATAAGATTTTGGTTTTCTTTATTACGACAAAATACGAATATATTTTATTGCAATACGTAATAACCGGTCTGGAAATGATAAACCCGGTTTAATTAAATGTACCTATTCATTTTTTTACAAGCAGTAGGTATGATATTCAATCTTCTTCGTGTTTAAATGTTAATACTTAAAATAATATTATGATATAAATTTAATGATTTGATATTATATGCCAATAAATTAATATTGTCATGTGTTAAAGTTAAATTTGATGTGTCTATATAAAATGTCGCGGACTTCGTCTTATCTCATATTTTTAAAATATTAATTAAGTTACTGTTTAGGTATAACATTATAAAATTGTATACTTTTTAATTTATAATTTATAAGTATTATTTATAAAAATTCAGAATTCTGTTTGCCTGTATCAATTTGTATTGTTATAAGCTCATCATTCATACTCGATATAAATTAAACTTAACTCAATTTAGAAAGTGGTGTTTTAACAACAAGTTTTATATTCTGAACGGAGTGATGAATCATGAGTGTATTAATTTTACAATGATGTGGGTTTTTTTATTGTTTCTGTCTTTCATCAACTTTTAGGAAAGTAAAAATGCTTAAATTTTTATTTAAAAAGTAAAAATGTCCCTGAAGTTTTCAAAAGCACCGCGAAAAACAAAAGAAAAATTAAGAAATAACGAGAATTTTTACACAAAATCAGTTTTCGACAAAATCGATTTTGGTTTTAAGTGTAACTCTAAAAAAAGAACTGTAGATACCTACATGAAATTTTGACTGAATGTTTATATTAGAATTTTCTATACACCATAACATTTTCAGTTTCCAATTTTTTTAGTTTTTTATTTGTAAATATCAATAACATTTTATTTGTTGGGTAGAAAATCTTGAAAATTTAATAGAAGGCTCCTAATATATTGTTTCAAATACAGATGAAAAATATTAAAAATCTAATACAATATTCCTTAAAAGTTTATCTACCTTCATTGTAAAAAAAAATAATTATATAATTATGTAACTCTAAATACAGAAATTTATTTTATTTTTATTTTTACATTATCAACATTATATATTTATAAAATATAATTATTTGTGAAAATAATTTTCAAAAAATATTTATTATGTATTACAATTTACAATATGATTTGGCGTATCTTTGAAAACATGAAAATTGGTAGTCTTTATAATTTTTCAGACGTCATCATCGTTACCAAAATTACAAAAATTAGTTTTTGTTACAATAATACAAAAAAGAAATAATATTTAAGAAATATTTACGTAGGTATACCATATTCTGTATTGAATTATAATGCTATAATAATTAATGTATAGTCACTTATTCTTAATTGTTACAAATGTCATGATAACTATTTCATGTTCTGTTTTATCATAAATAAACAAATAGTAGTTACAAAGTGACTTATAGATAGATAGTCTTTAATTATACATAAATAGTTATACAAACTAATAATTATAAAACTCGTGTAGGTTAATTAAATTAAAAATTAAATGCAATAAATCAACCTATGTGAAAGTTTTATAATAACACAGTTAATTATAGATAGTTATAAAAAACCGAAGAAGTCACTCTGCTCTCAGTTGAGTAGTAGGTTTCATCAATGAGTAAGGTAGCTGCAGTGGATCTGTTCAATTTGAATTAAATAATAAATCATAGCATACGAAAAACGATTCTGCATGGATACTGAGTGTCAGCCTCTATTATAAGGATATTTTATAATTTATTTATAAAATAACTATTATTTTTATATTAGTAAACTTATATTATGCATAATGCATAGGACTAATTTTAACAGAAAACATCGCCTATATAGGATTATAATATAGTTAAATATACTACTAATAATTACTCATTAATAATGCTCATAATATTATATTATATATTTAATATTGATCACACCCTCCACACCGATCTCCATCAAAAAACCGTCCAAGAAGAAGCAAAATACTTCTATAAGCGTTTTCATGAGCGGCTCATAACCCACACAAATCCTTTAATCCGTGAATTAGCATCAAACGAAATTCCTGGGAATCCTCATCGATGACTAAAAAGAAAATGGTGCAGAGATCTCCTAAACAACTAATAATAATTAAAGAAAAAAAAATGAACGGTTAAAATAGTAGTTAGTCAAATCAATAGGAAGTGTCACTACTGGGTGGCTTCTTTCAAAAATCTCCTTCATGTTCACGTAATATTTTTAGCCCAATTCTTATTGTGCCCCCAGGGTACAGATTGTATATTTCATATAAAAATTAAAAAATATTATGATAGTTAATAACTAATAAGTCAATACCGACAGACGGTGTGAATCCCTATAAGGGCTGTAGTGTAAATAGTTTAAATTAGTCGAAACATTTTGACAACTCGATGGTATGTAGTAAATAATAATAATATAAATAATGACGATAGTTTCAAGTTCCAATTTCGTCAAATTTTTAATTTAAAATTTCTATAAAAAAATGTCTATAATATACGTTTTTGATATTTTTAAAATTCTGTACGAAAAATTAAAAACCAATGAGAAACGTTGTATTAAATTTTCAAGCTTTAGCTATTAAAATTTTAAATTGTGTTTATTTGGCCTACTAAATAATTTCCAAATGTATGAAATTTTGATAAAATTCCATTTCAAAAATGTTTAAAATGAAATGCATATTAATACCTTAACTAAAATATTTTGAAATTTTGTTGTATATAGAGAATGATATTTTAAGTAATAATAAATTGTTTTAAGTATCTATGTTTTATGTTATTTTTACTTTAAGAAAATAACAAAAACAATTTGCATAATTTTTTACTACAAAATTTGAATTTGAAACACTGAAAAAATACATCATTTGGGAATTTTGAAATTTTTAATTTCTGTAATAACTGCTTACGGGAAACTCTTAATTTAATTATCAAGCTTTTGGACTTTAAAAAAAGGTTATCTATAAAAACTTTAAAAATACATTTATTTAAAATGTATACGTCATATAAGGGCCAACATATTTTGAAAATCATATCAAGTCTAAAAAATTGTACTATCAGTATTTGATTAAAATTTGGTTTTTAATTACCTATGTATATTATAATACATATCAATGTCCAATATTAGCAACTTTACTCTGTTAATTGATAAAATCTCTTAGCTACTGGTCTTTTTGCAGGATTTCTAGATTAATCATACTTGTATGAACCTAACCTAACCAACCTTCTCTATGCCGTTAATATATATTATTTATATAAGCTTTTGGTCAGACAGAACTGTATAGCATATATCTATCCTATTGCAATAAATACCTACTATTTTGTGTTCAGATACTAGGTAGGTACTAGGTACTAAACACAATAATGTATCATACATATATTATGTTAGACATCTTGAATAGCTATTTTTAATTATGTAAGTAATGTACTTAATCAAAATTATTAGTAGCTGTTAAATATTTTTTAGCACAGTTGTTAATAAAACTATTATATGAAGTGTATATTAGCATAATTTAATAAAACACAAATTGTTTTCCAAAATAACTATACCAAACCAGAAAATCCAGTTTCTTAGCTCTTTTATAAGCACTTACTGAAACACGCGAATTAATGAATTAAATTTGATTTCAAATTTTATGTACAGTATGATTAGTCGTTTTTCCGCTGTGTAGATACTACACTACGTACAGTATAGTAATTTTAAATTTGCACAGTGTTCAAAGACATGTCATGTCTATTTTAGGGAAAAAGTCATTCCATAAACTATACGTCATTAAAAATGGAAAATTTTTTATATTTTATTTTATTATTTTAAAAGCGTAGGGACTTGAAATATTTTTGTCATGACATACGTATGCCAGTAAAATATATTACGCAATATATTTGCGAGAATATTTATGAGATACGAATTTTCGACAAAATCGAATTTTTTTAAAAGTATTTTTATATAATGTGTACGCATTTTTAACCAACTCTAACCTGCAATAGTTAATTATAGACTATATATACGTCTGTACGAATATATTAAATTCAAAGAATTGAACAAAGTTACCAATTTCAGAATGTTAATTTTTTTATGTTAAAAAGCAACACACTCGTAACTTTAATTATTACCTTTGGTGTATAAATACCTATAAGATTAATTACTATTATTTATTATCTAAATACATATTTTATCCTGTACCCTATGTCGCTAACATCACCTTCATTGTCTTAAGAGTGGTAAAAAAAGTGTGAAAATATTTTCAAATTAAATATTCAACCTTGGCAATCATTACATTGTAACAGTTGACAATAAATTGATATATTGATATCCATATTATAATATTATGACGTATTGTTATTTTATCTCTATATACTATATTTACATAATAATGCATTTAATTTCCAGCAGTCGACAAATACAGTGACTATTGACAGCAGTGGTGACGCCTATATATCAATGTAATGTATACCGAATTATCATTCGGGTTCTATCCCCCATATTGCCCAACTAAATACGCCCCTTGGTAGGTATTACAAACAAAAGAGTTATAAAGTTATCACACAATTATAATACCTGTCGCGTCTCAATTGACTTTAAACCATATATATACTGGCACTCTTCGTTCTCCAATAATGACTTGTCGACTAAGAAGTTGCTGAACACTTTTCACGGTGACTTTTCATTTGGAACCAAAACGTCTAGAATAGGTACTGCTGGAAAATGTACTAATGTGATTCTAATAAAAATGTGATTATAAATTAAGAATGATAATTCTGAAGTACCTACATAATATGTGGCATTGTGGCCAAGTATATTTTAGAGGTATAGTAATAATAACTCGTATTTGCTCAAGCTAAAGTAAAAGTAATTTATTTTAGATTAATAATACCTAGCAAAAATTATAGTTTTAATTTTAACAATCAATCACTCATAGTATTATCGGTTCTATCGTATATTTGAGATAATTTGTAAAAAAAAAAATTTAAACTTATACTAAGAGCGCCATCTTACCATAATAACAGGGACTAAATACTATTAAAAAATTATTGCAATATGTAATTTTATGCTATAGAATTCTGGTTTATGAATCCTGTAACAATTTTTATTTATTTTGTTTTCACTTTTATTAACTATAAGTAGATTATAGATATACTACGTTGGTAAATGATAACTATTTATACAACAAATTAGAACATTTACCATTTTTTTTTATCTATCATTTTACCATCCAGTTTGTGTTGTGTTACATTTTAGTCAACAATTGATGCTAAACAACAATAAATGATTAAAGTATAATATGATTAAAATATGTTTTTGAATATAGTTGACCCGTGCCGGCTTCGCACGCGTGCAGTTTGTTACTGCTTTAAGTAAGTTATAGTGTGAACAAATTTTAGATATTTTTAAGGACGTAATCCCAATTAAAATATAACTCGTCAACCAATACACTTCAGCATAAGCACCAGTTAACTACCCCTCCGCCTTAATACCCAGTGATAAACGCATACTATCTAATATATAGGCAGATATATTAAATAATACATAAAATAATATAATTCATTTGGACATCCAATATAAATATATATATTTTTTATATAAAGCAAATAAATCTCACAATGTTAGCAGAAAACCTGATGCACATTGTACGTGTCAATTTTGACTTTGTTTCTCATTCGTAAGATTGTTGATTTAAATGTCAAATGTCAATTCGAAAACTTGTAACAGTACGTTACAACTTACAAAGCATACATATAAAATATAGATGGCAGTAGTTTATGGTTTATATGACATGTAATGGACAAAAATATTTTTTAAACTTTGTTCAGCGCCACCTATTGGATGTGGTTCAAACTATTCTTTAAATATTTCTGTTATCTCTAAAAGTAATCTCTGAAGTTTGTGTAAAAATCGGCCGAATAATTTTTGAGTCTATAAACCACAATCATATACACATACTTGCCTTTATATTATATTTATTTCACATTTATATAGTTAGATTATGACGTCTAAAGATAAGAAAACAGTTTTATATTCTTTTAGCCTTTACCGAAACATCTATTCTATTATAATATTTTTAGCTCCTTCATACCGCTAAAATTTTACAAATTTCTGGGATATTCACTGTTTAAATCTTAAGCATTAATATTCTCAGAAGGATTCTAAGTTTAAACTTGATATTTAAAACGGCCAAACAAGTCGGAATAATTCGGCAACCGTCGTCTTTCGCTTACTTCGGCTGCAGGAGTTCTAAAGGTGTAATATAATTTATAACCGTGAATTCCATTCCGCTCAACCCTTTTTTTATATCTTTTATGTTATAAATATGTACTTAATAAATATAAATATGTTTTAATAGTTAATATTATATTCGTTCTGCTGTTATTGGTGGGGTTATACATTTACAAAAATATAAATCTAATTATTGGTTTTTTTTAGAACTAAGTAGGTTACATGGTTTTGATAGTAATACATTTTACTCATGATTTACTATTTCACTTGTATAATGACAATCTTAAAATATACAGAACAAAGGGCAATTTTTTTTTGCCATCAACCACTTTAAAAAAACTGCCAACTATAACCACTGCAGTGTGTGCAATTACTATAATATATAATAGTTGGGTTTTCTCGGTAATCTCGTAAGATTATTAACAGAAATGATAAAAAAAAAACGCAATTGATTTGTTTTTTAAAAACACATAATATTATATTTATTATATACGTACGTTGGTGTCTTCAAATAGACGATAGTAAATGGGCAGTTATATAATATAATTATACACAACAATATAATACATAATAATAAATTTACAAAGAATGGTGTGGGTGCAGTGCACAATATACGATGACGATCCGATGCAGAATGTCTTGCAAAATGGAAAGAGTGAGACGAAGAATGATAATATAATTGAAAAAGTTTATATAACATTATTTTAGGACGAAAGTGGCGGCGCTGTCCTTATAAGAGGCGTTCACTGGTATTGTGGTTCGGGTGTGCTTGGCAGAGAGGCCAATAATTTGAGAGCCTCTTGGATCTCTGCTGGAATTGGTGGTGAGGTGGGCAGATGGGCGCCGTATGGATGGTAACCGAACTCGTCAGCGGTGTAACCGGTTGAGATGACCGAACCGTCTGGGGCTACGTAGGAGTTTGTGCCCTGGACGACTGAGACTGGGCCTTCGGCTCCGGCCTTGGCGTAACCGACTGCGTCTTGTTTGATGCCGTTGTCGGTTTCAAATCTGCAACGATTCGATTTTTATTCGATTATTATACGGTGAATAATATAATAATATTATGAATATTGTAATTATAATTATTGTGCACCTTACACGTGCACACGTGTCGTTACGTAACCACCGCACGAACGCACAGAGTTTCAGATCGGAATCGTCGGAACATTACAGATAGTAATAATAATTGTACGTTTTCGGTGAAAGGCGAGGGGCATTCCGTGACTTAAGACCTGAGATACACATAAATCACATACAAATCGAATGTTGCGAAACGAGAAAAAAAAACGATCGCTTTGGAAATGTATATTGATATTAAACAAGCGCGAAAGGCTGACCGCGAAACGAGCAGCCGTTTTGCCTACTTCGAACAGGGCTCTTTGCATTAATACCGCCGCAGTTTATATCACAATCGTACCTACATAATATTGTCATTAATTCATAAATAAATGTAGATGTAATTATATATGACACCCGGGAGCTTAACTTGCCCTTAATTACTATAGCGTTATTACGGTCATCCGAGGAAATTATTACGAAATTCTTTCGTTCAACCAACTACATCATGACATAACTTCTATAACTATTGACTATTAACTACACAAATCTTTGATCATTTTCAAGTACGGGGTCTTCTGGTGTAATATTATAGGTAAGTACACACTCCGCGCGTACCTACACATTATGTAAACGAATTTTTGTTTTAACGAATTCGTGCTGCAATACAGACCGAAGGCGGTTTGCCGAGTCACTAACGCAAAGATACTGCTGCAGAGATGCTTGTAACGTCGTTACATAAACGGCGTGTACTAAACGAAAAACATTTAGAACATCATAGGTAATAATTGAAGTCGTATATGTGGGTACGCGGGATTGCTATAGATGTAACCGCGAAGTGTCTTATACGAAACGTGATATAGACTACGTTTACGTGGTGACGTTAAAACGGTTTTAAATCCATAGATACTCGCTTTCTTACTGATAGTCTGAGTTATTTTCTTTAAGAGTAACAAATTAGCCGTGGACTTGAGCTCGTTTTAACTTCGCCATGTAAACGTAGTTGGGATAATATACAGAATATAATAATAACGTAATACAGACGTGTTGTAGATATCTAAACGCGCCAACGAAAACAATAGTAAAACAATATATGAAAACATAAGTAAATTGTTTTGCTAGTCGCGAACGATTATCGCAAAATATAATATAATAACCTATGAGTGGGTTTTTTCGCGTTTTAACTTTCAAAGTGTCGGCTGCAATCTCGAGATGAGCGAAAAGTTCTAACACTTGAATCGATTAATATTATCAAGAGACCGACAACGAAAAACGTAATATATCGAGACAGTATTATTGTTGTTTCATACTTGTTCTTGAAGTTGCCGTCGAAGTTGACTTCTTGTTCTTGGGACAGGATGACTGCCTTAGATTCGGGGCCTTGAGCGGGGTAGGCGTTGACTGCGACGGCCAACAGCAATGATGAGAGGACTAACGTGACCTGTTAATAATAATAAGACATTCGCCAAATGCGATATCCAAAACATTAGGTATCGCGGTGAGAAGTATAGTCGCGGAGACTCGAAAGCAAAAAAAAACGTTTAAATTCTTACCTGCATTTTGGTAGTTCGTGGTCTGTTCGGCCGTTTGTATATTGTACAGTGATTGACTGAGTACCGTGGTGCTGTACGTAATGATTGAGGATAATATGATGGAGCTGTCTTATATATTATAGTGTGCACCCATGTGGATCTACACACGGTAATAATGACGGGGGTACCTGTTTAATGTTTACCATATAATAATGGAGGCGGTACCTGCCGTCGAGATGGAAAGGTCGTTATGTCAGTGGGTTATGAAAGCGGTCCGACGACATTTATTTTAGCACGGGCGCGCTATGGGAGATTGTGATAAACACGTTTCGAAGAAACACCAATATACACGCGCACACTTACACACACACACACACACACACACACACACACACACACACACACCCGCGCACGTATATTTAAAATAATAAAAGTGTTGGATAGAATAATTAATAAGGGATTTGCCTAAAGTTAAATGTGGCTACGCTCCTCGGTATAGCAACATAATAATATGTCCATGAAAAATAATTATTGCGTCTCTATATTTAAAAAAAACGTACGTTTCGCGTATAAGCGATAATCCTAAAAACTATTGGGTATAATCGAACACCATAATAATAATCATTGATGTGTTATTGTATAATAAAAATAATTTAAAAAAAGCCAAGTTCATTTCTACAGAAAATATATTTAATGATTTTAATGTTTTTAATTTAAAATATCGTTTCTATAAACATGCAATTGTATGTATGTCAACAGTCAATCTATAAACTTATAAGCCACAGCAGCACGTCATAGTTACAAAACTCGTCCAAAAACTCTAAGTAATCCGAATTATTGCATAAAAGTAAATTAGCAATTTGAAAAACTAATATTATAAAATATGTTGGCATTGACTTATGTAGTTATGTAAGCAACTTAACACAGATATAAGTGAATTTCAAAATAAAAATTTGCTTGTAAAATGTAGTAATTCAATTAATTTAAATAATATTGATTTAATGTAAATTCCAACTTCATAATAAGTGTTGTTATGAATTATGATTTTATGATAAGTTTTATTATAAATGTATACTATAAATTATAATTTAATAATAGTAATTCATGTAATATAATTCTATTTTATTTTTCCTTATATTGAACTAATCTACTGCAAGCACAAGCTTCGCGTTTTGGAGAGGTTTTTAATCATATGTAAAATTAATTTGTTTTTTTATTATTATAATAATATCACTTACTCAGTATAAATGACAAATTTTCTATTTTATGGAATAATTTATATAATGATAACAATAAAATAAAGCGAAACTAACATATAACAAATTTCCATTTAACAATATTTCTTTGAGAACCAAATTAATTTAATTATATATTTAACAAGTTTTTCTAAAATATGAATTTTTTTGTTACCCGTGAGACTTCATAGTTTAGAAGTTTCGTTATATAATACATATTTAAATTTAAACAAAATATTTACTCGATTTACGAATTCAACAATAATATTATTACGAGGGATATAGTAAACAAGTAGAAAAAGAATAATAATTTATTGTTACTAGATATTTTACAACTTGAAATATAATTTCACGAACTGGTCATTTGCAAATAAATATATATATATACGCCAAAAAAAATTATTTAAATACGTACATTATTTAAAGTTGAAAGTTCATTACCTAATGTCATTAAAAAGTAACTTAATTTAAAATAAAATGTATGATTTAAATAAGCAATTATTCAATGAAATCATTATTTTTAATATGTAGAGCAGATGTAGCTACTCGTTTTAGTTAAATATCAATCACCAATGACGACATCGGGTATATTTTATTATCGGTATACTTATACCTTTATGTCTGTGTACCTAACAATATTATTAACTTATAAACTTACATATTTTGCGTTTCATTATATAGATTGTTTATATAAAATGTATAAATACCATCTAGTTGCTATACACAGTATCGGTGATATTGAATTGAGTCCCCCAAATACTTTTGGATTATTGGATTTGAGTCCAACCAATATTTGTTAGGTTGTTTGAGTTGAGGCTCTTAAGCCTATAAAAATTATTCAGGTGACCCTATGCGGAGGTTGGCCGATTATAGTCACCTAAAAAATATATGTGATTGTTACAATAATTTTTTTTTTTTATCGTAATAATAATAATTAAATAAAAAATAGAAAAAATAACAAGAAAAAAAAGGTGGGTAACCTGTCACTCTGCTGTACAGTAGGTTAAAAGTGGGTCACTATAATGGATGGTGTTAAATTTGAATTCAATGATATAATATCATTGTTTAAGAAAAACGATTCTGAGCGAAAACGGTCAGTCAGCCTATGATATTACCAAGTATATTTGATGATATTATTGTGAATAAAGTAATTTATATATAACCTATTTACGTGGAGCCTTGTTTCAAATTTTCAATCCTTAGCTATAAAAGTTGAACATTTAATAAATGTTTAACTACAAAATAATTATTAAATTATAAAATTGATAAATTTTTTCAAAATTTGAACTTTAAATGCTTATAAAAAAAAATTGTGCCTATGTATTTTCAATAATTTTCAACTGCTATTAGAACGATATATCAGGAGCCTTATATTAAATTTTCAAGCTTTTTCACCCAACAAATAAAATTTAATTGATATTTATAGAAAAAAAAACTAAACAAATTGAAAACTGACAATGTCCGTAACAGCTCAAAAAGAGTCAAAATATTTTCAACAATTGTATAGTGTAGAAAATGAAAATACAAACATTCAGTAAAATTTTCAAGTATCTACAGTCATACGTTTTTTAATTACAATAAAATAAGAAAGTCGTTACATGAGATATCGAGTGAATATCAAATGTTGTCAAAATATGAATTTCAAACGCTCATAAAAATTTAATTTGACATTCTTGAAGACATTTTTTTTTTGATAAAGGTAGAAAAACTTATAGATAATCTTTTATTATATTTTTAAATCTTAGATTTAAAAAGAAAAATTTTTATGAATTCTCAACTCAAAATAAATTGCTAATTTTCGTGATTTTTCCGTATTTTGTCAAGATTTGAACTTTAAATGCTTATAAATAAAAACCCTGACTAAGGATTTTTAATTTTTTTTCATATGCCTTTGAAACAATAACCTAGGCGCCTTCTATTAAATTTTCAAACTTTTTTACCCAACAAATAAAATTTTATTGATATTTGTAGAAAAAAAAACTAAACAAAATGGAAACTGAAAATGTCCGTAAACAGCTCAAAATAAGTCAAAATATTTGGAAAATGTTATGGTGTATAGAAAATGCTAATATAAACATTCAGTCAAAATTGCATGTACCTACGGTCATTTTTTTTAGAGTTGCACCAAAAACCAAAATCGATTTTCTCGAAAATAAATTTTGCGTAAAAATTCCCGTTTTTCCTTAATTTTTCTTTTGTTTTTCACGGCGCTTTTAAAAACTACTGGGAATTTTTTTACTTTTGATCCCCCAAAGTACCAACTAGATTCACCTTTCTATCAGAAAAGTTACTGTTGAAGAAATTCAAGAAATTCCAAGCACTTTTACCGTCCTAAAAGGTGATAACAGACACAAAAAATATTTTAAAAAAAAACACACATCATTGTAAAATCAATAAATTCATCGATTCGCTGAGAATCTAAAATCATTAGGAAATGATAATTATCTATAATTTCATAATGTCAAATTGTTAACATTTAAATAGTCAAATCTGTAAATTTGTTTATCTGCTCCTGTAGAAATTGTTCCTTTTCCAATATTTTAAATTCTGAGCGGAACGATGAATGTATTGATTTTACAATGTTGTGTGTTTTTATTAATTAATAATTGTGTGTGTTTGTTATCACCGTTTGGGGCAGTAAAACTGCTTTTATTTTCTTCAACGCTATCTTGTTCGATGGGAAAGTAGGTATAAATCTAGTTGGTCAAAATCGATTTTGTCTTTTGGTGTAACTCTAAAACAAATAACCGTTACATGACATTTTCACTGAATGCTTATATTATCATTTTCTATATAGGATAAAATTTTGAAAATATTTTGACTTCTTATAACGGTTCAGTGTCCAATTTTTTTAGTTTTTTTTTCTATAAATGTCAATTAAATTGTATTCGTCGGATAAAATAAACTTGAAAATGTAATACAAGGCTCCTAATATATTGTTACAATGACTGTTGAAAAATATAAAATATATGGTCACAAATTTTTTATTATAAACGATTAAAGTTTGAATTTTAACAAAAATGTTATCCCCCAGTATTACATATATTAGAATATTAAATTACTTATTCAATATTAATTCATTGTCGTACATCTTACGATGAAATATGAAATTTTTATTTTTAAAATTTATAATTTAATATTTTACTGGTTATAGTAGACATTTATCAATATGCGTCAGATACACTGTGGTTAAAAAAATTATCTTATGTAACTATTATTTGATACATAAAACGCTTTAAATAATAATACAATAATAATCGTTGTTAAAATAGTAAAACAACTAAAATTCTTAGAAATTCTGTTCCTAACAAGATTTCACCTAAATGATCACTGATAACTATCCATAGCCCATCTTTTTTTTAAATCTGATAAAAATTACTGCAGATTAAATATGGTATCAACTATTTTATTAATCGGTGGACATCAACATATTAATAAAAGTACCTATTATATTATTTATTTTATTCTATTTTTGCACATCGGATGAATATTTTAACTGAAAACACTCAATATTTACTATTAACTTTTTAAATATATATTGTTTAATTTATTTTAATTTATTGCAAAACAATATTTTTCTTTGGAATATAAAATTAAAAATATAATATCTCGTGAATTAAAAAAGTAAGAACTTTATATCGAAAAAAAAATAGTAATTAATATAATATAATTTTATTTTTAAATTTTGTTTTGGAAAAACTGTGTAATCATTTTGTAAAAAAAAAATACTTTAAAAATAACGTTTTTACTTTTTGATATAGTGAGCACCTATTTACTAACCTAAAGGAGTAAAAGAATCGCCCTTTTTATAATAGCGCTAATTAATAAAGTTCTTAGGTAATATAAATGATTGTGTTAATATTAAATAACTGAATGTAAGTGTAATTTAAAATATTAACTATACTGATTTTTTGAAAATAGGTTAGGTTAGTATTATTATATTTTGTAAAGATATTATAACAATAAAAATGTTATTAACATACTTCATTATTCATGTTAAACTTTCTGTGTAAATATAAGAACTTAAGTTTAATAGATTATAAATATACCTACGAATCTTATAAGATATCGAATACAATTATAATAAATGTAAATTTATATTTATTTTACTTACTAAAAAAATGTTATTAATATTTAAAAATTATATAATTTTGTTTAAAAAACTCCTTTAATAAATGTTAATCTATATTATAACAATTAAGTATTAACAAATATATATTATAAACTATGATTGTCTTTTGTATATTCAAATTAATTTTTATAATGTTTATTATTTGTTAATTAATTTGTATACTCATACTTCATAAGTTGTAACTCGTACATAACAATATTATGATGACTGATGACTATAAAAGCAATATCTAAAATATATTAAACATTATTACTAACTTTTTTTTTTCGTTAGTAAACATTTACACTCATAACTATTGATTATTTATACTTTTATTCTGCTAAAAAACTATATTTTATTAGACAGCATTTTCAAACAAAAAATATAGATGCCTATCATTCTATAGATGTGTCATTGTTTATTCAGTACGGATAGATAAAATTGAATTCTAGTCTATGCCTAAACTATAATATATATTTGTCGTATTATGTTATATTATACAAAAACACACACATACGACATACAAGTACAAGTTTCATTTGGTTTGTCAACAACAAAACCTTCATTAATATTGTTATGTATTTACATATTATTATAATAATATGTGTTACGAAAGTATAATATTATATTGGGCGATATGAACGAGCGACTGAAATGGTAACAATTATCTTCACATTATGTCTTGGGCTTGTCACGGATGACACTTCTCTTATAGGTGTGCCCACAACCGTGGACGATTTGACACTCGAGTTAATTTATACAAGATTACATAAGTCAAACTACAACTTACTACTAGATCAATATTAGCAAACAATGCTGATTGGTTGATTTGAAGACACACATTATGCATGTAAAAAGAAAGGTGGATGTGTATATTGTGTGTCATATGTACAAGGCGTTATTTATACAAAAATAAATTTTTATTTTATTATAAAAATAAAAATCGTATGAAAATACTATAAATTATTTGAATTTAAATTATTGGAATCATAACTGCACTTAATAAGCCGATGCACTGGGAGACTTTTTGTAAGCTGATGCACTTTGGCTTTGGTAACCTTGTGGTGATTTATACAGTTGACTGGCGGAGGAAGATTGTCCATAAGATTGTTCACTAGTTTCCGCACCATATCCAGATGGGCCCTGTGGTTTCTGATAACTCGGTTGTTTTGGTGCAGAAGTAGATGATTGTCCGTAAGAGTTAGGGGCAGAAGTCTGTCCATAAGATCCAGGAGCAGATGTTTGTCCATAAGATCCAGGGGCAGATGTCTGTCCATAAGATCCAGGGGCAGATGTCTGTCCATAAGATCCAGGGGCAGATGTCTGGCCATAGGCTCCTGATTCTTTTCCATATGAAGACGAAGCACCATTTTGCCCATAAGCCGACTGTTGTTGTTGGTATGCTTGTTGTGCAGCTTCCTCAGCGGCGTTCTGTTCCAACGATTGAAGAATTTCAGCTGGTATTGGTGGTGGTGTAGGTAAATGAGAGCCCTTAGGAACGAATCCATTTTCATCAGCGGTGTAAGTTACTGTAATGAGTTGACCATCTTCTCCGGGATAGCTGAAAGATCCATAGACAGATTGAATTCCTTCTGGGCCACCTGGCTTAAGTTGACCATACTCAGATACTGAAATGCCATTGCCAGTTTCGTAACTAAAAAAAATATTTATGTTATAAAATGTTTATTATTGATTATTATCTTTAAAATATTACCTGTATGAGTAAGATCCATCACCAAGATTTGGTTGGTTCGACTGAGATAGAATAGGGATTACTTCAGCTGGTCCAGCGACATTGCCTGGTGCAAAAGCGTTGTATCCATTACTACCGGGTTTGTAAGGATCGACTGGTGTATTAAGAGGTGTAATTGGTCCTTTAACCTCAGGTGGTCCAGCAATATTGCCTGGTGCAAAAGCGTTGTATCCGTTATTACCTGGCTTGTAAGAATCGATAGAAGCACTTGATCCTTTAACACTTTCATATTCAGATCCAGATTTTTGGTATAATGTAGACGATACAGGCTTTGGGCGGGAACGTTGGCCATATGACGATTGAGAGGCTTGTGATTGGTATTGTGATGACGGTGCAGAAGATTGGTATTGCGATGACGGTCCAGATGATTGATATTGTGATGACGATCCAGATGACTGGTATGATGGTGCAGCAGTCGATTTTGAACCGTACGATGCAGATGAAGGTTGATAACTGGATTTTGCGCTTTGGGAATATGTTTGTGCTGCTGGTGTAGATTGGTAAGAAGAAGGAGCAGCGCTAGATTGATAAGATGCAACGCCAGACTGGTAATTAGATTGTCCAGCTTGAGAGTATAGCTGTGAGTTCAAAGCAGAAGATTGGTAAGACCCAGAACCAGATGGGGAACTATACTGTGCACCTTGAGAGAATGCTGGTGATGCTGAAGCCGATTGGTATGAACCAGCACCAGATTGGTATGAACCAGCACCAGATTGGTATGAACCAGCACCAGATTGGTATGAACCAGCACCAGATTGGTAGCCAGACTGGGTGTTTTGCGAATATGATGGTATAGCTGGAGCTGATTGGTAAGATCCAGCGCCAGACTGGTAACCAGACTGTCCAGCTTTTGAGTATTGTAAACTTGCTGGAGTAGACTGATAAGAAGAGACACCAGACTGGTAGCCAGACTGTGCACCAGATCCTGCGCCAGATTGGTAACCAGAGAATGCATTAGTTTTGTATGCGGGTGCTGAGGTTGATTGCTGATACGATCCAGAAGTAGATTGATATCCAGCAGCTCCACTACCTGGATATCCAGTCGGAGAGCCAGATGAGTATGCTGAAACTTCAGGGGATTTTTGGTAACTGCCAAAATTTCCTTGATAAGATGAAGAAAGAGAAGATGGCGTGGTCGGAGATCCATAACCAGAAGATGCTTCAGATTCATAGCCTTGTGGATGAGCCGCCGCAAAAGCGACAAATGCAATAAATAAAAACTGAAAAACAATTATTGATACGCATTAAAATATTTGTTAGTACCTACAATATATTCAGTATAATAGCAAAGTAATACATGGGTACATTAAATATAAATTTATTTTTAAAAATCCTACTATCTGAATGTCTGATACTCTTATCAAAACTAATATTTTCCATAAATTATGATAGAATACAATTTTGATTTACTTAAATAAAACTTTTCTAGCCCAAAATAGGTATTGATGTATTCTTGCTTTTTTAGTGTATTAAATTTATTTTTGATAATCAGAAAATTACAAACAAAATTAGTTGGTATTTTAAAATATTATACATTTTATATGCATTCAATATTATTTGAACAATCAAACTTTTTACGAGCTAAAATTAATTTTTTTCCTAAATTTAATGACGAATTCTTAAATAATATTTTAAAAGGTTACTAATTACTTCTTTGTTTAAATGGTTTAATTTCTTAACTTTCTTTGTCTGAAATATTTTGCAAGTTGGTATAAATAAATAAAGGATAAATCCAGAAACTGTGACTAAAAATTATAATCAATAAATAAAACTATTAATAAGTTTATATAAAAAACAAATTAAAATTGTTGTTGTATATATACATTTAATATCCTTTTTGGCTTCGTACACCTACCTACATAATTATAATTTCATATTATAGGTACCTATATGTGTAAATATATATATAATATATTATAATTATACCAATGTGTAGCTACAGAAATTAATGCAAACCTGAAATATCTATAGGTAGATCAAAACCTATTAAATATTACGATTAAAATAAAAAATGTACATATTAAAAAAAATTATCAAAAAACATTATTTTTTTTCTTATGCCAATATAGTAAATAAATTATTATTGTAGAAATATAAAAAAATTTTTATAAAGAATTAGTCATGGTATTATGTTTATTAAGATAATATTATAAAAGTTTTTATGCGTATGTTTTTTTAAATGTTTATTTTGAATAAATTATTTTCGTATGTGATTTGAATACCTACCTTATATTTTAATATTTAATCCAACAGGGATATTTTAAAATAAACAATAAGCAAAATAGCAAAATATAAAAAATTCTATGCATTTATCTTCAGTTGAATTTTATAAACTCTACTCTATTGGACAAATTCAAATTTCACCACAGAAAAAATAGCACAATTTATATCTATTTTTATTCTGGAAATTGTATATTTTAAAAAATATTAAATTATGTATTTATTTTTATTCTACTATTGAGCTATTATAACTCATGAACAAAGTTATCTTCGATTAAAATAAAGGTTTAAACACATTAATGAGAGTAAATGAATTAATTAAAAAAAAGTGTGTGCCTGTTAGACACGCATAGATACGTTGAATGATTATTTTTCAACAAAGTAATACACGTGTTACAACTTACAAGACGATATTATAGAAATAAAATATTATAAGATTTTAAAATGTCTATCAGTAAAATCATAATACGAGAACAATTGTTTAATGTAACTATTTTACTTTAGCAGAAAACTATACCATAACTTTAAGAGTATAAGTTTGGCACGAAAATGTTCCGCGAGACGTACAGAGTACATATTAAATGGCTGCAAACGAACGACGGAAAATATTGCACATTGTTATTTCCTGTTTACGAGAACCGGGCACAACATTGCAGTTAAGACTATGTTAAATTACGTTTGAAAACATGTTATGTGCTCGTACTCGAGGAATATAGCTGCCGTGTAGGTGTTCTTCTGGCGGTACTATACCTACCCACGGGATTTATTGTAATATACATTGAATATAGCTTACCATCTTCATGTTGTCGGTGCGAAATTGCTTGTGTGGTGTGTTGTACTCGGAGTCGCAAGTCTGTGAAAACCAATAGACGACGATAACTGGACTGACGATGGATCGGTACCCGACGTCTATATATACGACGATGCGTCGGGACGATTGCCGAATAGCTATGGTGTACGGTTCGCGCGCGCGAAGGAGGTGATGTTCAGCGGCGGCAGTGGCGCTGCCCCTACCCCGGTGACGCCCTGTGGCCAATCCGATTTTGACTTGTGAAGATAGTAATGTAATTTTTTTTATTACGATTATTATTATTATGATTATTTTTTATGACGTGCCGCCGACACGACGACGTCGGCCAAAGACTAATTAGAACGACCGTGTGTATGTGTGTGTGTGACAGGTGTAGGACGATAATATAATAATATTATATGTGCGTACCAATACTGCATAATATTCTGCCTTGATCATCCGATTGATCAATGGGTATATTATGATGCCTGACGACGACAGCTCATATATGACCCAGTTCGATGCTGCTCATGATGATGACACCAGGCCGTTTTTTTATGATTTACACGTACACCATATACTACGCACTATATACACTGCGCGCGTGCTAAAGGATTGCCTCGGCCATGGATAATCATAAAGATATGATCGTCGACGTATTCCGATAACGTCGAGGTGATCATTGATCAATAACGTATTTAGTCGTATATTTTCACGGCTTACAGGTGTTTTGGGACGTGGCTCAAATCGCCAAAATATGTTACCAAAAATAACGCTCATAATAACAACTCGGCAGCCCACATAATATTATTGTCTCGCCCACGGCCACTGTCGACCGGAACGCGTAAAAACTATGTTTGTTTGTATTTTTATTTTTTTTCGTAGATCAAAACCAGCCAACCAGACTATAACGATTGAAAAAAAATGTATTTTGAGTATTGCAGACTGCAGCATATTTATCGACTATTTGTGAGGTAAACATACCATTGTATTATAGTGATTTACGGATTTACCTATACGACTGCTAACTTATTTATTAGGTGTTTTATTTTTATTTATTTTTTTTTTTATTGAGTGTCGACATTATAATATGATATCTAATAATATTTACTCTTTTTTCCATTAAAAAAGATATCAAACGCGCATTTACCGATTTAACGAGAAATCAAAATGTTGACGTTTTATTTTTTGCAAAAGCTTTTGTAATTATTGTTCTGTTTTGGAGTAGGACATAATACTAGTGTAATATAAAATATTATATAAGTATAATACACACAATAAGGATAATTTAAATAAAAATGCAATACGTTGCACACTGATGGATTTTTGAAAAACTTATTTCCATTCGAATGGATCTGATTTCGTATAAATGCATTTGAGAAACCGGTTACATCAGTAAGTTATTAAATCAGAGATGTCAATGTGTGATAATCGGTAATATGAAAATGATAATTTAATATAATAATACCATATTATTATAATATTGCATAGAAATGGTAGTTTCCGGTTAAATAGGCATTGTCCTGATCAAAGTTCTCCGGCTGATCAATCCTATGCGCATACTATAAATCTATTTGAATCTTGTATACATTAAAACGATTCATTTCCACCCATTAAACAGACAAAAAAAATACATTTTCGTGGGAATACAATATATGAAATTCGAGCGTTTGAGTTTTTTAAAGTTATAAATTAATCCAATGTACATAATATATTATGCCATACTTTGTACGAAAATAACATGATTGATATCATAAACACGAGCATTGCTCACACGCATTGTAACCGATAATAACGTCTTCGAAGCAATAGCGTGCAATAGTTGTAGACATATTATTATCACATACTCATATTAGCAGTAAATTGGTGATTATCCTAATGATTTCTACAATATAGGTATTATAATAGTATTAACGTCTTTCAATTAGGATCGTAAATAAAACGAAACTACAAAGGTTAATTTATTATTATTGTCGACCGGGCAAAAACAAATTATTTTAACAGACATTGTAATCGTTAAGCCGAACAACACGGACAATTTATGTTTCACATCGAAATAAAACCAAAATGCGGTAATTTTTTTCAAATTACGAAAAAACATGTATTTTTACATTGTCAATATAGTGTTGAATCACGGATATTATACTCTTGCATTCAAAAAATCAGTATGAATATAATATGATCGTGGCTCTTAAAAATATAGTAAAATATGGTAAGGCCATCAACTCGTCTCGCTCACATATCGGCGAAGGAGAGTATATTCATCTGTGGTAGCTACCTCTACAATTTGTAATGAAAACGCATAATATACGAAAAACGATTCTCATAGTGGAGTAAAATTTTAGACGGCTGTTGACAGTTTTTATTAGGTATGGGTACGCTTAGAAATACTTTATTGAGATATTTACACCTTCAAAATAAAACAATTTTATGATGTTCTTTACTTGTAAATTGTAATGCCGCTTTCGAAGCACTCTTCTGATCTAAAAATGTAATAAAAATAAACATCACTGTAAGATTACGCATACCTATATTCCTTTAAATTATATAAAATAATATATAACTCTTAGACTCCGCTAAACACGAAAACTAATAACCGTAAAGGGATAAGATGAAAAATATCACAGTTATAAAACCATGTAATAATTATTTCGCTAGATTCTAAAAAGTTCGTAATAATCAGAGGGAATATACTAAAGTACTTAAGTACACCTTAATAGATCATGAAGTGTTACATATTTTACAAATATTTACAAATTTAATAGTTGTAATTTTTATACAGATATATTAAAAACAAGTGGCTTAATGTGTTCTTATTGTAACATTTCGGGTTACTAGGTTACTTAAAAGATTTAAAATAAATTACTTATTTATCCTGTATACAAAATTTCTACCAAGAGGAGTGCTTTGATTTCAACATAATATAGTACCTTATCTTTTAGCAAATTGGATCAAAATGGTACTTTAGATAGGTAATTTTTCGATTTTCTCAACAATTATTTAATTCCACAGGAAAAACCACCAACAAATTACAAAAAACCGCTAAAAATGGGATTTTAATTTCTAATGCTCTATTCATCACTATAGAAACTAATAAAAAATAATAACGTTATAATATTAATTCAACTTACAGGATATAATACATAATAACAATATAAAATATTCAGACTGAGAAACCGTCTCCGCTCAGAACCGTTTTTCTTATACAATGATATTATATCATTGAATTCAAATTTAATACAATCCATTACATTATACATTGATCCACTTGTAACCTACTGTACAGCAGAGCGACATCCACTTACTCGCTTTTTTTTTAAACTGTCTATAACCAACAACTTTACATAGATAACCATATTGTATAGTTTCATATGCATCATTATCAATCAATAATATTACTCATTCTTCCGGCACAATAACGTGATCAATGGAAATTACATCGATGATTATCATCACTAACAACTAAAGCTTGAGAATAGCATTGAACAAATATTACAGGTATGGAACGTATTCAAATTACCTACATTGTAAATTGATGATGACGTAATATTACCTGTTAGATATATAAAGATAGTTTTAATTACTATTTGAAATCAAATGAAATTCAGATGTAGGAAACGAACCGAGATGGTGACAGGAGCTCAAAATCTTTCGAAATAAAACTATGTTCCACGATTATTATTGAAGCATAGAAAAATTAAACATAAATCAGTTCGAAAGTTACCTTCGAAATCACGTGGTCAATTAATCAATAACATATCAATCTTGGATATATTATTTACAACAATATTATACGATGGTAGGTTTAAGGTTAAAAGTTTCAGTGCAGAAATATATTTTTTCATGTCAACTACTCAACTCCATACGGATATTTTACCGTGAAAAGTCGCGACATAAAAAAAAATTAATCATTAATAAACACTTATAGGATTATTTTTGATGTATCCTCCTCGATCATTACCATTCTCTGTAGACCGAAGGTTTTAATTTTTAACGTTTTATGATTTTACAAACTAAATACATATTAACTGCAGTGTGCAGATAGGTAGGTACAACTTAAAACACACTTCAAAAATGCAAATCAGCTACACCGGATTCATAATATTTATATAGGTACATTATACATATTACATATTATATAATATTTATATATATATATATATTATGCTTAAACACAATATTGAAACCAACGTATTTTCATATTTTGTGGATTGACTTAATTATTATTAACGTATTATTGTGTGTTTCTAATTGTTTTAATACATAATTGTGGTATGGTATTTGAGTATGAACATTTGAAAAATAAATATATGAAAACTTTGAAATTATATATTTTATTTTTAAATATTAGTATTGATACATGATTGTAAAACAATACATTGATGATAAATTCATAACAATCAACTCTATAATTTATTCTACACAAACGTCGAAAGTGCAAAAGGTCATACTATAACACAATTTATACTATGCTATTAAGTATTATTTACCTAAAACTTACATGGGCCTTGAATAATGTTACCAAATTGAGGACTGTTATCTACTTTGTAAGATCATATTTTCACATTATTCTTCCAAGCCAAACGTGAAAGCTATATAAACATATATTGATTTTTATTCGATCAAATTACTAAAGAAAAATAAATGTATAGTAAAAAAGTAGAGATGTATTGATGTAAAATACTACAATGTACTAGATGAATATTACAGTTCTATACAATTATCTATACAATTACTTATACATTACAGCCCGATGATTTTAATTGTTGTAATTATATAAACTTAAGTCTATTAAGCTACATTAAAAATAAACCTTTAAATACGTATATTAATTTTGGTACCTTTCGAACACTTGTTTGGCTAATGTTTACGTGATACCTATATAATACGTCTTAATATAAAACATTTTTAGATACAGCACTAAATCTCTATAATTTGAATGTTAATGTTTCACATTCATTTCGAGATAAATAAGTATTTATAAATAATAATATAACGTTGAATCGTTTAAATATTTAAGATGAATAATATGATAGTATAATGAACTGCATGTTAAATAAAAATTAACAATGTTATTAGATTTCTTTGATTATTTCAAATATAAAACTTGTTTAACTATTCACCTATTACCTACAAATACTAACCTAACACCTAATAATACTTATACATGCAAAACACGTGACATAATTTCACAGTTACATTTTTAGTGCAGTGAAATGATAATCATTTCCCGTCATCAACATAGACTTCAATACAATATAATGTGCGTTTACTATTTGTAGATTACTCATTCGGCATCGGGATATTTGCGTATAATTATGATGTAACTATTGCAGGCATACTGAATCAGCTATTGTTTAAAACCATGTTTCACAATGCATTTAAAATTTTAAATGAATAAAATAATTTTTAAAATCATATAACTCTGATATCATAGGAAAAGCCGGGTAAACGACTATACAACTCTTAATGTCTATATTATACCTCATTGTACAACTGCAAACTTTATATATTTACACACTATAAAATGACTTCATACAAAGTATTTATTACTTGAATGAAATAGTTTTATGGATATTCATCGACAGCCGCTGCAATTGACTTGCACTGTCAATTTTAACTAAATACATTTTTATGATTGTTCATTGTCATCAAGTACTTTCCTCCCAGCAGAATATAATATAATAATAACAATAAAATGTTAAGTATGAGTTAACAAATAATTCATATTTTTACGATAATGCGTTAAAATAACAATCCATTCATAATAGTTGGTGTTAACATATTTTAGCATTACAATTTAAAACATAATCAATCAAACAAACAAACAAACACGTTACATAGTCCTTGAAAACAATATTCAAATCAGTTTATTGATACAATTACAATACTATTTTCACAAATTGATTCAATAATACTAAGATTTTTAGTTTGAAAGGAAAATAAACTAAAATCTATTAAACTATAATGATTATAAAATATAATAATGTAATACTTATATCCTTCTTTATTAATTTTGGGATTAATAATGATATTGTTATTAATCTTATATAAGTATCTCATTTTTTCACAATTGTTTTGTTTAACTAACATTATTTCAATTTTAAACTGACTAACTTTTATTTTATTTGGTTCACTGATTTATAATATCAATGATAATTTGTTTTTGTATAATTGAATGATTTACTTTTACTATTTAATTTACTGTCGTTAAAATATTTAAAATTTGAATACAATATATTATTATATAGCCATATAGGTATTAGGCAATGCAAAAAGTTAAAATATCTAAAAACAATTAAAAGTAAATAATCTACAATTCATTATAATTGGGTATTATTAATTTAATGAAATATGACTATATTGTATGCACACGTATTGGTATTATTGACCAATTTACTTTAGCAACTTAAATCATATTTACAGAATTTATAGCGATAGATAAAATACTAATTTGTTTCATGAAAATTATATTTTAAAAACTTAAATTAGAGTAAAAATGATATGCATACTTCATATTTATATGACTTGTAAAATATAAGTTATAACCATAACTTTAGTACAATTATAATACCAGTTGGTAAAAATAGAAGGGTATTTTATCGTTAAACGTAATTATATTGTGTTCCGTGAGAAATTATTATAATAATTCACAAATGGTTCATAACCATAAGTAATATAAAGTAGTATTAGAAAATATTTGTATATATTATACAACATTTAATTAAACATTAACCAACTTTCAGTTCATTAAATCGACAGTTTTCATTTTATTGGCACGACGACGTAACGTCATATTTATTTAACGAACCATCTCTCGATTGCGATCAACGACCACTTTCAAAATCGATGTTATGTGTGAGTTTTATTTAAATGTATGCTTGTGAATTTATTTTTATGCGAATAACTCAGCGAGTATCTGGTACACTGAAGGAACATCAAAATTCAAATTTTAAAAAACCGTGAGCAAAATGCGCCGTCTTCGCGAATAAGTCGTTTCAATTCGATGGATAATACGCATAGGTAAAAATAAGACACTCGTATAAGAAGTACAATCTATAATAACATGACGGTCGAAGGTGTCTAAATAATAATAACGACATCAGAAGTCCATTTAATTAATTGCTATTGATGTTATTTATTTCACTCAGCAGTCGGCCGTTGAATATACCGAACGAGCTTCCTGTGGTGCACAGTGATCGTCACGTACAAGCACGCGATATGTATCATTACCTACGCCATTATAAACACTATAATATAATATAATATTAAAGACTTTGACGTATCCACTCTCCTTCTGTCTCTGTCTCTCTCTCTTTATCTCTCTCTCTCTCTCTCCCGGTGAGTGATGATAGTGCTATAATACACGACTACCGCCGAGGCCGGATAATCGTCGACCGTCGGTGTCGGCCTGTGATATGGCGGTGTTTTGATTACATAGACAGTAGCCTCACATTATAATATTAAGTACATACCTGCTCATCGGCGCGAATTGGGTTTTGCTTAGGCGGGAGCTTTATCACCCCACCCCCCTAATCTACTGTTATATTACTCGTATTATCTAATTAATTACTCGACTGTTCGCAGTGCCATGCGGCTGTACACGCGCTGTTAACAAAAAAAAAGTTGTGGAGGTTTAGGGATAGTTATTAATATTGAAAAAGATACCTATTAACAATAATTATGTGAGTCATTATTATCGATAATCATAGTTTCAAACGATTGTCACGATATCTATAAGATAATCAATGCTATATTCGATTATTATGAACGAATAAAAAGAGATATATTATGTATATAAGTATACCTACTACTGTTTCTAGAAAAGTCGTTATAAAACTTACCGTTTGAAAAATATATTACTCTAGATTTACTGTGGACAATGTGTGGAGGAGGAGCAAAGCTTTGGGATTAAGTAAGTTCCCACACGAAACATAGCAGGGAAGTAGCTACATAATTATATGTAAGTTCCTAAAAAAAAATACACCCATAGCCAATAACATTTTTTTTAAATTTTAACTGAATATTTTTTTTGTTTTTGTGTTGCATAAATAAAGTCTGATTCAATTTACGAATAATATATTATATTATATTATATGAACTTAAAAATTGGTTTTGATTTTTTTTTTACACAACACAAAAACATACAAAATATTTTAATCGCACCACCAACAACGTTGGTCAGTCTTAACTCCTAAATCTTAATAAAGTTGTTTATTTTTCGTGTGGGAATTTACGTACGGATGTATTTTTTTCTTGAGGGAATTCGCGTATGCGTGGATGATTTTTACCTACTATGTCTCAAGTAAGAACTTAAATTAGCTCAAAGCTGCGAACTCGATTTACGGTGAAAAAAAAGTGACAGGGCTTGATCCTATTTTGATTTCATTTCCTATTCGGGCCTATATCCTCATATAGAGTATTAGACGCTGCAGAGAAACACGGCAACCGATCACCATCGGTTGGAATTCGAACGTCATGATAATAATAAAGAATAATAATGGTATATCGGTCGGCCCGGTGCGGTTCATCGTCGTTGATAATAGAAATAAATAAATCGTACCATTACGAAGCGATTATTATTGCTCCGTATATTATACACTATTGCATGATGGCGGCGGAGGAGTAGAACGGACAGAGTATTTTATAACATTAAATATTGTGCTCTTCGCCTTGTGAAACACCTTGTCCGATCATCACGCGCGCCGCACATCGGCCCCGGGAAAATTAGCGAATATACCTACGCCGAACAGCCGCCACTCGACGATCAGAATATTGTTGAGAACGAGTGCGCGCGCAACATGTACTTGCGTGACATCGATAGGCCGCCGCCGCGCTCTTGTAATAATACCTATTGGTATTAGGTACCCCATACGATGATGATAAAATATAAAATTAAAACGCCGTTCGGTACGTGTAAGTGATCACACTTAGTGTATGATAATAGCAATAATTGTAGTAATAATAATATGTATATCAACTATATTATATCAAGAGAACTGGTTTTTTTTTGCTATTATTATTCCGAAGGTGTCGAATGCACGAGCCCCGTACGTGCATGACGTAATAATATTATAAATAAGTCATCTCGATACCGAGCGCATAGTAAATTGGGTTTCGTTACAAGTCGTATATATATATACATACAAAATACATATATATATATATATATATATATATAGTATGATATAGAATCTGATGGTACTCCGTAATTTATTGTATAGATACTAAGCACAATACCCGTCAATTGGAAAAAAAAATGTAAAAAGTCGTGCGGACAGTATGGCACGGGACTGTATATAATATGTAGTACGTACTCCATATAATATCGCCCCAACAGAACACATTATATTGTAGTGAAGTGGCCAGTGTAAGTACCTAAATCAAAAGTTGTAGTAAAAGTTAACGTCGTTGTAGACGATGCACTTGTGGTTTTTTTATTTATTTTTTATATAGTGTACAAGCAGTAGGTGTTGCCCGCGGCGATAAATGAATCCCCGAGTTGGGCAATTCATCCGTGGCGGATAGTGTGATAAACTGATGAGTAACTTTTTTTTCTTGTACGTGAACCAATTGCAAGCAGAAATAAACAAATAAGTGCTAATGACATTAATATCATTAATAGCGGGGAAGCCACCCTTTAAATAACTGGTTCAATCTATATCGTCCAAACCACCCTTATATCGTTGAAATTGGTCGGGTACTTTTTGATTCTATAAGCCCTAGGCCTTACACTTTGCCTTTTATACATAATAGATTAATACCTGTGACTACTTCTCTAATACTCTTACGGCCCATTTTAAATCCAAAATAATATGTGTGGAAAAAATTGTGCTTTTGCTAAAAAACTATAGATTTATATAATATGCGTCACTTAGGTGTGTAACACTACTAATAATATAAGATGGATTATACCATACATAATATTATAATCGATCATTTTCGTTTTGCTTCAGTTGAAATATTTTCAATAATAATATATTATATTGTCTTTTGGCAAAATGTTTATGGCTTACTCAACCGTATACTTTGCCTATTGCTCTAATACAAACGGAATAATTACTGTTACTCAATTTTACATAACATATATATATTATATAAACGAGTGTCATGAGTGACTGATTCATAACAACGCGCAGAGCCGAACTTATTAGAGCTATCGATTCGAAATTTTGAAGGTAGATTAAGGGTAGAAATTAGTATTTATTAATTATTGGTTAATGCAGGGAGTTACACCCTAAAAGAATCGAACAACCATAATTTTTTTTTTAAGAGTTGCCATTTTTTACGGATCTTGTGCACGGGATCAGCTAGTATAATAAAATAGAATAGAATAGCCCTAAATGTCAAAATATAGAACAATAAGTATAGACAATTATATCCAATCATAATAACTTTTTTGTAATCTAAAAAATCAATGGCCACCGCACACAAAACCATATTCGACATTCGCGAGCACTGAGCCGAAACAAAATGCATGTGTGAGCTACCCTATAATGGCTTATATTGGGAAAACAGTTTAACACCGGAAACGATGTCGACGCCTGTCGTATTGATGGTAAGGCGGATTCCCCCCTACGTGGAGTCGGGATACTATTATCAGCTTGTATGTATCTTCCCGACATTTCGTATACGTTTTGCTTCAAGTAAAGAGTATTTGAATGCATTTGATAATATTAGTAGAAATTGTACTCACCAACGTATACAGTTATAGCTATAGGTAACAGCGAATAAAGTTTCGATAGCAAAATTAATTAAAAATAAAATAACCAATCTTGAATCGGGAGGTACGAGTTGTTTTCCCCAGAGTGCGCTTTTTTAATATGTTTCTCCAATAGTGTTATAAGGGTTGAAAGCCTAGTTACCCCGAGTTTTGGGGTACCTATCTATTGATATAAATTTTATCGAAAATCGTACAGTATAGACGTATAGTTGATGAGTCTGTGGAAAACGGACAAACAAACATTCGTTTTTAAATATAGTTACTAGAATATTATGTAATGTAGTAAGATTGGATGTAAAATACTTTATCAGCGTCTAACATTGTGCAAAACCCAAACTATCTCAAGGTACGGACCTTAATCGTATGAGTACTACGCACTAATATTCTGATGGTGCGATTCGATATAGTCGCTTAAAAGATTTTTTTAAAACCACCGTTCATTGACGTCAGAATTTCACTATTGCCCTGGCCCCCCTGACCTTGTGCGTCATTTAATTCCAAACACGCATATACATATAAGTACTGGACAATTTTGTTGAATCAAAATTCTCAATGTCACGAAAATTACTAACGTTATTGTAATTCTTTTTTATAATATGTTTCATGTCGTTACAAGTTCTATATTGTTTTTTACTATGTCTTTATCGTTTTTTACTTTTTTTAATAATGACTTACTTATATTTCATAAAACTAAGTAGAATCATTTTCTGAGAATTTATATACTCGGGTTGATTTTCCAAGTATGCTTCCTTATTATTCCTATTAATTTATAAAAGTTCTTTTTTGAATTTTTAGTGTACTGGACTATTTACTATTTATTACAGGACAATTATCATTATTTTTTTTTATTGTCTGCGAGTTAATACTTTACTTATACCTCAACAAACAATTAGGTACCTACTGCAGGAATATAACTTCAAATATTTTTAGTTTTATATTATTTAAGGAGTGTCCTGTGTAGATGCCAACATCTTATTTTCTATTTAAATTATATTTAAACTTATACCAATTTTAATAAATTGTTAATCAAAGTTTTTTTAATGTGAAACATCTATTGGCTCCTTATTTGGCTCCTTGGTGGTAAAACCGAATAGTATGCCGTTGCGGCAAACATCACGACAAAAAATAAATAAAATAATAACAACAAAGAGCAATGGCAACTATTAATAAACAAAAAAAAATTAATAATAATATTAATAATGTGTAACTTTGCGACCCTTACCGTATTTCAATTCAACATTCCAACATTCCTTGAACAAAAAAATTGTTCAATCCCTTTCCTAGTTAAAAACTTCTCACTCAAGCTATCTAGCTTAGTTTTGATATTCATCGGAAATTCTTCGGCCGCATTATTCAAAAACATGAATGACATGTATGGAAATGGCAATCAACAAGTGTCGCTATAAAGTACTTAAGCTCAAAAAAAATTCAAATTTTTGAAATTATTAATTTTTCAACGACTAGATCACCATTTACTTGTATGGTAAAGCCCAGTTTGGGTAGTCGAAATAAGCTATTTCTCCTTCAAAATCTATGTAACTTAAACCGCGCTTTGAAAACTATTTTCAATTACTTTCCTAGTAGGTTTACAAAAATGTAATTAATTTATCATTGCAAATATTATGGCTCTTGACTAGTTAACTATATACCTGCTTGAAAATTTCATAAATCGGAATTTGATATACTACGGCAAATAATGGGGGTGGGCCTGCTTGAAAAATACCTAGTATTAAAATTAAATTTCGATAACGTGATTAATTTGTTATGACTTCAAAGGTGTGTTTAAAATGTTGAAATGAACGCAGTGGCAGACCAACTTTATGGGGGACACCCTTTGTCTAAAAATGATTACTAACTAGATAATTATTGGCAACAGTAAAAAAATATAATCTAACTATTTTTGAAAAATTGGTTTTATAATAACTTCAAGAAAACAAATGTTTTCATAAAAATTAATTATTGTGTTGACCGGAGTTGAAAGATAGATCTTGATTATGTGTTATATGCTACCCGATAAAGTTCACCCACTGTATAATATTATCATTAAACTCGGGCTAATAAATAATTATAAAATCGAATATAAAGTTAAAACATTATTACTATACAATTAACGGGCACACCTTACATGGGTACCTACATCATCCTAGAAAGGCATCATGCCCACTCCATTAAGTGTGATTAGTGTGAATATTTTTTTTCGCACTCGGATCTCTGCAGTTATTATGTGCTCGTCATTAACAATGTTGCGTAGCAGGTGAGTATATAATATTATAAAGAAAAGAATTAGATGCAAATATTCAAGTACCCATTGATCACGCGCGAAGTGATCGAATTTATTGATTTATGTTAAATATTTTCTATTTTCACACGAATAAAAATGACACGTAAGACATCGTCTAAACTATCATATTATAATATATACGTATACACAATACTGCACAACTTGTCAATAATATATTTAGGTATCTTGTATATTATATTATTATTATATAATAATAATATCATATATATTATAGGTAGGTATACTTATTTAACTATAATAAATTATATATTGTTATATTTTATATTATATTGAAAAATTAGAAGAAAAAAAGATCTAAGAACAAGATGCGGTGGTGAACTTTCCAACGACGACGAAGTCTAGTACTTGGGCGGTCCTAGTGTTCGCTGCATAGGAGGCAACTGAAAGTACCGGCCTTGCTGGTTGTTCGGAACGTACCACATCTGTTGCGGCTCAATGCTAAACTGACGTACCGTTCCGGGACGTTGCCGCTGGTTGAAAGTCGGTTGCTGCTGGTTGAAAGGCGGTTGCTGCTGGTTGAAAGGCGGTTGCTGTACCGGTCTTGCGTTGAACTGAGGCTGTAGCTGTAGCTGCTGCTGCTGTTGCTGTTGCTGTTGATACCCCCCGGGCACCAGCCTTTGCAACACTGGCACGACCTTTGGCTGGGTCTGGATTGCCTGGGGCACCACCTGTAGGACGGGCACGACGGACGGCGCTGCCGATCTGGGTGGTTCGAACCTCTGCATGCCGGACTGCTGCTGCTGTTGCTGCGGTGTAGGTCGCGGCTGCGGTCCGGGAGTCGGGTAGGCTGATTGCAGTTCCGGAACGGGTTGGCCGCGGAACTGTTGGTAAAAGTCTTGGGGATTACCGGCCGACGGACCCTGCGATTGGTCAGCCGTCGCGACCGATGCGCGGACGATCATTTCCAATGGCTTTTCGGTTGGCCCACGGCCCACGAACAACACGTTCTGCGATTGTTCCGCTTGACCTGCGCCGACTTGTTCTGCCACCGACGGCACTTGTGGCTGCTCCGATGACCGCACTTGGGGCTGCTCCGAAGACCGCACTTGGGGCTGCTCCGAAGACCGCACTTGGGGTTGCTCCGATGATCGCACTTGGGGCTGCTCCGATGACTGCACTTGGGGCTGCTCCGAAACCGTTTGAAGCTGCTGCTCCGAACGCGCTTGTCCGCCATCGTCTGACGAATCGGAGCTGGCCAACTTAAACTGCGGCCGGGCAAAGGCGGTCGTCTGGGCGACGTTCTTGTACGCCAAACTTTTGGGCAAGGTGGACGCCGCCGGTGGACCAACGGGCAGATGTGCGCCGTATGCTCGGAACCCGTCTATTCCCGCGGTGTAGATCACCTCTATCGGTACGCCTTCCGGAGAGATGTACTTGTACGAGCCGACCACCGAGTTCGATTCGTTTTCCGTTCCCTTGTTCAACATAACGCCACGTTCTTCCGCGACAATGCCATTTCCGGTTTCATATCTGCAGTATTTAAAATATACATCATATAATATAAGTAGGTATGGATATAGGTATAAACCAACACGAAAGAAATTAACTGCATTAAACACTGCACAAATAATATTCAACTACTACAACCTTACCGCGACATTCGCGCGAGAATAAAATAATGCATGTGACAATATAGATGTTCGCAGCCTTACAGGTAAAAGTGGATACTCAGCTCAGACGGATATATTATAGGATATCTCCTGAACCCTGATTCCTGCTACTATATAATGTGAATTCAATACAACTGCAGTAACCAGTACCTATATAGGTACTTAATAAAAACTCGTTTCTAATAATATGTCCCATTACTTTTCTTGGCCATTATATTTTACTGTAAACAACGAAGTTTATAGGCCATGTCTGAGAAATTGGCAAGATATTAAGAACCTACATAATATTTGATCATATTATAAGATCCAATCTTTTAAATTTATATGCTTTACTGACTAATATTAATTCAACTGAACGTAAAATATTTTTTAGATTTGGTACCTAATAACAATTATATTATAAGTACCTACATAAATACGGTTGCAGGTGGTCCAAAATATAAGTTTAGCTGGTCAAAGTTAAAAATAAAACTATTGATGCACAAAAATATAAATTCTATATGATTTTGTTATACGTAATTTACATTATGTTATTTGTCTAGATATTTTGAGGGCAACAAAAATAATAATAAAACAGTACAAACATATAATAATGAAACAGGAATTATTCTACTTCTTGTCTGTATATTAGGTTGGGATAAAAATATGTTACATTTGGAATCGGTAGATTATAACTTATAGACGATCAATTTATCATCAGTTTATTATTTATTAGACAACTTTTTTTCATTGCCTATTTTTGACGGCTAACCTTATGCATTAAAATTAAATGCAACGGTGGACGACTAATGGGTATAATTCACATCAATCAAATAAGAAAAATTACTTTTCAAACATGCTCCTCAGTCTATTCGCTCTTGTATATTTATATTTTATATATTCTACTATGTACAATATACTTAACTGATAAGCGATATTAGATCTAAATCCTATCCTTTATCAGACATTTCCATATTACCAGTTAAAATAATAGTAAGATATACCTATTATGTGGAAAATAATTAATATTATTGCTTGACAAATATTAATCAATTCAAACTTTACATTTTTAACTTGTAACAATTTTTTTTTGCAACATTTTTAACAAATGTATACCAAAACTGTGTTAAAAATATATTCTGTGGCAATTTTTGTATAGTAACTAACGGATTTTCAAGGTTATTAAATTTTTATTATGAAAAATATGTTTTACAATTATTATGAAGTTATTCTTTTTCCTGTTATGTATATTTATATTATGAAAATTATATTATACTTAATTCATAAATAACTAATATTAGCTAATTTTATTTATCCTAAATCGTAATCATAAAATCCCACGATAGAAACTAATTCCTCATTCATATCTAGCTATGCGATTCCTCAATACTCGTGTTTTCATGTTTATATCTAACCAACCGTAACCTCTAAATTGTAGAACACGTTATTACGTCCAGATTCCCACGCCATCGTCATTTTCTAGTGATAAAAAATTATTTTAAAAATGTCAAGATCTATGTCCATACTTACTACTGAAAGTTTTAAATATTTGAATATTTTTTTATAAGATATTAAAATAGCTTATTATTTTGTATATAAGTATTTGGAATAGATTAATAAACAATGTGAACTGTTAAATAATACCATACTTATATGCATATTTGTCTTTGCTCACACATTTATAATATTTTAAATTGTAAATAATGCATATATAAGTTTGGTCAAAATAATATTTACGAATTGAAGAAAAGTAAAAATTGTGTTTCATTCAATTTTAGTAACATTTAAAGGATACATACATTTTTATTGTCACTATAACACTATATGTAAGTCATATCCATTATCCATATAAATACTCATTTTTTTATAATGTGCAACAAGCGGTTAACCAAATGGGCGGAATCAAACTGGTACAGGGCCAAGAAAAATTGCATCTTTTTAGTTTATTAACTATGTGGTGTTTAAATAAAATCGTGTAATTAATTTTGAAATCTCACTTGAAGTTATAATCACCGTCCAATGAATCTTCTCTAGAGTACAGGTATATTGGCACAAAATCTGGCTTTAACTCATTAGCTACTTGCTCTTGGGAGTTTTTTGCAGGTGAAGAATTCAATGTTTGTGGTTTTTGTTTTAATGGATCAGCTGCCACTGACAAACACGTCACGATCAAACCCATCAAGGTATATTTCTGAAAGTAAATTAAACTCTAAAATAAATGTTATAGGTACAGTGCACAATATTATATGTATAGTACGGCTATGAACCAACTACTATTATTCGTTAGTTACACCCACATATGACTTGATTTTAAACGTTAATATATCGGATGTTAGATGATTATCTTGTTAAAAGTGGTATGATTATTATAATGAACGATAAAACTTAGAATTAATTATGAGTTGTAAATAAATTCAGTAAAACGTAATAAGTGTTGATTAGGATATGAATATAAATTATAATATTTATACATATGTATATAATTAAAAAAATTACCCACAAATAAAAATAATAATCCAACACTATAATGTATTTTACTTAACACGTCTTCATCGATATCATAATGTATGTAATAAAAATCAAGAATATTGTAACGTTAAACAACGAAAACCTTAACTAAAAATAATAAAACGATAGTTTTAATCATTGTTTAGAACATAATATTATAATAATTATTAGTAACTTTTAAGTAAAGAGTAGTAAAATGTCCAAACGAAAATCAAAAACACATTTTACTCGTAAAGATAATATAAAATGATAATATAAGATAAAATTGTTAACGTTAAAAAATATTACTCACCAGAAGCTCCATAGTTTTCGTGTTATATTTTAGAACCATTTTGGAACTGCGAGAGAGAGATTATTGTTTTTACTTTCTTCTCGTCGAGCCTATTTATATGCATGCTCACGGCCAAGGTTAGGTTACAAGTTCATGTTACATCCGAGTACCTGGAATGGGTAGGGTAGAACCACTTCCTTCGATGAATGTCCAGGCCTATGGTGGCGATGCATTACTTTGGGCGAAAGAAGTAGGAAATTAATACAGAAACGTGTGGGCATTATGCAATAACTATAATATGCGGCAGCCGCGTCGAACGCAGAGGTTAACGACACTCAATTATTATTGTTGCCCACAAGACGCCGAAATCATATATCTTAATCCCGAGGCGATTATTGTGAGGAAAAACTGGTCATCGCCGATGATCCGCGGCATATATTATCATGTTCCACGTTCGTTTTGAGTGTTTTATTTGATACCTATGTATAGAATATAAATAGATATACGGATAGGCAGGTACATAGGCGGTAAATTATTATTGTAGTACACGAAACGCGTCAGTTTTTTTAATTTAAGCTTTTATTTACGTCTTACACGTATCCACAATGTTTTGTCGTAGCATTGAAATCAATTACTTTTACTTTGTACGTTTCGTAAATAGTGCGCATGGCTCTCAATTTTCGATAGCTATACCATCTGATAACAATAATATTAACGATGTCAGAAATCCGAAGTAATAGGTAATAAAAATAATATGTATGGGTACATTTTACCCAATCTTGTGTAATATTATAAAATCGTTTGTTTACAAAATGTAACGCTTAGGATTAATAGCCTCAAGCGTCGATCTACAATTATAGAAATCGTATCGTAATATCCACTTATTAAAAATTTTTTTTTTTTTTTTTATTACCACGAACACATACGTTACGATGAAACTCGCTCCTATCATAATCATCTTCGTTTATGTTCTTAGAAGAAGTACCGCACATTTAACATAACGTGACGACCTGATTTGCTTAATATAGTGACGATGCAAATCGGATAGATTTATTACACATATATTTTATTATTATTATATTCGTTGCATTAAAATTGAAAAAATCTCAAAAACGCTTTTAGTCATATTCTGACATTAACTTGTATTATTCAATTATAGCTAAATTGTTATTTTTAATTTGCACTTTCAAAAACAATTTTTTTTAAACATTCTGATACTCAGAAGCTATTTGAAGGATAGCGGTTTTTCAACTATACATTTAGCTAAACATACTTATTAGTTATTGATGATAAATAATTACGACGATGATACTAATTTATTATAGAAACTATATACTATCAATCTCAACAACATTTAGATTATTTATCTACGTGCAATGCAGAATACTCATTAATCATTATTTTTACCGTATATCTAGTTCTTAAACAGAATCTGAAATTTATATTGTTTTATGATGTTGCTTAACAAACGTCATAAAATCTAAATCATGATAGAACAACTTTCCAGGTTAATAACACATTAAAACAATAAAACGTGAATTAAAATACGCATAGCCGCGTATTATATATAAATCTAAATTGTAAAAATCATCACGTTTTACTAAAAAAAAAATCCACACAGAGGCGTATTTTGGGTAGGGCAAACGTATGGGGTTTGGTAAGTTCCCACACGAAACGTAGCTGGTAAACATATTATAATATGCAAGGTATTATAGGAAAAAAACCCAGTAAATGCGTACACTCGTACATGTAGATACAATTTAATATGCGTTTTTTTCTGTATTGTTCATGTGCATAATAATATAATAACATTAACAACATACATAAAACATTATACCTAAAACATAATCTATACTATTTGGACATATTTGTATTGCCTACCTGTTATGATACGAAAATAAAGCAGTCCGTTTTCCTGAGTTCAGTGCTCGTTGACTGTTAAAAATTGGATTCAAGACGGTTTTTTATGCAACATGAAAACAAACAAATTTTAACCTCACCAGTATTACCAGCTACATTTAAATTGTCTCTCCTAACTCCAAAGTCTGAATAAAGTGGGAGAAATATTTGTTTTAGTTTCAAAATGTTGTCATTTCTGATCCATATTTTCTAATAAAAATTGAGCTAAAGTAAATATAAATTAAAACGATTACTTTTGACAAATATAATTACTATATAATTTATTTTTTTTTTTTTTGTCGCAATATATTAGTTATGAAACGTGGTCTCAAATTGAGAGGGGCCGGCCCTCTTCAAATCCACTGCATAATGTTCTCATATTATAGTACTACATATCTGACTATTAATATTGAGAAGTTTAACAATAGGTGCATGACAAGAAACACGAGTAATACTTAAGCTTATACTTAACAGTTTCAATAACTGAACAAACATATAGAATACATTTATACCTATATATTATATAATATCATATAACTGTTTGTCTGTTTAAGTGTATAATACTATAGACTTATAGGTTGGTACTAGGATCACAGTTATTTACATAGGTCTCGTGGCTGCAGTATTCATCTTAAGTAATAAAAAAATAAACTAAATCATGTGATTTATATACAACTATTACCTATTTTAAAACTTGTATTGCAATAAAACGCAATGTATTTGCTAAAAAATCTGTATTATATATAAAATTTATATTTTAGAGCAAATATTAATTTAATTTTAATTAATTATTCGTGACTGTCGAATCATTACAAATAATTTAATTTCATCATTAATGCTTATTAGTAGGTACTAGACGTGGTTGGATAATATATTGGTAATTATAGGTATATAATTTCCAGCAAAAGCTTATTCATAAGTACCTATCTATTTTTCTGACCAGCGACTGGTGAAATGCGTTTGTATAATAAATTATATGTTGTATTGGTACAAAATATATACATATTTACTATTTAGCAATACATTTAAATTTTAAACGAGATTTGCTTTTTTCCCCAAAAATCTGATCTTAAGATAAAAGAATATTATAAACAAACATTTTTAAACGACTCGAGAGTTAAGAATAAAAAAATTAAAACTATATCCAGGTCTAGTATACTATACCTAACGATTACCATCATAGATAATATTTACATTTAAAATAGTTTCGAATCGAACGCGAGTTATATAATAATATTATGAATATTAAAAACACTAAATTACCCATGCGCAGCAATTGTTTGGCCCCTTGACGTGTAAATTCGATAAACCCCCTAATTTAGGACCACGCATGTTCGTCGAGTAATAATAGTATAATGGGAATTTATATGACGTTATGCACCTATAACATGAGCGTGTATAATATATATTTATAGGTAAAAATTAAAATCAACGTTGCCGTTGTCCTTGAGATCTTCTGTAAAAAAGTAATAATCGGATCGAGAAAAACTGTAATATATATAATACGCAAACGACGTCCGTGTCTTTCATTCGTGTAGGTACTTTCAAGTAGTGTTTGGACAGCCTACGCGCGTTCATAACATTATTATTATATTATTATCGACGAACACTGAATGCACCGCCACCTGTTCTTATATGACGCAACTGTCGACGGGGGAGAACAACTTGGGTTACACGGGTGCACGACTGTTTGAATGTTTACGCATTTTACCACGTCGAATATTATTAATTTAGACTTTGAATAAGTACGACTAATTACCTTCTATTTTTTTTTCACGTAATACATGACATACCTACCTATATATATATGCTAGAGACTGGCACCTCGTATGTTGTATTATAGTGTATCGCCTACGTGGTTATTACAGCATTCACTATTATAATATATACTGTCTATAGGCACTATATACGCTATAAGACTATATGTCTGCGCGGTCGAAGACTCAAAACGAGTCGAGACACGTCCAGTCGTCCGTTTACAGCAGCTGCAGTCCCGCAGTGCAATATTATTATGCATCCGATGTACAATCAGACCGCCGGGCTGTTGAATTCTGGCGCACAAAACATCCATCACACGCGAGTTTCTCACGAGAATATTGTGCAAATTGCAGAAAATAAAATATTATACACTATATACCATAATAATATTATGCTGAGAAACTAGATTCAGTCTATCGCCGTGAGCGACAATAGTAAGACATTGGGTACCTACCGTACATATATTATAATATTCGTATTCGAATCGAGAGACGCATAAAATCCATTATTGTTTTGACAGTATTACAAGTTATAATAGTATACGCATTTGGAGTGGCATCTGAAATGTATTTTTTAGGAGTTCTAAGCATATATCCGAATCACATCTATTTTTTATCGCGTTAAAATCTCTATAACAGTACCTCTTTATTAAGCTTACGGTATATTATTTTGTTACCTATATCGAATTATTCGTTTTGCACTGATGCATATATCAGCTATGTAACTAACTGTTAAAAATAATATTGGATTTACTACCTACATAATTAAATCTAAATCATCCTCATGGTCGTGATGTTCTAAATACGAATTTTAATAAAGATACAAGGATACACTTTAAATTATAATAAGAACGATGCGTAACACACCCATAAACCAATCATAAGGAGTTTCGAAATTATGAACAAAAATTATAACAATAAATATATACATATAAGGATGACTAGTAAATTCTAAACCAAAGCTATAAGCACAGAGTTTAAGTTAAAAGGCGAAGTTATTTAAATCATAATATTCATATTAAAAGTTATGTTTATAATTTATATACCTATATGGCTATATTATATTATATTGTATCATGTTTAATGTGTGTATGATGAATATTGTATAATGTGTAATGCATCATGCATATTGTACTATGTACATTGTACAATGTGATGTATTTATGACCTATCTACGTATAGTAAAATTATAAAACTGAACAATTGTATTACCTATCGTCAATATAGGACAGGTAGGTGCACCTACTATGCACTTCATTGTGACATAATTATGAATAATATCAAACAATAAACTTGTGATAAAAAACTGGTAATTATGTTTTTGTAGGTAGGCACCTAAATTTAGACGAGTATTGAATGTAACAACTGATACAGTAAAGTTGTAAATGTTTAAAAATTAAAATGTCGATTCATTGAATATAAAATACAAATAATAATAATAATAATGAACCGATATCATCGTTACACTTATACCCTATGTTAGTATAATACCTATATAAATACATATAGTCTGTATGATAAAATATGTGTGATAAGAACATTTAATGGGGCAACAAAATTAAAATGAACGGAACTTGCATAATATTATATTAATATATTATGACTGCTATATATTTTTTCCAATACGCCATAAGACTAAAAAATATCTGCAGTAATAGCCAATACAGTATTTCACCATCGTGGCCTATAATTTAAAATAACTGTGTTAATATAATATAATATATTATTATATGAAGATAAATTTCACTCAAACAAGTATACGTACTTACCTAGTTTAATAATTATGCTAATGCACATACAAATAGTATATAAGTAATATACGAGTTTATTAAATTATGTAAACTCGTTAAACGTCAAACTATTTAGACTGCTGCAATAAATAACTGTGACTTAATTTATCCTAAATTTGAATACCTATCTTTTTTACTCATCATCAATCTTAGTATAAGCGAGGAATATTTAAGTATAAATGACGAAATGGAATGTGAAAAGAACGACAGCTGCAGGGATAGCTGATGGTTTCATATATTGTAAATAAAATACAAATATTCGCAATATTTGATGCTCATGATAGTCACTATATAGCTGATATAATGATATTATAAGCTACCTATATGTTATTTTTGTACGCAAGATATAATAGGTGATTTATATAAAAAGAAAACAACCTATATTAGTTGTACACTGTGACTACTATCCCAGTGATTTTGCATGCAATTTATCTATTTTAATAACAAAAAAAAAATTGACTAAGAAAACTAGCCTAGAGAATACCTAGAAAAAGTAGAATATCAATATACTTTTAGCTTGTGCCCGGTCGCGGCGTCTTCCGTTCAAATATTTGTGTTTTTTTTATAAATATATTTTTAACAAAAAATGTATATTCCATATTATTCTTACAGCAGATTCAGTGCTTTGTGAAAATCAATTAACGTGCAACTTACCCACCTAGGTGAGCAATCTATGCCAACTGTGCAATTTTAAATATTCTTTACAATTATGAATAGTCAATAGGTGACCATTTTATCAAATATATTTTACTGGACAGATGACGTCAAAATTGTACTTTCGTAATTTCAATTTAGTTTATTTACTATTTGAACTTTTCTCATTAAATAATTCATCTAAACATCGAACACTTGTGTTTAAAATAAAAATCATGCTGGTCGGTTCGGTAGAACTTCAGATATAGCTATCAAAAGAAATCACCTTATAGACCCCTATTTTACATATTTATGAGTTGAATTTTAAAAAAAAAACCGATCTTTGCTGACATCTCCTAACTATAAACTACTTACTTGCCAAATTTTGGCAAGTAGGTTTAAGCAGTTTTCTATACTTCGTTTGAGTCAGTAAATGACTTTCGCATTTATATAGATGATTAATCGCAAAAAAGTTACATTATTACAAATATGAAATATTACGTTCGTACAAACTTTAAAGATATATAAACCTAAGACGCTATATTTAAGTTTAAAATAAATAAACAAATGTTTAAGACTCCAAACGCTAGGTCTTAAAAGTTAAAACTTGGTACATAATAGGTACAAAACTACGAATTAAATTTGAAAATTTAAAAAGTTATCTATTAGTACACTAAAAATTGCGAAAAACATTGAAGAATAATAGCAGACATTTTTAACCGTTCGTAGAGAAACTGACGCTCAGGACCGTTTTTCGAATGCAATACACCGTTCAACCACTTACCACTAAGTATACAGCTCTGCAAATGGTGAATATTAATTAACTATTATATTTGGATAGTAAACGCCGATTAAAAACTAAAAATATATATTTATCAATCAAAATATATATTGTAGACGATTATTTATTTTTACTAATTTTATACTCTTAAGGAATTCAATATTTAATTTAATACTCTACATTGACACAACTCTTCCTAAAATAAAAAAAAAGTGTAGCAGCTACCTTAATATATATAAATAAACTTAAATAGTAATATATTTTGTTTATTTGTTTTTATTTATTCTTCAATAATATATTGGACTGCACTATAATTGAAGATATTCGTGTGGGGTCCCATATATTGTACATTTTACAAGTTTATATTAATTAGGTAAGTAATAATACATATTAATTTTTGATCACACGTTGGTTGTAATTTGTTCAAACGTAAAATACAAATTAATAATTAATAATTAATATTTATATATATATTTTTTAAAACAGATATTAGGTTTTCAAAAGTGTTCTCATGTAATATCCAAGTAAACACCATTATGATAAATGAAAGTATTCTAATATATCACAATTACTTTATTATCTGTATAAGTTATATTATTACGCGTGACAACATAAACCTATATTGTCGTTATTTTAATTCTATCATTCCTATCCAACTTAGATAATAATATTATGTTCAGTATTATAATATTCTATAGATATATATCCACCTATTAAATATATGCCATTTAAATCTATGTGAATCTATGTCCCCCTTATTTAACTAATTTAAATACTATTATCATGAAGTTGAATAGTTGTGATACATTTTATTTAAACTGTAAACCTCATGTGCACATCGATAAAATGTTAAGACAGTTTTAGGTATATCTATATATAGTATATATTCGAATATGAACTCAACTCATCATATCATACTTATGCATTATACATGTAACATATCACATATTATGTAGCTATATAAAAAAAAAATAGTAATATTCATATGAATAAAATCGTAACCGCAAACATGTTTCACGTGACACTGAATAACGATTCAATTTCGAAAAACTATATCTTTCGTTTACGTTGGGACATTTCAATAAGATATCATCAGTGATATAATATTAACTTTTTTCCTGAGGGTATCATATTTTATAGAATTTCAGCGTTCAAATCTCTACTTTGAATTCATCGTGGTTCGTGAGTTAATAATATAGTCATATATATGCATTATGCACAGTGATATCGTGATTGAATTATTCGGTGGGCGGGAGGGGAGTGGAGAATTGACAAACAATTTATCATAAATAATAGTGGGAGCTTAGCCTTGATATTTTTGAGGGGGCTTCGGTCAAATTTGGAGTAGAATAGAGTTCATTATAATAAGTACCGCTAACATTACACCGGATACGTACCTATAGTATAATAATATTAATTTAATATGTATCAAATAATATTTATTTTTTGTAAAACATTTTTTTAATGAAATTATTGCTCTGAAATAAAACTCAATATACGTTATAATTTGACCAATCATAAAATTATATAAGATAATCTATATACAACTCCTCTTTTTCGTAATATAGTTGGTAGTTTTCTAACCACATCATTTTAAAATCGGTACAGGCTACGGATAGACCAATGTGCGATGCACGACAGCAATAAAAATCATACTAAGCGCTACATAATATATAATTATGTATTCCTACTGAACATCACACAAACGAAATCTGAGCGTATTTCAGTGAAAATAATCTATAGGTATATACATTATATTCCGGGGGACACGTCGGATGCTGGAAAAAACGATTTGGCCATTCGAAGGTCAGTTCGTGAAGATTATCCATCCAGCCCCACGATATATTATATATATATATGTAACGCATTTAAGATATTATTATGTTTTTTTCAGTATTTAAATGTAAAGTATACAATATATATATATATTATAATTTATAATAAAATATACGTCATCGGCTCGACCGTCGTGCGAACTGCAGTTAAAAATTTTTAATCATCGGATATGGCGTGCACGGTGCAGCCTGGTAGAAACACACGCGTGCACACATTAACATATACGATATTATACACGATATATCATTAAAAAAAAAAAAAAAAACTAATAAGAATATTCGTTCTGACAATATATTATATGGACCGGTCGGTTCAAAAACAAAAAAACCGGCCTAGCCCGAATTTTATTATTTGATAAAAAAAAAAAAGACTACGCGAGTATTACCTGTAGGTATAATGTGTACCTATAGGCACTACTCCGACGGTATAAGTGAAGACAAAAAAATATTTATGTATAAGCTTCTTTAAAAAGCAAAAGTAAATCAATCCGGTTACGTTCGCCTACGCTGTACGAGCGGAATACATATATATATATTATACAATATATGTCCGACCGTAAGATATACACGCCGCAGCCATAAGGAGTGATTAATTTGTGTCGGCTCTTCCCGTGCGCACAAAACCGAATCAAGCCGAGCAGATCGTTTAAGTTTAGTAGGTATAGCATGTCGTACAGCATTTATAGTTGTACACGGCCGGCGAGCAAAATCGAACTAAAAAAAAAAAAAAAAAATAAATAAATAAACACACGTTATTATATATTATTATATGTACCCATATAGACAATATATATTATTGTGTTCGATCGGGTCCACTATACAGGGTACCCATAAATATTGCGTGACGTCGTGTACCGCAGCAATATAATAATATGTACAAGAGTAGATACGAACAAATACTCGGGAATTCAAAACTTAACTACCTATATAGAAGTTGTAGTGTAACGGAGATATAAATTACTGCGCCGCAGACTATACCTATGCCGACGGAAAATTCGATTCGCTATAGGTTTAACTTTATCGTCTTATGTAGGTACTATAATATACCTACCTATAATAATATGTGTACACGTATATGCAATACGGCTGAAAAGACATATTAACCGAGCTCGAACAAAACCCGCGACGATCAGCGGTTATTATATTGTATAATAATACCTACTGTTAGCAGCAGCAGTCAGCTAACGACAAAAGCATTATACCTATGGCCTATGGGACGCGTACGAAACCTATCCAATAGGTACCTACTCGATGAATGGTGAGAAATTAAATGTATCGTTTTATTTTATTGAAATCGAGCTGTAACACCAAGGTTATGAATTTTCACCGAGCTTAGCATAGTTATAAGTAGGTGGTAACTGCAGGTATATAAGTATAGGTACCTGCCTATATTTCAAAACTTATATAGGTACTAATATACGCTGCTGAAATAGTAATAAATTAACATAAGTACCTACTCGCACTTTATTTAATATTAATTGCAAATAAAGTCGTACTTATTCGTTTATATTAACTTTCTCGATAGGCACGGGTACTAAAAATTGTTTAGTATAAATGTATAACATAAAACAAAATGTACATAAATATTAAATAAGTACATTGTTTTACGCAACTTAATAGCGATTCGTCAGCTACCTACTTCACGCGTCTGGAAAATCGTAAACATTTTACACTTAATGTGCATTTCCTGCTTATGTTTTTTTTTATGAATTGTTATGCAATTTTCCACCTGCACGCGGTGTATATAATATATACTATTGTTCTTTGATTCGAATAAGAAATAAAAATAAACTTTTTAGATTATTTGTAATTTTTACGCCATTCTAGTTTTTATACATTTATTATTTTATGAGGGTTTATTTTTGGTGAATTTATTGTATTAATATATTATATATTTATTTATATACGTACTAAAACAAATATGTTGTCATTTATTTTTGTTTCTTTAATATTTAATTCATATTTAAGATTTGTACATTTATAATTTAGAGATATATGTATATAACATATCTATCTATATATAATCATTCTGTATGATAATTTGCTTCTGAAAATGTAATATAATTGTCATAAACACCTAACTAAATTAATGTTTATAATAACCTACTTTGTAATGTTTTGCCGTGAAATTCTGATCGTGATTCCAATCTTATACCGTGAACTACCTTGGTGTCATATAGAACATAGAAGTACAGACTACATGCAGTATGATAATCATAAGTTATTATCTATTCAATCAATTCAGAGATTTCAAAATTAATGATTAGGTATACATAATTACAATATTATTTAATATGTAGCCATGTTTAGGTTATGACGTATTGACGTATATACATTATACATATATGCCTGTAGAGTGTAGACTATAATATAATGTAGATATAAAATATTTGAAACACTGTATTGTTCTACAAAAATTATATTTTTTCTAAATATATTAGGTAATTCCTTTCAAACAGATTAGCTACAAATACATCTAAACAAATAATGATGAAGTAACAACAGTTGTAACTTCTACAGTAAGTATAGATATAGTACGAAATTAAATTTACAATATTCTATAATATACTATAGTAAGTTTTGATCAATATTTCCTATAGTAATTATACATCTTACTTAATTTATAAAAATAATTAATTTTCTATAGTTCAATCATACGTTTTTGTGATGGTAAAAATGTGTCCAATGGTAGATAATGTGAAAATGATCTACCTTGGATCTACTTATTTTAATTCTATGCATATGCTAATATTAAAAAAGAACATAGTCTGACTATATGCAAGTAAACAAACGCTACATTTCCGGTAAGTAGTAAATTGGTTACATAATATGATTCTATGGTCTAGACCAGGGGTGGGCAACTGGCGGCCCGCGCTACATTTTCAACATTTTGATATTTCTCAACATTTAAATAAATTAAATTTACAACTTCAAGGTAAAAAACAAACAATTTCTCAAATTATTGGATTTTTAAATGGATTCAGAAAAAAATTGGTAATTTTTAAAAATTTAGTGGTTGAAAAAAAACCAATACATTTTCCGTGTTGTGAAATCATAATAATAGAATTTAAAGACGAGTTTAATTTTGAACATTGCATTACCCACTTGGACGAATTAACTGTAGAATTCGAAAGACGATTTGAAGAAGTTGAACTTATGCGCCCTCAAATAAATTTGTTTAATAATAAAATGGCAGTTGAAATTGAAAAGCAAGATGCTGAACTTCAATTAGAATTATGTGAGTTGCAAACAGAGCCATTATTATTATCTACAAAAGAGATTGACATAAGCTTTTGAAAAAAAATACCTATTCTAAAATATCCACATTTACGAGAGTTCACATTAAAAATGTTATAAATGTTTGGAACTACTTACATTCGTGAATGTACATTTTTAAACATGAAACATATTAAATCAAAATATAGAAATCGACTTACAAATGAAACATTAAGTCACCTACTTCGTGTTTCTTCGTCCAAAATAGAAGTCGATTTTGACACGATGTCATCTAATGAGCTTCTAAAGCCGTACATGCTCAAAACTCACACTAAACAAATAACTATTTATATTTAATTAAATTTTTTTTAAAAACCCTTTTTGTACTACCTATTACATTACAAACAAAATCAATGCTAATTAAAATGTATATTTTGATGACCTTTTTTTTTTTTGCTTTCTATGCTCTAGCCCGCTAGATTTTAATTTTCTATTGGCCCTCAATAACTTTTGAGTTGACCATCCCTGGTCTAGACTAATATTATTTGTAATTTTTTTCTGGCAACTGTTAAAACAAAAAAAATGTATTTTATTTACTAGTTACGTACAAATTTATGAAAATGTATAACTCTGTACCTTCATCACCTCTCTACCTTTCAGGGTTGTACCCTAGCTTAAAGTAGTAAGATAATTTAGTATAAAAATTTAATTAGTGTTTTTATATTTATTTTTGAATAAATAAAAATGTATATTTATACATACCTAATACATTTTGTACAATATTGTTATGTACTGATATGTGCATTAAAATATTGTATATACCTATAAAAATTCTGGTCCATAAATGTATAAACTTTTTTTTTTCGTAGGACAAATATATAGGTATGTTAACTAGTAAGTACCTAATATATTTTGAAGTAATAATGGTCAACGGAATAAGTCAATAATTAGGTACAGTTTATTTAAAAATAAAACAATAGTAAATAGTATCCAAAGAACGCTCGCGACTCATAATAATAATATTTTAATTTTACATGAGTGAAAATGACAAAAAAAAAGTAAAACACTCTTAAAAGTAAATAATTTTTAGTAACTTTCTGCAAGTTTTCATTTGGTGGGGTGGTGCAATAATCCTGTAACAGGATATAAAATCTTTTTTTTAAGTGTACCTACATAATACAGAACTCGATAATTTTAACTATTTCTAATCGAATATTGAAAACCCGAATCATCATTAATCATTACTTACTAAGTCACTAACACCGAACCTATACTATAACTATAATATAGTCACCTAACAGTAAAATAATAGATAACAATTATTATACCTAGCACCCACCTAATACTATAGAATAAAATAATATATGTAATATAATTTAATACTTATCTGGCTATCTACTTATAAGTGATTAGTCATCACTCATCACTAATCAGTAATTACTAATTATGAATAATATTGGTAATTTTCATTTGGTGCAATTGGTGCATTCATCGATATGAATAAAAAAAAATAATAATGATTAATGAATAATATACAAATAACAAATTCGTCATGTTTACTTATCAAGTTGGCGATATTGAAGACATACGTTTTTACTTCGTATAGGTAGGTAGTAATTTTCTGTTTTTACATTTCTATACGCTTGGCAATTAGCATTCCATTAATATACATTAACGATGTCACTGCTTACAATTAATGACATCCAAAGAAAAAAAATCCGACCGTTCGACCGGTTATCAACTATATAATATTACTATAATTTATAATATACCATTAAGTTTTCTAGACATAATAATTAAAACCATACTAATCGAATGTGTAGTTTCTTGCATTGTTATTACTTTGCGGCATATTTTTAACTATTTGATCGATATTATAATATTATTATTTTATGACTAAAATAACATACTAATCGAAAATATGTTTATTCTATTCACTTGATTAAAGTTGCTTTATTAAAAATACTAAAAACCAAAAAAAACAAGCAAAACATTTAGGGTACAACCTACTACTATAAAATATAAACTGTGCTCACTACACAAAACCTAAAATAGTTCAAATTAGGTAGGTACCTAAGTGTTAAGCAAAGAAATTTGGCATTTTATTTTTATTTCCTCTCCATAATGACCTGTAGGCTGCAATACTAGAATTTGGTTCATTCAACGTTACAATAAAATAATTTATATTTTACACTAAATGGTCTACATTTTTATACATTTCGTTCCAAATTTAATTATGAAGAAATTGTAATGGAATAATGAAACATCTCAATATTTCTTTGTGCAGAAAATATCAACAGCAGAGATCCAATGGAAATAACATATTTTACGCCTTTGAATATTATTGATCCACATCGTGCCAAATGAAGAATAAACAATTATATAGTTTGAAGTTTTAAACTTTTATGTTTTCTATAATTTTTGTACAACTTTAAGTACTTAAATGATAATCTGTTTTTTCATCCTACAACGCACTATAGTATATTAGCCAACATTTACGTTCAGCAGAATCCCTATTTAGATATGACTTTTAAGATAATATTGTGGTTACTGATACACCTATTCTATATTTCTATAACTCCAGCATTTATTATGAATGATTAGGTAATTTTGCAGATATTACTTGACAAAACATTTTCATTTAGGTAAAGGATCAAGTTTTGCGTCCCATAATTATTATTACCTACTGCACACTTATAAAAGAATGCAGCTTGTATTGTGCACGACTTCTATTCGAAAAACGCTCAGTTTTCTTGTTTTTATTTATAATTTTTTTTTTTTTTTATCCGGGTTTGTCGGAAATTCCAAAACAAACATTTTTTTTTTAATGTTCCTACGTATACCTATACACAATTTACTAATGACGGCTACGTCGTGATCGAAAAAAAACCGACGCGCCGTGCGATAATGTCGGTTGTGTACACTGCATATACGAATGCCAGCAGACTGCACTAGTCATCAGCCATAGGGCCGCCGCCGGGGCACATTAGATTAATGGTTTTTCCCGCAAGACTCGCACGACAAGGCCACTATCTGCAGTATAAGCCGGTACCAAATCCGTGACTCTCCTGTCGAATTTGGGTGGTGTACGAGGGAAAAGCAAGTGAATAAATAAAAATATATTACCAGCGCAACCGACTTATAGGCATTTATCGCGGACTGTAAAATGTTATTAAATTTAAAGCATTAATATTGAGGACCTACGATATCATGAAACTGGACGCTGCCATTAATACAAATGTACAATATTATGGTAGTTTATGGTTCGTTAAATCGTTTTTAGTTTTTTTTTATTTATTTAAAATGCACAGATTCGTTTAGTAAAACGTACAGATCGCTACCATCAATGAATACATGGTATTTTTTTCTTGTGTGCCTGTCATCAACTTTTCGAACAAAATAAATGCACTTACCTTTAATATATGTTCTTATAAGCAAGTGAATCTATTTGGTACTATACTACAATAGTAGTCAAAAATCAAAGTGAAAAATATAAATTCACAGTATTATTCTTAATAAATTTTAGTACAAAACCAGTTCTTAACAAAATCGATTTAGTTATTTTCTTATAATTCAAAAACAAGTAACCGTAGATGATTGAAATTTGTATACAGACACTATTATAATAATTAATAATATTCTAAATGCTATGTTTTCGGCAAAAATTAATTCAACCTTGGACCTACCATATTACTAATTGAAAAACTGAGGTTATTAATGTATCACCATAGTATAGTACTCCTTAAATAGTACAAAAATCTAAATTATTCGAAAATATGGTCTTTAAGTCGGTACGTTTAAACATTTTAAACACCAGATTTTGAACAACAGTTATTTATAATAACATGCATTAGGTATTGAAAAAAAGTGGATAAGCATGCTTAGTGAATCATGTTGTACAATATATACTTATGTAGTAATATAGCTATATAGCAGGGTAAGTGCTAACACACTGTTTCAGCTCAGAATCGTTTTTCGTATATGCAATGATTTATCGTTGAATTCAAATTTAACACATCCATTGATCCATTAGTGATGAACCATTTTACAGTGATATATTCAATGACGAGGTACACTCGAAACCAACTGTAGGTACTATACCCACTATTTTAGACATTTTAACATTTAGTTATTTAAAAATTTACTCTAGACAGCAAAATAATTGTTTATTAGATTAGAACAGGTATTTAGGTGAATAAAATGGATATTATAGATGATATGCGATAACTATATTATAATTAAAAGTTTCTCACAATATGTATAGGTATTTTTTTTTATTTGATTTAAGGATCTCGACGTCTGAGGTTATTAACCTCTAAGGTTGGTAGGGTTGATAGGGTTCGTACGGTAGGATTGGGAATGGTTGGTTAGGAACACGTGTATATGTGACAAGGTTTTTGTCCGGGAACTAGTGGTAGCGACCGTTGCTTACTTTCAATCACATTGCGTGATTGATTTCAGCCACTGCACCACAATATACTAATTTTTATTGTTAAACAAATTTCATTGATTCAATAAGCTTATTATGTTGTATATTTTATCAAACTTTATCACTCTGTGTCACTTTAAACTTTTAAAGCTATATTATATGTTAACTAAATCGAAATAAATAATAATTGTATATTTTCTGGATTTTACTATTTTATTTGTAGATCTTATGGCCTAAAGGCTAGAATCCTTTCCTCTTTTTTAATATTATTACCTTCTGTATTTCAGGGGTTTTCAACCTTTTTGGGTTCACGGTTCATCCGATTTTGAAAACAATTTATACGGCTCCCTTACGAAAAATGATAACAATAAAATAAACAAATTTATATTATTTACTCCTTGATAATAACCAGTGACGCCCCTGCCGAGCCGTGACACACAATTTAAAAACAAGTGACAACGGTTTGCTAGCTAAATTAGTTCACTGTTATGATTTGTTCTTGGTTTTCTTTAGTATCAGACAGATTAATCTAATCACTTTGTTTGACTGATTTATAAATATACATATTGAACATGATTATAAAGAAATATATATAATAAGTTTATGATCATGATTATATTGGAATATTAATAGAAAATAAAACAATAGTTAATAGCCATCCGGTAAAAGTAAAGTAATTTGTAAAATATATAATTATTTATCTATTAATCTATACTTATTATATTTTCCAGTTTTCCATCCAATGGGCTTAAAAAACATTTATAATACGTAAATAATAATAATAATTGATTTTAAAATATACAATATACATAATATAATATATTATAATATCAATAGTATTATACTATTATTTAGCATAATCATAACTATTAAATAATAAATAAATATATTCAATGATAATCTATATATATAAAAATGGAGCGTGAAAAATGTACGTTACCTCATCAATCGAGAACGGCTGGTCCGATTTGGCTCAAATTTTTTTTAAGATTATTCTTCTATAACCATAGCGACCATTTATATAAACAAACATTTCCACCGTAAATCTCAAAATCCCTGTTTGAGCACTTCCCCAGGCTTCTATTAATCTGTCGTAACGTGGTGTTATACGCCCTTAAGCCTTCCTCGATGAATGGACAACAAAAAAATAATTTTTCATTTCAAACCAGTAGTTCCTGAGATTAGCGCGTTCAAAAAAACAAACAAACTCTACAGCTTCATATATTAAAGTATAGATACATAAATGAATGTTTTTGTGTAGATTAGACCTCTGGGAAGAAGACAGGCTAATTTAAAAATGGTTAAATTTGGTTTTCTTTTATTCATCTGATATTAGTACGGTTAGGTTGGGTTAGGATTTTGTATTAATTGATTATATTAATCCACCATAGGTGGAATACGACAAACTTGATATAACTTTGATACTTTAGAGTTAAATCATACACTTACGTACTAACAGCACGGGGTCCGCGAACTACCGCAGGTAGATTGCCTACTTCATAGTCCTGACAATATACTGCTGCGAATCAGAATTTTTATTCCTGATAACGGAGAAGTTAATATAAATGTTGAACACCATACACCGAATATTAAATAACGAACTGAACAAAGTTTGAGTCATATAGAGTTGGTACATTTAACGGGCAACGAATTTCACGGGATCAGCTGGTATTATTAAAATAATTCAACTTTTCATTATGAAACATATGGCGCTATCTATGGCTAAAGTTGTTTACAATATACGAAGGACGGAATATAATATCTTGTATTCGGAGCTTAGGATAGGCAATTAAAAATACGTATCACCACGCATGAATTTGATTTTTCCGTCATAATAATCGAGTCTCGTTACTGCAAACTTTAGTAAATATTTAAATCCTAATAAACGAGTTTAAGTACCTATATCGAATTTATTATTTTTCATATTTAAAATGTTCTCGTTAGTTCCTGCGTTGTAAATTTGACCCATGAATAACAGGTAATAAAAATATAGATTGTAAACTCGGCCCTACACTTGCAGGTAATTAGTAATTACGATTTTGGTCTCGACCACGATTATTTTTCAACTTTCATCCATCCACAACTATACACATTATTCATCTCATCCGTTGACATCTGAGAATAATGATAATAATACAAGTCAATAATAAATAATAATAGACACGTACAACGCATCATGTAAACACAATATCACAATTACATTTCATGTACAGACTACAGATCGCACTACCAACAATAAGGCCACAAAAAAAAAAATTTGATTTTTGAGATAATTATATCCCTAAATTTGTATTTTTTCCTGATTTTTGATAGATTTATACTTATCAAAAGAAACTTATTGCGCTAAGCGCGTATGTGAGGTGACTTAGTACAATAATATAGTTCTACATTTAAATATTGCTATCTCATTCAACGTTTATAAAAATAATCGGAGCAATAACGCTGTATATACATATCTGGCGTTATTGTTTTATAACTAATAAATATTATGGGAGCAATGGATAACCGTATATTACCATGTATAAGATTATTATAATAATATTATTTCAATAACCCAATGAATAAAATTAGGCAATACAAAACTAATTAGTACAAAAAGTTTTACATTTTATATAAAGTTAAGCTATTACTATAACATTATATTTTAATGAAAATGTAAATTTTTTTTTTCTTGTTGATTATTATTATTATTATTATTATTATTATTTTATTACAATATTATAATATTTATTTATTAACTGAGAAGACTGAATTTAAATTAGATGTCATGATGATATTATAATGTTAGAGTATTAAAATTAATGATAAGATACTATCATTGATTATAAATACTACTACTAGTATTTAAAATCAATGATACTATAAATACTTATACCTAAACTACTAAGAGGCTAAAGAGAAGTTTTAACTTTAATTCAAAATAATATATTTTTTTATTTTGTTAATTTAATTTTAAGTTAGATAGTTATACATTAAATCTGCCAAATTGCCCATACGTCTATATTTATTTATAATATTATTGAATCTATCTTTTAAAATTTTTATTTTATGACACTATTTTTGAATTAAACTCACTTTCGAAATTTATTGTATGCTTTCGAGAACAGGGTCCCAGACGTATTATGCAGCGTACGACTATTTTTCGTTGATTGCACGCGCCGTTTGTTTGTACATGTATAATGCAAATATTAGTAATATTACGGCAACGCGCAGTGCACCGCAATTCGCAAATGCCTACTATTCGGTAGTTTCCATAACTACAAATAAGAGTTTTTCTTGAGTCTTTCTTTAATATGTTTTATTATATATTTTTTTTATACAAATAGAATGTCAATCTAAAAAATAAATACATTATTGTATAAAATATTTGATTTTTTTCAAGGTGAAAGTAGATCGTAGGTGTATTGTAAAAAGTTTTAAACCTATAGTACAATTGCTTATAAGGCAGTGTAATAATATTATATTGTTTTTTTTTTATATAGTTAAAAATATTATGTTTATATTAATTCGTATAATAATATATAATAACACACTTGCATCTTACAAAAATAAACTAAAAGACCAACCTACTAAATTTTAAAGTCTGAACTAGACTTGTTATCAACACGCGAATATAGCCACCTGGTACAGGTACATAATAACTTCAAGAACACAAGTTTAAAAACATAATAATAATATTGAAAAATTTCTCTCTACGCAATCCAAAATCGGAAAATCTAGAAATACGCACTGAAAAAATTTCAGTTTCTTAGACTTAAATTCAATCTAAATAAGATAAGTACAATAATATTATATAAAAAAGTAAATAATACTGGTTTACATTAACTTACAATATATTACAAATATTTGCCCGAATCGATTAACGAGTATCATCAAAACCCTCGGGGTACTTACTTCATAATTAATTAATAATGGAGATGGTCATTTACCAAATGTGACGAGTAACAGAACGTGTGACGGGCGTGCATAACCGACAACCGCCACGTACGTCATACGTCGCGGATCCGAGACCTCAAACGTCGCACGAGATGGGTATTTATTAAATAAGAAAAAGTTCAAATGATTGTAAGGGACGGCGCGAACGCAGTCCCAGCTACCAAAAATTATGCGTCCGAGGTATCCACATTAGGGATACTCGCAGGGGTCAACCCAATCGGTGTGCAATGACCGGGCCTCACCCTGGAGGAACCGCCTGATTGATCACGGTTGACCTCCACGCCAGGTAAGTATGCTAGTTCGGAGTGCCGGCAGGGCTTATATGCCATTGGAAGACTGGCCGACATGAGCAGCGCGCTAAATGTTTTGTCAACCGTTCTGCACCGAAATGTGACCTCAGACTCCAGACCATTTAGAGCGCCTTCGATGGCGAGAAACTAGCGTTTGAAAATCCGGAAAACACCGTTTCCGGGCCCATAATTTCCAGTTTCGGGCCGATTCCCGTCGGCCGATAACCACTTACAAAACGATCGCCGAAGGGCGCGCCATCTGACGGCCGACCGCTGCGACGAGGAAATCCGCTCCGAAACGCTTCGCATTAATCGTACACGCAACGACGGCCGACTCGACACGACAAAATGTCGGCCCAACCGTAATCAAATATCATAATGACGTACAATTCTAATATCATCGGCAGCGTGTGTCCAGTTCGAAACTGAATTGGTCAAACTCGCACGAACAACGTAATCCACCATCAGCTCTGCCGGTGTCGTTCGCGATGTTCGCATAGAGTTCCGTGATGGCGGGGTGGCGGGGCATGGTAAATTTCGTCCTGCATTAACGTAAAATGACTTGATATATATTATAATAATAACAATAATAAATTGTACCATAAATTTATGTCTGTGAATGTCTTTTCAAACGTGAACTTCTTCGTCCCCCGTCGGATTTTATGGCAAACGTTGTACGGTTTTGTAGATGTAACACGTATGCGGTGTACACTGTGCAGCCATCTAGCGGCAGCGTAAGGAACCAGTGTCCAAGCAAAATGGTTTTTCTAATAACATTCCCGAATGAGAATGATGAACGATGATTAGGAAACCTTCATCGAACGGTAAATATTGGTTAAGATAACCAAAATAAATAAAATATATTATTGGCTGAAAGAAAATTCAATTTAATTAATTTACACAGTATAACACTTTAATTGAAATCAAAACTACAGATAGTATGATACTGATACTGTGAATAATATTATAATACTATATTATATTCTTCATGGTCAATATAAATAAAATATAATAGTTGATATTTTGAGTAATTGTATTATTGTAAATTAATTATGCCTATAACATAATTCTTTGATTGAAATCTATAAATGTAAATCCATGACTAGAGTAGACTTTGCAAATATTTTCTGTTTCATAATACTTTCTATTTATGACAGTTGCCTACCTCGTACATACCAGGAAAATGTTCTACGTGAGAATGTATTACTGTCTTATAATTTTATCATCCACCATTTTAAAGCCTTCAATCACATTAATCCTCACATAGTCGCAAGTTGACGATACATTTACAATCGCAACACAAAAATGTAACTTTCTGATCAACCAGATTGCAAAAACTGTAAACATAGGCATTATAATTATAAGTATGCAGAGACCTCGCTGGTAGGGAGCCAGAATTATAGGTAACCAAAGGTGTGCAAGTTAATGAAAATAATGAATTAGTTAAGTTGATGTCCACCTTTGTAGCCAACCTTTAGATCGTATCATTATGATCTAAGAGGTAATCCAATGCTTATCAGTTATTGTATTTTTGAAGAAAATTTATTAAAACCAGTCATGATAAGATTGCCTTACATTTACAGCAATTCATATACTTTATTTAAGAGAAAAATTTAGCTCGCAGGAAGAACAGCTACAGCAGCCTATTTTGCCACTCCCATTCACTGAAAAAATTCACAAAATAAAACATAGAGAAACATTTCGTACAAGTGGATGTAACAACCAGATAAGTCCAGACATGTCTGATGTTGGGTGCAAATAATTATTTCATTTTAAAATAGATAATGAGTATTAAGTAGGTACTATTGTAGTATTGTACTAATAATTAATAATATAGGTATTGAATAGTATGCATACATTCCACAACTTGGTTGATGTTCGATTCATTCAAAATAATAAAATATATTATGTTTTCATGAAAAACAAAATAATGATAGGTGATCGTGGGGCTGTGGTCCTAAGTCTTTTCAATACTGGCCAGAGTAGGGCATAATAATGACAGGGCCAATAAGTGTATACAACTTTTAAGGATATATTTAAAAAAAAGGCGACCGTGTCGCTCACTAGGTCCCCCAACTATCATTATAATATTATATTACAGTTAAATACACTGGAAGCGCTATAGTTGTGATTCTTCCTATAGAGACCGAGCAGAACATCTGATTTTTGACGATAAACTGTGCACATCACTCCATGCATCACTCTGGAGACCAATTTCGAATTTCGATACGGTGTCCAACAACCTTTATATCATATCATTAACTTAAGTCATGATATAGTGTATTCTTAATATTCTTTATTTCGACGCAATTTGTACTATTTGTACTCGTCTTATTGTAAATTACTGATGAATCATTTTTGATTCATTATGATTTATATGTTGTATCACGGGCCGTGATTGGCTCTATGGTTAGTTACAGTTGAGCAGGCAGCCGGCCCAGAGCTACTTTAAAAATCTAAGGTAGGGCAAATGCATAATCTTGCCCCCCCCCCCCCAATGACACCCCTATTGTGGGGACAAACAGATGAGTCCATTTCAGGTCTAGCTCATTGCATTTACATAAAATGTGTGTAGAATTTAGATGAGCCAACAGTGTCCATACATCACATACATGTCGAGTATGGTAGTATACTAGTATTCATAGAATTCAATGTCATAAATAAGTATGATTTTCAAAAAAAAAAAAAATCAAAACCTTAGTGTCAAAAATGAGACACTGAAAATTTTCCAAAAGTAGCAGCAAGCACTTCAGCTAGAACAATGATTTGTATAACAATAAAAATAACTGAACAAGTCGTCGTCAACTTCTACTACCGTAATTAATTATAAAATTGTAATAAATACCGGTATTCGGTAAATTAAAATAAATAATGATTACTATTTGCTACAATATTAATTTCAAATTTTCAATCTTGTCGCCTAGAACGTTCGCAACGATTTGGCGGAGACAGGTAGCCGTCCGGAGCTGGCAAAACACGGACGGTAGATGGCGCTGACGAACGCGATCGTTTTGAGACGCGGTCGGCCGACGGACCGTGGCCGGTGTTCCGGCCTCGGGGAACGTGCGCGGCGCGTGGCCGGCGTCCCGGACGTTGCGGCCGGGCGCCGGGAACGCGTTCTGGGAGGCAGTGGCCGGACCGGAAGCTTTCGGATGTGCGTTCTGTTGAGGTCGATGCACCGTGCACTTCCGCAACGATCGCGCGGAAGCCTGCCGTTATAAGTACGACGTCCAGGCACCCGCGCGGCATACTTACTTGGCGTCGAGGTTAACCGTGATCAACGAGGCGGTTCCTCCAGGACGAGACTTGCCCATTGCACACCGGGCTGGTTGACCCCTGCGAGTATTCCTTATGCGAATACCTCGGACGCGTAATTTTTGGTAGCGGGGATCGCGTTCGCGCGTCCCACCTATTCTCTAAAGCGAAAATTGTTTAATAAAATCCATTACCTGAAAAATTTCTCGTGTAAAACTCAGTAAAAGCCGTTTCCCGACCAACGATAATATCCAATCGTTCAAGGTGTAGCCATCATCTCCTTTCACATTTCTATTACGTACAAAATATTTTTTAGACTAGTGGTAATATCACACAATAAGACAATATTCAAATAGCGTAAATATAGTTTACTTTAGTGAATAAAGTGAAAAATGCGAAAAGTGTAAACATCCAAATTCCATAGGGGATATTATCATTTTTAATTACCACATAAGCCTAGTGATTACTGGTTATGCTTGTGCGACTTTAAATTATTTTTAAATAATAACTAGTTTGTTATAAATGCAATATGCATACTATAATACTATATCATACCTTCTTTTTGTACTATCTATAGTATTTCTAGTTTCTACCTTAAGTATTTTTGAGGGAATAACATATCGATTCATCTAAATATAATAATGTCTTAAAAACTTTAATATCCATTTAAATTTACAATATTTTTTTTATATTGAAATCATAAATAATGAAATACAAAACTGATAAGTCAAACCTTCAAAAATATGATCCACTATAATGTTCGTAATAAATTATTCTACTCTAAAATAACTCAACAATCACAAAAACAATTTTATGTGAATGCATTTTATTTGTTGCGCAAAGGTCTTGAAGAGATTTTACAAAAATTTCACTGACATAGTTACATCCTATTAACTAATAAATTATGACATAATATTAATTAGAAAATTAAGTTAATTTAGTTAACCTAAGTAAAACCAGTAGGTTTATTAGTTTTTACAAAAATAAATGTTTAATTAATTCTCAATTTTGGTGATAATAATTATATCGCTCTGCATCATTGTCAATTCATTTTTAATGGATAGAATTTCTTCAACATTTACAATTGTAATCAAATATTACAGTTTACTTAAATCTATAAACAATTTCACCGCACACTGAACAGTTAAATAAAAATAGTTGGAAAAATGTGTAGACACTTATTTAATGGATTTATATCATTTTTTAATGACAACAATAATATTATATTACTGGCAATAATTAAAAGTAGTATTTATAAACATAAGCATTTGTATGTTATTGAACTTTATATCAAATAAATATGTAATGACTAGTGCAGTTATTCGTAATATTACTTATAAGTCCTCCGAATAATAATGAAATATAAAATGTCAGCACATGAATTACATATTTAAATATAATATAAATATGTACATTACATTGTTACCTCACACTGAGATTTATTAATTACTATTAAAGTCAAAGAAAAATATATTATGTACTAAAAAAATAATCATTAACAGTATCGATATTTAACACACAAAATATTTTTTCTGGCTTTTTTCAAACACACAGCTTCAAGCATTGTTGTCCATGAACTGTACATCTGACATGAGGTAAATTGTTTCAGGCAGGGGTTTTGGTTGAGGTGACAATAGAGTTAACATTTGTCGTGAGGTATCAACATTTGTTCTAGAGAAATAAAAAAAAAAATGTATTAAAATGGTTGCACATCAAAATGTTGTCATATTATATTGAATGATTCCAAACAATACTTACACGCAGACAAAACCAGCAACACTAGTCCTAACAACGTCTTCTTCTACCATTGTACTGAAACTCAAAGCTAACACGTGATGCATCATATTTGGCCCTGTAAAAAATTGTCAAAATATTTTTAAAAAATAATCTTAATGGAAAATTATTTTTATTAAATAATATATGCAACGCACTAAATGTTTTTTATATTTACCTGGAGTAACAGGTTCAAGTTTTGTCTCCAAATCAGTTTTTTGCATATCTAATGGCATCAATGTATTTGGAATGGGTGGCGCTCCAATTCTATATACTTTTATGTCGGAAAACCTTACTTCACAGGTGTGTGGATGAAGTACATTCCTAGGACTACCGTAAAAGAATTCTCGAATACGTGCCTCTCTACCTTCCAATCTAAACTTATTACTCCTTTCAACTACCTAATTATAAAATAAATCAAATTTAATTTAACTATGTAAAAAATGTTTTTTTTAACCATGTACATATTATATAATATGCCTAATTTTTTAATACACAATCACTAGAAGTAAAATTAAATTTTACAACATGGCTGTGATTAGACAAAATTAATTTTTGTTTTGATTAAAAACTATAAGTTTAGAAAATAGTAATATTACTGTTAGTATAAAATGTTTTAAATGTAATTGTTACATTATTTATGATCATTATGAAAATATGTAGCTTTTTTTTTATAAGATAGGTTTTAACCGTGCTCTAAAACGTTAGAGAGTACAAGTATACTTGTACAACTAAATTTTCATTGAATACATTTGAAAATAAAAAGAGTAAAACTCGTTGAAGACAGTTTTTATTGAGACATACACAAATTTTCACTTTTGTTTGACAGAGATAAATATTTATATGCTGTATACCAAGACCAAGAATAATAGTTCACTTCTTTAATTTTTATAGGTTTCCGTTTTAAAAAGGATCCTTATTAGGAAAGTTTCACTGCAATAAAAAATAACTCTCTTATAATACTCTTATTGTGACTACTGCAGGTTAACACGGCATTTTATTATTTTAAGACAAATAGTATAATTAAGTCTGCCCAACAAATCTTAAGGAAAATAAAGGCGATGTACAACTGCCAGAAAGTGCACATTTTCATCTGCATAGTATGGGATTTACCATAAAAAAAAAATGTCTGACTTTTCCATTGAGTATTGACCATAGTATTTTATCGAAGAAATGAGGAAGCAGGTCACAAATTAAAATCTTTCATAGGAAACAGATATTTTAGAAATGTAATGTAAAAATTAAAAAAAAGCAAATCCTATGCTTAACGTATTAAATTTTATTAGGCAGAGCTATTTATATTATTTTTTCTTACTACCTTTTATAAAGGTAGTCACATTAACTAATAATTACCAATAACCTTATTGATGATACTTACTCCTCCACTTTTAGGTAAAAGAACAACTTTGACAAAATTTGGCATATCTCTCACTAGTTCATTATATAACCGTTCTTGATCAAGTACAAGAATAACATCAACTTCAAAAGCGAGTGCGATGTGAGTTAAATGCTGGTAACCTTTACCTTTTACCCAACCGCACGTGTTAATTATTAATCCAGAACAGTTAACTGTAAAAATAAAATTAATACAAAATTAATTACAGCAATTAAAACATAATATACTATGAAAAATTAGCAAATATATTTTCTAAAACTAATTATTATAAGAGTATACAATTTAGGAAAAAAACCATTTATAAATAAAACACAAAGTGCCGCCATCCCCCATCCGGGGCATGGCAGAAACCTACGGGTTCCCCATTAGAAATTCTGCCAAAACACAACACACACGTGTACCAACCTACCTAATTGAAAAACCTACAGTTCCCTCTCCACACCCAATGGCCTAGGTTGCCGCGAGTTATCCAATAAAAAAAATTAAAACACATTTTTTTAACTAAAATTAGTAATTGCTATTTAATATTTTAATCTATAATAAACAAAAGATTACTCATTTTTAAGCTGCAAGACAATAACAATAAATAATAGAGTATTTGATTTTTGCTAACATGAAATTTATTACTTAACAATTATTGTTTAATTATGCAATATACCAAATGAGTCAGCTATATAATTTTAGTTGTTTGTATTTATATAGTCACAGTAATGAGTTGTTGATTGTTTATCAATAAAATATCAGACTTCGTTGAAATAATAAATATACATTATACTCTACAGGAAAACAATAAACAGTAAATCAGTGTAATTGATTTTTAATTTTATAAACCATAAAAATTGTGAATAAGTCAAACTTTACACATGCTCCTCATAATAAATTATTATTATTATGCTTTAATTAAAATTGTAATAAATTAGCTATTATCGTAAAAAAATAGCTTGAATAAAAACAGTACGTTTTACTTATTAAATATTTACAAAATATTGGAAGTAATACTGAACAAATTATTATAATTAAACAAAAACTCGATTAATTCCATATGGACCCAATGTTTTTTTAAATATTTTTTCTAATTATATCGATGGTTACAAGATAAATGGGACTAAACGTTTTTCAATGTATTCAGGAAAAGTTAAATCATTTCTTTTCACACATGAAGTATCATGTAAATCCTAAACTATGAAATTCAACATCACTTTAAATCATAAAATAGTAAAATGTTCACCAATAGATAGAGCTCATCTCCTACTATCCAGTAATATATGGTATTTAGACTCTTTTTTCGTGTAGCCATTTTCTGTATAATAGATATAATGATATAAAGTATAAACTAATTTCAAATATTTATTAGACAAAAATTACTTCTAGGATTTTCATCCATTCGTTGATGAATAACTTCTGCCATACGAGATATTAAAGTGTTGTACAAAGTTGAATTAATACTCATGTTTGTATGTCCATAATGATAGACTAGTGGAGCTGCTTGGGAGAAACTTTCTTCTACTTCAGCTGGCCTTTCTACCATGACTGCTCCTACAAATTATTATTCTCGTTAGGATTACTGTATTATGATGAATTTAAAATCTATACAAACCAATTGTTCCTGGAACTGATATTTGTCCCTGACCCGGGTCCAGGTCAACATAGATGGGCCTACGGCCAAGAGCATTCATTCGCGCACTATAGTTTAGTAGTATTCTACAAAGAGTAGATTTACCCACATCAGTCGGTCCGACCACCATTGTAACAGGACCTCTTATTTTTTCTTTTTCTGATTTTACTCGTAGTTGTTCTAATGACGCATGGCAATTTAAATAAAACATCTAAAAGATTAAGTATGGTTAAAATATGTGCACAATAAACAACAAGTAATAATTCAGACATTCATAACTATAAAAATAATTAATTATTAATAATAAATGTTTTTATATTATCTAATCTGTGAGTACTAAAAAACTTGAATAAGTTTTTTTAATATCAAAGAATTAAAAATTAAAAATATATCTTCATGAGAGGCATTGTATTTGTTTACTTTGTCCGATCTAGATGCAATATAGAAATTTACGTTTAGTACAACAAATCCTGTGATGTTAGCTATAATATAAGAGTTAATTTAAGTTTAAAAAAATTTCTGTTGGTCATTGGCTTTATTAAATATTTTTAATTTTCTGTAGTATACATATACTCTTAAAATTCATCAAAATTTAAATACCTTAAAAAAATCAAATAAACAACCAGGGATAATGTTCCAAACTTTATGATTTAAAATAATGTTCATTCACTTTAATATTAAAGCTAAGAAGTAGTATTGTGCTAACAGACTCTCCTCTGCTGTCGGTTCAAAACGGAAAAAATAAAAATATATTAAAGCTAACTTCAGAAGATAGGTTCGGCTAAATGCAAATTTGGTATGTTTACATAAGTCAGATGGAAAACAAATTGTCTACAACATTCCTTTAACATTTAAGATTAAATAAAAAATATCTATTTTGATAAAAAGATTTACCAATAGATAAATTAAACTAATTGCAATGAACCTATTAAGTAAATTGAAGAAAAGTGTACAGTAATGTATGTGATTTAAATATTTTAAAAAGAATTAATACATTATTATGCATAAACATCATATTGTAGTAAAAATTAATAATAAATAGTAGAAATATGTAATCTCCATTAAGTAAATTAATTTAAAAATATCATTATTCTTACCATTGGGGTCTCTTTGGATATATAACTAATTCCTTTTTTTCCTCGTAATTTTAATGAACACCCTTGCCATGTAAACACTGCAATTTTTGCTCCAAAATAAAACGTATACGATTTACCTTTCACTAATTCTGTTCCGAAAATTTCAGCTAGCCCAGTTTTCAACTGAAAAAATAAAAATATCTCTATAAATATATTATGTATATAACCTTTAACAGAATAAATCTAAGTGTCTTTACATTTCTTATTACACTTTAAGTATGTTTATGTTTACATAAATGTTTCAGGATGCTCACTATCCGTTTAAAAATAAAGATCACTTGATATTAAACAATATTTATTTTTATTTCATGAAATAAATACATTTTAAACAATTATAATTGCATAAGTTCATATTAGTTTTTTTCAAATGTACCTACCTCTAATTATTAAAAAAAAATATATAAGTGTATTTATTATTAAAATTATTTAATAATACCGAGATTATTCAAAAAACTATTAAAGTTATTATTAATCCTTCAATTGTTTAATTGTATTATTATTATAATAATCAGTGGATATTTTAACTAATATACTGGGCAACATTTTTATCGCCCAGAGAAATTTTTTTGTCGCCTAATTATATCATATATTTAATAACTGGGCAACAATGATTTTTTGTAAAAATGTTGATGTTTGAAATTATTATATAATTTCATTTATTGATTATTTATTATGTTTAATCTTGTTATTTATTTATGACGTATACCATTTTGTTTGACAAATTATTATTGAGGATGGAGAATCCATGTGACCGTTCACCGTAGCGTCCATAACTCGTACCTATCCATAGAATAATACAATGCAAGAAAGCAATTTATTTCATGCTGCACGCGAAAATGCGACATTTTTCATCTAGTTGTCAGTCGTCCCGACAAATATCTACAAATTGATTATTTTTGATTTATTTTAGTCCTTGTTCCTTCAAGGTATTAACTAAATAATAATTTCACTTAACTTAACATGACAATAAAATAAATTAACTCATAAGACATTAGTTACTAAATAACACAGATAAAATAGGTAATGTTTTCTATAATATTTAATACTGAAAAATTTTTTATAAGCTCATAATATGTTGATTTTGATAGTCTGTGTGAAATTTTTTTTTAATGTCGCCCAGTGATAATTTCTTAAAATATTTACTGATAATAATATGCCATACTATTATACTAACATAATAATAATAAAGAAGATATTATAATTTTAAATTAATAATATATAAAGCTTGTGTACTTGTGTCCAACTTTATTTACATTACTACCTACCTTCACATTAAAATGTTGTATAAGATGTTACTAACATTGACGTACCAATTTAACAATGAGTAATATAACATATTTTATATGCAAGACTATAAGAGGTACTTACTTCTAACACAACTGTTTCATTTTTATTTTCAACTTCAAATCTAAGTTCATTGTCAGGTTCCAATTGGAATTCCTGGTCTTCAATTTGAACTTCTACACTCTCTGACATGATTAATATGTATGTTTATTCAATATTTCAAAGCACTGAAAACACACAAAAAAACAATTAAAATCTAAGTATAACAAGAAGATAAACGACTCGCTATCGCCGATTAGTCTAATTCTTTTGAAGGAAATCAAGACACATGTTACTTAAATACCTACAGGCTACAACAAACATCTAACTTAAATTGGTCCATTAATTTATTATACTAAAACTGACTTACAATTAACGGCTGATCATAACACAAAATTAATGAAGTTTGGAATTTGACTATCGTCTGCACACCACAGACGACGTAAAAAAAACAATTAAAATCTAAGTATAACAAGAAGATAAACGACTCGCTATCGCCGATTAGTCTAATTCTTTTGAAGGAAATCAAGACACATGTTACTTAAATACCTACAGGCTACAACAAACATCTAACTTAAATTGGTCCATTAATTTATTATACTAAAACTGACTTACAATTAACGGCTGATCATAACACAAAATTAATGAAGTTTGGAATTTGACTATCGTCTGCACACCACAGACGACGTAAAAAAAACAAATTAAAAAGTTTTTTTTCTCTTTATATTACAGTTTTAAGTTTAAACAGAAGTTGGAAGCTCATACTGCGTCTATCACCACCTATCAAGAAATAATCTTTTATCGCTTATCAATGATTAGTGTCAAGCATGTTTTGTTTATTTTGCCGTTTATTCCATGATCTTTTCTGGTGGCGGCAATTTATTTTTTTCAAATTAACTAAAATTATTTATTATTTAAGTAGTTAGTTATAAAGGAAATATAAAATTTTTTAAAATCCTGGCTACGTCACTGATAAGGAATAAAAAATGGAAATTCTAATTTTATAAATCAATAATTAGAAATAAAATCACCAAATTTTTTTGAAAGCACACAGTGTTCTGTGTTGATGAGTGATACGTAAGGTGTTTCAATAATTGATTATATGATTATATTATTTGAGATAAATATTAAAATGATGAATCTTTGATGTATTTTTAATTTTGTGTACTGTACCACCGCCTGATCTAATACAACCAAGATCCTGTAACGTATGTACTAGATGTCAAGATTCCATTATTTTATTACTTGACTACCGTATAGCCGTATAAAATTATGTATAGTATAAAATAGAAATAAAAATAATTTTTAGTGTATAGTTTATTATTAAAGCAGGTACTAACCTATCCTTTTACATATCTACTAATTAATTTAGCAGTCATATAAAATAACTAGGTAAATTTTTTGTATTTATTGTATTAAAACAATAAATATTCAATCTATGAAAAGTAAATAATAATGAATAACATAACATATTAAACAACAGGAATTTGAATTTTTAAAATTAAAATTTACACACACAATAATAAATTGGACAACTAAAGGTGAATATAAAATAACAAATAAAAATAAATAAACCACATATTGTATTGTAAAAATTTAACACACTGGGTATATTTTAGACAATTATGCATCAGTCAAAGCTGCAACTCCTGGTAAGACTTTTCCTAAAAAAAATAAAAAAATTTTTTAAAATAAATGTTGATCAAATTATTATACGCATAATACTTCTTTAATTTTTGAATGTTAACCTTAAACACTCATTATTTTGAAAAACATTTAAGTTTATCGAAATATTTTTACTACATAATTTGAAATCATAACAAAACAACAATTTTTAACGGAAAAGTTATTTTAAACTTTTTTGTTATGATTTTTGACTTTGAATAATAGTATATATATTTTTAATTTCATATTCATAATTCAATTTAAGATAATTAAAAAAGTAAAAACTTGACTTATGTATTTTATACTTAAAATAATAGTTAATACTTAAAAATATAAATAGGCATATTATATCCAGTTTTGTATATTTCCAATATGTTTGACAAAACTTACCTTCAAGTAATTCAAGACTTGCACCACCACCTGTGCTCACATGGCTTATTTGACTCTCTGTACCCCATTTAGCTGCACATGTAGCAGTATCACCACCACCAATTATAGTGACAGTTCCATTTTTAGTTGCCTTAACAACATCATCCATTAAGGCTTTAGTGCCAAGGGCAAATTTATCAAACTCAAAAACACCAGCAGGCCTAATAAAAAAATGAATTTATATATATATTATATTATATTATGTAAAAAAACCGATGATCATTATTATTATATTTTTTATTAAATGCATATACAAAAATTTTAATAATTATTAATCAGTTTGTTAACTTAAAATGTAACCTTTTACTAAATCGTTAATTCCTTACCCATTCCATACAATGACCTTAGCACGAGCAATTGGTTCAGAAAACAATTTCCTAGATTCTGGTCCGCAGTCCAAACCCATCCAACCATCAGGAACTCCTTCTTCAACAGTTGCAGAGCTAGTATTAGCATTTTCATCAAATTTATCAGCAGTGACAAAATCAATTGGCAAGTGAATTTTAACATTGCGAGCAGTAGCTTTTTCTAATAATTTTCCAACAATTTTTGCTCCAGCTTCATCGTATAAAGAATCGCCAATCTAAAATAAATTTTGAAATGATCCCTATAAGATATCTTTAATACTTAATTTATATTATTTAATAAACTTACTTTCATGCCTTTTGACTCTTTCAAGAAAGTATAAGCCATACCTCCTCCAATAATCATTTCATCAACTTTATCTAAAAGATTTTCAATGAGTTGAATCTTATCAGCAACTTTAGCTCCTCCCAAGATAGCTAAGAAAGGCCTATTTCAAACATATAAATTAATTTTATTATAAATTACATCAAACAATTTAATTTATCCATTAAACTACGTTTAAGTCCAAAATAAATATTAACAATAAGTAATAACATCAATATACTTTTTAATTTATTATTTAGAATGTTTTAAAATTTTCAAACAAATTATTTTTATATGCAAACCTAAATTGATCATCTAGAATGTGTTTATATCATGATTTATAAATGTATAATGTATAATATATGAGATTCAAAATAAAAACATTAAAACCATTAGATTATGTGAAATATAAAAATTTAAATGATAACATAGTAATTATTTTTAATTTGAAAATTAATTTATAATAATAAAATATATATCTATTGAAAAAACACCATAACCTACTCTGTATATCAGAATGATGTTAACATATAATATTATATAAATTAATAATTATGAAAACCTATTAAAATTTATTTGATTAAATGATAAGTTTGTTTGTAAATATTTTGTATCGAATGGTAAATAGTTTTACAATACAAATATTTAGATCAGTACATGTACAACTATTTACATTAATTTAATTTAAAATTATATATTGGTAGCGGGGAAGAAACATTTAATTTAATACCTTTCAGGATTATCCAATGCCTTAGCGAAATAAGTGAGCTCTTTGTTCAACAAGATTCCGGCAGCACGCTTTTCAAAACCTTCACCCATCATAGAACTGTGAGCTCTGTGTGCAGTACCAAAAGCATCATTGACATACACATCTCCCAATTTCTGTAATGACTCTCTGAATTTTTTCACATCTTCTTTGTCAGCCTTAGTTTTTTCCCCAGCAGCATTTACACCTTTTCCTTCTTCTTCAATATGGAATCGAAGATTCTCTAAAAGAAATATTGAACCAGGAGCTGGATCTGCACAAGCCTTTTCTACTTCTGCGCCAACACAGTCAGCCAAAAATGTAACATTCCTAAAATAATACATATAATGTGTAGTTATTTAAAAATATAATTAATAAATAACTATTTACTTTTTACTTTCATTTATTTGATCAAAACAATCTTTCATAATTGAGGATAAGGATTTTTTTCTATAAGGAATGAAGGAAAATAAAGAGTTAAAGACAACACAATTTTATAAGGATTTACTATAAGTTATAACTATAACTAATATATCCCATATTTAAATTTATCTAGGTATATACCAGTGTTATTTGAGGATTTTTCGTACCTCATGTTATGTTATATAATATATTCTTTAAGTTTAATATTTTATTTTAAGTATTTAACCATTTTTTAGAAATGACAGTAGTTAAATAAAATATATAACACTGACTTTATAGCTTATTTTCAATGCTGGTTGATATTTGGTTTAAAAAAACACTATAATAAAATAAAGACAATGGTTTACTTATTAAGGAGTTTCTGAAGCTCCTCGGCAACTGGTTTCATCGAGTACTTAGAATTTGGTAATCCATCTGGACGTCCAAGATGGGACATAAGAACTAAAGATTTAGCACCATTTTCAAGGACATAATTGATGCTGTCTAATGCAGCAACAATACGTTGGTTGTTGGTTATTTTTCCATCCTTCAACGGAACATTAAAATCAACTCTGAAATTATAAAATAAAAATTATTAATACTATAGGTAAGTATCATCTATTAAAAGCCTTAAAAACTATAAGTTATAGACACCTATGTGATGTTTCAGTTTTACAAATGTACAGCATAACAAATTTAAGTTCAGAAGTTTCAATTTTGTGTAATAACTAATTACCTTTAATAATAGAGTGAATTGACCTATTATCAAGCTTAAAGGTAAGAACATTACCTGTATTTTTAAAATACTTGCTTAAAAATTTAAATATTGTAAAAAAAAACCATGAAAAACACAGATAATGTTCTTAGTTGTAAGTTTGATCATATGTCAATTCACTCTTACATTGGAATTACCCACTGCTAAACACAAATTTGGTATGTTTATAAGACTTAGACAATACATATGGGTGTGGCATCCTCTGAATACTAACCTAATTATATTTTGGAGATTTTTACTTTATGATTATAATTTATAATAATGTATAATTATAAGTCTTAAGGAATTAGGATATCCAATTAGTTACATTTCACTATGTAACATACAAAATCCAAATACCAAATGAACATTAAAGGTGGATCAATATGTAATAAATGTTTACAGTATAAAGGCAATGAGTTTGTTTAAAAATAAATACAATTGATTTCTTACGTACATTTGCTACATGTAAAACCACCTTCATGGTTTGTTTATATGTTATTAAATAGATTAACAAATCACTAATTGCAAATATAAGTGAGATTATTTTAATCATTTACCAAAAAAGTAATTTAATAATATTGTATGATTAATTAAGTAATGACAGATTTAAATACGCAATTTGATTGAAATTTGCAATATTTTATAATATTGGAATGGGGCCTTGGCATTGGTACTTTGAATTTATTATGAATATAAACAGGTATTATTTTTTTTAAAACACTAATTAGTAACTACTTGCATAAAATGTTCACATAGTACCTAATGAATAATTAATAGTTCTAAATGTTTGAAACTAAATAATTATAGGTAATTATTATAAATTAGGTACCTTTAGAATAATGCACATTATTATAAATAAAACAAAACTATTATCAAATAAGTTTGCAAAATTTGATTTCATCAAAATGTGATTACATGATTTCTAGAAACAACCTCATGCTTAGCCATACCCATTTTTAAAACACAGAATAAACAATTAGGGTATTTTCAGTATTTTATTAAATACTGTAACATAAAAAATAACAACTACCTTTAAATTGTATGTATTATATTTATAATTCTTTTAATTTTTTTTTTTTTTTAATAAATATTTAGGTAAATTACTTGATACAATAATTTATTATTATCCAACAAATTTTCACATTATAAAAAATAAGTTAGAAATAAAAATACTAAATCAAGTTATATTTAGGGAGATTGGAGATAGCAATACCACAAAGATAAATCTTAAAATAAAAATTAACTATACTGATAACAAATACAATTTTTGGAGTAATTGTTACTAAAAGCTAAAAATACCATCTACTGGAAATTTTAATAGATGTGAATTAGCTAGGTAGGTATTTAAAAATTATTAACAGTTATAATTTGGAGGTAGATAAACACCAACGTGTTACATCCATATTTGGTTAGGTTATATATTTATACAGTAAGGTTATACAGACCAGACTTCGACCTATGTGGGTATATTGTTTTTAATTTTCAACACTAATATGTAATAGCCTTATGAGAAATAAATAATAATTTAACTAGGTATAATGTTATATTATTGTATATTTTTTTTTTAAGTAGTCTCCCATCTTTTTAAGTTAGAGAGAGCGACATCCAGAAACAAAATGAGGAATAAAAAGGTTTCTAATTTCAATTAAATAATAAAAAATTATAAGAAATAATATAATAGATGGGTATTAGGTATTTGACCTTTCATATCAAAACTCGATAATATCAGGCATAAGGCATGGTTTCACACTATGACTCCAAAAGTTGACTTGTTTTCAACATCAAAGAACAAGTACCTACCTAAATAGATATTGAATATACCTAACAGATTATATTTACCTGATCAAAACCCGTTTGTTTGCGACTTCTAAACTCTTGATGCTTAATTTGTTAAGTGCCATTGTTAGTTGTATGAGAAACGATCCAATTATTATTCAAAAATGTTGAATGCGAGTAAACGAGGTACTCGAAAGGCGAGTGAAGAGACAACAAGTCAGCGAACTGTGAAGTCAACAAATGAAGAAGATAGAAGTACTCAACTGCTGTCGGCTAAATCTAAATTCTAAACGGGACGAAAGTTTATAATCGATTTATTTTTCTTATCATTTGCCCTTGACGAACCGTGACGGACAATCGCGAAGTCTTTGGACACTCGACTTCGTACTTAACGCAACAGAATAAATTCTTGCGAAGAAGTAGGTGTAAATCGAATGTTTTTGTTTTTTACAAACCCTTTCTCGAACGGTCAATATTGATATTACTTTCAAATGGTCTATTATTGAGTTATTTCTATTTTCTACCGGTTGTCCAGTAGTAATATCGATAGTTAGTCTACGATACACCCGATAGCACTGAAAGTGCTAAAATCGATTGTGCTTACACATCATTATATTATGTTAACTACTCTACTTTTCTTAAACTTTATTCAAATCAAATCGAGTGTTTTATAAAATTATTATTTGTTATAAATAACTCAGATTTAAATTAGATACTATGGTCTATGATTTAAACAAACGATTAGAAATCCAGACTCAGAAGTCAGAAATGATTTAAAATTAAATCACCAATAGATGGCATTAGATATGTAGGGTGACCATTGATAATAAATCGGATTATCGGAATGAAAAATTGAAATTTGAAAGTTCTTCGATAGCAGTTGAGCACGTAGTACTTAAGCAGTACAGCTTTACAGCCATAACAAGAATACTAAGATTACAGCAGCACCGCAACTACCGCAGATAACCCTCAAGTATAAATTATTGCATAAACTTTTTCTGAGTATTTCAGATTTTATCTGTTTATTTCATTAATTAATAATTGTAGAGTTTTCAGATGCTCCATAAACTGCTTGTATTTGCTAAACCATATTGTACTGTTTACAGCTCAATCAAATTTCACAAACCTTTATTTGCGCTCGACGTCCAACGGAGCAATTTTTTCAATTCAAAATACTCCTCAAATACTTGCATAGAAATGGCTACAAAAACTGCTTTGTTCATTGTAGCAGAAGGCAGCGAAGAGCTTGAATTAGTGGCACCTGTGGACATCCTACGCCGTGCTAATGTAATATTCCTTAAATAATTTAAAACGTTTGCCAGTTATAAAAATTATTTATTTTATTTTTAATTTGTGAATGAACAAATGAACAATTTGTAATTAATAGCTATTTTGAAAAATTTCAAATTTTTTGTTTATTTATATATAGATTGGTTCTATGAAACATCTATATATACCTATATAAAGTTATAAAAAAACTTGCCATGACTGACTGACATTGCCTAGCCACAGAGGGGCCGCCCCCTCCCTCAAGCTGTATTTCTAAACAATTTTATACAACAAAATTATAAAAAAAATCATCGAAATTATCTGAAAATTATGAATTTCCTCCCCCCCCCTTAACCATGTCACTGGAGCCACCTCAGCATTGAGTATACAATTTGGTCAGTAGTTTCATGTTATGATGAAGAGATTTTACAAAAGTTGCATTTTTAAAGAGATTCTCAAACAAGGTTATTAATTTAAACCTTTTTTTGGTTATAAACGGTTGCCATTGGTTACTCGGGTAGGTCAAGTACATAGAGTAATAATATAATTACTGTATGATCAGTTAAAAGCATGCATCATATTGTCACGTTAACATAGCCTCGATTGAAGAAACTATACCTTAAAATCAAATTTATGTTTGTAACTTATATAAAGAAAACCTACTGAATTGATTTTGATGAAAATCTCAGATATTGATTTTAGAAATATCAGAAAAGTGTAGAGTTAGTAGTTTAAACACCATGTTAAAAAATATATCAAGTGCTAAATTTGCGTCTTGCGGTTGCCCATCTAAGTTGAATTATTTCACAAATCTAGGTAATAGGTATACTGACACATTTTTGTCTGTGAACTGAGGTACACTCAAACTAGACTATATATACCTATATAGCGTATATACTATACAGGATTTATTGAAAAAAAAAAAAAAATTGCACACGGGTCAAGTCAGGTTATTCAGCCAGTATTACATAAATTTATCATTTAATTATTTTTGACAATAGAACTAGGTCATGGAAGCCAATATTACAACATAATGTAATCTTTTTTCTATTAAATTGTTCAGTTGTCTCATGTATAATATATTTTTCTTGTTATAAAGGTGACTGTTACAATTGCTGATTTAGCTGATTCTGAATATGTTAAGACTAAATCGAATCTACTGATTAAAACTGATGCGAAGTTGAGTGATGTAAAAAATAACAAATTTGATGCTGTTGTTATACCCGGTGGTCCATCGTACAAGGTTATATCTTCAGTAAGTTTTTAGTTTATATTTTTCTTGTAGTTTTAATCTAACTAAAATATTAATTCTTATTAAAAAAATAACTGAGGCAACACTAGTTAACACAAAAAAATTGTACTGTTAAAAATATTTACTATCTTTAAAATGTACATTATATTAAAGTACTAAAAGACAGTAAAAGCATTAAAGCGGGTTGTTTTTCGTACATTTAGACCAATTAGCAGAAGAAAAATGTAGCCAATACCAAAAGCCCGATTTTATTTTTAAAAAAATTTGAATTATTTATTCTTTTTTCTTTTTTCTAAGTTATATAGAAAATGGATTTTAAATTTTTTTTTTTAAGGAACACTAAGATACAGACGAATTTTGAAAAAAAAGAAAATTTAGTTGGTCCTACTATACTAATTCAACAATACAAAAAAAAATTGAAAACCCTTTACTACATAACCTAGAAAATAGAATAAGGAATTCAAATATGTTGTAAAAATTAAAATTTGGCTTTTGGTACAGGGTGAATTTTTTTTCCTCTTTTTGTGACTCATGTTAAAACTTTTTTGATCCCAAAACTTAGTGATGTATGACTGCGCATGTGTATGTAGATGTATGTTACTGATTTTCAAAAATCTTAGCTGTAAGTTTATCTTTAATTACATTAAGCGTTTGGGGAATACAAGAACACTAATAATCAGTAACTACACACTCAGTCACACATAACTCATGATGGATGTAGAATATCCCTTAAAAATGGTTCTCTTTCAACAGCCTTAATCATATTTTCTAAGTGGTTTTAATATTAAAACTACAAGTACAGGACTTGAAAGAGACTATTTCTATCTTTATTTCATAGACATTTTCTATATTATAGTACATAATATAAGCATCAAGGAAATTTGTATCTCTGTAGTCAGTGATATAAAATACTGAGTATTCCAAAACATTTTTATTAATATACATTTTATATTTTCAGGCTGATGTAGTTGGACAAATTTTGCTTGAACATGAAAAATCTGGTAAAGTCATAGCTGCTATTTGTGCTGGTAAGGGTCTAAAAAATACTAAAAATTATATTTGATATTTCTGTACATATTATCATTATGTGTATAATAAATGACTAATAAGCAATAACCATAACATTTACAGCCCCATTCGTGTTATTCAAACATGGAATTGCTAAAGGAAAATCATTGACATCTTATCCAACTGTGAAGAGTGACATTGAGGGTTCTTACCAATACAAAGAAGATAGTACAGTAGTTGATGGTAAAATTAAAATATTTCATTCAGCCTTATAATTGTTTAGTTTAATGCCAGCCCTCTCATAAAAATAGAATTTTAATAATGAATTATTTTTAATAAATTATCATTTATTCACCAAACTAATATAAAGTAACAAAATGTTTGGTTTCAAATTTTTGATATTCTTATACAACATAATGCTTTAAACACAATCAATGGCCAAATCTTTATCAACTATCATAAGAATATATCAGATAGTTGCTTAGTCTTAATTCCTTATTTGTTACAGAAATGAGAAGTGCTGTTATAATTTTTAACTTTGTAGTACTGTTATCAAATAATTTTTCAATCTATAAAATTTCCCATATTGTAAAAATATAAATGTTGTGACAATTTTATTAATTTTCAAAACATTACATTTTTAAGAATTATGAGTACTTACCTAAAAGTATATCAATAATTAGGTATTAATTAATGCTCACTATGTCCAGTACGACATATTGTTATTAATTAGTTATATAATCAGATATTTGATAAATTATAAGTTAAAACTACTTTTGATCGGTATAGAAAAAACCATTCTTTAAGGTGTCTGATCCAATGCATTTTGTTTTTAGTAAAAAACTAGTCTCACAGGAAAACTTCACACAACATGAAATAATTAGACTTCAGTAATTTTTCTTTTATTTGTAAATGAATAATTTATATAGATTGCATTAGATTCTTATTTTTAGAAGATATAAATAGCTAATTAATCACAAATTGTTGAGTATTTTGGAATGTATTTTTTTGGCTCTATATAAAGTAAATTTAAAAATGTGATTCCCATACATCTGAATAAAGTTTTTCTCTTTTAGTGGCATACTCAGGACTATTCTTTATGGAAGAGGGGATTATAAAATATTATTGAGCCATATAAGGGAAGTTTTACAGATCAGTAACCTTACATGAAAATTATAATTGAATTTATAGAACAATTGGACAATTTATAATTTTCCTGAAAATTTGGAAGGACTTAAACTTTCAGACAAAAACACTCCTCTTTCAAATAAAAAAAAAAAATGATCATAACTGACTTATATTCTGAGGCGTGGTCTTGTTTCCTAGAAAGTAATATATTTTAAAAATTACCTGAAGTTTTACCCATGCCCCTTCATAAAAAGCCCTTTATGTATATTTTAAGACATGTAACAGAAAGAAACATATTATAAAATGTATAGGTATAGTATCTCTATGCCATTCATCAATATTTTTGATTAGTTAATTAAATTGTTATCTCTATTGAGTGTTGATTGTTACTGTACATTTGAAACAAAAGAAATATTCTTACTAAAGTATCGAATATTATTATTTTACTATTTTACAATATGTTTGATATTTGATGTTATATTTTGTATTTATAAAAAAAACTATTGTGTAACTTTTCTTCATTTTCTTTTTTAAGTTGATTCATTTTTAACAATTTAATTTTTTTAAGGAAATCTGGTGACCAGTCGTGGACCTGCTACAGCTGTTGAATTTGGATTAACTCTAGTTGAAGTATTGCTTGGTAATGAAGAAAAAGTTAAAGTTGCTAAAGGCATTCTCTACCCTCTTTAAAATATGATTGTTTATCTGAAATCTGTAAAACAAGAAGAAAATACAACTCAGAAGTCTTAACAGAATTTAGAAAAAAAGCTTTTTTCCCATATACAATATTGTACAAATTTACTGTTTATATTAAGTTGTTTTTTAATAAAATACATTTTGATTCACATATAAATTTACTGAACTCTTTTAGTTTCATTGAGTTATATTTGTTTGTTAGTTTGGTCACAATAAATTACCAACAATAAATATATTTTCTGAATTAACATCTAAAGTAAAGTCTTCCCAGAGGTTGCTTTATTGTCAGATTGCGATTTTCAATTACTGTCCTTATTAAGACCAATCCCTGTTTTCTCCATGTATGCTCTACCCATTTCAGTCTTCTTAAGTAGTTTTTCAGTATTTATTATTTATATTTGAAAATGTTGAATTTTTTTACACTAAGTTTGTAATATGTGATACACATAGACGTAGTAGATACTACATGCCGCATGAACACTCCAAGTCCCAAATTATTGAAATAAGAGAGGCTGCCCCTGACTGCAGAACATTTATTGAATTAATTTTTACAAAGCAAATATGAATATGACCATTGATTTATTCAAAAGTTCACTTTATATTTTTTGTCATTAAAAGCATATTTTTGAATAAATAAATAATTTTTCATGATTATGTGAGGTAACAGTCAGTGTCAGACTATAATATAATACGATAAACATCAATAAGTAATAACGTGCAATGTAATTATTGTGGTGTCGGATTACTTCCGAACAATTTAGTCAAATGCGTCCGAGGTCCGACGTCAAATGAAATGAAAATATTTTATTTTTCCGCCATAATCCACCCGGCGGCTATTTCAGCATAAACTATTTTACTCAATAATAGTTGACGAAAATATTCATAAGTAATAAGTTATAACAAACGTTATTCCAAGTTTTAACTGATCTGATAAAAAAAAAAAAAAAACATTTAATAAAATCTAAATAACACATATTTTTTTTGACAACACTCGACAATAAATTATCGAAACCCAGAATTCAAAATACACAAAATGCTTATATTCAAATAGGATTAAGGCAACCCAACTCTTACAATTCCAGTTGTATATTCAAATTTACATTAATAACTGTTATTTTATAAAGTAAAGTAAAAAAGTGGGTAAGTGGATGTCGCTCTGCTGTACAGTAGGTTACAAGTGGGTCACTATATAATGGATGGTATTAAATTTGAATTCAATGAAATAATAATTACGATTCTGAGCGGTGAGGTGATGGTTTGTCAGTTTGGACTGTGGATATTTTATATTATAATTAATATTTATATTGTTAAGGCCAGTCTATTAATATAAAGTATAATTGTCGATTGTAAACTCCGCCAGTTTTATTTTCTTACCTGAAATGGGTATATGTAAATTCCGCCAGTTTTATTATGAATATTATATTATATCAATTGTATGCTCTTAGCCGATAGAGAATTTTTAATTTTTGGCATCATTTTGATATATTTTTATTTAAAATGTATTATTTACTTATCACTATTATATTTTAATGTGGACGATTATTAATTAATATTATGAAAATTATGAATATTATATTATATCAACTGTATGCTCTTATCCGTTTGATAATTTTTAATTTTATTTATTTTTGGCTTCTATAAGTATTATACTTTTATGTGGACCACTATTAATTATTATTATTATTATTTTTATTTTATAATAATAATTATATCAATTTTATACTGTTACTTGATTTTCTTCACTGGCAGAGTTTACATAATCCCAATTTTACCTGTTTTTTTTTTACTGGCGGAGTTTACAGCAAAAAAAAGGTACTCGTGGCGGAGTTTACCAGCATAATATGGGCTCATGGGTTTTGGGGGTCACGGGCCAGTTTTCGTGTCTCAGACTATGATATGTATAGCGGTAAACGTATAATATAAGAGTAAGGTAGGTTAGGTTAAATGTTAAACATGGTTAAACGCATAGGCAATAATATATTATTCAGGTCCATCGACGTATTATTATTGTTATTATAATACATTATAATGTATCGTAGGTTATATGTTACGGTAAATGACGTAAAAATGGAAATTAACTTTATTCGCCGGTTTTTAACGTTATTGACCAAATATAATATATATTATGGGTAATTATCGTTATATACCGGAGACCAAATTCAAATTTCGCACATTGTCCACGATTCGTCATAATCGGATTGCCTACCAGGATATCTGAGTTGCAACAGTGCAACAAGTTACACCCAAAAGGAGTTGAAAGATCACAATTTTTTTTAAGAGTTATCATTTTTCACGGGAAACAAAGTGCGCGGGATCAACTAGTAATTACATATTTTTTTAATTGTCTATCATTCAATTCAAATGTTCTATAAATTTGTTTAAATTTTGCGAAATTTCTTATGGGGTTATATTTTTGGGGTCTAAATTTCCGGAGTCATTTTTGCGGTACCAGAATTACTTGATGCACTTATACAGTAAGTTATTCATCATCAAATCGATAACGGCATTAGTAGGTACCCATGCAGTAGCGCCGAACCGCCGAATGAAATAAAAACTTGCAGTTCAAATAGTTCGATTGAACCACCTACTATTATACTAATTAGTAATTATGTATAAATAATATAATGACATATCTGTGTTCACTGTTTAATATAATTATATCAGAAATACTAAGAAGTATGCACTATTATTTTACCCCTTAAACACCCACCCATGGCTAAATATATATTTAGCCATGCACCCACCCAGGGCCGCATTAGATTGGGGGGGGGGGAGGAGCCGGGTACAACTGCCCCGGGTGCCAGTATTTTGGGAGCGTCAAAATTTTGTGGTCAGAAATTTGTATACTTGTGAATTATTAAAATTTTATAATTTTAATTATTTTAATAACAGTATTATATAATATAATTTAGTATAACAGTATTATATATATAGTATGTATTATGCTGTTTGTAATTTATTGTTCAAACAACTAATGTATTTATAGCAATATAGCTATCAGCGATCCATAATTATTAATATACCTAATAACAGTTCCCAAATTTGTTGTGATTATGTCATTAGACATCAGTTATTTATAATAATACGGGCAATACGGCGTATTTTGCTATCGTGTGCGGCGTGCTATTTTACTACACAATTATTACATATTATTATATTACTTATTAGTTATTAGGTGCTTTATGTCTATACAACATAAATTATACTTACAAGTTACAATATAAGTTATAACTGCCTATATATTAATCAGAGTTAACCTAACCTAATCAAAATGTGCAAAAATAAATAGCTTAAAATAATATGTAAAACCTTAAACCAAGTAATCCAAGAATTTGCAACACTACTGAGTAGAAGAAAAATTTACATTGAACAGTAATTATCAATTAATGATTCGTTATAATGTCTTATAATACATTTTTAGTTAATATTTCTAAATAAGTAATGATTTTATATTTCACAATTTGATCGTAATATTTTGGCACCACCTATATTCTAGCGGCGGCTGCTGTTTTGTATATAAACCCATCATTCACCACACAGTTCAAGACACTCATCTGTACGACTGCAGTAGTACTGTACCTAATATCGGTATTTACCGCTTGGTAAGTCAAATGCTCGACAATATTTAATAATATACAAATACTATAATATTATAATATATAATTGGGGATAGCTTATGTTCAGTATAAGTATATCCGTTTGGAATACAAAAGATTTTTCGATCCATTAATGGTGTTTATGAAAACGGAACTACAGCAGTCAATAATGCACACAAGTAGCGAAAAAGAACAACACAAAAGTGTACTATTATGTGTTGGGTACATATGGCATTATTACATTATTTTTATTATTTGCAGTCGACATCCGTGGGAATACGCAGCGTGGTGGAATCTCGGTTGACCGATTATATTATATTATGCTACATTTCTGCTGCTGCTGCTGCTGTTGTAGGTCAAGACCAGATTTCTGGGTATATGGTTTTGTCGCACGGGATCGTGTGTGCCTTTTTTATTATTCTTTTTCGACGCAGTTTTTACAAATGGGTTGTGCGGATTGTCACCGACTTGAAGCCACCTAAGACGGTATTGCGGCCATTCATCAGTTATTGTGCCGTAGAGTCCCATCTGTCGAATCTAACTGATATATATATACACATATATACGAGGGTATTCGAATTTTACGCTTGTACACCGCAGAATTATTAATACATCATATTACACGCATTATGTACGGCGAATACCTAACCTATTTTATACATATATATATGTGTGTGAGTACACGTAAACTCACGTCTAGACTTGTTTTGTCCATTCGCTGGACTATAATCATTTTTACACAACCCACGTCGATCCCTCACAGTAGGAAACTACAACAAGGAATCGTTTTGTTCGCGTAGTTTGTTATTAATGATTATCTTTACGTTTTCCCTTTCATATTGTATACAATAATATTATCATGTTTGCGTAGGTACGTGTGAAATATTCCAATAATCAATAATGTGACCTTTCTATAGTACCAACTTCAGTACCTACTTAGTTCATTTGTATTCAGTTTTAAATATAACTTATATATATATGCGGACATACAGCGTAGAGCCTGCTTGATCTGGACTTGATGGGACCGGACTCTGTTCGTATTATCAAAAATCCAAAATAAAGGAGAGAAAACAAAAATTAGGTGAGTAAGGTATATTTTATAGGGTATTTTACCAAAGGTATATCATTTTTGTTGTAATAAACATTACTTTTTCAGTCTACACTCTACATCAAATAAATAATTTATTGTCCGAATTAATCGGACTAGCGAAGACCGGTTTAGCGAGACTCTACTACTGAATACATATGAGCTAATAGAAGAACTTAATGAAACTTTTGGAGCATTCATAATATTACATACTGAATACAGCAGTGCTTAGGTGGTGGTGGAGGTATGTACAAACATGTTTGTGATTCAGCTAGCTGCTAGCATGATCACCCCCATTTTTTACTTGAATAATAGTTTTATTCAAATCCAGATTTCTGACATTTTTAAATATTTTCAAAGACCACTTTTTCAAATTCTTGAATTCTTTGTACTGCTTTGGTGGTGATACAAACTTCTGTTTTTCAAATGGAAATCACCCCTTCCCCTTTTTTTACTGTAAATTTTTAATGACTAATTTTCTGAAAATGTTGACTTAAGTAGTAGGTACCTTATTCAAAATTTAAACAAATTAAATTCTCAGTTATTCGTATACTAACAAATAGTTTTACAAAAATATCTTTGACACGAGACTATCTAACTAATGTATATAAAATAGACATGGTATGGTACCTATAAATATTATACTTGATCCATTTTTAGAAATTAATAATGATGCAAATAGATTAATAATAAGGTAATATTTTATTTATAATATTTTCAAACCACCAATATTATGAACATATTATAATATATTATCCTCTCTACACAAAGTTTTAACTCAAAAACTACTCATACGAATTTTGATTCTGATATGTCAAAATATTCAGAAAAATGATCCGCCAAATAATTTATTTACAGTAGAAAAGGAGGGTTCTCATTTGAAAAACAGAAGTTTGTATCTTCACAGAATTATAATACTCCTTATTATTATTACTTATAGTAGTGCCTATCAAAAATCTCAAGAATTTAAAAATATTGGGTGTAAGTACCTATAGTTATTAGGTATATTTAAAAATTTGATAAACAGATTTTGAATAACAGTATACCTAATTAAATGAAAAAGTAGATTAGTATACTTCGCGAATAATTAAAATAAATTTACATTTTAGAACTTTCAAATTCTATTTATTTATTTATTTAATACAGCGTGCGGGCTAGGCCAAAAAATTAAATTATATATATCGTGTTAAAATAATACAATAGTGAATGAAAAAAAAAAACAAAAAAAATAATATTTCAACTTTTAAAATTGACTACATAAAGATCACCTTGTAAAAAAATTAACTCGATCAATTACTGATAATCTATTATCTAAAAATAAATTGGTGCCGTGACCTACTCAACACGTAATTGATAGTCGATTTTGACGAAATGTCCGGATATCATTATAGGTATTTACTGCAGACAAAATACAATACGTCAGAAAAATATAAGTGCCCATCAATCAACTACAAATTCTATTGCGAGGACCGTTTATATTATAGTGACAGACCTTTATAATACGTACCTAAAATCAATAATATGTATGTGTAATTATTATTTTATTGTTTGTGTTTGAAATTTACTAAAATAACTATACAGATTTGAGTGGTTCTCAAACATTTTTGCCACACAATTATTTTTACGAATATGTTTAATTATTTTCTAATGTTACGAGTTTATTATTAAGTAATATTTTTAATTGCACCTATCAATAATTAATTAAGTACAATTATTTAAGTACGCACTCGGATTTTCGGATTAATGGCTTGTCAGCTAAGTCCTGAAAAAAACAATAAAAGAAAATACTTTTGTCCATGCAATTCGCATTATGTCACCTTATATAGGTCACGTCCATAACTCGAATGGTTATATCTTTATACTTGGTCCACAACTATTCTATTATAAACTGCACCGATACAAAATACTATCAGTTACACCGTGCGATCGAAGCCATTAAGTACATGGTATATGGTAATTGGTATGTAGTATGTACATGGAATATATTTAAAATATAATATGCATAATAGCACGATAAGTCGAACACAGTTTTTCACTTATAGATCCTCAAGTCTCAAACTTCTCGAATCCAACTGCAATCATAATACATGGGGTACCTAATCGGTTTATATATTTCTACATATATTGTGTATTTGAGTATTGCTCGGTATTCCACGTTACAATGTAACATTGTAGATATAGGTATGCTAACTACTAAGGTAAATTTATATAAGATTCGAATATTATTATAACACTTGTATAGCGTACAACGTCTATTTACATAATATATACAGATTAATGTAACAATATAAGAATACTTATGGCACAATATAACATAATAAAATAACGACTGAGATATTATAATTACCTCGTGGTGACTTGTGTACTTGTGATCTGTGGTACTTATAATATAATATGTACGGGGTGGTCTATTTAACGCAATATAATTTCAGAAAACAAACGTTTTTGAAAATATTTATGTACATAATTTTAAGTTATCGTTACAAATAAAATTCTTGGGGATAATTTATATTTTATACTCTTTTGAATGACAACATTCGTTTTGTTTCATATTCTGAAGCAGAATATTATTCGGAGTATTTTGATCTAAAATCTAAATAAATCAAATTTTGGTCAAACAAGTAATTCATTAGTTATAACTTATAAGTATTTAAAGTTAAGAATTTAGATGGAGTCTGTGGCGCATATAGAAATTATTTTTACTAAATGTGGGCCAATTTATCACTATAACTCTAATATAGCTTTCACTAGACATTTTTTAGGGAGCCAAGTGGTTATAATTATAGCACAAACAATAGAAATAGAGACTGCGCAATTGTATTTTATAAATATTTATTATTATAATATTATAAATATTATGTAAAATTAATTTTTATTTATTTTAGGGATCATTCCCCACCACCGTGAAGTTCTATCAATGGATGGATTCTTTCCTCAAGACCACAAATCATAAAATACTAACATTACCACTGATACTTATTGTACATATATAATTATACAGATCGTATAATAAAAATTGAAATACAAAAAAATATATATATGTATTTAAAAAAAAAAAGATTGACAATTTCATCTACAGTTATTTTTATATTATACGTAGAATTGTCAAAATTTAAGTCCTGATAATCTAAAATTTCCTTGTTGATACCTCAAAAACGTTTTTAATTAACCTATAGTGTTGAAAGATTCCTGTAAACAGTGCAAATACAACAATAAATGGAAATCAATTTCCAAAAAATAGAACGCGCAATCGACGTAATGTATGTAAAGATAACTCCTATAAGCATTATTGATAATTATCACTGACCAGCAAGTATACAATTTAAATTCAAATTTTATTAATTCATATAGGAAAAAAACAAAAACCTTAGGTATGACATGAAAAGTACGTACGGGCCACGTGGTATGGTTACCTATTTAGATTGATATTTATGTATATATGTATAAATATATATTTATGCATAAAGCAACATGCATATATGTGGTACTATGTTTTAATTCAACCTGTAATTTCACTATGGGTTCTAGACCAGGGGGCTTCACTCCTATATACGCCACTGAGTGGACTAAAAAATGTCGTCACTAAAAAAAATATTAAAATATTTAAAAAAAAAAAACGATAACTATAAAAAATATTTTTTTTTTAAGAAAATGTCGTTTCTTAACGACTTAAAATTTTAACGTTGATCGTTTTTGAAATAATTATGGTGTCTTACTGCGTTAAACGGATCACCCGGTATATCATATTATAACGCACCGTGGCACATACTAATAATTTCTCTTCACGCGAGACGGCAACAGAATAAACTGCGCAACGAACCAACTACATAATAATATATAATAATTAATATGAGAAAAATAATAATAGCAACGATGACGACGTACGCACGACGACGGCCGCCGATACGATACGTCTTGCGGGTACGCGGCGGCGTCAGCGGCAGTGGCTCCGTCGTGACACGTCTAGCCTCCGGAGCCGCGGGGCTCGCGCTTCGTCGTGTGACCGGCAATGAACTTTCCGCCGGAGAGCTTTCCCACGGACGCCGACTACCCGCCGCCGACACCGCCGCCGCCCGCGCCCGATCCGCGGCCGGACCGGAAGGTGGTGCTCCGCCTCCTGCGCAACCATCGCATTGGTAGCCAACGCTCCTCCTAATAATAATATTATTATTATAATGCACAACGACGATATAATATTATTATTATATTACACGAGCGCCGTTCACACGCATGCCGCCGCCCGCGCTTTAATATATAGGTACCATATATTATGCGGTAACGTGTTCAGGGTATACCTATGTAATATGATTTAGCCACCAGCTGTTGAGGTACTGGTCAGTGGTTAGATATTATGTTCTGTTGTATCGGTCCGTCCCGAAAGACCGTATAATATACCTAAATACGCGCGATACATTATATGACCGTATAACATATGTATTATAATTTATAAACCATATATACGAGTATATACCTATACCTACTCGCAGTATGAATACAATAATATAATATATATATATATGTACATATTATGTCGTAACGCGTTTAAAACGTATACTTACATTATAATATTGTGTAGCCATGTACAATAATATGTTTCTGTATACCTCTCTATACTTACTTGGCTGAGGCGGCAGTATACGATAGGTACACCGATCGGATCTCTACGGGAAAAAATTATTTCATTCCCTTTATGTACAGCCGTACATGTATACAAATTTAGAAACCTGCAGCGAGAAACCACACCTATGACCTCCCTCTAACTGCAAACGCAGGAATTAATATATACTGCACTGCGTTGTACATCGAATTTAACATAATATATTGTAGTCATAGGCGCAAATTGACTACATTTTTTTGGGGGACTCGAGCCCATAGGCCGTATTGCTTATAGTACCACAGAATATAAAAATTAGTACTAATTACTAGATTTTGAAATGGGGTGACTTGACCGACATTTGGGGGGGGATTTAGTCCGGGGACCCCTCCCCTATTTGCGCCAATGATTACAGTTATATATACGTGGAATATTATCGTAAATAAATTTGCGTACAATCGAGCATATTATATTATGAGAGCTCAGACCTTGTTGGCAGGGCGACAGAATTGTTGATACCTATAATATAACCACAATCCTTGTCAATTATTATTGTATTTTTAAAGTCAATTTATATCGGGCATAAGATTACCTTATAAATGAAAAAAGTTTAGATCGCGGGAAGGACTGCTACAGGCACCAACCCTGCGTCCCTCCCGAGATCATGGCTATGCAAACCGAGATTGATTTATATGACTGTAAAATAATCCATTTTGGTTTTTTGTTATATTCTTGTAGATAGGTAGTTGAGTGTAGGGTACCCATACTGTACTATAACCATTACTGAAATGCGGTGTATTTAAAAATATCGATTTTCACAGAGATATTATTATAGGGTGATTCCGGGACTTTTGGACATTCGTAGTGTCTCGCCGGTAGTCGTAGTGGTAGTTGGTTATAAGAAACGCCCCGTAGATAATCGATTTTATACAGCAATTCATTGTTATATCTTATGTGTATTTAGGAATAAGATGACTTATAACTCATAAGCATTCAATAGGTATTATTATGTTTATAGATTATAGATATCACACTAGAGCAATAAGGGAAAATAACTATAAGATATTAAATATACTGTTTAAAAAAATAGTAATAATATAGGCCGACAGATGGTCTTCACTCAGATTCGGTTTTCGGATACAATATGGTATTATATTAAATTAAAATGTAATACCATCCATTACAGTGACTCGCTTGTAAGTCAAAAAGGAGGGAGGGATCAAAAAAAGAAAACGACATGGCTAAATGGGAGGGGAATATTGGAAAATCCCCCACCCACTCAAAACTTTTATTTAGATAATAAAATATTTAACAATAAGGAACAATGAATAATATATTAATTTGAATTGATTCAAAATTCACATCAAACACAATATGGAAGTTTATCCACTCCAAAGCTAATTGGAGGGGAACTGACCCCCCACGTCCCCTCTTGTATACGCCACTGAGTATATTCAAATTACTGTTCTATATGTGGCGAGACACGACGGGACGTGTGAACGTTGCCTGACCGTCACGGCGCGTGTTTCGCGATTCTGTGACCAGAAGCAAAGATGGTGATCATAAAATACTTAAACGTGCAACATCTATACTCTGTAATTTGTACTTTGTAGTGCCGCATCATTTATCTTTACCAAAAATGCAGTAAATTATCCAAAACGTGCAAATAGCCTTCGAATGAATGTGTCTACCCGCAGGCTTGAAATGCGATCGATTTTTATTACATATATATACACAATATATTATAAAATATAATAGCTACAAGTCCTAACGATATATTATACATATAGAATAATATTATATATAAAAATATAGGATATTAGCTGCGCACATGATAGGTATTATAATAATATAGGTATACAATAAATTACAGGTGGTTTTTTTTCCTGATTCAATTATTAACGAACGTTTCTAAATATTATATAATATACGTCGTCGAATTCAAGTAAATTACACTTTTACACTGCAGTATGTTACTACGGGTACCTACTACCTACCCGGCTACCCCACAAAATATAGTTGGACTCTGCTCGTCAAAACTTTAAATACTTAAAAGACTGGAACCCAGCAACCCGATTGAGCCAGATTCAGACGATTTTTCGTATATATTACATATTATCATAACAAAGTCAGAAACACTGAGACGTTGAGTACACTGTACACCGAAAATTATCTATATTTATATACGGTGTAACGACTGATAGGTAGTTACATAGTTGTGTTTAAGTTACTATGTATAGACTAACAACGAAAAGACCTGGTCGACATTGGAAAGCGTATTGTTTATCTACAAAAATAGAATAATATATGTGTAGATAACGAATAATAATCGTACAAAGGACCAAAACGTATTAATTAAAATGCGTTAATACTTGTTACTCGTAATAAACTCGTATTTTAAAGGACACGCACATGGTCGCAGGAATCGCGGAAAAAAAGCCCAGAAATATAAATATAAATGTGAAAACATGTATAGTCTACTCCCAATTAGTAATTACTACCATGTACCTATAGCAAAATATGATAATATATTATAATAAAAATAATAATTAATTGTTAATTGTATAAAATATAGATTGTAAATCAAATAAAAATATAAATATGAACACAATATGTATACGTCATGATATATTTTGTTATAAATTATAAGTAAAAAAACATAAGTCTTAGGTAGTTAGGTATATACATATATTACTATAACAGGTAATAATCATAAATAATAATAACTAGTAATATATATTTGTTAATTGTATAAGAGGCCAATTATATAGGCAATTTTATAAACGGATACTCTTAGGTAAAAGAAATAAAATATTAAAATTTTAAATATAAATAATTATATGTCTGAATATGACTTATACTTAACTATTAATCATATTTAACTATCTAAGTATAGTAAAAAATGTATCAAAATAATTATCATCATTATTCTTCGTTCTATTGAAAATATTATAATATGAGCTTCTTTTTCGTTGCTCAATTTTATAGTTTATGTAGGGGGTAATTACTAATTAGGAGTAGAGTATACGTGTGTTCACATTTATATTTATTTTCCGGGCTTTTTTTCCACCTACCGGTTTCAGGCCTGGTGTAGACGGGCGCCCAACAAATTGACAAGGTTGAGTGAAATGAGAATATTTTTTCTGTGCTCAATGGTGTCAAAAAACTGAACCGTACTCAATGGAGTATCACCGCATATAAGTTATAACTAATATTAACTACTCGTTAAAAATTCAATTTTTATAAACGGGTCAAAAAAAATATTCTGCTACGAAATATGGATTCAAAAATGTTTGTTTTCATTTAAAAAGTAAGAAACTTGGAAATTGTTAACTTGAAAATTGTAAAAATTCAATTTTTTTTAAAAAATGTTGTTTTGCAATGACGTGCAGTTATTTTTAAAAATTATTTTCAAAAAAGTTATAACTTTTCGAAATTAATAGTTTGTAATATTGTTTGGCGATATTATTATGTGTTTATATGTGGGTCTAGTGTCTATACCTATATCTATTAATAAAACTGTTGTTACTTGTTGATGTTGTGCGGTTTAAACTTCAAAGTAGGTATGTTTTTAACAATGGAGAAAACACACCCGACTGAGGTCAATGAGTCGTCGCACAGTATAATGTGACTGCAGCAGGTACCTAAATGGTTTTTTTGTGGGTTACGAGGTCGCGAGACAAATTTTCAAGAACTCCTGCACACTAATAACGTTTGCTTATATTGTATATAGTTTTCGAGATTTAAAATCCTGACCTAGCTGTTGTAGCTCTTTTCAGGTTTCTAGTTAGTAACAACGTCAACATAACGTGCGTGTACCGTGTAATTGTAATAAGTGTCAACAAAGCATGCTGATTAGTGTATATATAGGTACATAATATTATCTTATAATGGAACAAAATATGTTTAGTATGTTTATCCATATGCTATTTTGAAGAGAAATCTCATAGAAATCATCAATGATCAAAGATTCTCTTCGTACCTACGATAAATTTCAGCCGTCTGCCCATGTATACAATTGAATTACCTATCCATTTAATATAGAAATAGGTTTACCATATTATACCTATTATAAACTCTTCAAGAAGACGTCGCACCCGCATATTATGTTGTCTCCGTCTAACACGTACGGCATAGCAATTGTACGCTCAGAAGATGACGTTTAGTTCCGTTACTTTAAAAATTAAAGTAAATTTACCTCTTATAAAATTTAAAGGTTAGATTATTATCTAGGGCATCTCATAGGATATTTAATGCATCTTAATTTTAAAGCGAGTATGAGAATTTTAAAATTGTAAATTGTTTGTAGGTACATCTTAAAATACTCACAACTTGCTTTAAAATTTAAATGCCTATACAATCCTACCCATAAATATTATATTATACACTTGGAAAATATTTCAAATATGTACCACAGTCGACATAGGTATGTAAAATATTTTGTGCGTTGCGTGGACCGCACATTGCAGCAGCAGCAGCAGACGTGTTTTGTGCGACGTGACGTTTACATGTCGCCTCCAGGGAAATCGATCGTTTCTTCGGTTTGAATTCCATCGCGATCCGTACGAAATGTTAGTTTATAATATTATAATATATATTGTAATACCTATGTGTGAATATAGTGAATACATAAAATGTGTAAATATTTAGTGGATACATACGTGTGAACAGTGGATATAGATACACATACCCATCGTATTATGTGCGTACTTACATATTACCAGACATATTTTCGTGTACGCCCCACCCCTCCCCCTCATATAAACAATATTATACTCGCACACTCACTCGCAACGTTTATTTTCGTTTTTTCCGACCCGTTGTTTTCCCATTGTTCCGGAATTAATGACTCATACACAATATAATATACGCATGCGACTACGCCAGAGACCCATCGTGTTGGACCGGCACACCGTGCGGAGATCCGATAGGAAGATATGATTTTTCGTGCTCCGTCCGTAAACGGAAACGTTGCCCTCTGGCCTCTTAACGAGTCACTCTCATTATATTTGTATACGTTAATAAAATATATATATATATATAATACAACAATATATTATTATTATGTTTGTATACAACGCTTGCGTATACATATATATATATATATATAGGTAGTGGCTGCGCACAATATATATATTATGTGACAATATATTATAATATGTATACGATTCTCATTATAGATTATAAGCCGATGAAGCGGTGAACGTTTTTATTTCTTCTCTCTACTCCACTGCTGCGCTTCGGACCGTCGGACGAGATGACTCGTCAAAGGCGTGTCGTTACACTCTATACCGCACGCGAGTACTGCGTTGTAACCTGTAAGTAGGCATATATATATATATATTATGTACTTTTTCGCGTCCTGTCGCACAACATATGCGTAATATAGTCAATATACGCTCGAGATATATGATATTGTAGTCACACATGTCAAAAGGAACACGTTCAAATCGACTGGTTCTAGGTTACCCTAAAGTCTATCTGCAAAACGCGCGATGTAACCTTTTTTTATGAGACAAAAGTAGGATATTTACAATCTGTAATATTTATATGAAAAAAAATAAGTAAACTTGATAGCTAAGGTACAAAGCATGAAATGGCGTGAGGAAGGAGGCCCACTGGATACCCTTGCCATGTAACCTTATGGATCAATAGCAAATTTAACATTTATACAATGTGTATAATAGGTAGGTTGTAAACATCAGTTGATTAACGGCGAAGAAATTATGTAAGCAAACTCAAGTATATCGTTTTTAAAAACCAAATAATAGCACCTGCGCATAAGTTAATATATTATAATCATTGTTTATCATCATTATTTGAAAAATTAAACGCAAAACTAGCTTGTAAACACATGCGCATAAATATATTGTGACTCATAATTTATGAGTAATGTAAGTTTTTTAAATATATACTCCGAACATGCAACTACCACGTATATATAGGCGCACCGCAAGACGAACCTCGGATACTGAGACCTCGGATTTCATCTTGCATACAAATTGTTTTAATATTATTACATAGGTACTACCTACTACCTAGGTAGTAGGTACATATTTTAATTATGACATTTAAGAACAATTGCGTGATTAAAAATTAAATTGTTCCATACAATTCCTGTGCATAACATTATTATTAAGTATAATTATGAGAGGACGATAAATAATTTTCATACAAATTAATAACTGTAGTCTGTAGGAGAATCGCCCTTCTCATATTATACTGTCACCCGATACCACTATACCATGGTCAACGTTGTGTGGCTCACGGGGGTTCCTATATAAAAACCAAGAATTTCAAACAATACGTTCCCGTTATTTTGATAAAAAGTTCGGATATCATAAAATATCTGATTTGGTTTTAAGTATCGATTTCAAACGATGCTGTGCTATCGTCAGAGTGAACGGTATTATATATGGTCGTGCATCGCTTACTGCAGTGCACGAACTTTATGCTTGTTCACATAAGCTCGTGCAGTGGCGTAATTACAAGAGTGCACGACAGAGCTCGTGCCGCCCATGTTTTTAAGTAACAGATGCAAAGATATGCTTTTGCGCCTGCTAAAGCTGAACTTGAATCATATTAAAATATAATACTATTTCATTGATTTATAAAATTGTTTTGATAAATTATGACACAATATAGGTACTAAGCGAATAACAAAACAACGTTTTGTATAATAATTTTGTTATCACTTATCAATTATAGCGGTGTCATAATCATTAACTATAGACTAAATTCTAAACTAACAAAGTTACAAAATAACATTTTTTATTTGATATACCTAAATATTGTATTTTTATGTGTATTGGGTACAGATATACAGTGTTCAAAATATACAGATTTTGATATTTGTATAATTGTATGTAATCTTATATAAAAATATAGCGTACGGGAGTAAAGCCTCGGGCCAATATTATATGTATTCAAAGTACTTGTCAATAATTATCGATCTAGCCTCCTTTTAATACGTACCTAGTAGGCTGGGCCTCGTGTATATATAATAACTGTAATATATAGATATACAGGATGATTTTTAAGCAAATAACTCAACACATAATCATGCTTAAATTATGCAGTTACCCGAATCTGATTTTTGGAATTTTAAATTATCCTTATAGTTTTTAGAGATCGTTTTTTAAATATTTAAGGACCTAGCGATCACATGACTATTTTTTATCTCAAGATTGTAATATAATATTATAATACAGATTTTACAAACCTGCAGTATAATATACATGAATAGGTAGGTATAGTAGGATAATGGAATAATGAATAATGGTTGTATTATATGGTGAATTATAATTTATGCGAAACTACAATAAACTATAAATTACAGTCGTAGAAGATCCTACGAGTAATTTGTATACAATATACATAATTATATATATATAAATATGGATGATTGGGTGAGTGCCGAGTAGGGTGACTGATGTACAACATCTTACCTTGACACACCACCCTCGGTAAATCCTTGGGAAACGTGTAATGTCACGGACTGATAGTGATGGAATCGCAAGTATGCGTAAGCATTTAATATAATACATTAAAACTACAAACTCGTTTCACCAATATGTCGTCGCACTCTTGAAAACAGTTTGTTCGAAAATCGAACTCCATGATCGAGATAATTTCGGGCGACGACTTTAACTGCAAACAATCGATAGTGGGAAAATTATCGTGGTAACTCTCTCGCAAGTGTATACATAGGTACCTACCTAATATTTTTCGTTGGTAAGACGACTCAGACGTCTCCAAAGAAAACATTGAAAATCGGACGGCGCGTCGGACGTGAGAAAAACGTCTGCACAGTTTTCTTTTAAGACTGACCTACGGAAAAAACCGTGGTTACCCGCTTACGAGTTACGGAAAGCCGACTTTCCACTACACTATATTATATGTCTCTTCTGTATATTACATAGTTTGATACCTTAGGTAAGTACTAAGGTAACGAAATATTGGTAACACGTTACCTACCAGTTGAGTATATTCAGCTTAACGTGACACGTGATGTATTAGAAACGTAACTTAAAGCCTAAAGGTACCTGCGTCCTGCACGCGTGTTGTCTTAGTTGCTCATAAATCACGTTCAGCCGTTTATTTTGTGTTGTTAGCTTAAATATTTTAGAGTGAATTGACATATGTATTATAAAACTTAAAAGTATGAACATTAGGTATCTGTGTCATTTATTAATAATTTAAAATTTTACATTGATGAAATCATCATCACCTTGTATTGAAAAAACTACGAAACTCAAACATTTTAAGTATAGTTTATTATAATTTAATTTGTTTAGTTGGTTGATTTTAATAAAAACAAGATTTGAAAATTGATTCTCAGATAACCATAATATGATAGTTACATTTTATGATAATTAAACATATGATTTTTATATTTTATTTATACACAATTATAAAGTTATTACTGTACATTTTAAAATATTACGTATGTGGTATGTATATACAGCGTTTTAAAAGTAAAAAGTTTCATAATGTATAAGAAAAAAATTATTATTCTGCATGGTATTTCATATCTATTTTTCACTAGGGAGCAAGTGTTGATCGAGTTAGGTTATAGTAAAATACGGTACCTATCAGTGCTAGCCGAAAATTTTTTTTGGAGGGGGGGCACTTAATTTTTTTCTCTAGCCTTTGATATACTATAATATCTAATTATGACCCCTGCTTTGTTCATAAAGTGTATCTACTCTTTTTATGACTATATATTTATGTTAACAACTATGGGTACCTACATTAATATAAAAATGTATTAATATTATTGTAAACCATAGGTTAATGTACTAATTAATAAAAGCATATCAATACATCATCATTATATCAAACTGTGTTGTCAACAAAACATTCCATTTTTTGTTCGAAGTGGCTCAAAATACGTGGAGGGATGCCTTTCATATTTTATACAGTTTTTATATATGAAATTAATTATAAGGGGGATACTTTTTTTTCAACGAAAAAAGTGGAGGCATGGAAAATGTAAATTATAAAAAGTGGAGAATGTCATCCCACCTATCCGGGGGGCACTTCGGCCACTGACTATATTAGGGCTGTTGAAAGCTGGTCGTTTTTTGTGGATTTAGACCTATAAGCGGAAAACCAATATACTTCCAGAAGTCCAATTTGAATTTCGAAAAAATATAATGATTGCTCCCCTTTATGTTTGTATTTTGTAGGAAGCGAATTTTTTTTTTAGTAAAAAAAAAAAAGTAAAAGTGAATTTAAAAAAAAAAGAAAATTAATTTGGTACTATACTAATTAAACAATACTACAAAGTACAAATCAAAAATCCACTCCCTACATAACCTAGAAAAGAGATTAGGAATTCAAATATGTTTTCAAAATTAAAATGGGGCTTTTGGTACTGAGTGAATTTTTCTTACGCTTTTTGGGAGTATCGTGGCACATGGGAGTTGAACAATTTTTTATCACAAAATATAGTGACGTGACTGCACGTTTGTACCTACGTTACTGAGGTCCAAGAATCATAGCCATCATTTATCTTTAATTACATAAAGCGTTCGTGGTACTCACACACACACTAACGATCAGTCATTGCATACACAGTATTTATTATACAATTATATATTGAAAAAGCTTAATAAAATGATAAAATTATTGTTGTAGATTGGATGAGATTGGATGATTGTAACTTTATATAAAAAGTTAATTAAATAGGTACCTAGTTCCTACTTCCTACTGTAAATTGTATTAATTTAGCACAAATATATATTTTTGATGAATAATTCAATTAGTTTCTATATAGCTAGGGGGGAGGTGGCCCCTGAGGCCGCTCTTGCCTCAAGCTTGGATAAACTTCCTCTCTTCAATTTCTATAATAATAGTGTTCCTACCATAATATATTAATATGAGTATATCACACACAGTACCTAAGCTATATTATTGAAAATACAGAACTGAGTTTCAGTGTTTCGCTAAAATTCAAATTTTTAATTAGTGCATAACTAGTTTCGCGTACAATAATTTCCATTTTTCTTTAAATTATTTTTTGTTATTCCACCGTTTTTTAATTAATTTTTATACTTCTCTTAGTTAATTATTTTTCAGTTAGAAATTCGTAAAAGTTTTTCTTTTCATATAGGTAATATTAGACATTTTAATAGAAGATTCCCCACTATAGTTCTGTCCACCTTTAACAAAAAAATAAGGTTACCGGAAAGTTACATTAATTTTTTATAAGCGTTTGAATTTAACATTTTTATGATATTTGATATTTAGCTGTAACAATTAATGAATTCCCCCCCATTAATCGATTTATAATATTTTGTTATAATTCAAAAATTAATAGCCGTGACACTTGCAATTTGCACCAAATTATCACTTTTTATAAATTTGTCTTTTCATAGCTAACATAGAAATGTTAATAGCGGATTTCCCACAAGTTTTTTTACACATAACAAAAAAGTGTAACGCTATTTATAGCCATGGTGTGGTTTTAAGAAATTCAGTATTTTTAAAAAAACATTCATTATTAATATTATTTAACTTCCTATATGCGCCTATATCCAATATTCCTATGTTTACCAATTTAGTACTTGAACAGTATAACTAAAACATATGAATACGATTTTAATAAATAATAATATTGTTGAATATAAATAAAAAGAACCTAGATACATTCTCGATTTAAAAAATCTTTAAAAAATATGGTTGCCACGGGTATACCTAAGTGTTTGAAACATAAAAAATTGTTTCTGTGCGTTATAGTATTCAGTACCTAATCAGTTATAAGTACTTATTTGTTACAACGAACTTTACGGATCATTTATAATACATTATAAAAGTCTAAACGTACTTTTAGTTTAATATATTAACTTAACCGTATCAGATCAATATGTCAAATATTGTAGCACTGGAAACTTCGCCCAAATCCATGATCCAGTCCGTGACCGACAATTATTTCGAGGTTTTCGACGTGCTCCAGGCAAATCGAGCGAAAACGCTGGAATCTCGAGATATCAAGAGTTCACAGGCGCACAGGCGATATAAATCGACGCCTAATTTGGCTGTGCAGAAGAACTCCGCAGGTGCAGATGAACCCGGGACCGGGTGGCCGTTTACAACCGAAATTATGCGACGGTATAAATCGATGCCTAATATGGCTGTGCAACAATCTAACTTCGCAGACGATATACCCGATATCGAGTTACCTCCCATCGCATCCATAGTTGAGTTGCAAGTTGAAACTGATTCACCGTCCACCGAGTTGTTGTCAGTGACGGCCACTGCAGAAGTTGGAGAGATCGAGGCGCCGTTAAACATCTGGTCATCTTTGCCACATTTTCGGCCGGTCGAATATGACGTGCTGCATTCAAGTCCGATGTACAACACGGCAGCAGTGCAGTGTGATGGTGCTGAGTCTGAAAACTATTCGACGAAACCATCGGTCCACCAGGAAAATGGTACCCAGGATATGGTGGTAACCAGCGACGGCTGCAGTGATGCAGTCGCGAACCCGACGGTAACCGCGGTAATTCCCAAACGCCGCTCTCTGTGGAACCGGACGAAGAGATTCGTCCGGCGAATGCTTTGTTGTGGCGCTATATCGGCATAGACCGCAATGTATATATAGCGTATGTGCGTGTTTGTGCCGAGTTTGCTCCGCATTTTTGTGTCCGGTTGAACTTGTTCGCCGGAAAATCTGTTAAAATCCTTTTACTTCCGCCATTGTACGCGTTCATTCTGAGTTCGCTCCGACGTTTGAACGTTTCCCAAAGTCCCACGCACTGTACTGACTTTATTTACCATTGAAATCGCACCGCTTGCGTCATAGATCTGCTGTGGAAATGGTCGGTAAATACTGCTGCCCTCCGCTCCTATGTTTAAGAAAATAAATAATTATACCGATCAATTATAAATTATGACTATTGTACTACTGCCGTAAAATATATAATGTATAATGTATAGTATATATAATGTATAATGTATATAATGAATAAAGTATAATGTATAAACGTTTTTGTTTTGTTATTTATTTGGTATTTATTTGATATTATTATTAATAAACGCGTCAACACGCTAGTGTAAACTTAACTTGTGGATATGTTGTCTAGGTATATTGTACAGGTATACTTTCGGTTTTTCTTTACTAGTGTATAAGACTCACGAGGAACCTTGTATTAAATTCTCAGGCTTTTTGACCAAAAAAAAAAAACAAAATAGTATTATCAACAATCATAACAAGGGAAATCGGCAAAACCAAAAATACTGCGATATCATTCAAAAAATGATATGTTTAATAAAAATCTGCGTGGATTTGGATTTCACCAAATTGCTCAATAATTTTATAATTTTCTATAGCTTGTTCTATTTTAGAATATGGTTTTGTCGATTCTAAATTAGAAACCTCTTTGATCTCGCTCAGTGATGCTCAATCAGCTTGTATTGTTATTAATAATAAATACATTCTATAATAACTAATAAATATAATTTTTTTTTTTTATTGAGCTTGAGCCCGGCAACTTAGGTCATTAGCTGTTTTGATTGTTTGTAGGTTGTTAGTAAGAGGAGGAACGATTTAAAACACTTTTTTTGTATGTGTGGCTAGGATACGTTTCTAAAAATCCCGGGTGGTCACCCATCCGGGAACTAGCTACGCCGGCCGTTACATACGCACTCAGTGCGTTTCGGCGGATGAGTGCACGCACTGCGCCGCACTATATAACGATGGATGTACAATATTTCCTAAATCCAACCACTTCAAAATGGTTCGCTTTGACAGCCTTAACTTTTAATTTTTATCAAACATATAATATAATACAAAACAAGCCAAAGAAAATTTCGGGGGGGAGGCACGTGCCACCAGTGCCCACCCCCTGGCTACAGCACTGCTACCTATTAATTACAATGCGCTAAATATGTTGTGTAGTTTAGATAATATTGGTTTTCCATTTCGTGAAAAACCAAAGTACCTACATAGGTATGCGCAGTAAATTCTAATATTAGTACTAACTACGCGATGTGAATAGAACGATTTCAATTTCGTGAATTGGTCAATAACTTGATTTATGGGTGCAACTTATAAGTGCTCTCTCTGCTGCATTATATATTATATAAATTGTTAATTAGCCTATTAGTTATTACCGATATAATACACATAATACAGTAATACATGCATACATAATGTAATAATATATATAAAGACACGCACACACTTTGGTTACATGGTATAATATATATGTACATCTATTGGCATACCAACCGTGACAATGGAATGCGCCGACAAAGGGCAAAAGGATACTTCTATATATTTATTATTATTATAATATTGAACATATTATATTATAGAGGTGACCCTGTGGTGATGACGACACGCCGCTGTCCTGGTGCGCCTCTATATATATATATATATATATTATCTATATGCTATAATATATGTGTACCTTTAATCTTTATTTATATACGTATAACTATATATAATATATATAATACGATGTGTGGTCTACATCGTCGTCGTCATTCGTCGTCATATTATCGTTGCGGTCTCTCGACGTGAATTATCACTTTTATTATGTCATCATCGTACGATAATATATTGTTGTGTGCAGCGTGTCCGAAAAATCCTCGCCGGACGTCTCGTGTGGTGGCGATGACGTCCGCCGCGTACCTATATCTAACATGTATATAATAATAATAATATGTGAGTGCGCTGACAATGAATAATCGACATTTATCCCAACGCACACACGCTCACATACACGCGAGATCGCGGAATACTGCATGGTGTACACACATTTATATACAAATATGAAATATTATACACGTATTATAACACGGTAGAATAACATGTCCGTCGTAAAATAATCCATAAAAGGGACGCTCGGGGAATTGTGTGAACTGCAGGGCTAATATTTACAACGACGACCTGTTATAATACGGGAGTAGTTATACCACTTATACCTACACGGCTACATGGCTATACATAATATTATATAATATATGATGTGAAGATGTGACGTTTCCTGTTTTATATGATACATAGTTATACATGTACATTATTTAGGTACATCATGTACATCGCGAAGAACACTATGGAGTTCTCGTGGGTTATAAATATAATCGCAACTGCAGTGTGGATATAAATATTCTTCGGAATAGGTATATCGGCTGGAGGTTCTATGATACAATTGTATATCAATAAATTACATACTATAACATTTGATATTTTTCAGATGTTCGCGGTTATCCACTATTTTATTATGTATTATTATTTGTTATTTTGGTTATAGATATAACTATGCTTATACTTTATAGTATCAATTATATCAAACATCTTTGTCCACCTGTTGGTTTCTGAAACTGATAATTATATTTACGTCATATTACATAGGCGTGCGTGGTACGCAGGGTTTTTTCGCACAATGTGCACGCCAAGGGATGTATTATAGAATTCTTATAGCTCTAGAACAAGACTACCACAGTTCACAACTCAAATTTAAATTAATCACTGAAGTCAAAATTCAAGACTGCCTTAGTTGCTTTGTGGCGTTCTTGCACTAAATAAAAACTAATCATCGAGTGATATGTTGATTGCAAAACAACAATATTTAGAGTTGTGGCAGTATTGCATTTTATAATTTGTGATATTGCAGCCACATTATGAAATTCAATCCTGCAATAATTTAGTGTATGACTGTCTTAAAATCAACTTCTGTATGTTGTAGCTGCACTACATCTCAAAATATGACGACTACTTGTAATATTTTGGCTACCTTAATCCATAAAAAACATTACGTGATTTCAAACACGGTGATAAATTCTTAATTATCTCTATTAATAAACTATTATTAGCAGTATTTCTGGTACGGCCCTATGCGTCGTGGGTCAAAATAAGATACGGACGTCGGGCACGTAATTTTCTAGTTCATATTTTATATATATAGCTAGGTATTACAATATTGAATATAACATTAGATATCCATTTTTTTGTTTATTTTCAAAGTCGAATACAAAGTTAAATAACAATAAAATGTAAATATAAAATGTCTACGTCATATAATTTACCCGTTTAAGGTTTCTAAACATTAATTAAGAACACCTTATATCCCCGTCATGTCTATCCATCCCTTATTAGTTACTAGTAATTAGTTAAGATTTTTGCGGTATTAAGATATACATATATATTTTGTCCACAGTTGTTTGCACATATACTTACATATTAAGTTTTTATAACGGTTACGTTCAAAGTAAATTCATTCTAGCCGATATTAAACAAATAGGTACCAAAATATAAAAGTTACAGAATTGTTAAATTGTACATAATATAATATATGTAATTATAGCTTAATGGGTTGTATTATAATACGTTTAGAAACCGGGAATTTAGCACCAGCGCAGAGTGAGCTTGTTCCTGACTTGTTTAATTTCTTGGCACAATTTTTACTTTTAAATTTGAATTTAACATATTTTAATGATAATTAATAAACTAATGCAATATATTTTATCCCCAAGACGAAAGTTTTGAAAATATCGTTATTGCTATGATTTACTATATTAGTTTGGAATATAAATTATTTGTTTTTTTGGGGGGACGGAGTGGCCGAGTGGACTAAGGCGTCAGTTGCGACGCACACCGGCGCTGGTTCGATACCTCGGTCGCGGGCGACATTTTTCTCCGGGCAAGTCACGGTGTCCGGAGAACAAGTGCCACCATCCCCTACCAGGGCATGGCAAATACCTACGGGTGCCCAAATCAAAAATTCTGCCAAAACAAACACACACGTGTAAACAAATCTATAGTACCCTCCCCTACAGTACCACAGGCTAATGACTAGTAGTCGAAGCCTTAACCCTAATAAAAAAAAAAATTATTTGTTTGCGAGTCACAGTTCATTATTTCTTTATTGTTACAACGAACCTTAACGAATATTCATCGCGTATTATTCTAAAAGTCATTCTTTTCTGATAATATAATAATCTATTGAGATAGTCCGATAATGTCTAATAGCGTTGCTGTACAGAACAATATCATGACGTCGTCCGAAGTTGAGAACCAATCACCGTCCGCCGAGTTATTGAGAAGAGTTTTTGGCGAGCTAAGAAAAGGATCAACTGTCGAGATCACATTGGCAGGTCGCAATCATGTCACCCCGTCTGCCGCCACGACGCAGGAGTCGATTGACTCACCGCCGCCCGCAGCCGAGGATACAAGTGATTCAGCCGAAATTGTCGTGGACAACAGCTGTGTGCAAGTCTGAAATCCTTATGCTACATTTCATTGGTCAACATGGCAAGGATGACGCCCGTTCCCGTCGAGCTCACGACGGAGACGTCGTCCGACTCGTCGCAGGAGCAGGTTCGGTCTGCAGCAGTCAAGCAGCGATCTCGCGGATCCACGGAGACGGCGATGTCGCCCGATGCCGGACCTACGTGAAGCTGGCACTACAAAGTTGGCACAATAATCTAAAACCATTCCAACAAACTTTACTCAGACTTGTTGGAAGTTGTTGGACAATTGTTGGAATTTGTTGGAACGTATTTCAAAAGTTATTCAAGTTCAAAGTTTGTAGTGCCAACTACATGACCAGCACTACATATGCAAAAAAAATACTTTAAAACTCTACCAACAATGCTCAGATAACATTGTTGGACATTGTTGGACACTTGTTGGAATTTGTTGGAACGTATTTCAAAAGTTATTCAAGTTCAAAGTTTGTAGTGCCAAGTTCACAACCAGCACTACGTATCAAAAAAAAAAACAACGAAAACAGATCGAAAAATAAACTTATACAGTTTTGAAACACTGTTGGACTTTTGTTAAACATCGACTAAAAAAAATAGTCTGAATTTAAACAGTGTTAAGTAGTTAAGTTTGGTTCATAAAAAAAATGATATCTCAATTAAAAATGTTTAACAATCGTTATATTGAAATCTAGTGTCCAACAACTTCAAATAGTGGTCCAAAAAACTTGTTTTTACATCATAGAACAAGAAAATTCCTTCCAACAACTTTCCTAAGTTTTTAAATCACCATTTTCTTCTAGCACTACATTTTTCGTTTTTTCACCTAATATTCATATTAAAAATTTTTTACTATCGTTATATTGAAATCTAGATCCAACAACTTCAAATAGTGGTCCAACAAACTTATTTTTATATCATAGAACAAGAAAATTCCTTCCAACAAAAGTCATATTGTAAAGTATGTTTATAAATATTTAGTTTTTAGTTTCTAGTTTCAGGCGCATAGGTAAAGAAAAATAACTCTTTAAAATATCTTAGATTCAAATTTCTAATGCTTTTTCTCAAAACGATAAATTTTGAGTTATGGCGGTCTTGTATATTAGAGGTACGATTAGGTTGTGTAACTTATGTAACTAGTATTGTTGAATCCAAGATTTTCGAATAAATAATAAACTACATAATCGTTGGTGCTACCTATACAGGATGTAACAGGTAGACCTGACAGAAAAAAAATGATGCTTTTTAAACGTTTGTTAAAATGTGTTAAAATTACATATTACAGTAAATAATTTAAGAAATATACTCATGTTAGCAAATTCCCAAAAAAAATATTTATATTTTAAAAAATTCTAAAAAATAAACTACTTGACTTGAATAAATGTTTTTTTCATCAAAATTATTCTTATAATCAGATTTACAAATTGATTATTTTGAATTTATACAAAAAAAAATTTAAATCAAAAATTATTCCTGACAAAATTGCAAAAAAAAAAAAATAAAGGGTACACTATACAACCAAGTATTTTATAACCAGGTTTCCGGAATCGTATAGCAATCCTATTACTGAATATAATTTAGGTATCACCGTTATCCATAACATATAATATTATGCAATGAGTACGGTTATTTAATAATTCTTTATATAATTAGATCACTTCCCTAAAATATAAATCGTATTTACACCACATTCGTACATTACGTTTTACAGCCTATATACCTAATTTATAATTTAATGCGGATCAGTAAGTTGTATCATACAATTTCATATTTACAGATTTTAAATTAGTAATTATCACTATGATTTTATAATCAGATATTGTATAATATATGGACATATAGTCTTCACCTCAATTGCGACACTGAAAGTCTTATAGGTAGGTATACAAATAAAATATTATTATTTATGATAATAAATATTAATTGTTGATTAACAAAACAAAAAATAAATTCTTGTTGTATTCGTTTTTAGTGATGTTTCATATACAGTAAATTTATAATAACGTTAAAAAATGAAAGTATTAAAATTACATAGGTATGCATAAATAAGAATAATAATTGTTATATGCATGTTTGTGATCATTAAAAAAAAAATCAAACGGTAATGATAGTCAGAGGTGGTACCCATAAAAATTATTTGGCTTGAGAAATATTTATTTTCATATAGAGAGGCAGAGAGCGGACGCATCAAATTGAGATGCATGTTTGAATTTATGACACTGTGTGGGTTTAAAATTCGATAGCTGATGATATAGCAGTATACAAACTACAAAATATAATTATGATCAGATATTGCACTGGGAATTATTTAGGTTTATAAATTATAAATATGTTTAGGTATCTACATGGTTACATAAGTAGTTATAAGCGTACAAAAATATTTAATTACAATGATTTATGTTAAGACAAAATAATAATTTGACGACCGACGAGGAATAATGAAACACATACGACATACAAGACATGCGATATAAATAATATTAAATCAGTATTTAATGTATAATTATTAATAATGTATTTTTATAAATTATTTTCTTTTTCCCTCTCTCTCAAATACTGTATTTTAAGTTATATTAATATAAGTTATTATATTGTATTTTAATTGTATAAACATTTTAATTGTTCACTATTAATTCACTTTAAATTATAATAATTGTTATTAAATTTTTAATATTTTGTAAACTCTTCTTGTACCTACCTACCTACTATATTTAAGTTATAAATAATATGTAATCACTAAATGTAATGATTTATCATAACCTTGTTATACTGCGATATTATATATTACTATTGTAAATTGATTTATTCCGTAAATAAATAAATACGTACCCTTAAATATAAAACTATTAGGTATACATCGTAATACATACTCATAATTTCCGCGTGTTTCCAATAATAAGTAATTCACGTTTTTATTTATGAATTACTCAACTACTTTTTAACTAAATAAAAAACATAATAATAATTAGGTACAATTTACACAACGTTTATACACACACGTTAATAAAATATTAAAACCACCTTTAGTTGTAAATTGTAGGTACCTCTGCATTATATAGGTATAACTACTAATATTATTATAGATAATTTGCTTATTTATAAATAAAATAAACTTAAACTTAGCATCGAATCAAAAAATATGATTAATCTTGAGAAACTGTATAATAATTAATATTCTATTATTACTAGAAGATAAATATTGGTTCACATATGCGAATTATATTTGATATAAAACATATATAATTATAGCTTGTTTAATATCTGAGAAATATTCACATTTAAAATTAATGACATTTTATTTTTGATTTACTATTTTAGCTTTCCAAACCCCTTAGGCGGCATGCCAAATATACTTTCAACTCGATCTTCGGAGCACTATTATCATTATTTTTATTTATTTCTAACAGAATAAATTAATATCGTTTAAAATGCGCGGCCGCCATTAACATTACTCGTAAGTTATTATAAAACAATGAACTATACTTCATACTTAATATAAACACAAAATAGTAAACTGCAGTTGCACAAAAATCTCCGTTAATGTTTTTAATCTCTATGCAGTTAAGGTGAAAAAAAGGCGGACAAGTGGATACTACTATGTTGCACAATAATAATTGTCGAACATGTCATTATAATGAACGTGTTATACTTGAATTCAATGATAAATCATTGAAAACGAAAAACGATTCAAAGCGGAGACGTTGTGTCATTCATCCTAGCATATATTTGACGCGTACGACATGGCAAATGTTCGTTCACAGTTTTGTTAGCTTAGTTGCTTAGTTTTGGCATTAGAGTGAAATTACTTATTATACAATTTAAAGGTAAGATTATTATCTAGGGCACAACGCAGACTTTTATTAAAATTATTATTTTTAAATAAATTATAACCTTTTTGAAACAGTACATTTAAAAAATGTCATAATAAGATTCTTTCTATATACACTGGTACACAATACATGTATATTATAGTATGTTATTATTACACACAAGAAAATAGATCTAAATTACCATCACTTATTATTCCGGGTCCACACTATAGTTGCAAATTCGAAATCGTTACCTAATCATGATAGTTTAAAGATACTGTTACTGTTATCACCATGAAGACAATAATATTATTGGTCTAACAATGTCTCATATCACTGTCTCCTTATAATTCGTACATAACTACTCGACATTATTTTATAAAATGTTTTTCTTCTTCAGTCAAATTTACCATTTTGGACTTACGACCTTTGCAATTTAGGCAGTGTTTTTAATATGACAAAATGTATATAAAAAGTACATAGGTACGTCACCTTTATTTCATTATCAGGTAAATCATTTTTACATTTTTATGCTAGACATTACTTGATCAAAAAAACAGTAGTTGGAATAAATAGAACTCGATTTATTAATTTATAAAATACCTACCTAAAAGATTTATTTTTAAAGTTTTCGTAAATGATAATAATTTATAATATGTACCCATAACCTATGTACCTACCTATAATTGAAACGTGGTGTAGGCACCTACCTGCAGAGCCCACGAATTCAGCGAAAACATCTTACAATCTGATTAAAGCCGCCCTTGACATCTTTGATACGGGTAAAATACCCACAATTGCGTATCTTTGTCGGTGGATCAAAGTAATGCAGATTTCAACCTAAAAAAATGAAAGGTTAGATACAAACATCAGTAAGAGGTGTTTCGGCAATACATATTATAATATATAGATTTTAATAGTGTGTAAAAAATCGAGAAAGTAAAAATAAAAATTATATTGTGTTATAATGTACCTATAACCTATACCTAACCGATAACTCCTTATTAAAATGTATATAATAATATTAATATCGTATTGGTTGTTAAACCTCTGCAACGTTGTGATAGCTACTAATATTTAATATTAAAAAAATTAACATTTCAATATTTCAGTTGCACAATTAATAATGAATATATAGGTCACCTATATGGAAAAATCATTTGGTATATTTAACTGAATATTTAGGTATTCATATATACTATGAATCTATTATAATCCAAAATAATAGGTATTTTTTTTGTTTCGTTATGGAACTTTGATTTTTAAGAACACCAATTTTTTAAAATTGATCCATTATAGCATTACGATAATAACTATGCTAAAAAAATATTTTGTATTTAACTGATAAACTGGGGACCAATTGTGTATAAAATTATGACGTATGCCAATTGTCCGCATGCAGTGTTTTTTCGCGGGGACCACCGACCAATTGTCCTATAGATCCTTGTATATTATATTGTATTATAGTAATACAACAGTAAATAACAGTTAAGTCAGAAAATCATATATTATGTAAAATACGAGTAGGTATATAGTTATAAAAGTGTAATAAACATTATCAAAATTATGTCGGAGACCCAAATTCTGGAGTGTCGCTAAAAATCCTCAAATGGATACGACTTATCCACAAAAATTTGATCAAATAAGAATCCACGAAATAGCGATCCGTCATTACTCATTTGACTGATCTCAACATACCTATTCATTGTATATTTTGAGTAAACATAATAATACATGCACTCGAATTTAGACTAAACAATTATTTGGATGATTTACCTTATTCTCAGTAAAACCCAAAATACTTAAATTATTGTAACTTGTAACTCAGTTGTAAGCTTTCCTCGACAATATTTATAATTATCAATCCTAGTGGTATATATAATGCGGGATTATATCTTTATACATAATATTACACTTTATATTATACAGCGTTGTCCGTAACCAAGAAAAGATAAAAAAAAATACGTTTAATAAATAAAAAAAAAATGTTGGGGTTATAATAACATTTGTAGGGCTTATAATAGACAATAATTATAGGTACCCACCGAAACTAATAATATTGTCATATATGTATTATATGTATCACTTAAGAGTTAACATTCTAACATAATATTATTACATATACACATTTAGGTGCGGCGGCGTTCTCAAAATCTCATAGTATTCTTACGACTATATAAACACATAATAAGCAAAGATATAATATAGTCCAACCATCTTTCATATTATTATTATTATGGGCCCGCACGCTCCCATCATCCACCTTGGGGCGAATTCTTCTGCAGCACTCGTATGTGATCCTTTTATTTTCGGTTTACCTGTTGAAAAGGACAAGGAACGGTACAAAAAAAAAAAAAGAGGAAAAAAAAGAAGAAAAAAGTCGCTACAATGGCAGCCGTGCTTCGAAATCGACCTAGATGACCGCCACCGTAGTCGTAATTTAAATAAATAGCTTTGCAGTTGGTGGTGTACCGCCCGTCATTCGGAGGGCTAAATTATTTTACGACCGCGATGACGACGGACGTGCGCGGAGTCATATAATATGAATAATACCCCTACATTGCATATATTATTATAATATTGTATATATTTACTATGTATAGGTAAGTACTTACCCACATAACAACAACATTATGTTATTACATAATATACACTGCAGTGGGGTGCAGCGATATGATAATATATATAGCACAACAAAACGTCCTCTGATTTCACGGGGTCCCCATTGAATTCTTGTTAACGCCGCCGAATCCGTTTTAAGTATATACACACACACACAAACAGTGAGGGAGAGAGAGGTGTGATGTTGTATGTGGGTATATATCGAGTGAAAAACTAAAAACGCGTATACATAATATATGTATAAATGTATATAATATATATATTTATATATTATTACACATAATATACACGCATGTGTCTAAACATACGACCCGCAACACCCACACCACCCGCACAACAATAATAATTTTATAAAAACCCTTCACCCCGAGGACCATAAATTTGATGTCCGGCCTACTAACAAGCGACCGCCAAAGGAATTTCAGGAGAGATCTATTATATTGTGTGTGTGTGTGTGTGACGCCACGCGCGGGGTGGAAGAAACAAAAAGAGACGAAAAAACGGTCGTTCCTTTTTCCCTCCTTCTGTCGTCTTTTACATTATGTATCGTCGTCTCGCTTGTTAAAAAAAAAAAACGATAGCGCATCGTCCGTCCCCGGTGCCCTTTCCCGGGAAAGACGTTTTTCTGTGTGTAATCTTTTCTCTGCTGCGTCATATCGCACGCTCTCTGTTGTCCGACTCGTAGGGTCAGCGTACATAGGAGGTACGCATTTATATATAACGCGCCGCCGTGTATATAGGTCCGTTTTGGTTACATACAATATAATATATTACTGTGTATACGTGTAATAATAATATACACTTTTTCGCCCCAAAGGAGCCGCCTCGACGACCGTTGCGTAAATTATCTTTTCAACGTCCTTGTACCATTGTGCGGGGCCATTGTATGCGCGATCGCGCGCGCGCACACACACGCGACCCGGCGCTTTCGCCGTTAAAAGGTTTTATGACTTCCTTTTATAACACTCGTACATAATAGTATATAATGTGCGCCAGTTTGTATTAGTACAGTCTCACACGGGCCGAAAACGTGACATTTGAGGTCTTTATATCATGTATAGAGTATTGTCGTCGTTTTCCCGCGAGCATATTATAACACACAGATTTTGAAATTCGTTTCGGCGCGGCACAACTACATACGATTTTGGACGTTCTTGTAATATATGACGTGATTCCGTTTATAATACATAATATTACATTATAGGTTATCTATATATATGTGGCTCACAACACATATAATATATCGGTATATATTGTGTTATACACCAACCCCAGACGACCCGACGGATTCGCTGCACCGTAGTGTGTTATACCTAATATGCGATTTTTCCGACCAGACCCGATGACGTGTCTCTTATATTATTATTATTATTGCTATTACTCGGAACTTGTAATAATGGAAATCCGAAATTGTACGTAGGTACTACGTAAACCGAAACGGATCTATTAAGTATAAAGTGGTGACATTGTCATTATTATGTTTTTAGTGAGCCGGGCGGCGAAGGCGTCTATAGTCTCATAAAGGTTTTGTTTTCAGCACCAATACCACACCGGTGACAGTTCAGGATGTCGGTATACTTCTGAAGGTTTCCAACTGTTAAGCCTATTATAGTTTATGGGTACAAAACCTTCGCATAATGATGTACAACCTACTAATAAATGAACAAAAATTCGATTTCGAATTGATTATTTTTGTCTAGGCTGTAGAAGATATAACTATATAAGAACACCAGCTCTAGAGATCTATAACCATAAATAATCGGGAATATTTTATCCATAGACATTTTATGTATAATGTTCGATTTCTACTTGACAAGACAAATGTAATTTGTTGGTAGGTTTTTGAACTAATTTAAAATATTTGCATGTGTTATGTAAGTTTGTACGGAAAATGTAACGAATCTGGAACAGTGATATAGAGCTTGGATAACAGATATTGGATACAGATCTGATCAGACCCTGATCGATGTAAATAAAATTGACGTAAAATAAATTTGAAAATTCAAGTGAAGAATGTATATTTAAATATATATACCTCTGCTGAACATAGTATGGATATGAAAATTACAAAAACAAATTAACATTTTTCTGTTGTCGATACACGGACAAACAGAATACACATATAGTTTTACAAATAGCGGTATAAAGGAAGAAACATTACTTTAATTTCTTTCACTTTTTAGACGAATTAAACAAAACTGTAACATTTATATGTACTATTGAGCGAAAGCTTACCTACTCAGTACTCATAATATAATCATATTTCTATGTATATCTACTATCCGGCTATTTAAAATTATAACTATAGGTATACAAATTAGTAATTACAGAGTTTAGCATACCTATATTTTTTTTGATTTCATAAACTTTAAACTTTTAAGTTTAATTTTCAAAAATCCGTAATAATGTGTTACAGATGAAATAAAAATATATAATCATTTATGTTGTTATTATTTAATATCATTTTAGGTACCTATTTTTTTAGATGGGTCCGAAACGAAAGAATGTGAGCGATAGCGTGTGTTATTGCTACTATAACATAATGGATCTACAGTATTTTGTATGGTCTTGCGGATGCGAAGTGTGAGTGTGATGTAGTCATGTACTATTGGGGCGTCATTTGGGAGGGGGGACGAGAGTATACATTTGCCCAACCCCAGATTTTAAAGAAGCTATGGGCCGGCTTCTGGGTCAAAATGGGCCGGCTGCCAGGTCAACATTGATCAGCCCTAGAGCAATTACGGGCCGTGATACAAATATAAATCATTAAAATCGAAAATGAGCTATAATCTGTAATCTACGATTAGACGATAATAATTGCACAAAGTACGTCGAGATAAAGTACCTATATAGTAATATATTATATATTATTACTAAGCATCACAATATTTAAGAATTAAGATATACCTACAAGTTATTCAATACCGTATATAAATTGGTCTCTTATTGATATTTGACACCTTTTAAATAATATTGTTATAATTTATTAATTTTATAATATTGCATGTAGGTGGTGTACGGTGGTGTTTGATGACATTTTGATCGGGAAACTTTTATTGATATTATATAAATGAAAATATTTTCTTATTCAGAGTAAAGTTTGTTGAAACCTTTCACCTTATAGTTATGTATTGATATGAGCTAGGATTATTTATATATAAATAAGTATATTATATCAACAAAAGCAGATACAGTTTACTATTGATATGAATTGTAGAAAAGTATAGTATGGTAGCTGTTGGGTGACCTAGCAAACGAAGCGATCGGCATTTTTTTGATATGCATACTTAAAAGTTTTATATTTATTGGATCGGTCACTATCATGCCCTACCCTGGCAAATATTGAAATTACGCCATATAGGTATAGTAGGTAAGTACAATGGTTTATAAATATGGGTAGGTATATATACTAAAATGAATGAAAAAGTATACTACGTAATATAATACGTATATAGGCATAAACAGTAATTATTATTGTAGTCCTCAATTATTTCAATGAATGTTAGTGATATATGTCTCACTCTGCAGGCGACGACTACAGCAGCAGACTATAATAACTATCGTGCGTGCGGTATTGCAGGGAAACGCCGGTAGCGGTTTGAATATGTGTTCAATATATAATAATGTGGTACCTACTTATATATAAATCGAACACATTTTCTTTATAATAATAATAATAATATGAATCTCATAAGGGCGCGGCAAGTGCGTATAATATAATACTTCCATTGTGTACACCACGAGTTTATATAATGCAAGTATACTGCGGGTATACTGCAGAATAAAGGCAGTAAGACGTATACTCAGGTAAAACATACGCTCGCTATATGGGGGTTTTAAATGCGTGTGAAATTTAAACGATTTTATGAGAGTGCATCGCCACACATAAATCAAACGTCCGGTATAATATAAATGATATTAACACTTGTACATTATATTGTGTTCCTACCTAATGTGAGTCAAATCCACCACATGACGTGCTGTGCGTAAAATAGGATTGTGCGTGTTATTAGCTGGTCTCGCGTGCAGTGCGGGGGCGGCGGTATTATATAAATATATGTAGTTGGCGAACACACAGAAGGGACCTGCTGCAAAAATGTCAATCAAACAGTAGGTACCTACCTAAAAAAAACAACAAAAAAACAAACCCGTACCCATATCCCACGCGCATTATTATATTCCGGGGCTATTAAAAAATCATCGACTACCGACGGCATTGTGCCTACGACAGCAGCGGTTGACCAGGAATCCGTATTTCTATTATTTTTCTTTATATTTTTCGGCAGCGCGCAAAAATAACAACGCTACAATATAACTAGCACAGCGTGCGCGCGTATGTAGGTAGGTACGATCTGTCGCCGGGGTCTGGGACTTCTGGTGTAAGAATGCTGCCGATGTTGCAAAAAGGGGCAACGGTGAGTGGTCGGTAAAAAGAAAAAAAAAACCACAAATCGGAAAAGGAAATAACGAAAACGAGCACAATATAATATATTATACAAGAACAATATATGCTATATATACACTCCCTTCTTTTTACTGTTCGGATGATACCCGTACCTGCAAATAAATATACGTACGTATATATATACACGTTTTCAGAGGAATTGTGCGTGCAGGATAATCGAACATATTATTATACATTTGTATGGTGGTAGTGGTCACTTACTTTCGAATCATTCATCAGTGTCGTCTCGAGTCCACGTGACAACTAAATAATAGACACTATTTATTATATTATACAAATGGCTTCTATATATAATATTATAATACTGTTTGTGAGGTGGTACTGCAGATAACTCGGATTTGTTTTCACGGAAACAGATCGGCATACATATTATGCATGTCTGTCACGACTTCTAGATTGTTCGTACACTTATAATAGGTCTAAATGCCCTCATTATTCCTTTTAAGTCAAAGGTAATATAATATTACCGTCTGTATTCCCCACTGAACTAAATACAGTATAACATAGTTCAGTAGTATTCCCGTTTGCACATAGTATAATATATTAATATCATCATAAGCATATTATTTAAACGCCCTACATGCGCAGTGACAGCAATTACACTGCAGCATGACATGCAGGGCTGCCAGATCAGATATTTATACCTTGTGATCAATATATTATATGTATTTGTTTATGTATGTATATATAAATTTCCTAAAAAACTAATAAGGGGACTGCATTCGAGGAAAAAAGTGGCTTTTAGGCCATAAATTTAGTCAAAAACTAAAAGAATTTGTTTGATCCATTTTAATTTTGAAAACGGATTATGATTGATTAATAAGTTTGTTAGATTTGAATATAGGCGATTTTTAATATTCCGATAATGTTGTTAGTGCCATGATGAGTAATATAATTAAAAATATCAAATTTTTATTCATATATATCACAGCTGAAAAAATAGATATTCAAAATCAACTCTAAAATAACCTAGTAAACTATTGTTAATCAATTAAAATCAGTTTTAAAAAACTGAATCCGTCAAATCAAATCCTTTAGTTTTGTCTGGCTTTTTTTACGAGGTGCGTGACGGTGGCACCTGTAAGTTTGAAATTCAACTCAAAAACTACTTCAGTAATTCTTATAAAATTTGTACAAATTTGTAACTAAAATTCCAAAATTGGTACATCTCCCTCATTCATCGTAAAATCCAAAATCGATTTGCGGGTGCCCAGCATCATGTTCTAAATATAAATTCGAATATATACTTCGATATCTATCCATAATATATATATCCATTATATCCATAATAGATATATGCGCACAACAATAATCGATAAATAAACCCCTCGTCATACTTCTATACCAATCAGACTTCGGTCTAATGATTCATTTTCAGATAACCATCGGTAAAATGTCGTCCTTGTCCATAAATTACTGTCCCTGACCTGCAGTCGCCATAGTCACCCTGCCGAAGGAGATTTAAAAAGTTATTTTTTTTTGTCTGAAAATTATAGAATAATAATCACGAAACACCACCAATATTTAAACCTTATTTGTTCACTATGTTCACAACTCACATACTACAATATTCTAGAATAGGAACATCGGTATATTGTAAGAAAATGTTATTTCCTTAAATTGGCTCGGCTCGCAAATATTTATCCACACTCACGTTCATCCCGACAACAAATGCGTAGGCATTTAAGTATATACAACATGCACCTGCATACTTCCGGTCAGATAGGTAATAAACACAAATAATAATAATACTTTACATCGTGGATTTCCGATGAGTAACCTACATTTATGTGAAATTCTTTAATTATAGATAGTAAAAAGTTTCATAATATCTATGTGTGGTGTGTATGGCCTTATTATAGCCATATAAGTGGCGCGTACATAGTACAATTTAAGGTTCAAATAAAACATTACATGCATATTGTTGTATGTATATACTAGGTATATAACATAATTCTATATCTCACGTGGGTCGTACCTAAGTACCTTATAATATATACCTACTTTTGATGTCAAACCTAATAGGTTTTTCGCTGTTTGATAGTCTACCTATAATTTAGATGAATTATGAAAATTTTAATTTTAACTGTAAACTTTCTGGTTAGTGATAACCGCGTCAATAATACTTAAGAGTCTTATGTTTGTGTACATGATTTTAAAAAAATGTTACGTGTTTAAAAAATGCCTATAAATCATGATATAGCCATCCATAGCTGGTAGTACAGTAGACAGTATTATAATAAAATATAAAAAATATAATATTTTTATGCATATTAATTTTCTAATAATTATTCCTTGGTCATATAATATATGTTTTGTAAAAATAATTAAAAACCCATCGGATACATAATACAATATTTGTATACGGATGAGAGAAAATCAAATATATATAATATTATGATTACGACGATGGACGCAATTATTATACGTAGTGATTTAAATTTGACTTACGTTTAACCTTTAATCGCGTATCCAAGGGTGTTCTGAACACCCCACTGATGTAATATTGAAAATAAATAATATTTTAAGGTATCTCCACAGTTGAGCTCCTAATTACCTTTCTATAATTTAGTTCGTTACAGTTTAACATAATAAATAAAAATTAAAAAAAAAATAAAATTACATTACGAAGATAGTCAAATAATGAAAACACCCCACATACTTATTTTCGTAAAACTTTATCACATACCCAATCAAAGGTTAATGAATAGCTCTTGTACAGAGGTAGGTAATCAAACTTTTCATTCCATGGCTTCTTTGTGTTTCCCGGTTTTTTAGCTGCAGTACGATTGCGCACGGTCCTTATCAGCGGTACCATTTAATACCTTTTAATTATTTTTACTTCCAAGCAACGTTGCCAAATATACAGATTACAGGTGCACGGTAAATATCCGGTTAGGTTCCGATTGTGGCGATCCGCACGTTATTTATAACTTATTATTGCCGATACCAGACAAACTTTTCATCACTAAGAAGTAGGTAATTATATTTTAGTTCATATACTTTTATATTGTATCTTTTATCTTTATTGTAAATTCCCTCACGTGTACGAATATACCTAAACTATAAATATTTTAAACTACAATATTTTTTCTATAATAATAATAATAATTTTAAACTTTTATAATATATTAGAATAGTTTTAAGCAATCGTACGCTTTTGAATAGTCAAAATCATAATCTTTGTTATTTCGGCACTGCGCGCAATCGTATACGCAAAAAAGTAAAACGCGCGAAATCGTACTCCACCGTTTTTTTTTACGACTCCCAAATTATTGGCCACTTTTCGATCAACGGTGATGGTCGGCAGATACAATCATCATTAGGATGACTAGTACTATATATAGAAATTAAACTTCAAATCTCAAAATGTGGGCTCTAGTGCCCGGTCACTATTTTCAAAGGCACTGTCATCCGTAGGTAAATATTCAAGAGATCTTAGGAGTGTTCGTCCAATTTCAGACATTATTTTATACACTTTTTAATATTGTATCATGTTTTAGTATAATATAAATCGTTCCATGAAGATTATCTAGTACACATAATAATATTATAATAATAAGTAGGTACACCGTAATTTGATATTTTTACCATATTATGGTATTTTGAGTAAACCCGTCATTGAACTCACGATTTGAAAATATATTGTGTCCACCTTTATTGTATGCAAATAGGCATAAACTAAATTTTTAAATTTCCAGTAATAAGTACGTAATCATAAGTTTAAGAAAATTACGTTGGTAACATATTATAGTCACAGTCGTTGGTCGTTGGCTACTGATTCATAAAATTAAAATGTAATTCAAGTATAATATTATTATGTTTTGAAACATTAAAATAAATCTTAAGCAGTATACACTATATGTCTATATATATCTATATTGTTAGTAAAATATTAACATACTTTGGACTCCCCGGCTATAGCGTTCGGGCCAGACCGTGACCCCCACCACTGACTATAGGTAATGAATATATTCGATATTGAATACTTACTGAAGTATCAAGTAGGTATATTCTTTAACAATGCACTATATAATATCAGAAATTGAATTATGACGTATACCTACAATTTATTATAACCATAATATTCGCATCACGCAACACGAAAGACATATCGGCGACGACTTGTACCCGTTAAATACTTATTATCGGGCTCTAATATTAGGTATGTCGTGTAGGTGCGTTAGATGCGTATCTGGCTTTTGCTTATCAAGTATATTAAACTGTACCTACCAATTTTACGGCCTGATTTTATCGGCTCCAACATCTAAGGTTATTAGCCAATATTTTTTTTACATGTATTTTATATGAAATGTTGTTTGTTTGTTAGATTACATTTTACTCAAAGAGTAGGTGTTAATCATGTATATGGAAGGCAGTAGACTTGATTATTATGTAGGTTTAAAAATTTAAAATATTACAGAACTTGATTATTTTGCAAGCTGCCGCGACTATAAATAATATCGATTATTAAGTTATTTTATACGATGTATACGTCATGATCATGAAATTATACCTATTTATAGGCATTATTGGCATTCAGCATGCACGTGAGCGTGTTTATAGCATTATGTGTGTACGAAAACGGTCGATACAGGTGCAATTAAGGTGAACTCAGAACACGGGGAAACACATAACTATAACTATATATACAGTAAAGTACAAGGTAATTACACATAGATTATAAAAATAATCGATATAAAAATGTTTATTAAAAGGACGTCACAGCGTACAAACCGCTGATAATGTTTGATAATAAAATTATAAAATTATATTATAATAGGTCAATTAGTTCACTCAAAAGTTTAAAGTCTAATCGATTAAATGATTGCATAGAAATGTTTTCGCTCCTGTAGGTACATCATACGCGTGCAGTAAAATAATTAGTTTGGGTTTTTCGTCATGCTTTTAACTAATTTAAAGCTAATATTTTGTGTCTCCCATTTATTGCCTAAAGAAAAATCTGTGAACACTAATCACCAATTTGTGTTTATATTGTATATAACTATTTGTTATTTCTGTTTTTTTCGAATATAATATCATTGATTATTAATACTAGTATTTTTCATCAATGATTATTTTAACATTTAATACACCTATTATTTTAATGTCTTGGTGCAAATTGTTGGTTTGTTACTATAGTATACAGTAATTATGACTTATATACGTATATTATAGGCCGGTTACGTTAATATAAAATGATTTGTACTTTTTCTCAAAAAAAAGATAATCAAAAAAAGTCAAAATATTTTGAAAATTTTATCATGTATAGAAAATACTAATATACATATTTACTGAAAATTTGAAGTACCTATATCATTTGTTTTTGGGTAACACCGATATATTTGGTTATGCCGGTTTGCGTAAACATTCTTAAATATGTACTGAGTATTTTACAATGATGTGCGTTTTATTTTTATTATTTTTTTTTTATGTGTGTGTACACGTTAAGTAGTCGAAACAATGCTTCGATTTTCAACTTGCTTATGTATCTTGCTTGGTGGGAGAGTGAATCTAGTTGGTGAATTGGGGAGGTCAAAATTCCCAGTATAGTTTTCAAAAGCGCCGGAAAAAAAAAATTAATTTTTGATTTTTTACTTTGAACTACCTAACCTAACTAATTAGTTTAAATTTGTTACCTGGTACAGAAACCATCCCCAAAGTTGAAAATTGATGCATTTTTACTGCTTCAAAAGGCCACGACAGATTGAAAAATAAACACAAAGTAACCAACACTAGCATTTCTTGCTAATAATCTAAAACAGTCGTATATTATTATCATTATAAAACCAATACATTCATCGCTTCGCTCGGTATCTAAGTTAAAAGTATTAATTTTAAATAATAATACTTGTACTCGTAGATAATGTAAGAATGGATAGGACATAAGAACTTATCACTAGAACATTTAGTGATACGTTTTTAATGTTATATGGGGCAAATATTGATATGATAATTGATAAATGATAATAAATAACATTAATGATTAATTAGTAATAATTAACGATCTATATTATTCTATATTCTAATTACAATTAATTATGTACGCAAAGTTTAGAGTAATTTGAGTATTCCAATTTCCATTTTCAGACAAAACAATCAAAATACAAATTTGAAATTGACAAATATTGTAAACAGTTTTTGGACATACGTTTAAAAATTGCCCCATATCGTCTTTCTCTCTACGTTCTCTTTTCCCCAAAAAAGCACATGGACCCATATGAAACTGGTATAGGCATGTCCTATCTATTCTTATATTATCTAATACTGGCAAATCCATGACGGGAAAAACAGCAATAGATATACGGGTGGTTGTTCGATAAGCCGAATAATTATCGTTGACAAAGCGTTTACAACACCTTATGAGTTATTACATAAATTTCTATATTATACTATTTTAGATATACAGACGCCAACAGAACTCGTCTCCACATGATTGTATTATACAATATTATAACCTATAGGTACAACAATATAAACTTAAGGGGATTCCATACCGTGATTTTCTGTTTTTGTCTAACACACGCACGACATAGGATTTTAGACGGATTCTTTGCCAAACATATCAATTGATATAACGAAGTGATAAGAATTCTGAAAACAGATTTTAATTCGTCGTCAAGTCTACTTGAAATCGACTTTCCCACAATTTTTATTTTTTGATTTTAGCTTCTCCAAAAATTGAAATACAAAAATGTTTAAATACTCTTTTTTAATATGACGTTTTCTGGAATTTGGGGTGATAATATCAAAAATGTGGGAAAGTCGATTAAAAGTAGACTTGACGACGAATTCAAATTTGTTTTCAGAATTCTTATCGCTTCAATAGATCAATTGGAATGTTTGGCAAAAAACACGTCTAAAATACTATGTCGCGAGTGTGTTAGACAAAAACAGAAAATCACGGTATCGAATCCCCTTAAGAAGACGCTATACCCACATGCGTTGTCTCCGTCTAACAATTAATGTACAACATGGAAAAAAAATTTGCACGGGAAAGAACCGAGAAGGCTACAGTCATAACTAAGAAACAAAATTTTCACCACACAAAGGAGAGAACTTTGGCTGTGCAACGTTGTTTTTATTTTTTTGATATCACTTATATAAAAAAAGTTCTTACTGTTTCAAAAACCATTATCGTTTGGGTTTTTCAAACATGAAAAACTTTTTTCATATATATGATATCAAAAAAATAAAAACACCGTTGTTCTCCTTTTTATATGGTGAAAATCTCGTAGACGGAGATAACACATGCGGGTGTAGCGTTCTCTTAATTATAGTCTAGTACACAAACAGACAGTATAATATAATATATAGTTAAGTAGTTATCATAATTCATACTAGGTACCTAGGTACATAATAAATTATTATAACACTTGGATTTCTTAAATTAAATTTTACAACTTTAAAAAAGTTTAACCCCCCCCCCCCACAATTACGGTATTGCCTACTACTACAGTTATATACCAAGTGCAAGGTCAAAATTATATTTGAAAATATGTACAGATTGTTCGAACTGTTGTATAGTCGTGCTTCATTAGTAACAATATTATTATAATTTATATTAAGATGCATTATATAATAGCAGGTATCTCATAATAATTATCAAGATAAACGCTTATTGACCAAAAATCCGGTTGAGTATATTATACGGGCGTACTCGAATCGCTTCTAAATATATACCTATATGACCATACCGCATTTATTATACAGACTACAACAGTCTTCATCGTGACTTATTCCAAGACACCGCGTTTTCGACTTGTTCAGTCTGATACTGCGATGTTGGCCTTCACATTAATCTTTTATAATATATCGTTTAGCATAGGAACAAGTGTATAATTTAAATATTTTATTACATATTGTCTAATATATTTAAGTTGATTATATTATACAAGAAAAAATATAAACATTTATGATCTAAAAGTATATAATATTCAGAGGTTTCAGCTATTCTTCAAACAGCAGGTTTCTGCAGGTAAGTCGTTTTATATTATTTTCATATTATACTACTTATTTATTTAAACAGTGTCTATTTATTACTAAAGCGCGCAGAATATACCTATATAATAACATTGGTTTTATGATGAATATATAGGTACAATATATAATACTGTACGAATTGCGAAATAAAAATCCCCAACTCTAGGAATTCTCCAGACTATAGTATTACTCACAATAGCACATGATTGATCACAAAATAATTGAACCAATATTTTTCAAACGCTAATTTATTAGTGTATAATTGACGCATTATTAATATGTAATTTCAAGTATAATATACTAGGAGTCTGGGGATTTTTATTCCGATTATCTACCTATATACACATATATATGTACATAACAAATTATATATATCTACCTTTTTGTTTTGGTAATACAAATGTCTACATAAATTATAAATACACAATACAATAGTATAGGTACAGTTAGCCCTAAACCTTGCCAGTTAGAAATTTCTAAATTGTATTATATTATATATTACAAAATCAATAACCAATATAGGTACTAGTAATATTAAGATATTGTACCTATAGTCTATACATATAATATATATATAATAATTTAAAATACCTAACCTAAATAGTGAATACAATAATGTTTTAAAATAATAATACAACTATAGGTTATAGGTAGGCAGATCGGTATAAATGTTATTTTAGTACCTACCTATTTTAACACTTTTTTTTAAATAGGAGTATTACTAATAGTATATAGTTGTGTAGGTACCTATATACTTGTTATATTATACTACAGAATTCAAGGTATAATTATCAATTTAGAAAATTAATAATATTATTATTTAGAAAGCCAATTAAGATAAAACTATTAATTATTTAAAAAAATATTTTGATCTCGAGAATTGAAATTAATTGGTAAAGGTGGGGGTAATGGGTATATTATATCGCATAATAATATGCGTATTATATTACGTATTACGTATTGAATATTGGTTTATTCAATATTATGGCCCTATAATTTAATGCTAGTAAAGTATATAGCCATATATAGGTATTGGTATAGACTTATTATACCCAAGTACCGGTACTGTACAATTGTAATTTATTATATACTTTATAGACATAATATATAATCATAGACATAAATAGGTCCTCAAATGGGGCTTTAGCCCAAATGGTTACAAGAGCATAGGGGTGTCACCCATCAGTCCCTCTACCTCTATACATACTGCATTAAATTTTATCTATGATACAATGCAACAAATTCACAAATTATTATGCAGGTTAATGTTATATAAGGCATAAAATATTATTGTATGTACCTTCATATACTATTATCTTCAGTAATGGCTGACTGCAATACAATACGAATACCTATAAGATTGTGATTTATCAGTCGTCAATGTTGAGTGTATATATACCTACAAGGATCAACAGGATCTGGGATATACAAAAGAGAATCTTATTTATAGGTCTAAAAATATACCAATAATATATCAAATCATTGACACAATTTTGATAATATGTAGTAAAATGTCTATATAACAATCAACAATAATATATACGTAGGAATTGTAACTGTACTAATTCAATTTAATAAATAGTGTAAAATATCTTAAAGATATAAGGGCTTTAGACTGCTGACGGAGAGCTAATCTCCTAAATCCTTCTAAATCCCCCCTATTAGGTCCATAAAATACATATTATGTCACAATATATTGTATGTTTATATAGACGATATTATATTATTATGTGTATTAAATAGTTCAATGAAATGTTTTTCAGTTAAAAATGTACCTATAGAATAAATAGTGCCATATTATATTTAATATATTTTACTGTGGTCGGTATAGGTATTATCTATATATTTACAGTGGCGTAACCAGGGTTTTTTAATGGTGGGGGAGAGGGGGGCTAAACAAAGTAAATACAAATTAAATGTAGTTACAATATTTTTTCATTATAAATTATTATAGTATAATACTTATATTATAAAATAGTTATATATAATATTATATCACATCTACCTATAGCTATATGAATATAATATATGATACGTTAAAATGTTAAATTATATCATTATTTTTTATTTCTTATGTACTTACCCAACTATTTCAACTACAATATATTATAATTCTTTTATTTATAGTATATACGGGCTGATAGCGATTTAACGTAGCCAAGGAGATTTGGAAAACTTAAACTTGCTTGGCTCTTCTATCAACTAGCGAAAACATGAGAATATAATCATGTGACAGGTGATCAATTTTTAATGTAATATTTAGGTTAGGTTAACCCAGCAAAATATGCAAAAATGTACGCTATCTAAAAGATTATATAACTATAATATTATTAATTGTCTATGGATCACTGGATCCTATACGATACAAAATATGCATATTTTAAAACAGCGTAGGTATTAATAGTGCACAACATAGAGACTTAAAATCGGCGTTATAAATTAATTTATACTGAGCAGTGAGCACAAACACTATATGTATCTTTTAGACCAATCATCTAAATGTATTCGTCAGCAGGGTATCTCTTTGAAAGATATTTTAAGTATCTATAGAAAACATGATTATTATTTCCAAAAATATTAAATTTTTTAAAATATAAAAATAATATTGTCAAAAAAAATTCTACCCAGTTTATATTTTAACGCGGTCAACGGTGGACGGCCCGAAGCCGAAACCGAAGCCCCCTTAGCCCCTGGGTATGCCACTGCTACACAGTATCCGCATATAGTACCGGCTGTATATAGCTAAATCTAGCTTAGGACGGCCCAAATGAATATAAATATCGAGTCATCGGCCCCACCCAGTCGATATTTTATTCTAACAATACTAATTCGAGAGCGGCGTCGTGTCGCTTGCATCATATACGCAAGTCACCTTATACCGCGCGGTGTATAATATTATTATAATTTATTCGGTATTTATTATTATTATTATTATTATACTACGCGCGTTTTCGGAGTTTATGATGTGCCTATAAAATATAAGTCCGTGCGGAGCCCGCGCCGTCGTAACCGCGGTATCCTCTTGGTAGCCGCCTGGGGAAAAACCGGTCGGCCACCGTTGAGGCGGCGTCGCGGTCGTCGTCGTCTTCGGAGGCAACAACTGGCGTTCGTAATAAGGGTAGGGCGTCGGGAGAAGAAACAATAAAGCGACACAAGCGATCGTCGTCGTCTCCGCCGCGCGCCTACGTAAACGACGGCCGCGCGGTGTGCGTGGTGGCGCACTGGCGCGCCCAGTGGCCAACCAGAACGCTAACGGGCGTGGCCTGTTCCGGCTTCCGTGCGTTTCCCACGGCGCCCATTGGGTCCCCGGCCGCGGCTGCTCGCGCCCATGCACCCGCCGCCGCCGCCGACGATCGGGTAGCGCACCCGGGGAGCAGCCGAACGCGCGCGCCGATCCGGTGCGGTGTACTACTACTACCGCCGTCGTCGTCTCCGTCGAATACAACAACGCCGCCGCGCCCGGTTGTTACCGTCGTCGTACTCGTCGCTGCTGTTGCTGCTGCTGTTGCCGCCGCCGCCGCCGCTCCTGCTGCTGTTGTTGCCGCCGTAACACACACACACACACACTCGTACGCGCGCGCACGCTACACACACTCGCGACCGTCGCCGTGTGGAGAGACCGCTTCTGACTTTCGTGTGCTACAGTCCAGTGAGTTCCGCAATAATCACCACTTACCGCGGTCGTCTTCTTCTTCGTCGTCGTCGTCGTCGTCGTCGTCTTCTTATGATATATTAATTTATAATATAGTGTACCTATGTTACTATATATATGCTATAATATTAAATAGTATATAATATAATATATTATTTGTACTCGCGTATATAACGGTGCGGTGCACGAAATAGAATATTTGTACCGATATACAGAATATAATACACGCGAGCATTGTAAGTATTAAACATTATTTAAAATAAATTTTTTTTCTCTTACAACTATATTTTTCTCGCCGTTCGTCTCTATTTTTAACATTTTTTTTTACCCGTCTACGCGACTACGATATCATGTTTTTCGATTTACCGTCGTCGCGACTTCGATTTATAAAAACGTATTATAATATAGGCAGATGGTAGTTAGGTCTGCGTAATCATTTATATATATATATTATTACGAAGCGTGCAATATAGGCATATATGTACAGGCGCAGTTACAATGTCAGTTGTTATAATGTAATTTGTATATTATAATATATTATCGTGTATGCGATGTACGCGGTCGACTTGGTCGTGTCAACCCGTTGATTACGGTTGGTGCGCGCGAAATACGTCGCAATGGACTACCGGTGTTCGTCGACCGACCCGGCGCGTAACCGCGGTAGTAGTTCACCGGTGGTGGGGACGAATTAATGGCGGCCACCGCGGCTACCGGTGTTCGGTCGGCTACCGGACTCCGCCTATACCCCTTTACTCTTCACCTCCGCTTGGTCGTTTTCCACCGCGCACAAGTGCACAACATCCGCAGCCGTCGGACACGCACGAAACCGCTCCTCTCCGGTCGGAAAATTTCCAACGCTATACCATACTATTGGTATTTCAACTAAATTATATTATTATTTTATTACATAATAATAAAATATAATCATATCATTCATTTTTTTCTCCTCGTCGGGATCGTTTCGATATCGCGTGTGCTCTCGTCGACGACCGCGGGGTAGTTAATTCGTGTATTATCGTCTTCCGTTTGTCGGTTATAGTCTGCAGGACGTATACTAGGTATTATAATACAGCGTGATACCTCGTATATTAAGTGTACCCATCATACAGTGACTTAACTTGACGCCTTTCGGTTTTCTCGCGGTTAATATTGTACACAAATAGGTCATTCCGCTGTATCGTTGTTTAAGGTATATTATATCCGCGATAAACTTATAATATAATATCCGCTGCTGGCGACGACACCGCGACCGTCGGTGTATGTTGCACGCGTCATAGATTATTATTGTTGCGCATACCTATTTTTTCATCGACCTTTTCGTCAGTCAACCCAGCTCTGTTTTATACAGGTTCATATTAATATTATTTTCATCACATCAGTGCGGGTGTTGAAATCACGTCACCGGCCGTCACGTCTGCGCGTATAAGATAAATACGATTTTTTTCTCTACTTTTTTTCCCAGTTTTATTTACCATCGATATCATCATCGTAGTCTCGTCTTCCCCGCAGTCAAAACTCCTTTTATTATTTTTTTTTTTTTTTGGAGCGCCTTGAATTACTCCCGTGCCGCAACAAGTCGGTCACCACTGCAGTACGTGGTCCGCTCCAGGTAGGCGGCGCGTCATAGCGGTGCATGCACACATTATATACGTACGTAATTGTCGGCATGTCTGTCTGATTTCGCAAACTCCTACTCAAAATCCTTGAACGCCACCCGGCTATTGTTGTCGTTCGCATATTATTGCAGCGTACGTATAGTGTTTAGTTTTTTTTGACGCGCGCGTAACCGCCGAAAACCCATTGGTAATAAATAATAATAATAATAATATTGTAATATATTATGTTACAGTACGATGCACAGTATAATACAAATACAATGACTTTCATTTTGCGTTTGTTTTGTTTTTACAGCGTCTTGTCGTCATCGTCACCACCACCACAGTCAGCCGTAGCCGCCTGAAATAGATATATTATTATACGTAATATACGCGCCTGTGTTATTATAGATCTCTCCACGTGTTGGTGGCGTATATATTGCAGGACACCGATCAGAAAATCACTACACGTCACAATATTATTGCAATAGTTGTGTGTATTTCCCCCCCGGGTTATCTTCTCGACCCGTTCGCAACGAGACGACCGAGACTCGGCCTGAGTCACCTCCGTCGACGGACGTCCGTTAACATATTGTTATCGTAATCAGCTCGTGGAGCGCCAGGCGAGAACGCTGCAGCGGCCCGACCATGTACGCGGTAATACAGCTCGACTCGGAAAACCACAGACTCCGGCCCAAGCGGGTCAAAATGGAGTTTGTGTGCAAATACTGCAACCGGACGTTCAACAAACACTATTCGCTGCTTATACACGAACGCAACCATCTGCCAACGGTCAACTACCGGTGCGAGATGTGCTACAAGTCGTTCAAACGGCAGGACAGCCTGCAACAACACAGGTCAGTGTCGAAATCGCATTGAGTCCTTGCATATCATATTATATAATATACCACCTACTGTATTATATATATTATTATGGTACCTACCTATGATAATACACACATTATTTGTATATATATCACTATACTATACCACTGCTATACTACTACTACACTTATATTACTCTATATATTATATACTTACTGTATACTACTTCGTTTTGAAACTGCCGTGTACATATATAATATTGTCGTCGCCAGCGTCGGATTCGAGGTTGTGAAAGCCGCGCCTCCTCCTACTCCCGGAATTCGAATGAATTTTTTTCACAATCGAAAAATTCTTTTGAATTTCCAATTCGCGGGTTCAATATAATATAATATGTTATTGTACATACATTATATTGCTAACCGTGGTTGCTGTTGCCAAAAGACCACCTTCGTGACCGGGAACCCGCGGATGACGAGAAAATGTTTCTACCTTTACCTATACTTACCTATGTTATATATTTTGTTACATATACAATGTTATTATACTTATATTAATACAAAATGAACTTTTAACCCAATTTTTGGAGTCAAACGCAAAACCTATACATTCATTAATTAACTATACTGCACCTACCTATGTATAATAAGGTCACTAAAATTCTATTAACATTTGCTTTGAGGTATAAAAATAAACACTTGACGAAAAAAAATAATAATAATATGCGATGTATTTGGTATCAGCGCATACAATAATTTTCTCGATAATAAATTGGCACTAACTGACAGGAAACGGAATTGACTTCAAAAATGAGTTGCGTTCATTTTGGATACTTATATACTTCCTAAATATATATAAATACATAATATATGCATATATTATACAACATACAACTTTATTTTTTGAGTACCTATAATTACCTAAATACAAACATTCAGTGATGTTATATACAAACTCCGTGTATGGTATTACTATATTACTACGGTGGTTGATTTTATTATTACTACCTATATAAGTCTGCGTTCTAAATATAGGCAATCTTTTACTTATTTCAATTCTTGTTCTATATTATCCTCTTGCAGTTTTTCACGTTCTATACTTATTACCGTTTTAAAACATGTCGACACATCGCCTGTTAAATTCTTTTTGTGATTAAGATATTAATTTAATTTAATATCTTACTATATTTTAACAATAACAAATATAATTCAATTAAATTAAAAAAAGAATACACTTACTTAAATAAATAAAACAAAATAAAAACAACCATTCTTGTCTGTTATTAACATTGGGTTTTGGATTTTTCGCTATTTTTTATTTTTTTTTATAGATGTGGCCACTCAAGGTGAACTACGGATTCTTCAAGACAACCCTTATTTATAAAACCTACCTATCTAAAAAAAAAAACAAAATCTATTATAGGCCACATTTCTTACTGTATATTGTAAGCGATAGGTACTATTTAATTCTTCTCTAATTTAGTAATTTCAAAATATGTAAAAACAAAAAAAAAAAAACAAAAGAATTCGGTTCATAATTTACCTATTCACGTTATTAATATAATAATACGGCATGGTCGCTTGTTTTACTAATACCGGTTTGAGGTCACATCTCACATAGACTTATTTCTTTATCTTATACTTATGAATGATCTCTCTAAAAAATCAATTCTCACGAAAATATGATCTGATTGTGTGTACTATATATGCCACATATTATTTTCAAATGTTATTCTTCAATGTTTTTTAATTTTTTAATTTAATTTTAATTTTCTCTCGGACTTCTTTTGTTTATGGTTTTTATTTTTCCAATATAGATCAACTCATAGTCCAAATTACAGAGCTGGGTACGCATTGCAGCTTTGAAAAAATTGTGATATGCTAAATTATTGGCAAATTGTTGTAATGAAGTAAATGTAGATAGACAGACATTAACTAGGTAGCTGTTAAGTTGTAGTACTAATAAGATTATATATTTGAGCAGACTGGTCGATATTTTTACTTTTTGAATTAAAAAATATGTAGTTTTGAAAAAAACTCAAGTACAATTTTTGGATTTACTGTTTTTAAATGTAAATCGATTAATAATTTATTAACAATGTATGTTATTTTAAATAAAATAAAAAGTCGTACAAATCAATATTATATTCCTAATATTTTTATTGTAAGACGTTGATAAAATAATGAGACATATACCAATGTATTATTAATTTATAGAATAGTATATCTATCTGAAATACTTGTATAGAAGCTATTCACAAAATGATTCTTCAAGCAAAATTTTTCTTTGAATGTTCCTTAATAATTTCTTACTTGAAATTCGCAAGTTTGGCAAATTACAATATAAGAAATACCTTTTGAAATGTTTAACGTTATTCTAAAAAAGTGGGATTATCCTACAGTAAAACAATATTACCATTTAATAAGATAAAAAATATGTGTTATTGTTTTTTTTCTTATACATAAATATATATATATATATAATTTGATGCTATTTATATATGAACTAATATGGTTTAGAATTTTGTATATATGTAACCAGTTATTGTTAGACATTATTAGATATTTTAAAGTTTTAATTTGTCTGTATCATATGTGTTGATAAAAAAAAAATATATATAATTTATTTGTAAATGATAAACAACGTTGTCACTTTATTTATTTTATCCTTAGGTAAAAAGGTAAATAGGCTATATATATAATATATATTATATATACAACCTTTTGTATTCCAATTTGTTTACTCCTATTTGCTACTATATATTATATACATATGTTTATTATTAATAATAAGTAATAGCCATAACGCATATTTATGTTACAAAGTTATAACTTTTCATAAATGGATTATCTACAGGTATCTTATGTTAGCTGTATAAGCTTGAGTTGGAAGTATAAATAATATACAATTTTATAATTACTAACTGAATAACTCGGCTTCGCCCGTGCGCAATTTTCCTTTTTGCCGCCCGCAGCTGAGGTTTTCAACCGGCGCCTCAGTCCGCTCGGCCACTCCGTCCCCCCGATAAATTGTTATTAGATATGATTAGATACATATTATAAAAAATACTATTTCTAGCAAACATATTTTAATGAATCACAAAAAACGGTGCTCATTACTTGGTAACAAAAAGCTGTATATATATATATATCATAGATTTCAGTTTGTATCTTGGCGGGTATGATATAGGTATATGTAGGCCATAGGGTTATTATATGATAGATTGTTTTATTATCAAGAAAATATTGAGCCTGAAATGTCAGGTGATTAAAATATGAAAACCATAAGATATTCCTTGAATACGCTACTGAATGTATTCTACTAGTATTTCCTAATACTAGTGTTACGTCCCTATATATAGGATACAATAAGTGTTCAATACATATTATGTTTTCAGATAGAATAAAAAATCGTTTCCTTTTAAACTTAAAGGTAAGTGGATATTTTTTCTTAATAATTATTGTGCCTATATATTATATTATCATACTATTTATTTAACATTTTAGCCATTCGGGTATTTCATAAAAATAATACTTCGATAATACTACATAAAATTATAAATATTAATGTAGTACAGTTGATAGAAATATAGAATAATTATAATAATATATACCTACAATAATCATATAATTTTAAATATTAAATCTAGAATCAATTTCAAATCGGCTACATATACATATAGGTACATATACCGATATTTGAATAGACGAAATCATACGATTTGATTGCGTTGTAAAAGCGCTTTTTCGAAAGTTTAAATATGATATTATTATTATTTTTATTTTTCACCACTTATCAATCAATTATAAAATATGGTTCATCCTAGTTTCTATTGATACGTTATCGAATTGGTTATTGACTTGCTAGCAATAATGTTTTGAACAGTTTTACCATAATTTCAATAGCTTTAAAATAAGTTTAACTGACCTTACACAGCTATTGTGCAATATATAACTACCTAAAAATGTTGATAATTGTATGTGGCGCGCAGGTTTAACCGCTGACGAGTGTTATGAGATTGTACAGTTGAATTTTATATTTTCATTCATACTATACAATATTATACATAAATTTAACATTCATAAATGATATAACTGATTAGCGCTAGATAAGAATAGCAATTGGCAATTCCTATACGAGGAATTGAGTGCATTGAGCAGTATTTTACTACCTACTTAAATATCCGAATTATTTATTTTTTCGCGCCAATCGTTTTGAAGTTCTTGTCTATTACGCAGTCATAATCGGTCAGTATTTCCATATAACCATTTACGGAACTGGCGATTCCTGCACGGAATTATAAATTATAATATTGTGACCGATTTGAAAATGACTAGGTACGCAGATGCGTACATGGCCAGAGTCGTCTATACGATAACCGTATCGTCTATTATTGGTCTGAAAATATATTATTATGTGCATAGTTTTGAAATTATTTCCGAAATAATACACGTGACTGGTAATACAATAATTAATTTAATTTGAATATAAGCTAACTTCGGTCATATTGTTGGAGTGTCCATTAATACAGATTTATTTTCAAACGTTATACAATTAATCAATTCAGTGTGCTAGATTTTATGACGAGCCGGACGATTTGAAACGAATAAGCAAAAGTTGTAAAGTTCCGAACTCTGCATCTTATAACTTATAACTCGCTGCACTTGAAATTAAAATATTAACAAAAGCATAGTTTAAACTTACAACTTACAAGTTATAACAAAAATTGGTTCTGTGAACACAAATTTGCTATTTCGCGCGTAAAACAAATAGTGCGTTGACTTCAAGCACGTCCGCGGGATAAAATCCTACCAGAGGTAAGATAAAAATAACTCATAGTCTAATATAAGTTTAAAGTTACACTTATAGCGATATTTATAGTAAAGTACATGCAGTCAAAATTCTCAGGGGGGCCTCTTGCCTCCCCCTCTAAGGGTGCTCTTGATTGACTTCCTCTATAACGAATTTACCTATACTTACACGTATTTATGGGCAGACCGCCCATTTTGGTGAGTTTTGGAACCAACATTTTGGTACTTGAAAATGCATAAAACTATAAGATAAAAACGATAAATATGTACAAATTATTATGTATATATCGTCCCCTAAGGACCTAAATCTAAATAATTTAATAATATGAGTTGCAGTCCAGTGGGTCCTGCACCTGTCCGCCTAATTAGCAACTACGTTTAAATAAAATTATGTGTACCTAACATTGGACTGAGGAGATCTGGTTTTAGAGGCACTATCTTCTCGTTTCGTTCATATAATAATATGATGGTGCAACGTTTGTATATATTATATGTATAGTGTACCTATATTATAATATAGTATTTTATTCACTTGCGTCTTGCAGCATTTAAGTCTTTGATATTGTTTTTCACAGATTCGTAGTTTCCCTTCCTGCAGGGTGAGATAGGTGTGAGTTAATGTTTATAAAAAAACAAATACATAATACAAATAAAATGTGTTTACAATATAAAAAAATAAAATTCTAACACTATGTGAATAAATCGCTTGAACGACGACGATCGAATAAAATTATTTACTTTGCAGTTTAATGTGTTATGCATATATGTTTTTCGATAAATCATAATAAATTTTTTACCTATAATTATCAATAAAATATATTATTACGTACAGCTTTTTAATTGGTGTCTTTTTGTTATTGTGGTCGGTGATAAAAGTATAATTCAATAATTCCAAGGAATATATTGTACATAAATAATCGCCTGTAGTGCTTAAATGATCATTAAATTAAAATAGATTACTTTTTAAATTGTATTTTTTTTACTCAATCACATACTTTTTATACTTATATGTTGATAGTGAATCGTTTGCAATTATTGTCGTTGGGCCGTAAGCAATATTATTATTGTTTATAATGATTAAGTATATATATTACAGGTATACAATAACTGGCGCATTTCTTCGATCTATATTCACAGTTTATTTTGCGTGTTTAAACACGCAAAATACATAGTGCAAAGTTGATTATTTTTTACTTTCGGTTAGACTAACCCATGGTTTGCAAGCAAGAAACATGCTAGAAACGTTACTATTCAATATTCACTAACAAATAACTGTCTTTAAGTGGTTTTATATTTAGATTATATATGTATATGAGCAGTCTTGTGAACAAATATACTTACGTGTTTTATGTTACAGTACGATGTATATTGTCTGAACTCTGAGTCCAAAATTACTCTATGTGAACTACATGAATATTATTATGTCAATAATATGCGTATACGAATTGTAGGTAGGTACTTCTTGTTTGCTCTGTGTAAAAACATATCGGTGTTGGTTTGTTTTTAATGATTTTTACTTTTTGGTCCTGTTTGAAATCAGTTATATACACTTATGGGTACCTACTTTAGTCTCCAGTGATCCAAAATAATTTCAAATTTGATTCGTCTAAGAAAAAGCTATATTTCTTTTTTCTTTCATTTATAATAATTCTTTCGAGTTCAAGACTTATATTGTTTTAATGCGCATAATAAGGTCTAGGCGTTTATCAGCAGATTATGTGTAGACGTCCAGTTATTACTGCTGCAGCTATTATAACCTGCAGGCATTAAATCTCAACACAAGCGATTTTTTTACAACGAACATTAAATCAACTGATTTTTAACAATCTACATTTCAGAATGGATTTAACGACATTTACAACAATTATAAAGTATTATAGATATTAGCTTGTGCCACGGACAGCAAAGGAAATTAATATTTTTTTACGAGCCTTACACGCTGCGCAGTAACAGGTAGCCGATTCGTACTTAAATTATTTTTTAACGATAACTTCTTTGTATTTTAATAAATTACACTCGTCCGTATCTGCAAGCAATCTGTGGGTGTGTAATATTATATGACGAACATATACATGAGATAGTTTATTACGTACACCGATGACAATTATTTCTTCATTAATATTCATAAATACCTAGTCGTGAGAATATCCGTCAGACTGAGTTTCCATGCGTCCAACGATTTGACCGCCCGTTCAATATTTGAACAATATTATTATCACCTCCCCACGTGGGTACCTCCGTGCATATGTGCCTACTGCATGTGTACCTGCTAGCCGCTAGGTATAATACCTATATTACTTATAAGTTACAAGAGTGGCATAATCATTTGAACATAATATTTGACTACTCACCCTAATATGATTGTATATTTGTATTATACTTATATTGGCTACATTGGTTTACGGAATTACGTACTGGTTTACTAATAATAATATATGCTTATTCCATAAAAATTAAAAAATATTTATAGGTATATATTTAAATTTTAAACAAGGGTGTCTGAACTGTGTATAGCATTAGGGAATGGTATATATATCATAGGCATTCATATAGCTATAAATAAAATTATAAACAATTATAATAATTATTGGACCTTAAATTGTATTGTTGTTTTTTTTATTTATTGAGATTTTTGATCCTCGTTTAGTATATGAAGTCAGGTCGTTAAAAATAATAAGTTTAACCAGATTATTTTAAAAAGTAGGGAATTATACCTATACTGAGAATTTTTAGTTTTAACCTCTCAAATAAACCAACTAGATCTAACTTGCTACCAGCAACCTCCATTAAATTTGACGATCAGACCATTTTTTCTATTAAAAAAGTGTCTTTAGGTACAAAAATAAAAATAATTAAGACATATAATTATAAAACCAATAATACATTTAATCGCTCCCTCTCAGAATCTTAAATCAGGGGAAAATAGGAATTTGTACACAAAACCGCAACAATCATCATGCAAGTGGCAGATCTAGAAGTTTTTTGGGGGGCCCTTTGTCTTTTTTCAAGTTTTACGACAAATATTTAAAAACAGCCAATTTTATTAACCTAGATGCTAGGCCAACGGGGGGCCCAGGCTCTCTTACCCCCTTAAATCCACCACTGCGTCATGTAATATGTATATTGAAATATACCACTATAGTCTACAAGGGACCATACCAGCTGTAAGAGTTTCTGTAGTGTGGTGGATATGTAGGTATAAATAAAGGTACCGACGGTCGACGAATGGATAAACAAACGACAGCCAAAACACCGACCCAGGTAGGTATATATGATTTACAACATTTGCTGGCATACTTTGGAAGTGCGTAAAATTTTTTTTCGCGTCCTACATCTGTAAATATTTTAATATTTCGTGAATTCAACTTAACGACGTAACAAATAACAATTATTATATAATTTAAGTATATAATACAGCTCCGTGCATGTAGTATAATAATATTGTCAACAGTTAGTGATTCCGTATTGTATGTATTATGTATAGTATATTTTATAATATAATATATAAATTGGAGTGTAGTGGCCAGTGCTCGGCCCACTCGAATCGTTTAAATTGATAAAAGAGTATGGTGAGTTGTAACTTGTTGGTATAGATATGCAGTGGTTCTGTGTGACTGTAGATATACCTATATAATATATGTAGGATAATATTATGTTAAATATATATTTTTTGTATAATATGTCTAATGTTTATGTTGTATGGCTCTTGTATACAACGTATACATATATGTATATTAGTTATTACGAAAATCTATATAGGTTCCGGATTTTTTGGTTTTAATACATAATATTAATCATTACTACTTACTGAGCATAATACCTATGCAGTTTAATACATGAGGTAAAATATGGACGACTCATTCAAGTACCTAAACATTCACCACTTATGTTACAGGAAAAAGTTTTTCTTTTTTTGAATATGATTTGAGTATTTTTTTAATGTATTTGAATTTTAGATTCTGAGCGGAGCGAGCGATCTATTGGTTTTACAATCGTATTTATTTATTTTGTTTATCCTGTATACAAAATTTCTACCAGAAGAAGTTCTTCGATTTCAACAATAGTATCTTATTATTGAGAAAATTGGATAAAGATGGTACTTTAGAGAGGTAATTTTTCGATTTTCTCAATATTTATTTTATGAAACAGGAAAAACCACCGACAAATTACAAAAAACCGCTAAAAATGGGATTTTAATTTTTAACACTTTGTTTATCACTATAGAAACGAATAAAAATAATTATTTTAGTTATTTTATGATAGCTTATAATATTAATTCAACTTACAGGCTATAATAAAATATCCAGACTGACAAACCGTCTCCGCTCAGAATCGTTTTTCGTATTCAATGATATCATATCATTGAATTCAAATTTAATACAATCAATTATAAAGTACCCAACTTGTAACCTAATGTACAGCAGAGCGACATCCACTTACCCGCTTTTTTAACATATTCTTGGAATATTTTGTATATTGTGAGAAAAAAAATATTTAAATTATCAATTATTATTATTTCTTCATCTTGTTTTAATTTATAACTTTTCAAGCTTTACAAGCTTTTAATGCTTTTTCAAGCAAAACAATTTTTTACAATGTCTGATTTTTATTGTAAATAAAAAAACATTCAAGTGGTGGTGCGTGACTCTTACATATTAATACTTTTAAGTATGTTCAACATACCTATATATTTATTTACCTACTATCTATAGGTACATTTATATGTAATGGACATTTAAAGAAAAAGTATGTATTTTCTCATTAAATTCATCTAATAATAATATAGTTGTTTGAAAACATATTTTTACATTGTTTTCTTAATTTTCCAAGATGGCGTAATTTCTGTTTTTTTGCAGATTCAACACTATTGTTGACTCAACGTGATCACTGATCAGTAACCATAATCCATCGGGGCTTGTTTCTGGAATTAATTATACAATTCTGAGATTGCGTTTAAATGCACATAATTACGATTGTTAATAGTTATAATATTATAAACTAATGATTTATACATTAAGGTATAATAAAATTATTTCACTGCATATGTGAATAAGTAAAAATTAGGTTTTTGGACGTTTTACAACCTGTAAACGAGTTTTTTTTATATGTACACATTTAAAAGCGTGCCACCGGGCACGAATTACGATGTGTCGATGCATTTTGTGGTATAGTAATAATAATAATAATAATAAGTGCTAATACTGGAATTGGGTAGGCCAGCGGGTTGGAGGTTTTTGTACATTTGAAGCTGGTTAGTGATTACTGGTTACACGCGAGGAGTTTTAAAAACAACAATGACAATAATCATTGATAGTTTGAAAAACGATTTTTATCGCTGGATTATTAGGGGAGGGTTCCAGCCCACATGTCCTACCCCTTTTTATCCACATCTATATCATAATAAATTATAATAATATCCGCATTATGTACCATAAAGTATTACAATCTATAGTATAAAAGCAAGATCAATCAAAATTAGGCAGACACCAAAACTGCAGCTATATAATATATACCTTAGCAGTGGTTATATTATTATAGTTACCTAAAATATTGTTTTGCAACGACTTAAAATTATGTAAAAGAAATATTTTCAAAACGTTAGTGTCTTCTGAAATAATGAGTGTGTTACGTTGTATGGATTACCCCGTTACTGCCGATACTTATATCCTCATCATTAGGGCTCGGATTTTGATGCATTTGTATCTTTTTTTCTAGAATGCTTGTTGTTTGACAAATCATTATACTTTTCAAGACACAAATGTGTTTCAAGTATAGAAGTAGGTTAAAAAATAGGCTAAAAATTAAATAATGACTTATAATAAACATTTAAAAATGCACTTAAACGTTGAACACTTTGAAAAATGAAAAAAACACGCTCAAAAAGGTTTGTCGTTAGCATATTATATAATAATAGGTGGGTAATCTGATTTTTAAATAAAACGATTCACACTTTTAAAGTTTAAAGGTCATAAATTAATTTTTTGAAGCGGCATTTCTTGATATTTTTAAGGGCATTTAAATCGCGTGAACTGTTAAGGTTTTCGCAAGTTATCCCTATTTCATTGCAGTACATTTTAATCGTTAGGATATCTTTTTTTTATGTTGATCGTGAATGTCTGAGTTGGTATTTAGCTACAGCCCTTGCGAGCTGTGTCGACTTGACAATGTATCTACGGATTAGCCACTGAATGAAATTAATTTTAAGGAATTGATACAATACGCATAAATTGTTGGACACATCTCATTAACAATATAAGTGTCCGTATAGCTTACAACGACCGGGATATTACCGTGTCGTCAAGAAACACTTATATTTCGTTCACCCTAAAAATAATATGTAAAATATACGATTTGCTGTTGTTTCGTACAGGTACCGAGGCGCACATGCACCCCACTTGCAGCAATCGTATAGTGATAAACTGTGCAGATCTGCAGCAGTGTTCTGGTTACTGCACCGCGGTGGCATCGGTATATACCCATAGGTATAGGTTATAACCTACAACTCGGTATGTAGGTATCAATAATATATTATTATAATTTATATCATGATAATAATGCACACACGGAATGATAAAAAAGAAACACGCCCCGCATTAAAATCCGGACGTGCATTAATAATAATTTATTATATTATATTATTATGTATAGGAGGCACCTACCCATATAGGTACTTATATATGTGTAATACTATAATAAAATATATTATTATATCGTAATACATCACCGACGACCGCGATCGCCCGTCGAACACGCAGCTATTGTGACCGGATCGACGCGGTTGACATCCCACACGGCGGACGATAATAATATGATTATTATTATTTTTGTCGTGTTCGAATTAATTTCAGTCGAGAACGCGCAACAATATAACATTAAAATAATAACAATATCACGTATATTGTAATCCATATACGAAATAACGACGCGCGATATGGCCGATACTTATATAGGTACTCGTATACACGTGTGGTACGACGGATTTATAGGAATACCCTTGGTGCTGAAGTATATACCGCGTGCGTGTAATGGTATATACTATATATAGAGGTACCTTACCTACCTATACGTAAATACATTGTAGGTACCTACAGGTAATATATGGGAATATGACCGGGCGCGTGGTATATACCTGTATGCATGTGGGGTATACCAATATAATACGACGTTTAGCATAGGCGTGACGCCGTTACACGAAAACCCCTTATTAATTTTTTACATTATTCATTAAGTCGGGACCACAACAATACGCGGAGGATATATATAATGAGTGTGCGCGTGTGTGTGTGGCTCAGATTTACGTACGTAGGAAATAGGCGTTTATTATTACATGTTCATCTTATATATATATATATATTATAATATACCGAACGTCGTGCCGGTTAATGATACGTCTCTGCGCGGTGCGGTAATGCGTGGGTGCGACCGGCGTGTACACACGTATTACAATAATACGCGGTGTGTGAGCGAGAGACGGAGTGAGCGAGTGAATGAGCGATCGAGTGTGCGAGAAGGAGAGGAGAGGTACGGTGTGAGCAAAGTGCGAGGGAGACGGACAGAAATTAAAATATATAATATTATTATAGAATTAAAAGCGGTACGCGCTCATTAATATGCAAAACCCGAAATCCGGTTTGCCCGTCATCCGGTTTCCGGTGATGCGAAAAGTTGTATACCTGCTACGTCTTATAATACCTACTTCTACTACCTATACACGAGCGATACAGGCGGCCGTGGTATATTATATTAAACGCGCGCTCGCCCGTCCAAATATCGCCGCGGTAACTCAAATATTGACGGTGTATTTTTATTTTTTTATATTTTTTTTTTTTAATCTTTCTTATTCATGTTATATTATATTATTAGATATTATACGTACTTATTATTAACTTCATTCATGTTATAATATACGCGCTCTCCGCGGAGGCCATTAACTCGTCAATGATCTCACGCGGCGTTTCGCGGATGGCCTATACTTACCTACGCGTACATATTAGATGAGGTATGTAATGGGTATGTGCGAGCTATACCTATACCGCGGTTGCGTCAACGGCGGACGTGCGGCACGCCGGTATACAAAATGTATAGTACGATGTGAATCATATGTATATTATTATTATTATTATTATACACTCGGCCGCGGCGGACTCATCTGGGCGGAAGTCGTGTGGCGGGTAAAACCTGAAATATTGCCTTTTTTCACGTAGGTTTAAATGAGTACGATTCGTGATGCATCACAAATTCGGTGTGCTTTATCGCATGAATAAAGAACAATTCCTACAGCAAACCTGAAAGGGCGCACAAAGTTTATTATAAACTATAAAGTACCTACCTATATTATGACGAACCACTATACTATTTTAGTGGTATAGGATGCGAATCGTCTGACTTTCACATCGCGAAAATATATTTACGTTTGGAGATTATTTCAAATACATATTAAATTTCGACTGAATTTTGTTGCACAATACTATATAATATACCATATCATAGTAGTAACGGCTGCAGTGCTGCAACTTTGTACAAGACGTTTATGTGACTGTTAAAAAACCCGGCAGTTATCATAATTGCGAACGTAATTTATAAGCCGGGAATGCTAAACTAAACGAAAAATAACAAACGCACTTCCATCACTGGAAAAACTATTTTCGTTGTCGGATATCCACTTTGTACCTATATAATATATACTATGTAGTACTGTGCAGAGTCCCTGTCGAGTGTTTTAAAACTGATGTATGTTGTGTATAGGTATATTATATGTAATACTTATTATAATCATTCTGTACCTATATATAATATACAATATGGTCCGAGGCAATATTATAAAATGAACATTTATTATTTTTTAAATAGGTAACAATTAAGGCATCACATCATTACAGGCACATATATATTATTACGTTAGTGCATATGCATTATACCACGCGATCATATACCGTTTACGCCTGTTCTGTGATACGCGCGGCTATTTTTATTTTCGTTTAGAAAATAAATGAAGTGCTGACACCTAATATCAGCCGTGGGAACGTGTTCGGGGAAATGGGCAAAAGCCGATTGATGATGTTGTAAAATCAAAAAGAAAAAAAAAATCTGAAAGAAATAGTAGTCTCCAACCTTCGCCTGCATTGTAACGTGTATAATATATCATACACATACACAATACAAAACCATAAATATCGGTTTTGGACCATTAAGTGGACGGCCCGATGAAATGTATATTATATGATATTTATTATTGTGATATAGCGCAGTGCATACACGTCTTATATACCTAGGTAGTTACCCGAATAAAAAAAAATAAAAAAATGACACAACACTACACATTACGTGGCGGCGGTCGCTCGCTGCATCTGTTAATGGGTTTTTAGGAAATACAAACGCACGTGCGTGTGATTGACACTTGTCCGAATCAAATGCATTAATGATGCATGTATATGCCTATTGCGCGCACCTCCTAAATGCATTTTGTTACCTATATTTATACCGAGTACAGGCACCTTCAATTACACGTGTGAAACAGCAATTATTTGAAACAATAAACATTGCGGTACGACGGACATTACTGCTGCAGGTGTATTGCCTAATAAAAATAATAAAATTGATTATAATATTTTATAAACACTAGGTATAGTATTTATAATCAATGTAGTAGGTATATATATATATATATAGGGGAGAGTTGCCTAGGTTAGACCACTTTGGACATTTAGGAGTATTCAATATCTAATTATTTAAAATTATAAATATTTAACTGCACTTAAATGATATCTAATTATGTGAACAACAGTATGGCAAAGTAAGTTTTTTTTTTTGTAAGTTTTGTACAAAATATACATGTTTATATATATTTTATTTTATTATTCATTATAATAAATTTAAAATTTAAATGTTCAGCTCACCAAATTTAGACTCATTCAAATCGTATTGTAATTATTAAATTCTTAACACTTAAAAATGCTATGTTTATTTCAATAATTATTGTACACTGTTTATTATTTTTACCAATTTACATAGACATATTTACTTATATGTCTATGAATAATACTATTAATACTATTATTATTATTATCATTAATTGTATATTCCTATTTTGTTTTACATTATCATAATGATTGTAATGTTGTTGTCTATTGTAACAGGGCCTTGCCCGTTTAATACTTATTAAATAAATCAATAAATACATATTTATAAACATTTTAATACTTATTAAACAAATATATAAATGTTTTGATCATTTTTTATGTTTAACAGCTGGGTAACTGAAGTGGTTCAATTTAGGCGCCGGTTCAATTATGGCGACTCTCTCTTAGATAATATTAATATATATTGCTATATTTGGTATATGGCGAAAAAAAATAGTTATGAATTCGACGGTTCGGTATAGAACATATATCTATATATAATATTTTGTACTTGACTACCATTTTCGTGCGCGGTTTATGTCATGCTAGTTCATGTCTACCTGTCTATATCTAGTATTATGTACAATATCATACCTATTAGATAATATATATATTATAATATCTTCCTGATACGCTTTGTAAATAATATAGGTATATTATGCTAAATATTAAAAAACCATACACGTATTTCGGTTTCGTTGTCAAATAAAACCTTGAATTAGTCAATCATCGCCGCTGATGATGATCACTTTGTAACCGAAACACGTGTGTGCTATTTTTTTTTTGTATTTGTAATTCTTACGTGCATAAGTTACGTATAAATTGAGTAATTATTCATAGCCCAATGATTCAGATTTTACAAATAGTAATTGTGAGGAAGAAGATATGACGTTTTATGAGTCATGTGAAGTGCACGAGTAGTTTCTGGCATGCGGGTTCAACTGCAGAACGTTTGTATGAAAATTGCTGTAATCGTGTAATAGTTTTTAGTATCGGAGTGTAAAAATAATAAAATATTATGTATAGTAATTTACTATTATAGGTACCAACACGTAATTTATATAATATATTATATTATTAACAAAATTTAGCATTACAAATTTAATATAGTTTGTTGGATTAACTAATTTGTTTTAATGTATTTATAATATCAGCTGTTAATATATAGAAAATAACATGAATGTATAATTGATTTTATCTTTGAGTGAGTGTTTAACAAAATTAAAAAAAAAATTAAAATGAAATGCATGTACCTATTTATTTAATTTAAATTTTTGTATTTTATTATGATTTGAATTCGGCAATAACGAAAATGTGATGTTTCTATATTAACATAGGTAATCGTAAAAGAGTAAATATTTAAATTTGTTAAATTTTAATTGAATATCCTGGTTTTTTTTAAAATAATAGATACCTTCAGCTTTTTATTTATGCAAAATATTAATAACATTTCAAAATATAACGGGTAAAAATATTACATACTATAATTCAACTTTTCTTAATGTAGGTACCTACCTATAGGTACTTAATATTTTGTTCATAAATTATTTACTTAAATATTTTGTTAAAATTATATGAATATATCTACTTTTTAAACAGATATAGAATAAGTTATATCACAATTTTTATTGTTACACGAATCTTAGTTATGCACTTTGACACCTGCACTTTTTGGTCTTGATGAATGTTGAAACTGGAACTCTAGACTCTATAGTGTTATCGGATCAAATACATCGTGTGCATTTGAACGAATGCATTTTAATTAAATAATGTTAACATTTTACATTATCGTACAAGTCCATGATTTAAAAATAGACTAGTAAATATGGTGTTTTTTAACTGCTAATATAATATTATTAAGAAAAAATATTTTACTCATTGACGCATAAATTATTAATAGACAATAGTTTAAACTATAAAATATACATTCATCGCTCCGCTCAAAATCTAGAATTACTAGAACAATATATTAATATATTATTAACGCTGACGTCTGACAAGTGGCAAATATTTAGTTTAGTTTTGTAACATTATAAGTAGGTACACTGTACACGTCTGCAGTGCACCTAGACATACAGACAGGAGGTACCTAATAGATTTAATAATGTATTAGCTTGATGCTATCAATGTATATTTATATTATAATATAGCCACCAAACTTACTTAAATTATTTATTTTTATTTCTAAAACAAATTATTGTTAGACATTGATATATTTTAATGATATAACACATTTAATTTTTGTTTTCTTCTACTTTGGGTTTATACACGACGAATTGTGGAAACAATTTGTGTTTTAAAAATCTAGGACAAATTATTAGTCCCCGGCTAAAAAGTTAAATACAAAATATTTTTTTAGCCTAAAACGTTCTTACACTTAATATAGTTCGAATAATAATTTAAAAAAATAAATATTAAAATGTTCTTCAATGTACAATTTACACGTGGACTATACAAATAATTTGAAAATTCATCTTCCGAAAAGTTAATATTAAAACTTATAGAAATAGAAAAAACGTTTTTTTCATTATCGCTTATTAGGTATAGGGTTTATACAATTATTAAAAAAAAACATTGTAAGATATGGTTGTTGACGTCTCAAATGCGATAATATGTCAAATTCTGTAATTTTTGCTTTATAAATTCCATATACTTAGGGATACTTAATCTAAATGATATAAATTCTAATTCTGCAAAAAAAAAATGTTCAGTGTCTGAAGAAAATTGGCCGGGGACCAATAATTGTCCGTGTATAAAATTATGACGGGGACCGATTATCCGCATACTGCATTTTTATTCGGGGATCAATATTGTTCATAGGAACCTATAGGAACCTACCTCTACCTCTACCTCTCTATACCATGTTATTTACTTTTATATGATTTATAATTATTACGATTTTGGAATCTGTATAATCGAGTGTACCTGTAAACAAATAATTAGCTCTCTGGTGCAGACAAAACCTTAAAACATTATGATTTATGACGATAGTATGCAATTTGGTATAAAAAATACTATTAGCAACAAGTTTCGCGCCCTCGAATAAGAAAATTTATCGTCATATTGCCGTATAGGTAATGTATACATATTGTATCATAAACATTATATTAATTTATATCATATTATATAATGTGCATTTATTCGGCATTCCTGGTGTATTATACAGTCGCACGACTAGGATATGGACATTTAGAACTAAGAACTATATTATATTATCATTATTAGAGCTAAGGTTTTGATGATTTTTGCGTTTTTTTCTTTTAGTGCTATACAGTTCTAACCAAAAACTAAATTTGTTTCGTGGTATAACATGCTTAGAATGTGTAATTTTCATTTTCCATTTTTAAGGTCATTTTTACGTATTATTTTATATTACAAATATTTTCCATTTTGTGTATTTAAACTTGGTTTTTGTTTATTTTAAGCTTTTTTAATATGTGTTATTTGAGTAATCCCAATTAGCTAGTACCTATAGGCAATTACTTACTCCAGTCCATTGATATTGAAAAAGTAATATGATTAATTGTCGATTTATCCGAAACCTAAGATTAAATATCGAACGAACCCAAAACTATATAGGTATACAATAGAAGCTTTAGCAGTGAATACGACACGGACCTATGGGGTTCTACACCAATCTTAACTTTACACAATACTGAACAAATAATATTACGACTAATATTAAAAATAATACTACTAATATTAAAACTTTATATCTGCTATTCTGGACGGTGAAAATACAAGTAGAGATGGTATTCCGGAAGATCTAACTTTAAATTATATGGTTCATTTCAAATATGCCTCTGATACTTCTGTGGACGTTGAACGAAGTTTTTCTTCATATAAAAACATTTTATCAGACCGTTATCGCAGCTTCCTGTTTGAAAATCTTAAGAATCATCTAACTGTGCAATGCAATAATATGTGTACAGGTAAAACAAAATATGATATATTTTTCATTAAATTATTTTAGTTTATGATTTTATTGATTTTTTAGAATAATTATACCAGGAACCGGTTACATTTATAAGTCAAATTTATACCTATTTTTTCATAATTAATAATAATATTTATTTAAAAAATAAATTTTTTTCGATCATCTAAATACATTTTTTAAGTTAATTTTTAGAGTTTTTAGGTCATTTTTTTTAGTGCATTTTAGTGTATTTTTTAAGTCATTAAAATCCTAGCTCTAATCATTATCATGGGAAGAATTCGTTGGCCAATCTCTATAATATACCGGTAATTGATAGGTATAGTGTAATATAATATGCTCACCCATTTTTTAATTTAATAAATATTTGTTCAAGTTATAATGTTTGGAATTTTAAAATTACCTACTTACTGAAATACCATATTTTTAAATTTATGAGATTTTTCGTGTTACCCAGTGGCGGCTTGTGCCTAAGTGTGCAGCTGTGCGCACACAATATAGATTAATATAGACATAATAGTAAAAATGTATTTTAATTTTAATTCAATATCTGTTAAACTGTATCTTTTATTCTATGATACAAAATTAAATTTTAAAAACATTTTATATTCCCTTAAACATGACAGTTATTAGTTAGTTAACTCCTAAAATTTAGTTGAGATATGCAATAAATACACATCAACTAGTGTGCAGGTCTGTCGGAACACCGTCGGTCCGCGTAAATACGTTCGGCCGTAGAGTGGTGGGTGTTAACAAATAAAAGGGACCTCGGTATATCGCGGTGTTGGCATTATTTTCTTCTCCATCCGTATTTTAGAATTTATCCCATCTTGTGAGGATACAAATATATATTTTTAGAATAAGGGGTTCCCTTTTATACAATTATGAAGCCGATAATTTTTCTGAAATTATTGATGTAACTAATACAAAATTTGTTAAAAATTCGAACGAGTAGATTTTTAGTTATTAGAATGTTTATATTAAGGATAATTTATTTCCTTCAAAATAGCTTAATAAAAATGATGATTGATAGATTAATATAAATTACTGACATTTTAAAATTATCATAGCCCCTATATATCTGCCAAACCCACTATCATGGACCTATTATCTAATACCTATATACAAAGTTAAATTATTCAGAAACTACTCGTTCGAATTTCGATCTCGACACAATGACACTTCAACGTTTTCAAAAAAATTATCCGGTAAATAATTACTATAAAAAAGGGGGTAATTATTATGGTATCGGGAAAAACAGTAGTTTGTATCTATGCAGGACACTCCTTATAAGATGATACCTCAGGAAATTTCAAGAATTTCTAAATATACATATATGGTCTTTGAGCACCTATATATTATGTTTGAAATATCAGATTTTGAATGACTGCGTTATTAAGAAGGAAATGGGGGTGAGCACGATGCTCGTGCGGTGAATCACCCTGCAGCACATATTATTATTTTTATTAGTATATGCGCGATAACAATAACAATATAACGCCGAGCTCGGGCGTTTTTTCTTTATATTTATTTTTCGTCGTATTATAATAATATATTATACACACGCAATATAACGCACATATATATATTATATTATACGATATATTGTACGGTCCTCGTAGAGAAATATGATACCGAGCGCTTCACATACGCCGCGGTGTACGCGTATGTGTGTGTGTGTGTGTGTGTGTGTTGTGTGTGTGTGTATACGAGCACAGGCCGTATGATATATACTGCGCAGGGGGAAAAAAGTCTAATAAAATACACTCTGGCGCGAGCAGTTATATATGTGTAATATTAGGTATGTATATAGGTACGTTGGAAATAGATCAAAGAAGACGTTTATCGGGACAAACCGGCCAACCAGGACCGCATTCTTCTTCGACACACGCAAACGCGTACACGCTCACACACACACACACACACGCACACACGGTTTGCCATTTTTTTTACCGCTCTCCGCCCGCACGACCGCCCGGCGGAGAGCTTCGCGCGTCTCACCGAGCGCCCGCGCTTGCGCTCGAGCCCGCCGGAGCGTTTGTATGTATATACGAGCCTATACAACATCATATTGTGTTGTATTACGTATGCGTACGATTGCGCGCGCAGCATCAGACCAATTAAAATTATCGACGTGGTGTTTTCTATGCAGGGCCCGAGATAAATATATTTATATATATATATTGTTACAGTGTGTACTCGCGCGCAAAACAATATTAAATAAAATATATTTACGTATAACAGGGGTGACCGAACTGATGACTTTTTTTTATTCCTTTTTCTATGCTCTTCACGTTATTTTTCATTATATATTGTGCGGCTCTCGACTCTCTTATCGCTGGCAACCCTTGATATACAATATAGAGTTTTTCCCTTCCACGGCTGTTCCTGTGCGGTAGTGAGGTATAATAATATACACGCACGTCATGATGAACATACCAATATCTGCAGTACACCTAGGGATGCGATGAACCTATATATCATATCAAAAATGTTTTTTGATTGGGAAGGGGTTGATTTTTTTCCATTATAGAAATGTGTAAGCGCGTATACATTAAAATGTACACAATTATTATTTATTGGTTTGCAACGATATATTGTGTATCCATTTATAGAATCCTATGTGTCTATGTGTGTGTAATTTTTCCGGCTTTGCATTTACATTTATAAGCTTTTCATTTTCGTACTTTAAATAGAATCAAATAAATCTATTAATAAGAATTTATAAAAAATTCTCAAAACGCACTCAACCTGTATGGTGTACGTGGAATTCAAATATAACCCATCAACTACTAATTGACAGAGATTTTGATACTTACATTTTAGATTCTGAGCGAAGAGATGAATATATTGATTTTACAATGATGTGTGTTTTTTTTTAATTTTTAAATTTTTACTTTTTTTTGTGTCTGTCATCATTTATTAGGACTGTAAAAGCGCTTGGATTTTTTTCAACAGTAAATTTTCTGATAAGAAAGTGAATCTAGTTGGTACTTTGGGGGGTCAAAAGTAAAAATTTCACAGTAGTTTTCAAAAGGGCCGTGAAAAACAAAAGAAAAATTAAGGAAAAACAGGAATTTTTACGTAAAATCTGTTTTCGAGAAAATCGATTTTGGTTTTTGGTGTAACTCTAAAACTGATGAACGTATATACTGGTTGTTTAGATTTGCAATTGCTATAAACGATAAAATTTTAAAAATATTTTGATTTGTTTTGAACATTTTCAGTTTCCAATTTTATTAGTATTTTTTTCTATAGATGTCAATAAAATTTTATTTGTCGGGTAAAAAAGCTTGAAAATTTAATACAAGGCTCCTACTATATTGTTACAATGGCATTTGAAAAATATTAAAAATCCTTAGTTACAGTTTTTATTTATAAGCATTTAAAGTTCAAATATTGACAAAATATGGAAAAATCACGAAAATTAGCAAATTATTTTGAGTTGAGAATTCATAAAAATTTTTCTTTTTCAATCTAAGATTTGAAAATATAATACAAGATTATCCATAAGTGTGTCTACCTTTATAAAAAAAAAAATGTCTACAACAAAGTCAAATTAAATTTTTATAAGCATTTAAAGTTCAAATTTTGACAAAATTTATCAAATTTAAAATTTAATAATTATTTTGTAGTTAAAAATTTTATAAAATGTTCAACTTTTGCAGCTAAGGATTGAAAATTTAAACTAAGGTTCCACGTAAATAAGTTAATATATAAATTATTTTATTCACAATAATATCATCAAATATACTTAGTAATATCATAGGTTGATTGACCGTTTTCGCTCAGAATCGTTTTTCTTATACAATGATATTATATTATTTAATTCAAATTTAACACTATCCATTACAGTGACCCACTTGTAACCTACTATACAGCAGAGCGACATCCACTTACCCACCTTTTTTTATGTGATAATACTATAATTTTTATTTTTAATATCTTACATAGATATATTATTATCTTTGAATTGTTTTTATTTTCCAAAGTATTATTTTATGCAGATATAGTTCTACTAAATCGCTTACATTTTTTTTATGAAATGCAAATAAAAGTAAGTAGGTAGGTACTCCGTTTGTCATCACTCATCAATATCAATATGTCATATCGCTATATATGCCCATTAATTGCACTGATCTTTTTTAGACTTCTTGAGTTATATACATCGTTGGCGCCTGAGGATTTATTTCAAATTTAAAAGGATGCATATTTTGCACCCGTAAATGTATCACAAATTAAATAGGTATTAGGTATACGTCAATAAACGGCACCAGGAAAATATCATAACAAAAACATGAACGTTTTCAATGTAGACTCGAGGCTCGAGCAAATCGATAATATTCACGATTCACGATTCGATATTATAAGATATTAATAGAATATTAATATAGCTATATAGTATATAGTCATAATATAGGTACTAATTTTTTTGATATTTTTAATTTTATTCTAATTTTCCAAAATGCTGTTAGTATAAACAATAAAAACAAAATAGGTAACGATAAACCTATCAATTTTAAAATTTTTCACCATACAAAATAATATGTAGAAAATATTTATGACTCAAAGACTATGACAGCAAATTTTTGCAGATAAATCTTATACTATCATAATACTGCGTTATATTATACTATACTATTTATAATATTATCATTGCAAATTGCCGTCTACAAATATTATGAGATATTAGAAATTGGTGCAAATTGTTTTCGAAATTTAATTTTTATAGACGGTTTTATACGTACAACGAAACAAGGTATGTAATATGCGGTGGCGCAATCGATGTATAATAATATACGCCAACACATACCTCAAATATCGTTCGGAATACATCTGCAGGTGTGACGGTCCGTCGATTAAATAATTTAGTGTGCTGTTTGCGTCCATCGAACTTTTTGGATACGAAATAATAAGTATGCGATTTTCGGACGCAATACCAATCGGGTTCGTATTAAGTCAGAATGAAAAAATTGCACCGCATAATATGTGACTTTAACAATAATGGCGCTTGCCTAAATTGTTTTATACCTACCATTATATATTATTATTATTATTATTATTATTTAATATTTATTCTTATTGTTTTGTATGTGGCGGTGGCGGCGGCGGCGGCGGCGGCGGCGGTGACTCGGGTGATGTCTCTCACCGAGACTGACACGAGAGAATTTCAGGGGAAATAAAAAAATAAAATATAAAAACGCGCGTGGGCTCCTCTTTGAGGTCCGTGAGAACGGACGGACGCGGACGTTAACGGGTGGCGGCGAGCTGCGGAGCGCGTCGTATCATCTCGCACGAGCTGTACAGGTACATATATATAAATACATGTGCATATATGTTGTGTGTGTGTGTGTTGTGTGTGTGTGTGTGTGTGTGTGTATACGTGTACAATACGGTCCTGCGTGCGCGGCGGCGGCCGCGTTCACGGGATGGGAAACACTCGGCGGCGGGAATTCGCCCGGAGCGCTCAGATCGAGAGGCAGACAAGAAATTGATTATGTCATCATTGCGCCGGTTTGTGGGCGGAATACTGCGAGCGCGCGCGTGTATATATAATAGGTATACAATATGTATAGTATCATATTATGCATATTCGAATGAAATATTTTTTTATCCGTTTTGTACGTAATTCTTATGTTTTACAATATAATATAATCCGCACCCGACATCCGCGTGTTATGATATACCTTGTGTACCCATATTCTATTATATGTACATATATATATAATACAATATTCCGGATAATTATTGACAGACCTGCATATTACTATCTTATACGCCGCGGTTGTACTCATAATATAAGTGGTTGGTGGCGTAATTCGGACCGACTTGCGCGGTATGTCGTGTACAGCGATGCGTAGTTGTATACGAATATTATACAGGTATACGTAAATACGATATTGTAAAATACCCAAAAACCGATGTCGAAATCGTCCGATCAGACGAAATATAATAATCATGTAGGTACCAGATCCTACCTACCTATATTTTACCTACGACACAGTTCTCGAACATCATACGAATATGTTTATGAGTTTTTTTGCTGTCGCACACAATCGATCCTTTCCGGCGAGGGGTCCAATAATATCGAGCACAATAATAATAATCACCAAACGTATAGTTATAGCGTTTAGCTTCGGGAACCGTAATTCAGCAATAAAGCATATGATAAAACGTCTTTAAATATAACCTATAAATATTAAATCATACAGAGTCATTTCCTAAGTATGCCCACCCCCTTCTCTTTTATCCTTTAACGACGAAGCTGGGATATTTGAATATTTCAGTTTGTACTTACTTAAAGACTATATTATAATATATTATCAGATAATATATACCCTTTAAGTTATATAATATACAGTGTACTGTAGCAATACAAAATTATTTTTTTAAATTACTGTTGAGGACCTACAAACTACCCTTTGTTATTGTTTACAAAAGAATTTTTTGAACAGGTATACCGTACATGTACGTCGAACACGCATGCACATATTATTCAAAATTTCAGTGTATAGTTTCTGAGTTATTAAATTTATATACCTAGGTACCTAATGTCCTAATAAGAATAATAATGGTTTTTCATTAAATATAATTAGTATATTATAATATACAAATTATGTATACAGTGCATAGATGTAAATATTTGATAATCTATAACTTTTATGTATAGGTACTTAAAAATCCAAAATCTGAATTTGAATAAATTCATTATCAAAAGAAACAATAAGGGTGAGCCGTGAGCATTCCCGGTGGGCGGCTATCATCCTGCATGTATAAATATTTTTTCATGTAGGTACTCCCCACGTGGTCATATCGCGCCCGAGTAGTTTTTCGTAGCGCAATAAAGACTTGTGAGTTGTGTCGTTATTATTATATGTTTTTATCATCATCATCATCATCATTATTATTATTATTTTACTTTTTTTTATCGCGACGGGCAAACGATAGTCGCGCTCCTAATCGCATGTTAATTGCCGAGATTAATTATAACAACATAACGTGATTAATTGACATCCAGTTCTCGATACAGATGATCTTTCCATCATAATATAGTTCGTAATAAATTCTGACGTGGAGTGTTTCTACTTGTAGTAATCATAATATATTATTATACACCGTTCGGCGAGGCAGTTATAATCGCTTACAATTTATCATTACCTGTTTAATATCATACTGAAGATATATACATAACACGAACCGTTTGTTCAAAATGTATTATAATATGATATAATAATCATATTACGAACCCAGTCACTGATGCCAAAAATATGTAAAAATATTAAAAATTAAAATATAACATTAATAGGATGTCGTACCCGCATATTATGTTTTTTCCGTCTAACACACGTACAACATGGACAATTTTCATTCACCAGTTTTGATAGTGTGCTGAGTTAGTTTTGATATTAGAGAGAATCGACATATTATCAAATTTTTGGTAAGAACATTATCAATGTTCTCTCTTTGTTTTTTTACGATATTTTAATCTTTAAGTGAGCTATGAGCATTTTTAAATATCGATATTTTACATACTCATAACTCACTTAAAAATTAAAATATCGTAAAAAAACAAAGAGATAACATTGATAATGTTCTAAATAAAAGTTTGATAATAGGTCAATTCACTCTAATATCAAAACTAACAGCACACTAATGAAAATGATAAACGACAAATTGATATGTCGTACGTGTATAAGACCGAGACAACACACATGAAGGTGCGACGTCCTCTCAAAATATTTAATTCAATAAGCTTTCAATATTTATTTTTTACATAATTTATTTAGTTTTTTTGTAAAAATAATTTATAATATTATATCCAAGTCTTATTACAAAACTAAAAAATGTATCGGAATTAGTTATTAAAGAACTTATCGGTTTTCATAATTGTTGAATAGCACTATTTAAAAGTTAGTATAGGTATTAGCCATTAGGTATAAATGTAATTCCAAAAACCGTTAACAATGGGTATATATATAATAGGCTCACAATAAAAGGTTTTTCTCAATGAATAAATCAAAAACTTCAGGAATGTTATGACCTTTTAGTCAGAAAAAACATGTACAAAAACACCATAAAATTTATGGGTTTATACAGTTAACAAGTGATTTAATATTCTCGGTATATATTGAGGTTTGACCTTTTTCAAATAGAATTGTAAATCCATTTTAGTAGATCATGTATTTAAAAAAGGGTATATGTTTCAATTTATGGGTATGTTGTATGTAATATATGTTATGTTAGGTATGTTATGCTATGTTAATAACGTAATATGTATGGTATACCTATGTATGTTTTATGTGTACTAAAATGTAAAAATATAAGTACCTATATAAGTAAGTAATCTATAAAAAAAAAGAAGTTAAAATCAACTAAAAATATTAAAAATATTGAGTTTAAAGTGTATCTATAAATAAGTGATTTGTTCTAAGACAGTATAACATACACAAGTAATAAAATTAATTCATTAATAGTTTTAACTTTAAGTACTACACAATATTTCAACATTTACATATACCATATGGTTTAACCTATATAATGGTTATGACAATTATTTAATACTTAACTCTGCTATATTTAGGTGTATTATTTTGTTTAATTATTTCTAATTATTATGACCTATATAGTAATATTTCTTATAAAGAATCGTGAATAATTTATTTTTCCATATTATTTTTTTTTACTGATTATAAAATAATAATAATAATAAATTATTTATAAGTGTCTAAAGATTTTATCAACAATATTATTTAATTTATTGTAATATTTCACTAGATGGTCGTGTAAAAATATCAATAGAAATAACTATAATAAGGTTTCATTTTCTTATAATATGAAGGTCAAATTTGCTAGAGGTAAAAAAATATAATACTATCTTAATTTTTCTGGCAAATGCAATATAATATTTAAATAGTTAAATACATATTATACTATATTATATTTGACTAGATTTACTAAACCGATCATTGGCTATCATCAATAACAGAGGATTCTGAGGATTCTAGATAGTGAACTGATATTATTATATTGCTGAAATATTTTATATTTTAATTTTAAATAATTGTTTGTTAAGTTTGAATTGGATATTTATAATGGTAGATATATACAAATTGGTAATTACAATCATATTGATAGTATAAATCAATAATCGTTTGATTATTTATATTATATAAATATATATTTTATATTTATACTATATCGTGGTATTATTTTGGGATACATTTAAATACTATTAAAGTATAATAATATAGCAATAGCCAATAAGTGATTAAATACTTACAGTTATCGCTGTGCATTTGTATAGTTATCAATTGAAAATGCAGTTCCTATTCGATAATATGCTATATTAATTACTCGTTTTTCTCATACTTATATGTATTATAAGTTGACGTATTTATTTTTATGTAACTTTATTTTACAAATTATGTAGTTAGTTAATGAATACAGAAAAACGAAATGACTTGACATGATATTCTGAACGGGTTGTTGGGCATATAGGTATTAGGTATACGTCTCTCTTCACTCATCTTGGAGCATGATATGGTGTACAACTATTATAATTTAAAACTTGAAATCATTGGCTAGTTAAGATTTTTAATGTATTTAAAAAATTAATTAATTAACTTCCTATAAAAACTTCAGGTCTTAGTATTCAACACTTAATATGTTTTAATATAAACCTAAACAACTAACCGTAGTTAAGATATCAATATTTAAATTTGATTTTTGTAACAAAATGTTTAGTGAATATTCATAACCCTATATAGAATAATATTATATATATATATATTTGTTATTCTATCTAAATATTGTCGTTATTATAATATTTTAGCAATGACAATCTTCTATCAAAAAGTAGTTTTTAGTAATTAAAGTTGTCGTTTTTGAATAATTAGGGTAATATCATATCATGATTATGATGTTCGAATCATAGAAAAATAAAACCAATTTTGATATAATTTTAACATTTAAGTTTTTTTATAATATTATGTCCGTGGACGCGATTAACCTATAAAATGCATTTTATAAATAAATTATTGAATCCTTCTTCAATTTTAAACTGAGTCTATACACTTGAAAATCATCAATTATCATATACTACAAAAAAAAGTGACCAATAAATATTTTATAACTTTGACTTGTGCTTAACTTGTAGGTATTTGTTTTATTTTTACTGCTACCGCTTTAAATGCCTAAATCACTGAGACATATCAGTACATCCCCATTGTGTTTTTAGAAGTGTTCTTTATTTCACTTAATAAAAATATTAATTTAACGATTTATACTTTTATCTAAACACTTAAATCGTTACTACCAATTTCCTAGGATTTAAGAACAATATAAAAATTAGAAATGAACAAATGTAAAATAAATATTCGAGTAAAAATGGCCCTTATTGTGTTATAATTTATAAGTAACAAAATGTATTTAAAATACATAGTCCCTCTACGTTTAACAGAAATATCAAATTTTCTGGTTATTTCCTGTCCATTTGTATACTCGTAAAATTTGCGGGTACGTGTTCGTATCAAAGAGCGTGACAAATGTCACATGTTTATTTCGAGCACTTAGCCTTAGATGGACAATAAAAATTCGCAAAATTTAAATACCTACTCTTCTGGTTTGTGATCCCCACTCTATTCGTCCTAGGACATGGACGAAGATACTTGACACAAGAAGCCGTGGAAGGTATGACGTCTAAATTATTGCCAGGACGAAGTCATTAAAAGACACCTTGGTGTTTTTTTGTCTGTCCTGCACTATCCTCGGCGATAATGTTTTTTTCAACCCCGCTTTACGACGTCATCGTCTCGGTTTTTATGATAATTACATTACACGGATATAGCGACACTCAAGTGTGCAGAATAACTCAATGTAAATCGCCAAGTAGACTAGTTCCATGACCGTCACTAATAAGTGCGCCGTGTTCTTAGTTTTGCAATCGTCCGTACAATAATTTGTTATTTGTCATGACCAAAACGTACTATATAATACGCAGAAGACTGAAAACGATTTTCAATAATTGAGAATACCTGCCTAGTGTATAATATAATGTTATTCACTGTGTCTAGATTTACTATAAAAGTAAAAACTCATAGAGACTAACTGGTTTTTAATTGGAATTTCATTTATTTATTTTTAAATAATAATTTTACTTATTTACGTAGGTTGTAGGTGTTAGAACGCTGGTATAAGATTAATGTTCAATAATTTTTCAAAAACGTTTTATCATATAAGAATATATTTTTTTGTTGTTAAAATAATTTTAATTATATATCTAAATTTTAGTCATTTATATATGCTTACTAAATATAAAATAATGTAGAATATAGAATCTTGTATATAACAAAGTATATATTTCATTATTAAATATTAATTATAATAAATTTGCACATTGTGTATAGTATAATGATTATATACACAATACATATAATGTATCGTCGTATAAAATCATCATAAATTATTAAGTATGTTTTATTATTGGTAATCTAGGTCAAGTATGTATATTAAGAAGTACCTATTTATTTTCTTTAATGATGACCAAGAGGTATTACAATATTTAAATATATTTATACAATAATAAATATAAAATATTTGAGAGTTCCAATATAAATTCAACAATAGTAATAGTACCTACTCATTCGGATCTGCAATAGGTATTATGGAATGAATTTGTAATGGAATTCTACCATTAAATAGTGTATTAATATAAGTTTATTATCTTTTTAAAATCATAAAATTTACAAAATTTAAGTGTTTCTTGGTCGGGTTAAGTTAGGTTAGGTTAGTATCGGTTTCGAAACTATACAGATGACCTAGAATTTGATTTACGTTTGTATTAGTTTTTTTAATGGGATTATGCATTTTACTCACCCAATGAACCACGGGTATTTGAGTAAAAAATATTTATTGACCAGATTGAAAATAGTGTGAAACTTGTGAGCTGATAGTAGCACACTATAGCGATGCAATTGATTTATAGTCATGTGTGCTTGTGGTTTTTTAGTTTTATGTCATTATAGGATTCGGTTACTTTGAAATGTAATAAGAGAAGATGACCGAAGGCCATAACCAATATATATCCACACCATAAAATACAATCTAACAGAATAATATACAGATTTACTTCCTTTACACTGTATTATACTAGAAAGGTTATATTATATCTTAGATGCCTCCTGTTTTTACTATAAAAAAAATATTAATATTATTTACGTATGAAATATGAATTGTATTTTGCCATCCTGACCCCGATTTTTAATTAGCTGTAGGTTCCGTTTATACTTGATTGGTTTTATCTTATTAACGATATATACTGTAGAAACAAGGATATATTAATTTATCCGTAAATATTTTAAAACTTTTATATAAATTACATTAAATATATTTTAATTGGCTTAATTTTGTTTTCCAATAATTTCGTTTTAAAATAGCAGAAAAAATATTGTTTCTACTTCTAAATGTATACCTGTGTAGTGTAAGGTGTGTATATTCGTCATAACTCATAGGTAAGTAATAAGTCATAACTTGTAATGTCGTAAACTCATAAGCAATAATAATTGAAAATTATATTTTGTATGTTTCCACAATCCTTTTAATATTTTACAATCTGGAAGACTGTAAATAATTAATAGATATAAACATATATAGGTTAAAAAGGGAGTTCAAAAATAATGAATTTGAATTAAATTGTTATATATAATATTGTTAAAACTTTTATTATTGCTTTGAACACATTTTTTATAGCACTATCTATTTACAAGAATACGACATTAAAGTATTGTACAACGATTTAAGTATAACCGTATAACTCACGCAATTTATGTTGAGCCTTGGATGTTGTAGTTCACTTAAAGCCTAAAGCCTTAAGGCTTAACTAGTCATTAAAATTAGTTAAATAGTAATACAAGACATGATAATTTTGTATAATGTTTATATTAATATTAGTAATATTATCTTATACGACGTACGAGTAGACTTGAAATTACATGAGTTATACTTTATTATTTTCAGTAGTTTTAACTTGGTGGTATTTAGTGTAAAACAAATTCAGGGTAAAACTATAGTTTTATACTACAAATTATATACCTATGAATAACTATTTACTTTAAGTATATTAAGTTTATTTTCCTTAGGGTTAGTGTACAATGAAAATACTAAATGTACAAGTATTTAGCTAGTTATATTTATTCGATTTTTTTATAAAAACGCATTGTTTAATGTGCAGATAATTTGGCAAATAAATATTCAATATTATAGTATACATATGTACTAGTACTATGTTATAGAACTTATATGACTATATTATCTCTATTCTCTATACATAAAATAATTTGTCCTCACTGATTCAAGTCATAACCGCCGAATCTATGAGTATGCCATTTGGTGAATACCTGTAGTCTCGTTTTATAATGTAGATACCCATTGAGAAAGGATTTCACAAAATTCTTATTTTAAAGAGGTCTTCAAACAAGGATTTTGAGATTTGCGGTGAAATTGAAACTTTTTTGTTATTTATAAATGGTTGCCATTGGTTAATCGGGCAGATCAGGTAACTGCATGCATCGAATCGTCGCGTTTACATAGACTTAATTAAGGAAACTATATCTTAAAACCAAATGTATGTTTATAGTTTATATACTCAAAAACTACTTAATTGATTTTGACGAAAATCTCTGAGATTATTTAGAGACATCAGAAAAGTTAGAGATTTCTTAAGTAGTTCAAACTACGCAAAAAAAAAACACGAGGCACTTGGTGAGTGCCAACAGAAGTGACTACTTCTTCTAGCGAGCTGTGACTGTATGTTTTGAAAAAAATATGTTTGCTAATTATTAATTAGTTATTTTTAAATAATACGAAACATTAAATCCTTTATAATTATTAATTGGTTCTTTTTAAATAATAAGAGACATTAAATTCTTTATAGTAAAAAGTTTTTTTATATTTTTAATTAATTATATATATTTTTGTAACATTTTTTAAGATTTAAATTTTTAAAACTTAAAGTAATACATTTTTATAAATTTTCATTATTATCGCTTACACGAGTTAATATTTATATAAATATTCCAATTAATTGAAGAAAGTTTAGTACCCCAACAGCAAACATTAATGTGGAATGAAGATATGTACTTACGTATAGCTCCCGTAGAAAATAATGTCAATTGTTGTTTGATGAACATGCAGAAGAACTGTCTTTTCCATCAATATATCTCGGTCAATTTCATAAATTTAAAAATAGGTATCTCTGTTACGGCATTTATTATGGTAACTAGTGAACTCAGGTGATCTGACAGAAGAGGAGTTATCACCCATCACTTTAATAATTAACATTTGTTAGTTTAAAAATTTTAATTTCACGTAGTACAGTTGGTATTACTGACACCGAAATTTGGGTTGGCAATATGTATATGTGTGAATATAGAGTCGCGTCGGTCACCGGCCAGTTTTCTTTGCGCGGACTATTGCGTTTCATGACGCGAAACGAAAGTTTTTCCCCGTGCAAAACGTACACCCATAGCCCGCTAAAAGAAGTAGTCACTTCAAAAATATACCAAGTGCTAAATCTAATTCGCGATTGATGCTGATACGTCGGTGAACTGAGGTACACAAAACTGAGATATACTCAAACTGAGACTGCACATCTATATAGCGTACATTATATGCCTATTATACCTACTATATAGGATTTGCCGTGAAAAAAACTGCACACGGTCGAAGACGGGTTATTCGGCAGTCAGCTAGTAGGTATATTATAATATTATAATCTTAAATTATACATAATATAGGTATCAATTTTTTTATAATAAAAATATATGCAGTGCTTCAGTTAAAAGCGTTTTTTCTCTAACCGCGGTGTATGACAGAGTTAAGTCATTAATCATTTTGCTTACTAGGTTTTTTATATTTGACGCGAGAATAATAATTATGGGATGTAGGATTATAAATTTGTACTTTCATGTATATTCCTATAACATGCATGGCTCGTTCAAACTACCTCCTTATACTTAAACATTTCACGTACTTTGCAGCGTTCTTACAACCGCGGCAGATCGTTTGTATATATTATATTGTAAAGAACTCGTTTGTCATACACGAAAACACGGTAGGAACGGCAGCGCACAATTTATATACATATTATGTAGTGCTATGTTCCCGCTGTGTGAAATTATGTGATTAGAGCAGTAATTCGGTAACGTTTTATGAGGAAGGACACGGGACTAGCGAGTGGCACACGCGCGCACGTACCCGTATCAAAATATAATATATTATACGATAATATTATGTTATATTATGGTAGCAGCGGGAATTGTTGAGTTTTCGTCGACATCACGTATATGTTATTATTATTATTATCGTATTATCTGCTGCGCTTATTAATTGTATATGTTACGGGCGAAGTAGGAAATCGTGTGCATCAAATGCACTGTGCACAATGCCCGAACATTTTGGGCAATGTGAGAATGACCATTTTAATATTCAATTTTGTCATACATTGGCGAGTGGTCGGGCGTTGTACGAGATTGCCCCGGCAAAGTGTACCCTGCCCGGATTCAAGTGGGCAAAGTGAATTAATTACTGTACACATTTATAGGTCGAGTGGTATTTATTCGTAAGTCGTAACAATAACACCACAAAACTATTCTTACACATTTTATTCGTTTGATACCACGACTTACGGGTTACAAGATAAATATCTAAATTTGGTCGACTTTATAATTCAACGTGCCATAAAAGTTGTGTATGTGTTTATAAATAAAGTAATATAATGCTATCTTATGTGCCTAAGATTACTTTTTAGTAATAATTAATTAAATTAAAACTATTAAAATAAGTATAATATAATAATAAATAATATTCGTCTTGTTCATGTCAAACCAATTTTAGATAAAATATGCATTCTTCAGTAGGAGATACCATACTGGATAATAGATTTAAAAACTATTAAAAGGCAATTAATATTTAAATCGTCTATTTCAAGTTTTTTTTATGATTATTAAAAAATAAAGTAAAATGTTTTATTTGATTTTTCATATATTCAATATTTACCTACAGTGCCCAAATCTAAATGGGCACTGTATACAATGCCCGGACAATGTTAAAATATTCCAACTTTTCCCTCGAAAAATGGGCATTGGCACAATGCCAAATTTTGTACTTTGCCCGTAACATATATAGTATCTACATTCTACGCATATTATCTACTGACTACCTGTTATATTACTGCTTTTCAGGAGATTAAAAAATCACAAAAACAAATTGGCAAGGTAGTTGTTCTTCGATAAATTGGTCATAATACAACAGGGTTGTTATTACATTATTATTATATTATTGTTGTCGTCGTTGTCGGAGCAGTGCTACATTCGAGTAGATAATATATGCACGGAAGAGCGGTGCCGGCAAGTGTAAACAATTGAAAACCAAACACACCAATCGGTATAGGTATTTGTATATTTTGTACTACACTAATTATACGTCATATTTTATGACAGAATGGCCAAATTTTGATTATAAATATTTAATACTTTATCTATGATTATGCAGCGTTTTATATGCATTCAACAGCATAAACAGATATAGGTACATGAACTATTATTGACAAAATTCATCGAAATTTCGAACTATTTTTTCATAAAAGTTTTTCTCTTCATAGATATCATTAGAAATTTTGATAAAAATGTTCCTACCCTTAATAAAAAAAAGTTTACCGGAAAGTAATATTAATTTTTTATGAGCGTTTCAATTTAAAATTTTTAAGATATTTGATTTTTATTTGTAAATTAACGAGTTTTCATCTATAAATTGTTGATATTTTGTTGTAATTCAAAATCAAATCTTAAATACTTAAAATTTTCACCAAATGTTAAAACTAGCATTTTCAAACAATTTTGGCTCTTTTTGAGTTATTTATCGCCATGAGAAATTTTTAAAATTATATTTCAGTTAGAGGTTCATAAAAGTTTTTCTTTTAATAGGTAAGAAATATTCAATCCTGAATTAAGGGGGGCAGAGAGGACCATGGCCCCGTGATAACAAGGCATATCAAACAATAGTGAGCCCCTGCAGGCAGATAGTACTTTTTTTTTTATTAAATTAGAAATATTTGAATAAAATACATTAACGTTTCTTATAGGCTATATTGCTATAATATATCGATAATGGATATTATGTTATTAGTATATGGTATCGTAATATCGACAATGTTGTCTATTTTTAGCAGGATGATAATGGTAAGGGAATGGGATTTATTGGCGAATACCGTCGATTACGAATTTACGACGATTGAAATATTATTACTATAGGTATTATATAGATTTAGCTATAAAACTGTTTTTGTTGTTGACTTTTGAATACTACCTAAAATAATGAACACATTCATTCAATATTTTTTTTTTTTTTTTGGTCAAGAGTTCCGCAACCATAGATGCATGGTCATTAGCTATTGTAGGGGTTACGGTTGGTAGGGTTGGAACAGTTGGTTTGGTTGGTTGACAACACGTGTATGTGTGGCAAGGGTTTTGCCACTAAGGACCCGGTCACCTATCCGGGAACTAGTAGGAGCAGCCGTTGCTTACTCTCAATCACGTTGCATGATTGATTTCAGCCATTGCGCTGCGCCAAACCACATTTATAATGTATAAATTATTATTGTATTATGTTCATTATTTAAACACTTACATTTTATAAAAAAGTATTTAAATATATAAATATAATATACCTATATAGTACAAAAAAAAAAATGTTCATCTTTGAAATATATTTATTTGTATAAGTCACCTATATTTTGATTATGTTTATGGGCCTGGGCTTACTAAGATTAAAAATGATAATAGAAGATCTCACATAAGTTTTTCTACCTATAAGAAATAAACAAAGTTTACTTAAACGAAACATTAATTTTTTATGAGCTTTTGAACGATATTTGATATTCAGCTGAAACTATTATATGTTGAAACTATTTGACTCTTTTGAGCTATTTATAACCAATATAGTTTTTTAAATTTTATAAATTATTCTTCAGTTACAAATTCATAAAAGTATTTCTTTTTATAGCTAACATAAGAAATTTTAATAGAAGGTCCCCAACAAGTTTTTCTACCTCTTTCAAAAAGAAAATTTTTATCAGAAAGTCACGCTATTTATAGCCATGAGATATTTTCGATTCTTATAATTTTTTTTAAACTATTAAATATGATTATTTATACAAGTGTGCTGGGATGACACACCGTCTCCTCTCAAAATCGATATTCGTTAACGATGATTTATCATTGAATTCAAATATAGCACATACATTACAACGAAATGCTCAACAATTACTGTACAGCAGAGTGGTACCCACTCTACCGAATTTTTTGTTGATTTTTTCTTGTGGTATTGACGAAGCTACCGGAATTTCTTTCGAATTGTTTCGGAAACGTCGCAATCGTTTATTAATTAATTACAATTAATGACATACACCAAAATGTGTCACTTCGCAGCCCCGCCTTGGCCCGCCGTCCTTGAGCTGGTCGGAATGACCGACTTCTTCACGAATCGGCCCGAAAATGTTTATAGGTACTAAGGAATAAGGATAAAAGTAGATATAATACCTATTTAATAAAATATTTATTATATTTATACTGTTTTTAACAAATCATTAATCTTAATTGATTATTAATTAATCACTCACATTTTCAAATTAGCCACATATATTTCAAATACATCATTATCTATTATCATTGGAATACCAGTGGCATAATTACGGCGGTGCTGCATGACGGTATACTCGCATCCCTTATTGTTATGCTTTTGCATCTGCTGAAGCTGAACTTTAATCCTATTAATATATAATATAATTTCAATATTCCATGAATTTCATGAATTTTTTTAATTACGCTAATGCCAATACACCAAGTGAAATAACTCAAAAACTAATCGTTGTAATTTTGATTCTGTTAGGTCAACATATTCAGAGAAATTATTCGATACATGATTTATAGTAGAAAATGGTGGTTCTCATTTGAAAAAAAAACAGAAGTTTGCATCTCCACAAGACACTCCTTAAGTAGTTCAAAAAACCTCAAGAATTTGAATGTATGTATTATATAATAATATGGACTTTGAGTATATAAGTATTTTAAAAATTCCGAAAATTAGATTTTAAATAACTGAGTTGGACTTAAAAAAGAAGTATAAGTGGCTGAGCATGAATGAATATATTGCATCACTATACCTAGGTATAAATTATAATCCGAAAAGCTTCAGTTAGTCATCACGTGGTGCGTCTAGGAATGTCCGCGGTGGACTGTCGCTGGATCGCTGATCTCAAGTCCAAGTAGAACGCAGTGCGACGTCTGGTAAACGGGTATACCTATACGTATATGCCTATAGTAAAGACGACGTACGAGGGCCTGTTACAGCATTCAATATTGGATATTATGACAGATATTATATACCACGCGGGGATACACACACGGACACATATATATATATTATATACGCGGGTGAAACCAGATCCGCGTCATCCCGCGTGCATTGCCGTCGTCACCGCCGCCCGCAGCATTTATATAATATAATATTATAACGTATAATAGTATCGTGTCGGTGCGCGTTCTCCGATTCGCTTGGCCACGTCAAACGTGTTCAAAATTTGTGATCGGTCCATTTTATCGGGTTCGATCTCTCTGGAACACGGTAACCAATTAATATTAAACAAATAGTTATATACGCGCTGCAGTCTCGGCCGTAGGTATATATATATATGTGTGTGTATATACATACCATACCTATATATGAGTACAACACCGGTCGTCGTCGTCGTCGTCTTCTTCGTCGTCGTCGTCGTCGTCGTAGTCGTAGTCGTTGTTGTTTTGTTGCCGGGGTCCGGCGGTGGAGATGATTATCTGGGACACGAACAAACGGGGCCCGAAACCCCTGACGGTCACGTCTACGATTACATTTCTTGCGGTATATTTCACCGGATAACCATCTGTATATATATATGTATAGGTACGCGCGTTGGACATCCGTGGCTGCCAGACGCGCTCAAACGGTTCGTACCAAAACGGTATATAATATTATAAATACGCATTATTCAGCTGTGCGGTAGTGTGGTGGCGGCGGCAGAGGTTTTTTTTTATTTCTTTTGGTTTTTTCGACTTTTTTTACGTTCAGTCGAGGCTACTGTGCAGGTTATAAGGGGCCCGTGCTGTGGTATATACATATTTTAACTGCAGTAATATATATATAGTACATATAAATATATATTTATAGTTATATATAAGAGGGAGACGGTCTTTATGTATTATAATATATATGTATGGTACCGTCTCCTTCGTGTGAATCGTATAATACTATATATATATACGAACGATTCCAACCCACGAGAGAAAAAACCAAAATAATATCCCTCCGTTCACCACAGAATATGAATGGTGTAGCATAGGAATTTCAAACCTAACCGAACTTAAACTCTATCCGTTATTTTGCATCGGTATTGTATTCATATATTTATGTATACGATAATACTGTTACCTGTATATATTCATTTAATTCAATCGCGTATATACCTGCAGTTATACACACATACGACAAACCTACATACCACGCATAAACTATAGTTTGATCAGTTTAATTTTTGAGTGTATATATTTTTTATTAGAAATATTTACAATCGATATATAGTAAGTAGATATAACACAAAAAGTTAACTTTATGAAAGTATAATACTTAAAATAACATTAAATGCCATAGTAAGAAAAAATATTCTTTGATATTATACTTAACGAGAACAATATGTGCCCATACATAATGATTAATAATATATAATACCTAACGATTTTTCCAGTTTCAAATTTTTTTTTTACACACATGGACACGATTATTAAATCAATAATTTATAATATATTTTATAATAACGTTAAAAGGTCTCGGGAACCATATTTTTATCTTCTGCAACGGGTAATATTTAGGTATTAGTTCAAAAGTGGGTATATATATGGATTAGAAATCAGAAAATTTGAATGAAAATATAATAATATATAGCTATTTTAGATTCTGAGTGGAACGATGAATGTATTGATTTTACAATGATGTGTGTTTTTTTTTTAATTTTTTAATTTTAATTTTTTTTTGTGTCTGTCATCACTTTTTAGGACTGTAAAAGTGCTTGGATTTTTTTCAACAGTAAATTTTCTGATAAGAAAGTGAATCTAGTTGGTACTTTGGGGGGTCGAAAGTAAAAATTTCCCAGTAGTTTTCAAAAGCGCCGTGAAAAACAAAAGAAAAATTAAGGAAAAACAGGAATTTTTACGCAAAATCTGTTTTCGAGAAAATCGATTTTGGTGTTTGGTGTAACTCTAAAACTAATGAACGTATATATTGTTACAATAGCAGTTGAAAAATATTAAAAATACATGGGCACAATTTTTTTTTATAAGCATTTAAAGTTCAAATGTTGACAAAATTTATCAAATTTAAAATTTAATAATTATTTTGTAGTTAAAAATTTATAAAATGTTCAACTTTTATAGCTAAGGATTGAAAATTTAAAACAAGGTTCCACGTAAATAAGTAAATATATAAATTACTTTATTCACAATAATATCATCATATATACTTAGTATATCATAGGTTGACTGACCGTTTTCGCTCAGAATCATTTTTCTTATACAAAGATATTATATTATTGAATTCAAATTTAACACCATCCATTACAGTGACCCACTTGTAACCTACTGTACAACAGAGCGACATCCACTTACCCACCTTTTTATAGAATAACTTATAATTTTTTTGAGAATACCCAAAATTAATTTTAATTTTTACAAACGTTTTTGTTTTAAACACTCTTTGAAATTTATGATTTAGGAGAATAATATACTATATTTTCAGCTGAACTTTTGGAATTCTAGTAACCCGTTCTTTAAATTTTCAATAGTTTATACTTTTATTTTTTTTAGTCTTAAATTTCATTGGATGGCCTATAAAAGTTACCAAGGAAAATAAACTATTGTTATAGAAGGTATTTTTGTATGCCTATTTTTACCTATTTTTTAATAGTTCAGTTCTTTTTTTTTAATTTTAAACTATCTTACTGCAGCATAGAATGGTGGATTTATGATTTTATGTCTTGAATTGCTGCAAATATGATTTCAAATTTAATCTTTTTACAGTTTACCATAGTATTTAAAGTGTTTTTATTTGAGAAATGCAATTATTATCTTAAACTTAAATTCATATGTATAGTGTAAATACCACCTATATGAATATTTTTTTAATAGGTATATGTAATATAATAAATTAATCAATAATCATAAAGTATACATAATATAGTATAAATAGTTAAAATTTGTTTACATAATTTTATGATACGCTTATTAATAATATTTATATTCTATACTCATTTTAGACTAATAAAATTGTTCTTAAGTGTAAAATATGTTGCACTATTACACAACAAAAAATAATATAGAATTAAAAATAATTACTATAATTATTAAAAAACAGATTATCTCATGAAAGTATTTTTGAAGTTATATATACGATGACTGTTTAAAAATTAGTGGTCATCTGAATGTACGTCAACAATGTAGTATAAGACCCCGGGGAGTAATTGAATATTATTTAATTTTGCCATGTCATTTGTTTTTGATTCAACATAATCTCATTCTTTAATCGAATGTAACTATTATCTGCTTATTTGACTATACCATTGACAACAATATAAAAAAAAAACGGAGAATTCGATCTGCTGTATAGTAGGTTTCGAGTGTACTTCACATTCAGCTGCAGGTCACTGTAATGGACGTGTTAAATTTGAATTCGTGATAAATCATTCCGTTCTCTCATATACAAGTCTGAATGAAGATGGTGTGTTAGCCTCTAAAATATTTTATAATTTATTTAGTTAACTCTTATTATGATGTTAGGTTGAATTATTTTTGCAAAGACATTGCATATATTATTCATATCTATTTATAATATACTAGCTGATCTCGTGCACTTTGTTGCCCGTTAAATATGTCAACTTTATATTTATATGATTTAAAATTTTTAAAATTCGTTATTTAATATGCGGTGTCATGGTGTTCAAAACTTAAAAATGTTTATCCATCATCTTAAATCTCAAAATACTTTTGCAAACACTACTTTAAAATGCACTTACATAGTGATACGAAGGTACCGTGAAATTTGCAAGCCCTGCTAGCTATCATTGTTTATTATGCTTTATACGCGTTGATTAGTCAGGACACGTTCGATTATATTATAATATTATAGCCTCCCACACCTAGCGTTGCCTGTGAGACTCGTGCTTGTGATTATGCGAGCAGTATATTATAATATTATCAGGTTATATTATTATTACATAGTGCAGATCCCGTGAATTGCGTGCTTACATTAACTGTTAAGTGCATATTATCTATACTATACTATATAAAAGAGGTTTTCAACGACCACGCTAACCGAGAAAACTACTGAACCGATTTGGCTGAAATTTTTTACTGTTATACCTGACCGTCTGATGAAGATTTTAGTACCACTTTTGTTCATAAAAAATAAGTATAAAGTTATTGAAAAATTAAAAAACATAGCTAATCTATCCTTATATATATAAAAGAACAGGCCTTTTTTATGTTCCAATTTTTTTTCTCAGAGTTGTTTTAAATACCTTCCTGAGTGTCACCACGTCATCCAATTTTTAATTTTTTTTGTTGGTGTGGAAGGGGAAGGGAATCTATATATTATATAAAATCAAAATACCATTGACTCACTGATTACTGTATCTCAAAAACTACTCAACGTACGAACTTTAAATTAGGAATAGTGGTTTTTCTTATATATTCACCGTACAATAATAGAAAGGATTTACCGAAATCCGCATTTTAAAGAGGTGCTCAATCAAGAACATTGAGATTCACATTGGAAATTGTATTTTTATTTATTCCATTTTGCTTCCATTAGTTATACAATCTACAGTAGAAATTAGTGTTTATTTATTATCGGTTGCCATTGTTTATTCAGGCAGATCAGGTACAAGCTTGCATCAAATCGAATTATTGAACATTTCCTACCAATGTGAAAGAGTTGCCCTTTGTCTGTGATCTGACGTGGTTGGATTGCCTATACCAGTGTGGCTGAGTTGCACTTACTGCAGTAATAGTTAAACCCAAAAGGAGTTAAAAAATCATAATTTTTTAAGAGTTGCGATTTTTTACGGCCAAAGAAAAGCATGGGTTCAGTATTAAAATATATTTATCATTAATACCGCTAGAAACATTACAAACAATACGTTTTCATTAACCGTTTTTTATATTTACTTGCTGATCACATATAGCCAATAGATCCTTGGGATAGTGTAGCTATCCAAATTCCAAAGCTATTTGATAGTAAAAAAATTTTAAAATCGATTAATAGTAGTTCCAGAGATTATCCCGAACAAAAAAACAAGCAAACAATTTTTAATTTATTATAAGAACCGACAGACAATAGAATGGCTATAAATATCTTAAAATTAGTATAATATTTTGAAGATTGCATTCTGTATAAAATTAATACTATAGGTGCCTACGTGAAAAGTTTCAAATCCCTATGATTAATATTTTTAAATCACGGGTAATCACAAATTACCAATATTTTTAAAATGCTTTTTATAAGAACCACTTATGAAGAACTTTGTATTCAATTGTTAAACATTTGCTATTAAATATAATAAGTTCATCATTTAATAATCGTTATTTTGTCAAAATTTAAGTATGCTCATAAAAAAATGCTGTATTATTTTATATTTTTATCATCTAGATATTTTAAAAAGGTATCTTTTAATTGCATAAAGGGCGTTATATTTCATTATCAAGTTTCGAATCAGATAACATATTTTTAGCATACCTCTCTAATCAAGAATACTAAAAAAAGTTGTAAATTTCAGATATCCATTAATACCATAACATTTTTAAACTTATACTATGTCTAGAAAATGATAATTTAAATATTTGGTAAACATTTCCAAATTTCTACGGTTATCAATATATGATCGAAAACTGAAAATTTGACCCACAATCGAGTACGAACTAGATACAATTTTTCTACCAGAAATAACCCTAAAAGTTGAAGGTTGAAATATTTTTATCGCTCACGAAGATGACATGCTTCGCTCGGAATTTAAAATGATTATATAATAATAAGTAATATTTTGAGTTGCAGTTATAGTAGATATCGTATGTTTTTATATAGTTATAGTATTACCTATCCTTAGTGTTGAGTGTAGCTTTACATAAATAATTAAGTTAATAAAGATTGGAGGACAATATTATAAATCATAATTCATAGTAATTAATAACCAAACATAATCAAGTACATTTTAAATATTAAAATAGTTAAATTAATATGCCATGTGTTTATAATAATATTATAAGTAAACAATGACGAATGTCCTGCAAAAATAAATCATAATAACATTGCTAAGTATAAGTATATTATGGATGATTATTCACAGGCGACCGCCATTGGATGTACGTCATTATGACACATAAATCAGTACATATAATATCGCTGCCCCAACGTGTTAAGACATACAAGATACAACATACTTCTATACAGAATAGCGGTCTCGTTAATTATCTTCAAAGACCACACGGTGTAAGCAGCTGTAGGCATACATATAGGAGGTATGTACTCACTCTCGTACAATAATAATAATAATATCGTTGTAATCGGCCGCGAGTATAATATAATATTATTCGAGTACCCGGTAGCGATCACGTGACCGACGAGTTACACCGGCGGCGGCGGCGTCCATTATTTTCGATTAGTGTTTCCGTCGCCGCTGCAGTAGTAGGTATACGGTCTCTGAGGTACCTACCTACTAACAGTACCACAGTATATAATATATATATATATATAATACATACCATGGTCGTCGTCGTCGTCGTCGTCGACGTCCGGATGAGGACGGGGAACATCGCTTGAAAAAAAAAAACCAGTAGCGACCGCCAATAGGATTACCACGGATTGTGCCGAGAGGCGGTCGCGTGATTAATAATAATATAATAATAATAATAATAATAATAATAATAATAATGATAATAATATATTCTTTCGTATACGCGTCGTTATCATGTGCTGCACAGAGCGACGCACGCGTACTATATTATACACATAGTCATTATAAATTATAATGCATGTGCGTACTTCATATTATACGGTAGGCGTTTTGTTGTAATTGGTTCGGTGTTGCAGCAGTGCCCGCGTTTCATCGCGCCGGCCATATAATAATAATAATAATAATACGATACGTTAATGATAAATAATCGATTCATCATCGAGTTTCGTCGGGTTTACAATAACGTGTATAATAATAATCGTTTCATTACGATGTAGATGATGATGAGACGATGGGATATTGAATATATAATATATACCTGATACAGTTATACTCATACTAGGTATATAGGTACTAAAATGTGAATATGATATGATGTTAACGTGTATAACTACGCTTTACGGAACGTACATAATAATATATATTGTTATTATACGATTATTGTTCGCCCCCGTAACACTGCAGGCAAATGTTATCCAATTTGCCTGATAATTAGACAGGGCAACTATAGCGTTAAGTTGTGTTAAGGTTATGTGCATTTTTGAATATTAATACTCAGTGGCGTGTATCAAACAATTGATGTAGCTCAAATAATTTTAGGTGACCTACCCCTAATAATATTGTTATACCTACCGATAAAATGTTCTATTTTCATTTTTATCAATACTCACCCACGCATATTTTAGGGGTTGCCTGGGCACTACTTCAACTCTATGTTACACACTTACACGCCACTGTTATCACTTTACATATACTTACTAGTAACCCGCTTAAACAAATTAAAATATTCTAGAAATCCAACGAAATAACACTGCAGATAATTTTGTGCTCTTACCTTTAAGTTTGATAGTATTTTATAATATAAGTCGATTCACTAAAATATTTAATCTAATAACACAAAATTGGCATTGCTGAAAGTACCTAAATGTTGGTATGTTATACATATATACGTAAATAAGACAGATACAACGCATTCGGGCTGCACGACGTCGCAGCTTAATTAAAGATAGTTGAAAGTGATAGATATAAGCAATAATTTCAGTAAGGATAAAATGCCAAATCCACAAATTTAATTTTAACATGATTTATATTATGAAGTTATATGTACATCGATTTATCCAAACTGTATATAATATATAGGTACCTACGTTCTATAGTCTTCACTGTGCAAGTAACATGATATGTTTAAATATAGTATTTCCCTTTCACTGACTTTCACTATTTCGTAAATAACAATATAATGATATTTTTTATAATTTTAGAGTTTAATAAAATAGTTATGAATTAAAATTTGACGAAACCTGAAATTTATGAATTTCATCCTCCTACACTTAATTTTTTAATTTTTTTTTATAGAATAATGAGTAGGTACCTATGTAATTAAATATAATTAAGATTGTAAAACGGAAATAGTGTATAGGTAAAGAGTAAAGACCCGTTTAGTATACAAAATAAAATGAATACACATTTAGTTTTATAAATGAATAGTAATGTTTGAGAGTAAAATAATATGTTCACGAAATAACTGTAAATATATATATATATATATATAAGTGAATAATGCATGTAGCGTGAGGAACGGGGTTAAGTGGATAGGAATGTTGAGGAGTATGATAAACCTATTTGGAATGACAAGGGTAGATAGGTTATAAGATAATAAAAAATAATTTTTCGAGAGAAAGTGAAGGAGTGACCCCAATCCACATTACACAGTTCAATAGAATGGTTTAAGTTGATTTTGACTTCCGCGGAAGACAAGAAAATGTTTACTTTTCGAAGTACCATAACAATATTATTTAGATAATAAACTTGATTGTTAGTAGAAAATAATATTATATAATACGTTTATACGTAGGTAAGTATCAATAAAGTACTCTAAGTGATTATAATGACTTAATATATGTATACGTAGATACTTCTATTATGGTAATATAACTTATTTGAGATTGAGATCCATATAATATGCGTATTATGTTACATAACTCTGGTTTCAGTGTTATTTTTTGTTCTCATTGATAGGAACACGAATTGTGGAAACAAAGAATTTCGGTAGGTTTCAAATAGTACAAAAGAGATACGTAGTAATCGGAAATTATGCGAAATTCACATAGCCTATATATGTAGTATTTCAGCCTGGCTATGTGTCAAGTGCGCGTACCCAAGTGTACATAATAATATATTGTATATAATATGAGACGCGAGTTAAAAAGTCGTAAAAGAAACCGTCGGACTACTTAAAAAGATCGTATATATTTTATTCGAATACGAAATGTTGTGTATATATGTGCGTGTGTGCGTAATCTTGATCAACCGTCGTCGGACAATCCCTCTTACAATGGTGTTGCGTGTGTGAGTCTGTGTGTGTGTCATCTGGATCGCAATAAAAAATGAAAATACATAAATATATACATATAACACACATATATACAACAATAATAATAAAAACGCACACGCGGTCCTGGATAACTGGTTTGGCACGGTGTAATGTATGGCTTGTTGAGTGGATTGAATCATCGCGCGCGGAGGGACCGAAACCTCCGGTTCAGGTGGCGGCGATGTTATCGTCACATGCAGGTGGCCACCCACCTTAACAATTTGTATCGGCTGACACCTCGGCGACCGGCTCATATATACATATTTATACACATCTACACGCACACACAAGGGGTCTCCTCTCTTGTTTTCATATAATATATGTTGATGTATATGTGTATAATATAATATATTATATACATATATATTTATTTATGTAGGTATAACTTAGTAATATTATGTATAAGTATAAAGTATATATTATATACTACGTCGTAGTGCGCGGGTCCACTTAAACCCGCCGTAGACGATAGTAATAATTATTGCTATATTGGCCGGGGGAAACGAAACTCGTCCGTAATTAATTACCCGACCCCGAAAAAAGGACCGGCTAATGGTCGTAAACATGTTGCTTATGGTGGTCCATTCGATGTCAGTGTATACTGTGGTATATACATATGTATACCTATAATACCTATCTACCTAATAATAATATAATTCACCTATTATAATATAGGTATACGTGTGAATTTCGTGTGTGTAATATTTATGCTGCGGTAAACGAATTTTTTTCCGATTGGTGCGAAAATATTTTATATACCTAATTATTTTATTAAAACCATATATGACAAAAAAATAAAACGTATTTTTCTAATAGTGCGTTCTAATAATGGTGATGGTGGTAATGTTTTAAAATTTTAATTCTTTAGGAAATCGTTCCGAATAATGCCTCAGGTTCCCGATATTTTTCGCGGCTGATGAACGTTCGCATTATCTGTTTCTATCATTAGGATTTTATTATTTTGCACATTTAAACTTTGAAGATATTTATCGAAAATATCGCCAGATTGAGTCGTATGAAAAATATGCGGAGTTACAGCATTTTAAAACAAATGGACGAATTCAAGAAGAAAAAAATATCTGTTTGTGTGCGTTTTAAATTTACATTATCCTACTTACTTAAATACGGATTATACTCAAATAGTTAAATTACTATAGGTAGTTGTTTAATTAAATTTTATTTTTTTATAATACTCCAATAAAACATTTTATCGTTTTAAACCAGGTATCACCGATTCGGAAACACCCCAAATATATATGCAACAATCCGGGAATCAATGCTATAGACATTCAGCCGTTCAGGAACCAATTAGGAATTATCATCTTACCTACTTATATGGCGTAGTAGGTAAACATATAGTTAAACGGTGATATTCGTGTATAAATAACGCGTCATATTATATGTATAATACCCACCTACCTACAGGAAACGAATCCGCGGCGGGATACTTGTCAAAAACCTGGTTAACACGTTCGCCTCGGCTCGGCGCGACGGCAGCGGTGGTCGGTGGTTACAATATATAATAATTCCGAATATCATCAAACATGGCGCGCAGCGACGGTTGCCGGTAGGTACCTATCTATAGGTATAATAATACGCCATATAGGTACCTACACATTATATTATTACCATATATAAATATATATTATGTATATAGGTACTATGTTCGTATTAAGTATAGAGATACGACACGATGGCGTAGCGGCGTCCGCGGGGCGTGTAGAACGGCTTTTGCGGATTAGTGTCACGTTGAAATTATAATAATAATATTATATTATATAATAATTAATCGGCTGTGGAGTGTAAATAAGAAGCCGGGCGTTTTCGGTGTATTAATTGTGATGTTTTGAAATGCCCGCGTCAAGCCATCGCGCCGCGGGTCCTGTCGACGTCCACTGGACGCGGACGTGTTATTACATTATATTATGTTTACTTATACGCACTGGTCTATGTGTGTGTGTGTGTGTGTGTGTGTGTGTGATGTGTGAGTGTGGACAACCTGTTGTATTTCATGTGCGTATATGAAATGTGAGTCCATGTAGAGTTGGCCTGTCCGCCGAGTCATTGATTGATTATCGGTTTTCGTGGTTTTTTCTCATTTATTTATTTATTGACAGATTATTTTTCGCGAATTCAACACTCGGCCATTATTTGTACGACATTCGAACAATACGTCAATACGCTGTCGGAAACTCGTGTAAACACCATAATATAACCGTCCGTCGTGTTTGGATGAGTCACGTGCGCACAATATATAATATAATATGCACGTCTTTGTATGTGCTATACTGATATAATATATAATGTAAATTGTAATACGCTGCACGCGAGGACGAGCACGAGGACACTGCAGCGCGTTCGCTTCTGCCGATGATGTCAATTTCATTGTTTACCGCGGCGACCGCATCGATCGATCATCGTGCGGTGCGCGAGAACGGATGAATGTAGTTATTTACTATAATATATAATATGTATAGAATGAAGTAATATTTGTTATAGGTAGGCGGGTCGGTATACAATACAATGTGATTCTTTTAGGTAAACACTAATTTTTAAGATTTAGCGTTAGAAAAAATACTTTTTTTTAGATAGGTATACAAAAATCGAATTTTGAACGAGTATCTATAGCTAATGACTAACGAGTTATAACTTATAAGTTATAAGTATTGAATATTTGAATGTTTATGCTTAGGGCTTCACTGCAAAATATTGGACTATTAACATTATTAATGTGGACTATTATCTTCTTTCATAAAAAAATTATCGGTATAAGATGACGGTTTGATAACCTTTAAAATGTATCATGATATTTTTATGTCATCAGCAGTTTATTTGTTTGCGAACTTTTCGAGGAATTTGGTTTTAATGGATCGGAGAAGTAATTTTATACTCATTAGGGTTTTTATTTTAATTTTAATGACTCGTGTGACAATGTTTATATTTAGTATTAAAACGCACGTGTCCGATGCCTCTAGCTAATTGAGAAAGTGTCGGTTGTATTTTAATTAAATTTGTCAGCCATATATTCAATGCGTGTACCTATACGTTTAACAAGGGAATCTGCTTAACAGACAACAATTAGTTACCACCACGAGTTTATTATAATATATAATAATATAGACTTTATAATATTAGTGAGCGTTAATTTATAACAGACGTCGTCGGTTAGTGGTTACGTTAGACTGCAGAGATTCCATCTGGTATCTTGTATAGTTTAATGGTCCAACTTGATATAAATTGTCTCGTAATAAGTAGTAACAGATTAGATATATTAATTTTATTATTATGAATATAATTGTATGATGATGTAGTAGCTATAGCTTTATTCTGATTAAAATAGCACGTATGAAAATATGTATTGTACAATTTTGACTACGTTTAGTAGTTAACTGAAGTGATGATTTATCTTTCAATATTGTTTGTGTGTGTGTGGTTTTTTTTTGTTTATTTATTATTGTCTCACCTATTAATAATAATATGCTATTATAGAGCACTAGAGCAGTAAAAATGTTTCTCTTCCATATCAACTTTCAGAGCGGTTTCTAACCTAACCAAGTAGTCTGAGTTTCACTTACTGCAGCGAGTTACTCCCAAAAGTTGTCATTTTTTACGGGCAATAAAGTGCGCGGTATCAGCTAGCTTATAATATAGGTAACTTGATACTGTCGGAAAAATGTATTATTATTAGTTGTATAGTTTTGAATGAAACATTAATTTGTAAATAATGTTATATAATATTTTATTGAATTTTTGAATAACTGTTGACACACATTTATTTATAATATTGTCGAGTAAATGGAGGTGTCGGGCAATTTAATGTTGGAAAGGTGTACTGATCCCCAATATTGGATTATTAAATTGATGGTGGGGGTGAAATTGTTCAATAGGTAATCCAAATAGTCCATGATCATAACTAATAAGACTAACTAGAAAAAATGACACAATTTTTTAATAGACATTTAGAATATAAATATTAAAATATCTAATTTTTATAAAATTGAGTATTAAACTAAAAACAACAATTATAGAGTTATTATTTACTTTAATTACTAATTTATAATTAAAAATATTTATTTTAGGGACTTGATACTTTTTGCGATTGGGTACACGTATATTATTTATTATTTTCAATAACGTTAAAAAATATTTAGTCTAACTTTAAGCTATTTATACTACGAATCAATGAACTTGTACATTTATACCATTCTACAATACGTCGGTATTAACTAATAAGTTAATGACATTAATATTTGATACAATTTAATAATTATTATTTTTTTACGTTGTATGAGATGCTTTGAAAAAAATAAAATTCAACTTACTGTAGTCTGTATTACTAATAAATAATAGTAATATAAATTAATTAAAGAAATAGTTAAAAAAATAGAACCACGCCTCCGCTTATAGAATCGTTTTCGTATGTAATTTATTTGTTTATTTATAATATAGAAACGGTTAGCCCCAATGCAAATATGAAAACACTATAACAGATATGCAAATATTTAACAAATTAAAATAGAAAATAATAAAATAACATTGAACAATTATATATAATTGAATACAAATTTAACACATCTGTTTCAGTATTCAGTGACCTACTAAAAATTATGAGGTACACTCATATTGGTGTAATATGGGGAGATTTTTAGGGGGGGGGAGGAAAGTCTGTGTAAAACTAAAAATATAGGTATTAAGTATAATGACACTATTTCCCACTCAGATATCAGAGAGGCCAATTTTCCCCCTACCCTTTCTCTCCCTTAGTTTCGCCAATGGGTACACTCAAAAACTACTGCACAGCAGAACAATTTCCCTGGTTTTTAATAAACAATAATAATTTTTTATTCTGTAGATAAAGTGAAATCATAGCATAATATTATAATTTGTTTAATATTTATATGATTCGAAGATATTATCAGGTATAGTATACAGTATTACAGTAATATATATTACAATATTAATGTTTTACTGTATAAAATTGTGATTTTATTTACCTACCTAGTTTAGCAAACATACATAATAGTGACTCATAATTTAGTGTACTCACCGTGTTTAAATATAATAATAGGCACAATGAGAGAGCACTGTAAACTGTATACCCGCAAATAGTTTGTTCTGAAACTATGATTAAAATTCAACCACGCCTCCATCTTCTATTCAAGGTTACGTCATAGCCAAAACAGTAGATTTTAGATAATAGCTAAAGCACGACTAAATTATTTTTACCGTGCTAATACGTTTGAAACCATTAAATTTTAGTTTTAAATATAAATTAAAATGTGCGAATATGCCAATATTCCAACATATATCAAGATATTCGAAACTGTTTAAGCACTCCTTCAATTCAAAAATGTGTTCACTACAGAAAATAAAATACGTTATTGTCAAAACAAATTAATTTCTTCCTTTGCACAACACTACAAACATGAATAAAATATACATCCTCTAATAATGGTTATTATTTAGTTAAATATTTAAGAGTGAATCATATTCTGATTCATTGTGAAAAATAATGATAAATTCTAAATTTATTAAGTATAGATAGCTTATATAGATACCTCTAGATAGCACTCAGACAGCAATTTGTTGTTTAAAAATATAACTATGATACTATAATTACAAAATGTTGTACCTAGGTGTTTTTGATGGGATGGTTGATCTTAATGGATTTTAAAACTGTATTGCCATATACATGCCACGGCAAATAGACATTTCCACCCCGGACGTTTCCCCCCTCCCTCCCGACTGTTTTTGGTCTAGTTGGACATTTTCCCCTCGATATATTTTTGAAACGACATTTCCTCCCCATTTTTTTTTAAGTTTATTATTGACTAATAATAATATTGAATTTAATATTTTAATAATACAATATTATTATTTTTTTTTTTGATAAAATATAAAATATATTAACATTTTATTTTTATAAATATAATAGATTATAAATGTAAATGTTTGATCCACTGAACTAGGTACTTAAAACAATAAAAATTAAAAAAAAATAAGTATAAAATAAAATATAATTAATAATTATTAATAATGGCTAAAAATGATACATTTTGTAAAAAACATTTGGTTACTGATTCTTTTGTTATTTCTAAATACATATTATTATTTTTTTTTTGTTAAAACTGTACCAGTTTGTATACTTAACAATTTAATAATTGCTTTTGAGTTTGATTCAAGTAGTTCAGTTGATCAAAAATATACATCTATAATTTATTATATTTATAAAAATATTTGAAAATATTAGACAATACCAAAATAATAATTTCATATTAATAATAAAATAATATTATTAAATTGTAAACTTTAAAAAAAAAAATGGGGGGAAAAAGTCGGCATCAAAAATATATCGTGGGGAAAATGTCCACGATTCACATGCCACATGTATGTATCCCAATAATATTTGACGGTGAGCTTTGATTTCCCTAGTCCTTGTAGTTCATCTTGCGCCTAGGATAACAGTAACAATAAAAAATTAATTAAACATAGGTATTTTGCCTGATAATACTTGATATTTGATGATATTATTGTAAATAAAGTTATTTATATATAACCTATTTACGTGGAACCGTATTTTAAATTTTCAATCCTTAGCTATAAAAGTTGAACATTTTATAAATTTTTAACTAGAAAACAATTATTTAATTATATATTTGATAAATTTTGCCAAAATTTGAACTTTAAGTGCTTATAAAAAAAAATTGTGCCAATGTATTTTTAATATTTTTCAACTGCTATTAGGACGATATATCAGGAGGCTTATATGAAATTTTCACGCTTTTTAACCCAACAAATAAAATTTTATTGATATTTACAGAAAAAAAACTAAAAAAATTAAAAACTGACAATGCCCGTAAACAGCTCAAAAAGAGTCAAATTATTTTCAAAATTTTATTGTGTACAGAAAATGCTAATATAAACATTCTGTGAAATTTTCAAGTATCTACAGCCATACGTTTTTTAATTACAACAAAATAAGAAAATCGTTACAAGAGATTTTGAGTGAATATCAAATGTTGTAAAAATATGAATTTCAAACGCTCATAAAAATTTAATTTTCGTGATATTTCCGTATTTTGTCAAGATTTGAACTTTAAATGCTTATATAAATAAAAACTCTGACTAAGGATTTTTAATTTTTTTCATCTGCCGCTGAAACAATAACCTAGGCGCCTTCTATTCAATTTTCAAGCTTTTTTAACCAACAAATACAATTTTATTGATATTTATAGAAAAATAAACTAAAAAAAATGGAAACTGAAAATGTCCGTAAACAGCTCAAAATAAGTCAAAATATTTGGAAAATTTTATTGTGTATAGAAAATGCTAATATAAACATTCAGTCAAAATGTCATGTACCTACACATTTGTTTTAGAGTTGCACCAAAAACCAAAATCGATTTTCTCGAAAACAGATTTTACGTAAAAATTCCCGTTTTTCCTTAATTTTTCTTTTGTTTTTCACGGCGCTTTTGAAAACTACTAGGAAATTTTTACTTTTACCCCAAAATACCAACTAGATTCACTTTCCTATCAGAAAAGTTACTATTGAAGAAAATCTAAGTACTTTTACTAAAAAGGTGATGACAGACACAAAAAAATAAAAAAAAGCATACATCATTGTAAAATCAATACATTCATCGCTTCGCTCAGAATCTAAAATTGTAGTTTTTGATATAGTGATATTATAAGCAGTGATTTTGTACTCAATTTCAAACTTAGTAAAATTTATGCTGTTATAATATACGTCTATATGTATCTGTAAGTGTTCATTCAAAGGTTCGTTGACCATATTCAACGAAACTATCTATTGTAGATTATTTTAATACCGTATTACGAATAGGGCAAAGGAAGTAATGTTAACGCGCAGGCTTTCCTCCTTCATGTATCGGTTCAAAAACAAAAAAAAAATATGGCTGATAAGTAATAATTATACTGCAGTGGTCGGTATATAAACACTTGCAGACGATAACGTTCATAAGTCTTTGTCACGAGTTAATTGTGTTGTAATTTATAACATTGTTGTGAAAACAGCATAATATGTCTGCAGGCATTTATGTACAGTGGTACACTAAATTATATGTTTAGCAAGTGTGGTTCTAATGAGCCTATTCAACACTGTGGTACACATTTGAACTATACATATGTAAGTATGTAACATATATTAACATACGAAAGTTATGACGATTAAATAAATAAATATATGTATGAATTATAACTGTTAAGAATATAATCATATGTATATAAACGTCATTGCAATATATAATAAATAATAATGGATCTATAATATTGCATATAGATTTTATAAATATTATACCTGATATTACTTTTACGGTACATTTTGTTCCGTCCATTAACGAAATGGCTAATATATACTACATTATAAACACATTTATCGTTGTTTTTATTTATTGGCTTTTTCAATATTTTACTGTAATAAATAGAGTTTAATATACGGTGCTAATTCGTGAGGTCGTAAAACACGGGATTTGTTTTTCGGTTTCTGTAAAATAAATTAACATTTCATTTGTGCATACTACTTCAATACTTGCTATAATATGCTTCAATAATATGGTCGAAAAAACTAAAACGTGGGGAGTATTATATTATATTATATATTTATATTGTTGAAAAATGAAAATCTATTGTTAATTTCCAAATTGCGATGGCGGACGGGTTTATAAACTGCAGCTGCAATAATTACTTTCTCTCTGTTAGAAGCATGTAGAATGTGCAGTGTTTGTATCGGAATATAGACATATATATTATAGAGGTTGGAAGTAAAGGATCCGTAATTTGGTAAAACGGCCTTTATGTAATCGAATTCGGGTTCACCGCCGCCGCCGTCGCGCGGTTGATGACCTATTATAATATTATTATGACTGTCGCGGAGTAGCAGAGAGATAGAGAAAGAGAGAGACACACACGCGTACATACATACATAGTACATACACAATATTGAACTTGTAAATATTTTTTTTTTTCGTTTTCTTTTACAAACGGCGGTCGTAAACGAGATTCAAATGAGTCGGCATATTATTATTGGGTCGGCCACGGCGCGGGGGTGTGCGTTGTTTGTTTAAGAGTCCCGCGTTTGATATACAATAATATATAGGGCGTTGACACCCACTGCCGCCATCCAGAGTAGTGAGTACCTATACATAATAATAATAATAATAATAATAATGATAATAATAATAATAATAATAATATTGTATACACTGCGATTTTATAGTTACTGCCCGCAGGGTACTGTACTATTATTATTTCCGTATCTAATTTCAGTATTCGATGTGATTGTAATTATTATTATTTGTAGGTATATAATATATATATATATATTATAATATTATAATAATGTTATAACAATTATTATAATGTAATATTATATTATGTGTTCAAGTTTCGTACGGGTCATACTGCAGTATGGTGGTCAAACACCGCCGTCGTTGTCACTAGTATTATAGCAGTTCTCCATCAGAAAACTAGAAAAGACGACGGATGCGTAATGGTAAAAGTTTGTTTTTGTCCATCACTATCAATTCTTGTATAATAAGTATACGCCGTGACCCAAGTTTTCCACGCATCCCTGTTTATTTTTATATGCCTACTTGTGGATCAAAGATAAGAATACACTCGTTGCAATGATGCCAAAGTCCTTTAACACAAAATATGTCTAATTTTACCCTCACGTCAATAAACATTGTTATATAACTTTTTTAAATTATTTGTGTGGGGAGGTTCTCGAAATATTATGTTTTTAATAAATCTCAACATAAAATTATTGTTTTTTGACAACTTAAAATTACGTAAAAAAATATTGGGTATACCTAAGGTATACTAGGTATACCTAATTAATAATATAAAATAATTAAATTATATTAGTATAACTACTAACTTTTTTAAAATAACGAGTCTATCTTACGTTAAATAGATCACTTGGTATGTATTTAGGTATCTATAAACTCTATAGGTCCTAATATTATAATGCTGAAGAGTTTGTATGTTTAAACTCTTAACGTACTAATCTTAAAAATTACTAGATTGATTTCAATAAAAGCTATATCAATAGATTCCTTACTGACACTCTGAGGGTGTTTAAACTTATTATTTCAACTACTATAGGTGGCTTTGGGGTGGTTCACAGTGGGAGGCCTCACGCCCTTTTCCAGGGCGAAGTCTGGATATACTGCATCTAGTATATCATATGTATATATACATACACGTATACTGTCGCCGTGACCCCGTTTGGCGATCGCGTAATGCACCTCATCCGCTGCAGCGGACGCTTGGCGATCTATTGATCCCCCCCCCCCCCCCCGGGGGCCGTGCCCAATAGTTCACCGCGCGCGTAAAACTCGTTTCTTCGTGTACCTATATATATATATATATACGTATCTTTACAGTACTATACACTTACCCATACATACAACTCACCATCGCCGATCGACTGCGACTGCACACACTCAAACAGTCAGCTGTGTGTGTGTGTGTGTGTGTGGAATGCGGAATCTCGTTGAGCACGTAATATATATTTTCGGCACCCAATTTGACTCGGCTCGATTAATTACCAGGCGGCGAGGAGGTTTATACAATATGTACCAACATAATATATTATAATATAATATACGCTCGGTGCGAGCGCGTGCGCGTTTCGCGCCGGAACCAGTTTCTCAGTGCCGGCAAACCGACAAATTTATCTCGGAGCAAAAACAGAATGTCTCCTCTCCCCTCCCCCACCCATCCATCTATTGTCCCCCACCACCTGAACAACACGCACTCGGGTAACAACGACCTCCTAATTATTAAAAAAACATACGAATTTTAAAAGTATTTATTATAATAATATGTAATGTTATTTAGCTAAATAACTCAACTTCGCCCGTGTGCAGTATTTCTTGTGTAATTACTTTTTTTACATCAATTTTTATTTTACATGTAGATATTGCCTTTAGATCATTACCATTATTAATATTATAATAATTATAATAGTTTATTAAATCACCTTGATTTATTAAAAATAGTTGTTTCTGGTTAGTGGTTACCTACTCTTCTAAAAAGTTATAAGGTATGACGTCGGATTTTACCTCGTCTGCCTGCCCGAGTAACCAATGGCAACCATTATGTAAAAAAATTATACTTAATTCTGCTACTACTATTATAATCTGCAACCAATGTCAATCATTTTTAAACAAACAAAAAATTTAAATTTCCACTATGAAACTTAAAATATTTGTTCGAAGACCTCTTTAAAATGCGAATTTTGGAAAATTCTTTTATAATGGGTCTCTACTCTTTACATCATAAAACGAAACTACTGACCAAATTCCATACTCATAGCTTCAGTGGGTCTGGCTAGGTGTTATCGCATTATATTTTATAATAATAATAATTATTATTATTATTGTAGACGATAAAATACATTATTATTATTACGCATCGCCGGTTGTTTTCGAGAGAACACAAGTCACCGCACCGCTGCAGCCGCATTCCATGCATGCAGGGCTCGCGGTCAACTTTTCATTATTTTATTTTTATTATTATTATTATCATAATCATATTTATACAGAAGGAACAAAAGTTATTTTTAAGCGTCAACACACGCGCGCCCGCGTTTTTTTAATCGCCATTTAATTCCTTAGTGTACATAATATTATTATAATAATATACACCCGCAGAGCACCCGTATACGACATAATCTGAAACATAATCCGGTAGTCGAGTCGTATCGGAATCGGTATTTTTTTTTTGTAATATTCTCGTATATGTTTTGTCATGCTCTTGCTTCACAAAAGGATTATATTATATACGAACGTATAGAAATAGTGGCACGGCCAGTTCAACTGACAGCCCAGAACGGGTTTTTTTTTGTTTTTTTTTTAACGCCGCGACTGCGTCGGCGTATCCGCGAAACCTTCACCCGACTGCGGTACATGCGGTAGGTATGTACCTATATGCAATATTATCGTTATGGGTTGATATTGAAAAACACACATTTTTCAGACTTGAGCTACTATTGTACACCCAGAAACAATAAATTATTCGATTAATAATAAACCCATCAGTGTTAATATTTAATTTGATTGTCCGAATATACGAATGGCCACGCACCTGCAGCCGACGTAATTGAATCCGAAGAGTTACGACGTCACTCCATTTAATGAAATGTTAAATCAATGTTTGTTTTGGTATTTTATACACACTGCAGTGTTTAGTCAAGGTAAAAAGTATGGTATGGTTAAAAAAATAAAAAATTTCGTCGTGTCGTGCCGCGGCGTGCGGCGTGCGCATGTTGAAGTTTTATGACGTAAAATATGACACATGTAATAAATTATAGGTATAAAGTATTAAGGTGTTTTTAATTGTATGCCATAGAAGTTGGATAATAATTATTAAGTATATAAATGCTAATCATTTCAACTAATTAAACATTTTAATCTGACATTCAACAGTAATTAAATAATTGAGGTATTGGCTGGTATATTATATTTAATTGCTGATTTTTATTTTATTTGGTCCAAAAACTGCGCTATTGACTTTAACTAGTACATTAATTGTACTTGTGTAAAATGTACACATGCCGATACGATTAGGCAGATATCAGTTAAACCATGATATTATTAATGATAATATATACGATTAATTGAATAATTTATAATTAATGATACCCTAAAATGTTATTTTAATAATTAACTTACAGTTTGGTAAAAATAGTAAATTATTTAGTAATAAATTAAATAAAACTTAATTCAATATGAATATTTATACTAAGATAAATATTTTTAAATATTAAATTAATTAATTGTATAAAAATATAAGATGGGTAATTTTAAACACTATAGTCTATAGATATAAAAAAATATATGCGTATTGTATTTATAAATAGATTTTATTAAAAAAATATATTATATAAGTAGATGATACGTTTGTAAACAATATTGAAAAACAACATCCAATTTACAAGGCAATAAAAATATTTTAGTTTTTCTTTCGTGCCTACCTACATACGTACATTTTGAAAGCTACACGCACAATATTCAACGAAATGTACAGACAAAACGTTATGCGAACATCTTGGAGACACTCCAAATACTGCAGATTCCCCAATGCGGACGAAATACGGTGTAACAAGCAGGCATTGAATTACGATTGTAATATTGTATAAAGGTTTCCTTCGGTTTAAGACGTTGATTATTTATTTGTTTAAGTGTTGGTATTGAAGGTAATATATAAGCCCAGTGAGTATTCAAATGTACCGAACTTCACTGAGAATTCGATTATCTCATCGATTATCACGTATAATTTATCTAATTTTCATGCGAATGAAAAATCCCGAATATATTGTATATTAATATTATACGCATTCGTATGTGTAATATTATAATATATTGCGCGCATACGGCGTGTAAATCGTATTGTTATAATAATATATAGGTGCCCATATTTAAGACAACTCTTCTGTTTTTCCTGTTTTATGTGATGGACTTCAGAAATCAATAACGATCAGACATTAAACATAGGAATGTGTAATAAATAATAATATGTGTAATATAATATAGATTATCGGGGGGAGGGAGGGACTATCAAAAGGCCACACAGTCCGTGTGCCACTCGGTGACTATCGGGGATGCCTGTCGTCATAATATTATTACTAGATAGGTATCTAATAAATTTAAACCCTCATAATAACAAAATTGACTTAAGGCGTTTGGAGCAAACAATATTTTTTGTAGTTTTAAACCAATAAGCGGAAGATTAGTTTACGTACTTCCCGATGTCCGGTTATTGTTTTAAAAATACGTAACGAATGTAAACCGTTTTTGAATGTTGTACTGTTGTAGTTCATTGTTCTAAGACACTTTTAATCAATATTTAAACATCATTTAAGAGTTAGGGATAATATTCATAATTCATATTATTAATTAAGATTTTATTTAAATTGCATTAGTAATTTATTCTTCAGAATTGTTTTATCTCGGATACCATAAAGGTATTATAATGGAATAAAAAACATATTATATTATACTTGTATATATTTTATATATTATTATTTAGGTATTATCATGCATTTATCAGGCATAGAAAATTATAAATTTGATTAAAACATAATATATTGTTATTGTAGTATTTGTAAGTAATATAATATTACAAAATATCGTTTGAAATCAACTTATTTGTTGGAGACATTGCAGTGCAGTGTATTCGTTTGTGTAAGTGTGTGTGAGCGCAAACGCACTTCTATACGCGTTTACACAAAAATAATTTACGTTCTTCTTGGATTTATTTATCGTTTTATTTACGCAATTTTCTTTGTGGTCTCACGGATATGCGTGAGTACTGTTCAGGATATCTACTCCGGCATTCGATATCGGTAGTCGAAACGAGCCAATTTTAGTCCGCTGTCGTTTCGAAATTCGAAAAATGCAGACGTAGTCGTTATATAGGAGCGTCGGCTTCACCGGGCGAGGACGCAAAATAAATAAATAATAATAATAAGAAAAAAAACCAAAGGTTATCGGGCGCGCATATGCGAACAGACGGAGCAATATCGGTTTACCGGGCGCGTGAATTATATCCATTATAATTACAAGCCACAAATCAGCAGTGTCTCACCGGAGGGACGGACGAACGAACGGTTTTCACAAGGACCGGCTGTGGATGATAAATCGATTGCCGCCGTTTGAGTGGATAACGTCAAAATTGTTAACATTTTTGTTTTTTTTTTCTATAATTTTTATACAGCCAATGTATAGTATCGCACATTCTAAAGGTCTCAGTCGTACGGTGTGGCGTGGTATAAATATTTACGATTCTCCACGACTCGACGTCGAGTCAGCAACAAAAACATTTACATTATATATATATATACATATGATATTATTCATATATATTTATAATGCGTTCTTTCGTCTAACGATAAAAACTTAAACGGGCCAAGTTCATTAAGCGCGTTTGTACTTAGTATACCTATATCTATATATAATTATGTTTTAAAGGGTAAAAAAGTGGGCAAGTGGTTGTCACTCCGCTGTACAGTAGCCAGTAGGTTACAAGTAGGTCACTGTAATGGATGGTGTTAAATTTGAATTCAATGATTTAAAATAATTGTATACAATAACGATTCTTAGCGTAGACGGTCTGTCAGTCTATGATATTACTAAGTATGTTTTATAATATTATTGTGATTAAATTAATTTATTTTACTATTAGGCATTAGTCTACAACAGTAGGTTAAATTCATTTTTGTCAAAATATACTCTATTATTACATTTTCAAAGCTTTGATAAAAAAAGAAATTTTTTTATGAATTTTTAACTTGAAATAATATGCCAATTTTCATGTTTTTTATGAACTTTAACAACATTTTAACTTCAGAGGCTCATACATAAAAAAATCAACTTTTTTTTAATTTCCACTAAAATTCTTATGAAGATTGTTGTATTGCATTTCTAAGCTTTTTGACCAACCAAATAATTTTGTATCGACGATAAAAAAATTAATAAAACTCAAAATTGTCTTATGCCTATAAATAGCTCAAAAAGAGTAGCAATATTTCGAAAATTTTATGGTGCATAGAATTTGCTAATATAGGTATAAACATTCATTTCATCTTTATTCTGTTATTATTTTAGTTACACTGAAAAACAAAATAGATTTTTAAATTTAGTTTTGTGTAAAAACTTAAAACTAAAGTTTTTCCTTAATTTTTTGTTGGTTTTTCCTTAAGCTTTTGAAAACTATTGGGAATTTTTTACTTTTGACTCTTCCCCACCTCCAAGTATTAACTAGATTCACTTTCTTACCAGAAAAGATGCTGTTGAAGAAAATTGAAGCATTTTTAGTGTCCTCGGTCCCGTAAAGTGATGATAAACCCAAAAAAACACACACATCATTGTAAAATCAATACGTTCATTGCTCCGTTCAGAATCTAAAAGATATTCATTAATAGTACCGACTTAAAATGTTCGTATAATGTACCTTATTAATAAATAGGAAATTGTTAAATAATGTTCAGTGGCGAATGCTGACTGCGAAAAATGGGCATTTTTGTTTTTCCTAATTTATTATAGGAAAACACATTTATTCCAAGATTAGGTAAATATTAAAAAAAGGTTTTACCTTCAATTTATTAATGAATTCTATTTTATTTATAATTAATTAATAATACACAAACTTATTTTTTTTTATAATAAGACTTTCAAGAAATTGTGATACACTCGTACACGATACAGTCAAACATAAATTATACAAATAATTAACGAAGTGCAACTAAGTTGCACTAACTGAATGTACATGCTCTGGTTGGTTAGTATCCGGCTGCTAGTAGAGTGGGTCTCGGAAAAGCCGGTATTCGTATTTCACTGCGATAACAGCGTTGTATAGGTTGTGCAGTGCACACACAGCTATCGCATGCTCTGTCAGTATAAGTTACCATAAAATCATAATAAACACAGATAAGTATAACAGATCTATATGAAATTGTAGCCATATATTATGATTTTTTTTTAAATACGTAATATTGATGATAAAATAATTTTACTAATAATTATGTTTTTATTCTTAGCAAGCCTGGATAATTCGCCACTGATAATGTTCTAAACAGCTCAAAGAGATTCTGAAAATTTTTTTTCAAACAACACAATTTATGGGCCTATTTTATGGATCAGTCGCGTATCACTAAATAAGTATTAAACCAAAACTATAATAATATATTCAAAAGAATAGATCTTAGGACTTAGGACTCTTTGAATGAAAAGCCCTACAGCAATTAGTAGTTAGTTCGCATAATAATCGCTGAGTATTCTGCCCATATAATAAAGGCGGAAAAATGGAAATTGGATCCTTGTAAGACGTACGTTTCTATAATATAATCAGTAAATAATTCTATTGTTTTCATTTTTTGTTTGAGTAGCCAATATTAGTAGTAAAATAGTATAAAAGTATAACTGTGAAACAGTCACTCACTTCGTCCGTATTCTACTGCCCAATACATATCTATTAGCATTTATAATAACAATTACAGAACATGTAATTTATTTCCAATACCAACATCTTCTGCATATCATCAGTGGTACGCGTACCACAGTTTGAGAACCTTTATTCTAGCTAATTAGGTGAAGGAGATATTATTTTTGTTGTCAACAGACGAAAAGATGATATGCAATAGTATCTTTATAGGTTTAACGTCCATCGATTTATCAAAAATTATAGAGTCGGATTAAATAATAAAAAACATATAGGTATCTATAATCCATATACATTGTAAATAATAATAATAAAAAATGATATGCATTATGTGTATAAGTACAGCTAATACAGGGTTAATCTAAATACCAAGAACTTGGCAAATCAAAAATCAAAATGAATGGAAGACCGATTTCCAGGTACCGCTCAAAATTCATTACTTGAATATCGCACCTTGATATTATTGATATCTGGGGGGTCTTTTATACTATTGTAAAGGACTCCAGACGCCGGCTCGGTATATTATTATTTCTTTAGATTGTTGCAAGGAGAGGAGGCGGTTCGCACGTCAATTACATTGTACAAACGTGTTTGTAATGGATCGTCAAATCAAATATTTCACTTATTTCAGTTATTTGTATACGTATTGAGAGGCTGCGTTTTAAAGGATGACCGTAGACATTGCAAAACGGTTTGACCCGGGGTGACGGTCGAGTTTTATATATTATAACTTATAAGGTACACATGCAGTGGGCGAAACCTATCGTACACCAGATACCCACTTAATCTGCTAGGTATCGCGAAGTTATTAGAATCAGTATTGTCTCTGCCAACCGTTAGCTGCAACAGAGTTATTGTGGGTGTTGACCAACTGCTCTTGGCGGCTATTTTTAGAATTTAAAAAATGTAATAGTTCCACTCAATCAAATCTACCAGTTGCTCTCAACATAATGTACCGATTGTCCCCAACATATTATATATGTTACGGTCAAAAGCCGAAATAGGGCAAACCTCAGAAATGCCCGGGCACAACGCGTACTGCCCACAATCTTTGGGCAAAATGTTATATTTCGGCTTTTGACCGGGCAAACCTAGTTATGACCAACCTCATTTGGGCAAAAACCGTAGCATCTTAAATAACTTAACTAATATTAAATACAAATAAATAATAATCATAAAATATTGTGACCCAGTACTCAAAATTCATTAACTGGAGGACAAGGGTTTATTTATTGTTCTTGCAAAACTAAGTGTACTACGAGACGATACAAATGTAAACAACAAAATATTTTGTGTAGTTCTAAATGCCATAATGGTTCTAATATGTGTAGCAACAAATAAACAAATATATTATTATTTCGTTGTTATATTCAATTATTTATTTTAACATTAAAGAGTACCTAATATTATTATATGTTTATTTTTATACGAGTACTTAATATCATTATATTTTTATTATTATTTAAGTGTATTCAATTATATCTGTACAATATTTTATGATTATTATTTATTTGTATTTAATATTAGTTAATTATTTAAGACGCTACGGTTTTTGCCCAAACTAGGTATGCCCGGTCAAAAGCCGAAATATGACAATTTGCCCAAGGATTGTGGGCAGTTCGCGTTTTGCCCGGGCATTTCTGAGGTTTGCCCGATTTCGACTTTTGACCGTAACATATACACAGTTATAATACCGCTTACAGAATAAATATAATATTCATAATATTAAGTTGGTCATTATTATGCGACGAACATAATTTATAAATTAAACATTTTAACATTATCTAATTTTGTTTTTTGAAAAATTACATTTGTGTATGTATTATTTTAAATATTGTATTAATTATTCATTTAGTTTATGCATTTATTTTTCATATATATATATTTACCTCCCCTATTTCATGCAAGGTGTGGTATTGTAATCGTGTATATAATATGTCGAGGGCAACTGATAAAATTTGTTCTAGATAGTTTGGGGAGAATTGGTATAAAAAAAGGTAATTTTGACTGGTACAAGCCTGGTGTGGCGTATAATAGCACTTTTCATACGTATTGCGAAACTATATTATAATAGTAAAACGAGCTCGACATTACTTACGTTGTTTGTATATTTCGATTTTTAAAACGTCACTTACTATATTATATTATAAACATTTATTGTAATACTCGTGGTGTATTTAAAAAATAAAGCATCTAACAAAATAATATGGATAATTTTTCTCCCGATAGTTATAGTAAAAGGTCTTTACTTTTCATTGCAACCAGATAACTTGACTTTTGCTGTATCATGTATCGTGTTAGAAATTAAGGGATTAATGCGTTCAGTGACGACTGCAGTTGCAATAGTGTTCGGTTGCACTCGAATTGAATTTTTCCCGAAGACCAATACGTTAAATGGAACGATTACTTCGTTGTACGGACAATATCGCGTTTACTGAGTTGTCAATGATACATGTAAATCTAAATGTACGTACGCATCAACTGGTTGACATATTATATAATATACACAATACACGGATATAATAATATACCATATACGCCGTATAATATGGAAGTTTCCAGAATGCATCCAAAAATGATCCTATTCTTTAATGTCTCAAGTATATGTGGAATAACTAATAAGCCGTATCACTCAAGTGCATCTCAAGATAAAACTTCATAATACTTTTTATGAAGCACGAGTGTGCTCCTTCCATTTAGAGTTCTACCAAGAGAGAATCACGAGGAGGTGAGAACTGACTTACATTAAAAAAATATTTGTTTGTTTAAGTTATTATATATTATTTATTTTATTATTTCGGGTTATACACCCATTTTTTTCAAATTTAGACAAGTGTACTAATTTTTTATATTTTAAATATAATGGTCGATCGTTGGACTTGTATCTTTTAACAGTTTTTAGGCGATTAATTTATCCTAAATAGATACCTACAGCTGGGCACCGAGGACGCATTCAATATATTATGATTTTTCGATAACACTGCAGATGCACTCGGGTTATGAAAAAGGTAAAAATTCAAAACGGGACGCACTGGTATATTACCTTACAATATTACCTAACCCAAAATTCTCGAGTATTATTTGTCAGTCGTACGCAGGATACCTGGTACATAACGGTATAACAAGCGGTGCCTAGTTAAAAGGGTTTTTGTATACACACACAAACGGCATGGGGTGCGTCGCCGGTGTGGTTTTAATTGAAGGTTTTCCGGTGTAAACCTGCACTCGGCCCGCACTTTATATTACACACACACACATACAAAACGTCGTTTATATGCAGTCAATTTCTCACCTCCTTCGGCGGTACCCTCTTATATACGCGTGCATATATTATATATAGATATGTCTTGTAATAAGCGTATAATATGTCCTATTCTAGTGGCGGCGGCGACGGCAGTGGATTACGACGATTGCGAAGCGGCATTTTTATTTTACGATCCGTATAGCTTTACAATCGGGGCCGATTGACGAAGTCGTAAAAGATGTCACAATAATGAGGGTGCCCGTCGAACGGGATTTACGACCCGGACACTCGTAAACCGTATTGCAACAATAACAACTTTTTTCAATGAAACCCATCGACTCGAGTTTCGAATATTATGATGGTGATGATGACGATGATGATGTGTTATTGAGTGGCGGCATACAGCAGTTCAGTTGTTCAGTACCTACGTTACAAGGCACTCGTTAGAATAATATAATTATATTATTATGACGTGTGCATCATGCAGATATACGTAAGGTAGTGCACAGTCGGTTCGGGTCAAATACGTTTCGTAAACATACCTATTATATTTGAATTTTGCGTATAACATAAAATATTAATGCCCCAATCGTTGTTGCATGAACAATCACTTATAATATTTTATTGAATCAATGGTGAGCTAGTGTCCCTTAAACATGATTTAGTGGCCCATGGTTATTGTGTCAGTTTCTTTATTATACCATTGTATTTTATTAAGAGGACGTCACACCCAAATTTGGTGTTAGAATAAAAACACTTATTACAAAATTAAAAGATGACAATATTTTGGAGGGCAAGACAGTGAGTTTTTTTTCAAAATAATTTAAATATTAAAAAGTAACTGGTCATTTAAAAATGTATAATTTTCGATATTTCTAAATGATATTGTGAACGTTGTATTGTGAATAATAGATTCATAATAATTTTGCTCTCAGAAATATTGTCATAATTCAATTTTTTAATAGGTATATTTTTACTCAAGAACCAAAATTGAGCAAGTTCTACTCAGACTGCGTAAACGCATATTGTGTATGCCGTACATCAGTACGTGTGTAACTGTGTAAGACGGATATAATACTACGGGTGTGACGTCTCCTTAACACCATTTCGTACTAAACGCTATACCCTATTTACTTGGGTGGATTCAATTATTCACGTATTGCAATAATTTCATACTTCGATTCTTTTAGATTCTGAGTGGAACAATGAATGTATTGATTTTACAATGATGTGTGTTTTTTTTTTTTTTAAATTTTTTTTGTGTCTGTCATCACGGTTTGGGGCAGTAAAACTGCTTCGATTTTCTTCAACAGTATCTTGTTCGATGGGAAAGTGAATCTAGTTAGGGCATTCAGGATGTCAAATTTTAAATTTCTCAATAGTTTTTAAAAGCACCGGTAAAAACAACATAAAAATTAAGGAAAAGCGGGAATTTTTACGCAAAATCAGTTTTCCACAAAATCGATTTTGGTTTTTGGTGTAACTCTAAAACATATGAAGGTACATATACATGGAATTTTCACTGGTTGTTTATATTTGCATTTTCTATACACGATAAAATTTTAAAAATATTTTGATTTGTTTTGAACTGTTGAGGAACATTTTCAGTTTCCAATTTTATTAGTATTTTTTCAATAAAACTTTATTTGTTAGCTTAAAAAGCTTGAACATTTATTACAAAGCTCCTACTATATTGTTACAATAATATTTGAAAAATATTAAAAATCCTAAGTCACAGTTTTTTTTTTATAAGCATTTAAAGTTCAAATCTTAAAAATACGGAAAAATCACAAGAATTAACAAATTATTTTGAGTCGAGAAAAATTTTCTTTTTAAATCTTAGATTTGAAAATGTAATACACGATTGTCCATAAGTTTGTCTACCATCATAAAAAAAAAATGTCTACAAGCAAATCAAATTAAATTTTTATGAGTTCATATTTTTACAACATTGGATATTCACATGATTTCTCATGTAGCGGTTTTGTTATTTTATTGTTATTCAAAAACGAATAACTGTAGATACATAAAAATTTTACTGAATGTTTAAATTTTAATTTTCTGTACACCATACAATTTTGAAAATATTTTGACTCTTTTTTGAGCTGTTTACGGACATTGTCAGTTTTTAATTTTTTTAGTTTTTTTTTTATAATTATCAATAAAATTGTATTTATTGGGTAAAAAAGCATGAAATTTGAATGCAAGGCTCCTGATATATTGTTACAATAGCACTTGAAGAATATTATGAATACATATGCACAATTTTTTTTCTTAACCATTTTAATTTGGAATTTTGACAAAATGTAATAATTATTTTGTAGTTAAAAATTTATAAAATGTTCAACTTTTGTAGCTAAGGATTGAAAATTTAAAACACGCAAATAGGTTATATATAAATAACTTTATTTAAACAATAATATCATCAAATATACTTGTTAATATCATAGGCTGACTGACCGTTTTCGCTCAGAATCGTTTTTCTTATACAATGTTATTATATCATTGAATTCAAATTTAACACCATCCATTACAGTGACCCACTTGTAACCTACTGTACAGCAGAGCAACATTCACTTACCCACTTTTTTTGTTTGCGGTTTTTGGCGGTTGGGGACTCTACCCACCACGAGACGTTCAACACCCGGTGCCACAAATTTATTTGGCACGCTATACCTATACCTATACGTTTCCTAAAATATACCGTTTCGATTGCCTAGCGTCGACTGGTGGTGAAGTCACAAACCACTAGTAAGTTTGACAATGACTCTAAATAGCTGTACCTAAATAGTGAAAACGAATATTATAAATATTTATTATACCATTATAACTATAGTAATTAAATCAAAATTGTTATTTGTATAACGCGACGCATAGACCGTAGATCGATAGTATAATATCACACAATCACTCCTCGTAGAAGATGATGGATACAATTTAAAATGATAAGTTTATCTACTGATTACTGCAGAGTAGTAAATGAAAATATGAAACCGATATAATTATTTTAAAGTAAACTATCTTAAATTTAATTGTTGTATACCTATTATATTATATTGGTATAAAAAGTAAAAAATTTACATTTTTGTCCCCTAATATACGTGCATATGGTTTGATTACAAAAATGTCGTTGGTTAAAAATAAAAGTGTAGTTTAGTCCGTTTAAATAATATGCTTATCAATACATTATTTCAACTTAGTTATATATGATAATATAAGAGTACATATACCTAATATTTATTAATTTTAATGATAATTAGCTGTTTAAATTTGAAACCATGCTTCTTCTCCTTGTACCTAGCATCGCGGTTATCTTCTTATAGTAGATAACCATGGTACCTAAATATACATGATTTCGCTCAATTGCATTTATTAGTTGTTTCTTTTTCTCCGTCCCATAGTAGGTAGGTATATAATATGATCGTCGTACAATTATACACATTCAGGTAGGTATTACCTTAATTGGGACACGTTAGGCTACAACAGACAGTATAATTGGATGACAAATCGGTCGGCGTTTTTTAAACGAAAACACGAACGGACGGATTATAAACCGCCCGGACGATACATATTATACATAATATTATATTTATACATGTGCACACTGTTGAATATTATAATGTTATGCGATGCTCTATGTGCGGGCCGCGTGTTTGCGCGCGACCAGACAACGGGATCGGGTTACTCTCATTTATAATAAAAACGAAGGGAAACGAATATTATTAAAATAAATGGAACTCCGCGCGAGTAGTTGACAATATTTTAAAGGTCATCTTTGCGGTTAACATTTCAAACGGTTTCTCGGCACTTGATTTATTTGGTCACTCGCGAGCATAATATAATATTATTCCCCTGGGGGCTTTTTTCATATTATATAGCGGACTTCGGTGCCTTATTATTCAACATATTAATATTATGATACGAGAGAACGACATAATATTCTAGAAGTTATGTATTTGTTTTTGCCGATGTTGCAGTGTACCGAAAATAAATAATCATTAATAATATGTATGTAAATATTATTATGTTGTGTGTGGAATAATGTGTCTAACTGACAACATTATTATTTATTTCTATTAAAATGTCAATACTCAAAAAAATTACAATAATTAATATGCATAAATTTTAAGAGGGTTATTAATAAATTAACATACAAATTATTATTACTATTGTTATTTTACATATATTAAGATATTATTCATTACGCTAATTTATGTATAAAATCTGTTTAGTGTGTACTAATATAATACACTATTGGTATTATTAGATTTTACCTTATCTACTGACCTGTACTTGGTTTGATTAAATTATGATATCGCGTACAGATTTAAATAATTCGTCGTGATTTGAGCATACCTATAAAGTAATATATAATACCTATATAGTAATTAATTGGACAATTTGAAAAATAAATTGGACCTATTTTCAACGTTGAAACGGCGTTTCAGTTTTCATTTTGTCATCAATGGCTTAGGAATGTCTTAAATTGAATAGTATTATTAAAAATTTAACAAGTGTTCTTTGTACCTACACCTATATAAATTATAAACCATGCGATAGCCGATATGTATACATTATTAGAGCGTAGGTTGTGTATTAATTTTAATTTTAAATTTATCTATTGTTTTGACAGTTATAGTCAACTTCTCAACTCTATATCAATATATTATTTATAATTAATAACATGCTATTTCATTGTTCATGCATCTATATTGCCTAAAATAATGACAAGCAATCACGTAAAATTGGTCGAAAATAATTTGATTTTTATTAAAAATAATATCGTAATAATAATCCAACATCTAATTATTTCAACTATTGTAATTGTTTTTGATAAACAATTAATTAATAAAACGTACGTTTATTATTCATATGTAAAAAGAACCCATCGTTACTTAAAAATTCAAATTATAGTCGTACACGCCGGTTGTCAGACGAGGATAATGAATAATGATAATTTTAATCAAAATGTATTTAATATTAACTGATTCATTTTTTACATTAATTGTTAATTCACTAGCAATGTTACGCAAGCAAATTACTGATGTGAATATACGTCAAATGAACCACTAGATTCGATTAAACAAGTCGAAACTTGAGCAGGATAAACTTTCTGCTAAATTTAACATCGTGTGCGAACAATTATATTTTATTTTATTTTTGTATATTTTAAACGGGTGAACCCAGTTACAATTATATTATAAACATACGTCTAGGATTACAATATAATAATAACAATACTTGTTATCACATCTTACTAATCTTAAACTATAATATGATGATACAGATAGTATGAAATAGGTAAATGACAGGTTTGAGTAATGTATGTGGGGAGACAATTATGATTGGCAATAATTCACTAAAAACAAAAATGGTTAAGAATACAGAATAAAGTTGTTTAACATTGGAACTTAACTTAATAAGATATTGACATAGATTGTAACATTTAAACAGCCAAAATATTATTTAGGTAAAATTTTTAATTATTTAAGGAAACGCAGGAAAACAGATCAACATTAAAATAATATAATATAATATATTTGCTTTAATCTATTTATAGGAGCATTTTGACCATAGTTTGAACGTTGAAGCTGCACATAAAAAGTATTCAGTTGCCTAGTTCTACGATTTGGAATATTAAAATTCAATGAAGAAAGCAGTTCCGGACAATTAATATTCCCATTCGTTAATTTAAAAGTAAAACATAGATATAGTATTTTCCTTTTATTGAGAGGAGTTTCTAACTTTAAATACGATAATAGTGGTTGATATGATGAGTAAGGCGCACATATAAAATATAGGTACATATATTAGATTATTAATGCTATAAGGAAACTATGTACAAAAACATTAAATTGTCATCTTTTAACTGTTATTTAGACCGTAATGGAAGAAAAAAATTGCTTAATTAAAACACTTAATACAAATTTGAAATCAATGGAAGAGGAAAATTGTAATTTACGCAACCAAATTACTGATGTGAATAGTCAATTTGGGATGAACTCTAAATATACAACAAACGAACCAGTAGATTCAATGAAACAAGTCGAAACAAATTTGAAACTTGAGCAGCATAAACTTTCTGAAAAATTATATGAAATGAAAACTGCGTTCAGTGGCGTAAAAAATTCAATAAACTGCGATATATTTCATATTGAAAATACGTTAGATACGATAAAAAGACCGACACAGGGAGATAAATGTAAGCATAAATTGTTGAAGCAGAACCACTAGGTACTTACTTAAATTGCAAAATTTAGTTGCTTATGATTGAAAACAGTAGTCTTAAATGTTTTTTTGCCTATAACAAGGACAATTGTTTTTTTGTTTATCCTGTTCACAAATCTTTTTTGATGATGAACAATTTTGTTTTTTAAAGTTCCATTCTTGCAACTGTTTTTTCTGCTTATTTATCTTACTCACATAGTATTCGTTTTGTCGTTGGAGTTCTTTTATTATATTGTTTTTGCTACTTAACTCGTCTTCCACCACATTATTTTTATCTTTTAAATGACGAATCTGCTTTAACAATTTCTGATTACATTTCTCTGCCTCTGTCTGTCTTTTTATCGCATCTACAGTATTTTCAACATGCAATATATCGTAGTTTATTGAATTTTTTACGTCACTGAACGCAGTCTTCATTTCATATAATTTTTGGCATACGATGTTAAATTTAGCAGAAAGTTTATCCTGCTCAAATTTCGAATTTGTTTCGACTTGTTTCATCGAATCTACTGGTTCATTTGTCCTATATGTAGAGTTCATCCTAAATTGATTATTCATATCAGTAATTTGCTTGCGTAAATAACAATTCTCCTCTTCCATAGATTTCAAATTTGTATTAAGGTTTTTAATTGAGCAATTTTTTTCTTCCATTTCGGCCTAAATAACAGTTAAAAGATGACAATTTAATGTTTTTGTACATAGTTTCCTTATAGCATTAATAATCTAATATATGTACCTACATTTTATTCAGTTTAAGTTTTGCACATAAAAAAAGCATTAATTACAATTATTAATATTATTCTATGATTTAAAATTTATTTATTTAATTAGTTATTCGATAAATTGTTGAAACAATGTGCCCATAAAATAAGATATTTTGAAATTTGAAATATTGTTATGACTTGTAGGTTACCTATTGTAATTTGTTAATACTCATTAAATAGAAACATAGAAATCAAAAAATGCTAATCTATACTACTATATTATAAAATTGTAAGGGATTTTCTACGACCGCGCTAACCAAGAAAATTGCTGAGCCGATTTGGCTGATTCTTTTTTTGTTGTGTTCGTAATTGCCAGGACAAGGTTTTTATGAAAAAAAATTTTCGGAAAAACCATGATAAAAGTAGGAAATATAGATGTCAAAAATACAACAGTAGCGCCATCTGTCGAGAAAAAATAAACTAAATAACAAAAAATTTAGTTTATTGTTGCAGATTAAAATAATAATAGTGTATTATATATCGCAGTGGCGTGCGGTCAGGACAAGCTAGGTAAGCGGCGCATGCCCAGCCAAAAAGGAAAAAATAAAAAGATTAATATTTCTAATGTTAAATGACAATTTGTTTACATTAAAATTACAAATATTTATTAATTCTTATTTTTGTGTTCAATTTAAAAAAAATGTATAAAATTTTGAAAGAAATTAAATTTTTTTTTCGTATAGGCAATTTCTCTACAGAAGCGCTAGTATTTTAGATTGCCTTTCCCATATCGTTATTTAAAGGAATGACTAGTTATGGTAGGAGGGGATATACGCGTTTTTACGTGATGGTTGAAAGCGCTATGCCGAGCGCTTATCGATATTTTTAAAAACGGAATTCCAATATTCTTACGATGCATATCGGATTATTTTTATTATCAATATACTTATTAAATCGTATCAAAGATTTACACAAGGGCAAGAAAGACTTAGTTCATTATCATTAATTTCAATCGAAAAGGAACTCCTGCACAAAGAAAAAAATCATCCAAAATTTTATGATAAAGTTATTAACGAATTTTTAAAACAAAAAGACGAATGGATTTTATCTATAAATAAATTTTAGATTTTTATTTTTATTTTTTATCAATAAAATACCTTTTTTTGTTTTAACTTGAAATTTATTTTAGCGCTTACCCAACATAAAATATCACCGCACGCCACTGATATATCGGAAATGTTTGTTGATTTGTATTATTATTTTTCGTCAGTATATATATATATGTATATAAAAATGAATGTTTGTGTGTAGATTAGACCTCTGGGAAGAAGATAGATTAATTTAAAAATAATTAAATTTGGTTTTTTTATTCTTAGGATTTTAGTACGGTTAGATTAGGTTAGGATTTTGTATTAATTGATTATATTAATCCACTGTAGGAGGAATTAAGTTAATACGACAAACTTAGTATAACTTTGATACTCTATCAAACGTACAAACAGCACAGGGTCCGCAATCTACGGTAGATAAATTGCCTACCTGATAATATACTGTTGCGAATCAGAATTTTTCTGGGCAACGGAAAAGTTAAGATAAGTTTTGAACACCATACAGTGAATATTAAATAAAAAATTGAACAAAGTTTGAGTCATATATAGTTGGTAAATTGAACGGCAACAAAGTGCACGGGATCAACTATTTTTAATAAAAATATATTTATCATTAATAGCGCTAGAAAAATTTAAATACGTTTTCATTAACCATTTTTATATTTACTTGCCGATCACATTAAACGATAAAATTTGAATAAAAAATTATACATCTCATCGTCCGGAGGCAAAATAATCAACCAATCACGGGCGAAGCTGTGGTGGGTCGGATAGTATTCGATATAATTAAAGGATAATATCTATATTCTATTTACCTTATAGCAGCACAATTCTGCATGGTCACATTCTTTAAGTTCTTTCATTTCTTTTAATTTGGTTTTAAGTATGTTTTCATTCAATTTTAGAGAGTTATACTGAGTAATGATTTCATTAATTAATCCACATTGTTTGTTATATTTTTTTTCCCAATCGCATATCTAATTAAAAAGCATTAAGTATTAATTGGGATTTAGTTTTACCATAGTGCTATACTATCTTACATATTGACCTGACTCTGAACAGTCTGAATACATTTTTAAGATATTTATACTTTTTTATTAATTATAAAAACAAAATTACAAATAATATTTTTTTGCTTATAGCAACTGTATACTGTATGTTATGGAATTGTTTATTTAGTAATAACGTCTATAGCAACTGTATAGTGTATGTTATAGAATTGTTTATTTAGTAATAATTATAAATTCAATTTTCTGTTATTGTAAACTGATATAATATATACAGAGTGATTCACCAAGCAGCTTACCTCCATTTATTCATTTAACAATGAATTTAATAAGCTACTGATTCATTGTATTTTTGAATATACTCTAAAACCATATATTAAAATTACTTTAGATACTAAGTAGAGTGAATGGTGTTTATTTTTTACCAAAAGGAGGGCTTTGATTTCAACATATAGTATCTTATCTTTTGGAAAATTGGATCGAGATGGTACTTTATAGAGGTCATTTTTTATTTAATGCTACGGGAAAAACCACTGACAAATTACAAAAACTACTAAAATTAGGATTTTTATTTCTAACGCTTTGTTTATCACCATACAAACGAATAAAAAAAATAATATTATATAATTAATTTAACTTACAGGCTAAAATCAATAAAACCAATATAAAATATCCAGACTGACAAACCGTCTCCGCTCAGAATCGTTTTTCTTATACAGTGATATTATATCATTAAATTCAAGTCTAATACAATCCATTATACATTGTAACCTACTGTACAGAAGAGCGATATCCACTTACTCGCTTTTTTTTTATACCACTTTAGAAGTGTTCAGTGTATAGGCACAACTATTGTTAAAATTCTGAAAGGGCTACAGCTGGGACTACATAACTGTTAACTTAAAATATCAAATAACCCAAAGTGGGCCTATATCTAAAATCGATAGGAGATATTTTTAAGGGGGCTAAATCGTAAATCGTAGTCACGGGAGGTAAGCCGCACTAGCCCCTCTCTAATTGCTCCACTGGAACTTCAGTAATGTTACTAACTTTCGTTTTTTAAATAAAAATCTCTTTTATACTGTAAATTATTTAGTGGACATTTTTTTTAATATTTTGATGTACCTACCTAGTTTAAAATTCGAATAAATATTAATTAATTATAAACAATTCGAATATAAGATCTAGTTTAATTTACTTAGACCATTTTTACAAATTGTTAATGTTATTGATTTATAATTTATATTGAACACTAAAATGTTCAAATCACTCCATATCTTCCACAACGCATAGCTGATCTATATTACTATATTATATAGGTACACAAAGTTAAATAGGTAGATAACTCAGAAAATATTCATTCAAATTTGACTCCGATTAGTCAATAATTTCAGAAAAGTTATCTACTAAATAATTTACACTTTACAGGGTCTTTAGTAAACAAATTATTTTTATTATGATCGGAACTTTAAGAATAATGCGTGTATGCGTGTTTCATTGGCTGTGTGTTGCTGTGATGGTTTAGGAATACTTTGAGAGTTTCATAACATCTTCAATGATAGGAAATTGGATATTGATAAACGAAGGTTGATTATCAAACTATCCAGTAGTTTCCAAGCGATTTAAAAAAAACCCAACCGTTCATTAGCAATTATTATTTATTAACAAACATTTTAATGGTTATTTTTTTGTTTTATCTGAAACTATGATACCAAATTTTAGATATAATGAATCAAATCAATTATTGATGTATCATAAAAAATATAATATATGGACAGTGGAAGGGTATAAATGTACGGAAATGCATGCTGAGTGCTCATGGTGACCCATTAATAAGACTATATAATATGATTTAAAAATTATATGAATAAGTGAACTACGAACAGCCTGCTTGTTGATATACCGTATCAGTGTATTATTAATTTATTCTTATTTAACATCTTATATCATTTATAAATTAGTAACTAGACATCCATACTAGCTATTGCGAATTTAAATAAACAACAATGTCAAATATCAAATTATCAAACTCAAAACCAGATAGCGCTCTAAATACACACCTAATCAACACGAATCCCGAATACCTTATGGCTTATAGCGTTACGAATTAATTACGTATTTACACTAGTTTATAGTTTATATTTTCAATTATTTAAAGATGAAAGCATAAATTACTTTAATTTATTATTTTGACTGCGATTACTCACTGGGAAATGTATAATGCATCGTGTATGATTAAGTATGTAAATGTTTTGTTGCTTTCGTTTTTTAATTTTCAATCGATTGAGATTTTGAATATACCTATAAATATATAGATTGTGCTTATATTATGGGCGGTCGTTTTTCAGTTATCCTCGTTGGTGTTTTCCACTAAAAACTAACCTAAGAAAATGTAAAAATAGGTAAAGAATATAAATAAACATACCAGTTAGTCCAGACTATATTGGCCATTAAAATATTGGTCATTCTTAAGTAGATCGAGCTCCGATCAGTGTAGTTTTTAATATAATTTATATAATTATTAATTACATACTTTTAAACACGAAAACACCCAGTTTTTACTACACGTACTCCCGTAGTTATAGTATTTACTATTTACTGGATGTATCTGTCAATTAATGATTGTAGATAGGTAATCATTTTGCATTTATGCTATATTTATGTTTACCTAGCTGTTTAACTTATACATTATTATATAGGTACAATAATAAATATTATTTTCTTTTTAGTATTGAATGTTATGAATTAATTATATTATGCTTCTATGGTATAAAATATTGCATATGAGGATAGCTCATATAAAAAATTAGATTTCCACTAAATTAAAAAAATTACACTCTTTATTTATCAAAAAAAAAAAAATCATAAGCAATTATAATTTAAATAATTCAAAAATATTATTCTTAAATTTGAGAATGATTATGTTACGGTCATCAATAACCGGTTATGTAAACAAAGATTTCTGAAATTTATAGTTGATGGTGCATGAAAATGTATTCCTGTAGGTATGTTTATTTACACGCAATGATAATTAAACATGGACGAATTTAATTTAATTTAATATTTTAACATATAATTTTCGTTGCTGGAGAAAACCACGTATACAAAAATTGTAATAATCTAGATTGAGCATATATTTTTCAGAAGCTCTAAAAAACTAGAATGTTGCAGACGACAGTAAGATGGATAACCAGAATGAGTTTATAGGTATTGGATGAAAATGCCAAATCACAGATGAATGTAAAGTGTAAAAAAATCAAAAAAATCTTGTATATAGGTGCATATTGTTATTATATTTATTAGAGAATTCTTCTTGGTGTATACAAAGAAGGAAACTTAACTAGAAAAAATTAACTTAGATCACTTTTATTTGTGCGATAATATAAATAAAGTGTATTAATTGTTAATAAATTCACTGTGTACCTACCTAATTATTAGTTACAAATAACTCTATGTAGTTATTAGTTAATAAATAATAGGTAAAACTAACTTGAAATCTACTTAAATCAATATACGCCATTTCTAAACTTTAGTTAAAAAGATTAAAATGTTATAAAATAATCTGTTTTCAAAACATAATTTGATAGTTGTTTACTTAATGTATAAGTAAGGTACTAAGGTATAATATAATATTAAAAAAATAAGGAAAATGTTTATATTACAATATTAATGTGAAATATGTAATTTATTAAAAAGTGGAAACATGAATGCAGTAAGTATGTAAATACACTATATGGAATACATTCATATTATAGATATTATCTAAACGCGGATATAATATACAGTTAAAACTATTGAAGTTAAAGTAAGGAACCAATTTGAAAAGTTTCACGAAAACAAGTCAGCAGCTGTGGCGTCGTAGTAGATGTGACTTTTACGATAAAAATCAATTTATGTAGATCATATGCGTTGAATATTAATAATGCATGAACACAATACGGACATTTTAAACGATTACCACCTACCTACCTATACATTTTTCTTTCTTATTTTTTTCTTCCGTTTTTGTAATAATACACCAGGTATAATACACTATACGTCTATATCTAATATTATACTATATAGGTACGAACGTGTCGTTTTCGAGTAGGTATTATTATTACACCAATCATGCACGCTGTTCGAGTTAGTTAGTTGGTTTATACATCTAATATTGTTATTGAGTTCCGTTTTAAATAAAACAAATGTGTGTGTAGCTCTATATTACGCCTGTACCTATATAATATGTAAAATATATTCGTGTTTATACTTTTAGGAAAATATAATATACAGCTGCGGTGTCCGTCCGAATAGTTTTGTATGGATCGAGTCGCCAGTGCCAGTTCCGAGATTGTTAATTTGAAAACGACGTTTCCACGAGAGACACAATATTACTATTACACGTTTTTCAGCGATGTGCTCGAGTTACCGGCCGTTTTTGACTATTCGGCGTCTAGGTATTATTATTACAACAATCATGACGTGTGGTTCGAGTTGGTTAGTTAGTTACAGGTACACTCATACCAGGTATACCTAAATAATATCGTTATTGCGTTGCGTTATTAATAGAATTAATGCCCGTGTAAACGGCTATACACAATATTTTACGTACCTAACTATTAATTTATTTGTGTGTGTATGCACGCTTTTAGGAAAATAATATTACTATATTATAATATACAGCGCTGAAGACGTGTCCGCCCGAACAGTGTTGTGCCGGCCACGAGATTGTTAATTTGAAAACAACGTTTCCATAATATGAGGCACATTATTTGTAGACAACGCCTGTGCGTAAGTACGCACAACACGCGCGTCGTATGCGTTTATAACACGTTTTTCAGTGTTGTGTGCTCGAGTTCCCGACCGCGCGCGCTCGTCAACGCGCACAGAAACACGTCTCCCGCGGTGGGTCGAGTTGATGATCGGCGGGGGATGGGGTAGTGGTGGGGTGTGTGTGCACCATGCGGCGGCGGCGGTAAGTTTCGCCCGACTAATCGTGTTTGCGCGTCGTCGGGACACGATAATTAATATAAGTTTGTCCGACCGGCCGGTCCGTTGACACTTGATAAAGTAGCGGTTTATCACCGCCGCCGTCGCCGCCGCCGCAACGACGTGTGTAGTTGTTTGGCGTTATTATTATTATAAAAAATAAAAAATGCATTTATACATAATAATATTACACCGTATACCGCGTACACGGTTAGAATATTATGGTAAGATAGGTATAATAATAATAATGTGTACGCAACACGAATGCGCGTATATATTATGGATATGCGGCTATCCGGCCGAAGACAGCTGCAGGTAGCTGACCGGGACGCCCGCTGACACTCGCGCGCTCGTGGTGATAATATGATGATGATAATAATAATAATATTGTGTCCACCGCCGCCGAAACGACACATCGAATTATTATAATATTACTATTTTATTATGCGCGCGTCTTATATCGTACATACACATATACACATATGCACTAATGCACTATATAAGTGCACTCGTACTGCATCGGGCGGTGTCTGAAAGCGTGCGCGTGTGTGTGTGCAGTTTGTCCCCGTCGACGACTCTCGGTTTCTATTTATTTTTTTTTTCAAACAGCATGATCACTTTACAAACGGCCCAATACATATTGAGTTTTGATGTGGTGTTTTCAAAACGACATTTTTGAAAATAATGTATCATGTATTTTCTTACAATTTTTGATCTGTGAACGATTGTCGAATTTCAAGCTTTCTACTTTTTCGAACGACGTAATATGATGAGTTATTTCGAATAAAGCGTAAGGTTGAAACATGTATCTACACTCTCTTCCTATATTATTGTCTTTATATATACTCTTTCTTAATCCTAAAATTCTATTCCAACTTTAATATGCATGGGATTGGTCCTATACCGCTATGCCTACATAATACAGGGATATATGTAGTGACGGATTGGTAGAATTTTTCCAGGTAAGCATTAAAATAAACAATTTTCGTGATTTTGATAAATTTCGTTAAAATTGAAATTGAATATTAAACACTTAGAAAGATTCTAAGAAAGAACTTATAATGAACCTTGTATTTCACTTTCAGGGTTTTTTACTCACAATCATAAATGTAATCATACATAAAAAGGTCGACAAGTATAGATAAATAAATACACTATTTATAAATAATTTAAAAAGGGCCAAAACAATTTTAACATTCATCATGTCCATACATAGAATTAAAATATAAATATATTGTGTACATATCTTTGGTTACTAAAAAACGTTATTTAATTTTTGTTGTTAAAACTCGTTTTTGCGTAAATATTGCCGTTTTGTCGTATTTGTTTTTGCTTATCCCGTTTATATATTGAAAAATACTATGGAATTTCTACGTTTTTCATAAAGTACAAACTAGATTCGATTTTCTACCAAACACCTCCATCGAATAGTTAGGTTAGGGGGAGACTAGGATAGGATCATTTTATAAAAAATTCACCATAGTAAAACAAATACCCTCTGCTCAAAATCTAAAATTTATTGTGAAACTAGATGTATTATAAGTATATATTATATATGTATAGGTACATTCACGACCATTAGCATCCTTATTAGTTATATTAATTATTACGGACACGATACGCCACCGGGCCAATTAGGTCAGGGACTTTATCCCTTATACCTCTCATTTACTCTCGTAGTCTCTCATATAGGTACTACATTGTCTATCCAACACTTCTTCAATCTTCCTCTCCACCTTTTTCAATCGACATTTATTGTCATGAACAAAAAAGTAAACTAAAAAAAATAATAATTGCATGTAGGATAGGATTCGCTATACTCGACCACTTCAGCTTGTACCTATAAACTTACATATCTGTCTGTTAAACTATACGCGGTCGTTTTCTAATTAACCTATCACATTATCACTGATGTACCTATATATGTATACTGAATCATTTAAATTTTAAATACTCCTTTTAGATTTATCGACTTGTCGCGTCGTCGCGTATTTATTGCCAATATTTTCGCCCCGTTAAGTTATTATTATTATACACTCACTTGGCCGTCGTAAATTTAATTTAGTGGTTTTTATTTTTTGTCGTTTTCTTTATATTTCATAAAATTACCGCAAGCCGTGAAAATCCATCGATTTTACGACATTGTACACTGCAACACACACGCAATACCTATTATTTATATATTATATTTGTTATGCCGCCGATTGAAAAGATAATAAATATCGGTCGTCTCCTGCAGCACAGCCGCACACAATCCACAACTATATATAGCATATAATATATATACGCGATCAGATACACTCCACGGTCGTCGAATCATCTGTGGACCTATGCTTAAGCCTTGTCCAAAAATATTATCGTACACCTATTGTATAGGTATATTAGTATAGTACAAAATATACCGTGCAAGACACGTACATAATATATCTACTATATTCCGGCAAACGTTGATTTTTAAGAGTTCTAAGTTTTCCCCCAACAGATTCCATATAGAGTAATATAAGTTAAGTATATAAGTATACCCGGCAAATGATTTTTCTTCTTATTTTTGTATAACCCGTTCGGATCTCGATTTCAATTTCAGTTTCCGACGACCTGTTTGACGCATCATTCGCGGCCTTCGTTTCTCATCCCTTATTTGCATAGATCGAATTTCGAGTGTTTCGTGCAAAGCATTACCGAGAAATGAATGTAATATAGTATTATAGCGGACCGGTTTCTATTCCGAGGACCATTGGAAACCGTTTTTTAAAAGTAGCCGTTACCTATATAAGTATATAAATATGTTTTTTATTGGTGGGAACACATCCAATCAACGTGACAACTAGTGATTGGACCCCCCGTCGTGGACATTGAATTATAATAATAATTATAATTACTACTCAGGGCACACCGCAGTACTTGAATAATATGTATGCGATACTTATACAGCTATACCTATATATTATATTATATATAAGAATAAAGAATAACAATAAATGTCCAATTAATATACACATGTAGCCTCTCTAGTCTTTAGGCGAATGACGAATGTCTACATGGATTCCTTGTTTTGGTCTAATATATTCATATAGCCATGTAGGTTATATACTATAATATATGGAAATATGTTTATAAGTATAATATGTGAATGTAAATTTAGCGAACGCAGACCCATTAAAACTAATTGTTGACATTGGTTAAAACCGTTTGATTTTTAATTATTTAAAATTTTAATGCAACATATTAGTTAAAAAAAATATTATAAAGCAAAATGAAAGAATCATATAGGTATATTATATTATAGCTAACAGAACATTTTGAAAAGCATATATTTGTGCAATAATCGTGTAAATATATTGTTTTGATAAATATACGGACATTCGCTGGTAATGGTAAGCGTTGTACGAGATGAATATTATGCAAGACTCAGGAATCTGATATAAAAAACTGCATAATATATGCCATAGACCTGTAAAACTATAAGTATTAATGTAGTGTCATAATACAATATAGGCACTTTAAACGTATAGTGTATGTATCATATATATACATTATACAGTACAGACTGCAGTCAAATTTCATCTTTTCGTGAGCTGATCCAAACGAAAAGTATACATTATATAATGTTTAATATGTATAATCGTTGTAAATTGTTTTTTCATTTTATTCGTCTGCATTGAAAATATGAGTCTGGAAAACGTATACCTGAACGTGTAAAGCAACGACATTTTAACACAAAACGAATGGAAGAATGTCAGATCTCCAATAATATACAAAACTCGTACGTCCTTGACTTGTAGAACCCATAGGACTTAAAAAAAAACCGTCTAAGATTATAAATTTAATACTGCACAACAAGATCTGCAATATATAGTATATACGTTTGTACAACATAACACGTAAACAGACATAATTCCTATCGTTTGGTAGTAGGTATAATAAGTCGAATTCGCAAAAATCGAATACTTGCAGCCCTATAATTTTTTTCTTTTTTAACAGCTAGGCACGTTATGTACATATTATTATGTTATATACGTATTAGTCGTATTATATAATATATTATACTATATTATATTACACGCTTCTCGTGTTTGTACATATATATATATAGGTGCAATAGACGATCGATAAATAACGCGTTCACACTCATATATTATATATATATAGAGAGTACGAAATAAATCGATTGGCTTGGCTTTCAACGTCAATACAATATCGCTGCATCGTACCTATATATAGGTATACATAATAATATAATATTATATATTATACACATATAGTTATTATGAACAAAATATTATATGCGCGTCGAAAATGTTTCGACGAAAGTATATAATAATAATATATAGGTATTATAACACAGTTCACATACAGTGTATATAATATATATATTTATCCGTGCTGCAGTGTATGTATACTGCACATTATAATGTCATTCTGGTGGATCTCGGACATTCCGTGCTGTATATTATATGGTTATATATAGGAGTAAAATTTTTTTAGAGATTTCTCAATATTACTGCACACGCACACACACACACACACATTATATATCTACTGCACATGATATGTGCGCCGCGCGTTCTCCCGTCTTGTATATGTCGGTATATTTTATTCTTATTTTTTTGTATTTTTTATGCGTTCTCGAAAACAACAGCGTGGGCCCGGTGTCACGTACCTCGCCATAGCGCCGTGTGCAGTCCTGCTGCGGATAATGCACCGTAGTATACAACATATAATATATATATATATATAGGTATGGTCTTTGTGTTTTTTTTTAAACTTATTAAAATGTAATGTATTTTACAACGCGGCCATGTCGTCGACATGACTACGTCTAGTCTAAGTGATTTAAACAGCCTATATGCTATGTATATAATACTTTCAGCCACGATCGATGCGCCAGTACCTACTTATACAAACATATAATATAAAATAATATATTATGTATTATTGTGCGTGTATACATATCTATACGACATAGGCGCAACGCGAGTGTAATGTGTTTGCACGGCGGTGGTGTCGTGTATGGTACGACAGGCTATATCTCTCGCAGTACAATATAATAATATTATAGGTAGGTAATATTATAATATAGGTGGCTTATCATATTAATATTAATATTATTATTAATTAATCCGCGGTAACATAATAGGCCATTTGCTGTACAATAAATTTAAATATTTACATTTACTACCATGAAATAATAATATTAACAATATTTGTTGAGTAGTCTCCCATAGCTGTGATACGTATGGTGGTTATAGTTTCTAGGAAACATAGTATTGTCAGTTGGATGTTGTAGATGAGACAGTTAATATCCACAGAACGTTTATAGAACCCATTGATATTCCATTGAATGAATGAGGCCATAGAAGGTGATGTTTTTTTAGTGCTTTGTTAGTTCTCTGTTAGGGGTGGGTTATGCATTGAAAAAGGAGGTTGAATAATTTAGTGATTTTAGCTTTGATACTGTGGTTTATCAATATAGGTTTAAATTGTTCAATATTACTTTAAGTAGATTCTGCGATCAATCCAACTTGTTTATATAATTCTTGTGTGTCAATATTTTTGTTGGAAAAATACATGTTTAAGTGGATGTGGATTTAAGTGTCTTTATATTGGAAAATAAGTTCAGATGCTATTTCGAATTGTTCGTTAAGTATATCAATAGTGCTTTTTGCGGTGGAAGAAGATCTAGATAGGATTCTGGTTTTTTTTTGGAAGTTTTATCTTTATTAGAGTTTTTTGGCTAGTAGGATTTCGTGGTTTTCCCTATTGAAGAGAGGATGCTTAGGAGATTGGCGTGATAAAGGGCATGTGGATTCTGGTCTTTTATAATTAACTTGGTCCTCCTGTGAATTCAATATATTTGCGTAATTTATATTTTGTGAGGTATGGTGATCGTTATTTTGATTAGACGTCTCTTTAATATTCGGAGTTTTTTCCAGCGGTTTGATGGGTTGTGGTATTATAGTAATAGGTGACTATATATGAATCAATATGTACAATAATAATTGTATGGGCTGAATTTTCATTTGAGGCGTCCATATTTTCAGGTAAAAATTATTACATTATTAATTATATCGCTGCAGAAATGAGACGTTTTAACAATAAAAGGCGAAGAAAAAATTGACGTGATCATACCACGTTTTCCTTTAGGGAAAACAGTAAATATCACATATTTCCGTATAGGTATCCTACCGATACGATTACACGGAAAAACGTTTTAGTTAATATTATATAATAATGTATTACATACATAGGTAGAAGTATAATGAAACGGGCGAGTGTACCTATATTATACATAGGTCATACGTATAGAGCTATAGAAGTCGATAGGTATCTATATACGTGTTGGGTACAATAGCACGCGTTTGGCTTTGTGCAGACAGTATAACATATGACATGGCCGTTGTCAATAATAATGTTGCAGCTCTTATACCTACTTATTATATATAATGTATATCATATAATCTATGTATAATAATATTAATGCGTACTACTATAATATAGAATAATACGTACTTTTATAATATGATATTATGTCATATTGCGCTGCAGCATAATATTTTGTATGCTGGGTTTTGGGAAAAAGTATCGACGCCTCGGTTATTGCATCAATCACGTTGTGTGTGATCGATTCCGACAGATATTGAACGATTTGCCTTTTCAATACTTTTTCCCATTCTGTTCGATCGTTTTATATTTTATTTTCCTTTCAGGTCCACACCGGACATAATTTATGACCCGACGACAAGGGTTTGGCGGTTATTAACTTTTCATCAATAACGCCCGCACCAAATATATACCTACAAGCATTTATATATTATATATATAATATGTGTGTGTGTATTTATACACATATCCATAAACAAACCGCTGCGCTGCGGTTTTTCGGCGCCTTTCGACAGATCTCTTTACGTGCGTACTGCGTTAGAAAACCACATTTTTAAATTTCATACGAGTATTCTGCATAGATAGATCGTGGTTCCGTGTCGAAACGACCGACGACGGACAAGTGGTTAATACCGCATCAGGTAACGCGCAAATGTATTATTCTAACTTCTAAGGTCGTTTATTATATTCGAATAAATTAGAGAAAAATATACGCATTATTGGTTACGACCAATATACTTTATAGCCATAATAACTATACCTTTATCTATATATATAGGTACCTACGCACAAAGTCCATGATATATTATTATTATTTTAAGTGATATACTGATATTATCAATTGTTTTTGTCAGTCCTACTTTATTTGTTTCGAAATAAGTAATAATAATTATAGTATATTTACCTAGTTAATAATATTTATGTTTTAAAAACGATTTCTATACAAATATAATATGATATATTATAGACTATTATAGTACTCGTATGTGCGTTTCATCATACATAATACTAATTTATAATTTGATTATATATGCAATAATATAATATTCACAACTGTCTATAAATAATAAATAAATGCAAGTTTTATAAACAACATTTTTTTTTTATTTAAAAATACCAACATGAATTATTATACTTCGACCATTATTATACAGAAAAACGCGTCATCGAATAAGAGTCATACATTTTTTTTTTAATTGTTAGTGGAATACAGAAGAAGCTACGAAGAAACGAAAACCATTTCTTTTTAAATTGGGTCAAATGGAGGAAAGATCAGGAAAATTCGGATTAATAGATTATGTAAATCACACAACTACACAAGTCTCCATAACAGTTGAAGAGGGTACAGGAGGTACAATGATTGAGCGGTCAAATACTTTATTTGAGTCATAATTTGAAAGATTGTTTAGGTACCAGGTAGCAGTGTACCAGGTATAGCGAATCGTATTTTGCTAATGCCGTATGTATAGGTAACTAAACTATTATTCTTATAAATTAAAAATAATAATTAGCTCTAACTTGGGCGATTTTCATTAAATGTTAATATATTTTTTTTAACTGTTTTAAAAAATACGATCAACAAAATGTCTAACTTGGAAATTTAAAAAACTTATTTGCCTAAAAAAAATGTTTGATAATTTTTGAAAAAAATCGAATATTATGCTATTCACTCAGAATTTCCGTACTTATTACTGTAAAAAACCCGTATTTAAATATATTAATTTTCCACGCAGATACTAAGGGTGATATGGGACTTCTGGGACATAATGTAAAATAACAGCCGATATGGATAATAATAATAGAGATAAATGATAATAATAAAGCATTTTTTATACGCAAGTACTTACTTATACAACGTGTACACTATACCTATGTACGGGCGAAAAAATATATAACAGACACATCATTATAATATTAGTACATTCATCGCTCAGAATCTAAATGTTACATCATCTTAATCCTTACGAGTTGTAACTTATATAAGTATTGTCAAATTGAATGTAAATAAATAATATTTGTATTAAATATTTAAAATTTTAAATTGTAGACGTAATCTTCATAAACATCAATACCATCGGTTATAATCTTAGATTTTTTTCAACACTAACAGTGTAGTGTGTACCTACCTACTCTACCATAATTAAATCGCCCACGAACATACACATTTGATAGATATATTTCAGTTATATTATTAATGAACTGGGTAGGAGCTATATATGACACCTTGACATATGTACACTTAGTCCTTAATATCATATCAACACGATATCATAATATATTTATATACCTACATAAAGGTTATGTGAAATCCGATTGGTCATCGGAGTAAAATAGCCACACGAAATCACACATGACATGCAGTCGCACCGGGCTATATGTTATTAAAATTAAAAAAAAAAAAAAACCGCCGAGCTCTAAGTCCGGAAACTGCGGTTTCCTCTATGCGATCGTTTAGATATATTTATATATTGTACTACAAATAATATCATCATCACGTTTGTGTATTGTTACAGCGGTCGTTTATTCCATATCGCACACATAGGTACCACCGCCGTCGCAGAATAATATAATAAGGTGTATTATAGTGCAGCGTGCACACACACACACACACGTGTATAATACATATATTATATATATTGAGTGGAGGTGTTGACTGACACGGGACCGAAAAAGGCGCGGGCGGTTGAGTGATTAGCTCATTGTCGTTGAGTCCACGTCCAAACAAGCGGACTATACGTGTTATTATTACAATAAACAATGAACGCGCTTTCGTGTAATAATATAATATAATACAGATATAGTTAGTTAGAGAGTGAGAGAGAGAGAGCCATCGACGGATATAGACAAACGAACGGGTACTTAGAAACCGCAATATCGTTGTAGGGGGAATAACCATATACCGCGGCGAAGAGGTGAATCGCCGGGTTAATTAAATGAGGAGAACATTATATTTTATTATTATTATATTTTTGTTTCCTCACCTGTAGACCCCACCTCGGTGCCTAGGCACGCTACCACTATAATACTATAATATACCACCACCGCAACAGCCGGTCGTCACCGCGCCGACCGGAGTTTATGAATGAAACCCAATGACGTCATATTATTCTGCTCTATACGCCGCGCGTATATATAGGTAAAAAAAAAAGCGTAGGTGGCGGCGTGCCGGCATTCATCTTTGACCCCGGACATCAATAAGACATTCCGCGCGTAAGGTACGACGACGTTCGTATATGCGTACAATAATAAAAATAATATTATAATATAATAATAATAATAATAATAATAGTGATAGTAATAATAATAATAATAATAGTACCGAACCGTTGCAGACGCTGGATGCTGACGCCGCATGGGCGAGGACCGAAAGCACGCGCGTTGCTAGCACAAAGCGTCCATTGTCTTCGGTCCATTGAAGCCCCCGACGCCGATGTACGAGTATATAATAATATGGTGCTTGTATGTGTGTGAGAGCCATCGAACGAACTGGCGACGGAAGATGGAGCCAAGACAATCGATCGCGATTTGATTTTTAACGATTCGGCGGGGCCCGATATGCACGGCAATTGATATAATATGGGTACAAATTTAATGTAAGTCTGTTGTAGGTTTTGTACGTTCCGCTATGAAAAATTCATTTTTCTCATCAGGTATAGTGGCGTATACCTATACCAATTGTTATTTATAATTATTTTATGTAAATACAATTAATTTCCGATATTATTTTACACTCCGTATACACTTTCAAACATGTATTTCTTTCATCTATTATATAGATATAGTAAATACATTAATAACGGAACAAACGATTTTGGCTCAATTCTAAAAAAAACTCACAAAACTTCCACCTCTGCGCCCTTTGAATTCATCGCGTGCATGTTTGCATAATAGTATAATATTATAGTTTTATTTTTTAACATTTTTCTGTTCTCTGGGCTGTCATATCGCGATATTGGTGATGTTCGTCATTTGCGTTTGTATAGGTTCCTGTATACGTTCATACAATGTTTAACACGTACACCGCGTATTACACGTGTACCCAATCTAATAAATAATAACCATATAGCCATCAGCCATCAGCGGCGCAGTGGTGTATTTCGGATTTTTTCCTTTAGGGGATGGGGCGAGCATACGTATTTATCCAGAGCGCACGTCTCCGCCGCTCTCGCCCTCAAAGTTTCATTTGTACTGTGGTCTGTGATATCAATACATCATAACATTATAATTTATAAACACAAAATGTGGAACCAAAATTATGTATTATGAGTTATGACAAGAGCGCGGATTTATATGCATTAAAAACCAACCAAATATGCACTAAAATGTTAAAATATGCACAAAAAATAAAAATATGAATAATAAAATTAGCAAAAAATTATCGAACCCTACTATAAATATTTATCTACTTATTTTTGTAGGTAGTTTTAATTCATAAGAAAAAAATAGGAATCAATTTATATCAAAAATGTATTCTAAAATAAATTTTAGTCTTTAAAATCTTTATCTTATTATGTATTTTATTACCCCGATTATTGATCCAAGGTCATATTTGGGAAAACCGTTTTTACCTACAAGTATACCTATTAATTTATTTTGATATTAATCGAAACTATAAAATTATGATATTTTTTTCTTATATTATAATACTATATATTTTTAAAATATCTAAAAAAACATCGAAATATGCACTAAAAGATGAAATATGCTATTAAAATTGTAAAATAAGCCCTTAAAATAGAAAAATGTCAAAATATGCAAAAATATGCGCTAAAAAGTTTCATCTTTTAAATCGTCATGTCATGAAACAAATTATGTGCTCACTTAGCATATCATACGATCAACCAGAATAAATATGCAAATGCATACAAATCCGCGCTCTAGTTATGACCTATTTTACCGTTTGACATTATATATTTATATACGATTTACTAATTACTAAATGAAAATACAATACCTACTTCCCAACTATTTTATACCATTTAGAGTATAAATCAATTTAGAACCTAAGTATAGTTTTAAATGTAAATTTATATTTAAAGCTTAATCATAGCTATGATAGGACTAGTCCTCAACATCTATAATATAATTTTCTATTTTTTAGACTTATCTCATAAATGATTTTTATATTATAGTGGCATGCCAATAACATCATTCCATTTAGTCTATTCTTACCTATGCGAGATCGTCCGGCTAGTTAGGCTATAGATATTGTAATACCTATTATAATTATACATACCTAGTATATACTGTATGTATGAATTTATATGGAATATTTGATGTTTATTTCTTCAGTCAAAATATTTGAATTACGGTCAGTGATAGTGTCTATTTATTTCACGCACTATCAAACATTTGATATTAATCACTGTCAGTAATTTGTGAATGCGGGTAATTGATAAAAAGAGTGTCCAATTTGATTTATAACAATATATTTATATATTACATACCAGTAGTATACCACGCTAATATAGCATTAAATACCAAACAGCAATATTGGAACACCTAACACCCATCCGAGTATTTACTTTTTATACATTTTTTATCACTTGGTGTTGCACCGGAGAGTCACTGCTGAGGTTGTTTTAGAGGTCCCAGATTGATGTCCTAAAGATTTTTTTACTTTGTATAAGGAAATTAATTATTCACAATATTGAATTTGAATGATGGTCAAGAAGAAAATAATATCTTAAGAAATTACCCGTACCTGTTTATTCTAGACTGTTATATAGATTCAATCTTATCCCTACTTGTGACTCGATTTAATGGAATATTCTATTATGAAACATGTAACCTATAGTTGAAATATATTCTTGTTTATAACTATCTTCAATAAAACCTGAAACATCACCGCAAAAAATATATAATTAATTCATTATAATATTATGTATCTATATATGGCAATTTTTTTTATAAGGGGCTCACAATATTAGTAGTTGCATCCCGGCCTCTCGAGTCTTATCGATTTGGCACTGCTCAATGACTGTTCTACAGTATATAGTGATTTATTTTTAGTTTGTCGTAGGTATTACCCATAATAAATATTTTATAATAGGTAGTGAATTATAATCACTACCAATTTTATTTTTCATGCCTATCAGAACCTAGATTTTCTTTTTATGAATTTTATTTTGGTTCATATTTGTGCGTTACATTTAAAGTGTCACTTGTCAATTTAAAATCTCATCGTATTGCGTTGATGATCAGGGTTAGTTTAGTTTGTAGTAAAAAGTTAGTACTCGAGTCGATAATTTTAAAATATAATTTAATCGTTAACATGACTTGACATTTTATAGCATAGATGTATCCATACAATACTTATATTTATAAGAAATAAAATAGAGCATGCTCGTTTATTGATCATCGTTATTTATTTGATCGTCAATTAACTATTTAGACGGTCTTCAATCAAACCATAATTTGATAATATATTACATGCTTAGGCAGTACCTATATACACGCGCAGTGATCGCACGAATTGATACGTATAGTATAATTTTATTAAAAAAATAATTATTAGATAGAGTTTACATTTCGAGAAGATTTATACGTTTTGCGGCACAAAACCATGTACTTATATGAATGTATATATAATATAATTGATCGTACTTTGTTTTATTGGTAGTCTTACATAAATCACACGGAAATGTCAACGATATATGCATTTATTGGTAATAAATCTAACGAATGTATCTTATTGAAATACTCTTCCATGAAATATGATACGGACGTCATCTACGCATGGGTAAAATAATAATATTATAGGTAGGTGCCTACTATTTTATAGGTAGACGACTATATTATAATATATTATTATGCACAGAAATAATGATCAAGAAGCAACGGTATCATTCGTCGCATACCTATATATATATAATATATATAAAGATGTACCGTGATATGGATTTGCAGGATATCGCGTAATATATAAATATATACCTATCGTACATAGGTGCGGCATAAAATAGCAGGGGGGGGGGTGCGATTGTTTTAAACACGGATTTAACACAGAAATAAAAAAAAAATCGTTGTAAAACCATCATAGACGTATATTATTTATATTATATGCGTGAAATTAAAAGATAAAAATAAATAATTATGTTCTGTGTTAACATACATCCGACGTTCATTCAATCGTGTTGCATGTGTACCGCCGCTGTATAATATAATATAATAGTAATTACGAAACCGGTACACGTGTGGTGCTGGTGGTGCCTACTTAATATTGTGTGTATATTATTTAATTGATAATTTTTTTCTCTCTATACAATTACCCACCCATATGTATGTTACCTTTATGGTGTTTTTAACGCGTTTACGGGCAACGCCCACTGCGTATATTATCATGTCTCGTGAGTACATATTTTGGAAATTACTTTTACATAATATGTAGGGCATATAGGCCCGTTAAATAACATATTGCGCTTGACACGACCGTCAATCGATGTATAGAACATACCTACATGGCTACATATTTTACTGCTTAGTACATAAATGTATAATATAATAAGTATATTCATCTGCACCTATATACGCGCAAGTCGAGTTGGTTTTCCGACGGTCTTAATTGCGATATAATGACGTTTGTGAGTAATAATATAGTATCAAGGATAAAATTGAATTTTTTATATTTTAATTTTTTTTTTATCGTGTGGTTTTTTTTTTGTTGCCCCTGTGTGGTGAATTCCTAAATATGGCCCTAGGTGTATTCCATATGGAGGACACGAAGATCGCGACTTGATGTCGTACCTTGGCTGTTCTTCGGATTCCATTAGTGGAAGAGCGGTTATCTTGCGCATACGCTTAGTGTATAAAATACTTTATGATGCAGCACTATAATAATATTATAGTAACTCTTTATTTACTTGCATATAGTAGGTAGTAATAATAATAGACGTATCGATTTTTGTATTTTATACATAATCGCTGTTATAACAACTACTAGTGTGTGTGTGTGTGTGTGTTTGAATGATTATTAAAATACCGTTGGTCGTTAAACAATCGTCTATTATACTTATTATTATTGTGGAACGCATTTACTGACGCGAACAAGCAACTCTGGAGTGAATTGTACTCGAAACAGTCGAAAGCGAAACCACTCTTATTTATTATTATTAATATTTTTTTTTATTCAACACTATATTTTATAATTGATGTAAACTGTAAATAACATCTACAATCCACATAGAGAATAATATATTATTATAGATAAAGTTTGTTAGGTTTTGTCTTTATATTAAATTATATATTTATATATATTTTACATTCTAACGCGCTTCAGTAATATTATTATTAGTAATAAAATAAAACTGTGGAAAAAATGTTGTAATGAACTCATGACATACCTACCACATACCTAAAGAATTTCTTGCAAAAAAATGTATTTTTTATTCTATTTAATATCTCCACAATACCCACTAAACATTGCTACCTAGTTCTACTGTGCTAATTTTGTTTTTTAGCATGCAGTGACCTTAAATGTAATTTTCTTATGGTGTGTCTAATATCTATTATAAATTTGGATTAATCCGTTTGAGAGTTTGACTATAATATTAATATATTATAAAGGTTGTTTCATTCTTTGGTTCTGTAATCTTTTTGGGTTTTCTTCTTTAATGTCAAATGTATATTTTATTATGAAAGTTCTGTTATGTTCAGAAATTGTTGGAAACATTGGCGAAAAATTACAAAGTATAGGTACTATTCGTTAAAACTATAATTATAGGTAGGTAAACCTATATATATATATACTTAAAATTTATAAGTTTATGTCGATTTGTTTTTATATTATCTCCCATCGGCATAATATGATACAAATTATGTAGAATCAATAGTATACCTATTGGTGTTAATATAAATTGATATATTACTTACAGTTTAAAAAAAAATATTCCCACTTTTGCATAATTACACACAAAATTCACTGGATGCTTTATCTGTCCAAAATACTTGGTCTCTATACTCCTGATTCTTATAATCAGTATATGATTATGTAAGATCGCAAATCAGACTTTATTGTTTCAATGTGGTTTTCTAGTTTTATATTTGTAAACCTATACTAATAATTGTGTATTAATTACTTTACTCTAGATATGGAAATAATTTAAATTCTTCATTCTTTTATTCTTTTATCACTTAACATAGATTAATTTAATGTATACATAGTGTTTATTTTAGTAGGTATAATAAACGTCTGTCGTATAAATGAAATTTGCGTTGACTTGTATAAATACATAATATAGTTGTTTGAATTCCTTTGGCACTAGTACAAAACTTACAAGCGTATTTCACGGTAATACCTACTGTCGCAAAATATTTTTCTCAGATCGTCATCGGTGAGAAAAAAAAATTCTCTATTCTGAAAATCAAAAATCGAAATTATTGTAATGATCAGTAGGACTCATGCACCTAATAACACTATGAATAATGAACATTGATAATTGTCAAGTAAAGATAATTGATTGATCAAACAATAAATACAGTGGTTTTTACGTATAAAAATATTTACTACAATTTAACAAATTAAAAAAAAATTTCTAAAATTCTAACAGAGCTAGTAGTTTGATACTTTGATTATAGGTAGTATTTTTTTGAAAATGTTTAGAAAAAAAGGTAGGCAAGTGGGTGTCGCTTTGCTGTACAGTAGATTACAAGTAAGTCACTGTTATGGATGGTGTTAAATTTTAATTTAATGATATGATATTTTTTTTTTGATAACGGTAGACAAATTTTTGAGGAACCTAGAATTAAATTTTTAAATCTTAGATTTAAAACACACATCATTGTAAAATCAATACATTCTTCGCTTCGCTCAGAATCTAAAATTTTTATGATTTTCTTCCTCAAAATAATTTGCATATTTTTTAAATTTTTACTTATTTTGTCAAAATTTAAACTTTAAATTCTTATAAAAAAAAATTGTGACTTTGTATTTTTAAATTGTCATTGTATTATATTTTCAAGCTTTTTGACCCAATGAATAATATTTAATTGACATTTATAGAAAAAAAATCTAAAAAAATTGGAAACTTAAAATGTCCGTAAACTGCTCAAAACTGCAAGTAAAATTGTTTTGAAAATTTTATTGTGTATAGAAAATGCTATTATAAGCATATTCAGTGAAAATTTGCATGTATCTACGGTTGTTTGTTTTAGAGTTAGACCAAAAACCACAATCTATGCGGTTGAAAAAGGATTTTGCGTAAAAATTACCGTTATTCCTTAATATTTGTTTTGTTTTTCCCCACGATTTTGAAAACTATTGAGAATTTCAAATTTTGATTAACTATATATTCACTTTCTCATTGAACAAGATATTGTTGAAGAAAATCGAAGCAGTGTTACCGACAACTGCCCCAAACAGAGACGACAGACACTAAAAATAAAAAAAAAATAAAAAATATGCATCATTGTAAAATCATACATTCCTAAAAAGGTGTACATTATAAACTACAATGTTAATTATTAATAAATATTTTGGAATTGAATAATATTACAAAAACCAGTATTTTATAGTTTGTCAATCATTATTCAATTGGTGAACATTAGGGTTTAACATTTTGTGCTATGAGCTTTTTGCTCCTCAGAATTTAATTATTTGTATTTTTGTGCATTAATCTGCTATAGATATGCGTATTATATAATGTTGCAATGAAATATGCAAGATTTTTTTTTATTCATGCAATTCGTAAGGAGGTATCGACTGTATTGCTTAGTATATCTGCTCGAATCAGCGCCAGTGGTCGAACATATATACCAAGAAGTGAATGAGAACACTGCATACAAAGCCAATATAATATAGGAAAACGGGGTAACCTTGCAGCTGGTGCAGTGGTGTCCCATCCACATGTACCTTTTTGATGCTGATAAAATATATAAAAAATTACCATATGGTTATATAATGCACTTACTTAATGTCACTAACTCGATCGGACGGACTTCTCGTTCGTATATAATATTATATATAGCGAATAGCGGGTAATCTGTCCGTTCTATGCAAGTTTGGCCGCCCAGCAGCAACGGTGCGCGTATTTCTGTGGCACCTCGCAGCCATAACGGTGGTGCACGGCTTATAACCTACGTAAGTATATAATATTATATAATCCGATTTGAGCGGGACGAGTTGGGGTTTTAGGTACCACACTACTCCATTAATGACCACGCGGGTAAGGCGTACATAATATTATAAACAAAAGAATGAATGGATACCGTGGTCAACACAATGGCAACGGGTAATACGTAAGGTTATATATATATATACGATACTGTGTGTACTGCACGGTGTGTATGATAATAATAATAAACCGTAAAAACTTTTGTACGCGCGCGTTGTTCGGTCGTCCATGCGTGTGTGTGTAAAAAAAAAACAACTTAAATAATAATAATAAAAAACAACAGCAATTGTAAAAAGGTATATAATAATAATACGAATATGTGTGTGTGTGTGTGTGATCCATGGGAGGTCCGTGTTTTTATGTGGTCCCGACTCAATGGAAACTGGGCACATTAGCTGGTGACACGTCCGCGTCATATATGCGCTACAGACAACCGGGTAGGCATAAATCACCGATCGCGTGCATATGGTAGGTATATATCACGCTCTGGTGATCTAAGCCCTGCTGTATAATATGTATATTATAGGTATATAAGTATGACGCGTGTACCTGAAGTAGAAAAACGCAAGAAACTGAGATATTATATCGTGTACGTAGAGTAAGGTGTTATATCTTATAATATACACTATGTCACTATATACTATATTGTTATGTAGTGGACAAACGTACATGAAGTACGGATAGTATAGAATGCCCGATGAAAATCACTGAAAACCAAATCACGACCCCTGTTATAAATTCATATACAATATATTTTAACGTTATGATTCATAAATCATAATATTATTACATTATATTACGCTGTGGTACGTATTGTTCAATGTTATAGTAATTACCTACTATACTTTAACCAATAACCATTGATTTTATAATAAAATAAATTATAATAATTGTCATTTCAAAAACCAATGCTACAACTAAATGTTTTGTTCGAGTCAGATACCCTCCACTTCTTGATAATATATTTTTTTTAAATATTAGTCAAGTTCTAATAGGTTACGTAGAAATATATATGGACAGGTAACATTTGTAATGAAATTAACAAAACGACTTTAACTCTTTTTAAAGATTGACTGAATTCTAATTTGTATACCTATAGAAACAACATGTTTTCTTCAAGTAGGAGCATTATTTTAATTATTCACAAATATTTCAATTACTTTCTTATGCAAATGTGTACGGTAATTTTCTACGATATTTAATCGTATAATTATACAACTGAAGTTTATTTATAATGCGATGTACTTATAATGGTCGTTTCTGTTATTTAATACAATATAATATATAATACTATTAGGTAGATGTGTGCACCTATATTATAATGTTATGCTTATGATAATATTATGTCTGTTGGGTTTTTAGTCCATTCATATTTATGAGCCATTATTCGCATATTTTTTAAATAACTTGTGTTTGAATGACTTCTTTAAACGTTGGATTTATTTTTAAATAAAAATTGAATTAATTTTTTGTAACAACCTACAATGTATCTACAAAGTGATGACACTCATAGTATGTACCGTACCTAGTACCTACTACCTATGTAGTGTGAATTAATAATCACGTTTGTCATTTGGTTGTACTTTCTCATCGGCTTCTCTTAAATGTATACTTAACTAATAATAAGTTATAAAATACCTACCGTACAGTTTTACAAAGTTAATGATTTTTTTCCAAAATAGGTGTAGTGCCCGGGTGCCAATAACCTATAGCAGCGGTTCTCAACCTTTTTATATTCGCGAAAAACCTGTGTTCGAACTGTATACATTTTTACGTACCACTTGACCATTTTTTTGCTTATTAATAATGTATACGTTTATGTTATATGTAAAGAATTTTCAGAACCAAATTTTACAACGAATCCGAATTGTAAGTAACTATCGTCATATTTACGATTCGCCTGTGTTCTGTTTTTTAGTATTTGAGCTTCCGCTTTCTGCAAATCTTTTCATTTTTACTTAATTGTACGTCATAAAAAAAAGTACGAAAAAACTACATAAAAATATAAAATATACTATTGATGCAAACAACTCGTATGGCACTTGTGAATAAACTGAAAAAACGTACGAAACTAAGGTAAAAACGCATTATTGTGTAATAAGAATACGCTTTATCCGTTTATCAGATAAAGTTTATTGATTTATATTATCCATGTTCTATATTAAAGAGATTATCGTTATCTTAATTGCTACGATTACAAACGACCTCCACACCTCCAAAAAAAACAAATAATGTTGATAATGTTTCATTCCAGTTTTTTTTATAAAGGGAAATTTTCTTCGCGTACCACCTATTAGCTTTCCGCGTACCACAGGTTGAGAACCGCTGACCTATAGTATAACCTGTAGTATACATGCAAACTATAAAACACTTCATTGTTTTGCAATTATCATTTTTATTGATTTAAATGCATGAAATGTGTAACTACAGTTCATAATATGTTTGACATATAATAATATTATCATTCGTTTTTCACGTTTTTTTCTCACATTATCCGCGATATGAAATCTGTTGCGATTATTATTGAGGTATGGGTATATATAATAGCCCCCGTCCGCGTAAACTTCCCGACTTTTTTTATTGTCAAGTATCTATCAGATATTTTAAACATACCTATTTGTGTACCTATTACGAAAATAACAATACGGAAACGCATTATGACATTGTATTTAAAAAATATGCTATTGTATATGTGTGTGCGCATAATACATTAGAGCGGGATTTGTTTTTTATGTGCGCCACGAATTTACTGGGCGATAATAATTTGTATCGAAGACGTCCATCACTCCATCACACACAATATAGTCAGTCGCGTATATTAATGACTGTATAGAGAGCCGAGGTACGACGAACGGAGTTCATCGAGTGGGATGTGCCACCCGTGTGGGCCCGGCCGCGTGTCGCTACACTGCCACAGCCTGTCCGTGATGGTACGAGGACGTTCTCCTCTCTTAAACTGCATAAATATTCAAATCACGCTCAGTTACCCATTATAAGCGCGTGCAGCGGATGTGCAATTCGAAATGATTACCATTTTTTTTTTCCACACCTGTGTCCGCTCGTTTCCGTGTACCCATGCAGGCAGGTATACAGCGCTGAACGCGTATAGGTATACGTAAATTATGGCTGTAAATATATTACATGTGCACAGACCGAGGATAGGGTGGACACTGCAGGCGGAAGGGGCAGAAGGGGATGTAGATAAGTATATTATTGCGAATGCGTGCGCATTGGTAGGTGTACGTCTTAATTTACTCTGGCGCGTGCAAGTCAGATAAAAAATTTCATTCGCTTTTTCGCGTTACAGGTTTTGTCATACGTACGCGCGCGCGTTGTCCTGCAGCTGTTGCAGTTGTAAGCTGCCAATATCTGTAATAACATGTGACTTGGGCTCTTAAGTCCAAATAACGACGACATGGTTGTGTATCCAGCTATTATTAGGTATCACTGTGAAAAATGATTCACTACACTGCGGTGTTTTCACGAATTTGTTGATCAATCGCATAATGAATCGCGCCATGGTGAAATGATTCTGTGGCTCGGTGCAAGAAGGGCCAATGTCATTTTTTGACAATGTTCAGGAATTTAAAATATTAAATTGGCCAATTTTTAAAATAACATAAAAATCTTAAAATTTATGTTGGATCTCTAAAACTTACTTAATTACATTTGTTTTTATTTCATTATATGACTCTCATTTTGTTTTTAAGTATAAATATGTACGTTGTAGTTTGACATTGGTCCCCCAGAAAAATTACTTTGGTTTGACATAATTGGCCAAAAATTAAAATTTAAAATAAACAATTTTAATAATTAAAGAATGACTTTTTTATGAAAACCTAATAATAATATTTAATTGAGCATAATGTTAGTTACTTCTAAATTCATAAACTTTATTAATTGATTTCAAAATGGCGAATGCCGTAGCTATTAGATAATATGTGGCCAATGTCGACTTAGGTCCATAATAAATCGATTATCGTCAAAAAGTCCAATGCCAATGTCATACAGCATATTAATAGAGACATTGGCCCTTTCAACACAAGTAACATAAGCAAATTGTAATGACATTAGTCAAATAATCTCAATTTTGTCAAAATGTGACATTGGCCCTTCTTGCACCATAAGCCACAGAATTAATAGTATACCTTCTGAATAAATATATATTATACTGAGTGATTCACCAAGCACGATCACACCCATTTTTCCCTTCAATACCTAATAAAATTATTCAAATTCTGATTTTTGGAATTTTTAAATATACTCAGACCATTTTAATGACCATTATCCTTAGAATAAACATTTTAACGACTGAGAAACTACTCGTCCGAATTTTGAATCGGGGACATCAAAATGTTCAAAAAGAATATCCATTAAATAATTTGCAATAGGAAAAGGGTTCTCATTTGAAAAAAAAAACAGAAGTTTGTATCACCAAAGAAGAACACTCCTTAAATAGTATAAAAAATTTCGAGAATTTGAAAATATAGTCTTCAATTGTATAGAATATTTCAAGATTCCAAAAATCAGATTTTGAATAATTGCATTATTACAGAAAAAAAGGGTAAGCAATGAGCAGGCCTGGTGAATCACTCAGTATAACAATTATTATTTATTAGGCATATTATTAGTTAAACGATTAATATTATTTATCCGATTAATTAAATAATTACGAAAGTAGGTATTAATACAACCATAAAATATAAGATGAAGTAAGATACTGTACAATAATTTTATAATATTATAATATGGTGTTTTTAATATTTCTATAAATCAATGATATTTTGTGTAGAATTTGTTGAAAAAAATATACACAATGCACTACCTTATGCATAATGTTGGATAAATATTGACTGAACTAAGAAATAAACAAAAAACCGAGTTCAACATTTAAAATCATAATTCACAGTTCAGGTAAATAATGTAAAATAAATAGTAACTACTAACACAAAATAATATATTTAGTATATTAATATTTAAGTTGTATCTTAAAACTAAAACGTAGGTAAAAACCTTGGTCTTTCGTGATTATTATGTTTCAAATCAAAACAATTTAAAATATAATTTTATAAATAATATATTATTATAAAATAACACACCTGTATGACTTAATAACATATCGTGCAAAACACCGTAAATGTAAACAATTAAAAGTTTTATTATATTTAAAACTTTTATGATAAAAATAGGACTTTTGAATCTGTTAGGAAATCGATTATATTAAATATCGATTGATTTAATATGAAGACTTGGATATTTTGCGTTTATACGAGCATATAATTAACATATATTATTATTACATGCGTTTATAATTATAGATAAATCAAATTTGTTGGTAAAAAAAGTTTTTTGTGTTAAGTAATTATTATTATTGCTCAATATAATACCGCTATTATAGTATTATACACATAACGCTTAAACAATACATCACCAAAATATACTATACGTCATCTATCACTGTACCTATAAAGTATAAAGATAATATTATGCAAAACGGCAAAACAAACTAAACGTCACGTATTTCTCCTTTAACTTATTTAAACAATTATATTATATGTTATTCATGGTTATAGTTGATAGTTGTTAAAATATTTCCTCAGCATATTGTGAAGGGTGAAGATCAAACCGCAATATGCATTGTTTGGGAATTTAACAGTCAAAAAGTTAAACGAACCGCATTTTCTCAGCAGGTCAGTGTATGGTGTACTTACCTGTATGGCTGTATATAATATGTATAACAATGTCATTCTTACCCGAAGGTAGATCATTTAACGGTGTTACGCGCACCGGTGATGGAAATGACTGTTGACTGATGATGATGCTAAGGGGTTGAAAATAAAGGCTACCTTTTAACAGGGGTCTTATATATGCACTCACATACACACACATATATATATATATGCACCCCGCTGACAGGCACTTATAATGATCCCTTTGACGTCAAAAACGCCGGGTCGTCCGACAAATGGCTTCCTGCTGGGAATTCATCGCAACCCTTTTTCTTCTTGGTATTTTTATTCACCCCCCCGGAGTATATATTTATACGTCATTTTGTATGGAACGTCCATTATATTATTATCAATAGAGGGACCTGCGAACAGATTGCATTTTAACTATGTGTTACATTTGTCTCCCCTCCCAATCTTTGTTCGTCATAGGATATATTTAAAGTGGCGTGTAATTATTTATACTGCACACGGGCATATCGTCCTACTAAATAGTTTGCATGCTTAATGTCCCCCACCCCTCCCCTGATTCGATGTAATAATGTACAATTTATTCGGTTCATCATTGTAATAATAACATGTATTGCCGGTTGTATCTGAATATACATTATAATGATCTCATGGTCTGAGTATTTTCGCCTAATCAATGGATTTTTTTATTACTACGATTTTGCCGACAATTTGTTTTTTTTTGTTATCTGATCGGGACATTATGGAATTTAAACGTTCGTTCGTAATATTTTTAATATTTTTAATTTTAAGTTTAATATTCCGATGTTACTTGTCTTAACCGGTCGGCGTATTTGTCGTTAAAAGCGCCTCCCGCAAAGCCCGCACCGCTTTGGGCAGCATACAAAATATACCAATTACAACAGTATAGATTACAATCTTCAAGTATTTTTTTCCCACTTAAGCTCAAAAGACCAAAATATATACGAAACTATATATTTATATAATTTATAACTCTTTAAGATTTCGTATCAGCAGAGTGCTACTCTATGCGTTCAACAAAGAAAAATTAAAAATTGAGTATAATATTAAAATTATGACTCTAGTAATAATAAACATTTATTATAAAAGAATATTATTATCATTTAGGTTACATAGTGGTCTGTGATGAATTCTGTTTGGGTAAGCGAACATACGATCTCAATTGCAGTAGTATCAATGTATCTAAAATGTGTGCAATCGCTATAACATAATAGGTAAGTATCAGTAATTAGTATTAGTAATTTAGATTGAATAACAAAATAGTAGAATTATAACTTACAAAATAAAACTATAATATATAAATAAATATTTATACTGATAAATTATACACTAATGTGCACCTACATCAAACGATCCCCGACGGTCACTATTGCCCCCGGAATACATAATTGTATGATATACAAATGGACGGACTAGGCAAAGAAAACGCTTATTTATTCGCGCCACAATAATATAGGTATGTAAGGTACGTAATAAAATCATATCATATAAAATTAAAACAATATATATATATGTATTTATGTAGCAAACCAGTGAACCACTGAACAGTGGGAGTAGAGTTCGACTTTTTTTTTGGAGATCCCGGCTGGTCGGTCAGTTGTCACATAATCAGACATCAGACGAGTGGTCGCTGCTGCAGGTTCTCGAGTTCTCGAATCGACTTTTTCTTTTTAAAATCGGTGCAGTTAGCCCTATTACTCGTGCACTGTATAGGTAGATATTTTTATTATACGACCGTCAACGGTCGTTTTTTCGAGAGGAATAATAAATACCGAAGACAAAAAAGAAAGCGTGCGGGCGGGTGTAAACTGGGGTGGATGGGTACTATTTTTACGTCTTATATTACTATATTATTATATTACCTATATACCTATACTATTATTATGCATACCTTTATCATTGTAATACCCTATGGCCTGCGTATTTTTGTCACTTGGACATCGTTATTATATGGGTGTATATTGTGCTACGGACTCGGCATTGTCGTCGAAATAGCAGTCGGCACTTCTTCATTTCTTGTCATGGGCACTCATCGTACCGTCGTCGGCGTGCAGGCCACGTGGTCATCATTTAACCACCACCGCGTTGGCGAGTAAAAATACCAAATCAAAGTTGATGATTTTTAGATTTTCTTAATAATTGTCGAATTTTAAAAACTATTATTGTTGAATGCTCAATGAATACATGTTTAGTATAAAAATCAAACTAAATCAAACGGTTATCAAAAATTAGTCTAGTCGAGGATATTAAGGGAGCAAATCGAAATATATTTTTCTGTATGCTTTCTTTTTAATTATTTGTTTTATTTGATATTATCGTTTATCTTTGTACCATGATTCCATAACTCACAACGTAAAAGGTATATTGTGCGGAATCGTGTGTTACCCGAAAAGCCAGTGCCCTCCCCTAAAAGTTTTATTTTTAAATATTTGAAATGTATGGAGTTTTGTTTATACCATGCCGATGTTAATATACAGTTTATATAATTAATAATCGTAAAATATTTAAATTCTATGATTTTATTATGTATGAATATTCGTCATCCGATAATGCTCGCGATAAGGGGGAGTGTGGCGAGAAGTACACCGAGTATAGATGACCCTTTCTGGAACCTGAACTCGATGTGCCCGAACACATCAATACATCATGTATATAATATAGTATATATGAAGGGGATAAATTCCGCTTGCCACGGGAACATTCCCTGGACACAATATTGTGTATTATTTCAATATGAGAGCGTTTCCTCGGATGTGTACTCCGTCACCGCGGCTTGCATCGTTCGGGGGATGACTGCGCGTCGAGACACGACGACGACGACTATAATAACAATACGACGACACGAAATAATAATAATATTATCATATTGTACGTAATAATATTAACTACGAGATAATAGATTGGTATTTACACCGCAAAATACGAAATGAAAAGAGACTACGTACACGACAATACGAGGGCCGGAAGGAGGCGGTGGCGGTGGCGTGTGAATGGATTTGTCGACCGGTAAACCGCAGGAGGTGCGCTCGCGTGTAATTTGTCTTGTACGCCACTGCCGACGCCGACGCGGCGGTCATATTATAATGTCCGCGTGGCCACGCCGATGACGGTGCGATGAGTGGCGGCGACAAAACGGGGGAAATGCCGACCGCTGTTTCGACGACAATGCTGGGTCGTCCGTCGCACCATGTACACCCATCGCGTATAATAACCGTGATGCCGGGTCGACCAAAAGTGCGTATAGGGTATTACAGAATAATAATAATAATATGATGTGGGTAAAGCAGCTAATAATATGGGCTAATATAATACGAGACGTGATAAGCACCACCCACTCCGATGATATTACATCGATGATGTCAAAATAGGCGCTGTGATATAAAATATATAACATTGATGATTTTAAGGTGAAACGCAGTTATATTTAATTTTTAGAAGAAGAATTTAATTTTTAGACTTGTAGGAGGTACCTAAAGTGTATATCTATTTACTAAAGCTGAAAGATATCCAAACAACCATATCGAACCTAATCGATTGTAATAATATGCGTTTAATGGAATTAAAAAAAAACAACAATAACTTTCTATTTTTTTTACAATAACTTTATATTATTATATTTTGCTTATGATGAAAATAGCCGATAAGTACCTAAACTAAGTACATAATTTTTAAAATTTTTTGAAAATTGTCGAGTTTTAATAATTAATATTTATATGAATACTCAATGAATGCATTAATAATTTAGAAAAAAATTCCATTACAATAAATATCAATAATATTATGTATCTAATAAACTATAAGAACTAAAATAAATAACTATAGAATATTCTTCCAATAATCTTGTTGTATTTATATATTACAGAAAATATACACTTCAGGCGTCTTAACCAATCAAAAAATTTGAGATTTCTTTATTATTTCACCTTGAAATCAACGTAGACACTTATTTATCTTGTTATACCATCATCAATATTTTGTCATCATTCCTCGCACAAATGACAGAACGAATTGACGACGGAGTTCGTGGATTTAGAGTGATTATTATTTGTTTAATTTGTTTATAGAATATTATATTCATAGTGAGTAGAGTAAAAATATATTTTATCAATCCAATGAAAAAAAAAAAAATATGTTTACTATTCGACATTAGTAGTATCTACCGGAGGGCGGAGACGTTGGAAAATATATATTATATTATGTTACTTAGACAGTCGGCTGGAATATTTTTGAGAGCCTTGTGCACATATTTGCAGTAATATAAATATGCTTACATAATATGTATACCGAAGCACCTATTATATTATCTGCATCAATAATATATATTTAAAATATATGCGTGCGTGTGTGTGTGTGTGTGTGTACATAACGGGGTTGCTCAGGGGTTGTTGAAGATTTTGTTGCTATTTATTGTGTGCGTGTGCATATAATAATATTTATAATATATATATATATTATATATACGTCGTGCTCTTAGACCCAGTATGGCTACAGTTATAGAGACATAATATAATATGATAAATATATATATTAGACACCTATCCCTGCAGTGTCAACATAAATAATGGCATGTTTATCACGTACGCAAAAAAGAAATTATTTGAAAGGCGTGTTGCGAAAAAAATAAACAAATACCTCACACGATGCGACGAGACTATGTGTATAATAATATTCTCTCCACATTTTTGTGCACATTCACCCGCACCCCGTTCGAATTCCATTCACCACGATGTGTATAATATAATTACGTAGACCGGCGAAAAAAGGTTTTTTGTTTTTTTTTTTAAAAAAACGTGTTTTTTAAGCCAGAATTTTAAATGTTGTTTGACACACCGTACAAAATAACTCGTAAGTCTCTAAATCAAAACGATATAACAGTCGGTAACCGGACACTTCTACTTATATAAAAGACGTTCATTCATTTGTCTCTATATTATATTATATCATTAACCGTTTTTCTAATAATTTTGGTTCCAATCTGAGTAGGTACATAAATTATATAAATACAATATAATGTTAACATATGTGCGATTTGTTTCAACAAAAGCTCATAAAATCCTAACTTTGTATTATTTTTGTGTTATGATGAACGTGGGCAGTAGGCGTCGATAGGAATATAACAGCAACAGAAAAATAATGATGTAAATACACACATTATGAGATTATAAGATTTTATTTTTATATTTCACACTTTTAGTTTAGAATGTTAGTTAATATTTTAACAGGATAGAAAAATACAGATGGTGTACTAACGGTTAGTCTATAGTGCTTATAGAATTTACCTAAGTAGTTTATGATACTTATTTTCCTATGATTTACACTTTTAATGATAATCTTTAAAATTAAAATTTTTAACTAAAATGATTTGCATCATAAACGTATCTTATAGGTTAGACGTTCTTAAAATTTAGCTTATTTAGAATCGATATTAAAAATGTAAAAAAAAATCTCAAATATTTTTTATCTAATGCCTGGAGCCAAATGTCCTTGACAAGTTTTGCATATGGAATATATTTTGATAACCTTGGGAACCATTATTGGTCCTGACGTACATTTTTATTTATACCTACTGGCTACTTGTTCATTGGCAATATATATCTAGAAGTACTGCATTATAGTAGCTTCGGCATGTATTTTGGTCAACATTACCTCGTTGATATTTCAATTTGGATGGTAGGTATATTATTATTTTTATTTTCGTACGCACTATTTTTTATAACAATATTTATAATTTAATAAAAAAATCAGTCATTAGAAATTATTCGTAAGTTTGATGATTTTTATTTATTTTATATTGAACCAACTATGTTATTCATAAATACACTTAACCAGGTTAAAGTCAGAGTTACGTAATGGAACCCATACTACGTTAAAACCGGATTCAAATTTCTTAATACACACATAGAAATATTTAAGTGTATCTGTAAGCCTCCAAATTATGGTGTTGGACAATGTGCAAAATTAGATTTGATAATTATAAAATATAAAACAAATTTATGAAAATTCAAATAGAACTTTCATACTCAAACAGATACTGCGGTGTTGTGCACTCAATTAATGTCTTAGGCTGCAATAATAGTAAGTTGTTGATCTACCTACTAATACTCCTTTAATAACTCCATTCAAAATGTCTCCTTTTATGTTTTAAAATAATCAAATCTATTTAACTAATTCTCAAACAATTCATATTTCCCGGTATATGCAGGTCCTGTTAATTTTAGACAGTTACTACTTTGTTTGTGTACCTTTAATTTTTGAGCTATTTGAATAATACAGTAGGTATTAAAAATTGTATGTATGTTAAAGTTTAATAGTAATTTTAAGGTATATATATATAAGTATTAAGTCTGCAGTTGTCAGATTTAATTACATTTACTATAATAATATTGTTTTTCAAGTCTGAGAATATTTTGAAATGACAAATTGTTACAACCTCTTAAATAATTATACCAGATTACCAGAATAACATCAATTGTCTGATTTTATATCAGCATTTTTATAATATAGGTAGGTATTTAGTTCTTATCATTTATAAGTTAAAATATATTACCTATAGGTATATCATATTTTAGGCTTGGGCATTTTGCAAATACTATTAAATATTAGCATTGTAGCTGGTGGACGTACTATAAATTATAATCTAATAGCAAGTGTGTATCTGCTGGTATTTTGGTATTTATATTATTAACGTATAAAATATGTATTACTATTATTTTTTTACAGTTAACAAGATTGTGAAATATTTTAAATTTCCTCCCATTACACATGTGTGTTGAACACACGTTATAGTCATTAGTCATTAGACTTAGACACATATGAGTGGAAAGTTGAATTAGCTCCAAATAATGGTGTTGGGTACTATATTGAATGAACTAAGTAGACAAGTATGTCTCCGTTAGGATATGAATGTTTTCTTCTTATATAATTTCAGTTAGATAGTATTTCAGAGGCCAGTAGGTTAGGAAGTCATACTAATTTATTTATTAGGTAAATTGTGTGTTTATGTGGGCCGAAATTGGTTTATTATTTTTTTAAAACTCGTTTTAATCCAGTTCAATTATTTTGATTTATCTACGCAATCGTTGTGTTAAAATAACGATCCTGAAGTCCTGATCGAAAATTGACGTGCAAATGCGTTTGGTATTGACAAAATGTATAGTATAACTATATATATATTTAACTCACCAATGCTCACAAATTACTGAGTCAAAATAAAATAATATGAGAGTATCTATACAGAATAGTCAATGTCTCAAAAAGTTAATTTTTCGTTTAAAATATTCAATTTTCCTTTTTTTAAATATAAATGTGGGCAATAACCTTGCTACTATAGTTACTTAAAATCGTGTATCCTATATTTATTACATAATATTCTAAACCTTTGTACAACATTAATTACCGATTGACAATTTTGAATGATTTATTATGTTAAATATCGAAATTAATTTTTTAAGACAATTACAGCTTTATAAGGTGCATCAGTATAATAATAAATAATATATGGTTAATTTAAATTTGTAATGTTTTTATAATTTTATGTTTTTTTATGCGTTCTATTTATTTCAATATTAATGTTTTAAACTCGAATGTAGTAGACGATAAAAACTTGAAGATACAAATATCATACATTTATGCCTACCTATAACCCAACAGTAATATTGTTACATAGTTTTAGTTTAGCATGTCAATTAATCATCTACGATTCGTTTATCTTAACGCATTATCCTCCAAATACGCTGGACAGACGTCTATTATTATAGGCGTACGTAGGCATACTACAGTGCAGTAGGTAGTCTTATTAATAACGTAATATATCATTAAAATATTGCTTAAGCACATAACAAATATGATAGCCGTTTTTAATTAATACCGATTAGAAAAAAAAAAAAAAAATGATAACTTGTCCGTTCGCATGTAATTTACTCGTATACACGATATTGCGGTTGGAATATAATACTGCAACAGGTACGGTGTTAAATGTTTTCTGTTGGGTAGAAGCAAATAATTATCTATCGAATCATATGTTTTTCACAAGTAATAATTATATGTATATATGTATTACATTACTATGTACGACCGGCCAACGCTTTATTATGGATCAGATAAAAAAACACGTGCACAACTGTTAAATCGACGTCTTGTAATTTATTGAGTGCTGTTAGCTGAGGAATCGTTTGTCGTGATTAATTTTGCATTATCGGATGTTTTTAAACTACACACGTGCACAATGAATGAAACCGGAATAATGGCACAATGCGTGATTATACAGCGGAACGGCCATTATTGGGACACGTAATTTAACATATTTTACTGTCGTCCACGGTGTGCAACGATTATTTTTCGTATCTATTCACGTACGAAAAAATTGTGCGGTCGTACAGGCTTAACCGCGACTGTTTAATATTGTGTTTAACGTTTGTACGATTATACCTGACGAGAGCGCCTATCAATCAAAACCAAAGGGGGGTGACAATCATAAAATAAGACTTAGAACCGTTTAAAAAAATAATTTAAACACTTAGTCAAAATACACCAGTCAATGACTACATTTTTAGAATTTTCGCTTGGTCGTTTTTTCTACAGGCGAAGGAGGACTATATGGGAACTGTTTGGCCATACGTATATTGCACTTGTTCACTTTTTGCGCGACGGTGACGAATTAGATAAACGATGTTTTTATGTAGGATTATTATCAGTAAAAATAGTTTATTATTTAAAACTAAAAAAAAATATTAACATATCTGTCTAGGGGGATATAAATGCATACTATGTCAACCTTTCGTTGTGACGAAACACCTATAATAGGTGCCTTTACATCTTGGTACCTATTTAATAATTGAATAATATACACTAGAATAATCGATCGGAAAGACGATATTTGCCCGCCGTCAACTTGCAATAATTATCTATATCAGTGCACGCGGCCATTTCTGCTGCAAAAAGTCAATTAATATTATTTCCAATTATAATGTTACCGGTCGTATTTGACAAATTTGGACACTATCTTTGTCCTGAAAGGCTGATACACTTTAAAGGCGTAAAATTACAGTAAATTGACTCCGAAAACACTAATATGGACGTTGCTGTCATCCTATCGATGTTGTTGATATAAAACTGCGATTTTTCTACCTTAATTTTCCATACGGTTTTCCTTCTCAAAACGCTTTTTTATGAGTATAAGCATGATAACATTGAACATAGCTGTAGTAAAAATGTATCTTATGTTTTAAGGAAGTTAGTTTTAAATAATTCCGTTTTTGATTATAAGTTATAACCCATACGATTAAATATCTGGCAAAATTTGACTTAAGTATTGTTATTAATATAATATATTGTTTGACTATATTATTATAGAATAATTAAGTACAACCTAAATAGTTGGATTACATAATATTCATATATATATTTATGATACTGGACCACGAGTTCTCATATATATTTAGTTTCTGCAGTTCTGCTACCTGTAAGGTGTAAGTATATGGGTTGGGTTGGGATAATGGAATAAATGTGCATTTTGCTTAATAATCGTTTTAAATTTATACCACTGAATAATTGCACCCCTATATTATAAATACTTACTTTAGATTTATGTTTGGTCTTATACTCTTATTGGTGCATGTTTGTGTACGAGTGTTATCATAAAGGCAATAAACTGCAGTATCACATATACACGATACAAAAACCAGCGATTAGCGTTTATTAATATTAATAGAAATTGCGTTTGTGCAAGTTCCGTTTGCCACGTACTTCTGAATAGCACACAGCTTTTTGATAGGCAGCTATAGGGAAATTGTTTTTTTACAAATATTCTAGTAAATTGCCATGGTCGATGAATATAGGTCTATACAAGGATTTGCATCGGTTTAAAGGAAAATAACTTAAAAAGTATTAATAATTACATAAATCATTTATTATGTATACAACTTACGAATTAGTATTATAGGAGTTTTTTTCTCTAACAAACAGCAAATATATAACATAAGATGAATATAATATATTATATGTACATGTTTTACAGTGCAACCTGATGAAGACGGGCGGTTACTGTACTGCAATAATGACGTATTTAAATGACATATTATAATATACGTATGACGTGCGTGTGTCATTTAGCGAGTAAAGTAATTACAAATCACGTAGAAAAAAAAAATAATAATCATAATAATAATAATAAATATATATCGTAAACAGCAAGGACGAGAGGGATCGTATATAATACAATATACATAATATTATATCAGTCCGCCGCGGAGTAACGGAAACGGGAAGACACGGTCAGGTCACCCTGCATGTAAGTATACATCGACGAATTAAAGAAATTCATAAAATTATACGTTCTCGTCTTTCGCGAGCGTAGTGATAACGTTTTCGCGTATTCGGCCCACGACGCCTGTGTACGCATAATTAAAAATTAAAAACTTAACACCGCGATTCGCGAATCGGTATAGGGGTGGGGAGGGGTTCGCGTTTTTAAAAAAAAAAATGTTTTTTTTTCTTCCTTTCGAAAATAAAATGAGATCAGCGATCACAGTCGTCGTCGCGACCATGCGCGGCGCCGATGACCGCGGCCGACTGCAGTTCGGTGGTCGCGGCGTACGCCAGCTGGACCGCCGCGGCCGTGGCCGCGGACACGGGCGACAGGTTGTGCGTGAGACTGTGCCGGCGCAGGTCGCAGTTCCGGCGGAACACTTTGCTGCACGTCGGACAGTTGTACGGTTTGATGTCCGTGTGCGTCAACAGGTGCGTCTTCAGATTGGACCGCTGGTTGAAGCTCCGGCTGCACACCGGACACTTGTGCGGCGACTCCTCCAGGTGGAGGATCTTGTGCACGGCCAACGTGCGCGACTGGCAGAACCCCTTGCCGCACTCCAGACACTTGAAGGGTTTCTCCTTGGAGTGAATGTACCTGCGAACGTGAAAAACACACGAGGCGATCGATATAAATATTTATAATACGATAACATAATATGACATTGTAGTGATAATAATTTACACAAAGTGTGCCGTGTGCACCGGGCTAGGGACTTATGTAAATAATATGATATTATGTCGATATAGGTAGGTATAGCTGCGATATCGCATACCCGTACAGGGTCGGATGTACCTTTATAATATACAGGGTGATAGATACACCGACATTTTCAAGGAAATCATTCCCTAAATAATTTTCAGGAAATAAAGGAGTACTCATTTGAAAAATAGAAGTTTGTACCACCTAAGGACGCTCTTTCAGTGGTACAAATCAATTTGAATACATTTATTATTAAGAGAAAAATTGGGAGCGAGCGTGCTTAAAAAAATCAGCCCGTATTATTATAGTGTTTGATGCACCTACTTATAGTGTATAGCATATTTTGTTTTATTACATATCAGAACTTTGAGTCCCTGCAGATAGTTCAAGTACGACATTTTATTTTGCATTTTTATTCCAAGGATAAATTGATAATAATTTATTTATTTGTCGCGATCATTGATTAATTACAATAATATACAACAATGGTGTAGCCGAGTATTGACATCAGTATTGCAATCAGTGGTACGTTACCTCTACAGCGTCAACTATATTAGTATTGTACTGATCGGCGTTTATAGACGTGGCGTGATGACACCGTGCTGTTCCGCTGTCTGACGCTGCAGAGAAACTGTACCGGTACACCGGAGTGACCGGACACTGTTCTATCTATAGCGCAGAAGGAAATGGGAAACCACTACACTTACTCTACCCAAGTAAAGTTCTAGAAAAATTAAATGTTGTGAAATTGATTATAATTAAATTTAAACGTCTTTTCACAGTTGCCCGTAACGTATAAGTTCATCGATAATTACTCTCAAGAATTAAATTAATTAAATTGTTATTGAATGATTTAAAATATTACAGCACATGAACTCTTAGTATATTTTGTCCATGTACCTACTGATTAGATCTCAAATATGAAGTTTGGTTGTACCACAGTAAGAACGCTTACCCCTCCCCCTCAAAGCCTTGACCGCAGTATTGCATGCCAACGACAAAACGTTTTCCAATATTGACGTTAAAGCAACAAACTATTGTACTTGATATACTGTAGTATATTGAGCAGCGGCAAAATATTTTTTGGAGCTTTTCAAATTTTTTAAAATTATGTAGGTTAAATTTTATATAAGATAATACGATACCTTATAATTAAAAAGTTTTAAAAAAACTTATGACTTATAATTAGTTTAGAATATTTTATGGTACGATGCAAACATAAAAAATGTTGATACAGTATAAAATGGCAAATCGTCTAGTTGTCGAAAAAAATTATATCAAATTATATGAAAAAAAGTTTAAAATCCTGATTCTTTATTATACTTTAATCGGTATTTGATAATGTTTCTAGAATATTGATACGATGAAATATTGAAATATTACATTATCGCCCGATACCCCTATCTTACGTATAATTATGTTTCAGGATTAAGATAAAAATAAAAAATACGGCCGTGTTTCTTGATTTTTTTTTAAACCCCTTCTCTACCCAAAAATATACAGGCCGTGTCGTTGCGAAAGGTCGTCTCGCGTTGACCGATCTAATGGGGTCGCTGGAAAAAATTCTCGTTAGGTATTCTATCGGTAAACGAACGCCATATTGCATATTACAAATAATATATTATATTCTGAGGTCGTTCTACAATCGCGTAATCCCTATAATATATTATAGGTACGCAACGTTCAGATTTTAATATCGAAATTTAAAGATTTCACACACTATGTTACATTGTGTCGTGCAATACACGTAGAGCATTTAATTTATTTATGCGCATCGTTCATCTTAATTGTTGTAATGCAATAGGTCTTACGAATTTATCCAATTTCTTTTCTTTTCGCTCGCTCGCCATCGTCTCCCTCGTTGTTTCCACTATTGATCACCTACGCGCGCCTATTAAGTATGGAAATTCGAAATTTGATTATTCGAAATGAAACGAATCGCGTCTACTAGTGATTATAGAAGTACATAATATTTATGTTATATTTTAAACATTTGGATTTCGAATATAGTATGAGTATACGCGAAGTCCTGCAATGTGGTTCTAATGGATCTATGTGTTGCAGTGCTTTCTAGTCGATATCGCACAGCCGCTATGCCTATATAGCACTATACCTATATAATATTACCTGTTTACCTTACCTATACAGCTGTGTGTACGTTTGACCTGCAGCGACTCGCACGAATATTGTCCGAATTTGCCGACACGTTTTTCGATAACGACTATAGCGCCCACCACATTATAATATTATTACTAATTTTGATTTTCACGCGTGCGCGATGACAGGTCGACCTAGTATCATATATATTATTATTGTATGAGACGAATAATTATAATTTATCGCCTGTATCCGCCTGTTCCAGTGTAATATTATTATGTTATCGGCTTAATGTAAAATAATATGTTCCCTTAATCGGCGCAAAACCGACCCAATTACATTCGTCGAACGCAAGAACTTCGTTATTTTTAAACGACTATCTTCGTTACTTCTCTCTATAGGTATTAGGTACCTACTAATTATTATTGATAAATCTTGAACACAAGCTCATTGTTGCGCCATTGTAAACGGAAACTGTACCACTACTGCGACCTTGTGCACTGTCTATTTGTATACTGCGGTTATGACGATATTATCGATTATATTATTATGATTAAACATATAGATAGGTAATTGATAATTATAAGTTAACATTACTCGAGAAGAAAAAATAAAAATATTGAAACACTACGGAGGTTATTATTCAAATATTATTATTTCCGAATTCGTTTATTAGCTATATCGCCGCAGTGTTTACTATTGTTGTGTCATAGCAAATGAAAATTTTTATTTTTCAAATACATATTATATATTCCCTACTAATTTATCAAACTATAATATGTTATAAATATTATGTTTAGGTACGTCCAATAGACGATGGCGGAGCGACCGATGTTTAATCTTTAGAGCATGAATATTACTTGAAACTTGAATACTACACATACGTATAGTAGCAATACTGCACAATACATTATACTTCGCGGGATGATCGCGGATCGGATTCGTCGTGCAAAGTGTACGATACCTATGTAGACGATGTACGACGGAAAATATCGTGACACCTATAGTATACCTACTAAATATGGACTGCAATTATCGTTAAACGTTTTCGTACTTTTATACAAGACAATGTCCGACATAGGTGCAGATGATAATGTAGGGTACGTCGTGGGTGCGGAACGATTTCATATTTTTGACCAAAAAACCCCGTTCAAGTATAAAACCGCTGAAAAAAAATTAAAATATCGCGTCAAAACAACGCGCGCGCGGAATAGGATATTATTACAATATCGGTAGGTGGGTAATTAGTTTCGTCTGCAGCGGTATTGATCAGAATATTAATATATTATATTCGCGCAGTATAACGTCCACGACGCGGTTGCCCCGTGTGGTTTCAAAGGTGCGCAGGAAAGGTGCGGCATCCTTACTGTATTGTTTATGTACATTATTTGTGTGTGTGTGTGTGTGTGTGTGTGTGTGTGTGTGTGTGTGTGTGTGTGTTTGTGTGTGTGTGTGTGTGCGCGCGTCTATGAATTATTATTACCGGTATCTACACAGACTTCAAGGCGATCGAAGATCGCAATCGCACACATATTATTATCCGGCTGTACACCAACGAGGCAATAGAATATTTTTTTGAACAAACCAACTCGATCGGTATATTATATACATATAATATATCTTGTGCAGTGTTGCGGTATTTTTTTTTTATTTTTTTTTTTTTTTTACCTTTGGTAAATTCCGCATTTATATCGAATATTACCGCGCGCAGTGCGTACACCCATAATAATTCCCATATTTCCTCCCAATTATTATGTTTATCTTTACGGTTTTTTCGTCCAATCAAACTAGTTTTACAGCTTTTTTGCGTTTGCCTTTATGGGACCGCCAAAATAATGTTTAATTTAATTACGTCGTTTCTTAATTATTAATTTGTGTAACGTTTGCGTTAAAAAAAATAATGTAATTTTATCAAGAATGTTAATCGTGACTTATAAGTACTTATTACTTATTATATATATTACCGTATTTTATTTTAGTCATACCTATGGAATAAAAAAATAGCGGTATGCTACTAGATATTTCTCCTTCGCAAGAAAAATTGAGAATTCATAGAAATGTTTTCGGGTATAGCGCAGCGGAAAAATATCTAATAGCATAAATTAATAAATATTAATATAATTCATATTTTATATTAGCGTTTCTAGGGTGTATGATAAAGTGTTACCCAAAATCGTTTGTTAAAAAAAAACAGTTGTATCTGTCCCAAAAAATATCAATGTTAATTAGTGTGTAAACTCGTTATCCAAATTAATAAAAATGCATGCTGAACAATCAGTTAAAGTATATTATAATAATATATAGGTTACTAATTATAAATTTAAGTATTTGTGTACAATTAAGAGTGAGTTGTAATCACCGCACTTGTACAATAATGATTATATTAATTCTTTACGTGACTTCTAACATACCCATATTGATAACTATGTTAAATTCCAAAAATAATTCGTATTAAAAAGGTTGTTTGGCCAAGTGGCATTACTAATGTGGGCGATAATATAGTTTTATAAATATTGTGAAATATTGCATTGTTGGTAGTTGTCAGTTGTCATCTAAAAAAATATTCGAACCGGTTCCACTTAAGTTTTATTTTTTATCTTCGGTAAACTAGTCTTGACAAATCCAGTCGCTTGCGCTTGTAACGCATTTATAATTTATAACACATCTCTGTTTCTCCAACACCTTGTCAGAAACACTCTTCACCTCGACTTTTTATCAGCCCAAGACACCGTTAAAAATTATTATTTCAGACGAATAACGATAGGCTACGACTTTGACTCGTGTTTTCTCGTTACTTTGTGTATATTATTTCGTGCCATTCAATCTGCAGCTGTCGACGATGGATTTTCATAAAAATACGTTTACGGACGTTTTACCGAGACGTTAATCATTTGTTATTGTTATTATTACAATGGCTGACCGCAGTTTTGCACTTGATTTACAATTTTCGCGATCTCTAATTATTATTATCATCGTTCGTGACGTGTTTAATGTTTATAACCACGTATGTATTCAGCATTGTGTATATATCTAATATAAGGAGGGCAATTTAAGTGGCGTTCGTTCGGCAACCAAATGGATTTTTAACGACTGGACAGTTTGTATACATATGTTATGTACATCGAGACGACCGATATTATACTGTCTGCAATAAACAATGTTAAAAAGTATTGCGAACCGATGGCGGTGGGCGTTATACACCGTGCGGAATGTTTTTTTATTTTTATTTTTAACCGATAGTTTGGAGACAAGATGTTGTATTAATGTAGTTTTTCGTAAAAAAATATGATTTCTCTTTAAACCTGAACTCTTTTTTTTTCTTCGAAATCGTATTATTCTCGTGGCGATTATATCATATTGTTATAGTTGTTATTACCTATATAGTCGCGGTGCAGTGAACCGAACGCGCTCGTCGTTCTTATTTCGGGGCGGAACAATATTATAATAATAATAATCTTTATACAATATTATAATGATAATAATGTGTGTACAATATTATAATAACATAATATTACGTGGACAATAATAATATTATATGACGTAGAATATTGCGTTTATGACGAACCGTGAAGATATCGTTTCTAAAAATCCATTGTGCCCCGGCTGGTCAAAAGCCACATAATAATAATAGTAATAATAATATACAAAGCGCATTTTTATTGTGCAATAGGTTTTTAATGGACTGCAGCGGCGTCGGCGACGGCACACGACACGCACACAATAACATAATGAAGCCATTAAAAGGTATACTAAAGCAGTCGCGGTCTCGTCGCGTAGGGGTGTATACGTACAACTATATATGTACTAAACTCCTCTTCATGCCGCCCCTTGTTCGGCGGATAGGTTCTTCGGTGTATAATAATAATAATAACAATAATAATATTATGTACCTATACGCGCGCGGCACTTGACCTTTTCATTCCCACGACGGACGCGCGGGGACACGTTGAAGGTGATAAATGGACTTGGATTACATATTATTATTATTATTAAATATATTATTATACAAAAGCGGCCTGCAAGTCATATTACTCACGTCGTCACAAACCATTGTTACACACACACACACGCACACGCATTCACGTACATTATAATATAATAGCAGACGGATATTTTCGTATCGTGTATACCGTAATATACCGTATAACAGGTAAGTACAATATTATTATCCGTAGGTACATGCGTCGTGATAATAGGCGATCGTACATAATAATATTGTGCAGGTGCATACGAGCATTAATTGTGATCGCGACCAGCACAACACCCGATATGTTGCGGAAACGACGGAGCCGTATGCGATATGTTTCGCTTCGCGGCCCGGAGATGAAAAACAGTATAGGTACGCCAAAGGTATTTTTCGCATAACATTTTTATTACCATTGTGATCGTGGCAGACATCCAAATGTGCGGCGCGCGAGGAGTAAAAAGGATAATATAATATTATAATAAAAACCACGCACACACGATTAAGTTTTTATTTTTTTAACTTCTCTCCTTCCCTCTCTCTCTTTCTCTCTCTCTCTCTTTCTCGCTCACTCTCTACACATCTACCCATCTATCTCCCTCCATCTCCATACCGCACTCTCCGAGCGCGTATTATATAAAAAAAAAAAATCGAGTGCTGCTTATACGATAATCGTAAACACGGCGCACGCGCAAGCCGGTTATGTTTGATCGACTCGACTCGACGGCGGCGACGGTGTGCATTACCCCTGCGAGACGTGACGTGCTCCTCCGCCAACGCGAATTTTTCTTCTTCTTCTTCTTCTTACCGCGCGCGCGAGAGCTCGTGACCAAAACGCGCGGCGGTGCGAGATAGACAGTGACACTATATATAGGTGTACGCGCGGCCCCCCTCCCCTCCCCACTGACGTCCGCCGCGCCGACCCGTACCGACGAAATCCTCTCTCGGTGACAAATTTATTGCGCGCTCGCGCCACACATCCGTTTTTACTGTCTAATAAAAACGCTAACCTAACGACGACGTTAAAACAATTTTACGATAATACGACGACGACGACGACGACGTGCGTGTGCGGCGCGCGCGCGCGCGCGTGTGTGTGTGGTGTGTGTGTGTGTGTGTGCGCGCGCGCGCTCGCGATCGTTTCTTTTCCGACGCGCCGCAGACTGGTTTTCGACGCCAAACCGACATAATATTATATTTTATTTATATTATTATTATGCGTCCTCTCTACAACGGTCATCCGTATTATTTTATAGGAGGCAGTGAACGTACAATAATAATAATAATAATAATATGTGTTGTAGTATAATAGCCTTTGAGCCGTGTACGTGCGATATTGGTATGACAATAATATGTTCACTGCACCGTTCCGGAAAAAATTTTTCCATCGCGACGCCATCTCCCTCCCCCTCCCCTTATGGGCGGAAAAGTGTATTTTATCGGTGATTCTCGGTAAGAGGAGTGCGGTGGACTTTTTCTAAAACAATCTGAAACACTTGAGTTTACGGCGTGGAACTGCAGCAGATACGATATCCGTGTACAAACATTAGTAATAAGGCGGTCGGAAAGGATCGATATTAGTGTTGTTCGACTGCAGTACGCGGAGAATCGGAAAATACCATTTTGTTCGTTTTCCGTTAGTATATAGTAATAATTACACATTAACATATCATACGAGTGCACAGGATACGTCTTTATGTGTTCATAGGCGCAATCTGGGAAGATTTCTTGTGGGGGAGGGGGAGGGGGGCAAACCGTGGTAAAACCAAAAACCTATAGGGTAAAATGACGCTATTGCCCACTCGGCTAAATATCCGAGGGGGTGCAGTTGCCCCCACCCCACAGTTTACGCCTATTCGGTTCCGAGCATGTATGATTGCAGCGAACGTCATGACGACTTTAAATCGCGAAACAAATTATCGGATCACCAGTAAATTATGTTACGGGTGCAGCAATACGCCGTGTTGTATAATAATATAATATTATTAATATTATGTAAATCGATACATACAGTTAACGAATCAAATTATTATAATATACCCACGCGGTTCAGTGATATACCTGGTAATATATTTTTGGCAACCATCGAGTGAATATTAATAAAATAATAAACGAACTAAAAAGGCTATGAAATTTATGCGATGAGTCGAATTGAATATTTAGATTTCAATGTTGTCTTCGTGACACGCGGTGAAACACGCGTTGAAAATAAACAGCGGTGCCATTTTAATTGTTGATCCCGCAGCGCCACCATTACCGCATTTACAACGGAGTTTTAACTAAAGTTATATTATTATAGCATTGGCTGTACAATGGCAAGAGTATATTATAATTTTTTCGTTCTAGAGTAATATTATTAGTGTACCACACATATTTATCATCATGTCCAGGGTTGAACGATGATCGAAAATCCTATAATCGAGAAATATCATTTCAAGTAGTTATTAATGCAATAATGATTATAAATATTATAATATAGATACTACTGGACATCTAATTATAAATCAAACATAATCATGTTGTCGCGGCGCAGGTTGGCTTTGTGGCTATTCAATAAAAAATTTGACCTGTTTTAATAATCGTGGAATTCATGTTCACATTAATATACAGTTGCGGGTACAACACTGTTTCGTGTCGAGTTGATATTATAATATTATGATGCACAGCTATATAGTCTAATTCGGAATTCCCACACATTCTGTTCAGGTATCTTTTTTATTTTTTTACTTTACGCGGTACCAGGACACCGAGTACTTACTTTGATGCAGGACTGGATAAATTTCATGATATTCATCACTCAAATCATATACTTCCATAGGCGATTGAGTAAATCAATAATATAATAATACCACATGCCTATACTAATTACGAATTATAATGCTGTATGCAATAATACTATATTATGCTTCTATGACGTTTGAACCACCATTAATTCTTTTTGACAATAGTTTTTAAACCGTAGTCGGCATATCACGCGACGACAATAATAATATATAACGTCGTGTTTTGAACACGATATGCCGAGTTTTCTCACGTTTTCCTTTCCACTCGAACATTCCTGTGTCGTGAAATAAAAATTCTTTTCGATTTCCCGAAAACCGTTTTCGTGCGCGAGCGTAACATAATACGACTTGCGGCTATTAAACTGTCGGCTCCACGGCGGACGATTAAAATCGTGTATCGCGCAAATGATCGTTGGCAGGGGGGCGGGAGGGAGGGGAGGGCGGTTGGACCCGAGTACAGATGTGTCGCGCGGAGAGAGGACCGTCGTAAAAGACGCGCGCGGGTAATCCGATACGCGAGCGGGCGCGGGCCGGAGTGGGTTTTTTTTTATAATAATGTACCGCATACTATGTAACCACCTATACGGTTTGGACCGCTTTTGGTGAATCCCGTAAATTATTATTCGAGAAAAATAAAATATGATAACATCTTTTTAACTCGATAACCACCGCTGCAGTGTTAGTAACACACACTCACTCACACCATATAATATATTACGCGCGCACGAGCAAGCCAGTAAGTGTATACCACCCCTAGATTGTTGGATACCTCTCGCGGGTGGTAACTATACGGTCCCCGGGGTCGTCGTCGCCAAGAGGTCACCGTTATATTGTTGTACAAACGATACGACGAGACGAGACAACAGTCGTAAAACACGCGACGATCGGTGGAGGATAATATATTATTATTGTTATTATTGTATTATATTATCACTATTGATAAACCGGCGGCGTAGACACGAGGGTGTTTTTGATGCTGAAACACCCTCCCCACCACTCGGCCGTCGTGTTTGTATGCAAAAAATCAGCTGGTACACCTACTAAACGTTCAGATTTCTGTGAAAAATGTTGCCACATTATGGTTCTAATTCGTATTCGGTATAATAGTACCTGCTGTTATTACTACTGTATATCTGTGGAGACCGATATTATTTGTGATTATACTACAATGAAATTTGTATGATTCCCGCCCACGCATGTTATGACTATGATTAAATAATATATACGTATAGACGCGGTACAACCAATAATAATATCTATAGATGAATACGATCCCAAAATAGCAAAACAAATATGTTTTTCGAAATTATGACGCCACGGCGTCCGAGCGTTTAATAATTAATAATAATTTATTATCCATAAAATAATATTTAACGTGTCGAGCACGTGGTAAAACGCATATTATTACTATATAGTGTCGTACGAACGGTACAATGTCGACGGAGTTTTCGGATCCGAACCGAATAAATGACGGTAAATTGTATAGGGTTGTATGATATGGACAAGCGATGCCTTTAATGATTGCAAAATAATAATATAATTTTGCATACATAATGTATACATCAGTGCAATACGATTGTGCGCTTTTTACCTGCACAAACCACAACACGCTATAATTGTGCACAACATTTTTTTTTCATATTGTTGGCTTAAATTAATATAGTTTAATAAATTCACCTATAACATTCAGATGTTCAGTACCTATTTATGTATTATATTCGTACCTACCGCATTGCAGTTATTATATAATACAAACATTAATTATACTACACGTAGGTAACTGCTAAGGTATTTATTATTATTAAGATATTGGAAGCAACTTAATACTTCAATGCGCCTATTCAACAAATTGTAATATGAAATATTATACCACATAAGAAGGTAGTGCTATAAATATTAAAGTAGTGTAAGTAAATTTGTATAGACATTACTGGAAAATAATGTGACTTTCTTAAAAACCAATAAAAATACAAAATTTTTGTTGTGCGCGATCGTGTTGTATTTTATCAATTATAAAAAGGGTAAAAATACGAAATCATGATGTGTTTTTTGCAGGTAAAAAGTGCGCAATCGTGTTACGCCCATATCATACATATTATATATATATATTTCGGCGGTACAGAACGCATTATTAAAATATATTTTTTATATATTTTTAAGACGGAATCTATATATATATATATACATACACGCGCTCAATACAATAATATTACACACTATAGAGCCTACACCCGTTCACCTATCAACATAATATAATAATATATGAAATGTGACGTAAGACTTTTGTGCGCGTCACCCGGGTTAAAGGGTTTTCTCCATAAGTTCTTTAGCTCTTGTAATATCGTATATTATACATTATGTTTCGTGTACGGGCACGGGCAATTATTAATTAAACGCGACGTATACGTACAACACAATACTGCGTTTGATTGATATGCGTGTGCGGTATTAGTAGTACGTAGAGTCCAATCGCGGGCCTCGGTCGTACAATATTAATAATTAATAATGAAATAATATTTAGATATCTCTGAGCCGACCAGTTTGCTTTCGTTCGTATTATAACGACATTAATAAACACGACTATCGTAACCACCCTCGGTGCGCCATTCGCGGTTGCGGTATTCCTAGAATACCTGTGTATTATGACAGAACGTCTGAAGTGAATCACAATATAGAGGAGAGAGACTTCACAGCCCTTGGACTCGACCGTTGCTCCCCCCTAACCCTTAATACGCCATGGTCGAGCTTATAAATGTAAACAATTTAAAAGATTCGTTAATATCTGTTCAATCCGTATCGATATAGATACCATATCGACGAGTTATAATATCTGTATAGTTATTCGGAACGTCACTGTACCTAAATACACTGAAACTTAAGGAAATTGAACTCTGTGACTTTCTAGTTTGTCTTCGTACGATATAATACAGTGCAATATGGGAATTTAGAAGCAAATTTTATTTTCAACGTATCGACTGCAGGTCTAGTAAAGCGATAAGAATTTTATAGGTATGTAGTAACCGTTATAGCAAAACTACGGGATGTCATATTACCTGTGATCCCTGAGATGGTCCTGTCTCCTGAAGGCCTTTTTGCAAATGTCACACGAATACGGCCGCTCGTCTGTGTGAGTGCGCTCGTGTATGAGCAGGTTGTACGACTTGGTGAAGTGTCTGTTGCAGAACCGGCAGATGAACTGTTTCTTGGGCCTAGGGACGGGTCCGTTGTTGTTGTCCTGGTGGAGGTGCAGGTGTCGCGAGGCGACGATGGGTTCGTCGGCGGAAATAGCCTTGACCGGAGTGTCGTCGTCGACGAGTGCCGTGGTGCAGACAGAGGCAGCGGCGGCGGTCAACGAGGCGGACAACCTGTTGGCTCTGGGAGACAGGCCGGACAGCTCTTTGGAGAATGCCGGGAGACGGCCTCCCCTGCTGGCGGTCACGACGATGGCGGCCGTAGCGGCCGCTTTCGCTACACTTCCACTGCTGTCCAAAACCGTCGGTTTAACGTCGTGATGGTGATAGTGTTCGTCGTCGTCATCGTGGTCGTCGAGGTAATCGTCTTCGTTGCCCAACGAAGACGGATTTTCGCTTTTGACACCGCCGCCGTCGTCGTCGTCTTCGTCATCCTTCAACACTTCGTGCACGACCACCACGCTGCTGGCGGCGTGCGCCCGGTCCACAGTCACTGCGGTCATCGCGGGTTGACGGGGCACGGCGGTCAGCCGCTGCAGCGTGATGTACGACTCGAGGGCCTGCAGGTTAAGCGCCGCGGCCACAGGTGAGTCGGGTGGCAGGAGCGCGGCCTGCTGCAGGGACGACACAAACGTGGTCTGCAGCGACAGGGCGACGTTTTGCAGCGATCTCTGCAACAGTTGTCCCATGGCCATATTATCGTCCTTGTTGTTGTTGTTGTTATTGTTGTTGTTGTTGTTGTTGTTATTGTTGGCCGACGCGGATTGCAGTTGTTGTTGCTGTTGCAGTTGTTGCTGCTGTTGCTGCTGTTGTTGCTGCTGTTGCTGCTTTTGCTGACGGTGGTGGTGCGCCTGTTGCACCGCCGGCGAAGAGTGCATCGCGAGTGGGGTGGGGGCGCAGGCGTTCTTAGCGGGGACGTACTCGACGGGTGGGGGCAGCGGGGTAAGGGTGCCCCGGAATCGTTCTTTTCCGCGAGCAGCGCGAATAATGCAATACGCAACCGCCGTTATAATATTAAAATATGAACAATAATAATAATAATATTTACGAGCGGGCTTACCTCTACGGCTGACGTGCTATATAATATTGACAAAAGCGTTTCTTCCGGTCCGGAAATGACTATACGAGTGTTTATAGGGCGCGTGTCGCTCAGCGCCAGCTAGCGTCTTTTCCGTCGTCTTCGTCTTGGGGCAGAGGTAGTAGTAATAATAACAACAACAATAATAACAATAATAATAATAATAATAATAATCTAACCTACGTACGTGCAATATAACAACACACACACGCTGCAGTGATGCCGGCCGTCGTCGGTGACTGCGGGCGACTACTACTACTACTTCTACTGCTCTTTTCCCCACTACGCGCGCGCGAGCGCGCGCTACACACACACTTGGGTACGCACGCGGACGCGAACACGCGCGTGCGCGCGCCCGCCGCCCGACATCGGTTCGGTTCGGGTTTTTCGTCTTCTTTTAATTTTTTCCTTTTCTTTCCCTTTTACCCGACGGAACACTATTACTATTATTTTCGTTGCTTTTCTGCGCGCCCGTCCGTCCGTCCGTCTCCCACCCGGCCACGGCGCGGCCGGCGACCGCCTACAATAAACGCGCGCGCCGTTCGCGGGCAGTGGAGCCGGCCGACCACCGCGCGGTACCGGTAACGGTGCCGGTGCGACGTCTCGCCGCGTGCGGACATATTATAATTATATTCTTAATTATTATCACCGCCTTTGAGTACGATATCCGGACAGCGGAGTCCGGAAACACGCGGTAAAAGGACTGACTTTTGTGATTCACACCGATGACAGCCGGTGTGATACCTACTGCACAGAACGTGATTTCGGCATTTTTTTAACAATCGGTGCCAAAATGTTTACTGGCCATTTCGTTGAATGTTATTACCAGGCCATCTAGGCTATAATATAGGCTTTATGATATAGAATTACTATTTACTAAAATTTATCCAATTACATTCAACAGGATAAAATAAATCCCATGACAAATCGCGTGTGTTCAATAGTTATAGCATAAAACAATAGTTCATTGGTTAGGTATTATCAGAAAACAAGTTAAAACTAGACTATATGATACATGAATATAATTTATAAATTGATATCTTCGATTTGTAGACTATTTTTTTTTTTTTTTTTGATATTTTTACGGAGATCATCGAGTGTCGATTTTTGCAAATTCTTGTTTTGGCGATTGAACGGTTGTACGTATGACTGACTTTTCGTTATCTAGTTCGTGGTTTGTATTTAATAGGTACACACCACATACACACCACAGTTGTAGATAAAACAACATTCGTCGTGTCAATCAAAACGCATTCCGATTGGACGTTAGGTTCTTGGTATCGTGTAATAACTAAATTGCTACGAAGTATACCAATAAGAATTGACTACAGCTCAACTTTTAAACCAATATGGTTACTAAAAAATTATACCATAGTCACTACACCTATACCCACGAAACGACACACGACGTACCCGTGACATGTGATCCGGTTATAGTCGTCATGGCAGTCACGTAGTATACATAAAAACGGGTGATCACCCGAGATATACTATTTAATTATTCATCGATCAAGCCCCTGCCAAATTTACATATATGAACGTTATATATATAGTGCGGGTCCGTGAAAACTGTACATTGCCCATTTATAAATGGCTGTACCATCGTCACGACCAATATTTTGATTTCCAAGCTAAATAGAGATATTTTCTTCAGTAAACACATTTACTCACAACCTATTCAATTACCTTATCATTGAAACCGGGATTATAAAAAATATTTACACACATCCTTAAATAATATCCTCTCATATTAAGACCATTAATTTTTAGACATTATTCATATGACATATAGTATTTTTTTAATGCACTATATTTTCATACCGTACATGCAACTGGCAGTACCCATTTAGATAAAATTATATTAGGTACACATACAACAGATAAACATAAATTTGGTATGTTGCGCGTGGGTGAGGGAGAGAAAATAAACGATAAAGTTGTCGTCTTTTGGGGAACGCCTGAAAAACTAGATGAAGCCATGGTGAAGATCGAAACCATGTTATTGATCGTGTGTCGCGAGTACCGAACGTTCATTGATTAGTAACAAATACTTGTATTAGTATTTCTGTAATTTACAGATTTAAATGCATATTAAGTACCTACACATATTTTGCACCATAAATAATTATAAAATGATTGGCTCAAATAGCAATTTTTAATGTCTGTGTGACTTGCAGTCGCATTGTAGTATTTTTTCGGAATAGTATTGCAACTTCAATGACTAAAATTATGCGCAATCCATTATTATATTATATGACGTGCAATACGAAATTAAAAAGTGTGCGGTGACAGTAAATCGAATTTACAGTATTTCTATTTCATTATAATATATTTTATAAATTTATGATATTATTATATCGTCTTAGACGTTCGCGTGATGTTAAATTAGTTCATTATTGATTACGCTTTACAAAATGTATCCATAATAATATTCCTTTTGCCCACTACACAATAAACTCGTGCCAAAACAGTCTCATTGCATCGGTCAATGCAGATCATCGGTAGAGTAAAATATTATATTATGCCTATTAACTTTTTATTTCGACATCCATTGTACTTGGAAATCGGAATGACCAAGACGTATATAGTGTCTTGTACTCTTATTGTCTAATATTATTAAACATCAAAATCTTCTTGTATTTTTCCGTATTTTTATCAATCTGTCACTATTACACCGCCGTATGAGCGATACGAAACGTTTTATATTATAGAGTTATACTACCTCGTAATAACGATACTGTCTTATGCGAAATCGATTTGTTTTATATTCAAAAATGATGAGCCGGGCGAGAGTCGGGGGTTTGGTAAATTCGTTGAAATGAAATCGTTTAAAGGGCAAATCTGCCAAGTACAAATCAGTTTGGGTCGATTCAGTTATTATAGCTGCCGCAGTTCGCAAATAACAGCCGTCCAGCAGATGAGTATTATGTATACAATTATGAACACAACCCCCCGTTCGACAATGTTTCCATCCATTCCAGAAAATAATAATTGCCGGTTACGCGTAAATACAGAGAGACAATACCGATGATGATGCCCGTTCCCATAACTCTGCAAGCCATATGTATAGGGAGATCGTCTTCGTCGTGAAACCGACGGTTATTATTAACACATACACACATACTTACATACCAAATAGGTATATATATATAAACACAAATCACCCCTTGCACGGTGTGTGTGTGTGTACAGACGAGTGCGCCACAGCAGTATATATAATATTATATTATTGACAGGTGTATTCTTTTCATCCCGCAGTCGGTATATTTATATATAAACCCTCCGGGGTCTCGGAGGTGTATACTGAATATTATATAGGTATGTATGTATAATATGCGTTCGATTAATTTTGGCATATCACGCTATATTATACGCTCGTAGACAGTATAATATATAGGTATGGTTATCCGTGTGCACGTGTACCTACACACGTATAAACGGTGGTAACCATCGAGAGTACTTAACCGTATTCTATAGGTATAACATTAGATAATACGCGCTCGTGTGATGTACCCGAATCGTTATTATTGTGGTCAAATCGCCCGTGTTATTATATACTATTATACTGAAACGTTTAGTCGGATCAAACAGTGATTATTGCCTGTACTTATACAGAGTGTTTCACCGCTATTGTGTCCCCTTTAATACGTAATACATTTATTGAAATTCTGATTTTTGGAATTTTGAAATATCGTGCTTGATGACCATATTTTAAAATCAATGAGATCTCTTTTACTATGGCAATAAGTAACAACTAGGTAGGTACTTAAGGAGGGTCTCCTGTGGTGAAACAAACTTGGGTCGAGTTTAATTTTTTGAAAATGTTGATGTACCTACATAGTTCCAAATTTTAAAATTTCTTATTAGATATTAAAATGTTTAAATTTTGGATAATAGTCCTTATAAATCGTTTTACAAAATTATAAAATAGATGTAACATTAAATCTAGTATTTATAGTCATTATATACTTTGATAATTTTTACAAATTATCAAATATTATGTCTATCGTTATAAATATTAATTTTCTAAAATTACACTACCTAAGTAGTCTAAATATTTTGGTCTTTAAATATAGTTGAAAATTCTGAAAATAAGATTTCGACCATAACCGCATTATCAAAAAATAAAGGGGTGAGCACGTTTGGTGAATCACCTTATAATATATATATATGAACCAAAACAAAAAGAGTTATTGGAGATGCACAGTAATATAATTACACGGTTAACATATATTTTATACAGACGCAATTATTTAGGTACATATTTTATTTACCGTTATTAAACGGAAATATATTTTCGTAACGTACGTATTATATTATTATAAGGTACAGATACTCACTATATATATTATAGTCACTCCTCATACGGACATATAGGTCTATATGCGTATGTATAGGCATATTCGACATATTGTTTTTATTCTGTTCTGAAACAGACAACCAGAATAACCCCTAAATGCAGGTGCATCCAATATCCATTATCCGTCTAATTCATAGGTACATGATATTATAGATTTCTGTAATATTTAAAGGTACAGGAGTGTGTAGGACTGCAGTGTTCAGTTTATATGACGGTTAAATACTTAAATATATAGTTAATATAAATTATAATATACTTAATATCAGTCAATACCTACGTATTTTGAAATCAGAATCTTAAAAAAAAAGAAACAATATATAATGAGGGCTTGAGGTTTCAACATTTTTACCAGGTACCTATATATTTATTATAACAACACCGTTAATTTTTCAGTCATAAACGCAGTATACTTAATACGTTTTGACTTATAATGGTAAATAACTGCATAACTATATATTATGTAGGAATCCCAAACACAACATAAACAGGTTAATGATTTATTAATTTGTTAAGAATAAATTGTATTTATTGTTGATTCATAATGCTAACTAAATCCGAACGAGAATATGGAAGTGAATAAAATCGTACCTCCTCACAACGAAGTATAAAAGTATATCACACCGGCCCCACGACCACCACAGTTGTGCATCGTTATATATATATTATTACTATATATATAGTATATACATTATAATTTTATACTTATCCTAATACGCTAAATCGCTGGAGCGGTCCGTTTCATGTGTATTATTATATAATATTATTACAATATGAAACTCACACGCTGTACAATATATAATAATAATATCCTCAACTGACGTTACAATATATAATACATATATATATATATATATTATTATATTCACATTATTTCCTGTGTATCATAATAATAATATACTACACAGTCCGTTTGGTCGGCGGCACAAAAGCGATCGGATCGATGTATTCCTATATAATACCATGTACACGGTGTACGCATACATAAGTCCACGCGCGAGCACACACACATACACTTATCCACTCGACGGTGGTGATATTATATATAAATATATATGTATAAATTATATAAATATGTATACCGATATATCGTGGGTACACATGGAGCTGTTTCGCCGCCGCCGCCGCCGCCGCCGCCGACGACGACGACCTGCACGATTTATTGGCGTGATGTCTGATGCAGCACAAGGCGCCTTTTTGTTTTTATTTTACTTTTTAACATTTGTACTTCGTTTCTACGCTATATACGTATATGCGAATGTCTCACTCGGCGCACAGCGAATAGGCATAATATATACGTACAATATAATATACTATATAGGAATAATATAGGTGTATATACCTCCACCAGCGTACCTACCTATATATATGCAATATGCATACACAGCGCCGGGCTTTGAGTAAATTATTCTTCGCCTGCACTCCCCCCCCCACCCCAAGACTCGAGTGTGTGCTGGCCAGATACTATTATAATACAATAATGATAACAACAATAATAATAATGGTCGACCGTTGTAGTCGGGCGTGAAAAACACCAAGCGCATGAGCATACATAGATATTATATATAATATATATATATATTATATACGAGGTTTATTGATACGTATTATACAATATTATGTATATATATAAATATATAATCTTTGATACGTGTCGCACATTTCGTTTTCTACAATTATTTATGATGGTTAACCTAACGCGCAAACGATCGCGAATGATTTAGGAGCGATTATTTTTCCTACAAGCTCTTTATTAGAGCTGGCTGCAGTGTACCTACAAAATATTATTATTACGTTAATTCTATTTTTATAAATATCTCTTAAAATGTTATTGGGTTAACAGTACAAAAAAAAAAAAAACTGTGTTGAATTCAATGACGTGACGTGCTTTGTGGAATTTTATTGCTCGGTGGATAAGAGTGAAATAAATTTTAGAGTTGTATTGCTTTTTGGGTTCTTGAACTATTTAAATAAAACCCATGATAACACAGTATAATCAATACAATATTTTCTATAGTACATACCTACTTTTAAAGATGAACCGCGATCTCAGGGATGCACGTAAGTCGCGGTTTTTGCACTATTTATGTCAAAGTTATTTATCGCCGAGCACTTGGACACGAGGCACACGTTATAGTGTATTATTATAGTAGTTATAAAGTGTGTGGATCACGGTACTTACGAATACATATTAGCTGAGCCGGATTGGAAGATTATTGCTTGCGTAGATTTCAACGTGAACAGACCCAGTGACATATATTTAAGTTAAACAATTTAACACACACATTTCTACAGATTTTTTTTACTCGATTATATGTTTTAGAGAAAAATACGCACATTATACGTAGCCTGCACGTAGGTAAGTTTAAAACGCCTTTGAAATTTTTTTCGTTTAAAGAGGCACCCCCGAAATGTCCATTCGGCAACCCGCGGGATCTATCCGGGCCCGTCGGCATAAGTAGCGTATTTATGAATTATAATATATATTATATTGGTACTTTTACTGATATCATATGTTTACGTGATGAGGTGTTTTGTATAAGACATCGAAAAGTATATGACCGTATAGTACGCGTACTGCAGCACTGTCGTTACAGTACCTATATATAGTACACACGGGCGTCCGTCGAATACGCGCAGATAATATAATATACCTACGGCTACACGATACGTATGGGATTTAAGAAATAAACGTAAATAATTTTTTGAAAAAAAAAATCGTATCAACCGATTTGACAAAGAGAAAGCGCTGCGCCTACGTGTGTGTGTGTGTGTAACGCAGGTATATGTAACCTGTGTAATATGGCCAGTGAAAAAAAACACGACGAGCGCGTGCTCGAGCACTTTATAAACACAATATGTTATGTATTATATGGGTACTCGAACACTTTTCATCGGACCGAATGACTAATTACGATCGTTAAAATAACTTAAATATTACGACAGAACATTTTCCGTGTAAACTACTCCAGAAAACCGTTTAATATGGTGTTCCGAACCACGACGATTTATCGACTTCTAATCCGGACAAACGGAAACCGGTTTCGGCCTTCCGCCCGCCGATATCCATCCGACACGGCTATCTATTTCGTTTTCCATATAGAACACAAACGCGTGCGCGTATCAAAATATTATTATTATTATTATATCGAAATAATATTATAATAACGTTCGTATTGTGAAGCTTAGGACGACATTGTTCGAATATATTATTACAGTCGTGATGCAACAAAAGCGACAACACGTCACTAATAAGTCAGCAACAACGTAACTCACTATTTCAATCGGCTAAAGTTGTAAAGTTCTTACTATTCACATATATTTCCTACGAAATCCACTGGTGCGCATAAATATCGCAGCAGGCCAGCTGCACGTATACAAACATTTCGGACTTATCGGGTGGCACTGTTTTCGCCAAAATATTTTAAAACTGGCCCTTTTCGCACAAGAATATTATAGCACTTTTTGCCAAGTTTTCATGATCAAAACTTTGGGTAACATTTTCTTTAAATTATTAGGCGAGATAATAATATTAAAGGCGGTTTTTATTGCTTTCCAAAAAGATTTTGCGTTTGTTAAGAATATAATAAATTTAAAAAAAAAATGTATTGCAAATATCGGTACTCTCCCCACGGGTAATGCTAAACGGCTTTATAAAACTAATTTACACACAAATAAATAATTTAAAGCAAGTGTTTCCCAAAGTCTTTGTTATGAAAACGTGGGGGAAAGCGCTATGATATTGTCGGGCGAAAGGGAAAGAAGTTTTAAAATATTTAGGTGAAAAAGAAAAGGTTGTTTTGGTGAACGGGTGACCCGAACTTAACGGACCTCGGAAATTGAAGAAAAGCTTGACATGCGCCCGCACACTATGAAATTATTCAATTGATATTATTATGTTCATCGTTCAGACGGAATTTGGCAGAGTTTACATTTAGAATAAAGTCATCTGTACTCTATATAAATATTATATTTTATATTAATCAGTGATTTCTTAACCGGGAAATGGTGTAGCGGTTGTAATGTTTTGGGGTCTTCAAGCTCAAACCGGCACAAAACTGCGCACTACGATTCATAAGACCACCAACACGTTATTCTTCATAATATTATTATGTACGTAGTAGTTATTAAATGCTCAAAGAACATAATGTTATAGCGTGTTTTCCGGTTTTATAAATATCCGTTTTGGAAGGGATCATTATTAATTTAATTACAAATTCTTTTGTATTATAAGTATTATATGCATTTCATTTTTATTTATATCTTATTAAATAGGTCCTCGTAGACTATAATAATCGTTTGCATGGACGATTATTTTGTTTGAAAAAATCACCTTTAGGTAGGTACGGTAATTTTTTTTTTTAAACGTTAGTGTTTTTATTAATGGGATTTTTATTTTTTACAACACGCGCATTACTCACGAGGAGTGTTATATTATGCTGTAGAAGTTTATTGTACGTGCGGTCGTCGGTTAATTAGATACAGCATATGGAACAGTTGAAAAATATATATTTCGCAAACGGCACCCATTCATTATATTCTGTGCGTAGGTAGGTAACTACAAATTTGATCGTGCGAATGGTGTCATTAATTTTTTAAATTTCATATACGAAATTTCATATCTCTTATTATGTACCATAACTATATCTAATCTCGATATCGCTGATCGCCTCACACAATACCTTCAATATGAACCTTGCTGTGTCTTGTTTATAATCATACGATTTGCTAATGATCGAATACCTTCATATATAGATATCCTGCAATCACCACGCCTGCAGGATTTACTTTATTATGGACTCCTGTTTTACTGCGACCGTTTTCTGCAGTACCTTATAATATATATATATATAGCAGAAGTGATCAGAAATTCTTTTGCGTTTCAATTTAATCGATTCAGAGAGTCTTTGTTTATTTCTCTAGTACCGTCCCATACCGTATATTTACCATCTGCAACACCGTCATAACCTACTATCATTTTGATTGTATGCCTATAGATTATAGGTATCGTTTCGTTTTTTTTATAAAAAATATGTCAAGGGACGTTTCCGCCTGACGTAGTAAAGACAAAAGTGAACCTGTTAAAAATTAATTAAAATCGGATTTGTATTTCGAATCGACTACGACGCTCAAAATGTCGCGTTGTATGAAATAGAAAAAATGGCATTTTATTAAAATCGTCAATATAAGTTGATGATAAGTGATAACGGATAAAATATTGTAGTCTAGACGAACAGTATATATTTTTACGCAGAGTTCTCTTGGATGAGATCTGGTACATATTATACATACTATTTTCGAAATCGACCACAACGTCCATATGATATGTTAGGTGAAAATTCTAACAAGCCTATAACTATAATATGATTTACATTACTCACATAATGTCCACCGCATTGACGTAGCATGTGACGTATCAGGGTATAGCTGCTCGAAGGCCTGCTATGTATAAATGCTCTGGCGTAGTATATATGCGCAGCCGTTCGGTTATTAATGAAACGGTTGTTTTGAAAAATGATTATACCTACACACATGATTGGGAATAATATTATCCGGCAAGGTCCGTAAATCAGATGGCGGTCGCTGCTGCAGCTACCAGTCGTCATATAATGCGTATACAGGATCGATTTCCCTCAGGAAGGAGTGGCTCACGTCAAAATAATATTGTAATCTTTATTATCATCCGTTGTCAACACCCCGTTCGATTATCATTTGTTTTGGATCGGTGCGCGCACAGTGTGTCTTATTATGAGCAGTCGCATACATAATATTAATATACGTAATATACGAGGTGGGTATATAGGAATACAGTGAAACCGATAAGCGGAGATGGGGGAGGGGCTTAGCCCCTCCAAAAGTCCATCAAGCCCCCTCCTTTATTAGCTGTGTGAGATCGAACCCCCCCCCCACTCACATTTGTGTTAATAATGTTAGCCCCCCCCACCCTAAAATGCTAATGGATTTCCGCCCGTGGTGAAACCTCTAAACACCGGACAGTCTCGGTCACTGAAATGTTCTCCACTATTCTAAGGTGTCCGCTATTTAGGGGTGTCCGTGGGCGTTGGATAGGTGTCATTTAGTAATTTTACCGGTCACTATTATACCTCTATTGCAAAACTCGCCGACAGATTATTATAAACCATCTGTAAGTACTGATCGTGTTTATCGTCATTGGGGAAACCGATTAACAAAACGCGCTCTGGTGGAAACAATTTGTACCTCCCGATGCCCGGTGTATAGATATAGTTTTATATTGGTTATTTTACTTTTTATAATAAATTAATTATGGTATCGAAACTTGACACGTTTTTATAGCTAACTGTTGGTAAGTACAATGTCTACTAATATAATCAAATACATTCAAATACACTTCACTTAAAGGAAAATATATGCGAAATGTCGGGAAAATACATACAATATCCCGACCCACGTAGGGGGGAACCAGTACGATAGGCGTCGACTGCGCTCCCAGTGTTAATCTGTCTTCCCGATATAGACTATAAGTAGATTATAGTGTAGTTTATAATTAGTTATATAATAATATGTCTTTTTTATCATCGCTACAAATGGTCGACAATGTGTCCGTTGCATTAAGTGTCCTGGACTAGTATGCGTAACCGTTCGGTGATTAATGAAACGGCTGTTCCGAAAAATGATTACAACGTGGTGGAAAATCATATTGTCCGGATCGGTCCGTAAATCTGACGGTGGTCGCTGCAGCAGCTACCAGTCGTACATTATAATAAATATATTGGTTCGATTTCCCGCGATCGATAGGAGTGGCTCACGTCAAAATAATATCGTAATCTTTATTATCCGTTGTCAACACCCCGTTCGACCACCATTTGTTTTGGATCGGCTCGCGCACATCGCGTCCTAACCTCTTCGCCAGTGCCTCATCGTGACAAACGGGCAGCCGCATACATATATTGATATGTACGTAGGTATATTATATATTAGTCTCGTATTATGTAGTAAATATATCGGACACTACAAAACCCGCCGACAGATTATTATATTATGTACCGTCGATAGGCAGCGGTACAGCTTATATTGTATATAGTATGGTTTAAAATATGTCTCTAAATTAAATGTATACTAAAGGCTGCAGTATATTACACGCACATAATTTTAAACTGATATATTTATAATACCTACACGACAAGCATAATAATATTGAGCAATTCAATTTTCAAAATCGTATACGATTTGAATAACGCGTGTCTTTGTAATATATGTATATGAACATCGTAAGTTTGCAGTGTGTGTATATAATATAATAATATACGTCTTATAACGTTCTATTCAAAAAATGTAAAATGTGCGCGCGGCGCCCACACTGACATTGTGCGGTCGTATAACTTTTTGATTTAACCTTGACGATATTACACACATTGGACAATAACTTAATAAAACAAACTCTGCACAGTGTCTATCTACAGACACCCATATAGATCCGTACAGTAGGCAGGTATACAAAATATATCATGATCATAAAGTATATAATTTGTTTACTGCAGAGTTTTGCAGACAGATATTATAAAAATCTGCTTAAGAATCATGTCGTTCAGGCAAACTAGTATAACGTATAGTAGGTAGCTATAGCGATTATTCTAAATGGGTAGTAAATATTCTTAATCGCTAAATAGCTACCTACTATTATTTATTTCAAAATAATGTTATAAAAACGAATTTACATTATAGATAAACATTTCAAGACCAAACATATAATTTAGCATTTGAACATAATAATATATATTTTTTATATTATATCAATACCTCTATAATATAATGGGGCCATTAGGGCGTTTATCTTTTAATATACCTACCATTCAGTTAGTAAAATTTGAAATTTTTACATTCGTGTTGATTATATGTTATATTTATACACTAAAACTGTATAAAAATCCCGACTTCGCCAAAGAGAATTGAAAAAAAATTCACAAAATACGGCACTATACATTGATGCACCTAGGTCTTTATAGGTTTCAATGTTCATCAGCAGTTCACGGACTGCAAATCTCGCTCTGTTACTCTAATTCGACTGAAATGTGGTTATGGAGTATCAGCTATATGTGGATTGGATAATATAGCACCCGTTACATATTTTTAAAGGCAGTGGTGGATCCAGAGGGAGGGCAAAGGGGGCATTGCCCCCCACGCTCCTCCTAAAATTAAGCCCGGGATCCGCCACTGTATAAAGGGGCTCGAACTACATAACAATTTTCATGTTATCTATAAACTCTGAAATTTTTGTCAAAATCGGTCGAGTTGTTTTTGAGTCTATAATCTACAATTATATGGACCAAATTTTTTTTACATTTTTTTTTCCATAACCAATAGCAACTTTATGTATAAGCTAAAAATTTTTTTTTTTGATTTTCATATGGGCTAAAACGAAATCATTTATATATAAGTATATAACATATAGCAAGTATATTATATAAATACGCAATAGAAAAATGCAAGGCGAATGACGATATTGTTTTTTTACGCTTATTGTCCACGCATCTTCCTCGTCTAATATATATGTGCAATACATCATATAATATATATTAATATATTAAATGCGCACATGTTATTCTATTGGCTATAGGTATATGCCGGATGTCTGCGGTAGTTCGGTGCGTACCTATATATACGATTAACCATATGCAGTATTATATTATGATCGGTGATGGGTATATTGATTAAATATCTTTAATCATATTAATTATATCTAATGAATAGTATACATAGGAGGTCCGAAGGCGATAGCCGTATTGCCGACGGAAATATGTGCTTTTCGATGCCGATCACCTCCATAGTAATAATAACAATACGAAAACGGATTACGATATGCGAATCGTAGCTTTGTCTTCGGCTGCCGTTTATTGTATCATAATACACAGGTAATCTGTTAATCGTAATGCTGCAATATGCGGCGCGATATCATTGTATACTGCAGGTACGCCATGATCGCACGCACGATACTATATATCACATTGTAATGTATAATTTTATGTTATAATATGCGCGTCCGAATCGATTATGCGCCGTCAGCAGCTCTCCGAAAATAAAACGAAAAATCCGACGAGCACATGATATCGCGTGTGTATGTGCGTGCGTGTGCCATAGATGTTTGCGGCGTGTCAAGATTTATTGGTCGGTGCTTGTAAAACGGTCCTACCGAACACAATATTGTCGCTCTCCACATGACGTCGGCCGGGTTTTTTAATAATGGAATCGTATACGACGAGGTTAAAAAAATAAATTCGGTACAAGAACAATGAACTGACGAATTTTTTCTCATATCCCGATACGCGCACGCACGCACGCGCGCACAATGTACCTCTGCGCCGGGTCGGAGTGGCACCGCCCCCGCAGCTATATACGTGGACAGCTTCGCGCATCATTTTTCACGTGTCAGATCCTATCAAGGCATTAAAACGTTATTATTATTGTACGGCGGTCAAATATTAATAACGTCGGCGGTGCTGCAGTGCATTCCGACGGACAGCATTCTCGTGCGCCGGACAGCTATGCGGCGGAGTCGTGTCAATACATGACTGATAGGGTAAAGACGAAAAACAATCCGTGATCTACATACCGTAATAATATCGTACACATATACCTCCTACAATAATAATAATAAAATAAGTCCGAATCATTCAAACACCGGACACGCGCTCGTCGTTTCTACGTCGTACACGACGATATCATAGCATATATTATCATAATATGATACGTCATAATACCTACAATATACACGACCTGTCTCTGTACACTATTGCACACCGCCATCTCTGGTTCGTGGAGGTATGTGGCTGCAGTAGCCGTCCATAACCGACCCGGCGGCATAACACACTATTGTGGTATATTATAATGGTGTAATATGTGTATATTATATTATATACAAAGCACAGACGTGCGTATAGGCATCCGGCAAATCAAAATAGGTTTTATCGTTCTGGATTTTCGTTTCAAACTGTATTACTGTACATTTTTTTTCATTTTTTCTCTTGTACGGACAGACATCATTCTGACATCAAATGCCCTATATTCTCTTTTAACTATACATTTTTTATATTCAGATATGATTCAAAGTTTTTAATTATGTATACAATAATTATCTTCTTATATACAGACTCATACGGTAACACATCTAATAACCAAGTCTTCTTTAGTTGAACAACTAAAGTATTTTCACTTAAACATATCCTAACAACTTTTTTTTATAAATTATACCAGCATTTGCAAGAGATAGATACTACATGTCTGATACTACTAATTAGAGTATTAGTCATTCAAAGATCACAATGTCCTGTCTAAGTTCACAAAACGTATTCGAATCGAATGAAATAAAAACCCTCTTTATCCGTAAAATAAAATTGTGTAAGTACCTACCTAAATTATTATAAGATGCCTACTAAAATGGTTAGTTGTGTATAGTTTTTCAAAATAAATATTAATGAAATAATGTCTTCTATTCCGTCATATTCATAGTACTCAGTGCCCAACAGTCTATATAATATACAATTGTATAGAATATTATACGTGAAGTCCACAACCAATTGAAATTTAATTGATATATATATGTATAAGTAAATATATACTACACGGGTCTACACTATATATATAACACAATTTTAATACAATCGTTCAGGTCTCCATATTGAATCCTGGTTAATTATCGACTATCCGTATAATTCATAGAAGTTTTATTCCGGCATAGGTCCCGATCGCGAGCCTGTTACTACAATATAGCTATACGCACAACGGATATATTAGAATGCCGATTTATCGTATCCTGTACGAACGGGTCGAACAAGTGGTTTCATTAACTATGACAAATGCTATTTGTTTCACTTGGATAATTATACTGCCTGCGTGGAACCATAACATACAAATCGATCGCATGTATAATAGTAAGGCACACTACAGCCGTGTCACTGTCTCGATGGTGTTTGACCGTTTGGCTGGTTTGTTGGTTGGCTGTTGTAGGTGACATATACCGCACCGACCGGATTTTCGTATAGTGATCACTCAAGTGGGATGTAGGTCCCTCGGAGCCGATTACATCGTTTTTAGTAATTTAACCGAACCGAATTGTTCGTTAGAGGTGTCATCTTGTCGTCTATTCGCCGCGGTGAAAACTCACCACACTAAAAACACGCATTACAATATAAAGATAGGTACCGTATATAGCCATCAATATCCGACCACCTGTATAACTCTGTTCTTTATGAGTGTGTGTGTGTTCATATTATACATCAATAAGTTTTAGATGTGATTATTTATTTATTATACGTGGTGATTATTTTAACAGCGAACACTCAATAGTTTTTACCTAGTTCGATAGATAATATACCTATACCTATATTGTATATTGTATGTATGACATACAGTGTTTGTAAATAGGTATATACTCCGGTACAGTGGTACTTACTCATTAAACAAATAGACGGCATTTTTTTTAAAATCATTAATTATTTTTTATAATTATTTGACTAAGACAAAAGGTGACAAAATGTAAAAAAAAATCACTCTGAATAAATAACAATGATGAATTTTAATAACAGTACCTACGTGAAGAACGCAATAACGGGAGAGTTTAAAAATAAAAACAAAATGTGAATATTTATGTAAAAGCACGTGCTTTATCTTATTTAATCATTCGAATCTTTCACGCACTTATATTCTCGAGACTGTCAGAGTATATAATATTATAATATACAAATACGTTTAACTGAATAAGAAAGACATAAATTCGTTTTAGTATCGATTGTTTTCTTTTAATTATGATCAGGTGATTGAATGCATTTATAAATACCATTGAACAATAAAGAATGAATAATACTCTCCCTTGAAATTTGTAAGCAATAAGTAAAAAAAAAAAAAATATTGTAATAAAATTGTTATATTATGTTTTAAAACAGATATAGTTTGCATTTAGGTAATACACTATTTGAAGTTTGAACTTGTATAAACAATAAATATTGTACATTTTCACTGATATTATGGGGACGTACTTCTTGGATAAACATTTTTATTTTCGTATGATTTTAGAGACGAAATTATTAGAATTGTTTCTTTATAAAACATAGGTATCATATTTATAGTTTATCGGATACTATACAGTGATTCGCAAATAATAATTATGTAAAAATAAATAAATACAATATAGATAAACTGATAATTAATATAAAGTGTTATTTTAATGAATAGAATTTCATTACCTATGTTTAGTAAGTACCTACCTAAGTTTGTTAGTTCAATTTTTCCATAGAATTATAATGATGACATTTGGAATTAAATTAATTAAGCACTAAATTCCACGGATTTATGAAATTTAAATTAATATTTTTTATGAACAATTATAATTGGTTCCAAATCATACACAATTTCCATCGAATCAGTATATACGTTTTTAATAGATATTCAGACACATTTTTCTGGGTGGTATATATAAAATAAATAATTTTCATTAATATTTATACTTCATCTAGGTATTATGAGTTTTAAGAAATTATTTAGTGAACACTTTAGAAATTCAAGTTAGAAAATATTACTTATATTATAATACGCTAATATGTACCACTTACCTATATATCCTTTCCAGTATACATTTTATTAAACTCGTTATTTTAGATCCTGAGTGGAATTATGATGCATCAATTTTACAATGATGTGTCTTTTTTGTGTGAAGACACTGGTTCAATACTACAGTTAATAGTTAAAAAATTCCCAGTGTACCTACTTTTCTTAACTATTGAAAAAATCAAATATTGTGTCCATCTTTTATAGTGTTTTTTTTCAAATATATATATACAAATAAAAATTGTTTTCTCGGTCAACAAGCTTAAAAATCAACACCAGGACTCTAGGTTATTATAAGGTGTTATTAAAGCGATTTAAAAATATTAAAGATACAATATTTGAAGTTCAAATTGGACGATATTAGATATTTACAAGACCGTATAGCTTAGCACTGTACTCGGAACTCAACGACGTCTTCAGCGAAGCCTGCTCGTCCATCGTTTCGCCAAGTGTAAACGCGTATTTTTTTTCTTTGTTGCAGAAATGCAGAATTAATATTATTGGTAGGAACTAGGAATAAAGCTATAGCGTCTGTCTGGCATCTTTTGTTTATAGTTGAAAATTACGAAATAAAATTGCACTGCCGTTTTACAGAAGCGAGTAAAATGAATTAATAATACATAATTGATACACTAACAATAGTCTGTATTAGATATTTTATATTTCTTAAATGTATGTTTAGCACTTCAAGTAATGTCTTTTGGTTGGATATTTCCCGTTACATTAAAATCCTTAGTAACTATTGCAGAACCGTGATGTCTTTTTCGACTTAATTGTTGATCCAATCGGAGTGTTTGGTTTATTTTTATTCTTTTCGTCAAAATATAACATGACCTTTTGATTAATATCTTTTATCTTGTTTGTAAACTTTTCATGCGTACATTCATTATAACATTGGGTATTATTATCAAATTGCTTGTTTGATACATTGCGACATAAATCGTTTGTGTTATTTTTTTCATTATTTTGTTTATTATTTCTCCGACAGCTTGTACTGATGTCATTGACATCAGAAGACATTTTTTCTCTCCCTAAGTCTTTACATTTTGCACGTTTATCAGGACATGTCACATGCAATTGTTGCATTTTCTCGCATCTTCTACTGTCGTCATCTTTGCAATGATTGGATAGTGTTTCTATTATTTCGGGTATTGATTGTTTTTCGCAAACACAAATGCATGAATAGTTACATTCTGATGATTGAACTTCATTATTAACTTTGCATAAAATGTCTTCGATTTCTTTTAAAAGATTGCAAACTTTATTTAGTCTAACTTTTATTTCTTTTGATACTTGTTCAGTGTTCATCGTTCTGAGTTTAATAAATTGAATTATTGGTAAAACAGTTTAAAAAAAACAAACTTTAGTCGTATTAGTAATATTATTTAGTAAACCTAGACTAAGTGTGTACATTTAATAAAAAAAATTACATGAATTACTAGTGTTGTAATAAAGTAAATAAAATGAAAATCGTAATAATTTTGTTTTGTTTGTTGTGCGAGGTTGACATATTAGGTTATGTTATGTCTAGCCACTTATTATAATTTTCAGGTTTCGAGTGTCTTAAGCGAGATTTTAGTCGAAGTAGTTAGGTTTTGAAGTCGTATGTATAATTATTATTATTGTATAGGTGTGCCACTGTGACTATATGACCGAAATAATAATTTAATGCAACATTAATCGTGATTTTTATTCATATGGTATTATATATAATATCGAACAATTTTATAAATAGTAATAGGTAATATTAGTGTGCATCATAACCATACAATTATTTTGATTATTAGTTTTCGCTATTGGCAACTAATAAATAATAATATATGCGCGTATGGCGTATACATAATATAATAATATATTACACGAGTGCAATACGGTTTGACTTGCATCAAGTTGCGTGATGTATGTAAAACCGACCACTCAAAAATCATAAGAAAACGTACATTGTTGTGTACTACATTATTACTGCAGTAAAGAACTAAATTATAGTAATAATATTATTATTGATCATAGAAATCGTAAATGTCTTACAATCTATTGCGAACAGTCTTATATTAGTTATTATATACCTATAACAACTATTAAATACATTTTTATTTTATCATTACAATATAACTATTATTTGGTATATAGCCGTATTGGTATCTACCACTGTATACGATGTAATTTATAGGTAATTGCCATTACCCTGTGTACTCAGGATCGGTTAGTTGGGTTAGGTAAATACGGCACCTCTGTCCGTGGGAACTGTCGTCGAAAAGACAAAATTAACACGTTTTCGCTGTTCATCTTTAAATAATAATAATACGTTTTACGACGTTTCGGGCAAATATTGATTTCCAGTTTGCTGACATTGAACAAACGACAGATAAGTCGGTCTTTAACACCAAAGGAACGTTTCCGCTGTATTATATTATATATTATATTCGATGTTTTCTTTTCGTGTTATAATAGGTTAAGCCTTGAAATAACCGAATAAACGTATCTTCATAAACAACAAACAAAAGAATGCAACTACCTATACGTTTAAAATTGAAATGATGCAGTTTTTATGATGAAAATCGTATGATGGTAATCGTTATTTTATTTTGAATATTGTACACCCTCTTTTCGACTTTTACCCATTTAGGCTATACATTACATGAATAATGTTTAATTTAATCTTAAATGATTAAGTTTACGTATACAGCTTAATAAGTAATTCTAACTTAACTTAACTTTAATTCGAGTGGAACTTAACTTTAATGAGAAACCTATATGGAACTTAACTTTTACTTGACTGGAACTTAACTTTAATAAACAAAAACTCATATTGAACTTAACTTTAATTTGTCTAGAACTTAACTTTAATTTAACTTAGTTTAAACCTAAAGTTACGATATTGGACATAATCTTACAGTTATAATTAATGCGATTTAATAAAGATAGAGCTAGTTGAATAGAGTATGTTTATAAATAATTGTAATATTAGTTAGGTAGGTATGCTGTTTCTAATGGTAATCTGTAAACACCTAACTATTAGTGGAGCTTTTAGGAAAGATTAAAATTAAAATTCAGATAATATATTTAAACTAGATTGCTAATAGAAAAAAAGATTTTATTACATAAAAACGAAAATAATTCATTACATTTTTATTTTTATAAATGTTGGAAATGACCTCCATTATTTGCAACACAGAGTTGAAGTTTTTCGACCCAAGCGTTCTTAACATTTCCTAATGCTCCCTTAAGATATTTTGAATATTTTGTTCAATTTTATGACGAAGATCAGGCAATGAACAAGACGGATACACAAGATTTTTCAAATAACGCCATAAAAAAAAATCAAAAAATTCATAAAAATAAAGAAAGAACACAAGATAATAATTTTAATTATAATTTACCAAATTGCGATATGCGTAGGTATTATTACTATAAATCGCATTAATTATAACTGTAAGATTATGTCCAATATCGTAACTTTAGGTTCACTTCACGATAATTAAAATACTTAAAAATAGGTAACCAGTTTCACTGTTCAGCAAACGATATGACACGGCTATTTTTATTTCTATTCAAATCTAAACTTTAATTAGGAATGTAAAAGTATTGTCGTGTGCTGAAATTAGATACTTCATTATTGAAATGTGAAACAATAATTGATTTTTTTACTACAATTATTCAAAAACATAACTTGCTCTAACTTGGTCAATTTTTATTTAATTTTAGTATTTTTTTTTTTTTGAACTGTTTTAAAAAATATGTTCAACAAAATGGCTATCTTAAAAATTTTAAATTCTTAAATGCGTAAAAAATATTTTTGAAAATTTTTGAATTTAAAAAAAAAAAATGAATTTTATGCCATTCAATCAGAGTTTTCATACTTAGTACAGTAAAAAAAATCGCGTTTAAATATAGTGATTTTACATGGAGATATTAAGGGTGATACGGGACTTTTGGGACATACTGTATATAGGGTTTGTGAACATTTTGATTTTTTAAAACATAGTAAATTTTGGAAATTTTAGACCATTTCATACTACTTATAGTTTTTTTAATTTGGAAGTGATTTTTAAATATTCGTTCCTTGTCGCAACCAGTCACTAACTATAGCAAGCATTTGCTATTAGCTCGTTCTCAATATACCGACTTTATTTTGAAATAATTTTACTTTTTTATTTGACGCACGTAGATAATTTTATTCGTAGCATTGTAGACAGGGTAACATATTATAACAGCAGTGTAATTGACTCATAATTAATATCGATTATAGTAACACGCGCGTACCTATACCAGTAGTCCAACCCGAGTGCGCAAGTTCTTCTCCAACTGCAGCAGCTGTATTGAATTCGTTGTCCGAATCCATGAGCCGTTATGCGATTAATGCATAGATGATAGATAAGACCATAATATATACTATTGTATAATGTCAAACGCAGTATACGTATACTATATAGACGTGACGACATGCCTTATTTACTTGTCGTCGTGCCGTGTCTGTGCGCGACTTAGGCGGCGGCACATAGGGGGTCTCATAATATAATAATATAATATAATATATACGTGACAAATGGCTGCCAAACTGGTCTCGCTCGTCGCGTATTATTATTAGGTATTATTATAATACACGTTATATCCACCAGAGACTGCATTCCGACCGGGTCCGCGAATAATAATATGTCGCATATGTGTGTAAGTGTCTCTTTGTGCGTGTACGAAATGTGTCATGCGATGTGTGTGCATAAGAGTGCTACGCAGTGCAACTCGAGTGCATAATATTTTTTTATTATTATTATTATTATTGCACTATTACAATATGGTGGTTTCGGTGAATATCATAATATTTATTTATTAATTTTTTGTTTTTATATGGAAATTTGCGATCCGTACAATGAGGCGCAATGAGTAAATGTATGATGCAGGAATGACAAAATATAAGGTATTGAAACGTAAAAAAAATAAAAATATTACAATAGATTATACATAATAATGTAGTGATAAACATTTGAGGAGAGCAGCCCCCCTTTGGTGACACTTTCGTTTAGTAGGAATATTATAACGATAATAATACGGCGTACGATGATTTCAAAATATGTTTAATGCGTGCACACATCGTGGACGATATTATTGTGTGTACCGCACCGCGTATTTGTCGTCGTTATAATATAATATTGTGTTATTATGTATGTACTACCGCAAACGTCTATAACTTTTGTTTATTATAACGATTAGTATGTTATTTCTCGCCCACCCCGCCCTACCGCGTGTTATATACCAGCCGCTACCATCGGGCATCGACCGCAAACCGGGTATAAGACTAATATTATAGTGTATGATATGGTCTATACGTATAATATTATCATAATAGCTGTATAGTGTGTGGGCAAAATCGTCGCGGCCGCCGCGCGTTATATACGGGACCCACACGCCCGGTAAAAAAGTGCGGCGAGGTCCGTGTCGTTAGATATAGTTTTTTATTCGTTTCTTTTCGCCCGTCGCTGCCGCAGCGTATTACAATATTATCATAACGATATTGTAACAGACGCAGACGCGATTATTCATCGCGCGCGCCGGCGTTGTCTAAATATTTGGATCGCGTGATCCGAGTGAAAAGCCGTGGTGGTGGTGTGCACATATTATACACTGTGTGCGTATAAAATAAAAATAATAATAAATAAATGTCGCCATCGCCATACAGGCACTGTGCATGTTACGATATTATTATATACGTATACGGTCTCGCTGCCGTCGCGATTTTTTATTTTTATTGGCCGCCGTCACGCGCTCACATTATAATAATAATATAATATATGTGCTCTTATGATATATTTGTACTAATACCTACTTACACCGTAGTTCTACACGTGTATACATACGCGATAATAATAATAATAATAATATATGTTTCACGCACAAGGCTACCGGAAAGGGCCACGCGGGACGTCGCCACTTCTGATGGGTTTATCGTCCTACGGCGGCGGCGGCGACGACGACCACACGACGGAGGTCTCATACGTATTATTATTATTATCATTATTATATTATAGGTATAGGTTGCCGACACGCCAAACCCGCTGCAAGTCGTCGCACTGCCGAATAGTACAGCGACACGAGAGGTTTTCTGTTCGCGAGCCAAATATAAATTCACCGTACATATGATAATAATATAATATATACAAGTGTTGTTCACCGTTTTCATTTAGATCGCGTCCCATGATATATGGTCGGGCGTACGTTATAAAATATGTTTACGCCGCGTATATGGGTAATAATATAACCGCGAAACGCATAGATTATATTATATTATACTACATTATAGAGGTAGGTAATATTATAGTTAGCAAAAAATAACGACGCTATTCGCACACTTACCCCGATGTCGTATACCTAGCTGGTAGATACCAGTATTGTGTCCAGAGAAAAACGTATACCGTGCAACCTACGCACTTTAAAATACGTATCTATACTTTTATACCGGTCACATTATAATATGTATGCACACTGCTCATTCACATCAAACACAAATCATCAATACTTAGTTTTTTAAACTATTTTGCATTATTATATAGCGGCTATTTTCTAAGACGCTATACGTGTTATAGACAAGCTATACGCTACACACGAGGTAAAATATGCATGTTTTTAATATTTTTCCGTTCGCGAAATTATTCTGGCATCGGCCTGCATATGCTAAATAGAGAATCCAGTGTAGCGCGAACATATATTATGCACATCCATTTATTCGTAATGTTTCGACGTTTCAACTGTATAATAATATGTGTATTATAATGTATATTATATTATATTATATACCTGTGCTATATATTTTCCTGAAATTGACAATAATAATATATGTTTCTCGTTACTTTTTTACCTCTGTAAAACGTTTTTATCAATTTTATATCGGTGCCCCCTTGTTGGTTACAGGTAAGTACCTATTCACCAATTTAATATTATAAATTATATTTTTGCTCTTGCCGGGCTGTGTGTATCGCTGTGATATACAAACCATTTTAAATTATTGCTTCCAAATAATTTATATATTTGTACTGTGATTTATTACAAAATAATAAACCAGTTTAACACCTATATCCAGTGTTCTGAACGTGATCAATGACGTCACGCAGGTACGCTACAACTCAAAGTCACTCGCGATTATCCGCACTTCGCGGGTAATCGAAACATTAATAACAACAAAACGGTCCCTCATTATTGCGATAACCAATCATTGCGGCGAAACGCTTCAGCGACGCTGTTTCTCTCCTGTACCTGCAGCAGCGTGCGCGTTTATGACGACGTTCCTACCTACCTATTATTATTATGTGTGCCTAGTAGCTGTTTCGATTTTACATTGTAAACAAGCGAATTGTTGGGAGGGAAAATGCTGCGAACGTTCCAACCGCCGTCGGTGGCGTTTAGAAGGTACCCGCGGGCCAGACGGTAGAAGAATGACGAAAAGCATTTAATCATCGAACTGCCAACCATCAGTACCTATACGGCAGTTTTGCCACCCGCCGACAAAGAGTCGGCGAAAAACACTTCTCCGTCATCATCGCCGTCGTCGCAGTCGTCGCCGCCGTCATCGGGGAAACATTAGACGGTTTATTAGTTCTGTTAAACGCACCGGTCCCTCGGCGGCACGACCACAATAACATAACCATGGTATAAATACCGATTCAGACCGGCGAGCGCTTCTACAGTAGCAGGGCGTGTCCGCGCGGGCAGACGAAGGGCCGCGAGAGACCCGCGCAGAGAGACCCCTGTGGTCACCCGGCTGTGCGCTCCCCGCTGGTTCTCTAATTAGCTTTTTTTTCCCGTCCGCTCTGACGACCTAGGAAAAAAAAAAGTAAGCGACTTCTTCAATTGGCAACACAACACGTATCCATATAGGTAATAATATAATATTATAACAGATAACCCCTCGAACGTCATTTACCGCGGTCCCGGTCGTGGCCATTAATCATAAGATTGCCTTTCAGTTTTTTTTTTTCTCTAAAACATCCACAACTCTGTGTTTCACCGTCCTACACGGCGCAGGCGGCGGCGCATAAGTACATTATGCTAATTCGATAATAACACACAAAACCCTACGTATATATAATATGTATGTGTGTATATACTCACCGCGTGGCGCCCGAAAACCATATGTTTCGCACCCGTCGTCGCCGTAGATGAGACTCGTCGGTCGATGAGAACGTTTCGCCGCCTTGCCGTCGCTCAAGCAGCAGCAGAGAGGAGAATTCTGCCACGTATGATATTCCGTCTGCGGCGGCCCTGTGTTCGTTTATCACGAAGCACGTCTTACGTATCCTGCATATGCCACATAGGTATACGGGTGGGTTGGTGAGCACTAGACAGTACCTATATAATATTATTATTATTATTAGTAGTAGTAATAGTATAATATTATATACGCGTGTAAACGGCCCGCAATACACGTCCTCTCCCGTACACCGACACAATGGGACCACTAATTTCCGATTGTTTTGATAAGCGATCGATCGATCGGCCGGCGATGCATATTGTACACAACGATTTATACAGGCAGGTACGTTATAGAATAACGCCGCGCAAGGCGTATGTGCGAGAAATAACAACCCGTGGCAGCGAGAGAACAGCGGGCTAGCTGACTGGTACAAAAAGAAAAAAAATATTGGGAAAAGAGAAAGAACCAACACACGTATAGATAGACCTAACCTACGTATATATCGGGACGGGTTCACAATTTTTAACCCCCGTCATATCATATATAGCTGTAGTTGTTACACTCGGACGACGGACTCCTGCAGCCAGCCAGCCAGCGCGGTATAATTAATCTTGCAGCGGCGTCTGATAATAATATGATTATTGTGGCGCAGCCAACCTGACTTTGGTAGATTTTTTTGGTTTTTGTTTCGGGGACCGCGTTTACCGACGACGATGTATTTATTATAATTCTATCGTGTCACTAGGTACCTATATTGTATAATATTATTATACATTATTACAACGTATTGTTCGGCAAGTTGAACCGTGGAGCAGTGATAATAATATAATTTATTGCGTCTTCCGGGATCGTGTGTGCAAGTCGATGTACAACGCGTATATATATTGTTATGCGAGTGGTTTCGACTTCGGGACGATAAACAATATATTATTGCTGTTGTCGTCTGTTCGGACCGACTGGTTTTGTGTGCAGTAAATTCTCAAATCTTATATTTAATTTGTCACAACTATTATACGCGCTTATCTCATCAGTAGATAAAAAATATATATAAAAAATAAAACACTTTTCGATTTAAATATCCGCTGTATAGTATTATTCCTATACCTATGCGTTGTATCCAAAAGAGATTCATCGAACAATAATTATGAACAGACGAACAGCGTATATATTATTATAATATATTCTTGAAATTAGTGTATGTTTTTCAAATCGCGTTGTAACTTGTGGGCCACATTGATTTACATTTACATTGCCCGTCTTATAGAAACATCTTGATGTATACAAAGATAAAACTCGAAAAAAAAATCAAACGGCCAGCGTATAACCACTAACCTGTAGGTCCACAGAGGATTTATTACAGGTCAAACACCCTACTAATTTGGTAAGACTATAAAGTAATATGTCGACGTATTTATTATAATTGATATGACTGCAGTCTTCAAGTTACTGGTATTACGTAACGAGGAGAGTTTGAGTATTATGTTTTTGACAAGTTATATATATAATTTGAATAAACTCTGATTGCTGAAATCTTAACTACCTATACCTGTAGAAAAATGTACATTTTTCATTATTCATAGCGATTATTAATGTTTCATTAAAACACTGAACCGATATTATGCTTATATATATGCAATACGTACCTATTAAATGTATATACATTGAATGTAAATTCGTATGAATATTAACTAGATTTACCGACTATTTCTAACCTTTATTGCATTTATTAATGTATCTTAAAAAAAAAAATCCGAAAACGTTTTATGTGGATTATCTATTCAAAACTAATTGAAAATTAAAAAAGTTCCATATGTTAATCAATTAGCTTTCTAATCGCTCCGTGTAATATATTATTTCATTATGTTTGGGTATATACTTACACTATGTATATTATTTTATCTATACATAATGATATGTGTACTCAAATATCTACTTTCTTATCCATTCAATTGTATATATATATATACGGTCATCCTACACGTTTACACATGTCGTGACAATATACGCGTATATAACAACGTTTATTGTGGATAACATATACGGCGAGCAAAGCGTTAGGTGCTATACATAACAACAATATAATAATATGATGTGTGCACAAGGTAATTGAATTAATATATGCGCCTTTTAGTTGCACACGTATTATATATTTATATTATGTAGATCAAAAGTTTACGGTGGTATTAACATCACGGTCACATATCGATCGTCCAGTAGACCCATAAATTACCGTGTTCATTATAACATTTTCCAATTATTCGGAGCGTCGGTTACCGGCTCACCGGGGGGCCTTCGGGAAGCCTGAGGCCACTGGAACTCTACATACTCGTATAATACGTGTGTGTGTATATTGTTTTTATTTTCGTGTTATTTTTTTCATTTTAATCGTATATCTGTTCGAAAACCCATGATTTATCACGAGGCTCCGGTTTACATTGTTTCTCCGCAACATTATCTACACGGGCGAATACGTCTTGTATGTTTTGATTCCTCGGCCTCCGGGCGTACTATATACCATAAGTCAATTGACTCGAAGGAAAAAAACGAAATAAAATTATTATTATTATTATTATTATTACGAAAGGGAGATTAATATGACACTTTGGCATCCGTAAAAACTCGTCATTCCCACGATCTACTACGAAATATATCGTATAGTTATTATAATGCTATGGAATTTCAAAAACGGTTATAGCGTGAAAATAATAATAATATTATAATGTGTTCGATGTTATGGTATATAATGGTAAGAAATAACGTAGGTATGTTACACGACGGTCGAATTCAATAAATATATAAAACATGTTCACAACGTATTCGGAATTCCGATTGCGAGATCAATATTATAATAATATATCGGTGGTAGGCACTTTTAAATTTTTTGATATTTAATATCTTTTATAATAGTTTATAATATATTATTATATATAATGTATTGTGTTTACGATAAAAAGTTAATCGTTCGGCAGGATAGGTCATCTATTGGTAACGAATACTGCAGTTATACAAAATTGTAAAGTAAAACGCATAAAATTGCAAACGGCAGTATAGTAGACTACAGTTCTACCGGTTATATATAAGTGTATAACATTCATAGTATATAATATGTTTCTGGTGTCATAAAAGCGTATAGGTACGATAGTAACGGTAATCTATATATATTATTATTATGATATTTCGCAATACCGTATGACGGTGCGATCTTCCTAGTCCAAAAACCTGTAATTTTTGTGCGTTTGCGCTTAATCATAGTATGTATACGTATATAGCTGATACCTATTACCAGCTTTTGCCTATCTACATACCTGTACCTATACCGTTTGCGTAAAAAAATTAATTTGTAATTTGAAAACCAAATGTCGAGAATATTGCCCTGCGGCGGCGCAGAACGAAACACAAAATAAAAGAAATAAAAACGAAGACGTAAAAACAAACAGCTTGTCTCGTGAGAAGTTTGCGGCAGACTCTCGAAGATATGTTTCAGGTATAGGTAACCTATGTACGCATATACTAATGAACGTGCGCCCCGCCGTGTTTAATGATCTATACTGAGAGGGTGCCCCTATTAAAAGGTGGCTACCGCCACCCGGAGCCCTTTTTGTCTTCTTTATATGATCCGTTTAATATCCAATGAATATTTTAAAAGAATAGACGAAAAGAACGCGGGGGCGCGAGGATGGTTGAAAAAATGTTAAATCACGTTGGAATGTTGATTAAAACGCATAATATTTCGAGTGCATCGCGTTTGGTACTCGTATATACTATTATATCATTATATTATTATTATTATACATATAGGTAGGCACTGCGCGTGTTATCGGAGTCGGAATGTATGCGCAATTGTGACAGCATTATTAACAGGCGTCTACAAAATTAATGATGACTAATTTTTTTTTTCAACATAACTATATGAGTATAGTGTGCGATCAATGGTCTCATAAGTCGTAGTTTAGTGTATAATATACGATTAGGTCCATTATTATTGTATTAGTACTGCAGCACGCGCGTCAAAAGAATGCAGTTTGTATAACAATATATATAAGTACTAACAATAATTATTATTAATTTGTAATCGAATCGATGTATAGAAACTTGCGCTTCGCATGACCAAATACATCACTCGTGTTATCAGTATAAATCACAAACTGTACATACAATTTGATGTGTTGAAAAAAATTGAAAACGCTTTAATTACTGTTTACATGTTTTTATACCTGTAAGTAGGTACATACAGGAATAACACAGTTGTACATTTATTAGGTAAAATATTTAATCACCTCATTGGTTAAATAATATTCTCGTTAATCAGTCCTGATTAGTCTCACCATTATAATAAACTCTATAATAAATTAGTAATAACCGTTTCAAAATTTTTTGAACATCCTATATATTATATCGTACAATATCAATATCTATTGAAATATTAAACGATAACCAAAATCGCCACTTGGATATTTGCTGTAGGGAACGTTAAATTACGAAATATTTTAAAATAATATATAGATATTTTTAAAATGCGACTAGATTATGACCTGCACCACAAATATAGGTATTAAATCAATTTTATTGTAATTTAAATTTTAAATTTTAACAAAGTAAAGTCAACAATTGACATAGTTGATAAAAAAAAAGATAGGTACTAAGTAATACGTATTTTAAGAATTCACGTTAAAAGTTATTATACGAGTATATTTTGTTTTCGGTAGGCGTTTTTTGTATAATTATAATATAATAATACAATTTATAAAAAATAATAATTGTTGAATTTTGTATTGAAAAAAAAGTAAAAACGACCATTTGATTAGGTATTACCATATATTTCGCCATGGGTATTACTATATAATATATTATACATAGATGTGAGGTTCAATATGTATATGGATCCCAGGGACATATAGTACCCTACGCTTCCCTATATATAATCAGAATTCAGGGCTTGGGCACTTATGTATATTGTATATTATAATATATTATTTAAATATATTATATTATATTATGCATTAATTATTGTTATTAACGCGATATAGATAAACAAACGCGTTTTTCACCAAGCACGCGGCCTCGTGGTGCCGTCTGTTTAAATTATCCTAAAACTATATTATGTAATATATTATATGTAATCATATCCACTAACTACAAACGACGACGCGTTCAACATAATAATGTTCGCATTTCGACTGTCATCTATAGGTACGCACGTTTATCAACGACCGTTTAAGTCTCCACGTTCTTGGCACAGCCACTGCTGCCGCTGTTTCACCGCGGCATGCGTCGTCATTGCGCATATAATAATAATATTATACACACATCTATATGTATGTGCGTAGTTTCTCTTGCAGCCGTAGCCGGAGGACCACCCTGGTTAAATTTAATTAACAATGTCGTCATAAATATATATATACCTACGGTACATAGATATATTTTGAGAGGAAAATCTACACAGTTTCCCTCGCAATATGACGTCTGATGACAGAGTGTGTTTTTTTCCGTTCTTACTCGCGACGATAATAATATTCAATATATCAGCCAACGGATTAAAATCGAAATCCACGGCGAGCTGCAGCACCGGTGATCATTATATTAGCACCAGTTTAGGTGACACGTTTATAGGCTCCTGCTGTCCCGTCCGGAACCTCCCGGCGTTCACACTAATAACGTTTTAACGAGGCAGCTACCAAAACGCGCGCGGATTCGGAGAATCTTTATTATTATTTTATATTTTACAACAGCTCCATATTACAATAAACATGTCATAAAATCGTATATAATGCAACGCGGATGCCCTCTCGCATGCGCCCGAATTGCGTTTTTATTGAATGCCGCCGCCGACCAGAAGTCGTTTTTTCTACATTGTCCTCGGAGTTTTTCTTTGTTTTTTTTTTCATTTTTTTTTTTAATGAAATATATACCAACGATTTACGATCATTGTGTTCGTTTTGGGTTTTCAACAACCCAATATCATAAAATATCATAAATTTTACGATTTATACTTTATGCAGTTGAGGTGCTGCTGCAGGTATCGCATACCGAGTGATACGAACGGAACAGATACCATTACCATAGCTATATCAAGCAACTCGCAGGACATCACTTATACATAAATAATAAATATATTTTATATAGGTACCACCTACGATATTTCATTATTGTTCAAAATGTCTATATTATTGTCTTAGAAGCATATATATTTGGAGTGATAATATTAATTAGATATTGCAGTTTACCTATATAATATGTATACATAAACATTTTATATTTTATAGTATTGGTGTTATTTCTTATATATCACAAGCGAACGGCACTATAAACGATATTGTGTTTATTAGGAAAAAAACCATAAATTTGTTTGCCCAGCGAAAAATAGCCATAAAAATAACATATATCATTGTTTAGTTATTTGTTTTTTCGCTTTAGTTTCAGCCCTTGCCCAACATTTTAAACCTTGTGCGTATTATATTATATATATATATATATATAAGCGGTATTAAATTGTGGTTGGTTATATTGTATATTCTCTACTGAGAATCGCCTAAAGATGCCGATAACCACAGATTTGCGGTGTGAATGCCATAAATGGGAATTTTTAATATATAATTTTTATTTTTTTATGTCTGTTCAATGTTTATTGCATATAAAAAAACCAAACATTGTAAGAGAAAAACACAGTTTTCACAACAAAATGATTCTGCGAACCTATATATATATATATTGGTATTACAATAATAGGTAGATACTTACACATAATATATAATATTATATATTTATTTGCGAACCTATTATGCATTACTTATTAATCATTTAAGAAAGTCTACATTATTTGAAGGATTCGCGTGACGATTATTAATTTCCATCTTTACATATTATGATATCATTAGGTATTTACCTGCAACCGAAAAAGAAATAAATCGCAATAGGTATATACATTTGAGTTTGTTGCACTTATCTACGCAATATGATATAATATGTACGCATATATACGTTTTTACTTTTCAATCTTGTTTCAACCCTATGCATAGTTGCGGTACATATAATTCATCATTACGATACATATACTATTATACATGATAGGTACATGCAATATAGTGTTCGCATCGTTCGACGTACCTACCTATATTTTTTTTTAAATATATTATAAAATATAAGTAGCGTCCAAAAGAACGCTGGGGCGCAGCTATAATATTTTTATTACCGTGCGTCTTTATACGTTATTATTATTATTATACACATACAGATATATTTTGTACATCATGCACATTATAGGCATATCGTATATATATGTGTGTGTGTGTGTAGGTACCTATATGCCACACGTGCAGCAGCAGCGGCAGCGCACATATAATAATAATGTGCATAAAGAAATCGCCGATACGACCGACCGAGCGGATTTATTGAACGCGGTCTGACAATATTTGATATAAAACCGAGTATTTACAACGTCTGCGCGATCGGGCCGGAATGAATCAATGAGCTTCCGATGGGGATTTATGGGCCCGTGATGGCGTCTCTCGCATTCGCATATACGCGTATTACATGGGCTACAGCTGTACCTCGGGTACCTATATCATATTATTATTATTATTATGAACGCGCGTTCGGTGCACAGCTGACGACGACGACGACGACGACAAGCTTTGCATACAATTGGTATTTTTATGATTTATTCCGCATGCGACCGATAATATAATAATGGTTATTCTTTTATTTCTCATAATACTACGTTATCGGGAGTTTATATATTATTATTATTATTATTCACGTGGGCGTCAGACGCGAATACGAGGAGCAACAACCTCGAAAAGAAACGCACTCGTTTCGCAAGCGGATGCGAAACGCGTTCAGACCTCCATCGTCCGCTCGTATACCTACTTCTCGTGTACCTATATAATATTTTATACGGGCAAAAATACGCATACGTACCACGGCGCATATAATTCGCAAAATAGCGTATTATACGTCGACAGGTTTATATTATATTATACCCGCGCGTATGTGTATTATATATTTGTGTGTTTATAATATAAGTACTGCTATATATTATATTTACTTAACAACCTCCACGACACCACTTCACCGCGACCATTGTTCCAAATGCCGACTAAATCGAGCTGCTGCATGCAGAATCGTGTTCCGAGAATATTGTCTACACATCATATATAATGCGTATGTGTGTGCATGACTGCAGTTTTACCGAGCTTATTGGAGTTTTCTGCTCACTTCCGACAAAAATTTTAAAAAAAATCATACATTTTAAACATACTCGGGTACTTATCGTACCTATAATATAATATAAGTACGTATCTTTTAACAAAAAAAAAATAATCAGAACTTCTCCGCGCATAACTCAATATTTTTTCTCGCACAATATTTCAAATCGTTTATAATATATAATATGTTTATGCACCGCAACTGATATTATTACATACGTATCCGTTATACTTGGATGAGGTTAACGCATCGCACTTGAAGTATAGATACATACAACAACGTAACAAATATTCTGTTTGCGAGCAAGACAGTGATAATTCATAATATAACGACGTTGTTGAATGAGTGCGTCTATGCGTTTAACTAAAGAAAACGTTCCCACACATCCACAGCAATAATTTAACTTTATTGCAATAAAACATATAATGATATACAATTGTTGTATATATACTTAAAATCGAATATGGATAAATATTATTCTGTCAAATACGCACAGTATCTACGAGTTAGATAATAAATAATATAGATAATAGTACTGTGTTTTTATGATTGAAATTTTTTTTTTGATTACAATTTATCTCAAGCATCTAATCAGTGCGAACAAATAATCAGAACTTCACCACGCATACAACTTAATATTTTTCTCGCACAATATTTCAAATCGTTTATTGTGTATTGCTCCGTATAATTACTGATATCAGAAGCTCTGTAGGCACATTGTATGTCCCTATATAAGTGCTTACTTGAACATTTCGTTTAGTACGTTTTACTATTATTATAAAATAATATACCGTCAATCAAATATTTAAACCTAATAACGTTTTACGCACTATTAGATAACCTTTTTTTTAAATGTGTATATTACGTAAAATTAATATCGAATATGTATTATGTTTATATACGTAAATTGTAACGCAGTTATGAATTTTAAATATTGCAGCAACATAATATACCAGGTAAACTATAGAGTCAGTATGTTTACTACCGAGTATAACAATTCATATAATATACACATAATCGTGCAGAGCTTCATATTAACTTTAATAGAGCTTATTCAAAATATATACATTTACACATACGATGTTTTTTTTTTTCGTATATTCAAAATAATATACAGATGTTATTTGATTTTTTTTTTACTCAACGGACGATATATTATGATGTTATCACCTGTAAATTGAACGATCGGTTTTCGTGAACATAATAATATATACATGATCGCGATACGCATATCATATAATATTATATTTTATCGCCCGTTTGATCGAATAATATTATAACAAAAATACGTGATACAATCTCGCGAACCCTTTGATATGTCGCCGTTACTCAGCAGCTACAGTGCGTACTCGTATCATTGTGATAATAGTATAATATACGAATGGAAAAAGAATCGACCGTGCGGACGATAAAAGAAAAATTGCCTCTAATGACGCCGATAACGTCGGAAAGATAACGCGCGATTGAAAAAAAAAACCAAAAATAAAAAACGAATTTCGTGCACACAACAATGCGACTTGTTACGTGTCTACATTTCGTCGGGGGTGAAACAGCCGCGCGCGAACCATCGGCATCATCGCCGTCGTCGTCATCATCATCATCATCAACAACCCGCTGTTCCGCATTGTTTGTTTTCCATTATTTTCCGGTCGCCGGGTGCGGGCGTTTATACGGTCGTCCCGTTAATGACGGATAATATACGCGCATTTAGAAGACGCACATTATATTATTATTACTATAGAACGAGCACACATTGTATTCGGGTGTTATAAACCTAAATATATATACGATACTCCTCCGTACGGATCCTTTACCTATTATATATAGGTACGTGTGTGTGTGTGTATGTATATATATATAGTATGTACGCGCACACGAATAGTCGCGTTTAAAAAATGATTTACCAAGAGAAAAGAGCAGCGGAAAAAAAAAATAATAACAACACTCGCCGGTGTCGTCGCGCGCCGGGGGCGTGTTCCGGGGAAATATTATTAAACAATATTATGTAGGGCACGCGTTCGGTCGATCGCGAACAGATGGCCAACGTGTGCGTGTATAGGTGTGTATGATATATATATATATGAGCGTGTAGGTATAACGCGCGTTATACCCACACGGACCGTCGAAATTACAGTGATTTGTAAAGACAGAGCGCTATAGTGTGTGCTTGTGTGTGTGTGTGTGTGAATACGTCTCAGAACGAGAAAATTATACGAGCGTGGTGTATATAATGTACGCATATAATAATAATAATGACATTCCGATACGATCGCGTGCCTGTCGGCCGTAACAATATAATATGTATACACACTAATATTATAACTGCAGGTGTGTGTATGCGAGTGTGTGTAACTCGGTAGCTGTTCCATTGCAATGGTAACCGCCTCAGCCCCGAGGTTATAGGACCAGCCAGAGAGTATCACCTCAATCGCCTCCGCCGCGGTCCAATTATATATTGTTACGTTATTATAGGTAGGCAGTAGGCACCTACCTATATATGTAATATGCCTCCGTCATCTGCAGGCCCGGCGATGAGCTTGAGTACACTACGCCGGCTATATGTGATGAAAAAAAAAAAAAAACCAGTGTTGCAGTTGATGTGCCTATTCACACGAAAGATGGACCGATACGTTTATGAAACGCACCCCTTCGATGACCAGCAGAAATAATTGTGCGTACAATTTGATGGCATTAGCTCCCAAATAGGTACGTGTAACCATTATCCATATCATATTATATGCGTTTTATGATTGAGTATATAGGATGGCAGGATGCACAGTATATTATAGGTGTATTGTGTATCGTGCAGTAACTGCTGCAGTGTAGTAGCTATTGAGACATATTATCATAATGCGCTTTTATATTTGGTGGGTGTTAAAAATATATACTACTCATAATATGAGATGTAATTCTATTCGCGATGACTGTCTATATAAAACATTCGTGTAACGCGCGACTCTAATGGTTATGTTAAATACTTGTTCAGTCAGACATCAAACAAATCACTTGCGGAACTATTGTGCAGTTGTCTGGTCGAAACTAAATGAATTTCACTTGCGTAATAATGATATATATTTTAGTGTATTATACCTATACCGGGTATAGTACAATATGGCACCGGTAAATAAATTATCCACAAAAACGTATTTTAAGTAGGTATTTTGTTCCAAGTCGATGACCCAAGTGTATAGCTGTCGTCCGTACCCATATATATATACGACTGTGTTATTTTAAATGTCCCACAAATGGCTGTATTTACGATATCATTAAATCATAATACGTGTGTTATGTAGCTTAGACCTGGCTGCGATCTGTGGAAATCCAGGTCGTATAATACACGTTACACCGACCGCGGCGGCAGCAGTTTATAATATAATATATATATTTTACTCCCAATGTAGATTCCGTACTTACCTCTGTATAGGTACATAATACAGATACACATGCGTGTGTGTGCGCGCACTTTCTAGTCGTCAAATTGTGAACCTATGTATGCAAATAAAATACGACCAGTAAGCGCTCGCATAATAGAATTGTCCGCGATATACGCATATATATATATATTTATTGGTAAAGCAGTATAATATGGGTAGGTGTACCTATGTGTATCGTTGCCGCAGAGCTGCCCCCGAGGCTACCGATAAAATATCTGGGACGAGTCGGCGGGAGAATATAATATTATATGGCCTCATGACAAACGCAAACGATAAACAAAATAATGAACAGTTTCAGTTTTATTATGTATATACGAAAAAAAATAGTAATAATAACAATAATAGTATATAACTGCGGTTATAAACTCGCTGTAACAACCACGTTACTCCGCATTGTAATATCATCTATATACTATCTATATTACATATATATAATATGCGTCTGCAATAGTGTAATGGCGTATTAAATATATATAGGACACGTTCAGAGATGAACAAGATGAACAAGATCGCAATTTATACATGTATGCAGTATCCATAATATGTTCCTTTACATTTTAATTTGTTTTCATTTTCAAATATACATCGCGGAGCGAGTTCATCATAATATAATATAGGCATGACTGCACAATATAACACCGTTAGCCATAAACTAATGAACAAATTAATATAACATGCGATGATGTATACACGTATAGTATAATAATATGATTTTTAAATTGTAATTAAATAATTACTGGAAAGTTATAGTCTCATAATAAATTACAGCTAAAATACGTGCTTAGGTATTTAATACTAACTGACCCCGTGCACTTCCGTAAAAAACCCAACTTCTATAGTATAATGATTATAAACTGTGTTCGATTGGTTGTTTAATTATTTGGTGTATTGATATTCAAAAATAAAAAATAAAAATAATGGAAAAAATATTTTATTTTAAATCAGTGGGATAGTAACTTATTTTTCTAACGGAATTATTGTTAACAGAAATAAACACCAACATACGGTTATTATTTTAATCTACACGAGTAAAAAATATAACACAACCAAATAACAAAATATACACTATACGGGTTAACATTATATTCAGTCATAATCACATAATAACAATTTTATTTCATGTAACCTGTGGCAACTGTTTATATATTTAAAAAAATAATTATTATACCTGCTATTATGATCTGTAATCAATAGCAACCATCCAAAAAAAAATGTCGATTTCCATCGTGAATCTCACAATCCTTTCTTAGTGATAATACGAGTATATAATACAACGACACTAAACTAACCAAATTTCATGATCATCAGTGGTTCTGGCTAGGCGATGGTGAATCAGTCAGGACATGGTACTTTATTAAAATATAATATTAAATATATATGTAGTATACCTAGTCGTATAATATCGTGCGAGATAAACATGATTAAGAAGTATCCATAATTGGCGGAACTGCAGAAAGCCGCCAACAGAGAACAGAGTGTGATATACAGTAAAATGAAAGAGTACCTATAAGTGATTTTTTTAATATTGTAATCCAAGATAATATACTGTTACCATTAAGTTTCAAATTTAAAGTAGAAGTTGTCTACAAATTAACTGCAGTTTCTGCGATTTTGAGAAGGGTCTTAAAACCCAATTTTTTCATTTATCTTGCCATTTTATTAGTGTATTATAAAAAAATATTATATGATCAGGACAGTTTATTTTTAGGACGGAGGCTTTGAAACGTTGCACTAGCGTTTAACTTGTCTACATTCGTTAGCCATAAATCCCCCTAAATTCGTATACAAATCATTTGATGCATAATATTATAAATTATAATAAAATAATAGAACACCCGTAGTTATACGCATATTATAGACCAGTTGTGATTTTCGGTTATTATAGTATACAAATCGATCACGTCAAATTAAGTCTTAAAATTAAATAGTTGGTAATCAATGGATACGTGCGTATAAAAAAGTCGTCCAATTTATTTTTTATTAATATATATATATGTTCGAAATTATTATCATCTCTTAGCCAACCACTTATATATATGTCAACGAAAATAAAGGATTTTACGACTTAACGATTATACACTATACATTTAATGTTATATACCTATACCCATTACATATATGACACAATGATCCTAATCCTTTAATTATTTCAATCCGAAAATGAAAATAATAACATAAAGTTAATATTATCTCCTATAATATCACGACGTATATAGACGTATAGTATAGTAATATATAAATCCGTTAAAATTGATAATCTCGGAACGCATATTATATAAATTGTGTTGCTTTATTTCTCATAATATAGTCGTTTGTATAGGTTATCGTTCCTGTTGTTTTAATAGGTTTCGGCGGTTTAATATAATTAATTTTCATTAACGGTTATACTCTCTATACGTTTTAAAACGTTAGTATAATCTTTTATTCGTCATTGACTACCTGCTGATCAGTTAATTCAAATCTTTATTGTTAAGTCTTAAAGGAATTTCTCTTCCGTATGTATATAATACAGACGAGATCGATATGAAAACAAAAACGTATACTTACGACACATTAATTACTAATTAGTGTATAATAGCTTTGACTAAGATTAAAGGTTTTTTTTTTTTGGTTTCGGGAACCATTATAGTTTACAATATTATAGTTGCATTAGATACCGATGGATGTATGTGATTTAGATATGTGCATAGGAGACAGGAGTTAAACAGTGTTTGAATAAAAATTTAAAACTTTTTTTCTCAGACGACTCCGACGCGTGTGTCTATTCGCTATAATCGTTCTCATGGTCACTGTATTATTTTAGAGCCGATACAAAATAATTTTGGCATTTTTGCGTTTGTAGCGATTTCGAAAACGGTTAAAAATTAGTATTGTTTTTGTATATACCTAGGTTATATATTACAATATAAGCACCGTGTTATTTTAATTCAATAAATAAAATATAAGTACTTATGTGTCTTTGTTCCAAAGTGTAAGTATACAGCTATGAAGGTATACAGCAGGTTACATGCGTGTAAACTGCAAGGCCAGCAAAAAAAAAAAAAAAACAAGTACAGTGGTGGAGATCGTTGCAGCAGTGTGTTATATCATGTATACGCATGTAGATTGTTTGTATACCTATATAATATATTATGTGCGTGGATAACAATAATAATAATAATATGATGATGATGCTGGTCAAGTTGGAAATGGAACGCGGAGCATTCAGTCATCAACCGTGTAATGGGTTAAGACATCGAGTTATTCTTTTTTTTTTTTTTTATTAGTATTTAGATTCTTACGGCGAACCCATAAAATACAGAGAAGCGAATATGGTTTTATGATAGGTTGCAGTCGTGAAAGAGGGGGGGGGGTCGCAAGCGGGGAAACGTGTGTATATATGAGGGCTGTCTATAGGTATATTATATATTGGTTAGGTATACCTTATGTAGTTATATTATGCCCGTTGAGCTTTAACCGCCACTATTATTCGGGATGGTCCCCAATTATTATTATTATTATTATTATTATTATTATTATTATTATTGTTATTATATTACTATTATCGTCATTGTCGTTATAATGATGTCTCCCGGTTTGTCTTCGCGGCTGCTCGTCGAGTGTACCTTTACCTATATTATACGTTATACGCGTGTTGTTGTACAGGTGGTCCAATCGTGCAAGGAAGATGAGAGACCCCCGCGGATTGCCGTTTGATCAACTGAGTGTCATTAATATACATATTTTTTTTTTCTTAATGATTTGGATATACGAGAACGAGACACACACAGAGAGAGAGAGAGAGTTTAAGAAATTAACCATCGTCTCGTCGACTGCAACCGGCAGACGATTAAACGTGGCAATAAAACCAAAAGGAATTCGGTTCACCGTGTACGCACATACGTACACTATATATAATATAATATATACACTTCATACGTATATCATATTATATGTATACATCAAATGCACGATAAACCACCCATCAGCATCAGTGCGCGACTGAAGATATATGCGCATACACCTATATAATATAATGTATATAAATGCGCACAGTACCGCAAAAATGCACGCAAATGTATATTACATATTATATTATTATTATATACACGGCACGACTGAGCAATTAAAAAAGAAAAATGTTTACAACCTGCGGACGCCATTGTTGTACATTATTATTATCATAATATAATACAAATGTGCACGCCGAACATCTCGTTAGCGTACGGCGGCGGCGCAATATTACACGCGAACATAATATCGTAATACCGGACGGAGGCGAGAGACACAATATGTAATAATATTTTACTATTATTATAAAAAATACACATTATTAAATATTATTATATTGTTTTAATGTTTCGTACCATATTTATATGATATTATTATATCGTATAAAAGCGACGAAATCGTTATTATTATACGCAGTACTACGCCTGGACACATCCGGATGTCAATATAATATAAAAATATTCTCGGCCATAAAATAATAATAATAATATGTATAATATAGAGATACAATAAGTGTTTATTATTATTGTCGCGAACATTATATTATGGCAGTACAATATTATTATTATTATATAGGTAGGTACCTATACAGTTGTTGGCGTCAACGCGTTATGCAGGATAAGTACTTACCTATACGAACGACGATTCAGACCATCATGGTTGTAAAACTTGATTGTAATTGTATATACGATATGCGTACCTATATAGTAGTGTAATGAATAGGTGTATACTATACCTAATATAGACTTCGTGCCAAATGCGATATTCTAAATCGTTATAGTTATAATAATATGTCAGTATTAAACGTTTATGGTGTGTAATTAGCATATGGCAATAAACCGATATAATATAATATTATGCACCTATCATATTTATGTGTATACGAATGCCTATCATGAACAGCCAGCCAGCATGAAAAAGCAAGCCTGGGCAAGTTAATTATCATTTTAAATTGAGTTAAGTTGAGTTGATAGTAAACATTTTAAAAAGCTTAAAGTTAATAGTCATCTAATTTTGGTTAGTGTTCGGGAAAAAGTATGTCCCACAAAAGTTGGATTTTATTTACAGTTGTTACTTTCAAATATTCACTGTCGAACACGTAGGTAAAATTATTGCAATCGTGAATCGTGAAACTAAAACTGTTAAGAAAAAAAAAAAGTTTAGCCCGTTTAAGTATAAGGTACCTATTGTAACTGAAGAATCCGTCCCCATACAATCGCTGTTTCGAAACTATCCATAGGTGATATAAATCGGGTATAAAATATGTAGGTACGTGAGTCGTACAAGCTTAAAACCATACTACAATAGCCGATAGGTATATGATATTATGGTCCTATATACTCGTATATGTATATTAATAGTAGTTAGTCTATTACTCTGGTATAGGTATACTCTATCAAAACCAACTGCTCCCTCGAAAATGATACGTACGATTATCGGGCTAGTCGTTGTATTCAATTCATTCCTTATAATATTTATGTTTATAAATAAATAATATTATAATATATTATATATGCAAGTGAATCGTATGATTTTACCGGAAACGATAGGTGCCGCAAGAACGATGCCACATTATCGTTATTTACGCACTTGTACACTTTTTTATTCTCAAAATTCTTTCATTAGGAGGCTATTTCTATTATGAGTTTGAACTATAAGCTTATTTGATGAAAATAAATATAATAAAATAATAACACGGAAAACAGAGTGAATAAGCCTTCCAGCGGAGGTTAGGTACGTGTACGTGTATATATACTAAGAAATTATATTATTGTGTTGTTCGGTGTTCCTAATTCCTACATATCGGCCGGCGTATTTACGGAAATCTCTACTGACGTCTGAAATCGCAGCGATTCTCGTATACTATATAGATTTAGACTCCGGCTCCAATTGTGATGATACCTATATATATATATATATATATATGCGTGTGTGTGTGTGTGTGAAATAAGTGGCAAAATATATTAAGTAAGCTTATATCATATTATTATATCGTTGTGGTGAGCAACTACTCAATCACACCCTCGCCCCGAGGTTGTATAATCTGTACGGACGAGGGACGACTGCAGGAGACTGCAGCAGATGTACCTACCTGGATGTATACTCTAGACGAGGTGCGTGATATCTTGTCGGGGGGGGGGGGTTGGAGAGGTTCAGGTTTCGGTAATAAATTTATCGGTCGCTAAGTACCAATATATTATTATCATAAAATATTGTCGCGAGGGTGAGGGCGCGCGCAGAAGGAGATGATTATTGTCGCCACCCACGGCGAATGTCAACGGCAATTAGCTTCGGACGATGAAGACGACGACTTGGTTTGCGTATAATATATAATACACAATTTTGTATATATACATATTTTATGCGTGCCAAACGAGTTTTGCCAGCCCCTTTTCGCGTACGGTGATTTTCGTTACGACAGCGCACATCATCCGTGTGCATTATATTATATTATTTTTTTTTTTTACAGTAACGTTTAAGCGCTACTACTCGCCTATAGGTATATAATATAGGAGGTAATTCAACCAGCCAAACATATTTACCCGTATAAAACGTATGTTTATAACACGGTGCCGGTAAAGTATTGTCGATAAAACTATTCTACACTCGCGGGACTGTGCACATAATTTATTGTTATAATAGACGAATTTATTTATTTGGCTAGAACGACCGACTCGAACCGGCACATACCTCATTAAGATACGTGTTTGTACACATTGCATAATATTATACACTGTCGCGTACACACAAAGCACATCTGCACCAGAGACGCAATAATAATAATAATCATGTTACCGTACATACAATATTATACACGCGTTCGTCGTACGATGCCTCGGCTCCCTGTGGTCATAATAATATTATATACGACAACAACGACGATGACTTAACCTACAGCGAAGCTGCAGATCGCGGAAGAATAGTCAGGCCAGTCCTCGTCGTCGTACCTATAAGAACAACAATGGTATATTATAATATAATATGATATTGAAACATACAATTATTGAATATTATATTCTATACTTTAATCATGTTAATATTGCATGTACGCTCGTCGTCGTCGAGTGTGTTTTTTCGCGACGGTCGCTCGTGATTTGATACAAGTTATTATTGACGTAATATTATTAGGCATATACTACTAAGTATATTTCTTGAGGGGGGAATTTATAGGTGGAAATAGGGTTAAAATTCTGGTTGTGGGCTATAGTCTCTCACAAAAACGGCTAACTTTGATTAATTCTTGGGGGCCCACACTCAACTCCTACTTAGGTACCTTCTAAAGGTGGCAATATGTGGTGGGGAGAGGTTGGAAAAAAAACAGGCATACGCCAGGGGTGGCCAAACAGTCGACCGCGATCGACTGGCTGATCTTGGACGATTTCTAAGTCGATCCCCCTTGTTAGAATTTTTTAATTATTGTTATACATTTATATTTAGTATATTATACAGTTATTAAATACAGATCATTTAGTAGAAACAGTTACCTAATAAATATATATTTCGGATTAACCCGTTAGTGTGAAATGACATTTTCTCACATGAAAGTTATCAAAGCTGAATATCTACCGTGCTATACTTTCTGATGATCATTTAGAGCAGCGTCTTCGTTTAGCAGTTGGTGACTATTACCGAGATTATACTTATAATTAACAGCCCATGACCATAATGCACTCTTCTACATCAACATTACAATGTTAATACATTTTAAAATTATTAAAAAATTTAATGTGAAACACTCATTTTAGATAACTTTCACTTTCATTAATACGATAAGTATATCTATTCTTAATATAAAATAATTTTTTACAATAGTCGTTCCTAAAAGGAAAATTATACCCTAGATATAGTAGATATCAAAAAAAGTTTAGCCACCCCTGATATACGATGTACACATTGCACCAGTGAGGTATGTTTTGTGTGTATAGATAGCGCCTCCTGCCTCCACTTCTACACGACATTTTAATAATTATTTTTATAACTTATTAAATAATTTGTCCGTATACATTGACTACCTATGTATACGGGAAATTAACTATTAACTTATAACGTTATTCATACCACTCACTCTCGAGAGCACACACCCACACGATAATCATATAATATTATGGCCTTAATACATACATATAACATACAAATTAGTTCCAATAGGGTTTCATAATGATAATACAACTTTATGTTAAATTAATTTTGTTTCCAAATTATTATCACACATTCCTGTTATTTTCAACTTATTGCCTAATGTTTGCCTATGTCTAGATTGCTTTCAATGTTTTTTTTCATAATTGTGTTTGAGATTACCTACTTCAATATTATTTAAATTATTTATTTTTAAAAACTATTTGCAACTTTTTTTTGAGTACAAACAAATACACAGTTCGATATTCCCCAATAGTTTTTTTTTTTTTTAATCTATATTTAAAACTATCAAGCACGGAGTTTTTATTTTAGTCACTGTAGGTACATCAACTAAAATCTCCATTTTAATGCGCGCATTTAAATTACAATAAATAAATATGTGTGTCATTAGCTGTTAGGTTAATATTCACAAGACTGGCGGGACGGGTCACAAATATAACCAATATATTAGATATAATATTCTATTTACATTATTACTATATATTAGATAAAACTAGTTTATGAATTAGGATACATCGTTGCCCGTTAAATGTACCAACTCTATATGATTTAAACTGTGCTCAATTGGTTATTTAATATTCGGTGTATATGGTGTTCAAAATTTATCTTAACTTTTCCGTTGCATGGAATAAAAATTCTGATTCACAGCAGTATATTATCAGGTAGGTAATCTATCTGCGGTAGATCGCGGACCCCGTGCTGTTTGTACGTAAGTTGATTTTTGATTTAACTCTAAAGTATCAAAGTTATACCAAGTTTGTCGTATTCCACCTATGGTGGATTAATATAATCAATTAATACAATATCCTAACCTAACCTAACCGTGTTAATATCAGATGAATAAAAAATAACCAAATTTAACCATTTTTAAATTAGCCTGTCTTCTTCCCAGAGGTCTAATCTACACACAAGCATTCATTTATATAAATATATAAATTGACAAAAAATAATAATACCCTCAAATCAACAAACATGCCCGATTAACCAATAGCAACCAATATAATATAATACACTGTTGCGCCACTGTAGTATTTTTTACATCCAGATTTCCTACTTTTCCGGTGAATTTTCCTAAAATTTTCTTTCGTAAAAGCCTTCTCCTGGCAATTACGAACATCTTGAAAAAAAATTTTAGTCAAATCGGACCAGCTGTTCTCGATTAATGAGGCAGCGTAGATTTTTCACGCTCCATTTTTATATATATAGATAATTATTACTATATATTATATTGTATTATATATATTACGAAATTATCTATATCTAAGTCATATATGTATAATACGTTTAATAAGATATTATATTCACGACCTTATGTGATATTTTTTCTACAGATACCTACACCGACGAGTATAATAATAATAATAATTATAATATTATTAAAATTGTTTAATAATATTGTGCCTGTGACACGCACATATCCAAACAGCTCCTCCACATGAATAGCATAATATATAATGTATCTTGTATATTATATAAATTATTATTTTTATATAGGTACAGAGTACAGAGTGATTCACTGAGCATCCTCATCCACATTTATCCTCTTTAAGTAGTACAAAAAAATCTCAAGAATTTAATAACAATATGGTCTTTAAGTGTATTTAAAAATTCCAAAAATCAGATTTTGAATAACTACAATACCTATTGAAGAAAAATAAAGGGGTAAGCATACATGGTGAATCACCCTGTATATATATATATTATGTTTGACTGTTCATTGCCAGGTCAAGTTTTGTTCCGTGCCAAATAAATTTAACGACTTAAATCTAAAATAACTATATTTGCGACATTTGTGTTCGACGCATGGTTTTGTTCTCTCTCAATCTCTCTCTCCAAACAACTCTCCTGCTGAGATTTTTATATGCGTATATTGGCAGGCTACTATAGTTACTAGTTACTACTGGTAAAATCTAAAAAGCGTTAAAAGTTAATATTTTATATTACATGTTATCCTATGTGCATCTAAATGTTATGCATTAGAAACGAACTGAAAAATAGTATACTATATATATTACAATGTCCATTGTATGTAATAAATATTAAGTGCTACATATGCTTCTCAAAAACACAAACAAGACTTCGATAGAGTATGAAGAACTTTATAATACTACTATATACTCATATATTTCACTATTATACATTTTCTTATACATAAACAGGCCTATACCGATACAAAAATATTTAGTTCATTTTTGAAATAAAATTAATCAAAATACCTATTGAAAACGCAAATCCAGAAATAAATATCTGTAGATAATCGTAAGTAGGTTGGTTTAATTCATACATTATGGTGTACGACGGGCCTCATTACAATTTTCTTATTATTCATAATATTAATACAAAAATATAAATAACCAAACAATTAACATTGTAGGTATTAAACAACAATCTAATCCAACAAGTCTTTTATAACTGTTAATAATAATTAAATTGAAATTGAGTACAATATATAAAATAAATCAGTATACAATATGCGTTATATGTAATAATTTGATATTGTTTTTATCCGGTATAAATAATCAATGATACGACATATTTTTAATAGTATTTAATTATATTTTATATGTACCTATACAGGCTATAAGTACTTCTTTACAAACTACAAAGTTACATTCGCAAAACATTACAGAATCGCTAGTTTTTCATTATTTTGAACACGATTCATTAAGCTCAACAGTTTCCATTGTTGAAAATTAAGAGTATCGAGTACCCACCGTTTCAATACAAATGTACCTATCTAAATGACAAAAGCAATGATAACACTTAAAAACACTTGTTGCAGTGTGTGAATTGCGTTACATACACGGCGGTTTAACAACATATTAAATTATTAAATTTTTCGAACAAAACTATTGTTTTTCATTATTATAATTTATAAACTCGTTTCGGTGCGATTGTTTGTAGTGCGGAGATTTGTATACGCTGCACAGTGCGGTCGTACTATATAGGGTATATAATACAGCATGGCATCGATATTATTATTATTACTATACATCGGTCTAATATACCAGATTAACCGAAAAACATTCGGAATGTAATCATTATTATTATAGATTTCGGGTTGGCCGTTTACGTGTAGGTATACGCCGCCGTCATTTCCCATAACCATACGGATGGTTATAATAATAATAATATGTAAGCTCGCGCCAGTTATTATCGGCTTTCCCACGAGACGTTACCGTCCCATTCTAAGGGGATCGACATACCGAAGACGGTACGTGAAGACATTCGGAAGCCAATTACAGACCTTGACCTATTATTACGCACTATACAGACATGCCAATTCGTATATCTGGTTATAATCGTGTGAAGTCTCATCCGTACGGTTTTCTCAACACTCGACAGTAATATTTATCGTTCGATATCGTTTATAGGTCGTTACCTACCAGGCGATACGACATATACATCGGTCCTGAGTACCTGTTGCCCATAGGTAAAATATATTGTTTTAAACTAATTTATAAAACGTATCAAAGTAACACAATACGTGTCTTGCAAAAAAGAATATTATTATTTATTATGGTCAATCAATTATTTGAATAAATAATTTATTATTACAATAATATATCCATTAAATTGATGTTTTATGGTAGGCATTTCATATTGTTTCAAATTTTAAGACCTCGACAAAGTCGTTCATAATAATATGTACCATGGTCATAAAATATTTCTGATATTAATATCAAAAATATATAAAAATATATTATTATATATTTTATACTATAAAATTCAATTAGGTATGCATAATATACACACACACATAACATTTCTAAGTATTTTTTACCATCGTAAACGGTTTGCAATTTACTGATGCAAAAAATGTAAATAACTATTTTTATTGCGACACTACACGTATAGATATAATAATAGTAATACACTTAAACGTATAAAACAAAATTTGCGTAAGATAGCACAGAGCAGTGGTATATTGTGTTACATTTGAACGCGACGATATTATACCATTAAAAAAATGGCCATGAACGGCGCCGAAAGTCATAAAAGGACAACGCAATATAAAACCAATATAGCTTCCTCGTTCCGCTCGTGTTACGAATTTATTCCTTTAAAATAGTGTAATAATAAAGACAAACGACCACCAATAGAAACGTCGCTTCTGCTTTCTATGCACCTTTTTGTTCATATTTTCACTGCAACAGCAAATGTCCCCTCCCACTTTATTGCAGCCCATCTACAAAGACTATTGTGTTAGTATGAACCGTATTCGTATTATGTTATATTATATATTATTATTATTATAGTGTGCCTCTTTTGTTCGTGCCGATCGCAACCCGTTCGCAGACCTTCATCAACTATTGTATTTTAATGCAATTTTGTCAGACATATTGCTCTACATCAGTAAAGCGTAGTCAGGATTATGCTTGGGAGGTCTTAACTATAGGACCCCTCACATCTCACAAGTTTGATATGCCGATGCCGTGGGTATTATTAATTTTAGACTTTTGCAACAACCTTCATGCAAATAATAATTTGAATACACATATTATGGTAACGTCTTACGTAATACGTTTACAGAATACTAAAATCATATTTAAATTTGCAGGCCTTTCAGCCCTTCCCAATGGCTACGTCATAGCTTTACATTAAAGATTTTAATACTGAAAATACCCAACGTAAATCTTAATGGCTACATCGTGTGTTTCAAAATATAAATATACATCTAAGATAATTTTTTAGGTTTTTACTTATATAGTTTAGGAACTGCGAATAACAATTAGGTCTCATTAAAAATAACAATGCTACCCAAATGTCTATAGTTACACGAATATTTGAGAATTTTTAGGAACAATAATAAATAGTTTATATATTTATGTACAAAAACTAGGGTACAAGGGTAGGTAATTAATTTACATTTGTAAAATCTGACTAGATTGTTCGTATATAGTGTCCAAACATTTGGATCATTTTCTAAGAAATTAACATTTTTAAATTTTACAACCAATTTTGTTAAGGCTTGGAATAAAAGACATGGTACGAATCAAAAATTAAAATATTTCTACACATTCGATTTTAAAAACAAAACTAAATTTAATGCTCTATTATACACTTAAATGGATTTATTTTTATTGGACAATTTTTAATACTTACGCATACATTTAATCATCAAACTATTTAGATTGAAATAATGTGTATTGTTATTATATATATTATACAACGAAAAGTGACCGAAGTAAAAATTTTTTTTTAATTATTAAAAACCCAAAATTAAAAACCAAGAACTGAAATATTCAAAAATGAAAATCTATGATTCCTGCAGATTATATTTATCAAAGTGTTTGATATTTTATCAAATGTCCCATTATTGAGTATTGTTTTCTGGAAAATGAAAATGGCAATAGTGGAAAAACTATTGGCTTTGATAATTTATCAAATATTCCAGTTCTGAGTATGGTTTTATGAAAAATGAAAATCACAATGGTGCAAAAACCACTGAATAAAAAAAGTGTTATTTTAACGAGATATTGACTATTATAAAAAAAACCGACCTCAATTTAAAAATGAATTTCGAATGCAATGATTCATCATTGATATCAAATTAAAATTAATAATACTATACGATTATAGTTATGCCGAGGTTAGCCAAGTCTATGTATCATGTCCATTTACGATATAACTACCTATATAGGTACTTATACTCCGCTATTATTAAACTATTTGTGTTTTTTATTTCATATACATAAATAGTTACCAGGTACCTAATCCGAGATATAAATTATATATGTATAACCGCACATTGGCACGTTTTGAAAAAAAAAAACAATAATAAAGTTGATGATTTTGGTAGTATAATTAGAGAGTTATTTAAGATTTGCGGGGGGGGGGGGAAGTATTTATCCAGAGATCAATATGACTGGAGCCTCGAGGGGTGCCCCACCACAATGCCGACATCATCGTTATTCAATAAATTTATTTGTAGTTTGTACTTAAATAGTTCTAAAAATATAAATAAAGTACTTACGAAAACTATATAATTTATAACTACTAATATATTTAAGTTGAGGCTATACACAAAAATTTAAAAAAAACAGATAAGTATGTCTAATATTAGGTATTATACGATTACATTCAATTTTTATCATGCATATTATAATGCATATAATAGACAATATTACAATGGTAATATTATGTAAATAAGGAAACTTTTTTTTCCGTCATTTTTGTTTCTCTTTAACTTTTTTTTTATTTAGTAAAGTTAACGCCATTCGGATTTTTACAATCGTAGAAGCAAAATATAAAGTATGATAATAACATATTATATAATTATAGGTACCTATACTGGCTATACTAATAATATTATGTATAATTTTATTACTGAACATTGAATACCTATACAATATACATTACAAAAGATATATAGGTATCACTTTTATCGCTCTTTATACATTTACAATATTGGTATGTAAATATATTTTTGAGCAGATGGGTTTACATTTTGTTAGTTTATTTATCAGATACTCGGTACTCTCTATGAAAGTATTACGCGAAGACAATATAGTATAGGATCAACTGAAGCCTCGCGGAGTATACGTTTCACAAATATCCACCATGAACGGTTTTTTGTCACATTTTGTAATTTTCTACTCGAACGCCTTTTCTACTTAAACGGTTATTGTAGAATATAATAAAGAACCGTAAGACTACTTACAACCTCTTCAATTCGTGTCAACTGTTATATTATCCAGCAGCTGTCTCGGCAGTCGACATTTATCTATAGTACACTATATGTGTGTACTGTATATATAATATTATACAGTATAAACATTTTAGATTCTGAGTTTCTAGGAAAAAACTTGAAAATTTAATACGACGATCCTTATAAGTGTTTGCTAGTGGAAATCAAAATAAATTGAGCATAAACCCACAGTAATTTTTTATGCGCGTCTGAAGTTCAAATGTTGACAAAATTCATTAAAACCACGAAAATTGGCAAAAAATGTTGAGTTAGATATTCATAGAAATTTTTTTATTTATATCTCTCTCTTTTATCTAAGCTTTAAAAATGTAATACATGATTCCCCTTAAGTTTTTTTACATTAACATAAAAAAAAGACCTAAGTTTAAAATTTAATAATTTATAGGAAAGTCAAATTAATTTTTTACGAGTGTTTGAAGTTATACACTAGATATTAACCATTAAATTAACAAATTATCATACAACGATTTTCTTATTTGGTGAGCAACAAACACTTACCAACTTTTTTTATACTGCCTTTATTAACAAAACATTATAGCACAACGATGATTTATAGAAAAAATATGATTTGAAATTTGAAATTTTATAAAAGTGGTTAAATAGGAAGCCAGATGATTAGACGAGAATTTATGAGATGACAGATGTTGAATGATGGCCGATGGGCATTGGGCAATGAATACAAACTCTTTATTCTACATACCTATGTATAATATATGATAATAATTATAATCCTTATTCACAGAAATAAATTCCAATTATAATAAAATAATTTGACACTTTGACAGTAGGTAACAAAGTTAAGATTTATCCTAAAACAAAGTGCTCTGGGAGTTCAGGTTAATCGGTAATGTTATGTGATAAACGGTTATCACAACTTCAATAAAAATTGAACTGAACTAAATATAATATACTTACTATTAGTGGATTTCTTGTAATATCAAAGGCGCGATAAATTTACGAAACTAAATTGAGTAAATTCAAATAATATACGAATTCATATAAATGGATATAACGTGATAGTTTAATATAGTAAACCGTTTAGATAAATTTAATTAAGAAAAAACACCCCGGGGTACACGTGCGTCATGTACGCGCCGGTATATAATTCGACTCGCGGAATTATCAAAAAACCACTCTCATCTTATAAACATAATAATAATAATAATAATAATATAGTAATAATAATATTAAAAGCCATGCAATTAGTTTCACGTCCGTCGACTGTGCACTCGTCGGAGGATTTATATGGATTTAAACCGAAACTCTATTTGCCGCATAGGTATATACCGTATTATAAACATATATTATATACCTACTATATAGCGCGCGTTCGATCAGTTCGCGGCGGCAATAATAATTCACACGGCAATATCCATCTGGTTATAATTACGATTTGTGCCCAGGATACCAATAATTCAAAGGGGAAAAAAAAAAATCGCACACCGTCTTCTATATTATATTATCATCCCATCCGCCTATGTGTCTGCGAGCGTTCGAGCACGCGTACCTATTACTACGCATCCGAGTGCCTGTAAACACATATAAATTATGTAGGTTTATATATATATATATATATATCATGTAGGTTTATATATATATATATATATCATGTAGGTTTATATATATAGGTACCTGTATGTATATTGTATATTTATATCTAAACGAAATACACGCGGATCACACAAAAGAAGAGTGGTATGGGTTAAATTTTTAAATGTTGTAAATAACTATATACATCGGACACAAAAAACGATATAATTTATATATATATATATTATATTTGCGTGTGTGTGTGTGTGTGGATACTTTGTAATTATACAACCGTTTTTGAGTATTGTGCGCCGTTTTGTTCTACCGTTTTCAGACGGTATTTTCGTCTAACCGGCAATTATTACTATCGGAGACCTCTGCAGTGTTCGTATTGTTATTGTTATAATTACAGACGACGCGTAGACTGTAGAGGCGAAAAACTAATGTTTTTTTTTTTTTTTTTTTTAATAAGGATCAGACGACGAGAAAATATATATATATATCTATATAAATATTTTTTTTCCGGACGATAAAAACGCCCTGCATTGTTATAAATAAAATATTGTAAATATGTGCCGCACCGGTCCGTGTGGTGCAATGTGAATAAACTGCGCACCGCGTACAATGTTGCTGAATTCAGAAAACCGTTTGTAACAGATATAGTGTATGTGATCATTGTTCACCGATTCGTTTCCTACAATTTAATAAACTATAAGAATTAAAAAAATGTATACATGGTATACCAGAGTGATTGACCAAGCATGTTCACCCCCACTTTTTCCTTTAATAGTTCATTTTTATCGAAATCTGATTCTTGAAATTTTCAAATAATATACTTAAAGACCATCCAGTATTATATATATTTTATATTATTGTAAAACAATTTTTAAGGACTATTATCCCTAATGTATACATTTAAATAACTGAAAAACTACTCTTTCGAATTTTAAATTATCCACTAAATAATTAATAATCAATTGTATAAAATGGGGTAATACTTATTAAAAAAAAAAAAAACAGAAGTTTGTATAATCTCAAGACACTCAACCAGTAGTAAGTAAGTACTACAACAAATCTCAAGAATTTTAAAATATGGGTTTTACGTGTATTTGAAAATTCCAAAAATCAGAATTTGAATAAATTCATTATTGAATTAAAAATGGAGGTGAACATGCTTGGTGAATCACCCTGTATAAAATATATACGTATAAACAGTACCCATCTTTATACGAACCGGATTATTAAAAACAAAAAAAGGGACTTTTCAACAAATAATTAGTTGTAAGTATTGAATTAACGATTTTGTTATTCTTCTACTATACTCAATTATAGTGAATGCTCACATATATAGTTTATGTGCTCTAAACTAATTATAGGTATCTGGTATACGGTATACCCTCCATGCGATTTATTATATTAACTATTATTATTGATCTATAACTTTATTGATATCTATGGTTACATAATAATATGTTATAATATACAACATAATATATTTTAATATTCATTATTCACACGTCATGTTTTTATTTAAAGGTTTTGTTATTCAAGGTACCTATAAGACAATAATCGTTTTTAAATTTCCCTTGTATTTTATTTAACGTGTTTGAAAGATTTGTTCATCCGGAAATTCGATGTAATATTGTTTTATTTTGTACTAGATATAGTGATATAATATAATTTTATCTAGTAATGGATAGAAAGAATCAAATTTTCACACACGGATAGAATTCTATTAAATATTTAAAATTTGAAATATATTCATATTCTTTAATATTTTTGTTTATAATATCTCAGTTTTGTAATAGTGAATATTTATATTTTAATTCAGTTCTTTCTTTGATGTTTGTCTCAGATCTCAGTGGCACATTTTTATACAAATTCAATGTTTTTTTTTTATTAATAATTGTACGTAACAATATATTAAATATTAAAGTATCACTTGTTTTCATCTAAATAATATTATTTATGAAATTATAGGTATTTAAGTGTTGAGTAGTCTCTTCGTGTTTATTATTCATTTATACCAAGAATTATATTACCATAATTTTATTAACTCGTTTAAATGCATAGGTATACGAGTGTATGTCGAATACTACTGCTAATAATAATAATATTCTGCTCACTTTATGTAGGTTCATGACGTCCGGTTATGATATTCATTCTTAACTAATGTTTTTATATGATGTAAATATAAAATAACATATGTAAATCATTTAAATATTGGTATTTAAAATGCACAAAACTTATATAAATACTGATAATTTAACTTCTGTGCAAGAATACATATACCTATACTTGAAGATTTCGTATAAAATTACATTACGCCTGTGCATGTATAGTATTATGCATATGAGTTCAGAGTTCTATTAGGTAAATAGTTTCAAGATTTATCGTATGATTATTTCTGAATATTAGAGAATACACATAAAAACATCATAAAATAAACATAATATTATCATGTATATTATTAGATCTCCATATTTTGTAATGATTTCATTTTTATTATTTTTTTTGTAGTTTATATTTCAGGTTAATACACTAAAATTATATGATCCACACATATTTTCCATCAACAGTACAATCCAATCAAATTTTTTTTTATCATAAAACTGTTTTGTGATGATAGAAATAATCCTGAACAATATGCTATATACACTGCAGCTGCATAGGCGGCATTTGGGAGGAGGGGTAACGAGGTGGCAGTTGCCTCCTCCAGAAAAAATATTGAGAGGACAAACTTATCATTTTAAATGTGTCAGTAAATTGTGATTAATTTTTGCCTCCCCAACAATTAGAGCCAAGTTCCACCAATAAACTGCTGTAATTCTATAAAGGTAGGTATAAACCATCGTTTATGGTCTCTCCTATACTTACAAAGGTACAACAACACATTTTCACTTGACGAGTTTATTCGACCTTCTGCGTATTAATAGGTACTTATCTATATTATAACAGTATCGCTTACTGTTTTACTCACTTGTGTATCATGTGCTTTGAACATGATCTTTAAAATACCTATAATATAATATATATTTCTGTTAATATATTGATAGTATAGTTAAAAAATTCTATTGATTGCGATCAGTGGTGTGCACAGAGATTTCCAATTGTGAGTGGAGAAAGGATAAACCAACCCCACAACTACGCCACTGACTGCAATACACGCATGCAGATAAAGTTGTCAACCGTCTTGTGTGAAAAATTAAGTGTTCCTAGTTTTGACCACAGTGATAACTGATTACCTATATAATTGAATCTGTAGTGTTCGACGTTTTTTCGATAAAAATAACTGGTAACTGTGTGGAGTCCTCCTTATATGTAATTTATCACGTTGCAGGATTTTATTTTTTTGAATTGAGTTCAAGTAAACCGGGAAAAAAAACTATATATATTAATAATTAATCATTTTATATATATACAGTAATCACTAATAATTTTCAAAAAAAAAAAATAAAAAAAAAATAACAAATTAGAAAAAAGTTATCGACGGAGACAAACACTGTGTACCTGTAATACTTAACACTTTGTACATTAATATAATATTATACGCATTGGTTCGCGTACAATATCGCTTGTATACGAAATCCGGCGCGTCTATCATCACGTGCGCAGGTCACCACCACTCACAACCAGAATCATCCTAACATAATTGCATGTACCCATATTACCATTTATAATATATTATATTATGTATACCTCTCTATACCATGCAAGATCTCGACCACACTGATTATAATATAGATTGACGTCACGACGCACCGTCCGCCATTTTCTATGTATTCTGTTCTATTGTATTGCACTACCATTTATATGTACCTAAACGACGGTGGTTTTACACACTGATGCAGTGTATATAATAATAATAACAGAATATAGGTAGGTATAATGACAGCGTTTTTGAATAATATTATAATTTTTTTTCCCCCTTCTTCGCGCCAACACAATGGCGGCGGCGGATCGAGCGTGTCCAAATGCGACGTGTCATTGTTTCGGCGGCGTGAGGGGGCTGAACGGAAGGGGAACATGAAAACGGAGGTGATCGTTTCGAGTGTGTTATTTGTCGGCTTTTTAATACTGTCGTGCAGGCCATATTGTGTGCACACCGTGTCTCCCCTACCCCCCTCTCGCGATCATCAGCCCCGCGTGACCCTTGGCGTCACAGCAACACTGTGTCCTCAACGAAAATCACGGACGCCGATTATGTTTTATGTATCATACAGGCGTATTATATAGGCATATTATTCAGCTGGTATAAGTTATACCGATATAGGTGTGTGTTTGTGTGTATGTGACGACGCGTCAACACTGAGCATTTATTTATTTTATTTTTTTGTAAATCGTAAACTACAATATGGGTTATTATTTTGGGTAAATATTATATGCGTTATGGTTTATGCAGGAAAACGGTTGAATACTACAACAATGTCCGTAAGTGCCTACGTATTGTGTTGTGGGTATTTATAATATAATATGTTATACATAGACCCGTTTGTGGATACTATATTGTATGGTATTATTATACTTTGACGGGCATGTGCGCGCACAGTTCGTGATTACGTACATCACTTAACGCGTAACGCACTCTTTGGGAGTATAATGTAACATACGATATCGCGTCTATTTTATAAATTATAATAATATTATACGTTACACTGTACAGTGTACATACAGCATCGTCCTAGCGCATCTGTAGAAACTGTATAAGCCCAATAGCTTGGTAGTGATGCCTTTAGAGATCGAGATGATCGCACTTAATATCGTCCAAATTTTAACGGATTGAAAATGTAACGCCTGTGCATAACTATAATATTATCGGAGTAGGTATATTGCCCATTGGTGCTATTAGTGGGTGGTTGTGGTTATCTTTAATTGATTGATTTCGACACGATATTTGTATAGGTATTAAACTCTTCTCACGAGTAAATACTAAATAGTATTTAAGTACCTGCTGCATGTTATAACATAGGCAAATAGGTAACATTATAAAGGTATTTGTATTGATTATGATGAGGGTTATACGGAAAGATTTGCAGACTTTTTGAATTTAATGAGTTGAAGTATTGTTGTAAGTATTACAAATAATATTTTATATTACACTAATTTATTGTGATAATGCTTAGGAGGATAAAATATATGAGTAGTGGATTTGATGTCTCTTTCTCACAAACGTAGGTATAACATAGTTAATTTGTGTCCAGCAGAACCAATTTAATGCAGTTGTTGTAATATTGCTTTAATATTTGAATAAATTGACCTTTTAATTTTAATCAAACTTATTAGATGTTATAGAATAACTGCATACGAATTGCTCCGGCCCGTGGCAACAATTACTTCCGAATTGCGTCCTGGTTTTTTTTTGGGGGGGGGATATACTTGTAATAGTTTCGTTTCGAATTTCTTTTATGCACACACAAGTTGCGTCCCAAAAATATTATAAAAATTAAACAATATTTCCTATTCTATTTTTACAGACTATTAAGAATGTCAATGTGTATATAAATAAGTCTATATACTCTATATAAATAATTGGGTACTACTACAGGTATAGATTAAAAATATTATTTTGACCGTTATATTATTATTATGCATGCGTTTTATAATTTTATAGTTGTTATAAATAAAAAAATTGATTTTAAAGTAAGTTATAACAAGGACATGCATTTTTATATGATGAATACATTTTATTGAATACGGATTTTTTAGTTCTGACTAAAACTAAGCACGTTTCATTTCACCCTGCTGATAAAACAAAACATATTAATTTTTAATAAGAAATTTCCAAATTCGTGCATGAATACTAATTACTGACGGGTCTCCAGCATTTAACTTTATTCCATGGCAATGGTGTGAACTATGAACAAATACTGTATTATATGGTATTTGCTAACCTTATCTAAAATAACTGTCGGTGGCTCAGTTATCAGTATTCATCCACGAACTTGGGAATTCTTGTACCAAATATATAGTATAGAGGTGGGTTGAAGTTTAACTGTTTGAAGATCGCAAAATCAAAACAAAAATTACGTTTTCGGATCCAGTTTGAAAAGCGTACCTATTTTTAAAAAACCTAACCAAACCGAACTTGCACCTAAAAGTTTGAAATTCTATATTAAAAATTTGGTTTGAGTATTGAGTGCAAGACCAAATTTTGAGTTTGTTCTATTTCTAATTTTTTAAAATTATCGCATATTTTGAAATAAATATATACTTATCCTTATAAATTTTGATCAATAAGCACATATATTATTAAATATTTCGTATTGTTTACATTTATATACATAATATATTATCATATTATTGACAGTAATCATTATTCCGTGGGAAATAAGTTCAATCAGTCGTAAATCGTAATAGAAAACGACAAAACGTCGAAGTGAAGACGATAAGATAGATAACGATTTTTGATATCCCCATATCGGTATACAATCTTGTTCTCTAGTGAGTTAGACCTATAGTTGTTCGCTTTCGTTCGTTTGTTTTTCTCTCCAGTCATCCAGACATTCAGTACATTTATATATATATATAACAATTACAATTTTAAAAAAAGAGCAAAGCAGGTAACCACTTTTCTGTACAGTTGGAGTCAAGTGTTTTAAATAATACAATTGTATACAAAAAAACGGGCGGAAACGATCTATCAACCTATATTATTACTACGTATATTTCATATTTTTAATTTTTATCTTATATTTATATTAGAATTATTTATTTTATCATTATATTAGTAATATGACATACATAGACATTAGCTGAAAATTAATCTAAGTATTTAGAAAATGCAAGTTTTAATAAATATTTATGAATTACGAAAAAATAACCAAAATCGTTATTCTTTATTTATATATCTATATTAGTCAAAATTTGGAGTTTAAATTGGCTTTAAACAATTTTTGACACTATGATTTATGGATTTTATTAATAAAATACTAAGTGAAAGTAACGTCGAATTAATTTTTCAAGCCTTATAGCTATACAAATCGAACAATTTTAGTATTAAAGTATTAAAAAAATATTAACGTTTGAGAATTTATATATAGATTCATACTAGCTAGGCTACTATCCAGTATTAAAAAAATATTGTTGGCTGATGATATCCTCTTATGCATTTAAATTTTAGTAATTTTATATCAATATTAGGATTTCAGATTTTAATTGGAGATACTTTTATCGTTCACCAAAGAATAGGTACAATATATTTGGCTTTTTGTGTAATTTAGACATATTATGTATATCCAGTTATATCCAGTTCCAGTAATATCATATTATATTATGGTTTCTATAATAGGCCTAATGGTCCACTTGAAGTGAATTTTGGTGAAGATATTCACGTGATGCATTATCTCATATTTTGTTTGGATCCGTGAGTAACTGCCGATTAACAGAAACAATAAACTTGCATCGATTACCTAAGTTGGAGTAGGTGTAAGCCCACATGACATAAATTTGCGAAAACCCATTTTGTGCAACTTGCAGTGGGCTATTGCAGTATTGTCCAATGCAACACGATATAGGTATAATAGTGTTGTATCGTATTATTCGCTATATTTATAAGTACCATCAGCAAAATATAATAGCTAATATGATGATAAATTTACGCCAAAAATAGGGTTCGTGTATATAACACCTGCAGAAATATAATCCTTTTTTCTTCAGCATTCCGAGGAGAGATTTTCACCATAAGGCATAAAGACACATCATATTACCCTACAATTGCACCACATTTATTAACAACACCTATATATTAGTTATGAACAATGTACGCTGCACACACTCGTTTATAATAATAATAATACACGTGCAGAAGGTCCACGGCGATGTTCAAAATATGACATTATAATAATATATTATCGCCCCGTTATGATGTCGCGTGTGACGTAAACGGTCATCTACATATTATAGAGCTGCGCGGGTTCCCATGCGCACTCGTGCGATGTATAATACATATAAATGTCAAAATAGAAAAATTATAGAAAAATTAAAATAAATAATAATAATAACGAAATAAAAAATAAAAACGAGTAGGCGCGGCCGCGATTTTATTAATAACACACTTGACCGCAGTTTCCCACCTCCTCCTCCTCCTCTTACACGGCTCCTCCTTCGACGGTTTTTTTTCCTCTCTCCGCGTAGGTATAGCAGCTCCGAACTATCTTCCGTAACGACGTTTTCGCCCCCTCGAGTTGTTTTTCCCCGCTCGGTGGCGTATATATTATATAGGTATACCGTATATATATATATAGGTACGCGCATACAAACACGCACACATCGCGCCTTATAATTACGCGGTTACCCATCATTTATGTGTGTGTGTGTGTGTGTGTGTGCACATAATATTTATGTATATACTATATATATATTATATGTATATAGAAACGCGTATACCGAGAGCGGTATATACCGAGCGTACGCGCGCTCGCGGTATCCATATAGTTCTCACGCCCAGGCGCCTACGTCGTAGTAAATAATAATATATACATATATAATATACTAATACAACAATAATAATAGTGATATACTCGTGTACGCCGAACACACGAAGTTCTCACACGCACCACCTACGCCGCCCTCGCCCCGCAACACGTCGTCGGTATTCGTCTCGCGTTTTTTACGATTTTTTTTTTTATCCATTTTAGTTTTTTTTTTCGATCCATCGTCACAACATTATATTAATATTATTAAACCCCATTCGTCCGTGTGATATTTTGTGCGCGCCCGTTATACGAATCTACGCGGTCGTGCGTAGTATATTATAATAAATTATCGTATATTGTACAGCAGTAAGACTTCCACACAACGATCTTCCATTTTGCCAAAATATATTTTAAAATCAAACGTAATAAGAACCAAAGTTATTTTTATCGTATTCAACAAGTTTCTCTATAGTATAATTTTTTTTTGCCTTTAAGTTGCCTTCGTGATATGGATTGTTATATATAGTTCGTTAAACAAATTATATAGAGTGTTATAAACTCAAATATGTTAGTCTACGTTTAGAATATTTAACCTGGTCATCTATAGAGCCTATTCAAGCCATAATAAACGTGGTAATAATCGACGACACGTCATGATACGACGATAATGGTAGACGTTTAGCAATGTTCTTAATCATCGAAAAAAAAATCTGAAACTGTTCGATGTTGTTGACATTTTTTAATTTGTTTTATATCTATTAAAAATGACAATTAACCTACTCTGTATGTTGATTACGGTAGTAAAAAAACACCCCTGGGTATGCCACTGGCTATAACATTATAATATCAATAAGATACTACAATTGTACGGGACGTTTCATATGTATGTCATCTAAGGGCTATGTTAATGACCACCAATAATTAATTTTAGTGCGCCATGTCTGCCTTTTATTCAGCTATAGATAATGGTTAAATATAGCCTAAATTACGACAATTATAAAAATCAGTTCATAATAATATACATATATTCATTTATAGCTTTAAATTACCTGCCGTATGTTTATCATAACATTCATAACGATTATTATTCATACTGTACAACGAGCAATATAATTTTCGAGTAAAATTCGTTTGGCTAAACATTTCAATTTATTGTCGTTATAGCTTCTTTTGTTTACAAATAGTCCGTGATGGAAGTGCAAAAAGTAATAATTAGTATCAATAATGATAAGAAATGTTTAAATACCCAGTATAATATTAATTAGAATTCTTAAACAAGAAATAACTTTCATTGACAATTTAAGAAAAATACATGCCCAAAAGTTTTTAATATTATTAGTAGAGGAGACAATTCCAAGTTATTTTTATCATAATTATGTTTTATAATTTGTGTATATATTTTCTTAAGGTAATATTATATTGTACTTAAATATCCTATCGCCCCAATAACGTTGAACGTTTTTCGAAAAGGGGAGGTTCGGGACGGGTGCACAGCGGTCGGCAATCGTATCGGTTAGGTTAAATACGGCATCGATAATGCAACAACGTTCACCAATCTTTTTTTTTTTTAATTTTACCGTTCGACCGGTGTTTTTTGTTTTTCGCCGAAAAGTAACGCACACCATAATATAATAACAAATATAATTATAACAACGGCCGGCGAATATAACTGCAGCTTATACCTATGAAGGTATAATAATAATATATTAGATAATAATTATGTTTTTATCGTTTCGCGTAATAATAATAATTGCAGGCTACTTGCCCAGCGTTCCGCGAAATTTATAATTAAAAAATAAAAACGAAATGGAACTAAAAAAGAAGGCTTGTTGCCGCCGTGACCTTTATATTATTATTATACCAATGAACCTAATCATACAACAGTGATAAACAGTTTGGTCAAAATCACGGCTTATTAATTATATATAATATATATATATATATAAGGTAGGTTAACGCACGTGTTTGTAAAATTGTAACGCCTCCCGTTTTCTTTTTTTTTTCTGTAAGATTTATTGATATTTTTATTATTATTCGAAAGGGTACCTAGACGGCTGTACGAAGTCACGACCACCAACGTAATATTATTATGATTTCCGTTTGTAAGATGTTTCTCCTCGAATTGACATCGGGTATGCATCCAAATGTACAAGAATGCCGTTTGCTACATCACGAGCTGCAGCGTTGAGCAGTATCTAGATAAAAACTGCTTTAATATTTTCATCTCATCTTAAAAAAAATTGGAAAACGCGTATAAAGAGTATTAAGTAAAAGGAGCTTATCCTGACGTCTCAAGCTGGGCTTTACAATTTATTCAAATGGTGACCAATACGCTAATAAAAATCAATTTGGCGAATGTAACTTTTTTGAGAATTTAGGTGTTGACGACATACCTGTTGAAGGCTTTTTTTAATACAAATTTTAATTTCAATTTGATTAGGTACTTGTTTGAATTGTTTTCTTCGCCAGTTTTACAGTCATTTAGTGACTGCCGTCACCATCACCGTCGCTCGACTTAACCGTTATCTGCCCAACTGGACAATCACAGTTCCTGACATCACCCTAACATCTAAAACCGCTATCTACCGTCACCTTCATCGTGTGCCAACGTCCATGCGACACCGTCGCCGTCATTAACATCGCGGTTTTTTCTTATTTTTGATGTGTGTATTTTAGTTATTAATTATTCACCGCTGGCAAGCACTCTTTTGTAGTGCACCAATTTATTTATTTATAGTTCATTTTCTTCTGAATAGTAGACCGCTAATGTAGGCAAATAAAAATGATTCGAGTACTCTATTTTATCCATATTTCACCAAATAGTCATACAGTCCACGATATAATCGAAAAACGAACAGTCATTTTTATTAGAACATAGATGTTGGCGACTTACCTGTTGAAGGCTTTTTTAATACATATATTACTTATTATGGATTATGGTTATTACGATAGAAAGATTTCTGAACGAACTTCAAAACTAAAATAGATAATTAACCACTCATTCAGTAACACTTTAAGGAAAAAAAAATATTTCAAATATTTTAATTTTAACTAGGGAAGTGATTGAAAAGAGTTTTTAAAACGACATTTCTGTTACTTAGATTATTTGGTAGAAGGAGCTTATTTTGACACTTTCAACTGTGATCAACGATTTATTAAAATAGCGCTTTATATACGCTGGTAAAAAAAAATTCAGAAAATGTTACTTTTTACGTGCATAGGTGTGGGTGACATACCTGTTTAAAGCTTTTTCATTTCAAATTGTACTTATTATAGTTTTTTTGATCGAAGAGTTCCGAACGAACTTCAAAACTAAGATAGATTGTTTACCGCGTATTTGAGTAACAGTTTTCCCTACCATAATGGTTAAAATTGCAGCTAAAATTAGCGCTGCTGGTACTTAAATATTGTACAATATACCTATCATCATATTATTATTTTACATAGTAATATGTACTTATATAGAGACACGCTGGTATTGTAAGCTGTGACGTAGGTCGTACATACGACTAAATTAAAAATTATTTATTATAAATAATATAAATTATACTATTCGAGACATCAAGGGAGATTGATAACAAAAAATGTAATATATTAAATTGAATTTTTTTTTTCGTTTTTTGAACTCAAAGTAGTCGCACTGTACATGCTCTATAACCTTGATCGCTGTTTTGCTGGTTATTATATGTATTACATAAGTTTTAACAAATCGCGCGGGTTAATCATGCAATATGTACGATGGTCGACGAGTTACAACTTACAACTTGCAATGCGTGTGTTTGATTTACATCGCGTATAACCTATACCTATAAATATTGTTATCTATTTTTATACAAAGATTATACATTTATATTCAGCTGCTGTCCGTTTTCGTGGTGCGTGCAAAAGCAGTCTTTACATTATTCGCGTAATATCGTTTTCAATAATAATACATGTACGTAAATTATACATTTTTAATTAATAATAAATTACACAATTTATAATTGTACCTAGATTGGATTTTGGGAAAGCTCTACAATAGTATCTCCTACAGCATAATGTAGGTACTTAGGTACTATTATACTTATTATATGATGCATTCAAAACGACTTGGGTTTTGACTTTTACAAAAATAAAACCCTTTATGGGGATTGAGAATATATAATTTATATCATTATTTATAATATACGTACTTACAGTTATGTTATTATTTTGAATTATCATATTTTATTCGCACATATTGCAGTTACCTCACTGCAATATTGTAAACTACGCCCAAGTACAGATATATAAGCAAAATGGGCAAATATAAGTTACATTCTGGTTTTTATCCAGTGTAAAAATTTTATATGTCAGCTATGCCCCGTTTGTTATCCGTGTCGCCACGGGATAAAATATTAATAAATTAACAATATAATAAAATTACAAAAAATTACATCTTTTATTGCATGTCGTAAATCATTGTATACAATATAAATTAAATTATAAAGAATAAATAATAAGATATTGTTGGTACATATTGGATTATCGATATATCCTCGTTTTTATATTTGTTTACTAAATTCTACTTTTAGATTCTAAGCGGAGCGGATATTGGTTTTACAATGATGTGTTTTTTTTTGTGTCTGTCAGCAACATTTTGAATGGTAAGCATGCTCCGATTTTGAGATTAGCATCTTTTCTGATAGAAAAGTGAAACTAGTTGATACTTTTGAGTGGTCAAAATTGAAAATTCAAAGTAGTTTTAGAAAGCGTCGAGAAAAATTACCGACAAATTACGAAAAACCATTAAAAATGGGATTTTAATTTCTTACGCTTTGTGTATCACTATAGCAATGAATTAAAAATTATAATATTTTAAAGACTACGCTAACCGCTCAGAATCGTTTTTCGTATACAATGACTTATAATTGTATTCAAATATAATTTATCCATTACAACTACTGTACTACTGTACTACTATTATACTACTGTACAGCCGAGCGGTACCCACTTGACCACATTTTTTTTAAATTTATAAAAAAATTGGATGGATTGAAAAAAGACCAACATTAAAATGGAGATGTTAAATCAGTTCAATTTACAATAAATTCGAGCAGACCAACTCCATGTCACGTACTGATTAAGTATCTTAACTTTCTATAATAAAACGCATCGCATTGTATAGGTATTTTTTTTTATAAGTCCCTGGGTTTGGCCAAAATTAATATTTCTGTAATATAACTGATTAGGAAATTTACTCTTGTTTTAAATAATAATTTCGGGCTTAGTTTACAATTAGGTACATTTTCCACCAACAATAAGAAACGGGGCGCAGTTTACGGGCACATTTTATATTAAAAATAAAACTTTTTTTAAAAAAAAATGCATTACGCATTACGTTTGTAATGCTTCACATGATTCAATAATAAAAATACGTAAGGGCTGAATTTATAGAGGATATTGCGTAAAAACTAAAGAATAAAATTATTAGTGTACCTATCTAGTATGTTTTTATTTAATTTCTAGACATAACTAAACTGAAATAAAATATTGAAAACGACTCAACGCTAGGATGAGATATTTTTATCAAAAAACTTAAATTTAAAATTAGCACTATTATAAGTTTATTTCAACTCGTAAACTAGGATTGGATGAGGTTTTTTATTACTCTGTAATTTTATTGGCCGTCAAACTATACGTATTATTGCCTAAGTATAATAAAACACTCGTAAATGGACGGACAACTAAAATATAAAATATATTTAGGAACAATCAATGAAAACTTATTTTTATATATATTATTGATGAATTAAAATAAGAGTTATAAATCACTATCGTATATATTAACCACTTCATAATATATTTAGTTGAATTATTATTGCTTATTATAGTGCACTAAATATTTTATTTGGGTAAATTTAATATCTATAATCTATATATTATTTTGGAATCAATCATACTAATAATTGTAAATAAGTATATTATAGGATATTATATAAAATACTATATAGCCTTAATAGTCTACAACATCAAATTTTGTATGTATCAACGCATCCCGGATAAAATTGTCATTGTGATACATATAATATAAATTTATCATTTATATTTTCAGAATTGAAATGTTTTCATTACTTTTTTCATATAGTTTCATGTAAATTTAATGAACTAATAAAATGAGCTGATTTTAAACACTGACAAAAAATAACAAAACATTTAAGATCCGTTAACTGAACATTTAACCTATATGTACTTAGGTAACGAAGCTTTACTAAAATACTCCTAAGAATGCACAATCTTTTTTTTCTTTTTTTAACCGACTGCAGACTACGTTTGAACAATACTACTCCTTTGCAAATGCATTTCACCTAGTATAGTCTAGTATTATTTTGTAAAATCTAGTATTTCATCTAGTTTCATCTTGTTTATAAAGACTTACTCACTTCGCATCCTAATATACATAACTCCTGTAAATCAAACTATTTTAATCAGTAGGTAAATAATTTATTCATAAAGGCTTCTAGTCTTCTAGGTCACTTAGTACGGTCGAATATTAAAAATTCGAATTGTGGAAACTTTGTACGGTTGGGTAAAAATGTTCATTTCCGAACGCGGACAATTTGTATTATACATATGAAGTATATCATATAATATATAATATAAACAAATGTGAAGTCATGACCAATTATACTCAACATGTTATGAAGCACAATATTATACTAATAGCCACATGTTATGCCTTAAGTGTATAAATATAACACATATTAAAAGTACTTACTTAACCATACTTATTTCTTGTATATTATATGCAATAAATTGTAACTGTTATGAAACCCGTCAAACAACTAACTATACACAATCCCAATATTATTTGATCAATAAAACCCTACAAATAATACAGGTATAATTATTAATAACTTAAACTCCATATAATTAATTGTTGTTATATAGTCATATAGTAAAAATAAAGTACTATTTTATTCTTTTAAAACTAAAATTTTAATTTTAGTTTTTTTTTATATGGAACAATATGTCAAATGTCAATATTTAAATTGTTGTTATGAGAATGGAGTAGAAAAATAATATTTGCACTAAGTTAACACTTATCATTTTTACGTTCAAAGTATAAAAAACCTTATTACACTTTAAAAAAAAATAGGGGGGAAGGGGTCCGAACCCCTGGTTATGGCTTTGACGCTCTATACATAAGAGGTATCCGATTAATTTTGTACAAAGCCCCGCAAAATCCAACGCCGTCCCTGATAATGTGCATGCGATCTGTTACGTTTTGGGTGCATTGAAAATTCATACAAAACATAAATTTAATATATTAGCTATGCTTACAGAAGGTAGATAATTTTAATCAATCTATGCATCCTAAATTGTATGTATGTAATTGAAAAAAAAAATACTAGGTATATTATATTATAACATAGTCAGTAGTGGTAATATGGTATTGTAGTGCTACAACAATTTAGTAGCCCGCGCACGGTAATGCACATAAATAATATAATCATAATATTATTATATTATCATTATTATTATACATACTTTATAGTTTATACTATAGTAAATAACTATAATAGTAACTACTCTTTTTTTTCGACTTGCAGCAATCGCTGCAGCGGAATTAGACGTTTCCTCGTCAACCGTCGTCACCTGACGGTTTTCGATCGACACTCGCACTACGCACTTCAAAACAAGTTTCCCGGCACAACTGCAGTACGTGAGCGCACGTGAAACTGGAATCCAAAAGTCTGCCCCCTCCCCCACCCTCCCATCGTAATAAAAATGTACATCTCGCCTTCGCGTCCGTGTCATTTTATACATTCGTTTTATTATTATAATATACACAGAACCCAAAATATTAGTATATATATTTAGGAGTAGTAGTAGTACTGTAGTAGTAGTAGTGTAGTAGGCACCTACCTACCTATATTTAGTAACAGAATTCGAAATGTAATCGGGTCCACTGAACCGAGGCGGGCGCGAGATAGATTAAAATCTATATCGGCTTGGGACGTGCGCGCGCGTTTTGTTTTTGAACCGCCGCGGGGTGGTCCTCGTCGTTTGTCGTCTGCGGCAGCCGTCGACCAGATGAACCGTACCGGACTGGGCCCAAAGGATGTATCTTATATTATTATTATTATTTATTTTGTCGTCGCGATAACAGTGCCGACACGGAATTTATGTTAACGCTCGGCGGCGGCGGCGGCGGCGGCGGCTGTGGTACAATAATATATTATTATACAAATTATATTATTATATACGTGCGCGTCGTGTGTGGCGGCGATGGCGATAATATTATGGCGACACATTCGACCGACGACGAGCATAGTAATAAAAAAAAAAAAAAAAGTTTAGGTACGTCTCATCCGGAGAACATAGGCGAAACGTCATACGACGCAATTCAATTATCCGTAGTGGCTATATTATGCTATTTTCTGTAACGTAATATACATCTACACCCGTACCTATATATATATTATAACATGTAACGGACAAAGTAGAAAATTGGGCATTTTATAAAATTCCCGGGCAATGTTTATGTGTAGAAAGTTTAGTAGGGGAATGTAAGAACTGTCACATATGGCACGGACATTTTATACGATGATTCAAATCTAGCAGGTAGTATAAAGTTATATTTTACTTTTTATTTAAAGATATACAGGTAACTATATAAACTAAATAATCAAATGATTAAAATATAAATGTCGTAGCCTAACCTACCTTTATTAATATATTTATAATATTTTTTAAAAAAATAATGGTTTTATATATTTTATTATTAGTTACTGCTTATTGGAACATGGAATACTGCCGCTAAGACATTTGATACACAAAGTCGTCCAGCAACTTTGCATTTGAATTTTTGTAAACACGAATGTCATATCGACCACATCTCTGACCACCTATAAGATTGATAATTTCCTTAGAATTTTATTAGCATATTTTAATTCCTAATATTCAATATATTAACATGAATATTTGTTTTAATGTTCATATTGACCGCGATAAATCGGTAGTTCTACGCAACACCCGGAGTCCTGACAATATAGAACATCTTTAATTCCAATACAAATCTCGCTAAATGTATGAAGCTTCCGAATTTTCTATATTGTCTGTAACATGATATTATATAATGCTAGCTGATCCCGTGTACTACGTTGCCCGTAAAAAAATAATAACTCTTAAAAAAATTGCGATTGTTCAACTCCTTTTTGGTGTAACTCAACTGCAGTGAGTCCAACTCAGCCACTCTGGTATAGGCAATATGCGAAAATTCGATTTGATTCATGCTTGTACCTGATTTGCTCGAATAACCAATGGCAACGAACAATAAATAAATACTAATACTAATTATTTCTCCTATAACCAATATTAACCATTTATTAACAACAATTTCCATCGTAAAAGTTGATCGGTGCAAATATAGTGACTTAAATCAACACGCCCTCCCCACAAAGTCCCTTCGTATTTGCGCCCTGTGCACTATAAGACGCAATTATCGATCTCGGATCAATCAATTTAACTAATAATTATCACAATATATTTTATCAAATCAATTGTGAAAATAATATTATTTAATATTTTTATACCTATACATATTATTAATAGGATTTTTTTTTATTTTACTTCTTTTTATATTACGCGAAATTTGAAAACGATACCCAATCAAACTCTTAAATAATATAAAATTATGTGTTATGCCTTAAATATACATATAAATACAGGGTGATTCACCAAGAATGCTCAATGCCCATCCCCTATTTTTCTTCCAGAATGTAGTAATTCAAAATATAATTTTTTGGAATTTTTAATTATATTAAAAATATATTTTAAAATATTTAAGATTGTTCGTACCACTTAGGAGTGTCAGAAAGATATACAAACTTCTGTTTTTCAAATGAGAACTATTAATTATTTAACGGATTGTGTTTCTGAAAATGTTTATATGTATCAATTCAGAATTCGAACGAGTAGTTTTTTAATTAATTAATTAATTAACTGTACGTAGTAAGAATAGTGGAAAGTCAATGGATTAGGAAGATGGCTGTGAAGATTTGAACATTTTACTAATTAATATTAATTAATCTATCAAAATCTATGATTTATAAAAAGATTCGGGAATAATTAATACTAGATCCAATATTACATATATTTTACGCTTTAGTAAAACCAATTTTAAGGACTATTATCCTTAGGACAAACATTTTAATAACTGAGAAACTACTCGTTCGAATTTTCAACTAGGTACATTAATATTTCCAAAAAAAATATCTCTTAAATAATTTACAGTAAAAAAGGGGGTTCTAATTTGAGAAATAGGTTAGTATCGCTACATGGCCCTCCTTAAATAGCACATAATATCTCAACATTTTGAAAATATGGCCTTTAAACGTATATTTAAAAATGCTATGAATCAGAATTTGATTAAATGTATTATGAAAGAAAAAAAATTGGTGTGAGCATGCTTGGTGAATCAACCTATAATAATGTATATAACTATAAAACACGAGTAGATACATGGAACGCGAGTCATATTCCATGGCAATTCGAACACCCCCTCCCGCCACTAAGTGTAAACATATATATTATATAAGCCAAATACTACTTACTTACTCATTCATCACTATATCTCAAAAACTACAAAACGTATTAACTTTAAATTTAGATTAGTTGTTCCTTTAATGATCGAGATGTGCGATCAGAAACGGTTTTCAAACATTTGAATTTTAAAGAGGTGGCCAAACAGGGATCTTGACATTCGCGGTGGAAATTGAAACTTGTTTTTTGTTTATAAATGTTTGACATTATTGGTTACTCGGGCAGATCAGGTTGAATCACGATCGAATTGTCTCGCTTATGGCCTCGAATAAAGAAACTATATATCTTAAAACCAAATGTATAATAATATATGTAGCTTGTATACTCAAAAACTGCTCAATTGATGAATTTGACAAAAATTTCAGAGATTGATTTTAGATATGTCAGAAATGTTCAGAGAATAAGTAATTTAAACTTTAAACATCATTAAAAATATACCAAGTGTTAAATCCAATCAGCGACTTGCGGTCCAATAATACTGAGATTCCCTCAAACCGAGAGACACCTATATTATAATTTATATATTATATTCGATTTGCCACAAAAAAAAAAACTACACATGGACGAAGCCTGTTCTATTCAGATAGTAGTTTTATAAATGTTAATTATCAATTAACATTTAAAATACAAATAATGATGATCAATTTATGATATTTTAAATAGGTAGGTACTGAGTTATCAGTTATGTAATGGTTAATGTCGGGAATAACAGATTATTATATTAAACATATTATTAAGATATAGGAATAAATTAACTCTAAATGTAAATAAAATTAACATAAATGCAATTGGACTGCAGATGTTCATATAAATATATATTGTAAAATTTACTTGAACAAATTAATGCAAATTATACAAACATTAATATATTTTTAATATTAAGTAACACATTTAAGTTTATTTGCATTTACGTGTAAAAGATAAATGTATGTTCAAGAATTTTTATTACTAAATTATGCATAAACATTATACAAAGTGGCAAAACGATTTGAACGTAATTTTTTTTTTAATTTAACATAATACCAACCCATATAATATAAAATTAATATAATAAAATACACACACACACATACACACACACACACACACACACACACACACACACACACACACATATATATATATATACCTATTAACCAATCAAACAAATATAATAAATTAATAATATAGTTTTCAAACAATCAAACGTTTCTAAGCTAGAATATTATCAAACAGTCAATCTTAATTTAGTAAAGGCACAATAAATGTGAAAAATCCAACGTAATTCACCGTTTATTATCAAAACGAGATTCGATGGTAAATTTTAGAAATATAAAATATCATATCAATATTATATCAACCGATAAATTATTTATTCTCATGATGGGCATCGCCGTTTTCAACCAAAAACATACCCTTCCCTTTTCAGCCGATTCACTTTTCGGCCAAAACATAAAGTTCAATAATAATTAATATTACATACTTTAGACCTTTATGTTATACTTATGGAAAATTATTAAATATTTATTATACCTACCTAATAATTGTATAATAATATATAAATAATAATTATTATAATAGATAATATGAAATTGTTGTCAATAATTATTAAACATAAAAATTGTAATATATGTATATTAAAAAATTAAATAATATATTATTTTTGAAAAATGATTGCAAATATAATTTTGAAAACTATTAAAAGTATAGATTAGAATTTTTCAATAATTAAATATATATTATAATTATTATTATATTTTATTTATATATTTTACAAATTTTATGCAAATTATACTTTAAATAATTTTCAAAATTATATTTGAAATCATTTTACAAATATTATATACTATTTTATTATTTAATATACCTGTTGGCTATTATACACATTACTAAATACTATTATAATAATTAATTTCACCCACGTGTACCAACCTACCCAATTTAAAAAACTACAGTTCCCACCCCACACCCAATGGCCTTAGTTGCCGCGGGTCATCTAATAAAAAAAAAAAAAAAAAAAAAATAATTAATTGCAACATTATATTATGACAACAGTTTGTTTTATATTGTTAAATTTAATAATTTTCTATAAGTATAACAAGACCTACAATATATAATATTTTATATTTATTATTATTGAACGTTTTGTTTTGGCCGAAAAGGGAATCGATCTTTTTTAAATTTGGTCAAAAAGTGAATCGGCCGAAAAGGGAAGAGTGCGTTTTTGGTCAAAAACGGTCTTGCCCATACATAATCATATAATATGATGTATATTGTGTATATACGAATGGTGCTGCATATAATATTAAATATATAGGTACTATATATATTGTACATATAAAACGTAATGTATAATAATATATACTATACATGTATATACATCGGTTTCGGGGTGTGGCGAAGTAAAAAACCGCGTTTATATTATTATTGCTGTATATATATATATAATAATATGTTTGCTTCTTCTCACTTCCCGCCACCTCGCCGACACAGTCGACGTCCGACGACACGTCGGGTCTTGAAACCGGTGTTTTGTCACCTGCGCGCATCGGTGTGTGGGCCTTCTTATCACATCAACCTCGGCTCCCGGACCATAAATCCCCAGGGACCCGAGAACCATCGTCATCGTATAATATAACATAACCAAGATATATACTTACTTAAATTGTATAATATATTCTATATAGGTACCTATTATTATAGTGTGCCGGGGGACACATCGTCTCCTCGTTTTGTCAATGAATGAACAAACACCAAACAATAATTACTTGAGTGCGCGCGCACGTGCAACAGCGGCTCACTCCGATATACGAACGAGTGCGTTTAGTGCAGTGTACCCATAATGGTAGGGCTATGGTATATTATTATTGAGTACGATAAACATCATCGGATTCCTCCGTGATTGTGACCGGTGACGGGTTCCCGTGTGTACATATTGTAAAGGAGGTACATATACATACATAAAACATATATTTTATGCGATACTGCAGTGCAGTCGAAAGGTGAATGCGAGTATGTGATACTGAATAGACGTTTTTGAAGTCAAGTAAGACGCAATATTTCAATATTTGAATTTGGGGTTTTTTTATCAGGTTGGAAAACAAAATAGTTATATTTACGAGTGTTTAGTAAAAATAGTAAAATGCATTTTGGGAAAAATTAAAATCAGATCTTATAAAAAATTGCCAATAATACATTGTTAAAATATAATATATATAGTTAGTAAATTTAATACCTATTAACCATGGCACACAACTATCTAGGATTATGGCACATTCGTGCAATACAACTATTTTTTCGTATCTCATTTTGGCGTTTATGTCTTCCACCGATCCAGTCATTAGGTCAGGTCATGGCCTGACTGGCTGAATCGTAGTTTCATCTATATATGACCATCTCCGCGTTGAATCGTTTTTATCGTATGCAATAATTTATCGTTAAATCCAAATTTAACATTATTTGTGAGGACATAACAATTTGACATATATTATAAATGTTACTATGCTCAATGAAACACAAATGTTTAGAATAATTTTATTTTTTACCCATTATATACTTGAACCCATTCTCACTGTTTTACGGTAAGGTTGTATCGAATCGAAAGTTAATAATCTTATAATATGATAGAAATATACACTATTATAATAATTAAATATTAATCATTGTACACTTCCCCATTGCCCCCTTTTTTTGATTTTTCAAAATCTCATATGGGGTTCTTTTTTTTAGGTACCGTATAAACTATAAATATCTGGTAGGTACCTATATTCAGTTTAATAGTAACTATTCAACTACCGTCTATACCACATACCTATAGCAATAATGTACTAAAAATGATTACCTACCTTTACGGTTCATCTTCTTTTTAAACGATATCAATACAGACAACAAACACTGTATTTCCCGAAAAAATGATTTCCATTCAAAGCTCGGTGTAGCTCGGTGTAGCGATATTTCCCCAGCATGTAAACATTGTAAACCGTTTTTATTGATTCACAAAAAATCTAGTTGTCCGCAAAAATTAAAAGCTAGTCCACAAAAATTAAAAACTAGTTTTCAAAATTACAAAAAATATCCGGAAAAATATGTAAATTAAAAAAATTGCATAATGTGTAAATTTATTTAAAACATAGATAGAATAATGCACTGCTAAAGGCGTCTTTGGGGACGATCGCTCACATATTCTTCTCATTTAACCACGTACAAAAATAATTTTAAAAACATTATAATAATAATATTATGTACTATGGGTAACATTGCAATAATAAAAATCACGTATAATAATTATTATTAATAATATATGTATATAATATGCGTATTGTATTGTGACTGTCGTGTTTTCGCCGCCACGCAGACGTGCGATAATTATCGCACGCGGATCTTACCTTTTTCGGGACCCTATAATAAATTAATAAATGTTAAATAGTTGTACAATGGCCTTCAAACCGAATTGCGTACGCGCACTAAACCCGACAATACGCCACCGAGATAAAATAAAAAAAATACATATATATATATATATATATATATATATATAAATAAAACAATAATAATAAACGTCCGAGATTAATTGAGCGGTATATAGTATAGGTACATAAAATAATGTCTACGCATATATATAACATGATCACGGTGGTCGGGGCAGCACATTGTTTTAGACGTGTATATAGTATATCGGAAACCTCGAAAACATTTACGACATTATTATATAATATATATTTGAAATCAACACACGACGTGCCACACGCGCTGTTCGAACAAATGACACAAACCTCTTATATGGGTGTCGAGAACTATAAATATATATATAAGCACTTAACTATATTATAATGTAAACGTGTTTACCGCGACATTGTCGACACCCACGATTTTCCCGGACGTATATAAACATATTTTTGATGTCAAATCGATCGGGACATCGTCACACGTGCAGTGTACATTATAATAATATAATATGTATTCCAAGGTACGCGCATTTATTTTCTCTTTCGAATTATCGATTTTTACAAATTTGAACGCCACCCGTCGTAGGTATATTGAGGAGAAAAAAACGTAGCGGTCGCTACAACAGCTAACAACAGGCCGCCACCAGTGTCACAGCAAGAACTGGATTTAGAACTAAAAACTCACAATATTATATTATTGTTGTGGTGTTATGTATATCGTGGAATAGTCTATACACAGGTTTGACTTACTCAGAAAATCGCCTAAGAAAAAAACGACAATTTATTGTACGGTCCGGTGAACACTACGGAAAATAATTTGATTTCAATAATGGTCGCCGACGACTTCATTATTTTGGTCGTAGGATGTTTTTCATTTATTTAATTTATTTACAGTATTTACAATATCGATATGTTTTCCAGTCACAAGTTTTAGTTATATATTATCTATATTAATAAAAGGCAATTGTTGAGTGCGCGCGCAGGTGTGCGGGCGTGACATATGTGTGTGTGTAAGCGGTCTACAGCCAAGTCTATCACACTCGTGGTTTTAAATTGGATGCATATGGGAAATCTTATTCCCGAAAAATGTCGCATCTCGAAGCTAAATTTATAATCAATACATAATTAACCCCCCCCCTAAATTAATAGTTGTGTATTCATTTATATCAATTATCTATATGAATCCCCTGAAATTATTTTTTTGTTTACGTGCCTGCGTTGTAATTGTAACACCAATTCAATATTTTAGAACCGTTTAGAAAAGTCTGTCGTTATAAAAATTCGGCATGTTAATCGATATTTATTAAATCAATTGCAGAAACTATAAAACGTTATCAAAAAAAAAAACCTTTACTCTAGATCATAATATATAATAGTAACCTCGGGCGGTGGGCTGCTGTGCATACGGTGGCGGCATTAGTTGTGCCTATAATGTGCGCCGTGAGCCGCGCTCTAGGGAGCGTATAATTTTATTATTACTACAAAATTCAAAAAATCTTAATATTATAGCCATTAGTTAGTTTGAATGTTGGTAAGATTAACATGGTAAAGAAATTCTTCAAAAATAAGGAGAATAATTTTGATAGTAACTATTATAATTGGTGGGGGCGAAAAAAACGTTGCCCTTGCAGAATTTCACTTTCCCAGCAAACTGATAGAGCAATGTTTGCAGAAATCTGGTCAGGAATTTATAGGAATTGAGTAAGTATTAAAATATACTCTCGCAAAAAAAAATTGCATAATAGTAGGTACAATTTAAGCTGGGTAGTCGGGGCAAGGGTAACTTAACAAAATTGAATATTATCCCGATCCAACAGACTGTAAATATAAGTTATAACTAAATAAACCTTTAAAATATTCGCGCGATAAAATTGCAAAATACAGACTAGGAGGTCGGGGAAACGTACGTTTTCTTTGAGTATGATATTTGCAAATGTATGTAATAGCCGTAACTAATTATCACTCGGAAAACGAAAAGTGTGAAAAGTTATGTTACCGCAAGGTGGGTTATAATAAAACATCAAAACACATGTTTTCGATAAAATCTATGGTTATAGGCTAAATTGATAAACATCAAGGATTCCGTTTAAAATTATTTCATTAACTAACCAAAATCAAACCTTATTATAAATTAAACAAAATTTCCTCCAGGGCAATATAAACTGATAGTAGGTATCTACCTATATTGTTGGTACATGTTTCCTGCTATGTATAGTGATTACCACACCAACAATTACGATTTTAAACCCTTATAAATTACAATAAGACGAGTGTTAGTCGAAGTCGACCCTTCTTAGGCGGTCGAACAGTATCGCTATAAATTCTCACTTTGTTTCGTCTTAAATATAGGGGCAGTCAAATGAATTCGTAGTTAAGATCATTAGTGGTGATAATAGTTAAGGGCGTTGTTTTTAAGAACTATATATATATATATATAATATGGGCAATTTCTTTTACCTAATCTTTTAGATGTCGATCGTTATCATTGTGTTGATGAACATTAGTGTTGTAAAAACCGTAATTTAAACTAACGCATCACTGAGCGTGCAGGTCCGTTACATTAGCTTCACTATGCTGCAGACGTCATCGTAATAATAATGATTGCAAAGTGACATATCATATTATAATATTTTTGATATTCGCGATGAATTCTATATAAAAATATATGTGCGTAATGCACAACAAAACTAAGTTTAAACAATTAGCAGTTATTAGCTTATACAAATATTACCTAAATACATAATAATATTATACTAAGCTAATCTGGGGGTTAATATATAATTGTATGGATTTTTTTGTAATCGTTCGTATTAACTGATATATAGTACATAATATATTGTATAGAGTCTACGAACTAGAAAAAACACTGCAACAACGAGTAATATAGGTAATATATTAACAATTTATCGCTTAAAACAATACAGTGTTATGATATTGTCTGTACATAGTGTTACAGTACACATTCCCGGATAACAAGATACCTACCATATTATATTGTTAATTGTTATGATATTATAACGTCTCACGGGGTGCGATAAATGTATAAAACTATTAAAATTGCAGTTGGCAGTTGCTATACCTATATATTATTTTATGTTATACACGAGCGTTGTGAACCGGTGCAGCACTGCGTTATATATGGCAATAAGCGATATATTGCATTATACACCTGTAGATAACTGTGGGTATGTACGGTTTACAAAACGTTTCGTGCGATAAAGATTTTTAAACGCGTGTGCCGGTCAAGTTTTACCGGGAGATATAATCACACGCGCGTGGAAAATACACGCGGACGGACGATGTATTTTTCAGCGTCGACGCGTGTTGTATACAGTACGTACACACACATACACATACCTCTAACTGATATATACCAGGTAAATGGTGTGCTACAGTCGGTTAAGACGCGTCGGGGGGAATATATATGGGCACGCGGAGCGCGAGGTGGCGGCGGCGCGGACAGATGCCGAGACGTGCTCACGACGACGATATTGTTATTATACATATTATAATACTTATATGTATATATTATTTTATAATAATCGAGTAAAAAGAATGAACAAAAATAAATCCGTAAAGATAGCCGGTCCCCGCCGATGGGCGTTGTGTGTGACCATTACCGATCATTACCATTAAGCGGCGACCGCGGTGCGGTCCACGTGATGTTTGTAGTACGGCGGCGATTCCAGGTGTACCATGGGAGAGTCCTGAGGGCAACGGGCTAACGATCCCCGCCACTGCCGCCACTGCCTGATACAGCCACCCGATCGCTGGGCCGTGCGACGACGACGACGGCGACGACTGTTTTATGTACGACGGCGGCAACAAGTGGCGTGCCGTGGATTTCTCGGCAGTCGCGGACTACGTACACACACACACACACACACACATCACATCATGACCCCGGTCCGGGTCCTCGGGCTCCGTTCCAAACACCGCTGCGGTACACTATGGGAACGAAAGATTTTCCCTCCATCTCCACCTCCACCGATCGTCTCGGCACTCGGTTTATTTTTTTCACAGAGACGTTTTACGATTCATAATAATAATATTATAATGTACATATAACCAACCGTATTACTAACCGACCGCACTATATATATAATTATAAAAAGAAAAACAATACTACGAGATATATAAGCATACGTATATATATATAGAACCTCCGCGGTCGTCGATGGTAAATATTATTATTATTATTATACAACACAATCGTTTGCATTTTTCCGAGATTTCACCGGAAGATATTATTATATTATTATCGTTACGAGTGCACCGCATGACATATAATCGGTAAGCCCGCGATTGTCGAACCTTTATAATATACTTACTATATATATTATTATTATTTATAAAAGAGAGGTCGGCCGAGCGAATGACATTTGGTCCGAGATTTATAGCTCGGGAGATGTTCATTTTCACCATTATTCCAGCCGCGATCGGTCGCCCGGATAACGACGGTATCGCAATGACATTATTATTATTATTTTTATATACGATAATAATATTATTATTATAACATAACACTGCGCGGGCAGACGGCGTCTAGCGGCTATAATAATAATAATAATAATAATATTATACTTACAACAATATCGGAGCGACGCGTTCGGGTCACAGCGGATTCCGCCGAGATGGGTTTGGTTTTTTTTTATTCGTCCTTGCGAGGACCGGTCTATTGTCACATGATACAAATCCTCCGATCGTCTAGGACGTGTGCACGCAGTCGACGAAAAAGCTCCTCATGCGCGACCGCACGATCGGGGCGATCGGATTTGATAAATAAAATAATTATACGATGAACTGTAACGATTACAATATCATTTATTAATCGCCGTGGTACACGATATAGAATAATATACCGCAACTACGTTATAATAATATATTATAATATAAATAGGTACGTGCGGAGTATTATGACACCGTTTTCCTCGCGCATTCAAAATTAATATATTCTTGACGATATTATTATTTCGGCTCATTCCAACACCGTTGCAGGTCCGTTTACGCGTGTTTCATATAATAATAATAATTTTAGTCGTTCGAACGGTTTCCCATAACCGGTCCGCCCAGTGTATCGTGAAATAGGCAACTAATATTGCTTACTCGCCCGCGTTCGAGTTTCACTTGGAATTATTTCACCGCAAGGGACACGGCGACGACTAACCGCTATCGGTGAACCCTATATTTAATTTTTATTTCGGACGATTTCAGTTTTGCAGGTTCCGATCCATGTCCGTTATTGCTGTAGACGACCTGAACGTTCCCACTAGACGAAATACGTATACAATAACTATGTTTCACCTGTTTATAACGGTAGGTCACAGAACCAATCGATTTATAATATTAAAAACTAATTAATTTAGAAAATATATTCCCCCACAGTTCCATTTTTATAAAAATACAAACAATTAGGTAGGTACCTAATAATAACAAAGGTTCGAAATTGACGGCCTTGTGGCGTTTCATATTTTAATGTTTCTATATATTTTACCGTAAATTACTTTAAATATATCATTAAATAGATTTTATTAACTAGATTGTCCCATCGTCATTAACAACTATTGTTATTCCAAATTATCTAAATTTTAGTGTGTTTAGCTGTGAATATTAAGTAGTTATTGCTTATTTGAATGTTGTAAGTCCGTGTACTGGTGTACTTATAATAGTTGTAATAATTTATTATTACTAATCTAAAAAAAAATTATACAATAATAAAACAAGTACGATTTTATGTCTAAACGTATTATATTATGAAAAGATTAAAGGACACCATTAACTGCAGTAAAATATTTATGACCGTTATAATAATATTATTTATGTTTAAAAAATATTGATTTGGCTGATCAAACAGTATTAAAATTAGAATAGATTTTAGAATTACAGACTTAAGTTTATTTTCAAATATTAATAATATACCTACCAATGGTATATGAATTATAAGTTATAACTATTATAAATTACAATTATTTAAGCAATATAATTTTTAGATATAAAAACAACACTCCAACTGAAAAAGTCAAACTTTTTGCAGGCATTAACTTGCTACTTGGTAAATTATTATTGCTATTTGCTAAACCAATTATGAGAGCAACATTTTTTCAACGAATTATTCATGTTTCACAGAATTAACATGGTACTTCATATATTGATAGAAGATTACCTACTTAAATATATTTAGGGCGCAGCAGAATATTATATCAAACGTATAAAATCTACGTTTATCCATATTTCCATCATACTACATTACTCAAGGTATGGATTGTAAAGGTACTAAAATATTTCAAGACCGTAGAAAATATGAAGTTTTGGTTTCTGTAATTTATTAATTATCAATACGTCATCAATTGTTCGGAATGTTAGTTTAGTTAATAATTAGTATTGAATAATAATGGTATTAGAAATAATGGTAATAATGGTATGCATAGAGGTGTTCAATAAAAATATAAAATGTGATTGTTTAAATAATTGTATATAATTTATTGTGGCTATGATTCAGGATATTGTAAATATATACCTGGGTAAAAATCGGGTAACTATTGGACCATTGAGGTTTTTAGTTAAAAGTTTTATATTTCTTAAAAATGTCTCTACGATTAAAATATGTTTGTAAACGTTTATATTTTTTTTTACACCCGGACATTTTGAAGAAATTCAAACAGGTCGACTCTATGCATTAATTGATGACATGGCGTACATTACGTACGCTGCAACAAGACAGCGCAGTGGACGAAGAAAAAATTAAAACGTAATGAAACGTGAGCTGACATATTATTATTATTATTTTAATACAGAGTAATACAAGTCCAAACTAAAATACGCGTACGGGTGAACATTTAAATCGCCAACGAGCTATTATACTCGGGGTGGGTCACGTTGTCCTCAAATGGCTCCATAATTTTCCCACCGCTGAAAAATGAATATTCAACGATAGTCCATTATAATATTATTGGGTAAACACTATACATATTATACCCAGCGAGTACAATATTCGAGTAATTTACGTCAATGTCGAGGGACAATGCCGAAATACGTTCCGCGACTCATCCGGCGGCTTGTTTGCTCTCGTTTATCCTTTGGAACAATACGCGATAGTTATGTTGCCACGCGATAGCATTCACTCACTATAATAATATAAATCATAACATGTATACAGAGCAATAATTATTAACCAAGCATACCCATTGTTTTCCTATAATAATGAATATTATAATCAAATATTCTGATTCGTGGAATATTTAAATGTATTATTATGAATAAGAGATAATTGTATTGATAATGTTGACGTATTTAATTGAAAATTCCAACGACCAATAATTAAAATTTTAAGAGTAATAGTACTTAAAAAGGGTTTTACAAAAATTGAAAAATATAAAGTTGATGTAATATTTGATCTAGTATTTATTGAATCACTCTGTATACTCTGTAAATTACGGTGGCCTTTCAACGGAGATGATTCGTCGCACGCGTTAAATAGAATATTCATATTATGATGTGCAGAATATAATACAGTGATTTTTTTTCCCGAAATGTGTACTATATATATAGTATATACGATTTAATATGCAGCCTACTTAATTTACTTGAAATACATACGCCTTATACACATAATTGTATTATACTATTACGTATTTTGCTCATACATGCATACTCCCAGATCATCAAGCATTAAACATTGTGCTTTGTTTGCTTATAAGTTAACAGACTATATATTCGAACATTAAATTGGTCCAATTGTTAACGGCAGCATCAATGTTTTCAAAAACATATATAATAATACCGAGGAGTAATGAGTGGTCGTGGTTGGGAAATAGGTTTAAAAACAAACTCCCGAAAGTGGAGTATGCTTGCAGTGTACTAAATCCGATTGACAAAAAATCAAAATAATATATTTCTGTGTTTGTGGTCAATGGTCACGTTATATGATATTCTTTTATAATTTATAAATGAATGAGTTATTTTTTAATGTTTAAGAATCGTTTTTTCGAACACTAAAAAAAACCTAAATCAATGATTTATTCCCATTATATAATGGTGTCCAACAATAAATACGCTAATAGTTTAGTGAAATCGGCATTAAAAAACAGTAACAACAACCGAGGACAAAACTGCACGGGAATCCAAAAGGAAGGACAAACTCGGGATGATTCTAAACACCGCGTGTACCTATAAATGTGAAAAATTCAAATCTTCGCGATTGCCATTTCACGATCGTCGATCGCAGTGTATATAATACACCCGAAACGGTTATTTTATTAAAGTCTCGGGCGCGCGCGCGCACGCGCTCATCACGATCATCCGATCGGAACGCATCGCCCCGTCATCGTGCACCTAAAACGAGGTGCACAAATCGCGCGAACACCCGCGGACGGGATCACGCGCGCGCGGTGTGTGTAATAACTGGCGCAACAGATACACAACATTATAATAATATTACAATAACGTGAGCGGCGGGCCACTTAGAAAGCCGTTTAAAGCGCGTGCGCGTGTGTGCGTACGCTGACCGCGGTGATTTACCGTGAGAATTTTACGACCCAGGAGATAAACTCTTCTACTTGTGCTTCTGGCGTTTCATAAATAACGTTATTGATCCAACCGTATGGCTGCAAGTCGAGTATTATTATATTATAATATTATATGTACGCACATAATGCAGCCAGTCCCACACACGGGCTCAGTGCGGCCGGCACGTGATATTTTGTCCTCCTCCTCCTCCTCCTCCGATCTCTTTTTCTTCCCATCCATCATTCCCTCTCACCCTGTGCGTGTGGTGTCTCTCTCGTGTCCTTTTCAATGACCACGTCGATCCGGTGACCCTCGAACCTTTATCGGCAAAGTAATTATTATATTATACGCGCGGACTGCGAGTTCACTAATTATTGTCCACGGCCGCAGCACTCGCGTATACTCGTCACATCACGTTGAGTACATATTATTATAATGTGGTACCGGAAACGACGTCAACGGCGACCATCAACGCGTTCTTTATTTTTCAAAATCATATTCACTGTAGCTGAACCCTCTTTCTCCGTTTTATGGCGTATAAGATACAAAAGACACTGATTAAATATACAATAGTATAGATTATATATTAATTGAATCAATGCTATAGACACCCAATAAATTATATACTTACCGTTATTGTCATGGTGTAAGCGTGAGATCAGTAATCACCGTATACCATATGCATATAATAATATGGTTATATATTATAATATATAAATATGTCAAATTTTCGTTTTTTTTTTTTAATAATATATTATCTCAATTATAATAGGCGTATATTATAGATTATATGCTTATAGGTTGATCTTCGTATCGATTGAACTCTTTAGGGAGGGCAATGTTATTGTACGTTGAAACTATTAACATTTGAATACAGTCATATCTTGAGATTGGTCAATGCTCATATTTCCCTGCAAATACACCCTATATTATTTATAGGTTTAAACCTATATGTGTATATATAAACATTTCAATCATGTCTTTTTTTTAATCAACTCTAAAATAATTTCTAAAATAGATTCAATTTTTTGTAATATTATACTAACAAATTCAATTAAACACGACACACATTCGATTTGAATCTGACAAACATTTTATGGAGAATAGTTTTCCGAAAAAAAAGTTTTATTCTATTCAATTTTTTTACAAAAGGTTTCAAATATAATACATATTATATCTACCTTTGTATTAAATTACAGAAATAAAAACAAACCTGATAAGATACAGCTATAGTAGGTAAAACGACGTTATTTAATAACTATATAATATAATATGTACAAGTAATAGGTAGGTATAGGTATAGTTTCCATTATACCGAAGAGACTTCTGTACGGATTAAATTGCAGGTCTGCAGAAGAATAATAGCGTATATAAATAAAAAAAGATCTCGTTTCATTGCAAACCCCAAAATAAAAAAGGACCAACATTTTTTTTTAGTTATACTTAAGTATAGTCTTCGAGGAGGACATTGATGATCAGCAGCGGGTTGTTCTATCGAATGGACCGTAAAAAACAATTAAGAAAATTACATAGGTTCTCTCGACTCCCTTATATATAAATATATTGAATATAGGTATATGTCACGTGAATAACCGTTGCCTACTGTTTTGCACACATTTTATCCGTTTCGATTACCTGCGGCGTTTTGATATATCTGTATATAATATGGTATGGGTATATTATAGGCACCGACCTGTAGCGTTGTATATAGTTTTGCGGTTTGATTGTTATTCGACTTGCTGGCTGGTACCATATTTATTGTATGATTATACAATTTGATATATTATATTGGTCTGTAGTTATTTTTTTTGAAACTCTTCATCGTTAGCGACATATTGTCAAAACAATGTTCGCGGCTGACACACGTGATTAACCTGCACGCTAATATTATAAAAATTGGTTATTTTTTTAAATATAATCCACCCATAAATGATTAAAATTTAAAAACGACGATACATACACGTTAGGTTATAGGTTTGATGAATAATGCGGATTTTTTACAGACTTAAAATAGCATACCGTAACATGACCATGTACTTCGATTTGTTGTTTAAAATTTTATAATTCGAATAATTTTGTAGGTACACCAATTTCTTAGGGGTAGGTTTATTATTACATAAATGTTATAATGAAACTACAATGTCCCGACGAATTTACAATAGTGAAAGCTGCACTTACCTTTATTGTTAGTTGTGTTTCTCAGGTAGGTTTTGTATCTATTAAAAGTTGAAAAACTTATTGTAGCACTACGTCAGTACCTATAGACAAAGAAAGCAGTAGGTACAACTGATATTTTAAGCAACTGACTTATATTCAAGCAGTTATGGCAGTTGTAAGTCTTGGAGTTTATTTTCAAAGAATTTTAATTAAACTACTATTGTCGTAGCCTGATAAATGGTAAATAATAATAATCTGAATACAATTCGACTGCCTTTTTTTTAAAAAATGTTATTTATTTTTACTGTAATTGAATATATTATTGTTGTATATTTACTATTTAGATCACAGAATTATAAATGTCCATGTTAACCATATTATTATTAATAATAACCTTATTTATGCAGAGTGAAAGACAATACAAATTTAAATTTTAAGTAGGAATTTCGAACATTTTTAAAATAGAATCAACAATAATTTTACCTGATAGAAAACATATTTAATTTAAAATAATGAGTTTAGTATAAACAATATGAGATGTGTTATTTGTAATACGCGCCCTACAGCTATCTAGGCTACCAGAAGTGTGACCCGAGTAGTTGTGGTAGCTTAATATACCAATTAACTCCTCGAGGCTACAGCGAATTTCAGGAAGCCACAAAAACCCCAATACATTTGATTTACAACCTTTACGTTAGAATCCTTGCGGCGTTTAGAAAATTACTAACTGCGAAAAACTCATCGATACCGAAATTAATTTCTTTATTCCAAAATTTTGATTATATTTATTTATAGATTAAAAAATTGAGAAACAGTTAAGTATTGTGATAACGTTTAAACCTTTAAATGCAATAGTAAATTGTAGTTGATAGTTCAAATTAATGCAAATAATCATGTTACTTCAATAATATACTCCCGATTAAAAATTAAAATCAATTAAACAACAGTCACAAATATTTCATACAATTATTATAAAACTTCCGTTTTTTTTAGAATCTCCTAAAAATAAAAAAAAAATTGGTAAAAAGATTCGAAAAGTCGTGAAAACAAGTCTTGTACGTGGTACCTATATCGTATATAGTGTAGCGGCGGGACAGATGGGTGCACGATATTATGAAATACAAGAAACGTGTCCGTCGCAGCAGCTGCAGTGTTCGGGGGGGGGGGGCGACACCAGCAGTCGCGGCGCGTGCTGCAGTCGAGCCGGACGAAAGAAAACACTCGAATAAGTGTCTCGGCCAAATCGAAAGCTCCAAAGGTCGTACGCGCGGGCTTACGTTTAAAACCGATAAAGGCACATCGTTATTGTACCGCATACATTATGTGTGGCGGTGCAGTCGCGGACTTGAGCCGTCCCGACAGTGGGGCGGCGGTCCCTGCACGCGCTTAGGTCGTGTGTAATGTGCACCTATAACGTATATATATATATGGTGTACCGATGCCGCGGTGGTGAGAACGACTACTCCGCTGCACTGCGGGCAGTAGATCAGCAGCCGAGGGTTCAAAGGGGTTGCTGCTAGCGGCTGCAGGCGCGCCCCCCGAAACGGTCTAATTGGCGGTTAGGTAACGGTGGTTGGCGCCGTCGGCTCGGCCCCGGGTCTCCGGTCGCACACACACACACACACACACCTATTCGTACGCGTGTGTATTTCTTTTTGTTTTTTCCCTCTCGACGGAACTCGCGAACCCGCTATTATGCCGCCGTCGTTTATGTTAGGACTGCAGCACACCAAAAATCATCCCGCGCGCGCGCGTGTGTGCGGGTGTGTGCGTGTGTGCGTGTGTGACGAGCGTGTGTATATACAACGTCTTTGGCGGCGGTCCGGTACCTATGTGTGTACCGCCGTTGCGTCTCGATTGACGCCCACGTGTAAACGGGACGCTTTCTCACGGGACGCGCAACGTCTAATTTCGTACGGGGCTTTATTAAAACGATAAAAACACTGGACGGAACGCCCTCGAAGCGTACTATATAATATATATATATACATTATACCTACACTATCTATGGGCCGGCTGAGTGCGCGTATAATGTGCCGGCCGGACTTGACGAGACGCCGTGTCTGAGACTTTTTTGTTTTGTTTTTTTATCGTGTCTGTTATTCCGACCCGGTACCATAATATCACTGCGACGAAAACCGTTTACCTCCTCCACCCTCACGATAAAACACTTCTTGCCTATATAATATTATGATTGATGGTCTCAAACAATCTGTTTTCATATTGACAGTTAAAGTCTTTTTACAACTCAACGCGTAATATCTACTCTAAATAGAACAAAAAAGTATGTCAACAATAAATTAAACTTACAATATTATATTTATTTATTGCATAGACTTCCGATCTACAGACTACAATTAAATAATCTTAAACTGTTTTATAAATTTGCATTATTGGGACCTGCAAAGTCCCCTTAAGTTCCTGTATTCTTTCCATTTCCTTTCACTAAAATGCATCACTTTTCCTGTAAACTGGCATTGAGTTATACAATTATGTTGTTTATTTACTCTCAGCATCGTATTGATAACATATTAGGTACTAGTGCATAAATTAATGAACCAACAAACATTGATCAAATAAAGGTACCTACTTATTATTATACATTCATACGTAATGTATATCCACTATAATAGGTACTATTAAAATATAAAATTTAAAAAAAACACTGATACAACGTTTATAGTATTTAAAATACCATTGCATCAAAGTGTGACACTTGTTATAATTGTTCAGCGTGTGAATTAAGTCATGAGACAGTCGAATAATCGTGATGAATGAAATAGGCGGATAACGTAGGTATGCGGTCATAAAACCCTGACATTATCGTCACTTTTGTTATATAAATACTTTGATAATATTAGACTTTAATATTTCACAAACGATTATTTAAGTTAAAATGTATAGTGGATGCTGGTAGAGGAGCATATAAATATGGAAATCGAAAGAGGACAGCACTGTATTGAGACACGCTGCAAATGTCCGTATTATATATTATTATGTGCAGAATATTAATAATTAATGTACCTATACTTATATAAATCAATTTTAGACTTTGGCCTGGACCAGAAACGAATTTTCCGTGGTTTAACATAACGTAGCACATAAACCTTGAAATAATTGTACCACTGAACTGGGTACTTAAACACACACATGGGTAATACACAATGTATTATTACATATTACCGCCACCGGCTTTGCTGATTTTCGCTATTAAATTATTCTGGTTTCCAAAGTAACTATTATAATGATACACTTAACAGACTATATACAATAATGCAATAATGTACAGCAGAGTTTATGAGTAATATACGTAATATATTATGTTGTTGCAATTGTTGTAGGTTATATTCAACTCTATATTTTTGTTGCAAATATTATATATAATTAAACTTAACGTATTATTATTATTTATTAGCTGGTAGTTTTGGTAATGATATGTATATATAAATATATATATTATACAATATAGGTTCTTACATATAGCAAATCAAAAAATTTCACTTAAGAGGTAACGACTGCCACTATAGTCTATATAGGCACCTAGGTATAATAATATAAATTTATATTTTATTAGTTTCTCCAAGTATAGTAGTAAATCACAACTGTCACGCGTGTTTTAATCTTAAAGATTATTTAATATATTATTAGCCACTGCTCAAGTTCAAATATCCCCAAGAGTAGTTTTTAGGAAATAATTTTTTTTTAAATGGTCTAAAATAATTTATGTGGATATGTGTATGTGTATTACTATGAAAAAGTATAATTATTAATAATAATTATTTTAATATACACAAAAGGACTTTAAGACCTGAGTCCATTATGTTCGATATGCCAACAGCCAACCATAATATTATGAGAACAATACTAAACTAAAACTTATATACTTCAATTAACACGGTACGATGGATATACGTATATCGAACGATAAAATCGTACAACGTGTACCTAACGATATTATTATCTTATCAATTTTTTTTAATATAACAAGATCCACTATTAATCTATAAAACTATAATTTTTAAATTTTTTTTCTTATGTTTTGTAAATTATAGCAGTGGTTTTTGTAGACACGAAGGGCGTTAAAAACGAAAAGGTCGGCTAATCTCTTTGTAACAAAACGTTAGATATAAGCATCAAGTCGGGGTTTTATGAGGAGGCGTATTATAGTACCTAAAATAAAACCCATCCCATTAATGTGCGGCAAACGTCAAATGCGGAAAACTGATAACAATGATACAATATATTATAAAAATAAATCAAAATTAAATTAAGGCGTGTTTAATTGAGATTTGCATACAAGTTAGGTCTTATGACCTGCGTTTGTATACTATAAAATAGGAGCGCTCGTTTAACAATGCAATGGTAATATAAACAATTAACAAATATGATATAGGTAAGTTCTATAGAATATTCTGTTCTCACATAGAAAATATTTCATGTAAAGCACTTAAATTGTTGGGCTTTATAAAACGTATCTGTATTGATTTTAAATTATCTACTTCTATTAAATCTCTCTACTGCTCTATTTCGTTTCTCAACTCCTATTACTAATACTGATAAGTGTCAGCTTGAGCGTGTCCAGAGGTAATGTTTGAAATTCTGTGCTTTTGTTTTACAAGTGAAATGCCCACCACACGATTATACTCCTGTTCTTCGGATTATTGACTTAAAATTAGCTGATAGAAGAAATGATAATAATCTATTGTTTCTATTTAAACTTATCAATTCTGATATAGATGCTCCAAAATATTATATAATATAAATTTTCTTGTCCGTCCTCGGAATCTTCACCATTTCTATTCCTTTTTTGTTCCAATTTACCCAACACTGCATTTAAAAAATAATCCTTTGTACAGGATGATAAAGCTGGTCAATGAGGACCCAATATTCCTTTCTTATATTATTATCATTTTATTTTGATTTTATTATAAACGCATTGTAATTCTACTGTTAATATTATTATTTTTCAGTGTAAATTTTACTATTTTCTGTTTTAATTTGTTAAATATTTGCTATTTTTTTTTTTCATATGATTATAATTATAACAACTTAAATAAATATAAAATAAGAATAATTAACTACGTTTAAGACAATTTTAGATTCTGAGTGGAGCGATATAACCTATATTGGTTTTAAAATGTTACTTAGTTCATTTTTTGAGTCTGCCATAGTGCGATCACCATTAGAATAATTTTAAAATGTTTCGATTTTAAACTTTGATAGTGGTATTTTTGAAGGGTATATGCTTTCCAAAAAATTCGGAAAATCACAAAAAAAAAACCATATGGAAAACTAGAATTTTTACGCGAAACCAGTTTTTGACATAATCAATTTTCTTTTTTTGTCGTAATTCAAAAATAATTAACTACTGTAGATTTGAATTTTTAAAAATATTATGGCTCTTTTTATAGTATTTATAGGCATTTGAAATTTTTTACTTTAATGAGGATTTTAAATTTGTTAATAGCAACTTGATTTGCTAATTTGTAAAACCAACTTGCTATTACTTGCTATATATTTGTTATTTTTTGACATACCTTTTGAGTGGATTGGGTAAAGTGGGCGGGCCAAGTTCATGGACGTGGAAAAAAGCCTGAAATTTTAATACAAAGTTCTCCATAAGTTGTTTATATTATTATAGGGTAATAGATCATATTTTCCGCTCAGAATAGTCTTTCGTGACCAATGATTTATTATTAGATATATTGAATACAAATTTAACACATCCATTACTGCAGGGACTTACTCAATAGTATAGGTTGTAGGTATATATCGTGTACACTCGACACCTACTATACAGCAGAGAGAATTATTCTTTCTCGCAATTTCATAAATTATTATACACGTGATTCACTTTAAAATTCGTATATTCGGTACCTAGGTTATACAATTATTGTAGGTAGTTTATATTATATTTTAATAATTATTAATTAATTAATATTGTTTATTTAAATTATTAATTTAAAACTGAAAACAAATGTCCGTAACATAGGTATACCTACTGGCTTGTATATATAGGTAATAAACGTATAGAACATTTGTCATAAATTAACTCGATAAAGCGAAATTTGTGTATTTGAACGATCGTCGATCACATACCTATTTTAAATAAATGTTCCGTGTTTTTACTATTGTGCGTTTATATTATGATAATATGAAATTAATCGGTTGAGTTTTCAAATCTTATACTCGGACGCTCTTCGTCAGCCTTTGGCCCGATTTGGGGTAGTTCACTATTATACGCCCCTGCAGATGTTACATTGGATTGCTGCAGGGCATAATATTATTATATATTATAGGTATATGCATCGTGTATCCCGCGGTGCAGTGTACGCGATACGACCCTAGTGTGAATCCGTCATATGCATACGATAATGGTTTATTACTAAATGATTCCGATCGATTTATTTAGGTATACCTACTATTAAAATCTTATCAAAAAAAAACAGTTCTGACGATCGTACGGTGGCTCTCAGTTACGTCCATAAACAACAACTACAGATGATGATATCTCTCGACTATTGGGTAGGTTGATATATGACGTTAGATATTGAGCATTGATATAATATAGACATAATATTTATTTATTTATGTATACATAATAGTATAATACATAGACAGGAGTACAGGACACACTCAATCGTTGACCCATATATTATGATTAAATTAGCGTTAAGGCGCCTGGTGCCATTGTAATTTTGTACACAAAAATACGCTTTACGGGAATAATGATCTTGTTCTATAGAATGAACCAAATTTGATAATTTTTCTTTTAACTATAAGAAGGTAATATTCTACGGGTCGCGTCGAACTCCGTTTTTCAATATTTCACTTTCAATCTTTATCATATGTCTTCAAAAATAATACAATTTTAAGCGTTTTTTTTTTTATAAATTATAAAATACCATTATTTTAAATAAAATAAAAAATCAGAGTTCGATGTGGCCTGAAAAAAGTCTTCTCCTTTCAGATAAAAAAATAGTTTCAAAATCCGACAATTCTACAAGGCCTGAGAATTATTTCCGTAAAGTCATTTTTTTTCGATATAATACACCCTGTTAACTCCTTAATAGGTATCGGGTAGTAGATTAGTGGAAAAGTATTATGATTAAGGTACCAAATAAAAATATAAGGTTTAATTTTCAAATTTTATGGAATTGCGGAAAATTTGAAAAACTGGCACAGGGGTTAAGGATAAGACAAAAATTAAACTAAAGAGTTAGCCTAACTGGCTATTGAGATAGAGTTAGCTCAGTTTGGTCACATAATATAATGAGTGAGGTAGAAAACTAGGGAATCGGTTTCACCGTACCTGGCGATATTTAAAAGGAAAGAGAAATTATACGTATGTCTACTGTCAGCATTTCTGAATAGTTGTAGAGGGTTTTTAAAATCCAAAATCAATTAAAATATTATTTTGATTTTTGATTTTAAAAATCCTATTTCTAAGGAGTTTTAATTTGATTTAGATTTTATACACCCCTTCAACTCTCCAGTCATGTTAACAAAAATTATTTTGTTTTTTATAGCAGTCAGTCATACAATTTTTTCACGTGAGAATTGTTGCAGTCATTACTTTTAAGCATTTTAGATTTAGATTTTCAAAATTGTTTAAGGATTTAATTTTAAGAATTTCAATATCTTTTAGACGATTATCTTGGATTATAAAAATCAATTTTTAAAGATTTTTCTCCGTTCTGAATTTATAATAATTGTATAACCTATATAATACAATTATTATAATATGCTGTCGTCGTCATTATCGTTGTACACAACGGTGCGGCTTCGAGTCGTATCCCTATAATATTGTATTGCGTCCGGCGTGTTTATCGATCATCGATATAAAATGTCTGTGTCGGTTAGCATGTTCATGTGATAATCATATTATTATTGGCCATTGCGTGAGCGTTTATAAATGGAGCTGCTATGCACGATTATACAATAATTTATAATATAATATGTATTAAATAGATGAGCTATAACTTACACAAGGGCCATTGGCCAATATCGTGTTAACTGGCTCCGCGAGGTGGCAATACTACATTACTACACAATGTTTTTCGTCGGCTAAGCATTTAAATAACTAATAAGGTATATAATATGCACATTATATTATACAATATGTAGGAGAGACCGAATAATAATATTAAAATATTTTTTGGAGAAGGCTAGTGTGTATTAAGCTCGTTGTAAGTTGTACCATTGATTATAAATAGTATTTATAATCAATGGTTGTATATAGCACAAATTAATCGTCCCGAGAAATGTCGATCCTGCTTCGTATATTATATACGCGTGAGACCGGATATATTTTTTTCCTTTCCATGTTTTTTCCAAAGTATTGCAGCTCTTACAATATAATGGTAGTTATCTTTGTCCAATTTTAAAAATGTTTATCGGCTTTAACAAGTTAACCATGGACGTAAATAGGGTCCTCAAATGTATAGGGCTTGAGCTGTTGGAAATTGGAACACTGCAGTTATAGTAAAGTAAAGGTCGAGACACAGATGTAGACTGTACGCACATCACAGGATTATAGGATAAAGTATATTCCTGCCACTATATAGGCTTTAAGAAAACAAAAGAAAAGCCTTTTGATATATAATATTATGTAATAATATATACCAGTCGGGTAGGTTAGGTTCGGCCGTAAGTACTTTCCAAAAATGTTCACAATTCAAAAATCTAAAACGTCGTCCGATTGCTTGAAAAAACCACCAATGCCTCGCCGAGTACGGTTACCTATTTAGCTTGAAGATTATTTTTTTTTCAATTTTAAAGAAAAAGGTCAATATCGTTACCGGCAAATGGGTTTCGATTATTTCGTTCGTGCGCGTGAATAAAAAAAAATATAACACGATCAAATATCTTCGCAACGTACCTAGGTATATATATTATTATATAATATAATATAATTCTATAAATTACAATATTGTCAAGTCTTCGCAATCGTTTGTATATTATAATATATTGGCCGGCGGCGGCGCTGGGTCCGGGATCGCACGTCGGAGATTTTGTTACTATTATTTTTTTTTTTCTCACGCCGCCAAAGTTCCGTGACAGAGCGCCGGGCTCCGCTGGTATTGGCGATTTTCGTTTCGTTTTGATGGTTCGTTTTTTTTTTTTGTATAATTACTGTATGATATATAATACCTGCATAGTGTTCGCTTTCGTCGAGAACGCCTTCCGCCGAAAACGGATGACGAAACGCGATCGGAATCGCGCGGGTAAATACCTCAGCATCCGCGGCGTGTAATAATAATATAATCTGGACATTACCTATATATTATTATTTATTATTATTATTATTATGGTCCGCCGCGGGAGACCAACGCGCCCGTCCGAGATAATAAAAACATAATAATTTTCGCTTTATTTCTCACCGTATCGCGCTCGTAAACCGATAGACATGCATACCGGCCGATTATGTATCGGCTATTATAATATTATAGGTACCTAAGTATGCACAATATGGACACTACGGTAGTGCGGTGCAGTGCTTCCCAGTCGTATTTATATTAATAATAATAATAACATTATTATTATTATTATTATAAACACAAAACGCGCGCACGACCGGTTTCGCACGCTTCGACGGTAATATAATTGTGCTGCACTCGTCACAATATTGTACGTCATATTATTGTAGCGACGGCGTACCGATGAGACATTTGAAATCGCCTTGGGAAAAAAATTGTATGTGTGTGTCAGTATATTATATGTTCGACGTGCAGAGTTGGTTATAATAATTGGATGTGGGCTGATGGATTTTTAAGATATTCTTTTTTTTTTTTTAATTGTATAGGTATATTGTAAACGGGGTGAATCACCAAACATGCTTAACCCGTTTTTCTCTAATAATGTACTTAATCAAAATCTGATTTATGGAATTTTCAATAGGTAGGTATACTTAGACGATATTTTTGAGATTTTTGTACTACTACTCAGTGTCCTCTAGAGATACAAACTTTGTTTTTCAACTTAGATCCCTCTTTTCCCCTGTAAATTATATTAATTTAGTGGAGTCAAAATTCAAACGAGTAGTTTTTAGTTACTTAACTTTTACTTTACTGGTTTTTCGTGATTAAAATGAATCTATCAATATTAATAAATTGTAAATTATCCAAGTATAATAAATACTAGATCCAATATTACTATTATTTTTATAGTTTTATATTTTTTAAATCCATTTTTAAGGACTATACTATCCTTAAAAATTTTAATAACTAAAAATTACTAGTTGATTAATTATATCCACTAAACAACTTACAATAAAAATGGAGCTTCTCATTTGAAAAACAACAATCTGTAGCGCTCCGTAAGTAGTACAAAAAAAAATGAGAATTTGAAAATATGATCTTCGATTATATTAGAAAATTCCGAAAGTCAATATGGGGTGAACATGGTTGGTGAATTATTCTGTATAATATATATGTTTGCTAAGCAAAATTATTAAGCAAATTTTGATCCAATACTACTCATCTTTAGATCTACAAGACCGAACACTCGACTCAAGGTAAAAAAACTAAACAAAAATAGATGACGTTCAATAATTTAATAATGTGTATACAACGATTTATATACCTCCTATATACATAATATCATGCGCAGCGGTCAACAAGACGCAGTCGTAAATCCTTCATTTGCGTGTATACTGTATCTATTCACCTAATTCACATGTCGGTTTAAATATATCGAAAAATTATACACGTTTTTCGTTTTAAAGTGGTTTGACGAGTAAATATTATTCATAATGCTATAATATTTATCTCTGCCGACCGAAATCGGTTAAATAGTTTATATGGAAAGATATGATATTATGTGTACCTGCCCGGCGGCAACATAACAACAATACGTTCACACACACACGACCGTATTGTAATATAAATAATAAAATGTTATCCGTAAACATCCAACTCACTGCTGTACATATATTGACATTTTAAATGATCTTTAAGTCGCAGTAACCCCTACTCTGTACAAATATCATATTATTCTATGTTTACCGCACAGATCCCACATTCGATTAGTGTGTCAAAATTGCAATTAATAATCATATAATTAAAAATTAAACTTATATTATACAACCAGTAATAATTATCATCACAAGGGGTACTGTTATTATTATCGCGTGGCTTACTGAAGAAACGTATAGGTACATTTAAACAAAAGTATGCAAATAATATTAATACCATTGACGTCAAAGCATTGACAATTAAAAACAATAATAATCTTGATATATAACTTCAACACGTTAATAAATTCGCATCGCAAGTGGTCAAGTAGGCGGGTGGTAGGTACATTAAGTTTTCGATGGACAGCTATTATTAAACATTAACTATTAAGTATTATTATAATAATTTGTCATGCTTGTATTGTAAATTGTAATCACAAGTTTTTTGCCAGCTGAAATTACTATCAACGATAAACGTCTAATTGATTTCGTCTGGGCATTTATATAATAGTTTTTTTTTCTTTGAAATTTATTAAAGAAGTTGAATCACGAGACGGTAATATTAATATTGTTTAACCAATATTGTAACCATGGTTAAAGTTTATGTTGTAAATATATCACATATTTGTACCAAGGCTACAAAAATTGTAGCCAAACGACATGGGTATAGTAAATATACACCTATAATTTATATCTATACTGTATATTTACTGCCAATAGTTAAGGCGCGAGACGCCAAATTTTGAATCCCGCGAAGAGACGAAAAGTATAAAATATTATATAAATATCAACACTTTTGGAATTTAATTTCGTAACTTATGAAGAACTCGTCCAAAAACAGTATTGTTTTATATTATTAATTAATAAATAATAACCAAAAATTCTAACACCACTGGTGGAGAGAATATAATATAATATCAGTATGTATACATACAGGTATAAATAGGTATACATAGGTACAAAGAAATTGGATTGCGCAAATAATTTATGGTGTGTTGCTGTCCTTTGTCAAATTGCTCTGCGAAATATTCTTCTAGCTCGCTAAAACAATAAAACAATATCGAGGTCAAATGATATTACAATTTACGAGTATTTATATATTTAAACTTTTTTTTATATAATAATATACTATGTATTATAATAAAACCTATAAAAATTTAAATTGTAAATAAATAACGAATATAACCGAATATGATATAATAAAGGTTACTAATAATGTGACATAATATTGTATGATAAAATTACCCGACTGTTGTAGGTCGGAACAACAAAGCCACAGGTTAACGAGGATATTGACAAAATAGCTCAACAAAATACGGTGAAGTGATGAAAATAATTTCGCTTTTGCTCCGGAACAAACACAAGTGACAAGTGCCGCCGGATTTAATTTATGAGCTAACGACAAACACGCAGAATAATAATTACAGTTAAAAAAACTCACAAAGTCGTCAAGTGGACATACTTTACGAGCAAAAATTAAAAACAATTTACTAGGTACGTTGATGACATATTATTTACATATTGAATAACCATCACGCATTTGGCACTTTTGCACTAAAATAGATTTTTAAGTAAATAAAAAACGTTTTTCCCATGCAAAAATATAATTTAAAAACTTATCATTATGAGTTGAATTTTTAACTTTCTTCTAAACGTAAATAATGTTACATAAATCGTTATGTATAAAAAAATGCACACATCTAAAATGTCCATGTAAATAATACATCTAAATATATTTAAATTAGAACAAAAAAATAGTTGAAGTAAAAAAAAAAAAAATGTGTTATTGTGATTAAAAACACAATCAACTTGTACAACTCAATATAATATTTAGGATTCATATATTTTTACCGTTTACCGTTTTCAAATAATATACTTCATACGTAGTATATAGGTGGTACCTACGCTGGTTCCCACGCATATTTTCATTTCGATTCGTATTAATCAAATGTTGACCAAAACGTGAGAAAGTTACATTATTTTTATGGTATGATAAAAAATAATAATAATTTAACCGACGCTTATAATTACTTACACATGGTGGCTATAGTAGTTGCATACATGTAATTAATTCATACGATAGGTAAAAAATCAAAACATAAATACCTACATAATCGATAAACCGTCTGCAGAATAATCTAGAAATTAAATATTTTTTTATAAACGGTAAAGATCTTGCAATACACGATCGTGATTTATACCATACGCGTATTATATAGGTAATACCGATAACGTATAATATAGCTAGTTGGTAGGTTGGACTATATTACAGTGTTTACAATTGTACACGAATACGCAAAGTACCTATATAATTATTATAATATTCGTTTACTATGCGGATATAGACACTATTGCAGGACGTCATCGGAACGCATATATAGCTGTTTAGTCTTTAAGGATCGAACCGAGCTGTATACGATCAACGTATGCATCCGTGCGATTTCGTCAGAAAAACTGTTGCAGGTATACTTATATTATGTATACTTTGTAGTAATTTCCCGGAAAACGAACTACACGACTTACAGTTACGGCATATATATGGTACGTTGTATATAGTGTAATGGTGTATGGTATATATATATATATATGATACAAGAGGCGCGCGCGTAAAAAGTCACAACATCTTACGACCAATGTTTTGAGAATTTTTTCGTCGATTTTTTTCACTCCCTAAGGGTATATTTACCGCTTCGACACAGTGTTTAGGTGAAATTATTGGTCTCTCGCAGGGCGTGAGACACACGCGCGAGCGAGCGGGAGAGTGACTAATTCGATTTCGTTGGGTGTATAATACAGTCGTGCACGGGACGATGAGGAAATTTCACGCGATTATATTACCATTGCAGCCGAGTAAAGTGCATCGCATATAACACACTGTATACGGGGAAGTAAAAAGAAGAAAAAAACCGAGGAAAAAAATTGTAAAACCGTGTAATATGGCGTACGCACACATTGCGCTGCACCGACGTGGGAAAGGGTCACCAAACTCTACGTGAACCCGGAACGGAGACAAATCCTTTACGAACGCACACAAAAGACTCGCCAGTCTCACGTTCGAGTGTGTGTGCGTGTGATTTACAGTGGTATACACAAGAGAGTGTGTTTTTTTCCTTCCTGCTGGACGTCACATTGTTTGACCACATTTCCCTGTTCCTGGCCCAAAACAAATCCACAATATATATATTATACATAAAGACGATGTAGCGTTTGCGCGCACACACACACATATATGATACGGTTTATGTATATATATCTTCGAGGGGATCCCATTTGTCTTGGACGCACTTACCTATATATATTATATTTGGGCACTGAATATTTATAACAAAGTAATATATAACATAATATCCCGTCGTCGATACGGTTATTAACGGCGATCGCGACCGGAGGAGAAAAAAATGTATTCCACTTTTTTGAAGTTCGAGAAAAAAATGATTTTTGAAAGAAACGTATATAGATAGCGTTAAACGTGTTGTTTCGCTTTCTTTTGATAAAAAATGTACTCAGTTTTTTTTTCAACCCTGAATGTTTTACAATGTAATAATATATACTTTTTTTGTCCGTTATACTCCGTATATAACATATAATATTGTACTATATTAGGTACGCACACGACACAACGAAATAACTGCAGATTGCAGTTTCACTTTCATCCATAATACGGTTTTGTCGCGCGTGCAACAAAAAAAAATTGACAGCAATAACAATATATTATATTTTACGGTATATGTATTTACACAGGCACTGTTATTTTCCTTTTCGTCCTGTCTGTTATGGGTAACAACGCGCACGTATAACATACGTCGTCATCGAATTATTCAAAAATCTATTAAATAGTAGGTACTTAACTACATATTATTATAATATATGTTATGCAGTAAATATTTATATGTCCGTTTTCCAGTGTAGTAGGTGCCTATAGGCTATAGGTATAAGCACGATATAAAGTATTTATTAATATAAACTTTATTATACGGTTTTCAATAACCAATAAACATTTTAAAACGGTATAGTGTACTATAGTGTTTGATATATAGATATGAATATATAGGTATGCGGCTAATTATTTTAGTTGACGATTTGCGTTAGTACCTACCGAAAAAGTAAAACATAATTTAAATAATGTAAAATAAAGAAGGAAACGGTTTGTTTGTTTTTCGTCCAAGGCAATATTTATATATTGTTGCATTGTTCGCACAAAAATATATTCTATGATTGTTAAAAATTTAAAATGAAATGTTCCCGGGGGACGGAGTGGCCAAGCAGACTAATTAGGCACACCGTCGCCTGTTCGAATCTCGGTCTCGGAAGAGAAACTTCGGGCAGCTACGGTGCCTGGAGAGAGGCCGCCATTCCCCACCCGAGCATGGCAGATACCTACGGGTGCCCACTTGAAAATTCTGCCAAACTAAAAACACACGTGTTTACAAAAATCTACAGTACTCTCCCCTACAGTTAAAAAAAAAACCACCCAATGACCTAAGTTGCCGCGGGTTAAGTGATAATAAAATACTTACATATTATAAGAATTAAAATAAGTCTTGCCAAAAGAATCACTTTGTGAGATATTGAAGATAAAAAAAAAGTATATGTTAAATAACCAACTAGTATTGATTATTTCAAGAATGTTAGTAAAAAAATTTAATATGTTGGACACCATTTAAAAATTGAATGTTGATATAGGTAATGAAGCTTTTAGATGCGCGTATTTTGTTATTGCGTTTTGTAACGTACGTGAAAAATATTTTAAAATAAACAAATTCAAGGTTTCCAATCTCCAACACCTTATCTTTGTATAGTGTACATAAAAGCGATACCTGTACAGGTATACTTCTTACAATCTACAATATATTATATCAATATAATATGTATTCAGCACTGCACCTATAGTGACGGTGACCATCGGCACTGCAGGCCAGTGTAACCAGTAGGTAACCGTGAACCGACCATTAAAGAAGTAGTAATTATAGGTATTTTTGAGAAACGGCGTGTTAAACATTTGCACTTTGTATTGTTCCAAAGCGGCATTTTTGGGCATTGTAAATCGGTAATGGCGAGAAACTGAAGGAGCTAGAGAACGAGCACAGCAATATAAACCTATACCTATTGGCAATTTTCAACTGCGCGTAATATACCTATATAACATGCCGAAAAATGCGTTTAAAATGCCAGAAAAGAATGTGTGCGTGCGTCATCCTCATTTTGAAAACACAACGGTTTAATTTTTTTCTCAACTCATATTCTACAATATACATTTCGGTAGGTATATATGGGGCCAATATAATTTATAAGTCCATTATTAGTGTATGACTTTATACATTGCGTTGATACCGCGAATCAAAAAATACCACACACAGTCAAATAATATAATAGATATAAAAATGTCCCCGAGTATAATGCTATTGTATATTTTATATAAGATCCAACCATTATATAATATTCTCTATGACAAACGCCGCTTATATTATACTTAAGGTGTACGGTGCGGTGTACTAGTTCTTTGAGCCACCTTTTATGTTTGCCGCTCAATATCGTTTTCCTTTAGACGATAATAGTATTCCGGAAAACGATCAGCTTTCTTATGTCATTTCTACGATGCATATAAGCACCTATATGTACCTACCCAACTCGTATACTCTTGTATTACATACATTTGTTTATACTATTGTATCAAAAGTGATCCTCTGCTGCAGTATTATATATATAATATATACTTTGTAGACATGTGCCACCTTCTTTACATCCTCGAATAATTGTAATCATTTCGTGCCACAGTGTGTTTCTATTTTCTTCAAAGAATCACCGAATCAAACCGAACCACAACTCCTTTGTCGCTGTCTGCGCTAAACGCACGCACATCATTTCATGATAATGAATGTACTATATAGTATATGAAAATATGGTGTACCTATATTATTCTTGCCACAATAATATCCGTAAATAGGACAATATAGGTAGTATTTTAATCACGCAAATGGTTTGGTAGCACTGCAAGTGATTAAAACATTACTTAGTTGTCGCATCTGCTTTAGCTTACGATTATTACAATCATTTATATTATATGAAGTAAATAATGTACTACGTAAAATTGTATTAAATATGTTGAAATTATAAGGAAATAATCGTTTTTATAGTCTTTAATAAAATTGTATACAGCCCGATATTTTAAATAAACATTCATTTATTATAATGTGACGTTCTTAGGAATTTTTGATAGAGAAGACCCCCCCCCCTCCCAATGATAATATAATTAGAATTTACATTCAATTTTAATAAATATTATTTTTACAATGCCGCATATATTATAGTTATTATAATTGTATAATATACATTATATTATAATTTTAGCCCTGTATTTGAACCACCCGCATCGTGTTAAAAATATGTAGAGTTTAAATTTAACAGGATTTCAAGATAGGCTAAATCCACCGGTATTATTTAATTTGTCACGGGCAACACCTTATAGGATTATCTAGAAGAGTCTAAATCAGCAGAATATATTTTTGCTTGTCTAACCTTTATGTACTCAATAACAGCTATAAGCTACTCAGTGGCATATACAAGAGGGGACGTGTGGGAGGTCAGATCCCCCCCCCCATTGGCTTTGGAGTGAATAATCATCCATATTTTGTTTGATGTGAACTTTGAATCAATTCAAATTATATTCATTGTTCCTTATTGTAAAATATTTTACAACCTAAGTAAAAAGTTTTGAGAGGGTGGGGGATTTTCCAATTTTCCCCTCTCATATAATTATGTCGTTTTATTTTTTTGATCCCTTCCCCCCCCCTTCTGATATCATATCTACGCCACTGAAGCTACTGAACCGTTTTCCATAAAAGTTATATCATTATATTTCTTAAGACTTGTACGGTGTTCAACCCCTATAAGTTGCTATATTAGGTGCGAGCTCACACATGAATTTAGTTTTAGCTTCCAAAAATCGAATATTTTTTTGTTCATTTAAATGGTTGAATATTATAACTATATTGAAAAAGTCACAGCTATTCTAATTTTTAGCATTTTTTAAATAATTAAAACTTATGTAAAAGTTAATTTAAGTTCAAATTTTGACAAAATTGGATTGGTGTATAATGAAAAATAACGATTATGTAGGTGAATGTAGGTACCAACTTTTCTATTCACGAGAGATGTCCACCCACTCTCCAGAACGGACCAGTTCCTAACCACTAACTATTTACAATATATTATCCTCTACCAGGTTTCAGCTTAAACTTACATTACTATACTAATTATTAAAGGAACTTTGCAAATACTTAAAAAATGAATAACTTAACTTAAAAAACATAAAGATTAGTCCTTCAGATGGCTTTATCTAATTTGTATGTTACAGAAAAACAAAAGTTTTAAGCTTGTAATAGGTAATATAAGTGATTTAAACTTTTCTTGAATTTGTTGAAAATGCGTATTTAGAAATGAAAGTAATTAAGTTCATTTATATTCTATACAAAAAAATAAATGTTTTGATAAAGTAATTTTTTTGTTCTTTAGTTTTTACTTGATTTGAACATTTTTACCTTTATTAAAAAAATTCCTATGAATAGCAAACAAATTCTACTCACTGGATCGTTTCCTACGAATGTCATTGTTATAGGTATTATATTATCATCGCAACTTTTCAAGACATCCGCATATCTATGACTATAATATGTCTATATATCTTTCATTTACTTGGCTTGGCTATCTCACCACGTGAATGCTTTTCTTTAAATTTCTCTGGTTTGATAATTTTTACATACTTACAACATTCATATACCTGCCAAGGTCCTAGAGACCTAGACAAAACTATAATACTTATAATATTTATTTTGTAGACGGCTCATGTTTATCAATTTTATATTAGATCTGCTGCAGTAATTATTGTTCGTATCTTAATATTATAAATTATACCTATCTAATAGATTAAATATTATTTTTTTTCTATAAGTTATACTAAAATGATGTAATACGCAATTCTAACATAATTGTCGACTATTATTTTACAATTTTCGTTTTTTTTCTCCTTTTTTGTTGGTAATTATTAATTTTTTCATTTGAAATGCGTACGAATACACCATTTATTTTAAATTGACTAATTTTAGTTATTTTTCTAATCAAGAAAAAAACGTTATGTACTATAAAGATAAGCTGCGTCACATGGGCGGTGGGTGCAATTTATATTTGATAGAACGATCAGAACGTATTATATTATATTAGAGTATTTGTTTTGAACTTAGATACTATTTTAGCCATATTTCTCGATACAAAAAAAATGTTTAGTTCGTTTAGAGTAATTCTCCTTTATTCCGGTTTTCAGGGTAGTATCCAGATCATAGTACATCTACTATATACCTATAATATATAAATGACATAGTATGTACATATAAGAAACAAATTAATAGTGAACTATAATATATTTAAATAATTATTTTTTGTGGGAATCTAGAGGAAGAAAGCCTCAGAAAAATGTCCCTGAAAAAAAACACCGGATACTATATACTAGGAAAATATGCCCCTAGTAAATAGTTATGAAGTAAATTATCATATATATGTATTTACTATAATACTATATTATATTATATTATTTTATGATATAACTTACATATGGTAAGTTAAGTTGCGATCTGCAAAAATGCATAATAATATCATAGATTTTTAGGAGTCACATAATACTATAGTTAAATAAAATAATGAAAAATGAAAATAACATAAATAAATAAGTACAAACTTAAAATAATTCAATAGCATTCTTTACCGATGTTCTGGCTTACTATATAGTTACTATATATACATTATACTTATTATATACCTATATAATATTCAAATAATTAACTGCAATCTGCATTGTTTATTAGCATACCTAGTATTCGTCGCTATGTGGGTTTCGCGCAATGTCAGTGGTATCGAAATATACTTAGGTACATTATAATTATATATTATTATTGTGACTGCCAGACTGACTGTATCGGCGGCGATGCAATCGGCTCGACACTACATATTATTATTGCAGCTGATCGCCGACGGAGCTGCAACAGCTGCAGCTGCCACTGTTTTATTTTTCATATGATATATTACTTGCCCTCTTCGCTGTAAAAACGCTACCTATATGTAATTATTCATTATCGCCCACTATAGAGCAAAACAGCGCAAAAGCAGTGCACACGCGTATCTATTTATGTACCTGCGTATGCCGCAGTTTATAGGTATACATCGTGCATTATAATATTATTATTGTACTGTTGGCCGCGAGTGGTATATATATATTCAGTAGTGATACACTGATACACTGTATATATTATGAGCAATATCTAAGTAAGTAAGTAAGTTGTAGTGCAGGAGGTGGCGGCACGACGTGAGGGCGTCGACCAAAGACGAAAACGCATACACATACATTATACGTACATATATATATATATAGGTAGGCATGCGTATGATCAATATATACGCTGGTAGGTATAGGTATATAATATAATCGGATTCCGCCGTGTGCGCGTGGTATGGCCGGTTATAAACGCATGTATAATAATAATATTATTCAATTCAATTATAAAAACAGGCATCCTATAAACACCGGTAGCGACTAGCACGTGACCGTAATATATAACGCGTACCTATACATACAGGCGCGATGTCGAGACGAGCCAGCCGCGGTGTGGAAGAGTGAACGCGAGAGGGGGTGGGAGGTATAAATCACGCAACGAATATTATAAAACATATATGTGTATAAAATATTGTACAGGTGTATACTGTATACCTACCGTATATTATATATGCTTACATTAAATCTAATTAAGGCGCTCGCGATGTGTACAGGTACACATCAGGAACAACTGCTGCTGCTGCTGCTACCGTGTTCGGCTCGAGGACATAACACATCATATTTATAATAATATACATATCGGCGTATAGGTATAATGTTCTGCGGTTAGTAACTTGGATATTAATGACGGCGGCGGTCTATACCTCTGTGTAGGACGTGGTATAATATATATATATATATAAGTTTATATTATATTATATCCGCTCGTGCGTTGTACACCGCTCGCCGCGGGTCGCGGTACATAGGTACTTACTTCATGGCCACCTGCTCCGGCTAGGTTTTTTTTTTCAATCGCGCGAACATCTGTTTCGTGAGATATCACGTAATTAATTGCACCCATTACATACTATTATTCCCCTTGACTTGTAATATATAAATATATAAGTATATGATGAGTATATTATACTTATTATACAAATTGCAGGAAGGTACACATCGCAAATCTTATCGTAGCGCATCGTATGGCATCGTATCGGTATCGCGCGCATATGATATTATGTAAATATCGAACAAGTATTTAATAAGTATGCATAAAATATATATATATATAATATGTGTTTAATAATAATATATGTATATACATAGGTATATTTTATAATACATAATGTACACGAGTTTATTTTAAAACATCTTTGGTAAAAACAGTTGTAAAACGAAATGTCATATGCTTAATAATAAACAAAAAATATTATTGCGTTATCGGCTAATATAATTATATATTATAATATGAAAAAAATTCAAAATAATCATTATAACACCACGCGGCAGATTATTATCTGCAAAGGTCCATGCACTTAAATCATCTGTTAAGATGGTAGAATAATAACAAAAAATAAATATTTTTAATCCAAAAAAGTGTACACATAATATAATAATAATAATATAGGTATAGGTACACACACCTACGGCATAATAATATATTATATACAACAGGACGATATGCATCTATAATCTACATAATAATATATATTATAATATGCAAATGTCATTTCAAAAAGACGTCTACGGCATTGCCGCCGAGTAGGCATATACAAAAAAAGTTATCTACGCAAAGAATCGATGCGATGGGTGGTAAAACGGTAATAGTAATAAATCTTCGTTCTTTGGGTAAATATATAGAGCCTATTTAATATGTATATATACTTTAATATAGATCGCGTTATATACGGCGGACATGCACTGTAATATTATATAAACGTATCTTATTAGTATTCAATTTGCATCGATTATTTGCAGTCGCGTATATTATATAATATTATAATGTACGATAATGATAATGATAATGATAATAATTATATAATAATAATAATAATAATGATAAAATATAGTCTTTCACCTTTAAACGTCTGCACATACGCACTTGAGATCAAAATAATCGAGGGGTTGGAAAACAAACAATATTATAATACACTGTATATATTGTGTATATAATATTATATATTAAGCAGATTTACTGCAAGTTCAATATAGAGTTGATGGAAAAGTCTGTGATCATTTTGGGCCTGCGTATGTTGCCGGCGGCGTCCCGTTGTTGTTGTTGATGTAAAACGGTCGTGTCCAGGCACATAGAATTCCTGTTGCTCCGGTGACTGGACAACGTCCTGGACTGACAGAAACCTTTGCCACACACTGGACACCTGAACGGTTTTTCCTTGACGTGTATGTACCTGCACAGATATAATATATATTATACTATTAATGCACTATTCACCAATAACAATATGGCGGCGGTGTTCTATATCGAAATAAGAAGGAGTACAAATTTAATTTTAAGATCGAGCTCTGCGGAGTAAATATTTTTATTTACGGATTATAATATGAAAATATATTATAGATAAATCGGTTGAAGTATACAATAAATTTTGAAGAAAACTGCGCACTGTTGTGAACTTTTAATGAAATACAGGATGCAACTGCAACTGCATAATACAATAGCATAATACGTCATATTATATAAGAAATATTTTCAAGCTGTCAATAAGTCTGGTCTGGTCGTCGTTGCCGACTATAACCGCAATATAGGTAGATAGGTAAATGTTATAATTTAATAAATAATTATTCGCTGCAGCGAATTTACATACCTGTGATCTCTCAAGTGGTCCTGTCTGCGAAATGCCTTGCCGCACACGTCGCAGGGGTAAGGTCGTTCGTCGGTGTGCGTGCGCTCGTGTATGAGCAGGTTGTACGACTTGCTGAACTCGCGCTGGCAGTACGTGCAGATGTACCGTTTCTTCGGGCGAGACGACGTTGAAGAAGACTGGGACGTCGTCGTCGGTGGCAGGGGCAGGGGCAGCGGTCCGGCCGCACAGGCTGTCGACGGCTTTCGGCCGGCGGACGGGCCGACGCCGCAGATGGCCGGTACGGCGGACGGGCGATAAGTGGTGACGGCGCCACGGCCCCGGCCTGCAGACCGGGCGGCCGCGGCCCTGTTCATGTGGTAGTAGTTGACCAGCACGTTGCGCCACTGATCGGAGTCCCGCCAAAACGTGGCTGGATTCAGCCATGCGGTGAGCGCGGCCGCGCTGGCCATCGCAGACGCGGCCACCGGCCGGCCGCCGTTGATGCAGGCGCGACGCCGGTGATCGGTTGCAGCCGACGGCGACAGTTGTGGAGGCGGTGGCGGCGTGTCCGGCCGTTCGACGTCCACTATCGCCTCCTCGTCCGTGCTGGTCGCGTCGTCCGATTTTCCACAGCCACCGTAAGATCGCGACGATGACGACGGTGACGACACGATGCCGCCCCCGCCGCCGTACTGATGCCTGGACACCAGATTCATCTCCCGCCGCAGAATTGGTGATGCACAGTGATCTGGAAAAATGACACAATCATGATTATTTATTTTATTTATTTAACAGGCGTGATGCCCAACAGTACAGTTTCAACAATATAACATTAACAAAATACCATAATAATTGACTACTGTATAATATTATTATTATTATTATTATATAGGCAATGAAACAATGAATATGTAGTATAATATAATATACAATTCATAATAATAATTACAAACTAAAAAAATGTGTAGTGCTCATGACCCAAACGCGCATCATGTACGATCAACTGGATCCTCACATAATTAGTAATATTATGAACTTAGGAACGATACAAGAGGAGAGTATACTTATATATAAATATATATAACGTCTTGTGGAACGAGGAGGTACTCTAGAGTTTATTATATAGAGAAAGAAGAGAAGATGCGTCGACTTTATAGGTAAGGAATAAGAGAAATAACGTCAGTTGCACCTCTTCCGTTTACATATATGTGTATAGGTATACACATACGTGTATATATTATATAATAATTTTACTATACAATCGCGCTATAGTTAAGCTATATATGTTATATGTACATAGGCAAATTGTTACCTTCGATATTATTACCTATAGAAGTTGGTAAATAATATATTTACGTATAGTGTGTAAGCCCGTTATATGGACTGTTTCAATTTCATACCCGTAACATGTCTCGTTTAACGTTATATTACATTGCTATTTTCTATGTGCCTATATGTATTTACTATTTGCCTAACAACGTACTATATAGGTATACGTTCGCAGTTCTGTGATAATAATATGTAAGGATGAGAAAACGGCGATTTTTTCGAATTTTTTCCCCCTATAAAAAATAGTAAGACGTCGAGCGTAAAAACGAAAAAAAAACTATATAGGTACACTCGACGAGGGCTTCGGTCGGACTCGTTGACAGCCATTATTATGTAGGTACATTATATACGTCCGTAATCCTTTTCACGCCGGCACAATAGGACCGTATTAACTATAAATCACTGTGTCGTCTCTTTTCATCGTTCAGCTTGGAGCGTAGATATACCTCCTAATGGCGTATAATAATATATACCCTGATATATCTATGTATAATATGTGAGTTTACAGTAGACTGTGTCGATAATTCGAAATTTAGCGGACCATATTTCGTACAATAATATACAATGTGCACTTTGCCAATATAAATGGTATATTAGGTACAATAATATGTCATTATTTGTATATTATTATGAAAACGTTTGACACTTCACCTTTTTTGCCATTTATATAATATAATCAATTATGATTAAACATGATCATAATTTGACATTACGATACCATCATTTAGAAAACGTCGGACAAATGAAAGCAAAACTGCATGCAGGTAGATAGGGATACACCTACGTCATGTGTGGTATTTTGGTAGGTACCTAGATTACAAACCATTTATACCTATATATTTGGAATTTACGAAATAATTTTCTTCTCTTTTGTTTCTCGAAATTGAAGTATTTGGTATACCTATACTATATAATAATAATAATAATAATAACACCAACAACATAATATTATGCACACCTAAAAAAACATAAAATATCGTCAAAAGTGCATCATTTTACGAGTGCAATAATTATGTAATATATATAGCGTGGAGTGTGTTTTTATAAATTATTAGCATTATAATATATTTACCTATATTGTATTCTATATACCAGTGCGTGTACGTGAAATGGTGATTACTATGTTACGTGATGTGCGTAAACGGTCAGTGCACAAATTTAAAACGCGCCGGCACTGTACATATTATAATATCGAAATAATTAACCGTAACCAAAATATTATAATATTATAATATTTTGAAGTCGTATTATTATTATTATTGTTGTTGTTATTGTTGTTGTCGTTGTCGGGCCACTCGTTCCGACGGTGTATGGTACGTATTGACGACCCGTCCGGTGCACGCTGCAACTGGAGCAACGGTGGCGGCGGCGGCGGCACAAATACGTCGACGACAACGTCGGTGGCGGCGGCGGCAGCGGTACGTTTAAGGGAGCTGACGGCGCGCGGGGCACTGATGCGGCGGCGGCGGCGGCAGTGGCGCGCGAGAGCAGCTGCCGCCGCCGCGCGCTGCGTGTGTTGCGCGCCCGGACCACTCCCTGCCGCGGCGGTAGGCGGCGACACCCGTCCGCGCCCGCAGCCAGCCATTGGTGCGGCGCGCGCGGCCGGTTTAACGTTTTGCCGCCGCAGCTCCTACTACCATAATAATATCGTCATCAAATCCTGGCCGCCGCCGCCGCCGCTGACGATCCTGCGGGGTCACGCTCGCCGGTGTATAATATTATGTAGGTACCGTTGCTGCGTATGATATTGTTGCCGCTGCTTCTGCCGCTGCCGTCGCTTCTGCCGCCGCTGTAGGGCTTTGTGCGAGTACATATACGAAACAACCGTACTCTTCGTTTAATCGTTCTATCCTCCACTCCGCATCGCTCTCCGTCTCACTGTCTCTCGCTCTCTCGCTCTCTCCCTCTTTCTCTCTCTCTATCCAGCTAAATCGACTTTGATGGTCATTATAGAACCCGAGATTTACTGCCTTCCGCGTATCATGCTCATCTAAAATAAATATGAATAATTTTAGTGTCATACCAAATTGAAAAATGGAAATTGGAGTGTTTGCTTTGCACAAGAAATAGTCACCTCTTAAAAATATCGCGGTTTTCGTTAATTTATTATTCTTATAATAGTTTAGAATTTAAAACGCCTGGCTTAAAATACGTATAGATAGGTATTTATTATTTTAGTGACCAGTTTTCGTTAACGTTCATAGTATTATGCACTAAATACCGTTTCCATATACTTAATTCTAATTCTGTTTTTAACAAGTTTAGTATTTTCGTTAGTTTAGTTCAATTATAGCGCTCTATTAGTCATGCGCATACCTAATAGGAAGTCAAATATATCAAATACACGAGTGTGGCAAAGAAGAAAAGATTATTACGTGCTGGCGAATCTCATTGAAAATCACCTTACGGCTTACAGATAAACTAATGAAGCAATCCACATCTATAGATCAAATGAAAGCGTTTGACTTAGAAAGAGACCTGTAATATTTATTGTTAAGAAGTCGAGAATCGGATATTTCCGGCAACAACAACTGAATAATTGCACCTATTAAGCGGTTAACTAACACATAAATCTTTATAATCAGTGCTCGAATTGGGGGGGGGGGGTGCGCAGGGGAACGGAGCTGCCCTACTGTTTTTATTTTTTTTTTGCGTACCTCAACTATTTTTTTTTACTTGGATTTATTAAAATGTAGATTTCAATTGATGTCAATTATATAACAAGTTTTACTATTTTTCATAACAAAATTATTTTTTATATTAGTTTATTAATTAATTCTAATATCAACCTGTGTAGTGCCTACGTACAGTTAGTAGTTCACAGATCATAGATCATATACAACAGTCAACAATACAAGTATATTATCTAAGGCACTTATACTGATGTGTGCTATAGTATACTATCTTAAATCGTGTTCCGAATGAAATGTTATCAGTTTCAGTATGGTTATCATTTATCAGTGTTTTTGAATTTTTAAATTTTAAATTTCAAAATGTGTTCTTGAAAAGTGGTATAATTCACTATTCAAAATGTATATAAGGCAGGAGCGTGAGGGGGTGTGGGGGGAAAGGCCCCCACGGGTCTGTGTTGAGTAATTGCGCCCTTGGAACGCAGTTTTTAAATCTTTGGATTGAGCTCCTCTACTTAATTTTTCCCAATTCGAGCACTGTTTATAATAACCGTTTATTTTTTCCCGTTCAAAGTATAGGGTAATACAGTTATAGTATAAGTGTATAACAAAAATGCAATAATAATTGTTACTAATTATGGGATCTATAATGTGTGATTGTGTATATTTGTGATCGTATAGGCTATATTGTGGATTAAATCTACGTACAATTGCGTGTACGAACAATAAACGAAAAATGGTCATGAACACAGTACAGCTTTGAATGCTCCAACAAGCTCTATAGTATTATAATATATTTAGGCAAATAGCCGTACAAAAATTAGTATAGATAATGCCTACCTATGCATATTATATACATATATAATTTAAATAATAATTATAATGTATATATCTTTAAAAATTGTAAACATAATATTATGTGCAGTGACAGTATAAGTACTGACTAATCAAAGCCGCACATATAGTTCTCAATTTCTCATTTGGATAAAAATAATATTATAATAACCAGTTATATATACATCAATAATAATTAATAACTGTATAATGCATACTACATCAATTTATTAATTATTATTATACCAGCAATATGTTTTCTTTCTTTATATTCTTATCTATATAATATTATAGTAATACACTAATACCGATTATTTTTTACCATACAAATCTACTATGAACCTACTTAATAATTTTAATAGATACTAGGTATTATAATATATTGGTATTGAATAATTGAATAATGCATATTTACTATTTATAGCTACTACACGTCGTAACAATAATTTATAATAGGTATATAATATATTAATCTGTACACAAAACAACAATAACGATAAGTCAAACCTTTAATAATTATTTGATATGACGTATATAAATTATAATAAAGTGATAGAACCCTTGTACAAAGATCTAAAATAATTTATACTATACATATTATAATATAGTGTCGCAGCTTACTTATATTTAACCGGCGATAAGATAAAACTAATTTATACAAATATCTCTCATAATGACAATCAGTTTCATGAGCCATGATTTTGTATGCTATTATAGCATGAATATCTGTTGCTGTGTTAACAATTAACTTCATAATTTACTAAATGTATCGAAAGCTTGCAGTTATTTAATCACTTTGTTATTTAATTATAATATTATAATATATCGTTGACTATTAATATTTCTTATTAGTTATTCATCGTATAATACAATACATACGACACTATTCAGCAGTATACACTATTTAATAATGTTTCGTTTCACCAAACAACAGCTATTATACTATTTTACATTAATGAATACTAATAGTAGTCCATCGATTGAATGATATTTTCATTTTTAATAAATAACACCGTTCTCTTTAAACCACCGACCACTTATACGCATTATAAATTATAATGGATGGGATTATATAATATTATAGATGTTACATCATCTGTTAAGTTCTGTTTCAAAATATTTTAGCTCAGTGCAGAGACATTTTTATTTTTAGCGAATGAATAATAGTATATTATTAGGTAAAATTACTATATCTCTGATAAGTTATATGCTAAAGATAAAAACAGGGATAAATTGAATATTAGTATGTTTAATATCCTAGTCCTAGTGCATGAGGGCGCCCATAGAGAGGGGCCAGTGGGTGCCCTTGCACCCACTGGGATTTTTTTTAATGAACAAAAAAATCAGTGTATAATAATGTAAATATGTGACTACATATGTATGTATAATATAAATTTAATTTTGCACGCACTGAGCTGATTTTCTGCGGGCGCCCCTGTCCTAGTGTATTTAATACGTTTATTTTAGAAAACAATAAAATATCACCTCAATACCTCGTAATAGCCACCACAATAAATTATTGGTACACAAACACGATGATATGTGTTTATAATTTTTATGAATTATCGGCAATCGTATTTATTTTTTAATTTATTCAATAATAAATAATAACTTGTAATAAAATAATTGAATTCTGGTCGTAAATATTCGTGCCTGTTATTCACATAATATATTGTGTTGCATCGTGTCTATACTTCGCTAGTGCGCTACTCATCATCGTCCTGCAATAACGCCGTACACGAAAAATTAGTTGAGTAACACTGCGTACAACATATTAAAAAGCGTAAAGAGAAAAATACACATTATGACATACGATCATACAACAATATATAGGTAATACGAATATTATACGATGATCACACTGCAGTATACGATGCGGAGTTGAAATATTAGCGCAATTTAGAGCGGTAATTATGATGAATGCGGCACTGTCCGCCTATACAACAATGTACCTTAATTTATACACCTATAGGTCGTATGCGCACTGTGTACCAATAATTATATAGCCATAACCATTATTGCGTGTGTATATTAACGCTTTAGGTTCACGCCAAAGTAAAAAATGAAAAAAAACTGACAATATATAATGGCCGCGGTCGACGAGTGTGTGTATACACACTTTTTTTGCAGGCAAATTACAGGTAATGTGTAGTATTTGCGAAACCGGAAGAGAAAGCAATAATAATAACGTAATTAACTCCTCGATGATATAAATGCAAATAATGTGAATATACCCGACATTTCGGTGACCAGTTAGGTGGAGCAGTATGCGGCTGTGGGGCTAAAGAGCCTTTTCCGGCAATATGATGGCGGTATTCATCTTAACCATCGCACGAGCCACGAGCACATGATAATATATGATACAAACAATATAAATTTGAACAAATATTATAATTTGATTATAAGTAACGGAGATGTATACGTCTACTCGTATCGTGTAATGCTTACGCTAATGATTGTTGGTTAGCATAAATCTTACATTCTTGAACAAGAGTCTTGGACAATCGCGAAGAAAACTATATTATGTTACGATGTGTATTTTCCGTTCTTACATTCGTGGGCATATCTTATATATATATATATATCATAAATCATAATATTATGTAGAAGTATGATTTCTTCTGCACCGCGGTGGTCCGAACAATATTAGGTACAGATACAATGGGTGAAACGCGCGTTAATATATTTTTTTTGATCTTCCTGTCATACCGTTTATACCTCTATACCTACCCACAACGCGACAGGGCGATACACTTTTCATCACACGTTCATATAAATAATATGTTATAATAATATGATGCATTGCAGTACAATATTATAACAAATTGTTTTTTGAAATTTCACTACAGCGCAGGCTTGTAATATAATATTATAGGCACCTACGCTGCACCCATATAGTCATTATAATAATATTATTATTGTCCTGCGCGGAACAACCGGCCATGCCATATTATATTATTATTGTTATTCTACCATTATAGTATTGTCTCCATATTATAATATACTCGGAACAATTTCGTCGCCGTATCCAAATCATGACTTTTGATGCGCTCTTATAATATGACGTATAGTACCTATTTATGTAATATTATACCTATCGTATTTCCATTGTTTGTCCGCACACATTACACACGGACACACACATATACGTACATGTATCGTCATACATATACATTATAAATTATAATATATGCATCACGTACGAGCGTAAAAACGTTTGTTTACGTGTATTATAATATTATTGTACTCACATTATAGTATACTCGTCGGAGGGCTATACCATTGTATAAAGCGTATATATATATTTTTTTTTATTTAATAACAGCCCCGGGCAGGTTTTTTTTTAATTACAGGCTCGGGCCGGGGATGACACTCACACACACAAGTGGAGGCGTAAAACCGTATCATTAAACCAAAGACCGCCGTATATATATATTATATTAAGCACGTCTCGTCGCGCCCTGACAATATAATATAAAAACCCGCCGCATATGTATAGGGATGATTTTTATTATTATTTCCCTTTTACATGTGTGTGTATATATATGTATATGTATATTGTCCTGATCGTAAGTACGCTACACCGCCCCACGCTCGGGGTATACATAGGCGCGCGGGGACCGACAGAGATTTCACGGATCTTAACGCCACCGCCGCCGACGTTCGCGACCAATGGGCGCCGCGTCCGCAAGAACCCACCCTCGCCGCCTCCACTGATTTCAACCCTTATCGGCTGCAGCGGTGGCGGTGGCCCACGGCGGCGCAATCGTCAGTCACCCGACAACGGACCACCGCTCACCATCGACCGTCGACAATCGCATCCCCTAGCTGCCAACCGCTCAATATATCCATCGACGTTCTGCATCATAATATAATATAATTATTTTACATTATACGTTCACTGTAAACAATCGTTTGGAAAATCACATATAATATACTTATACAGACGCCGGCCGAGTATTGTGCAGTAACACAACATACAAAATCCGGACCAAGGAAACCAAGGTAAATTGTTATGATTTTCTAATGTTTTTTTTAATTCTCAACCGTCTTTATTACTTTGGAAAAAACCCTATTTTTTAGTAAAATTACATTAATATTAAGACCAATCATTAACTTTTTAAATCTTTCAAATAAATCTACACGGCGATAATAATAAAGATATACTTAAGGTTATCGATTCCGCGAACTCTGAAGTAAAATTAAACATGCAAAAGATGAAAAAGTGAGTCCGTTTAGAAATATAAATAACATAAATAAGTTACGTTTTTTTCAATAATTCCCATAGACTTTCAATTGACCGAATACATACTTTACTTATAATTATACATATTATTATATAAAGATCTTAACAATAATTATAATAAAGCTTATTAAATAATATAATATCAGCAATTCTAGTTGCGTTCTAACATAAGAATCGACATATAGGTACAATAATATATTATTTGAAATAAAAAAAAATATATAATGATTTGTTAAAATATTTAAAAAACAAAACATCGCCTGTTTGAATAATATACTAATATATGTGTCGTTTTTGTTTTTATTACTCCCAAATATAAAGCGTTTTACAGCGGTAATAGATGCACCACATACGCTTATTAAATTCAATGTATTTTTCTCCTCAACTTATATAATACCTAATAATCGAATCTGAGTAAATATACGTTTTGTGCGATTTTATAACGGGCCTCATCATAATACGTATATATATATATATAACTACTATAGTTCTTCATGGAGTCCGAGACCTATTCCTGTGTAAAACACACAGTTACCCGCCTATACCTATATAATATCGAACGAGAACCCGATAATCAAATTAAACTGCTGTACCCGAAAATACGACCCTATTATATATTATACACATGGTGTGAGTCATGGCTACTATTCTATTGAAGGTGGCAAGGTGCTCGTCGTTTAAAATCGAAAACTTAACTATGTCATATATAATATATAATAATGATGATAACCCTGCAGTAATGAAACTCCTCCCGGTGTTTTCGGAACCTTCCACTGCAGTATATCGTTATTATTATATTGTATAGGTAGGTGCAGAGTACCTGTATCAAGTGTTCTCGTTCTCGTTCACGGCCGCCCACCAACTAGACATTCAACTATATACATAGATCCACCCACCAATCAACCTTAAACTTTAAAACTCCCATGACTTTTTTCAAGAATTCAACTTAAAAAGTGTTTATTGGTATAATAGGTATGTACAAAAAATCTGCAGGGGTACATTGTTCATTCGACAGTATTACAGTAATAATTTTTAAAAGCCGTTTTTAAAAAATATTGCATATTATATTATTAATATCATTATTACGAATATCATGCAATAACATAATTATACTATTATAGTAGGTATAGCCTATATAAAATATAACAACGCATAGCAGTTAAAGCACCTATGTTAGTAGTTAGTATATTATACTTACCTACTCGTTTGATATATTTATTTTTTACTTCGATAGTTTCGGACTTTTAGACCATCCCTCCAAGTAATAAACTCTCGTTCATTTAACTGTACCTACTATCTGTTACTGCCTTTCACAGCAGTTATCCTATCTTTCATGCATCTTTAACCTATAATAAATTCTTTTACAATAATTTTAACGTAAACGCGGAGTTTCTAATATCCACCTATCACATGCTTACCGGATCCACTTTAATGGTCGTTCGATTGACTGTCAATTCTTCAGGTGCACGTACACTGCTCAAGTCAGTCTTGTTTTTTGAATTTTATTTACAGTATAATACGGTCATTGAAACATATCTTAAAGTTCATTATGTATTTAAATGTCTATCACGTACCATCACCTATAAATCCCAAAGCTCTTCCGTCTGAACTACGTTAACTCGGTGTCTACTGTCCACTACATATCCGTCCAACGTATAGTCAATGTTATACAACAGTATTATTGTATCTCCAGGTGATTTACCACCGCGTAAACTTTTGAACTCATTTTCCATTTCGTATAACGCTTTTCAGCTTATCGTCGTATTGCATTTATATATATATATAGTATATGTGCAGCTGTAGAATAGTTTAGTTATAGCTGCCTTACAGGTTATGTAAAAACGTACTACTCGTTTTTTTGACAACTACGCGCTCTTGTATAGGCTTTCTAACTTAATTTATATGCTATAATGGTTGCGTTGTTAATTATTTGCAGACGGACATACAATCGCCACCATGATGGCCACAGGAGAATCGATGAAGTTCGCCGCCGCCCGATTCGGCGGTGCGGGAGGTCTGCTCGACTGCAACTTCCCGTCGCTGTACGTGGACGCGGTCTGGGCGAGATTCCGGCGACATCCGGGCGCGTTTGCCGGTGGCCAGATAGAGGGCTACGCCCGGGCCGTGGCCCTATCCAGGAACGTCCAGAAGCAGATGACCGCAGTGACGGCAACCACGCCAGGCGGCAAGCCCAAGAAACGATACATCTGCACGTACTGCGACCGGAGTTTAGCAAGTCGTACAATCTGCTCATACACGTCAGGACCCACACGGACGAGCGTCCGTACCCCTGTGACGTGTGCGGCAAGGCGTTCCGCAGACAGGACCATCTCAGGGATCACAAGTAATAATGAAAACACAATATTATTTATTGCAGCACAGACAAAATTAAAATTAAATTTAACTGGTGTACAAATATTCGTTCATAAATTCACTCGACATCGGTAAACCACATGGGTGTGTAACTATAGGTACCCCGCAGGCAACTAAAATATCAACCTATTTAAGTACTTATAAAGGGGCTACGAAAATCTTGTACCTAACATTACACTCTCGTGTCCGTACGCATATGTATGCGTCAGTTGTCACATAAGACATGTTAAACTATGTGTTCCTCGCGTAAACAGTGACAGTGTGACACGTAAATTGACCATACATACGGACATCATATATTTTCGCAGTACATTGTCTATAAAGTTTTAGATAGTTAGGTAATTTAGTGTTATAAAATCAAATTTTTCAAATTATATAGTTTATTACGTTTATTCCACAATTTTTGGTTTTATATTGGCACGTCATTCTGCATACGTACATTACACACGATCATCGATACCTAACTGCAGTAGCTGTAATGCTGTATATATAGGACATAATTTAATTTTTTTTCTCATTTCAACTCGAAACTCGTTTCCGTAGCGTGTTATATGCAATGCGCGAGGATATAATGTATAGGCAAATCAGTGTTTTTTTTTTTTTGACGAAACACTTAACGGGATCCGAAAAAACTAAATAGTTTATTGTATAATACGTAAGACGTTGGCCGATAACGGAAGTCACACTGTATAATAGAATATTAATCAAATAATAATATCATACAGTACATTGTAAAGCTACCTTTTAAAAATTATATTTTATATTACATTTCATGTATTTTTTTTTAAACATTTTCTAACGTTATTCTTACTTGTTTCTACAGATACGTTCACATGAAGGACAAACCGTTCTCTTGCGAATCCTGCGGCAAAGGCTTCTGTCAAATGCGCACGTTAGTCAGCCACCGGAAGAACGCGCAATGTCAATGGTACCAATACCAACGGCACCAGGCGATAGCCACGCAGATCTCCTCCGCCGGGACAACCGGAACTGTTGCCGCCGCCGCAGTGGCCGCCGTGGCGTCCCCCGACACAGTCCGAAACGGAAGTCTGACCGATTTCAGTATCAAAACTCTGCTGGGAATCGGCGATGACCATTAACATAGCAGGTACCTGACCGCATAATACCTGCTAAAATACATAGTTGGTGTACAATAAAATTTATCGCAGTTTTTCATACGGTGAATTAATGTACAAAAATAACGTAAATACAATACATTATAGAATATTGTATTATTACTACTAGCTATTAATTATTATTTTATTTTATTGTTATTATTATTATTATGTTATTATTATGTATATTGTATGTATAGTATAATTAATGTATTGTTTAGTTTTTTACGAATAAATCATTCAATATTATTACATAACGAGTTTATTATACATTTATACTAAAATGAGAAAACAAAATCCACATCGGTATACCTATACATTTGTATATATAGTATAATATTATAATATACAGAGTGTTATTTTCTCGCGTATTTCGGCCAATTTAAAGAGGGCTCAACACGTCGTAACCATTACTCGGATATGTGTGTGAGCGGTTGTATTAGGTATTTAGGTGTGAAACGACATCGAACACCACACGGTTATCGGGACCTCCTCAGAGTCACCCAAGTACTAGGTATAGTAGGTATATATACACAATATATTAATAATGTATAGTATTTTACTGCACCGGACACGCATTGGCCTACTACTATTGCAGGCGCTACATGGACCATATATTATACTCAAATAAAATTAATAATAATATTTACAACGGTAGCCGAGCTACAGACGGATGACGTAAATTGCTCCACTTGTGCGTTGAACGTTCATGTTTCCATTTAAAAACATCGTATGGGTATTTTGACTTCTTATAATATAATATATATATATTGACTATATACTTTGGATGTATTGGCTCATTTGTCGCCGTCAGTATTCTGCAGTGGCGTTTATTTTTCTTATTAATTTATTTTGGAAAATATTATTATATTACTGGGTAAAACTGCAAATGTTATCGAACCTATTTGACAACTTCGTGAAGTAAGATAAACGGTTAATTTGTATATGAACTATGAAGTGACTCATTTGACTTCCCTGTACCGTATGTAAGTGAAAACAGGGTACACTTTATAATTAAATTACCCATATAACTCAGTGCATATTTTTGAATTCTGTTTTCTAGACACGAAACTAGACTATTGGGTCATCAATATCCTGCAGACAGACTTCTGAAATATGTATAGGGTACTGAGTATAATGTAAGTAACTGAGTTTAGAGTGTACCCAGTTTTCACGGAAACAAGGACACATGTGCCTTTTATCGTTTTAATTTTATCAAAACAATGAAACAATCAGTTTTTACGGATAGAATAGAAACGAATAAAAAATAATAATATTATAAAATTAATTTAACTTACAGCCTATAATGAATAAAACCAATATAAAATATCCGGACTGACAAATCGTCTCCGATCAGAATCGTTTTTCTTATACAATGATATTATATCATTGATTTCAAGTTTAACACAATCCATTATACATTGACCCATTTGTAACATATTGTACAGCAGAGCGACATCCACTAACCCGCTTTTTAAATTTGAATTTAACATATTTTAATGATAATTAATGGTTTTTAATAAACCAATATAGACAACTAATATATATGAACAACTATAATATACTTATACTGCTTGGAATATATATTTTCGTTTCTGTGTCATACCTTATTATTTCTGTATCGTTACAACGAACACTGTACGTATATATTCATAGTAATATTTTTCTAAAAGTTATAACTCACTTTTCTGATAAGATATTAATATAGTCTACATCATGTCGATTATCGCAGAAGTTCAGGATATAAAGTCGTCTGAAGTCGAGATTGTATCTCCATCTGCAGAATTGACCAGAAACTGTTGTAAAATCACGTCGGCAAGTCACAGTCATTTCGCCGGTTCGGTGTTAAGACGGTAAGTTCAATGCCAAACATAGCGAAGCAGCCGATCGCGATCTCGGATTTCCGTCTGCCGCTTCGACGCCGGAGCCGGTGGCGATCGACCCACAGCCTGCCAACGACTTACGGTTTTGGTCGAGCCGTCAAGTTGCCCTACCGAAATAATCGTGGCTAATTATGCAAGTCCAAAGTTCAAGTTTTACATTTCGTAAGTGAACAAGGCAGTTATGACGCCTATTGCACATTTTTTTATACACTACCTTTGTAAATTAATTGGAGAGTCAGTAGCTGTATTGTTTAAAAATAATTATCAATAATACATATTTTCGCTCAATCTGTCTACCCAATAATATACAAAACTTTAAATTCTATATAGACTTATAAAAATAGCTTTATTGTAATACAAGGTATGTAGTGTTTTTGTATATTTATTACACCAATTCGTTATTGTAAAATGTTTACCCAAGTAAATTTGGTGCAAATCGGCTGTCGGAAAAAAATATAGGTATCTTTAGCATAGGTGCCTACCTTTTTTAATTTGGCGCAAATGTGCCCAAAATGGGTAGAACATATAAAGAAAAATATATAATATAATATTATTGTTTTAACCATTCGGTTGCCTTCCTACTGACAGTGGTTCCAAAAACTCCGTTCCAAAAATGTTGTGCCTTTTTTTGTCTTTGGATTTTTTTTTTTTTTACTAGGTACCAATAATAATTGAACCTATATTATGATATAACGGCAATTTTTACGTTTTTCTAAAAGTCTCGGATGTTAACGATGTTCGTTTACATTTTATAAAAATATCATAACAATTATACGCATTACAAATCACATTATATTATAATGTATTTGGGGTAAGTATACACCTTTACCTCCTACTCGTATACAGCTATATGGTTACTTTTTGGTAATATTAGATACGTGTCTATAGGTAACTATATACGCCGTGCAAAACGATGGGATTATATAATAAAGTGATGGTCTTTAGTCGGCTGCACGCGGCAGGTAAAAGCCCGGTAGGACGGTTACATTGTGTAAACGCGTATACATGGGTAACCTACCTAAGCTATATATTAATTATTATGTATAATAATAATATAACTGCATCGACGGTCGGTCGTAATAACACAGAGGAGCGACGGACGGGCCCGACCGTAATAAACCGGCGAGCTGGTGTAAAATCGTAAAACGCCCTATTTATAAAATACGCATCGATATTATTACTGTGCTGCAGTTCGTCCATCCTATATATTAATATAATATAATGTTAAGAGTGAAGACCGTCATCGGAGATACTATTATTATTATTGCACACAGCCGAATAACGACCATCGTGTTTACAGCTGCTGCACCGTGGGTCCATGACGGTAATACTAACCTATTTCGTTTTGTTATAATAATAATAATATATTATATTATTATGTACCTACCTGAAATTACTGCGTTTAAAAAAATATACAACGTAATGTGACTTGATATAAGAATATTCCCAACGTTAGCATTCTCAGTATATATTTTATAGGCACTAGATTATAATATAGCAGTATTATTTTATATGAGTTGCAATTTGCAGCCAACCGACGGATTGCAGGGTATACTATAGGCAGTAGGTAACACAAGGTGATTTTTATTCTTAAGCCTCAAATTATGCATACATTCAAATTTTGATTATTGCGATTTTTGAATACTTACTTGAGATTTTGGATAGGCTCGAGTCGGGTTCAAAATTTCAAAAACGGCATGAATTGGGCATGCATTTTTTGAATACATGCGAGTTGTGTATATCGACTCGTTTTAAGTTATTTATGGACATTGTAAATTTCTTTAGTTTTTTATTCTACAAATGTCAATAAAATTTAACCAACTTTAGTACTAATGCCTAAAGTAAAGTAAATTACTTTCATCTCAATAATATCATAAAACATACCTATTAATATTATATAGACCGACATATCATCTTCACTCAGAATAATTTTTACAGTGATTCTTTACTTACCAGCTTCTTTAAAATTAAATATTATATTCTGTTTTTATTAAGTACAAAATTAAGTATTAAATTATTAAGTTATTGAATATTTATATTTGTTTGCATATTTGGCACTGCCAACTCTTTGAGCCGCGTACACACTTGTAACATTTGCGCGTAACATCCTTTGATGCGGCCAAATTTACCGACAACTGGTGGAACTGTGTTACGGCGTTACAGAAAATGTTACAAGTGTGTACGTGGCTTTACGTTTTATTCAACGATCTAAAGATCCAGACGAATAGTTTGCAGTGATGCAAGTGTTTGCTCTAGGTACCGGAGTGGGGCCTCCAAATGTATGTAGGCCCTGTGACCCCTCGAGAAACCAGTGCAATTGCACCACTTGGTACCCTATGTGGGCGCCACTGCACGGACCAAAGCACGTAACGAGCGACAACAACTGTAAAATATCGGTGCTACGGAATCGGTGGCGCGCGGCGATCGGAGCCGTCGCGACTCGACCGGCGGGATTAAACCACTATGTATTAATTGATAAATTCGCAGGATAATATGTAGCTTACACAATACACGTATTATATAAAGGGTAACTAGGTAAGTATCGATACGTTCCCACTCGTAGGTCGTAACCAGCAAACAGATTTAATTATCTTATATATTTTGTATTAAATATACATCTATAATAGTAAAGTTTGCCACTGGTACCTGTATAGATATAAGATATGTATAATAAATAATAACATTCGTAGTCATATAGCTTATGAGCAGACATTACATACGGATCTATACTAGCATGCGTTTGATTACGTTCACACACTCCATCGTGAATATCATACAAGAATATTATACATTCTATATTTATACCTACCGAACAAACGTTTATAATATATATCGTATCATCATACACAGCACAATAATAATATAATAACTAATAAGTAATAACAATATAATAATTATTATTATTACCTATTACTATATTATATGGCGATGGCGATGTCTATAGTGACTCCATATATATATAATAGGTATTATGAGGTACGCTATATATTACAAGTCTACGAGTGGTCGACTGGCAGATCTCTTCGTCGAAGACCGACAGGAAGAAAATATAATAGTAAACAATAAAGATTATACCCACGCGTGGGCGTGGGAAAACTAAACGCGCGCGTGGTCCCATATATATTTATGTGTGTGTGTGTGTATTATTATGTATCATATAAGAGCGAGAATTATTACGCATTATGATGTTGATATTAATATGTATAACGTTTTTATAATCGACTACTATATTCGTATAGGTACCTAACCTATATGTGGCTATCACGCCCGGATAGATGCCCTTGGGCGTAGTCAAGTTATAAATTCCCGTGCGATGACGAACCGCAAGCTTATTGTAGCTTATCATAATTCCAGAGTAGTTAACAGGTATTCGTAAAAATTTTTTTTTTTGGGCCACGCACATTTTAAACTTGAGGGGTGCAACAACTCCCCTTGTTTCCTATGAAATTCATTAATTGATATTATAAATAAATATAATTTCACTTTAAATGGATTTATATATTTTATATACTCATATGTATACAACTCTGAAAATAATATTAGTTTTTTCTTTTTTTTAATATACACATATTAAAATAATAATTAGGGTTCAGAGGGTTGTACAATGCACTAAAAAATGAATATCTAAAATTGCATGAAAAAATTTAAAAATATCCATTAAACATTTTCATATTTTAATTATTTATGACAATTAAATAAGGTGTTTAAATAGTTACAAGCTCTATCGAACATTCTATGTATATATCAATATGTACATATAGAATTCCCTACAATAAGTGATAATTTTTTATATTCTATATAAAATACAAATATACAAACTTAAATCAGTTTCAATTAATTAAGTTTTTTTTTTTTTGATATATTGTATAGAAAACCATATAATAATAGTGATAAATCTAGAAAATGACAAAATATGCGTTTATTTACTAAATTTAGGAAAATAATAAATATTGATAATATTAATTATTATTATATTTAATTTAATTGTTATATTGGTGAATGATAACCATGTATTTTGCGACGGAGGAGGGAAAAATATGAGTATAAACCATTTCATACTTATAGCATATAGCATGATTGTATAATAAATACCTACATATAGGACTTGAAGATTTTTATTTAAAAAAAATATATACAGTAGAACCTCGGTATCTCGAAGCCTCAAGGGAACAAAAAAAAAAAAAATTCGACATATTGTAACTTCGAGTTACCGATTTAATTTAAAATTTTATGTGAATGAATCGGGACTGAAAAAAAATTCGATACACAGAAACTGAGGTATCTACCGCAGTTCAAGATACCGAGGTTCCACTGTATTGCGTTGTAAAGAAATCGATCAAGCTGTTATTATATTTTTAAATAATGACATAATATGTCGTTTCAACAATGTTAAATAAATTATTGTAATTTAATTAAAGCTGTTTCAACGCTTTTTTTTTTAATACTTATCGTTAAATTAATATTTTTTTCTGACATTTCTCATAGCCAACATTCGTAAGTACCGATGATAATAATTGTTTTAATTTACCCATGAGCTGAAATGGAATTAACAATAGTTTATAATATTAATACGCAGTGATGCAAATTGATTATGCCCTTACTCAGATAAGGACTTCTAATACAATTGATACGGGTATAATAATTATTGGTCATCGTTATAGCCTATAGGTATATCGTGTTCGTGGACCCAATAACGCATAATATAGTAATTGAACAGCTGATTTTCCAAATTATACGCGGATTATAGAAATAAAACAATATTTTTATCCTAGTTGCAGCTATATTTGTTTAGTTCAAATTCCCCATGGTCACGAGGAATAGGCAAATCCACAATAATACGAGGATACCCCTTCTACAAGACTGGATTAAAATCCAATTAAAAAAGTTCTATATGAAAATCAAAACAACCGATGGTCTTCACTTGTTACTAGAACAAATCTTTTCACACATTTTTAATATTATAAACATGTATGTACAATGTACTACGAACATGGTAAACATGTAAGTAACATCTATTAGCACACATATCTTGATTTAAATATTATTATTTTTTGACCATTTCATAATTCGGGACTGAAAGGGTTAAATATAATAGGTAAATGTAAAAAATAACATTTATTTTCGTAGTGCGATTACTTTTTGTACTTCAGAATTCCGGATCTTAAATTGTTGATGTTTAACTGATATTGGAGAGGTAACTGCTGGGCGTTGTAAATAATAATACACAATTTAACACAAGCAATACGTATGTACTATGTATAAAATAAAACCTTGTATCAGGTTTTAGAGGAAACTCTATAATTATGCATAATACGTAAAATATTGATTTATTAATCCATTTATTACTAACACACAATACGAAATAATGCAATGCGAGGGACTGTTGAGAAATAAATACAAAATTAGAAGCAGGAAAACCGTTTATTTATTTTTATTCATTCAGCTCCGAGTCCGTCGACCGTCAATTTATTATCTTCCTATTTCTTTTATCAGTCCATTTTTATTGTTTTTGTTAATATTATAATATCCACTTGAAATGTTTCAGCAAGTAGTTATTTTATTTAGGTATTTATAGTTTAATTACATTATATTAATTATACTATATTCTCTTCCACTGAAATCTTACCTATATATTTATCATCGCATTATAACAATTATTATAATCACAGTCATTGCATCTCCAACATAAGTGCATAACAATATTCAAATATTTTCTATTTTTTTTAAAATAAATTATTAAATATTATAGATTTCAGATATACTCTACAGTGTAGAGTCTACACCTTAACATATACCCACGATATTGACTGGATTAAGCTCGTTGCGTTTTTATTTTTCGTCAACTTCACCGGCTCCGCTCGTCTTTATTTACCTGTATTTATATTATTTTTATTGCGGTCGTTTGTGCGTATTATCAATTTCGCCGTGTCGAAATGCTTATTATTATTATTTGTATGCTTTATTACACGCGGTGCGTGTTGTACGAATACAAATAATATCATATTATGCCTATAATTCTGGATCAGCGGCGTGTACCGTGAACGGAGACTAATATGCGACAAAATATCTTTATCACAAACGGGGTCAGGGGCAACTCAAAAAAATAAATCGCTCCAAAGGGTTAGACGCACACACAGTACACACATCCACCACATGCAAGCACGTATATGTGCATACGTGTATAATTTAAGTATATGTATGTGTGTGTGTGTGTGTACGACGTGAAGGACCGTGACGGTGTTTTTGAATTTGTCTTTCACCTTCCGCCGTCCGAACCTATCGTCGGGTCTGACAACCGTGTTGGGGTGTTTACGGTCGATAAATTAGATATTATGTTTAATATACAATGTATATATAGTCCCGAAATCCAATACGTATGTATATAATATAAAATATACATTATAATAGCGACCAGCGGGGTCGTAACATTTTGTGTACGCTCGCGGGACGCCGCCGCGGGCTGCCGTGACGAATTATAATTGTCTGGACGACGAGCACGGACGACAATGACCATAGGAATATCAAACACTTCTGCAGACTGGCGACAATTATTAAACTTCGATTTTTTCCCCCGTTTCTGTTATCGTGCACATTTAAGTCATTAATAATTGTATACCTATATTATGCATAATATAGAATTTTTACAACATGTATATCCGTGTAACAGTGTTTTATGTAGAGTAGATAAACGCAACACACGTCGCAACTGGCGGCGGGAGCTCGGTCGGTGCGATGATAACCTCTCTATAATGGTGTTAATAGTTATTACTTATTGGGAACCAACGACTGAACGACAGACGATTGACGACTCAAAAAATAACATTCGACACGTAAATTAAAACGAAATGAAGAAAAATATACGAAAAGAAATCATAAAACCGTCAGAACGCAATAATGATCGTCGCGTCGTACATCGGGAATGTATGCATCAGGCGATAACCCGGTACATAATTATTATTAGTATATTATTATAATCGCAGATATACAGTCGTTATATTAATATTTATGTTATTATCACAATATATACGTTGCTGTTCAATAGTCCACTGCTGCAGCATTGATATTATCTATATAAAATTGCTCCACTCGTAATTTGTGTAAACGTTATAATATAAAATTAAAATAATGTATCTATATATAATACTATTATTACGAACACTCAATATTATAATATTATCATAGATCACCATATAATGGCATTTGTCCGACCATTTATTGTAACAACAACGCACTATCATATTATGTAGGTACCTACTATATAGGTAGTATACCTTTTTAGGTACACAATAATATAATAATATGTTATATTATCGTCCCGCTGAAGTGGATCAGTGCGTTTTTTTTAAAAATGTTTTCACATTCGTGTTCTGTACTTCTGTGTTAATCACTATGGAGGTTTTGGTTGTAGGTATTATTATAAACTATCAATATATTAATATTATGGTAAATTACCATTTACCAACAACATGTTTTTAAATGGGCTAGTTTTTCAGTTCAGCAAAATATCAAAAACGCGTATAATAAAATTTATATAAATGAAAAAAAGAAAAAAAATCCGCATAATAAATTGTTTTTTGACGCTACTCGCTATGATTATAATGTAATCCTGCTGTAATAAATAATAATCGATCAGAATAACCATAGACAACGCATAATATATAACATAAGTACCTTTAATAAATGTTTTATGCAAAATCAATGCGTAAACGGTACCTATACAAATTTAAAAATAAATCGTGACGTTCCGCTGCAATGTTATAACTTATAACTTATATTTGAGTGCAATAATTGTTAAGTAAGGGATTATGCATGAAAAGGCATACAATCGCTTATTGTCACTAAAATATATGAAAAATATGGTAATCAAAAATGTTTATGAACATTTTAACAAATTCTTTAAAAAATAAATGTTTGAATTTAATTTATTTATTTAAAAATTGTATATTTTATATTATAATATTAAAATAAGTTAGTTACTATTTACTATAGTAATATATTGGGGCGTCCCTAGTTTGTGTACATTTATTAAAATTACAAATTTTTGCGCATATAGATCATCCAAATACATTTTCATTATTAAAATTCCTATATGGAAAGCTGCAACTCCGTTTTTGTCCCTGTTTTCTCATAATTTCGTTTTCCAGCCCACAGGATGTTTGAAGTTTGAAATGGGTAAAATAGAATATGTATGATGCAAAAACATAATCAGACAAGCATAATCGGTCAGGTCGAGTAATAGCTATGAAATTCGCAAAATATGTTATATCTATTTACTCTGGTGGCAAATACGGCTATACCAAAAAATTTAAAGCCATTTACCTATCTCGGAGTTATTATTTTTATACTCCCGTAAAAATCAACTATTATACTGTTTGTATTTGACGAAACTAAGATTAGACTAAATTGAATTGTACATTATACTATTTTACATCGAAGAAAAACAGTTAAATTGAGTAATGAGCAAATTGTTCAAAGTTGACATGAATTTCTTTAATAACAAGTTGCAATTGAGATAAGATAAGTAAAATACCATATGCCGGGATTCAGGATTCGTCGCGTCCGGCGTCCCGAGAAATTCATTGCCCGACGGATGACGAATTTCGTACACTAAGCTGAGTACGTATATGATAAGCATGTCAATAAAATCGATAACAGTATTATTTGGAAAAAAAAACTTTGGATTCTAGACTACAATTCAATTGCATACAGTCTGATAGTAAAAACGACGTTACAATAAATAATAATCCGAGATACGTGTTCAAAATAGTTACGATTTATAGTTAATTTCAAATTGCAATTTACATGTAAACACTGACTGGGTCAATGCAGGCCTATCCCGTCGCTTTCGAATTTTCGGCGGTGAGTAACGGATTTTACCTTAATCGCGGTAACAGTTAGTGTGCAGAGCATAGTGTAGACCATACCTAACCTTCGGTATTATGTAGTTCTCCGTCCTAAGTAGGTACGACAGGAACGCCGATGGTCGAATGCGTGGCCGACCGTTATTATTGTCGAGTCTGAACTCTCCCGGACGGTTTTGTGTCCGTATATAATTATTAGATACTGTATTGTTGGTTGGCGTGGTCTGCACGATAGGTCGTAGATTCCATTCGCTCGGCACGTTTTAGCTGTGTAACACGACCCTACAGTACCTACGCTGCAATCGCTATACCATCACGAAGTCTCGGTATTAGTGGTTAGGTAACGGGTCGGGGCTTTCTGGAACTTCCGGATACGCATGTTACTCACTTGTTAGCCTATATACAATAATATACGTCTATATATATATATATATGCGTCTCCTGTGCTGACCTGGGAAATCGGTGGCAACGACGATATCATCTGCACTTAAGACGGATGACTGTTATTGAAGACGCCTCGAAGGCTGCCGCTGGTAATGCTGCCGTGACCATCATTATCTGATACTGCTGCGCGATGAGAGTCTCGGCGGGCAAAGAGGCTACGCAGAAGCGCCAAGTTTCCAGGCAGCGATATATATTATTACGATCGATCAAGCCGGCTCCGGGACAGGATGACACCTGCAAGAGTCACTATATTCAGCCATCTATTGCATATTATAATATTGTGACCGCATAGATAATTTTCGGCGTCCTTAATTTATTATAGATGTAATATATATTATGATGGTGGACGGTGATCGACTTGACGTCAGTTGCAAGTTTCTAAATTGTAAATATATATATAATATATATAATTAAATACAAAATTAAACGTTTTCCGTGTTCTTATACAATTTAAAAATAAACCCTGTCACACGTTGTCATACGCATAATTTAATATTATTTTCGATATTTAAATAGGTAAATTATTATAATATAATAAATTAGAAATGACCATAATTAATAAATTCTACCCTCAAATGTAATTTCACATGTTTAAAAAAAAATGTTTATAGATACATTTTAAATTTCAATTACCTTTTGGAGCACTAAAAATGCGTTTATCTTCAATTTTGAAATGTACAACGTGTATAGGGTGTACCGTATATTTTTTAAGTTCAACATTTGACCTCCCGGGTGCGTGGTAGATAAGCGCGGCTGTAATAAGCTATGTTAAGGGTTTGCATAATAATTTATTGCTTTGTCGCAACGGAAGAAGAGGGCAGAAATCTAATCAACCCGAAACAATAATATGCGACGTCGATAAACGGTTGCCTGCGATTTTTCAGTTAATTGAACGCACGGCAAACGGCGTACTACAACGTTATTGTACTTTTATGTGTATATATATATATATTATATACTGTATATATTCACTCAGCCTCAGGGTATGTTGCCGTCGTTTATGTAATATTATGAATACAGCAAATCCAATAGTAAATTTCGACGACGGTGTACTCACCTAACCTCTCCATCACTCTGTCTGTCTGTCTGTCTCTCTCCCTCTCTTTCTTTCACTACTTTCTCTCTCTCTTTATATATATATAATATATGTATATGTATATATTTTATATATATATGTATATTTACATCGGTTTAAGGGGCTCTAAACTTTTGACTTTGCAGCGCACATCAAAGTGAAACGCCTCCGGTTGCGTAGTTGGTTTTCAACATGCAAATCCGCCGTCAAGTTTGAGTAAATATCGTATATATATATGTACAAAATATTATTGTGTAGGCGTATCAGCGCTAAAATAACGCCTTTGGGCGACTACGCAGAAATCCATTACGCGGAGGCTGTTCCCGTTAGGCGTATAATGTTAAAATGACTGTACAGCGGCGCCAACCACCCTCACCCCTCTCATCCGGCAAAGACTGTATAGTTTTATATATCCTATACCTATATAATATTATATATACGCACAATCTTCCCGTGAATTGAATTTTATTCTATTTATCCTTTGTGAGTGTATGGCAAGATAAACATAAAAAACATATATTTTACGCGGGTGGCATAACCTTATAATATATATATATATTGTTATCTATAATACTAAGTTTATAGAGTACATTTTAAACTTTGAAAGTGTATATAAAAAGTCGTTTGTGTGAGAACATGAAGGTAAGTTATTTGAATTTCGAATAGAATCGTGTATAATATACATAGACCACGGTTATCTACACGGTGTAGGTAACCATGACATAGACGTAAATATCTCTCAGTGGGATTCTAAGTATGAAAAGGGACACACATTATTTTGTTTGATTATTTTTTAAATTTTCTTTTTTATCAGAGTGAATGTTGGCATTATTTTTTTTATATTCATATTCAAAGCATTGGATTCTTCTTGCACATGTTAGTAATTAATAACTTAACTGTTATTCAATTCTTAAATGATAAATAACTACACTTATAGATTTATTGGATAAATGTTTGATATTTTTATATTATAATAATAACATTTTTTGAAAAAACCTATACATGATAGAATGTGAAATTAAAAATAAGTTGCTAAAAAAAGTAATGACCAAAAAACATGCGTAAGTAAATAATATAATATACTTTATATTTTGTTTTATATAGGTATATGATAAAAATTGTTGTTAAAAATATTGTACTAATTACTAATTATATAAAATACACGAGATAGACCTGTTAAAAATCTGTATTTGAGTTTTGATATTTAATTATCATCTACTATTATCTTACATTCATCAATTATTAGTAACCTATTCCTATATATCATGTTTAATTAAGAACGATATTAACTATGGAGTGAAATAAAATTAAAATAAATTTTAGGGATTATTAATTTATAAATGTATTAATGTATTATTATTTACTTATAGATTCGGTTGGTACCTAAATTATATTATGGTTATGTATTTATTAATATTATCTTAAGCAAATTTAGGTCGACTTATCTATTAAATACGAATATAATAATTAATAAGTATATCAATATTATACCGAATATGGTCTTAAATCATAATAATATAATCATAATACTATTATAGTAATAAATAGTAATTGTTTAACAATATTTTCTGGAATTGTCTCTTTTCATCTGTCGATAATTATATTACTATTCTATTATTATTAAATCGATATAATATTTTTGCTATATAAATATTGATTGTAACCTGTAACATTACATTTAAAATGTGTTGAACATTAATTGTATGTCTTAACTATGTTAAATCGTTTAAATCATTTTATATATAAGGTTTTTAATATAAAACTATGCATGACTATATTATAATTAGATATAAAGTGTTCATTATTTTGGAAAACTAAAAGGTTCTAAGTTAAACACTCATTTAAAATTATAAGAAACCCGTTTTGTAATAATTGGTATGTAAAGGGCTGGTTCAATGTTATTTTTGAAATGTATCTATAATGTATCTATATATATAAGTACTATATTATTTACAAATTGAAACTTGTAAAGGTATTATATTTGCACCATTTATTATTTATCAATTTCCTACTAAACCTGTTAAGATACTATTTTACGTAATGTTCCATTACAATTCTCAATTTTTTTTTTGTCGAATAATCCTAAGCTCTTTTCTGTGGATAATTATTATACTACCTAGTCCACTGATATTTTTCAGTAACTCTACGGCGGTGAATATTACAATTCAAAATAGGTACCTCATAAAAAAAAAATTACAGCGTTTATGTCGTAAATACGTTTGTAGTTTGACCTATTGTTATATAATATTATAGAAAGTGAATACAATTTTTAGATTAATTTTTTTTTCTTCATATAATTATGTAGAATACAACAATTCAATTCAACCAATTTATACATCTCATGCAATGATTGGGTTATTAGGTACTTATAAATCATTATTTGTATATACCTAAGATGTAATTATAGGTATTACCTAATTGTCGTAATTATAAAGATTAAAGAAATTTTAAAAAAAATTCCACATTCCTATTCGTACTTAAAATTTAACCTGATAATAATATTGATTGAATAATCATCAACGTTTCCAGTACACCGAGTATACAAATATTAATTGAGGTTATTTCGAATTGTATTACAATTTTTTACTAAAATTGGGTATTAATATAAAATAAAATAATGTCAAAATCAATTTTAAATTTGGGGTGCTGACGATGTCTGTTAAATCTATTCAGATATGCTATCCATGTCTTCATTTGTATATGGTGCCATGATATAGGTACGTTAAGTAGGATCTACTACCTATATCTACTAAAATGAAAATTAAATAAAATTACTTATCATTGGTAACCGAAATCTGAAAAACATAATAAATGCCCGCATGTAATATATTATTATAGAATATGTTCAAAAAATACCATTCGTGCAATCGCAGGTACCCATACAACAAATAACTTCATTAATTTTATTATTTATTTTGTTAGATAGATACCTACGACAACAAACATTTAAATTTTACTAAGTACAATTGTACTTACAATTAATATACCAATACGAGTATTTAAAACTGAAATTACTGTCTCGGTAGTCGGTATTTGGTATATTAATATAATATAATATTCTACATGTTATATAAATATAAACTTATTGATATACCTATATACTCATCACTTTATCAAGTTTATCGATAATTCATGGCCAAAACAGGCTTATAATAAATTTATAGTAGGTAAATAGTAAATATATATTTATGTTTTATTTTAAATTTAAATTTTAATGATATGAACGAAATTCTACGTTAAAACCAATTCCCATTAATCTGTTGATGATTGACCGACGACCGTTGAAAATGTATCATATTATTATACTATAACTGACATCATGCACTTCGTTACCCGTTAAAAATACCTTTACTCTATATGATTCAAACTTTGTTGAATTCGCTATTTAATATTCGGTGTAATGGTGTTCAAATCTCAAAATGATTTTCCAAGCATCACTTTAAAATGAGAGTTTCGGAAAATGCTTTCTTAGAGCACACTTTACGTTGATCAGTCAGTGAGTCAGTTAGGACACATTCGATTAAAATATTATATTATTGCCATCCCGCACGGCGTTGCTCACGAGACTCGCTTGTGATTATGCGAGTAGTATGTTATCAGGTAGGTAGGAGGTGCATACGTATAAGTGTATTATATCTAACTCTAAAGTTTCAAAGTTATACCAAGTTTGTCGTTTTTACTTAATCCAACCTACGACGGATTGAATACAATGTGCCATCGGGTAGTTTTTGATATAGCTGTATAACTTGACATTGCCTGGGAAAAAATGATCAAGTAATATAAAATACGGGGTTATATTGGTGTAACCCAGTTGAGATTGTAATGCGCCAGAATGAAATATGCCAGAAACCTCCACGGGAGTTAAGTCAAAAACTTCCCAAAGGTTCATCGCAATCGGATATACAATCGCTTTAAGCTAGACAATTTTCCATAAGTACTAAATTATAAATTTTGAATTTTTTTTTTAGTTTTTCTTGAGGATTATTTTTTAACCACCCTTGTATTAAAGCAAACAAAACAAAAAAAGAAACTATTCTTATCGGTCAAGCCGTTATTGAGTTTTAGCGAGACTAACCAACAGCAATATTCATTTTATATAATATGTGTACTGTGTAGATAGATTACAGTCACCTGCAGTATAGCCGTATGCCCGTATATAGGTATTAGGTATCAAACACTTAATTAAAAATTATGCAATTTCTCACGATCTGTATTATTAATTATTATCAATCGTAATACGATAATATTTAATAGTATAATATAATAATTATGTTTATCAGTATTGTTTACTTTCTATACTGTAATATCGTAACGATATGTATATTTTGTGATTTGTACGGCTGCTTATAAGTTATAATTTATAATAATTCAACGTTTTCAGAGATATTATACACTTTAGATACGACAATATTGTTCTATTTTTGCACTTGGACTTCACAAATCATAAATAACAATAATTAACATTCATATAGGTGCTATTAAGTATATTGACTTCGGCCATATTATGCCATTAGACACAGATGAAACACTGAACTCTGCAGTTGTCCACAGGCCGAGTCTTCGTGAAGTTAGTACCAACATGCATTGGTGCTTAGATATTATAATGCATAACTAGTTGTATAACAACGATAATGATTTGTTTTAAAATCTAGTGACTTTAATATTATTGCAAAGACAACTATTTCGTTCCATGTAGAAACGCGAAAATAATATATTATTCAGATACTTCACCGTGTCAACCAAAATTCAAAATCTGCACAACAGCTATGGCAGATTTGGCAGAATGTTTCATCGTCACCGGCAGTAACTTTCACCGTAACGATTTTCTTCTGTAAGTAGTGTTTATTGTTCTTTCCAAACTTAAAACTATATGCCTGATAAATAATAATAATAGTCTAAAAATCATTGTGTATAGTTTTCTTTATAATTTAATTTGTTTAACTCGGGTATTATTGTTATTCTAAAAAATACAAATATTTTATTTAAAACTACTACTAAGACTATTGGTCTTAAAATCAGGAAAAATTTCTTTGAAAATCGTATCTATATTAGGTACGTTATTAGTATATATTACATACTTCTATGGATAATAATATAATATTGTATTAATGTATAGTATTTATTTTATTGTATATAATTATATAGAATATTATTTTAATTTTTGAGTATTATTAATTGTTGTTACCTAACTATAGTAGATCATAGATAAATAGTTAATATAATATCATGAACATATTAAGTAGGACGAATATTTCACATTAAGATGTGCTAATAATTTACCAAATAATAATAATAATAATTTATTTAATAAGTAGTTTTTTTTTGCGATGAATCAATTTTGCAGCCCATATTGAAAATATTTTATGTAATATTAATTTATTAGGTTTTATTACATTTACATGTAAAAATAAGTATATTTATTACATGAACTAGTGACATCAGTGTCTTCATTAACATACATCATACGAATATTATTATGAAATATTATTTTAATTATGTGCCGTGCTAAAAAATAAAAATTATTCATTAGAAATTAAGTGCAAAGCTACTGAATGAATTTAGCCGATTGCATGAACAATCACAAAACATTTAAAATAACAGAATTATAGTGGGCTAATTGCAGGTTCCCCAAAAAAGATGATCAAATGATTTATCGACCAAAAATTGGTCTAATAAATTTTAATATTAATACATTTTTTATGAAACCCGACATTTGTGTACCTTAATAGTTAATAGTCAATACCATGTTAGTATTCATCATGCGATAAATAATAATAAAATATAAAATTATTTTTATATTTAATAGTTCTTAGTTTGTAGTTCTAAGTAAGTAAGTAAGTTATATAACTTCATATTTTAAATTGTCCGGGAATTTTATAGAACAATTTTCCACTAACATTATATACAACAATTCATCAAACATGATCATGCAATTTTTTTCATTTAATAATAAGTTTATACTATAAATTTTGATTCTTGGAATTTTAATCATACCTACCTATAATTATAAAGACCATATTTTTAAATACCTACTTAAATTGTTTACACAATTAAAGGAAGGTCCCCGGTGTGGTGATACAAATTATTTTTTTTCAAATGAGAACATGAGAATATGAGAATATATAATATGGAATATATATATTTTGTTTGAATCACATTGTCGCCATTGTAATTGTAATTGTATTCTACTTTTTTGTAGCGGTTACTATTTTTTTTCCTTTTTGGTTTTATTTAAGCTGTAAATGTATGATTTACTAAAGCAATTTCACGTTTGCTTAATAATATATCTACTATGAATAAAAAATAACTTTTTAAAGATTATTTACCTATTTAAATTTTAATCTATATATGTATACTGTATAGGTACCTACTCAGGTACTAGAAATGAATTAACTTTTAGTTTTCAGAACAATATACTAATAATTAATATACTATATTTTAATAAGTAGCGCAAATTGTATACTGAATTAAAATATATTATATATTTATATACAATAAAATATAATCTCACTGGTATTCTTTAGCATAATATTTATCATATTATTCTTATTCTCAGTAAAACATTTATTTTAACTAATAATCAATTATTCTATACTTATGTGCATTTATTTTGTGAATTTTATTTCATTAAAAAACTTTTTAATTTTTAATTTTAGGTGCTATTACATCACACATGAAGAAATATCGACCAATAAGATGCATCTAAATATCAAAAAACTATCGACACGTATAAAAAAGAAATTGGTTCCTGCGGCGTATTTAGCAAGATTCACGGACAACTATTATATTAACCGAGTAAAACATCCAACTTTTTAAACATTCCAATATAACAATTACTTAATGTAAATATCGCGTCTATACTGAACGCGATATATTTTATACATAAATAATATAATATAATATTTGATTTTTTTTTTTAATGCTTTTACAAATAATGTATTTTACACCAGAGAGTAAATGATAGATTTATGTGACATACCATGATATGCCTTTTATAATTTAAATTTAACATGAATAATACTATAGACAATTAATTTTACAAATATTGGCATTTTTTCCTCTCATTCGCAAAAATCCTTGGTCACCGGACGTGTTGCAGTTGTTGCGGCGTCGTGGGTAGGATACAATACCTATATCGTGCACAATATATTGTATTATGTATTATGGCCGGGTCGATGGTCGAGTGTGTGTCGTGGAACATAATATTATATATTTCGCGTGTGGTCGTCTCTCGAGGTGGCGTTAATTACGTAAACACTGTCCCTTTCAAACGATTTAAAGAAAAAAAAGTCAGGCGTATAAATTACGAATAATAGGTAAATTGTAAGTACCTCCTACATAATATAATAGGTATAATATAGTAAGTTTAAACTCTGTATACCGTGTAATGTATACACATACAACATATAGCTGTAGGCGTGTATAACGATAATAATGATACAGCTGTCTAATAAAAACACCAAGTACTTACCTACGGGGTAGGTATACTTAGTGGATCGTCAATCGACTGTCATATTATTATTATTCGTCGTCGTGTGTCGTGTGTGTGCAGTCAAGTGCGGCTCGTATATAAGAAGAAGAAGAAGTGGCCGTATCGTGCGTCGAATACACACCTCCTATAATCGTCGTATATAATGTACTTGTCGAAACCTCTTGGCCCGGTCACGTGTGTGGTTATCATCCCCGCAACAGCAGTCACAATAAATATGGTATAGTAATACGCGCGTGGTATACGTATAATATACATATAATACATATCACCTCGCTGCACAACATATTATGTGTTTACTATGAGTGATATATACAGGATGATTCACCAAGCACGCTCCCACATTTTTCTTCTTGCAGTTAATTAAAATCGTTAAATAGTTTTTAAATATAGGAACTCGAAAAGACAGTATCTATATAGTAGCAAATTATTACTGTCCTATATGGAGATACAAACTTCTATTTTTCAAATGACAACCTCCCTTTTCTATTTTAAATTATTTAGCGGATAGTTTCCTGAAAATGTGGACGTATTAATATAAAAATTCTAACAAGTAGTTTTTGAGTTATTTAACCGTGTGTACTGAGGTATAAGATTATAGGTTATTGGAAGATATAAGGATTATTGTAATTTGAAAATTTTAATTTATCAAAGTTAATTTTAGTTCTATACTATCTATTGATATTTATAGTTTATAAAAATGGTTCAGATATGATTAATACTAGATTCAATATTATATTGTATTTTATTTTTTTGTAAAACCATTATTTACCATTTTTATAAACACTCAAGTCTTGTGTATCAAACACAATTAGTGCTAAAAAAATCTCGAGAATTTAAAAATATGGTTTTTAAGTATATTTAAAAATTGTAAAATTCGAATTTGAATAAATTCGTTATTAAATGAAAAAATGAGGGGATGTAAATGCTTGGCGAATCACACTGTATATAATATTTTGACCAGACTGCCGCGCGAAGGGGTCGCTAGGGATTTATGGTCTTCTTTATTATTATTATATATAATGTATGCATGTGTATATTATATAATACGTATATATTTATGCATTATATTATTATAAATATCGCGCGTGTTCTGGTGCGTGAAAACCGACACGTTTTTATTTTATTTTTTTGATCGTACTTAATAAGGTGCTGGTCCCAAGTAGGTAGGTAGGTAGGTAGGTAGGTACATAATATTATATGTGTATAGAAATATTTGACGAAAACGTTCTAATTTCCAGTCCCCGATCTATATATATATATATTATACACGCACACCTAAGTATCATATGTGGGTATATAAGAGTGGACGGGTCACACCGGATAATATATAACGATCTAGTGGACAAAAGCGCCCCACACCAAGATGAGGCGTTAAGAAAATAAATCGATATCATATATTTAATAATATGTTTATATATTGAAAATGAGGATAAACAAACAACCATTTACAATTTTTTTTTTCGGCACTTGAACGCATTCCTGCATGTGTATTATAGTGGTTCGAATCGCCGTCGTTGATAAAAATGTTTATTTTACTATATTATAATATAATATACCGCTGTGTACCATACGATAATAAAATATAATACTTTGTCATCATATTTTATAAAATAAGTAAATATAAAATATATAACTATCAATTTTTTTTCGTAATTCCACTTCAACAAAATATGTAATTATAGGTGCACTTAGTTATTATATTATATATTACTTTGGCGTGCATACAATCGTTTAACACGCTGTGTGTAAATCTCCATTTTAAGGTCAATGTTATGACTAAAAAAAACCAATACATACATAATTTAGAATTCTAAGGGCGTCCTCTAAGTGTACCTATAAATATTTGTTTAGGTGATTTCCATCACAACATCGTAATTTATCCTTTCCAATATTTACCGAATAGAGGTACCATAACCAAAAAATAATCGATATAGGTTTTTAAACAAAAATCTTTTCCTAAATGGCATTCAAAATAACCAGTCCAAGGCAGTCATTACAATGTTTTAGGTTTGTTTATGGAGATGATACATTGGATTTATAGTAATAGATTGACAATATGGTTTGTAATTCCAATAATTACAATATTTACAAATATTTAAACATATAATAATAAATAAAAATATTATAGCGAACAAACAATAATAGGATGTACTTAAATTAAGAGTATATTTTTATAGTTGTCTTCGGTTTCGGGTCCGAGTGCTAAATTGAAGGCCCCTTCGATTTGAATTCTTTTTCGAACCGGTTCATATTTTTGACATTCCGTTACGATGTGTTTCACCGGGAGTTTGACACCACTTTTAATTTATATTAAGAGTGTATATAGCGTGCTTGACTGCGTCTATCTATTGTATAATGTATTAATGTATTAGAAATTAGAATCGACGGCCCAAAAGCTATATTTTTTTGTCAGTTTTGTGATTCAAACTTAAAAATCAGAAAATCATACAATAATAGTATCGATTTTTGATGATGATTGACATATTATTGCTTAATTATCACACAAACAATTCATAATGTAGATGTTTTTCTTTGTGAAAGTTCATTTAACTTTGCTCTCCTATCTCAAAGGTTAAGGATTATAAATTAAACGAATTATCACAGTTTTTTTTGCCATAGATAATATTATTTTTTACTCAATAGAGGGTTTTTTTTAATTTAATATGAGAATTACATATTCTAGATAAAGTTGTCCCATTAAATGTTATTATAAGTAGTGTCGATAGAGTACATGATATTATACACATTACACAGTTACTGAGAATGTAAATTTAAAACAATTTACTCTGTTTTTTTTTTACCATAAATAATTGTGATTATAATAATAATTAGAACAATTAGAACCTCGCTAGCCAATATATTATTATGTTTTATCATTGAATTAAAAAAAAATCTCTTTGCTCTAGATTATAAGTTAAATCAATTATTAATGTATGAGAAATGTGATTTTTATCATCAATAAAGAAATATTTTTAATCAACTCTTAAATATTGATAGGTATATTATTATTAATTATTATGGACTTATACATACTACACACACGGTACACATTACACAATATTGAATATACACATGCTACATAAATACATACCTAACGTAAACAGCTTTAGACGGCTTCCCGAAACCGTCGGACTCATATATAGTCCGAAAAATAAACTAATGAAATCAAACAATTTTCAATTAAATATTTTTATAGTATGGAGTCTAGCAGTCTTTTTTTTATTTTGCAAAATAATCGATCATATATCATCTGGATTGAATTCAATTTGTCTGTACACTGAAAAGAGCTAGTAAGAGACCTGAAAGACGTACTTGGTCGTCTGATGAGTTTCGTAAATAGTGTTTTAATCTTTTCATGGTAGAAAATGTGCGTTCAGCCCGTTCAGGTGTTGATGTCATAACTAGTAATGTATATCAAAAAATTCAAAATTACATTTAGTGTAATATGCTTCAACAACCAAATTCGGGTAAAACGGCAATATATAAACGTATAGACGCATAAATTCAATAAGTTGTCTTCCTCCGTCTATAAATCGTTTGTAACATATTTATTACACATAGTAAATGCTAAACAATTTTTATATTTATATTTAATATAATATGGATAAGGTATAACAACACAATTATAATACAAACATAATAATATAGTTATTATAATATTAGGTAAACATGGTACCTATATTATTATAGTTAATTTAGTTTCATAAATTAAATGCATTAACTAAAAAAAAAGTTTCGGTCAGGGAGGGGGCTGAACCCCAAAACCCCTTCTCAAATACGGCCTTGCACTTACTTAATATTAGAAATCACCAATGCCCGGTGCTTCTGCGAGTGTAGCCAGACAGGCGGTCTACATAACATTCTGATCTCTGCCGTACACATAACCTAATCTATATCATGTCCGGATTTTTGCTGCTTTATTAAACTCACGTGAAATTTAGGTTATATCGTTAACGGCAATGAAATCTTAACGGGCAACGAGAGTGGTGACGGGATGTAGGAGCAGGGTAGTAAGTGCGTGGCGGATTTGATATCTAATATAATATATAATATAATACAGCGGAGGAGCCGCCTCGTCGCCGCTGCAGCGAGGGGGGATTAGGGCCGAATTTTATGGCCGGAGGTAATAAAGTAGCCCTCCTGTCTGATGTTTGCTTTTAATCTGGACCTTGGGTACGTCATCGATTAAGACAATAAACCGTTCGAGAGCTGATACTGTTGCACCGCGCCACCGCGTATATGTCCCATAAATGCATGTATATATATATATTTATATAACAAACGTGTCGTCGCCGCCACCGCTCGTCGTCTAAAACTACAGCCACGCGAGGTGTTTGTTTTCTTACTCATCCGCAACCGGAACGCGTCTTTTTCTCCTCACAATTAATTAATAAAATATATAAAACCGTATTTGGGACTTAATCAGGCTGCGCCGATGTTTTTCTAACACATTTACGATTGGTCAACACACACACACACATACACACATGCTTGCGTACAGTTTATACGTATATACGTATAATATAGCACTACAAGCATGCGTACCGTACATATAGGTATATAAAATAGTATAATAAATACATAAACGACTTTTGGACGTACACTAAACGAAAGTCAACAGCAGGAAGTCGTATAATCCAACTCGATCGTCAAAATAAAATATTAATATTATTATTATTAACTAGCGCACTTGAACGTTTCATCGTTCGTGATACAAGAAACCATTATCAGTGTATCAACATTTTATTTTTATTATAATAACGTAAATAAGTATAATATTATTATTATATCTTATGAAATTTCAAATTTTGTTACCACCATAAACAAGATATACGCGTAACAATATTGTTTTGCACACCACACCAGCTCGTTTTGTGCATAAAAAAACATTATCCGAGGCTATTCTGGCTTTTTAACAAATTGGGTGACGTAATTGTTTCTCAATAATGCCATATAATTTTCAGTGACTCACGTCGTTTGATTAAAAAACAAAAATGAACGGTACTTAAATCAAAATCTGTTCAATATATATAAAATACATAATAATATATGTATTTAATTTGTTACACTATATACGGAGCGTAAAAAACCACACAGGCGTATTTAATTTCGTAACTAATTAAAAATTAATATCAGTAAAATGTTATCTTAGTATGTATAGTCATTTATTTCGTCTGAGAAAAATGTAGAAAATAATAAAATATTTCTATCTATCTATCTATAGCTATACCAACAGGTTTTAACGTTAATTGTTTTAATATTTATTATTTACCCATAACGTTTATTTATTTATATATTTTTGTATTAGGAAGTGATAAATTTAATAATATGTAGATATATCAATTTTTTTTATTGAATTATAACACCGGCATCTAAGGCGGCTATCAGTTAAAATCATACTTAAATTTCATTAAAACTATACGTTTAGCTTCAATTAAGTTGCATATTAATTTGGTTTCCTTCAAGGATTTAACATAATAATAGTTATATTTGATTGGAGATCCGGTTCCTGTATCAATATTATCATCATTCATCATTTCATCAGTACCTACCTATATAATATTTCGATGTAATAGCCAATAGAGGTTTCGTTATCTAATCCAAATAATTTCAATTTTCAATATAGGTTTAAGAAAAAATTAAAGTCTCGTCTGTAAAATACGTCTTTTTTAAAACGATCTGCGACATTCTGTTATGTTCTTCCGATCGAGATTTATCGACTGCAAGAACTGCACACATATAAATTTATATAGTATATACAATTTACATATAATATTTAAAGAATCGACTTTTATTCATCGCTGATAACGATACTGTCGCCCGTCACTGTCCCCGACGACGTTTGTTTGTGTACAATAACAAATTTAAAATAATAACATTATAATATGCATGGATCCGGTGCAGCACACGTATATGTCAGTCCGCAAGAATGGCTTTTCTATTCTACGATAATGTACGTTATTGTGTACTAATATATAAACATATTACGTATTATATTTTATGTACACGTAAACACTACGTCGAGTGTCGACAGTAGAAAAGTAACAGTGCGCCTTAGTGGTGTTCCTCCCCGCAGAGGGCGAAAACCAACCTTGAATTTGTTCTACTGACCCTTATATTATGTATATACAGCGTATGCGTATTGTCATTGTGCATACGTCATTAGGTCATTTATTTATATAGATAAATATTTATGTATATATACGCACAACAATAATGGACCTTCAAACGAAAGTGTTCCGTTGCAGCATAAACATATTATAATGTCGTGGCGAGACGATCGAAGGTTTTGCGTCATCTCGTTTTCATATGATCATAATATTATATATATATTACACATTCATACAAACGATTTTTGAACTCAAGGGCGCACATCAATCCCTTATTTTTATCGACCGTACAATAATTGGTTCAAGGATTATTATATACGTAACCGATCCAAGGACATTTATTATGGACATATTATATTGTATGGCGTATGCCCTGCGTCATCGCATATCATTGCCATGTACCCCATTATTATTGATTGATTGATGTTGATATAATATACATTTTATAATATTATCTGTTTACGGAGCGATCATGCGTTTGGGCCAATTACCTTTTTATCCACCTAATAAAAACAATATGTTTAGGGAGTATGTTACAATACAAAACATAACGATTAAATCTTGATAAATCTTGTCTATATTATTATATCAGCCTAAACTTTATAGTTATGGCACAAAATAAGTTTCCCTTGAACATTGGAAACGTGAACTCGTTATATTATAGTGTTAGTACAAGTTAATAGTTATTGCGTATAATGTACCAAAAATTATGAATCTAGCTTATATTGAAAACAGTTTTACTACAAAACGAATTAAACTATGCATTTTGATTGAAAAATAATAAAAAAGGACTCCCACATACTTTACAATGTCTTAAACTCACTCGCCCAAACGCATTTTATTAAATTGCTAAAATACATTGCAATTTTTACAAACTCGTCCAAATGCAAACCATCCCTGTTTACGCCCACACTTATACTACAATTAACTATTGAGTGCGCATAATACGCTAACAATGGTAATAATAATAATAATAATGATTATTTTTATTAAATATAATTTTTTTATTATGATTTTTTAATTCTATTTAAATTTTTTTTAGATTTGGTTGTTGTTGAGATTTATACAGATAAGACGAGTGTTAGCTTATAAAGTTATACCACTTATACCTTTAATCTGTACATCGATATTCAGTTTTTTGTATTAACATTACTTCACTATATACACATATACCTACAATTTATTTATATATGTAATAAGTTCCATATAGTAGCTAATAATATTGGTAACAGATAGTTTGCATTATCGTCATTTGTTGATTTACTATGTAATAAGGTGCTGTCATAAAGAAATCAATTAGAAAAAGGTGTATATATGAGTCATGTTGCTTAAGTAAAACCATATAGTGCACAAAATTAAATGAAAAAAACTTCGATTATAATATAATAACACGTGAGAAGAAGATTAATTTAACGGTCCATCGCTTAAACATCAGCAATAAAATAGGTAATACAAAAAAGAACATGGCACCTACGTGAAGGTAATAGCTAGATAAGACAGCCAGAGTCAATGTTTTTCATATAGGTATCTGGTATATACTATATAATACGTCATATTATTAACCATGTGCAACTGCGTCACATTTCGCATTGGTCACTGCCAGAGATTTTAATTGGACAAATAACAATTTATAGGTATGTATAGGTACATAAGTATACAATTTTATATTGCAACAAAAATGAAATGAATCGAGACCACCAATCACCAATCATCACACGAGACATATACAATTAATAACGTGTAGACATATTGTGTGGGATTCTATAATTAAACGAATATAATGTACGAGTGAATTCTATTAGTTGCATTAAAATATGCATGTATACTATATTATACGTGTATAAGCACAAATGAAAATAAATACGACTATCAAGACATTTGCCAACTTTGGGTTGTAGCAGCTATAATTGAGTCATCTTGAAATTCGTGCGATAGACACGTTGTTTTCTCGTTTTGTTTAAAAAAAAACATTTTTTTCTCGAACCATCAACTTAGGACTAATAGGTATTAATTAAGAAAAAATACAAGTGTTATTCGATTCCGCGTAGTTAATAGTTTTATATTTTAAAGCCAAATATGGTATTTTTACTTGCGAATAAATTGTCTTAAATTTTTTTTTTAAATGTTCACTGTAATTTTCTCCAATAGGTAATAATAATAGTACAGCTGTGCATAGTCATTATTATATAAAGGTTTACTCAATACTTTTGGCAATTTCAGTACGAATCTTTCACTTTAATTCTATATTATTATACCATCGTTTATATTATATATTATAGATATATATAGTTACACTGGTACATTGCACACAGCTATATAGAAAGTTTATGATTACAGATGCAGTAAGCCATAGCTGGGCAGGTTCTTTACTTATATTTGGCAGGACGAAATGAACCTATTATAAAAATATGTAGGTACCTATAATAGCTATAATACAAAAATAAAATTTCACATAGCCTATATATTGTATTTATGGTATATTTAATTATTAAATAATTAATGTCTGCACTTGCGAGTTGGCCATATATAATATGTATATATTATTAACTATTTATTATTATTAGTTATTTTTGTTGTATGTCACTTTTAACAATCACCTTTAAACAACACTGCAGGATTGGATCGAGCGATGTACCTACCATCAACTATTATATATTTATACTTAACTACATAAGTAATATTTAATACAATGCTCCTGACTTTCTCATATAGGTTTATAAATTATAATAAGTTATATTCTATACTTATCAAGTTGGTTGTCAAAACATATCATGTGACCTGCAGGCGATTCTGTCAATTTGTACCACTGCTTATAAACTAACAAAATGTACTTAATTGTGTACTTAATTTTAATATCAAACATATAACATAGTACCTAGGTACGTACGACTATATTTTGTAGGAAGTGAAAAACTATTTCAAACTAATTTACGTAAAATTATCTTAAAATAAATATTAATAATTATTGAGATATAATGATAATATTATAATAAAAATTCTTACCTATGTATTTATATTAGTATTTTTTCGTATTATGTACTTTATTCTTTTACATATAAAGGCATATTTTTAATTTAAGAGAATATTATTATATAAAAGCATATTTGTTGAATATTTTATTATGATTTGGAAGAATATTTTTCAACTTTTTAAGAATATATTAGCATCTTATTTTGGTTATTTTAAGAGAATATTATTCCGGTCTCTATAGTAATTACTAATTATCGAGATAAAATAGTATAGGTAAGCTGGTTTCTCAATAAATTAAAAAAAGAAAAGATAACTACTTATTTGTATCAGTTGTAGGAGTTGGTAGGTACGTTATTTAGTGTAACATTTGGACAAACCTACACCTGCTGCAGTTTAATTGAAAATATTATATGAGTATAAATTAGTATTCTATCGATTTATTTTGGTTTATTAAACTTAAAATACAAAGTTTCTCATACCACGCTTGGACATGAGATTTAAATGCGTTTGATATCAAAGGACTTAAGGACCAATGTGATTTAAAATCTATTTACAGAACTATAATAAGTGGTACATTTTTAAGGTTTTTGTTTGTAGCTTAACCTGCAGTCATTAATAATTAAAAAATACAATGTAGAATTTAAATAATTATTAATAACTTGGTTTATTTAGGTACTATTTCTAAAGATAAGCTTGAGTTGGAAGTAAAGATTTACAATTTACATAACAAATTTACAAACACAATACCTATAAATAAAAATGAATAAAAGAATTAAAAGACATTTCACATAATATAATATTATGAATATTTTACGTTCCAATCATAGTGAAAATTAATCATTTAAAATTTTTTAAATAAAAACAAAACACGGAAGCGCCCAAAATATTATGTTTGTGTATATGGATGTATAATTGTCGCTAAGCACTAAAAACTCGTTTGCTAGTATCAAACTGTTAACTAAAAAAAAAGTTACCATGATTTTCGTCGTATACAGTTCTAGTGTATTTATGATAACATTTGCAGACGTCTTTCGGGAGACGCTTGTGAAGATGTATTTTTTCTTCGGTTATTGATTGGTTTGTATCGAATTTCACTTATTTTGTTCGTTTATCATATTGTACTATTATACTGATTAAAAAAAAGAACTATAAACGGTATACGATATATTACAATTATTTAAGTAAATAATTAATAATTATTATAAGTATTAACCACACGTAAATGTTTATAATACCTATTTATATTTTATTTATGAAAATCAAATATGGAGACGATATAGGTATTTTCATATGGAAAAATTTGAAATAATTATGCTACAGATCACACGTTAAAATAGCCAATGGGTTAGGACCTGTCCATGACTTGGTTATAGTCTTATATAGACTTTATACAAAAATATCGGTTTGAGTAGGTATTGGAATATCCGGGTATTATCTAAATAGTAAAAATGAAAATCTGTCCGTTTGTAAACACATCAATCAAGAACGGATGGACTGATTTGGCTCATTTTTAAAAACAATTTTTCGTAATATTCCGAATTAGGATTTTATGTGAAAAAATGAATAAGTTGCTCAAAAAATTGAAAAATTCAGGAAAAATTAAAAGGCCTTTTTTAATTTGATTTCTCTATAAATTGTTTTTTATTTATAAATGGTTGCCAAGTTAAGTATAGTTGCTAACCTATAGTATAATAATTGTTATTATGATTTGATATAATAATTTAAACTTATAATTTTGATATTTGGTCTCTATATTTTTACCCACGTTTGTTCATCTGTAGAAGTTCATAAGCTCAAAAACTATTGGACCTTTTTCAATAAAATGTTATACCAATACCAATAGATTCCTTAAGACTTATTTTTTCAATCCCTATACCCAGCCTTTAGATAGCTGACACATGCATTTTTTTCAGCTTACGAAAAAATAATATTTTACTTGTTTATTTATAGGAATGCCAGGGGTTGCGTATTATATTACTATTATAATTAATAGAAATATGGTATAATATATAGTTTTTTAGAAACATATTTATAAAAAAAAACACAAATCTTTGACACGAGCAACGCTGAGCAGGACAGCTAGTTCTTAATAATATAATTATAATTAACAGTATCAGTTTTATTATATGATATGAATCTGTTATCGATAATTTTATTGGCTAGACCGAATTGTTTCACATATTCATCCAGCTATCCAGGGTTCATAATGTATGGATGAGCATTAAATTTCTCTGCCACTGAGGTCCAGAAGACATTTTTAATGTTTATAATATCTAAACATGCGCCACTGAACAGGGGTATACCGTTTAGCACATTTCCCCGATATTAAACGGCCCTGTTAATATGGACATTGGACATGTATAAGCACAAACAAAAGCATAATATTAATACAACATGCACAAAAACAATACAACTTCTATCATTCATGAAGAAGAAGAATAGGTCGGCATTAGCAAGGTAACAGCTGAGGCTCGTTAAAATAGTAATTATATTTGTGACGTACAGAGAAGCGAGACGAGAACGCCATAATAATCGAGCGTGAACTTTGAAATCGACCTTGGTGGAGGCAGTGTTTTAATGAAAAATAAATTATTGCAAATAAATATTTATGAGTATTGTACTCGTATTATATACGCAGTGGGTCGCTAGATATTACCGCTCATTTAGTTTGCCTCAAAGTATATTATAATAATAATATTATGACAATTAATTATATAATTTATGTTATATTATGTACCTGTAAAGTGTAAGTTGTAACTTACCTATATATTATGACAATTATGCAATTATAATTTGCTTATAATAATAATACAACCAATACTAACGAGGCCAAACAGTCTTATTGTGTTAAAACTGAAAACGATATAACTTAAACTTGATAAACATTTTCAAAATAAACTATAGGTTTGCCTATAGTTAGATAAAATTAAAATTTTCAAAATGTTCTTCTTAGGCCTTAGTTCAATAAAATGTCAATATATTGTGAGCAAAACCAAGAAATTTAGTTCAATAAATGTTTGGATAAAAGTTAGGTACTGAGCACATTTTTTCCGATAAAACTATACAAACTACAAACATATTATATTATTATTCACACAAATCGTAAACTTTCACTGGTTACCTGTTTATTCGTTTAGTAATTTTCAATAATATTCTAATAATACTATTATACGTAATAATACGACACCTGCACTATACCTATCACTATTATAACTATACATAATATTATTAAAGGCTTGCACACGATGATGATGTCCGTGACGTCACGGTTACTCTTGACGGTGGTTTTGGTGTCTTCGGCGACGGCGGTGGTGTCGTACTACCCGACGGATCTCGCGCTCCAGGACAGCAATCTGAAGGATCAGTTGAAGGCGCAACAGGACGGCGGCAAAGCGGACGACGGCCTCGCGGTGGCGTACTTACCAGCCTACGTGATACCCGACGGGTCGCCGGTGGACCCGTGCGTGACATGCAGGCCTCGTCGGACCACGCACAATTGCCGGCGAATCACCGGGGACAGGTGTCCGGGTCGATCTAGCCCGACCTGCACCACGAAACGCTGCAGTTCACGCCAATCCCCAACCGGATCTAAGAAACGCTTCAGCAGTTCTACGTTGTGCCCTCGTTCTGCTGCAGCTTCCTTGTCTTACACCGCTGGAGACACGACGAAACGCAACACTCCTTTTTCCATCACCAAACCGGAATGATGGATCGTAACGTTTCGAGTCCAGCGTCTTGTGATAAATAACTCAACGCGTCCTTTATATTATTATATTAATTGTAATAGTATGTGAAAATTCCTATTTATACTATTTTGATACATATCAATAATCATAATCGAGCAATACTTTTTTTTTTTAAATATCTACGAATTACAATTTTTTTTAATTGAAATACAGTATTTGTATGCATAGAAGTGGTGATCTTAAATTCGTATTATAAAAAGGGGAAAGTTGGTAACCTCTCGGTTGTACCTATAGTTGTATAGTATAGGTGTCGACGGTCGAGTGTAAACCTCGTCATTGAATAAATCACTATAATGTATGCGTTCAATTTCAAGTCAATGATAAATTAATAAACAATTTTATGAATTTATAACTACAAAATAATCTGCACATTTTCATGATTATGACAAATTTCAAAAAAACTTTAAATGTTTATAAAAAAATATCGGACAATTTATGAAGAACCTTGTACTATATTTTTAAGGTTTTTGGGTTTTTGACACAGTGAAGAATTTTTTTCAACATTTATAGGAAAAAAAAAACCAAAAAAATCTAAAATGTTAAATCATTTTTTACTATAAGCTATTATATTAGTATAAATACAAGAATTTAATTTATACATGCATAAGTGTTGTAAATTTAATTTACCATAAAAGTTAAAAAAATATTATGATAACACAATTTCAATGTAAAGCATTAAATGTTGAGTTTTTTGAGTTTTTGAGTTATAAAACAGTAAATTGTCTTTTAATGAAAAAAAAATGGTTGTTTACTTATTGTTTTAATCATTATGACATATTATTGATCGCTTAAAAAAAGACACTATTAAGGGAAAAAAGGTGGGCGAGTGGTTGTCGCTCTGCTGTAACTTAGGTTATAAGTGGGTCACTGTGGTGTTAAATTTGAATTCAATGATATAATATCATTGTATAAGAAAAATGATTCTGGGCGAAAACGGTCAGTCAGTCTATGATATTACTAAGTATATTTGATGATATTATTGAGAATAAAGTAATTTATATATGTACAAACTATTTGCGTGGAACCTTGTTTTAAATGTTCAATTTTTACCTATAAAATTCGAACATTTTATAAATTAAAAACTACACCATGATCATTAAATTTTAAATTTAATACATTTTGTCAAAATTTAAATTTTAAATGTTTAAAAAAAAAATGTGCCTATATAATTCAATATTTTTCAACTACTATAATAAAAATATATCAGTAACTTTGTATTAAATTTTCATACTTTTTGACCAAACAAAAAAATTTTATTGACAGTAATAGAAAAAAATTAAAAATGTTTACAAACAGCTCAAAACATTTTCAAAACTGTATGGTGTATAGAAAATGAAAATATAAACATTCAATGAAATTTTCATGTATTTACAGTTATTCGTTTTTGTATTACAATAAAATAAACAAAATAAGAAAATTGCTACATGAGAAATCGAGTGAGTATCCAATGCGTTGTAGAAATATGATCTTCAAACGCTCATTAAAATTTAATTTGACTTTCTTGTAGACATTTTTTGAGAGACTTAGGAGGAATCTTTTATTGCACTTTCAAATATTAGAAATAGAAAAATGTTCGTGAATTTTACGTAATTTGCCATGATTTTTACTTTAAACGCTTATAAAAAAATTGTGACTGGATTTTTAATATTTTTCAAATGTTATAGTAACAATAAATTAGGAGCATGTATTAAATTTTCAAGCTTTTTTACCCACCAAATAATTATTATTTATTATTGACAACAGTTAAAACTTAAAACAAATCAAAATTTGTTGAAAATTGTATTGTGTATATAAAATTTTAATATAGACAACCAGTGAAAATTGCATGTATCCTATGGTCATTTGATTTGGAGTTAGGTACATCAAAAACCAAAGTCGATTTTGTCGAAAACCCACTTTGTGTAAAACTTCCCGTTTTTCCTTAATTTTAATTTTATTTTTCCCGATGATTTTGAAAACTGTTGGGAATGTTAAATCATGTGGTGATTGGGGGGCTTGAGCCCAAAAAATGATTGAACATTTTTCAAAGCCCCACTTCTTATTTTGTAAAGAAAAACTAACCCCTCCCCCCTAAAATTCAATCAAATCTGGTGGAGGCGTATAGAGATAGAAGCCTTCTACAGACCCTACAAGTTTCTCATAGGAAACAAATTATTGAAAATGATACAGGTCCCAAAATTGTTGCCTACCTCAAGAACGTAACTAGAAAATGTCTATTGATTGGCAATAGACATTTTCTGGTTACGTTCCTGAGGGAGTGGAACTGGCACATTACATTGGTGTTATAAGAAATTTGTTGTCTAGTTTGTTTAAATTTGGAGGGGAGGGGGTGTACATTTTTAAATTAAAATATGTTTTAAATTTTTTTAAATAACATAATGATAAATTCCGCATTTCTGCGCCGATATACTGCACAACTCTTCACACATATTTGAAAATGGATTGATCTAGTTTATTAGGAAATTTGGAAATTGGTTGGTGTCGTCTGATTTTCTATAAAACTGATCAATGAAAAATACTGCATCGACCCACTTGTGGTTAACATAATATATAGCTGTATAAACTATAAAGCCATCTACCTCGATATTAATTTATTATATCAAGTAGGTGTACCAATTGTTAATTTGAGTTGTAGATACCTATTAATTATATAATAATATTAGTGATCAGGCCGCGTAAACAAGGGGATGGGTGGTCAATCCCCCCTCCAAAAATTAATGGTTGTGTAATTTATTTATATATATATAGTCTATAAACCCCCCGAAAACTAATATCAACCCCCCCCCTCCACAAATTACAACCATACGCGACTGTAATACCGTAAACTATTGAGCTCAGTTTTGAAAGTCGATCGGAAATATTTCCCCTCCAAAATTCAATAAAAGTATAATTTGTATTAAAAAGCACTCAACACGTGTGCCGCCAAGTTAAAAAAAAAAAACACATTTTCTCAATTTTTTTACCATCAACGTATAGATCGCATTTAAATAAATAGTATAGTGCAGAATGAGGCTTAAAAATATGATTATTCCTTTTAAAAATCTAAGTAACATAAACGTCGTTCTAAAAACTGTTTTCAATCTTTTTGATAGTTAAAATTTATATTTTTGTAAATTTTTTTTGCCAAAATATTTAATCGACAGTACCTTAAACTATTGAGCTCAGTTTTGAAACTCGATCGGAAATATTTCCCCTCCAAAATTCAATAAAAGTATAATTTGTATTAAAAAGCACTCAACAGGTGTCGCCAAGTTAGAAAAAAAAATCACATTTTCTCAATTTTTTTACCATCAACGTATAGATCGCATTTAAATAAATAGTATTGCGCAGAATGAGGCTTAAAAATATGATTATTCCTTTTAAAAATCTAAGTAACATAATCGTCGTTCTAAAAACTATTTTCAATCTTTTTGATAGTTTAAATTTATATTTTTGTAAATTTTTTTTGCCAAAATATTTAATCGACAGTACCGTAAACTATTGAGCTTAGTTTTGAAAGTCGATCGGAAATATTTCCCCTCCAAAATTCAATAAAAGTATAATTTGTATGAAAAAGCACTCAACAGGTGTCGCCAAGTTAGAAAAAAAAATCACATTTTCTCAATTTTTTTACCATCAACGTATAGATCGCATTTAAATAAATAGTATGCGCAGAATGAGGCTTAAAATATGATTATTCCTTTTAAAAATCTAAGTAACATAACGTCGTTCTAAAAACTGTTTTCAATCTTTTTGATAGTTAAAATTTATATTTTTGTAAATTTTTTTTGCCAAAATATTTAATCGACAGTACCTTAAACTATTGAGCTCAGTTTTGAAACTCGATCGGAAATATTTCCCCTCCAAAATTCAATAAAAGTATAATTTGTATTAAAAAGCACTCAACACGTGTGCCGCCAAGTTAAAAAAAAAATCACATTTTCTCAATTTTTTTACCATCAACGTATAGATCGCATTTAAATAAATAGTATAGTGCAGAATGAGGCTTAAAAATATGATTTTTCCTTTTAAAAATCTAAGTAACATAAACGTCGTTCTAAAAACTGTTTTCAATCTTTTTGATAGTTAAAACTTATATTTTTGTAAATTTTTTTTGCCAAAATATTTAATCGACAGTACCTTAAACTATTGAGCTCAGTTTTGAAACTCGATCGGAAATATTTCCCCTCCAAAATTCAATAAAAGTATAATTTGTATTAAAAACTCAACACGTGTGCCGCCAAGTTAAAAAAAAAATCACATTTTCTCAATTTTTTTACCATCAACGTATAGATCGCATTTAAAAAATAGTAAGCGCAGAATGAGGCTTAAAAATATGATTATCCCTTTTAAAAATCTAAGTAACATAACGTCGTTCTAAAAACTGTTTTCAATCTTTTTGATAGTTAAAATTTATATTTTTGTAAATTTTTTTTGCCAAAATATTTAATCGACAGTACCTTAAACTATTGAGCTCAGTTTTGAAACTCGATCGGAAATATTTCCCCTCCAAAATTCAATAAAAGTATAATTTGTATTAAAAAGCACTCAACACGTGTGCCGCCAAGTTAAAAAAAAAATCACATTTTCTCAATTTTTTTACCATCAACGTATAGATCGCATTTAAATAAATAGTATAGCGCAGAATGAGGCTTAAAAATATGATTATTCCTTTTAAAAATCTAAGTAACATAAACGTCGTTCTAAAAACTGTTTTCAATCTTTTTGATAGTTAAAATTTATAATTTTGTAAATTTTTTTTGCCAAAATATTTAATCGACAGTACCTTAAACTATTGAGCTCAGTTTTGAAACTCGATCGGAAATATTTCCCCTCCAAAATTCAATAAAAGTATAATTTGTATTAAAAAGCACTCAACAGGTGTCGCCAAGTTAGAAAAAAAAATCACATTTTCTCAATTTTTTTACCATCATCGTATAGATCGCATTTAAATAAATAGTATTGCGCAGAATGAGGCTTAAAAATATGATTATTCCTTTTAAAAATCTAAGTAACATAATCGTCGTTCTAAAAACTGTTTTCAATCTTTTTGATAGTTAAAATTTATATTTTTGTAAATTTTTTTTGCCAAAATATTTAATCGACAGTACCTTAAACTATTGAGCTCAGTTTTGAAACTCGATCGGAAATATTTCCCCTCCAAAATTCAATAAAAGTATAATTTGTATTAAAAAGCACTCAACACGTGTGCCGCCAAGTTAAAAAAAAAAATCACATTTTCTCAATTTTTTTACCATCAACGTATAGATCGCATTTAAATAAATAGTATAGCGCAGAATGAGGCTTAGAAATATGATTATTCCTTTTAAAAATCTAAGTAACATAAACGTCGTTCTAAAAACTGTTTTCAATCTTTTTGATAGTTAAAATTTATATTTTTGTAAATTTTTTTTGCCAAAATATTTAATCGACAGTACCTTAAACTATTGAGCTCAGTTTTGAAACTCGATCGGAAATATTTCCCCTCCAAAATTCAATAAAAGTATAATTTGTATTAAAAAGCACTCAACACGTGTGCCGCCAAGTTAAAAAAAAAATCACATTTTCTCAATTTTTTACCATCAACGTATAGATCGCATTTAAATAAATAGTATAGCGCAGAATGAGGCTTTAAAATATGATTATTCCTTTTAAAAATCTAAGTAACATAACGTCGTTCTAAAAACTGTTTTCAATCTTTTTGATAGTTAAAATTTATATTTTTGTAAATTTTTTTTGCCAAAATATTTAATCGACAGTACCGTAAACTATTGAGCTTAGTTTTGAAACTCGATCGGAAATATTTCCCCTCCAAAATTCAATAAAAGTATAATTTGTATTAAAAAGCACTCAACAGGTGTGCCGCCAAGTTAAAAAAAAAAATCACATTTTCTCAATTTTTTTACCATCAACGTATAGATCGCATTTAAATAAATAGTATAGCGCAGAATGAGGCTTAAAAATATGATTATTCCTTTTAAAAATCTAAGTAACATAAACGTCGTTCTAAAAACTGTTTTCAATCTTTTTGATAGTTAAAACTTATATTTTTGTAAATTTTTTTTGCCAAAATATTTAATCGACAGTACCTTAAACTATTGAGCTCAGTTTTGAAACTCGATCGGAAATATTTCCCCTCCAAAATTCAATAAAAGTATAATTTGTATTAAAAAGCACTCAAACGGTGTGCCGCCAAGTTAAAAAAAAAATCACATTTTCTCAATTTTTTACCATCAACGTATAGATCGCATTTAAATAAATAGTAAGCGCAGAATGAGGCTTAAAAATATGATTTTTCCTTTTAAAAATCTAAGTAACATAAACGTCGTTCTAAAAACTGTTTTCAATCTTTTTGATAGTTAAAATTTATATTTTTGTAAATTTTTTTTGCCAAAATATTTAATCGACAGTACCTTAAACTATTGAGCTCAGTTTTGAAACTCGATCGGAAATATTTCCCCTCCAAAATTCAATAAAAGTATAATTTGTATTAAAAAGCACTCAACACGTGTGCCGCCAAGTTAAAAAAAAAATCACATTTTCTCAATTTTTTTACCATCAACGTATAGATCGCATTTAAATAAATAGTATAGCGCAGAATGAGGCTTAAAAATATGATTATCCTTTTAAAAATCTAAGTAACATAAACGTCGTTCTAAAAACTGTTTTCAATCTTTTTGATAGTTAAAATTTATATTTTTGTAAATTTTTTTTGCCAAAATATTTAATCGACAGTACCTTAAACTATTGAGCTCAGTTTTGAAACTCGATCGGAAATATTTCCCCTCCAAAATTCAATAAAAGTATAATTTGTATTAAAAAGCACTCAACAGTGTGTCGCCAAGTTAGAAAAAAAATCACATTTTCTCAATTTTTTACCATCATCGTATAGATCGCATTTAAATAAATAGTATTGCGCAGAATGAGGCTTAAAAATATGATTATTCCTTTTAAAAATCTAAGTAACATAATCGTCGTTCTAAAAACTGTTTTCAATCTTTTTGATAGTTAAAATTTATATTTTTGTAAATTTTTTTGCCAAAATATTAATCGACAGTACCTTAAACTATTGAGCTCAGTTTTGAAACTCGATCGGAAATATTTCCCCTCCAAAATTCAATAAAAGTATAATTTGTATTAAAAAGCACTCAACAGGTGTCGCCAAGTTAGAAAAAAAATCACATTTTCTCAATTTTTTTACCATCAACGTATAGATCGCATTTAAATAAATAGTATTGCGCAGAATGAGGCTTAAAAATATGATTATTCCTTTTAAAAATCTAAGTAACATAATCGTCGTTCTAAAAACTGTTTTCAATCTTTTTGATAGTTAAAATTTATATTTTTGTAAATTTTTTTTGCCAAAATATTTAATCGACAGTACCTTAAACTATTGAGCTCAGTTTTGAAACTCGATCGGAAATATTTCCCCTCCAAAATTCAATAAAAGTATAATTTGTATTAAAAAGCACTCAACAGGTGTCGCCAAGTTAAAAAAAAAATCACATTTTCTCAATTTTTTTACCATCAACGTATAGATCGCATTTAAATAAATAGTATTGCGCAGAATGAGGCTTAAAAATATGATTATTCCTTTTAAAAATCTAAGTAACATAATCGTCGTTCTAAAAACTGTTTTCAATCTTTTTGATAGTTAAAATTTATATTTTTGTAAATTTTTTTGCCAAAATATTTAATCGACAGTACCTTAAACTATTGAGCTCAGTTTTGAAACTCGATCGGAAATATTTCCCCTCCAAAATTCAATAAAAGTATAATTTGTATTAAAAAGCACTCAACAGGTGTCGCCAAGTTAGAAAAAAAAAATCACATTTTCTCAATTTTTTTACCATCATCGTATAGATCGCATTTAAATAAATAGTATTGCGCAGAATGAGGCTTAAAAATATGATTATTCCTTTTAAAAATCTAAGTAACATAATCGTCGTTCTAAAAACTGTTTTCAATCTTTTTGATAGTTAAAATTTATATTTTGTAAATTTTTTTTGCCAAAATATTTAATCGACAGTACCTTAAACTATTGAGCTCAGTTTTGAAACTCGATCGGAAATATTTCCCCTCCAAAATTCAATAAAAGTATAATTTGTATTAAAAAGCACTCAACAGGTGTCGCCAAGTTAGAAAAAAAAATCACATTTTCTCAATTTTTTACCATCAACGTATAGATCGCATTTAAATAAATAGTATTGCGCAGAATGAGGCTTAAAAATATGATTATTCCTTTTAAAAATCTAAGTAACATAATCGTCGTTCTAAAAACTGTTTTCAATCTTTTTGATAGTTAAAATTTATTTTTTGTAAATTTTTTTTGCCAAAATATTTAATCGACAGTACCTTAAACTATTGAGCTCAGTTTTGAAACTCGATCGGAAATATTTCCCCTCCAAAATTCAATAAAAGTATAATTTGTATTAAAAAGCACTCAACACGTGTGCCGCCAAGTTAAAAAAAAAATCACATTTTCTCAATTTTTTTACCATCAACGTATAGATCGCATTTAAATAAATAGTATAGCGCAGAATGAGGCTTAAAAATATGATTATTCCTTTTAAAAATCTAAGTAACATAATCGTCGTTCTAAAAACTGTTTTCAATCTTTTTGATAGTTAAAATTTATATTTTTGTAAATTTTTTTTGCCAAAATATTTAATCGACAGTACCTTAAACTATTGAGCTCAGTTTTGAAACTCGATCGGAAATATTTCCCCTCCAAAATTCAATAAAAGTATAATTTGTATTAAAAAGCACTCAACAGGTGTCGCCAAGTTAAAAAAAAAATCACATTTTCTCAATTTTTTTACCATCAACGTATAGATCGCATTTAAATAAATAGTATTGCGCAGAATGAGGCTTAAAAATATGATTATTCCTTTTAAAAATCTAAGTAACATAATCGTCGTTCTAAAAACTGTTTTCAATCTTTTTGATAGTTAAAATTTATATTTTTGTAAATTTTTTTTGCCAAAATATTTAATCGACAGTACCTTAAACTATTGAGCTCAGTTTTGAAACTCGATCGGAAATATTTCCCCTCCAAAATTCAATAAAAGTATAATTTGTATTAAAAAGCACTCAACAGTGTGCCGCCAAGTTAGAAAAAAAAATCACATTTTCTCAATTTTTTTACCATCAACGTATAGATCGCATTTAAATAAATAGTATTGCGCAGAATGAGGCTTAAAAATATGATTATTCCTTTTAAAAATCTAAGTAACATAATCGTCGTTCTAAAAACTGTTTTCAATCTTTTTGATAGTTAAAATTTATATTTTTGTAAATTTTTTTTGCCAAAATATTTAATCGACAGTACCTTAAACTATTGAGCTCAGTTTTGAAACTCGATCGGAAATATTTCCCCTCCAAAATTCAATAAAAGTATAATTTGTATTAAAAAGCACTCAACAGGTGTCGCCAAGTTAGAAAAAAAAATCACATTTTCTCAATTTTTTTACCATCAACGTATAGATCGCATTTAAATAAATAGTATTGCGCAGAATGAGGCTTAAAAATATGATTATTCCTTTTAAAAATCTAAGTAACATAATCGTCGTTCTAAAAACTGTTTTCAATCTTTTTGATAGTTAAAATTTATATTTTTGTAAATTTTTTTTGCCAAAATATTTAATCGACAGTACCTTAAACTATTGAGCTCAGTTTTGAAACTCGATCGGAAATATTTCCCCTCCAAAATTCAATAAAAGTATAATTTGTATTAAAAAGCACTCAACACGTGTGCCGCCAAGTTAAAAAAAAAATCACATTTTCTCAATTTTTTTACCATCAACGTATAGATCGCATTTAAATAAATAGTATTGCGCAGAATGAGGCTTAAAATATGATTATTCCTTTTAAAAATCTAAGTAACATAATCGTCGTTCTAAAAACTGTTTTCAATCTTTTTGATAGTTAAAATTTATATTTTTGTAAATTTTTTTTGCCAAAATATTTAATCGACAGTACCTTAAACTATTGAGCTCAGTTTTGAAACTCGATCGGAAATATTTCCCCTCCAAAATTCAATAAAAGTATAATTTGTATTAAAAAGCACTCAACAGGTGTCGCCAAGTTAGAAAAAAAAAATCACATTTTCTCAATTTTTTTACCATCATCGTATAGATCGCATTTAAATAAATAGTATTGCGCAGAATGAGGCTTAAAAATATGATTATTCCTTTTAAAAATCTAAGTAACATAATCGTCGTTCTAAAAACTGTTTTCAATCTTTTTGATAGTTAAAATTTATATTTTTGTAAATTTTTTTTGCCAAAATATTTAATCGACAGTACCTTAAACTATTGAGCTCAGTTTTGAAACTCGATCGGAAATATTTCCCCTCCAAAATTCAATAAAAGTATAATTTGTATTAAAAAGCACTCAACACGGTGTCGCCAAGTTAGAAAAAAAAATCACATTTTCTCAATTTTTTTACCATCAACGTATAGATCGCATTTAAATAAATAGTATAGCGCAGAATGAGGCTTAAAAATATGATTATTCCTTTTAAAAATCTAAGTAACATAATCGTCGTTCTAAAAACTGTTTTCAATCTTTTTGATAGTTAAAATTATATTTTTGTAAATTTTTTTTGCCAAAATATTTAATCGACAGTACCTTAAACTATTGAGCTCAGTTTTGAAACTCGATCGGAAATATTTCCCCTCCAAAATTCAATAAAAGTATAATTTGTATTAAAAAGCACTCAACAGGTGTCGCCAAGTTAGAAAAAAAAAATCACATTTTCTCAATTTTTTTACCATCAACGTATAGATCGCATTTAAATAAATAGTATAGCGCAGAATGAGGCTTAAAAATATGATTATTCCTTTTAAAAATCTAAGTAACATAATCGTCGTTCTAAAAACTGTTTTCAATCTTTTTGATAGTTAAAACTTATATTTTTGTAAATTTTTTTTGCCAAAATATTTAATCGACAGTACCTTAAACTATTGAGCTCAGTTTTGAAACTCGATCGGAAATATTTCCCCTCCAAAATTCAATAAAAGTATAATTTGTATTAAAAAGCACTCAACAGTGTGCCGCCAAGTTAAAAAAAAAATCACATTTTCTCAATTTTTTTACCATCAACGTATAGATCGCATTTAAATAAATAGTATTGCGCAGAATGAGGCTTAAAAATATGATTATTCCTTTTAAAAATCTAAGTAACATAATCGTCGTTCTAAAAACTGTTTTCAATCTTTTTGATAGTTAAAATTTATATTTTTGTAAATTTTTTTTGCCAAAATATTTAATCGACAGTACCTTAAACTATTGAGCTCAGTTTTGAAACTCGATCGGAAATATTTCCCCTCCAAAATTCAATAAAAGTATAATTTGTATTAAAAAGCACTCAACAGTGTGCGCCAAGTTAGAAAAAAAAATCACATTTTCTCAATTTTTTTACCATCAACGTATAGATCGCATTTAAATAAATAGTATTGCGCAGAATGAGGCTTAAAAATATGATTATTCCTTTTAAAAATCTAAGTAACATAATCGTCGTTCTAAAAACTGTTTTCAATCTTTTTGATAGTTAAAATTTATATTTTTGTAAATTTTTTTTGCCAAAATATTTAATCGACAGTACCTTAAACTATTGAGCTCAGTTTTGAAACTCGATCGGAAATATTTCCCCTCCAAAATTCAATAAAAGTATAATTTGTATTAAAAAGCACTCAACAGGTGTCGCCAAGTTAGAAAAAAAAATCACATTTTCTCAATTTTTTTACCATCAACGTATAGATCGCATTTAAATAAATAGTATTGCGCAGAATGAGGCTTAAAAATATGATTATTCCTTTTAAAAATCTAAGTAACATAATCGTCGTTCTAAAAACTGTTTTCAATCTTTTTGATAGTTAAAATTTATATTTTTGTAAATTTTTTTTGCCAAAATATTTAATCGACAGTACCTTAAACTATTGAGCTCAGTTTTGAAACTCGATCGGAAATATTTCCCCTCCAAAATTCAATAAAAGTATAATTTGTATTAAAAAGCACTCAACAGGTGTCGCCAAGTTAAAAAAAAAAATCACATTTTCTCAATTTTTTTACCATCAACGTATAGATCGCATTTAAATAAATAGTATAGCGCAGAATGAGGCTTAAAAATATGATTATTCCTTTTAAAAATCTAAGTAACATAATCGTCGTTCTAAAAACTGTTTTCAATCTTTTTGATAGTTAAAATTTATATTTTTGTAAATTTTTTTTGCCAAAATATTTAATCGACAGTACCTTAAACTATTGAGCTCAGTTTTGAAACTCGATCGGAAATATTTCCCCTCCAAAATTCAATAAAAGTATAATTTGTATTAAAAAGCACTCAACAGGTGTCGCCAAGTTAGAAAAAAAAATCACATTTTCTCAATTTTTTTACCATCAACGTATAGATCGCATTTAAATAAATAGTATTGCGCAGAATGAGGCTTAAAAATATGATTATTCCTTTTAAAAATCTAAGTAACATAATCGTCGTTCTAAAAACTGTTTTCAATCTTTTTGATAGTTAAAATTTATATTTTTGTAAATTTTTTTTGCCAAAATATTTAATCGACAGTACCTTAAACTATTGAGCTCAGTTTTGAAACTCGATCGGAAATATTTCCCCTCAAAAATTCAATAAAGGTATAATTTGTATTAAAAAGCACTCAACACGTGTGCCGCCAAGTTAGAAAAAAAAATCACATTTTCTCAATTTTTTTACCATAAACGTATAGATCGCATTTAAATAAATAGTATAGCGCAGAATGAGGCTTAAAATATGATTATTCCTTTTAAAAATCTAAGTAACATAATCTTCGTTCTAAAAACTGTTTTCAATCTTTTTGATAGTTAAAACTTATATTTTTGTAAATTTTTTTTGGCAAAATATTTAATCGACAGTACCTTAAACTATTGATTTCAGTTTTGAAACTCGATCGGAAATATTTCCCCTCCAAAATTCAATAAAAGTATAATTTGTATTAAAAAGCACTCAACAGGTGTCGCCAAGTTAGAAAAAAAAATCACATTTTCTCAATTTTTTTACCATCAACGTATAGATCGCATTTAAATAAATAGTATTGCGCAGAATGAGGCTTAAAAATATGATTATTCCTTTTAAAAATCTAAGTAACATAATCGTCGTTCTAAAAACTGTTTTCAATCTTTTTGATAGTTAAAATTTATATTTTTGTAAATTTTTTTTGCCAAAATATTTAATCGACAGTACCTTAAACTATTGAGCTCAGTTTTGAAACTCGATCGGAAATATTTCCCCTCCAAAATTCAATAAAAGTATAATTTGTATTAAAAAGCACTCAACACGGTGTCGCCAAGTTAAAAAAAAAATCACATTTTCTCAATTTTTTTACCATCAACGTATAGATCGCATTTAAATAAATAGTATTGCGCAGAATGAGGCTTAAAAATATGATTATTCCTTTTAAAAATCTAAGTAACATAATCGTCGTTCTAAAAACTGTTTTCAATCTTTTTGATAGTTAAAATTTATATTTTTGTAAATTTTTTTTGCCAAAATATTTAATCGACAGTACCTTAAACTATTGAGCTCAGTTTTGAAACTCGATCGGAAATATTTCCCCTCCAAAATTCAATAAAAGTATAATTTGTATTAAAAAGCACTCAACAGTGTGCCGCCAAGTTAAAAAAAAAATCACATTTTCTCAATTTTTTTACCATCAACGTATAGATCGCATTTAAATAAATAGTATAGCGCAGAATGAGGCTTAAAAATATGATTATTCCTTTTAAAAATCTAAGTAACATAATCGTCGTTCTAAAAACTGTTTTCAATCTTTTTGATAGTTAAAATTTATATTTTTGTAAATTTTTTTTGCCAAAATATTTAATCGACAGTACCTTAAACTATTGAGCTCAGTTTTGAAACTCGATCGGAAATATTTCCCCTCCAAAATTCAATAAAAGTATAATTTGTATTAAAAAGCACTCAACAGTGTCGCCAAGTTAGAAAAAAAAATCACATTTTCTCAATTTTTTTACCATCAACGTATAGATCGCATTTAAATAAATAGTATTGCGCAGAATGAGGCTTAAAAATATGATTATTCCTTTTAAAAATCTAAGTAACATAATCGTCGTTCTAAAAACTGTTTTCAATCTTTTTGATAGTTAAAATTTATATTTTTGTAAATTTTTTTTGCCAAAATATTTAATCGACAGTACCTTAAACTATTGAGCTCAGTTTTGAAACTCGATCGGAAATATTTCCCCTCCAAAATTCAATAAAAGTATAATTTGTATTAAAAAGCACTCAACAGGTGTCGCCAAGTTAGAAAAAAAAATCACATTTTCTCAATTTTTTTACCATCAACGTATAGATCGCATTTAAATAAATAGTATTGCGCAGAATGAGGCTTAAAAATATGATTATTCCTTTTAAAAATCTAAGTAACATAATCGTCGTTCTAAAAACTGTTTTCAATCTTTTTGATAGTTAAAATTTATATTTTTGTAAATTTTTTTTGCCAAAATATTTAATCGACAGTACCTTAAACTATTGAGCTCAGTTTTGAAACTCGATCGGAAATATTTCCCCTCCAAAATTCAATAAAAGTATAATTTGTATTAAAAAGCACTCAACAGTGTCGCCAAGTTAAAAAAAAAATCACATTTTCTCAATTTTTTTACCATCAACGTATAGATCGCATTTAAATAAATAGTATAGCGCAGAATGAGGCTTAAAAATATGATTATTCCTTTTAAAAATCTAAGTAACATAATCGTCGTTCTAAAAACTGTTTTCAATCTTTTTGATAGTTAAAATTTATATTTTTGTAAATTTTTTTTGCCAAAATATTTAATCGACAGTACCTTAAACTATTGAGCTCAGTTTTGAAACTCGATCGGAAATATTTCCCCTCCAAAATTCAATAAAAGTATAATTTGTATTAAAAAGCACTCAACACGTGTGACGCCAAGTTAAAAAAAAAAATCACATTTTCTCAATTTTTTTACCATCAACGTATAGATCGCATTTAAATAAATAGTATAGCGCAGAATGAGGCTTAAAAATATGATTATTCCTTTTAAAAATCTAAGTAACATAATCGTCGTTCTAAAAACTGTTTTCAATCTTTTTGATAGTTAAAATTTATATTTTTGTAAATTTTTTTTGCCAAAATATTTAATCGACAGTACCTTAAACTATTGAGCTCAGTTTTGAAACTCGATCGGAAATATTTCCCCTCCAAAATTCAATAAAAGTATAATTTGTATTAAAAAGCACTCAACAGGTGTCGCCAAGTTAGAAAAAAAATCACATTTTCTCAATTTTTTTACCATCAACGTATAGATCGCATTTAAATAAATAGTATTGCGCAGAATGAGGCTTAAAAATATGATTATTCCTTTTAAAAATCTAAGTAACATAATCGTCGTTCTAAAAACTGTTTTCAATCTTTTTGATAGTTAAAATTTATATTTTTGTAAATTTTTTTTGCCAAAATATTTAATCGACAGTACCTTAAACTATTGAGCTCAGTTTTGAAACTCGATCGGAAATATTTCCCCTCCAAAATTCAATAAAAGTATAATTTGTATTAAAAAGCACTCAACAGTGTGCGCCAAGTTAGAAAAAAAAATCACATTTTCTCAATTTTTTTACCATCAACGTATAGATCGCATTTAAATAAATAGTATTGCGCAGAATGAGGCTTAAAAATATGATTATTCCTTTTAAAAATCTAAGTAACATAATCGTCGTTCTAAAAACTGTTTTCAATCTTTTTGATAGTTAAAATTTATATTTTTGTAAATTTTTTTTGCCAAAATATTTAATCGACAGTACCTTAAACTATTGAGCTCAGTTTTGAAACTCGATCGGAAATATTTCCCCTCCAAAATTCAATAAAAGTATAATTTGTATTAAAAAGCACTCAACAGGTGTCGCCAAGTTAGAAAAAAAAATCACATTTTCTCAATTTTTTTACCATCAACGTATAGATCGCATTTAAATAAATAGTATTGCGCAGAATGAGGCTTAAAAATATGATTATTCCTTTTAAAAATCTAAGTAACATAATCGTCGTTCTAAAAACTGTTTTCAATCTTTTTGATAGTTAAAATTTATATTTTTGTAAATTTTTTTTGCCAAAATATTTAATCGACAGTACCTTAAACTATTGAGCTCAGTTTTGAAACTCGATCGGAAATATTTCCCCTCCAAAATTCAATAAAAGTATAATTTGTATTAAAAAGCACTCAACACGTGTGCCGCCAAGTTAAAAAAAAATCACATTTTCTCAATTTTTTTACCATCAACGTATAGATCGCATTTAAATAAATAGTATTGCGCAGAATGAGGCTTAAAAATATGATTATTCCTTTTAAAAATCTAAGTAACATAATCGTCGTTCTAAAAACTGTTTTCAATCTTTTTGATAGTTAAAATTTATATTTTTGTAAATTTTTTTTGCCAAAATATTTAATCGACAGTACCTTAAACTATTGAGCTCAGTTTTGAAACTCGATCGGAAATATTTCCCCTCCAAAATTCAATAAAAGTATAATTTGTATTAAAAAGCACTCAACACGTGTGCCGCCAAGTTAAAAAAAAAATCACATTTTCTCAATTTTTTTACCATCAACGTATAGATCGCATTTAAATAAATAGTATAGCGCAGAATGAGGCTTAAAAATATGATTATTCCTTTTAAAAATCTAAGTAACATAATCGTCGTTCTAAAAACTGTTTTCAATCTTTTTGATAGTTAAAATTTATATTTTTGTAAATTTTTTTTGCCAAAATATTTAATCGACAGTACCTTAAACTATTGAGCTCAGTTTTGAAACTCGATCGGAAATATTTCCCCTCCAAAATTCAATAAAAGTATAATTTGTATTAAAAAGCACTCAACAGTGTCGCCAAGTTAAAAAAAAAATCACATTTTCTCAATTTTTTTACCATCAACGTATAGATCGCATTTAAATAAATAGTATAGCGCAGAATGAGGCTTAAAAATATGATTATTCCTTTTAAAAATCTAAGTAACATAATCGTCGTTCTAAAAACTGTTTTCAATCTTTTTGATAGTTAAAATTTATATTTTTGTAAATTTTTTTTGCCAAAATATTTAATCGACAGTACCTTAAACTATTGAGCTCAGTTTTGAAACTCGATCGGAAATATTTCCCCTCCAAAATTCAATAAAAGTATAATTTGTATTAAAAAGCACTCAACAGTGTCGCCAAGTTAGAAAAAAAATCACATTTTCTCAATTTTTTTACCATCAACGTATAGATCGCATTTAAATAAATAGTATTGCGCAGAATGAGGCTTAAAAATATGATTATTCCTTTTAAAAATCTAAGTAACATAATCGTCGTTCTAAAAACTGTTTTCAATCTTTTTGATAGTTAAAATTTATATTTTTGTAAATTTTTTTTGCCAAAATATTTAATCGACAGTACCTTAAACTATTGAGCTCAGTTTTGAAACTCGATCGGAAATATTTCCCCTCCAAAATTCAATAAAAGTATAATTTGTATTAAAAAGCACTCAACACGTGTGCCGCCAAGTTAAAAAAAAAAATCACATTTTCTCAATTTTTTTACCATCAACGTATAGATCGCATTTAAATAAATAGTATAGCGCAGAATGAGGCTTAAAAATATGATTATTCCTTTTAAAAATCTAAGTAACATAATCGTCGTTCTAAAAACTGTTTTCAATCTTTTTGATAGTTAAAATTTATATTTTTGTAAATTTTTTTTGCCAAAATATTTAATCGACAGTACCTTAAACTATTGAGCTCAGTTTTGAAACTCGATCGGAAATATTTCCCCTCCAAAATTCAATAAAAGTATAATTTGTATTAAAAAGCACTCAACACGTGTGCGCCAAGTTAGAAAAAAAATCACATTTTCTCAATTTTTTTACCATCAACGTATAGATCGCATTTAAATAAATAGTATAGCGCAGAATGAGGCTTAAAAATATGATTATTCCTTTTAAAAATCTAAGTAACATAATCGTCGTTCTAAAAACTGTTTTCAATCTTTTTGATAGTTAAAATTTATATTTTTGTAAATTTTTTTTGCCAAAATATTTAATCGACAGTACCTTAAACTATTGAGCTCAGTTTTGAAACTCGATCGGAAATATTTCCCCTCCAAAATTCAATAAAAGTATAATTTGTATTAAAAAGCACTCAACACGTGTGCGCCAAGTTAAAAAAAAATCACATTTTCTCAATTTTTTTACCATCAACGTATAGATCGCATTTAAATAAATAGTATTGCGCAGAATGAGGCTTAAAAATATGATTATTCCTTTTAAAAATCTAAGTAACATAATCGTCGTTCTAAAAACTGTTTTCAATCTTTTTGATAGTTAAAATTTATATTTTTGTAAATTTTTTTTGCCAAAATATTTAATCGACAGTACCTTAAACTATTGAGCTCAGTTTTGAAACTCGATCGGAAATATTTCCCCTCCAAAATTCAATAAAAGTATAATTTGTATTAAAAAGCACTCAACAGGTGTCCTTCAATTAGAAAAAAAAATCACATTTTCTCAATTTTTTTACCATCAACGTATAGATCGCATTTAAATAAATAGTATTGCGCAGAATGAGGCTTAAAAATATGATTATTCCTTTTAAAAATCTAAGTAACATAATCGTCGTTCTAAAAACTGTTTTCAATCTTTTTGATAGTTAAAATTTATATTTTTGTAAATTTTTTTTGCCAAAATATTTAATCGACAGTACCTTAAACTATTGAGCTCAGTTTTGAAACTCGATCGGAAATATTTCCCCTCCAAAATTCAATAAAAGTATAATTTGTATTAAAAAGCACTCAACACGTGTGCCGCCAAGTTAGAAAAAAAAATCACATTTTCTCAATTTTTTTACCATCATCGTATAGATCGCATTTAAATAAATAGTATTGCGCAGAATGAGGCTTAAAAATATGATTATTCCTTTTAAAAATCTAAGTAACATAATCGTCGTTCTAAAAACTGTTTTCAATCTTTTTGATAGTTAAAATTTATATTTTTGTAAATTTTTTTTGCCAAAATATTTAATCGACAGTACCTTAAACTATTGAGCTCAGTTTTGAAACTCGATCGGAAATATTTCCCCTCCAAAATTCAATAAAAGTATAATTTGTATTAAAAAGCACTCAACAGGTGTCGCCAAGTTAGAAAAAAAAATCACATTTTCTCAATTTTTTTACCATCAACGTATAGATCGCATTTAAATAAATAGTATAGCGCAGAATGAGGCTTAAAAATATGATTATTCCTTTTAAAAATCTAAGTAACATAATCGTCGTTCTAAAAACTGTTTTCAATCTTTTTGATAGTTAAAATTTATATTTTTGTAAATTTTTTTTGCCAAAATATTTAATCGACAGTACCTTAAACTATTGAGCTCAGTTTTGAAACTCGATCGGAAATATTTCCCCTCCAAAATTCAATAAAAGTATAATTTGTATTAAAAAGCACTCAACAGGTGTCGCCAAGTTAGAAAAAAAATCACATTTTCTCAATTTTTTTACCATCAACGTATAGATCGCATTTAAATAAATAGTATTGCGCAGAATGAGGCTTAAAAATATGATTATTCCTTTTAAAAATCTAAGTAACATAATCGTCGTTCTAAAAACTGTTTTCAATCTTTTTGATAGTTAAAATTTATATTTTTGTAAATTTTTTTTGCCAAAATATTTAATCGACAGTACCTTAAACTATTGAGCTCAGTTTTGAAACTCGATCGGAAATATTTCCCCTCCAAAATTCAATAAAAGTATAATTTGTATTAAAAAGCACTCAACACGTGTGCCGCCAAGTTAAAAAAAAAAATCACATTTTCTCAATTTTTTTACCATCAACGTATAGATCGCATTTAAATAAATAGTATAGCGCAGAATGAGGCTTAAAAATATGATTATTCCTTTTAAAAATCTAAGTAACATAATCGTCGTTCTAAAAACTGTTTTCAATCTTTTTGATAGTTAAAATTTATATTTTTGTAAATTTTTTTTGCCAAAATATTTAATCGACAGTACCTTAAACTATTGAGCTCAGTTTTGAAACTCGATCGGAAATATTTCCCCTCCAAAATTCAATAAAAGTATAATTTGTATTAAAAAGCACTCAACACGTGTGCCGCCAAGTTAGAAAAAAAATCACATTTTCTCAATTTTTTTACCATAAACGTATAGATCGCATTTAAATAAATAGTATAGCGCAGAATGAGGCTTAAAATATGATTATTCCTTTTAAAAATCTAAGTAACATAATCGTCGTTCTAAAAACTGTTTTCAATCTTTTTGATAGTTAAAATTTATATTTTTGTAAATTTTTTTTGCCAAAATATTTAATCGACAGTACCTTAAACTATTGAGCTCAGTTTTGAAACTCGATCGGAAATATTTCCCCTCCAAAATTCAATAAAAGTATAATTTGTATTAAAAAGCACTCAACACGTGTGCCGCCAAGTTAAAAAAAAAATCACATTTTCTCAATTTTTTTACCATCAACGTATAGATCGCATTTAAATAAATAGTATTGCGCAGAATGAGGCTTAAAAATATGATTATTCCTTTTAAAAATCTAAGTAACATAATCGTCGTTCTAAAAACTGTTTTCAATCTTTTTGATAGTTAAAATTTATATTTTTGTAAATTTTTTTTGCCAAAATATTTAATCGACAGTACCTTAAACTATTGAGCTCAGTTTTGAAACTCGATCGGAAATATTTCCCCTCCAAAATTCAATAAAAGTATAATTTGTATTAAAAAGCACTCAACAGGTGCCGCCAAGTTAGAAAAAAAAAATCACATTTTCTCAATTTTTTTACCATCAACGTATAGATCGCATTTAAATAAATAGTATTGCGCAGAATGAGGCTTAAAAATATGATTATTCCTTTTAAAAATCTAAGTAACATAATCGTCGTTCTAAAAACTGTTTTCAATCTTTTTGATAGTTAAAATTTATATTTTTGTAAATTTTTTTTGCCAAAATATTTAATCGACAGTACCTTAAACTATTGAGCTCAGTTTTGAAACTCGATCGGAAATATTTCCCCTCCAAAATTCAATAAAAGTATAATTTGTATTAAAAAGCACTCAACACGTGTGCCGCCAAGTTAAAAAAAAAAATCACATTTTCTCAATTTTTTTACCATCAACGTATAGATCGCATTTAAATAAATAGTATAGCGCAGAATGAGGCTTAAAAATATGATTATTCCTTTTAAAAATCTAAGTAACATAATCGTCGTTCTAAAAACTGTTTTCAATCTTTTTGATAGTTAAAATTATATTTTTGTAAATTTTTTTTGCCAAAATATTTAATCGACAGTACCTTAAACTATTGAGCTCAGTTTTGAAACTCGATCGGAAATATTTCCCCTCCAAAATTCAATAAAAGTATAATTTGTATTAAAAAGCACTCAACAGGTGTCGCCAAGTTAAAAAAAAAATCACATTTTCTCAATTTTTTTACCATCAACGTATAGATCGCATTTAAATAAATAGTATAGCGCAGAATGAGGCTTAGAAATATGATTATTCCTTTTAAAAATCTAAGTAACATAATCGTCGTTCTAAAAACTGTTTTCAATCTTTTTGATAGTTAAAATTTATATTTTTGTAAATTTTTTTTGCCAAAATATTTAATCGACAGTACCGTAAACTATTGAGCTTAGTTTTGAAACTCGATCGGAAATATTTCCCCTCCAAAATTCAATAAAAGTATAATTTGTATTAAAAAGCACTCAACAGGTGTGCCAAGTTAGAAAAAAAAATCACATTTTCTCAATTTTTTTACCATCAACGTATAGATCGCATTTAAATAAATAGTATAGCGCAGAATGAGGCTTAAAAATATGATTATTCCTTTTAAAAATCTAAGTAACATAAACGTCGTTCTAAAAACTGTTTTCAATCTTTTTGATAGTTAAAATTTATATTTTTGTAAATTTTTTTTGCCAAAATATTTAATCGACAGTACCTTAAACTATTGAGCTCAGTTTTGAAACTCGATCGGAAATATTTCCCCTCCAAAATTCAATAAAAGTATAATTTGTATTAAAAAGCACTCAACACGTGTGCCGCCAAGTTAAAAAAAAAAATCACATTTTCTCAATTTTTTTACCATCAACGTATAGATCGCATTTAAATAAATAGTATAGCGCAGAATGAGGCTTAAAAATATGATTATTCCTTTTAAAAATCTAAGTAACATAATCGTCGTTCTAAAAACTGTTTTCAATCTTTTTGATAGTTAAAATTTATATTTTTGTAAATTTTTTTTGCCAAAATATTTAATCGACAGTACCGTAAACTATTGAGCTTAGTTTTGAAACTCGATCGGAAATATTTCCCCTCCAAAATTCAATAAAAGTATAATTTGTATTAAAAAGCACTCAACAGGTGTGCGCCAAGTTAGAAAAAAAATCACATTTTCTCAATTTTTTTACCATCAACGCATAGATCGCATTTAAATAAATAGTATAGCGCAGAATGAGGCTTAAAAATATGATTCTTCCTTTTAAAAATCTAAGTAACATAAACGTCGTTCTAAAAACTGTTTTCAATCTTTTTGATAGTTAAAACTTATATTTTTGTAAATTTTTTTTGCCAAAATATTTAATCGACAGTACCTTAAACTATTGAGCTCAGTTTTGAAACTCGATCGGAAATATTTCCCCTCCAAATTCAATAAAAGTATAATTTGTATTAAAAAGCACTCAACACGTGTGCCGCCAAGTTAAAAAAAAAATCACATTTTCTCAATTTTTTTACCATCAACGTATAGATCGCATTTAAATAAATAGTATTAGCGCAGAATGAGGCTTAAAAATATGATTATTCCTTTTAAAAATCTAAGTAACATAATCGTCGTTCTAAAAACTGTTTTCAATCTTTTTGATAGTTAAAATTATATTTTTGTAAATTTTTTTTGCCAAAATATTTAATCGACAGTACCTTAAACTATTGAGCTCAGTTTTGAAACTCGATCGGAAATATTTCCCCTCCAAAATTCAATAAAAGTATAATTTGTATTAAAAAGCACTCAACACGTGTGCGCCAAGTTAGAAAAAAAAATCACATTTTCTCAATTTTTTTACCATCAACGTATAGATCGCATTTAAATAAATAGTATTGCGCAGAATGAGGCTTAAAAATATGATTATTCCTTTTAAAAATCTAAGTAACATAATCGTCGTTCTAAAAACTGTTTTCAATCTTTTTGATAGTTAAAATTTATATTTTTGTAAATTTTTTTGCCAAAATATTTAATCGACAGTACCTTAAACTATTGAGCTCAGTTTTGAAACTCGATCGGAAATATTTCCCCTCCAAAATTCAATAAAAGTATAATTTGTATTAAAAAGCACTCAACACGTGTGCCGCCAAGTTAGAAAAAAAAAATCACATTTTCTCAATTTTTTTACCATCAACGTATAGATCGCATTTAAATAAATAGTATAGCGCAGAATGAGGCTTAAAATATGATTATTCCTTTTAAAAATCTAAGTAACATAAACGTCGTTCTAAAAACTGTTTTCAATCTTTTTGATAGTTAAAATTTATTTTTGTAAATTTTTTTTGCCAAAATATTTAATCGACAGTACCTTAAACTATTGAGCTCAGTTTTGAAACTCGATCGGAAATATTTCCCCTCCAAAATTCAATAAAAGTATAATTTGTATTAAAAAGCACTCAACACGGTGTGCGCCAAGTTAGAAAAAAAAATCACATTTTCTCAATTTTTTTACCATCAACGTATAGATCGCATTTAAATAAATAGTATTGCGCAGAATGAGGCTTAAAAATATGATTATTCCTTTTAAAAATCTAAGTAACATAATCGTCGTTCTAAAAACTGTTTTCAATCTTTTTGATAGTTAAAATTTATATTTTTGTAAATTTTTTTTGCCAAAATATTTAATCGACAGTACCTTAAACTATTGAGCTCAGTTTTGAAACTCGATCGGAAATATTTCCCCTCCAAAATTCAATAAAAGTATAATTTGTATTAAAAAGCACTCAACAGGTGTCCTTAAGTTAGAAAAAAAATCAATCACATTTTCTCAATTTTTTTACCATCAACGTATAGATCGCATTTAAATAAATAGTATTGCGCAGAATGAGGCTTAAAAATATGATTATTCCTTTTAAAAATCTAAGTAACATAATCGTCGTTCTAAAAACTGTTTTCAATCTTTTTGATAGTTAAAATTTATATTTTTGTAAATTTTTTTTGCCAAAATATTTAATCGACAGTACCTTAAACTATTGAGCTCAGTTTTGAAACTCGATCGGAAATATTTCCCCTCCAAAATTCAATAAAAGTATAATTTGTATTAAAAAGCACTCAACAGTGTGCGCCAAGTTAAAAAAAAAATCACATTTTCTCAATTTTTTTACCATCAACGTATAGATCGCATTTAAATAAATAGTATAGCACAGAATGAGGCTTAAAAATATGATTATTCCTTTTAAAAATCTAAGTAACATAAACGTCGTTCTAAAACTGTTTTCAATCTTTTTGATAGTTAAAATTTATATTTTTGTAAATTTTTTTTGCCAAAATATTTAATCGACAGTACCGTAAACTATTGAGCTTAGTTTTGAAACTCGATCGGAAATATTTCCCCTCCAAAATTCAATAAAAGTATAATTTGTATTAAAAAGCACTCAACACGTGTGCGCCAAGTTAGAAAAAAAAATCACATTTTCTCAATTTTTTTACCATCAACGTATAGATCGCATTTAAATAAATAGTATAGCGCAGAATGAGGCTTAAAAATATGATTATTCCTTTTAAAAATCTAAGTAACATAAACGTCGTTCTAAAAACTGTTTTCAATCTTTTTGATAGTTAAAACTTATATTTTTGTAAATTTTTTTTGCCAAAATATTTAATCGACAGTACCTAAACTATTGAGCTCAGTTTTGAAACTCGATCGGAAATATTTCCCCTCCAAAATTCAATAAAAGTATAATTTGTATTAAAAAGCACTCAACAGTGTCGCCAAGTTAGAAAAAAAAATCACATTTTCTCAATTTTTTTACCATCAACGTATAGATCGCATTTAAATAAATAGTATTGCGCAGAATGAGGCTTAAAAATATGATTATTCCTTTTAAAAATCTAAGTAACATAATCGTCGTTCTAAAAACTGTTTTCAATCTTTTTGATAGTTAAAACTTATATTTTTGTAAATTTTTTTTGCCAAAATATTTAATCGACAGTACCTAAACTATTGAGCTCAGTTTTGAAACTCGATCGGAAATATTTCCCCTCCAAAATTCAATAAAGTATAATTTGTATTAAAAGCACTCAACACGTGTGCCGCCAAGTTAAAAAAAAAATCAA